>JAVXUP010000006.1:395000-1821230 GCA_033070095.1 Escallonia herrerae
AAAGAAATGTGTTGCACGTACTACTGATTTTAAAAGCTTATTTGCACTAATATTAGTAGGCCCTTATCTCCAACATTGTGTGGAAAAGGTCTTTCAATACCTTCATAGATGACTACTCTCAATATAGCTACATTTACCTCGTTAATCATAAACCCGTGTCACCTCAAAAAATTAAAATTGTTCAATACTAAAGTTGAAAAGCATCTCACGAAAGTGATCATAATTGTTAGGTCTGACCGGGAATGTGAGTATTATCACAAACATTGTGATGTTGATCAGTATATGGCACTCCTTTACTAAATATCTAAATATTTATGGAATTGTTGCACAACACACAATCATAGGTACCTCTAAACAGCAAGATATGGTTGCACGTTGTCATCGCATTCTTAAGGACATGAGATTAGATGCCTAATGAGCAGAACCAACTTATGCACTTAACTTTGGGGAGAAGCACTTAAAAAAGTCATGTATATCCTTAATAGACTGCCCAGTAAAGCTATTACTAAAACTCCTTTCAAGTTGGGACTAGCAGGAAACCAAGTTTGAATCATTTCAGGTTTGGGTTGTCCTGGAGTTTAAAATATGTAATCCAGCAGAAAATAAACTAGACCGTAGGATCTCTCGTTGATCTTTAAATTTATTGGTTACCCAGAGGCCTCTAAATTAAGGTAATAAATTTTACTGTCCTAACTATTGCACGAGTATGATATGGGTCATTGTGACTACGCGTTGGAGCATTCTGAAGCTTCAGAAATGGAACATGTTATAGCTCCATATTCAGTGGCACATAAGAGAGTTTTGCTTCAACTAATGAGAGAAACAGAAGTACGTCTAGAACAGCAACAGTTTTGTTTCAAGCAGGCTTCGCGACAATGGTACTCAAGTTTCATGAAGTCGTGTAATCTTTTGGTTTTGTGGAAAATATCTTGCATATATCTCAAGGTCAGCGGGAGCAAATATATTTCCTAGTTTTGTATGTTGATAGTATACTTTTTGCTAGCAGTGATTTGAGCTTGCTTGATGATCAAAGGAAATGCTTTCTATGTTCTTTGACATGAAAGGCCTTGGAGAGACAGCTTATGTGCTTGGCCTAGAAGTTCATCGAGATAGATCAAGAAAGTTGTTATTAAGACTTTCTTAGAGAGTGTATATTGATCAAATTCTTAACCGATTGTTGTTATTAACACTTTCTTAGAGAGTGTATATTGATCACATTCTTAACCGATTTAATGTGTGATTGTGTTAAAAAAAGGGTGTAGCTCCTATGTGTAAAGGGGATAACTTAAGCAAGGATAGTGTCCTAAAAATGATGTTGAAAAAGGAGTCTATGTGAATAAACCTTAGTAGTGTTGTGGGTAGTTTGGTGTACGAAGAAGTGTGCTCAAAACCACATATGTTTACGCAATGAATATTATGGGTAGATACTTGGGTAATCCTGGTAATGTATCACCGGATGGCTGTGAAAAAGGTGATGCGATATATGCAGAATACCAAAAATTACATGCTTGTGTATAAAAATGGTTGATGATCCTGAGATAATTGGCTATGTATATGTGATTTTTGTGATTGTACAGATGATGGAAAATCCGTTACATGTTACATTTCCTTACTTGCAGGTGGAGCAACTTCTAGAGAAGTGCTAAGCAATGACATGTCTCTTCTTCCACTGTACAGTCAAAGATAGTAACTTCTTTTGAGGTGGGGCACAAGTCAAATGCACCTGAGAAATTTTATTTCTGGTCTTAAGATTTTTGATTCGATCTCTAGGCTGTTAATGATTTATTGTGATAATTTCTCCACAGTTTCATTCTCAAAGAGTAGTAACAATTCTGAAGGTGCAAAGTATGTAGAGCTGAAGGTCACAGGAGTAGAAAATGGGTTGAAAATGGTGATGTGTTCTATGAACACATTTATACAAATAACATGTTAGCAGAGTCACTAACCAGGAGGCTGAGCCCTGTTGACTTTGCTAAGACATAGGAGCTCACTCACGTCCTCTAGTGTAACAATTATCTTAGCAAAAGGTTTCACAAAGGTATGACACTTGATATTCCAGTGAGACACCAACGCCAAGAACGCATCAGTCCTGAATAAGTGAAAGCTTTTGAGTGCCGTATGCTATTTTCAGAAGAACAACTTTTTTTTATAATAGCTAAGTAGGAATGGTGGAACAAGATAACTTCTAACCAGGCATCCCATTCACTAACAGAGGAGTTGATAGATTTAAACAACATAAGGGAAAAAAGGATGTTACCATTAAATTTAGAAGCGGTGGATGTGTTCAGGCAGAATGGTTTGAGCAGCTGTTGGGGAATCAGCTGTGAGTAACAAAAGGGGACGTTCTATCTTAGACTCTGAGATGGGTTGTTCTTCACCTTTTAACCAAAATTGGTCCTCTTCAAAGAAGGGAGCCTTGCAGTATTCAGTATCAAGGACGTCGGTTAATCTCCATGTTAAGTTGGACGCCACGAATATAGCAAAGAAGAGGAGACTAATTTAGCAATGGGTGAAGAAAGTGGAAAAAAAAAATAACAAAGTTTCACCAAGTGCAAGAACCCTAATTGGATTACGCAGTAACCTGAGGAAATTGAAGGTTAAATAACTGCCTAATGATGAGAGGGATAAAATTCTAGCTAGTTAACAAGTAGATTTGAAATGCAAAACGAATATTAATGAGGATATACGAAAAATCAACTCATTGCAATGACTTACAACTGTTATACACTCGAGGCCCTTCCACTATAAGAAAAGATAGATTTAGCGACGTAATTTTTTTCATCGCCAAAAGCTCTTTCAGTGTGGTGACGGAAAATGCTCTCGATAAAAATCCGTTGGTAAAAAGTTTTACCGACGGAATATTACGTTGATAAAAATCTTTGCCGGCAGACTTTTAATGACAGGGATCCCGTCATTAAATATTTTTAGGGAATTTGTAATTTTTGAGGGTTTTTAAAATATTTTTTAAGCGACAGAATAATATCGTCGCTAAAAAAATCCGTCTGATAAAATTTCTTTGACCAACGAGTTTTTAGCGACGGGTTTTGTCCGTTACTAAAAGTCCTTTAAGTGACAACTCTGCATTTTCTCTCTCCCCGTTTCTATCTCTTTTTGCCGTTTGACCGTCTGACCCCGTTTAACCCACCGGCGATTTAACCTCCGGTGAGCCTCTTTCACCACCGACAACAACCCACTGACGCCGCGCCACCTCCGGCGACAAACCACTTACGCCGCGCCACCTCCGGATACACCGCCTCCGTCTCCGACCGCTCATTCTCGTTTCTCCTGCAGAGCTGCCACTGCAAAGGTTTGTCTCCTTTCCTCAGTTAATTAGATTAATTTCAGTAGTCTTGAACAAATTGAACTCACTCGAAGATGATGAAAATCATATATGTTCTTGCATTACTAATCAAAACACTAATTCATTAATCTGACAAGATTTGGTGATTGTTCTTACATTAATGGGAAGACATAAGAAGGTGGTTCACTCATCTTTCACACCCAATGTCTAGTTTCTTTTCTTTAATTCCATTTTAGTTTCTTTTGATACTTTGGTTTCTTGGTTGTGGGAAGCAATGAGAGATGGATAATAGATGGAAAAACAAACAGTTGAAAATCTGGAATCCAAAATGTATGCATCTAAACTTTGAAATGCAGCGTATTAGGTGTGGAAGAGTATTATTCTTTTCATAGTATGCTTTGATCATACCTAAAATACTTCAGTAAATGTTCTTAACAACTGCAATAATACAGTCATGGTGATTCCTTTACTTCTCTCACAAAGTGAAAATGTTTTTTGGTTAGTTGGTTCTCGAAAAACCAAAAAATAAGAAGTATACTGTTAATTGTTACCAGTTTTACAATTTTGTGAAAAATGTCATTCCTTTGGGCATTTCTGTTTTAGATGTTATTGTTTACGCTCTCATTTTGGACTTTTAAACTCCATAGGCACTTTTGATGACTTACTAGTCTTTAAGTGACGAAAAAAATGTGATTGGCAGTGCATGTAGAGTTTAAGTGGCCAAAAATGGAGTGCAAATATCAGTTTTCTTTCATGAATCCCGTACAACATCTACTTATAAGAAAGGCATAATCCTTTGTACAACAATGGAGAAATTAGCTGATGAGCCCCTCGACTTTATCTTGAATATAATTTTTTCCCCTCTACTTATAAGTGACGCACTGCATTCTCCCTATGTGTTAGTGAAATACCGCAGCAAAACCAGCTTAAATTTTAGAGGAGAGGGAAAAGAAATGATTTTTGAAAGTTTAAGTGTTGTAAACTGCCCAAAAAGGTTCTCCTAAAGAAATTCACTTTGCACACCATTTTTTCGCACTTAATTGGATAGAGTTAAAAATGTGCGGTATTTTATTAATTGCGAGGGGGCTGCTTAACGCATCATTTGTTAGTCTTTGAGAGAAAATAATAGCACCCAAAGTAAAGTACAGGTCGGCAGCTAATTTTTCCTATAAGAATTCAGCTTCGATTGAACCACCTTGTTTTGTCCTTATGGGTAGCAAATGGTTATATCATGAGTGTTGCATATGTGCACGTATGTTGTCCCCGTCCTAACTTTTCGGTTATAGCTACGTAATCTACCAGTTGAATTATCTCGGTAGTAGAGCTAAGTTATGCATTGAGTGCTATTGAGGTACCTTTTATATATTGATAGGATGACTAAAGAAAGAAAGAGAATAGTATATGCTAATTATGTGTTGAAATTAGTACTGAGAAGGACCACCCTATGGAAGAATTCGAATTGTTGGTGGCCGAGAACAATGAAAACATTATCACCTGATCCCCATTAAAGTTCAGCACCAATGGAAACCTTTAAGGTGTCACATATGCAAGGTGTTTGGGCAGTGTTTCAGAAATGGCTATTTCAAATGCTTCTAGTATAAACCTCTGCACCTTTTGCTGATGGTGCCAATGTCTGAAAGACTGTGAGCAGAAGATGCAATCAGGGACCTATAAATCCTGTTAGACATGTGATAGAGAAAGAAGAAAATAAAGCCAATAAGGAGCAGAGATGCATTTATTTCATGTGCAGATGTTTCCATAAAACTTACATGACTTAGAGGATGTGCAAAAACTAGACATAGATTGAATGGGCAGGGTGAGGACAAACCACAATAGTATGCAATCTCACTTTTCATGCACATAGTATGCACAATGTGTTATTAATACGATATTCTTATAAAAAATAATTTTGACCTGTAGAATTTATTTTTGTTATATCTTTTAGTGAATTTTAAATGATCCCATGTATAATAAAGTTGTTAGAAGCGGTAAATGTAGTGAAATAAACATTTATCAAAAGTTAAAATAATTCAAGCGCATCGGACATGTGCATTTTGAACAATTTTTTTTCATTTGAACATTGATTATTTGTTTGATAATTTTAAGTTGTTAACTGTGCATTTGAGAATTGTGGTTGTTAATTGATGATTTTAGGTTGTTAATTAATGATTTTAGGTTGTTAGTTCTGCATTTGAGAATTGAGATTATTAATTGATGATTTTAGGTTATTAATTGATAATTTTAGGTTGTTAATTGTGCATTGAGCATTTGAAATATTGAGACTGTTGACGGAGGATGGGACCCAATTGGGTTGAATGTGTGATTTTTATTAAATTTTATTGCATTGAGCATTTAATAATTGAGAATTGAAATTGTTGACAGAGGATGAGACCCAATTGAATTTATAGTGTGATTTTTTTTTTATTGCATTGAGCATTTGAGAATTGATATAGTTGACGGAGATTGAGATACCTATTAGGTAGCACGGATACGGACACCGCGTCTGATCGACACCGACACCGAAATGTTATATTTTAGCTTTATACTGGTGGACACCTCTTCAATGGGTGTTCGACAATTAAAAAATTAATCAATGTCTTCGGACACCGCTGAGATATGTCGGACACGTGTCTAGAGGTGTCCGACACGTGTCCGGATGTGTCGATAAGGTGTCGAGGTGTCGGTAGGTCACGGACACCGCGTCCGATCGACACTGACACCGAAATGTCACATTTTGACTTTATTCTTGTGGACACTTCTTCAAAGGGTGACCGCCACCTCTTCAAGGGGTGACGGACACATTGTCTGGCATTTAAAAAATAAATAAATATCTTCGAACGTGTCCGAAGGTGTCGGACACGTGTCCGTAGTTGAACTTACCCAATGCTTTGTGAGATTATAATAAGTGGAGGAACTTAGGAAGGTGTTCATGCAAGGGAATACCAAGATATTTAAGCAACTGATATAAGAACTGATGCCACATTTCTGCCGTACTATTTTTTTCCAAAGTAACGTTTGAAACATTTATGCCATATTGAAACCTAAGCAATTTAGATGTTGTAGAATGGATTGCACATATGCTGGATGCTCGTCGATTTTTCGTATAAGAAAGCGAAACATCCATTTTTCTTGATCGATTGTTGTGCATATTCAAAGGGAAATATGTTAGATTTCTAACCCTTGTAAACGAGACTGTGTATCTTGACTTTGATGAACATAATGCAACTCATGGTCACCCAGCTTCAAGACTATCCTCACTCCCGAGAACCTGATTAAATCGCCAATGAAAAGGAGTGGCCCCAATGAATTAAACCACTGCGGATGATGTGTACTCTTGTCTGCGTGAGGTACCACTAAAAAAAAAAGTTTCGGCGACGCTTAATTTCCGACACTTAAAGAAGTGTCATAAATTAATTATATTTTGTGACACTTCCACCATAATGTAGGATAATTTACGACACAATTATTAATGTGTCGTAAATTTTTCGACGCTTTATTAATTGCCACTATTTAAGTATCGCTTTATTTTTTGCGACACTAATTAGACGTCATTTACCGACATGTTGTTTAATAGCGACACTTAAAGTAAATGCCATAACTCTTGTATGCAAAACGGCATCGTTTTCATCATTTCTATCACTTCCATCTTTTACACATCTACAGGAGTAAACGTCGGAAGCCAAAAAAATTGGTGGGAAATCTCTGAAATCTCTGGCGCCAAGATTTTCGGCCGAACAGTTAATTTTTGTCCCAACAATACACGCTACGCACAGTGATCATCTTCTCCAAAATTTCCGTCCAACAGTTCATCTTCTCCAAACTCTGACAATCAGCCTCTCTCTCTCTCACTCTCCCTAAATCTCTGTTGCTCATGTTGCCTCACAAAATTACCCTATTTTGCCTTCAATTCATAAAATTTTAATCAATTCGGCCTCCAGTTCGTTTAGCGGTGTCTTCTTGTCGGCAATTCCGATTCGATTTCGACAAGGTATCTTAAAATTCACCACCGTCTTTTATTTTCGTTAAAGATATTTTTCATGTCTTGCGTTCATTGTGCTTAATATCTTGCCAGCATGTGGTTACTTGTGTAACTAATCGTATTTGATGTGATTTTTTGCGTTCCTTAATTCGTGCCTTATGTCATTGGTTTTATGCGAGTGATATTACCGTGACATTGTGGCGTTCAATTTTGAAAAATTTTATGTCAACATTCTATGCAATAGTGGAAAGAATGAAATCAGTTGTTCTTGATTGATACGTTGTTGTAGGATGTGAGGGTTTTGACGCTTAAGTGGTGCAGGGCTTGGTTTATTCTGTGTTATGACAGCTAAAGAGTGTGTGTGGGTGGCTGGGTCTGATTTCAACAGTGTATCTTGGTGATGATTTTTTAAGGATTTCTTCAGAAAGAAGGCAATTCTAAAGTGTTATTTTATGTATTTGAATACCCTATACCAGGGACCAGCCAAAAAGTTGCTGGAACATGAGCAAATGAAGCCATAAATATAAAGTGTAGGCATTCTAGTTCAGGTTTACATGCATTGCACCTAACTAATAATATGCCTTCTGTTAGGTTATAAGATTTAAGATACTTCTATTAGGTAAGCTTAAAATGTTACAGTATATTAAAAAGAAACATTTGCAAAAATTTAGACAATTTCGTTTTCCACTTGCTCTATTCATTTTTTGTTGTTGCAATTCCTCTTAACATCCTCATTCGAGTTGGTTTATTTGTGGTAAGTACATATTTGATGTATGTTCTTCCCTTACAATCCTTCATTCTTTACTGTAATATAGATTATAGCATGGATTAAACAAATGTGTTGTGTCATCATGTCCAACTGTGTATGAACTATGTAAACACAAGAATTCCAACAAATGAGCTTGGCCAACCAATTCTGGAAACAGGGACTAAACTTGCATCACATTTGGGAGTTCTTGCACGCAATGGGATATCGGCACCACTAAATTATTTCAAGTGGAGGAAAGTACCAAAACTTAACAAGGATGCTATATGGAACCACATCAAGGTATAAAGTTATCTTATGCATTCTAAATATGGTCATAGTTTTTTCTTTATTCCTTAATTCCTTTATGTTTCTACATCTCTTGTATTAAATAGCAAAACATACCCTTAATAACATCTTTATAAGTAGCCTTAGTGTGCTTGGTATAACTCTAAGAAAGTGATACAAAACCAACGTCTGATAGGGGGTGGCAATAAAATTACAAGACCTTTCAATCTTCTAATGATCCAGGCAATAGGTCCCTTCAGACACCACCTTTTCCAGATCTTTGGGGCATAGCTGCCATAAAGGCAGAGCATAGTAGCAGCAGATGCAAGGAATGAGTGGTGGAAGGAATGTTATCAGTAGTAGTAATAGTAGGTTCCCTTTCACTGCATCTCAGTGGTAGGAGCTTGAAGACCAAGCTCTTATATTCAAGTACATGATTTTTGGCATGCCCATCTCACCTGATCTCCTCTTCACCATCAAGAGAGGCACTGCTCTAAAGTGCTCAAAAATTAGTATCCATACTTTTTTGACTCGATTGCTTTTCCATTTATCATATACTTAATGGAATGCTTTTTTGTTTTATTTTTTATGTTCATATATGATTAATCTATTGGGCATGACGAGTGCAGCAATTTTTGCACGACATGCTTGCACAAATATGATGCTCTTACGCAGTGTGTCACTGGTTCCTTTCGTCGATGTTTAGATGAACCAAGGAATAGCAGTTTTTAGCTTGGTTAATATTCTCAATTGCACATGGTTGCAACACTAGCTAAAGTGTGTAATCATGGTAATGCTAGTGCAACCATGGATACTCATGATTGAGAATGTTAACTGTTTCAGTGGCCTACGATACTGTTTGAGTTCTATAAAAAAATGAGAAGACAAATGCAAATGCAACAAAAAATAATTCATTTTTTGGCTACCACTATGACCATAAGAGAACACGAATGCAACAACGGAGATAAGAAGAGTTCTCATGATGTCTGTTGGGAAGAAATGGAAGGAGTGGAAGCATTCCATGAAGGCCAAGAGTTATGATCCTTATGACAACGATGCTCAACGCTTGGCAAATCGCCCGAATAGAGTGGAAGAGGATCAGTGGCCTATTCTTGTCCACTTTTGGGGTTCCAAAAATGTGAAGGTATGTCTTAAATGGTTTCGGCTGAACTTCTAGCTAGTAGCATGTACTTACAAACTAGGGGTTTTCCATGTTGGCTCTTTTTAATACCTAATCACGCTTCTTTGTTTGTTTCAAATGCTAGGCAAGGAGTGAAAAAAACAAAAGAAACAGGGAGAAAATGAACGGTCGGAAGAGAAATGCTCGAGTAAGGGTGGAGGTAAACTGTCATATACGTTCTATAATAATTGTAAGTGCGTGTAGATGAATAGTGAGCTTAAATTTGCATTGAAATGTGGCTTCTTAATGGGGATGTAGCTAAGGAATGCTATCGGTAGAGATCCATCTCGTTGTGAGTTTTTTAAAGGAACACACTAGTATAAGACCGGAGAGAAGCAAGGGGAGTATATAACTGGAGAAGTGGCTGAAGCTGTTGTATGTGCTTCTACCCAAGATAGAGATCATCCAGCTTAAAAGAACTGCAGTACTCAAGCTAGAGATCATCCAGCTTAAAAGAACTGAGATTTCTCTATCCCCACCTAACAATAAATGAGGAGAAGCACTTTATGGGCTGCAAGTGGTGATAAAGAAATGAAATGCAAAGCAGCACCTGAACATAGAGTTTGGGTGCTGTTACTTTGAAAATTAATACCAGAGCATAGAGAAAAAGTTGGTTTGATTTATGAGCTTAGAGAAGAAGTTGTATTGTGGCTGTAGTCATGTCCTATTTGCTTGTGGACTTGTTGAGGCCTTGATATTATACAAAGAGAGACAACGATGCTAAGTATTTTTAATGAAACATAACTGCATAGTGATTCTTGAATTTTGGCCGGGTAGTTGATATTGATGACTTGCTTATTCCTTCTTCCTTTACTTGTTATTGATGGTCGTCAATCTGTGCAAAAACTCTTCGAATGTAGATGTTGCTCCTATTTTTTTAAAGGCAAACTGCTCTTTGAATGTAGATGTTACTCTCATGTGTTTAAAGCATAATGCTCTTTGAATGTACATGTTACTCTCGTGTGTTTAAGGCATACTGATATAAACGTTACTGATGTGCTTGGGACTTTTCTTTTTGTATGGGGGGGGGCGGAGGGTAAAGTACTATATAACATATCATCTTATGCTTTGCAGGTCTATTAGACCTACAATATTCTAATGCTTCCCTCAATCTGTAGCCATTGGCCCGAGGTATATATATGGAACCAAGGGAATGCAGGATACTGGTCAACATAATACTACGAGGCTTTGATTCTAAGTTTTTATGTCAAGTTCATTTCTCATCAGCCTTGTAGCTAAGAGTTCTCTTTGGTAGAAAAGTCAAACACTTCCATCCTCTACTGAGATTCATTACTTTCTTTCAGAAAGCCATTAATGTCTGGTTTTGTGTGTTCACGCACAATACTCATGCAATGCATATGCTTCGGGAGCATGAAAAGTCTGGGAAAAACCATGTGGTGTTGGGGATATGTGGTTGATGGTACTGAGGCAGAGATAAGCTGAATACTTCTATTGGTTATTAGCAGGGCTAAGTATAGTTTGGTAATTAACAGGGCTAAGTGTAGTTAATTTTGGGGCTTATTTAGCATGTGCATCCTGGTATAGATATAAGATGGTGGAAATGAAGCAAGTAAACTGTAATAATGCTGAAAGAAAGATCGAAATGATGCAAAGATGAGCTGAATACTTCTATTGGTTATTAGCAGGGCTAAGTATAGTTTGCTTATTAACAGGGCTAAGTGTAGTTAATTTTGGGGCTTATTTGGCATGTGCATCCTTGTATAGTTATAAGATGGTGGAAATGAAGCAAGTAAATTGTATTAAGGCTGAAAAAAAGATTGAAATGGGGCAAGCGTAAGATTAGGCCTTGGAGATGCCCTCCTCAACTTACCCATGTTTCTGCACTAGAACATTCTATATACCTTTATTCAGTTGTACCATATATATACACACACATGCACACACACACACACATGATATACACACACACACACATGAGGTAGTATAACATTCTTATTGTCCCCACCTCACTCATGTTATGCATTGTGTCCAATTCTTTTCTTCTCTCAAATTTTCCCATCTTTTTTGCTATGTCTGTTTTGATGGTTTGGATAATGCATTTATCTTTCTTCGTCTTTTTTTTGCTTCTTTGTTTGCATCATATGATTTAGTTGAACTTGTATAAATGATTACTTGAGTGCATGGTTGTTTTTCATATGAGTGCGTCTCTTCTTTTCTGTAACTAATGATTACATATGACCTAATTGTTCAGGTTTCTCGTCATAAAAAAATGAAGAAGAATTTTGTAACTTTGAAAATTTTGCAAAATATGATGCAAGAATGAAAGGGGGTACACAATCTTTACCTTTCGTATTGCATTATGTTTGTTGACTAGTTTCTCGGTTTAATCTGACTTATGTTATACCAGTGAAATTTATATCCTTCTTTCTTGACTTTTTTAATTTCCAGGTTTATATGTCGGGAAGACATGAATACTTTTTGGTGGACTCAAAAGAAGCAATATGCACTATATGTATATATCTTTAGGCTTGGTTGTTCAATGACATTTCATTTGTTCAATGACATTACATTTGTAAGTTTTTGAAATTGAGAACTTTTGGATGATTATGTAATTAGGATGAGAATGTTGGTTATGGTATGCATGGTTGATGAACGACATTAGCTTGTTTATAAGCTCGATAAATCGATTTGGTTGTTCATTATTCGTGTTAGATTAGAGCAGGATTACACAAAATAGACTTGTTTCACGTCATTTTTAGCGAAATGTTGCTATTATCAAGTGTTAGGCCAATGTAAACAAGAAAGACATTTCTAAGATAATGCCAGTAAACAAAACTGGCAGTTGATGGAAGTGTTGCTAAATTAACGACATTTCTGTCAAATAAAAACTAGCACTTTAGTGGAAGCGTTGTTAGATAATGCCGCTAAAAACTGTCACTTTAGCGGAAGCGTTACTAGATAATGCCGCTAAACAAAATTGACACTTGATGGAAGTGTGGCTAATTTAACGACATTTCCAATATAATGCCGCCAAATAAAAAAGTGGCACTTTTGTGGAAGCGTTGCTAATTTAGCAACATGTTTTATAAAATGTCGCATAACTAAGTTGCCCAATGACCCCATAAGCAGCACTTAAAAGTGTCGCATAAAAGTGTCGTAAGTTTTAACATCGACATGTCCAAGAAGTGTCGCAAATTCCCAACGGACAAATTTGCGACGCTTTGAAAAAACGTTGATAAAATGTCGCAAAACCCATTTGCCACACCTTTATCATCTTTGGCGACACTTTTCTAGTGTCGTCTAAGCTCTTTTTCTTTGTAGTGTACTCTGACATTCTAAAAAATATAAAAGTATTTCACCAACAGATTTTACGCGCCCACCCCGCCGCAGCCCACACCCGCCCCAATTTTTTTTTCTTAATTTTGCTTAAAACCATACTATTTATATGTTTTCTTTAATTATTTGTGTTTCTTGTACCCAATGAGCAATATAACAATCTATACGTCATCTAATTGACACTCAAATGATCTATTACCAAAAGAAGAAGTTTACACAACTCATTAGGCTATCGATAAATCCCCAACTTGAACATAGACATAGGTTGTAATGTGATGGCCATGCTTAATTTCTAATTAACATATGCTCAACATAATATACAAATAGAGGTAATTTGATCTACCACAATTTTGTTTTTCTAAATTCAATCTCTTTTGGCACTATAAAGAGGCATCTTGTGACATTTTTTGGGTGTAGAATATACTTTATATAGCAGCAAAATACGATTCTTTTAATTAGGAAGTGAGATGTATAAAAGTAAATTAATGAATTCTAACTACAATAGTGACAGTTTTAAAATGGGTGCAAGTTATAGCATTAGAATATCAATCTTTTAATTCCAAAGTGAGATGTTTGAAAGTGAGATGATGTCCAAAATATTGAAACCAATTTAGTTGTGTATTCAATGGGTTGGTTTCACCCATTAGCACAATAGCAATCCATGTCCAATTTTATGAAAGTTAATCCTTTTATCTTAGTCAACAAAATAAACAAATAGCACCACCACCATTATGCAACTGCAACCACCACCGCGACCACTCCACTTGTCTACCGTCGGAATATTCACAACCGCCAGTAGTATCCGGACACATAGTTACTGTCATTACACTCATAACAACCACTAATCTCAACATCTCAACCATTTGCGCCAACCATCAAAAGTGTTCAAGTTAGCCACAAGTTAGATCTTTCTGGAAATGAGCCAATATAGCTACGTGATGAACATTTAGCTCCAATTTTCCTTTAGAATATTTAATAGATGAATCCTCGAATGTCCTCGATTGATGACGATGATCGGTTAAAGGCCGGGTACTGGTTACTATGGCGACAACAAACAGGTGAAGAGGGGGATGGAGTGCTAATGATGACGAGAGCGATAGAGCACTCATGACGACTACAGGCCGGGGCAAGTGTGACGGCGACAACAATGACGACGGCATGTCCGCAATGGCAAAAGTCCCAAAAAGAGGTTACGTTTTTGGAGTCTTATTACTCAAATAGTTAACGTATGGTTAAATGGGCATCCTTTATGACCCACTTAAACACATGGCTTATTAGGTTATAATTCAATCACTAAATGGGCGGACTGAGGTGACTTTGAAAATGGTAAACCAACGTAACTTTTTCAAAAAAAAAAAGCAGTAAGGAAAACAATGAAAATGGTATCCAAGCAGGTGTACGGCCCTGCGTTTGTTGAACAAAGCAGATTTGTCCATTCTTTGATTAACAATCACCTTTAGCAATGAAAAGAAACTTAAAAGTGTGCCATTAACATTTCAAAATGGATATGTTTTTCATAGTTCATGTTCTTTCCCTCGTATAATTTGTTCTTAATAAGTTTAGAAATTATTTTGACCGTTATAGGTTGTAAAAAATATATATCTAGCTACAACTTTCACATTAATTGATTGTCATTAAATTTTTTTTAGAGGCACCAGTAAAAGGTGGAGGGCAACTTAAAGCAATGGAAATTCTAAAGATTTTCGAGTAAAAACAGAGATGTCTCCTATTATTTAGTGAAGCTAAAACTGTTGCCAAGAATTATTTTTAAAAGCGTTAGGGAAAAAGGCCTCTAAAAATATTAGTAACAATTACATAAGGAGTTGCAGCTATCTTACTACAATCATGATAGTAACAAAAAAAAAAAAATTTTTTTGGGGGGGGGGGGGGGCGGGCGGGGGGCTTATGCCAAATCTTCGCACAGTTTAAGGTTCCAACGTTTTAAAAGTACCTAACCAATACTTTAAGTGCAAATTTTAACCAAACGAGTCATGTCACTAGCAGAAGGTAAAAGCTGTTAGAAAGTTCAGGGATAAGACCGATATTATGGAAACATGCGGTAAAACAGAATCATGTGGCCAGAGTACACTTTGTTTTCTCTCTCGAAGTTAGAGCCCCTCCTCTCTCTATTTCTCTTTTTTCACACATGTGCATGCGGGCAACTACACACACACATATATATATATATATATATATATATATATAGAGAGAGAGAGAAAGAAAGAGTTAAACGCACAGCGCACACATAAACAACACACCACGTCACAGCCACACACATACACACATAGTAACACTCACGCCCACAATACACACACACACACACTCACACTCCTCTTCCTCGGAGTCACTTGTACTTCTTTAATTATTGGGTATGCAAAGAGTGGTAGATCCAATTATGCCCCAGCTTTCTTTCCAGGATGAACCAGGTCAGGTTGAAGCCAAATTACTTCACATTTTCAAGCCTTCTCAAGGCTAGACCTGGCAAACGGGTATACCCCGGATACGGGTAAAATCCGGCCGGGTCCAGGTAAAGACGGGTCGGACATATTTTACCCGGGTTTTTTCGGGTAGGCATTTTGAGAACCCGTACCCTACCCTTGCGGGTAGGGTACTACCCGCGGGTAACTCAATCATTTTCTGATTATTTGTTTTTTGGAATAAACAAATTTTAAAAACCTACAAACTATACATATTTTGACCTCAAAATCTCCATCAATTCATTACACAACGATCTACACATCAATCTGAACATCCTTTAATCAAAACAACAAAATAAAGATCTGAAAATCTTCCATTACACAACGATCTACACATCAATCTGAACGTCCTTCAATCAAAACAAAAAAATAAAAATCTGAACATCTTCCAATTAAAAAAAAATCTGAATCTTTCAATTGAAAAAAAAAACTGAACCAACAACCACAACTCCACAAGGCGACGTAGTGACTGATCGGTGCAACTGGGCGACGGAGTGATGGATCTCTGGCGACCGCGACGGGGTGATGGATCGGGGGTGACGGCGAGACGGGGTGACCGATCAGTGGCAGAGGGGTGACAGATCGGGGGTGACGGCGAGACGGGGTGACCGATCAGTGGTAGAGGGGTGACAGATTGGGGGCGACGATGTGACAGAGTGACGACTTGGCGGCGGAGATGCGGTAGATCCGGGAGTGACTGAACGATGTGGCGCCGTGGGTGGCCGTGTTTGGTAGATCTGTGAGAGAGTGAGGGACTTGAAAAAGAGGACCTGTGAGACTGAGAGAGACTTGAGAGTTGAGGGGAGGGGCGGCGGAAGTCATTAAAAGAGAGAATGAGAGTTGTTAGCCCTAAAAGGTATATATTTACTCACGTAACTGGATAAACCCGGGTACCCGGTAACCGACCCAAACTTATCCGGATATTACGGGTCAGTTCGGGTACGGGTCTAATTTCGGCGGGTATTGAATATTGGTACCCGTACCCGGCATTTTGGACCTGGTACGGATATCATTTTGCCAGGTCTACTCAAGGCTACAGCAGGTGTACCTAGCAAGAGAGACGGTCGTAGGTCGTGTGCGATGTGTGTTGGGGGGGGGGGGGGGTACGCGTGAGTGTAATTGTGTGGTTGTGACAAGGTGTTTGTGTGTATAACTGTACGCGAGTTATGATGTAACTATGTGTGTGTGTGTGTAGAATTTGAAGTAGAGAGAGGGGTGGCTCTGACTTGGAGACAAAAAAGGAGTATGGTGTGACCAATCGACTTGTTTTAAAATATCTTTTTGTGATGACCGACTTACTTTTGAATTTTTTAACAGCTTTATTTGCTTCAAAGATGGCACTTTAAATATTAATTTATAATTTTTAAAATCTTTAAGTAGTTAAACAAACTGTATTGGAGTGACTGTCTATCGCAACTCTGTCACGTGTATTAGGGACTAATTTTAATATAAGATCTGGCAGTGAGTTTCCAGAATCTGAACTGACGGACAACAGCGAGAATGAAGATCATGATTCATGGTAGCCATCAAGCGGGTCGTGGACTACGCCGTAAAGATCCGAGTCAAACCCGACAAGGTGAGTGAAACTCCCGAAAACCCCCTGAATTCCACCATTAACCCAGAAAACCACTGATTTCAGCTTCCCGCTTTCAAATCAGACCGGCGTTGAGACCACCAAAGTGAAGATGTCGATGAACCCGTTTTGCGAGATAGCCCTGGAAGAGGCCCTGAGGATGAAGGAAGCGGGTCTGGCGTCGGAGGTGGTGGCCGTTAGCATGGGTCCGCCCAAGTGCGTTGACACCCTCCGGACCGGGCTTGCCATGGGCGCGGACCGGGGGATCCACGTGGACGTGCTCGGTGCGCTTCAGCCGCTTTCAGTTGCAAAGCTTCTTAAGGCTCTTGTTGATTCCGAAAAACCCGGACTTCTTATTCTTGGCAAGCAGGTCTGAACACGTCTATTTGTCTCAATTTTGATTGTTTGAGAAATGAATTTTTTGGTGGGGTCTTGATTTTATAATCAGTTATATGGGTTCTTGGTTTTTGGGATTGGACTGGTTTATGTTTGTGGTTGACTTGCTGTTTGAACTGTGAAAAAAGGTTGTACTGGAATTTTAAATTGGAAAAATAGAAGGGAAAAGGGTCTAATTTCCGGACCCTCATATGCTTGTAAAACAAAATTTTGTCCCTACAAGTTACTATTTTGTGAACAATGCACTTTTTAGCAACAAATTAATGTCTTGACAAACATTTGAGAGAGTGATAATAGACGCTCCCAAAAGGAAAACTAAAATGGCATTGTTCTTTTCTTCCCTAATTTTTTCATGTTTGTGGATTATTGACTTCAGTAGATTCTCATGTTGGGTTTTAGATCAATGTTGACAGCTTTGAAGCTCTTTTGTTGTTCAATTTTTAAGCAAATTCGTTCTGATTTGTGGCCTTTTGTTCCTTTGAACTATTTATTCAATTTGCAAAGTTAGTGTTTTGCTTAAATTTTCTGATATATTTTGCAGGCAATTGATGATGATTGCAACCAGACGGGCCAATTGGTTGCTGGGCTTCTCAGCTGGCCACAAGGGACCTTGCTTCCAAGGTTAGCTCCAATCTAAAAACATTCAAGCACTTCCCCAGTCAGGGGAAATAAACCTACATTGATCAAGACATTTATGCTACTTTTGTTCTGAACTAGCTGCTCTCACGCTATAAAAACTCTCCTTAACATGTGGCCTATGGCCTCTTATACAATCTACACTAATTTTTTAGCTGGTTTTCTCTCTTCTATCTAGAGATTTCCTAAATTTGGATATCAATATGGTAACACTTGAGCATGCATAAGTGTGACCTGCCGCCTCTTTCTAAAGATTCACTTCTTTTCTTGCACATTCCAACATCCAAGACCATAACCAAATTGGCGAATGTTGAGCACTATGCTGGAAGTTGAAATCCGTGTTCGCTACCTAGACTTGTTTATCCAGGAAGTTTACTACCTCCAATTGCACCAATGCTCTGATGCATGAGGTTCTTTGTTCTTGACACACGTAATTATTAGATGAAAATTTTGGATGTAAGGATATCCGATGAAATAAGATTAGGGTCTAGAGCTTTACACGAGACATATTACATATACAAAGGGCAAACAAGAACTTCCAATTTTGGAGCAACTTGTTTTTTGTCTTTGTAAATTCAGTCAGCAGTAATTGTTTAAAGCCACTCCATGTCAAAAAGACTAAGAATGCATTTGCTTTTGAGTACAATGGTTGCATTTCCTTTTTCATTTTTTTTTTTGGAATCCCTTTCCTTTGGAATCTCCTGTTGCCACAGGCAACAGGGCATTTGAGTGTGGAGGTTTCTTTGGCAAAGCTTAAGTCGCATGCTTCCAACACTACCTGCTTGTGGGCAGAACAGGACTCTTTGGATACCTTTTGGAGTCTTGCGTTTATAGCTTGTTAGTTATATCTTAATATACGTGGGTAAAGCCCGCTTGGCACCTTTGTGACACAATTTAACTTATAAAAAATCAAGCATCCTGTTGTAACAGTCCTCCTATTTGACTAATACTTTTGTTTTATTAATTGCTTTACGTTCTTCTTTAGTGCCTTACATCTCACAGGGCTCTATGATTTTTGCATAATTTCTGGCAGCTGGTGTTGACCGGATCTTTTGGTTGAAATTTAACAAGTAGTTTTCTGCTATTCATTTTGTTTACTGTAAACAAATTTTTACAACTGATGCTCCTTATCAGGTTGTGATCGACAAAGAGAAACAAGTAGCAACTGTGGATAGAGAGGTTGATGGTGGCATTGAGACTTTGTGTTTAGACCTACCAGCAGTAATTACGTACTTTCTAATCCTCTCAGCTTGTTTCTAGTTTCATGATAGAATAGCTTATCATTGACATACATGTGCATGTCTTATCAGCTACCATTTTTGAACAATCACCTGAAACTTTAGGACTTTTATTTCCTGTCTTTTCCCGTTTGCCTCTAAAATCATGTAGATGAAGTTTGGAAGTTATATTTCCTTTTTTATACACTCGCAAACACACAAGAATAGACTGAACCCGCTGTTAGTTGGCTCATATATTGATTACCATCTTCATGAACACAATTCATCCTCTTTAAACTTCGAATACATTCTAATTGTGCTAGAAACTGTACTGGGGGATTTTGTGTTGTTCCTTTTTCTCTTCCTTCGTTTTAGTAGGTTTTATCAAGAGAATGGTCAAACGTTATTCGCAACTGATGAACAACAGTCAGCACTTGGCTTCAAAATTTGTCAAAGTATAGTTCTACTTCTTTTTACCATAAATAGGAGGACAATTACTTATAGGTGACAAAAGTTGTAGTCAACTGATGGCAAATAAAATGATGAATAGTTATTTATTGCACGAGATGTTATTAACCAGACATGAATCCTATGTGTCGTGGTGCAAGTTTGCTTGCTAAATAAAACATGAGATGTAGGTTGTAATCGGAACATCAGCCTTTGCTAGTAGCCTAGTACTATAAGTAAAATGGCAAGTTGATGCAGGACAAAGCGATCAAGAATGAAAGAATAAACTTGTGGTGTCTCACTGCTCGACAAAGCTGCATGTGTTGAAGGCTAGGTTATGTGCTATCTAACCACTATACAAAGCAAAAAAAGGTTGTGGGATAATGACGAAGTGTAATCACGGGATAACACTATAATGCATAGTAAAAGTACATCCTAACGCTACATGGGCAATAAGAAACACAATACGAGCAAATAGTAGATTACCCTAAGTCCCAACAATTTGAAGTTACAGCAAAACTCCAAGAGGACAAAAATGCGTGTGGTTTTTACCCCTGCCATTCCTTGCGGTCACTTGTCAAACTTCTGGTGAGGACATTCCCCATCTTTGGACATCATAAGCTGTGCGTTTACTGTATTAAAATGATTTTTATTTTGAACCTTTCCTGTAGAATCACAAAGTTAGATCTAGACATGCCAGTCCAGATGTTTCGAGGTCACTCTTGGCTCACATGGACTTGGGTGTATAACCTGTTTAAGGTATCCCTGCAAATTGACCAAGTCTAGAAGTACTTTCCATGAAGACCCCAAAAACGAGTCTACCACAGAAAAGCATGTGCATGCCCGAGGAAAGCTTTCCACCAAAATCACCCAAGGCATGCATATCATTGCTGGAGAAGGATAGCCTTTCTCTATATAGCCTTTAAGAGTTCTGAATGCTGTATCATGTTGGAAAAGTGCCAAACCCCTTTGTCAACAAATCGTCCTTCCTTCTTGGTAAGGAGATTTCTTCCTTTCAAGTAAACTGGAAATCAGTTCAGGCAAACCTAAATCCACTTGCATGCTGGAAAAGCACCCAACCTCTTCTCCCAACTAAGTTAGATGTATAATGATGTTAAATCCATGTCTAGCCTATACGTCTGTGTCTATTTCATGTAGCGCAGTATGTATTCAGCTCAATAGAACATTGTTGATAGACTTATGTGCTCTTCCTTGTCTGCACTCATTATTATTGTAGTGTATTATTGAGGTTGGACGTACAAAGTGGATCCAATCTTACCCAATCAGTAGGGATTGTCAATTTCTGCTAATAACGTCTCAGGCGAAATTTTTGCACTCAGAAATGGCAGATGATCGGTTATTTCTTGTCCTACCCCATATTCATTCAAGGCCTCAACAGACCTTGCAACTATATTTGACAATTTCATGTATTTAACTTTGGAACCTAGTCTATAAATCTGCGTACTGTGTCTTAGTACAGTGTTTTTTCTACTTTATAAGATTAGCGTCTGTGGACCGACTTTTTCTGATCCATTGCGCTCTTCACGCAGCACTGATTTGAGGCTGAACCAGCCAAGGTATGCAACACTACCCAACATCTTGAAAGCAAAATCGAAGGTCATAAAGAAATGTACTCCGGAGGAACTGAACGTGCCAATCAAATCTGATCTGGAGACTGTTCAAGTCACTGAACCCCCACACAGAAAAGCCGGAGTTATTTTATCTTCTGTGGACGAATTGGTTTGACAAGCTTAAGAATGAGGCTCGTGTCATATGATAGATGGTCACAGAGCCGAAATTTATAGGGTTTCAAGTACGATACTGGCGTACAGCGCTGTTTTACTGAAATCGCATCTCTATTTCTTACTAAAGCTAAGAATCGAGGGCTTTTGTGCTAAGGAGGTTCTGAATCTTACCTTATTCCTCGGCATGACCAGTCTGTACAAATTTGAATCATCAGAAGGTGACACTGGTGGCTGCCTGCAGAAAAGCTGTTTTGGGTTGTAAGGAACTCGTTGTTTGATTTGTGTAGTTGACATGATACAGAATAAATTTGGAACCAAACCTTGTAAGACGAAAGAAGAAGACCTTGTCTTTGAAAAACTTGACAGTAGCGTTCCTTACTTTCTAAAATTTCCAATAAATGCTAAATTTCAGGTGATATGCAACATTTGGGTTTCTTTTGTCTTATTGCTAACGCTAGCAAAGAAATGCATGGCTTGAGATGATTGCATTTACTGATTTTATAGTTATACATGACCTGATGATTGCTTCCTTTCTTCTTCATTGTATCGGTGATATTGTTCCTCCATGATCAAGAATTTCACATTGATCGGGGTCGTTTGCAGTGATTGAGGGGTCGAAGACCATCGAGAAAACAATAAATGTTTTTTGATTTTAACCCTAGGGCATATTCTTGTGGTATTTTGCAGTATGTGCATTCCTACGGCAACCAATTCTTGGTATACGAATTAGAATATTTTTTCATCTAAACGACCTTCACAAGAGTCATATGTGTGCTTTGATATTAGGACTAGTCTTTTTTAAGTCTGTATCATAAAGGAGTATAGTCCCCCCAGACACACCAAATCCCCACTTCCCCATCTCTCTCTCTCTCTCTCTCTCCCCCACGTGTATGTGACTCCGAGCCTGTGCTATAAAGGGTATAGTCCCCCCCCCTCTCTCTCTCTCTCCCTCTCCCTCTCCCTCTCCCTCTCCCGTGTATGCGAGACGGATTAGAACGTCTAAAGTCCTGTATGAGATGATTTTTTTATTTAGGAAATACCAATATCATATCCCAATCTTTTATAATTTTTTGATTCAGATGAATTGTCCTCTGAGCTTCAGAATTATTACAAAGTTGTACCTTAAAGCGCTTCAAAATTAAAATAATTATTACAAAACTAGCAAATTGAGAATCGATACTAATTGAAGTTGCCGCACTTTATTTTGTTGCTAACAATTCAAAAAGTAACACGGAATAACTTAAATGTTCATCGGCGCGTGAGTTCTAAATAGGAAAAATGATCGGTTATGTTTTGCAAATTTATGAATAATTTTTATTGAACCACCGATGGGACACAACATTGTTCATTTGGCGATAATTGAGGGCAACAAATGGCACAAACAAACAACATCAATAGTCAGATTCGGGAAAATGCGGCGAAACGTCCGCAGCCGCATAGAGGAGCCGTTTCCACGCGTCATACGACAACTGGAGGAAATTTACAGTCCCTGTATCGTCATTGGAGTTTGGAGCCTCTTTTGACATTCTAATCCATCAGGCTGAGGAGCCCCATATGAGTCAAACAATCGAAAGCATCGAAATTTGTTTCTCAAATCCCAGCAACGTACTGAGTGCATTCGAAAATCAATTAATCCGATCAGATGGACCCATTCGGTAACAACGCCTGGGATCTGATCGACTACTCCAGTTTCATCGATGACGTTGCATCGACAGATTTCGATTGGGGCAACCAGAGGTACATACATGATGCATCCTTTGCTTAAAGCCATTTCTACTGATGATATGTATCTGCAACTTCGTTTGGGAACCCCCTGCTTCATGTGTTGAAACTTGTAACTTGGTGTTGATTGGGCAACATTTGCCCTTCCTCGTGGCAGAGAAAGTAGAGAAAAACAAGAATTAATCAGCATCCTTTCTGACAGTAGCTTACTTTGGTTCTGTTAGTTTATCAAGAATCATGGGTTTTAGCCACTTTAGGGCCAATCTTTTTTCCCCCGGTTTCCCTTGAACTAAACAATTGAGCCTTTGATCAGCAAAAAAGGGTTTTCGGGGAAATGTTATTTTAATTAGAGCTTCATTTACATTCCCTGCTATTTATAGGTTTCATGTGTTAAAGCTTGTAACTTGGTGTCACACTGGCAACATTTGCCCTTCCTTGTGAGATAAAAAAAAGAACAAGAATTATTTGCTTTGGTTTTATTTGTTTATTAAAGCAAGATTAGAATTCATTAAATCATAACAGACAGAACAGCCCCCCCTCCGCCCCGCAATTTTCCCTCAATTGACAATTGAGTCTTGATTAATGGGAAAGGGTTTTAAGGAGAAGGGTTTTATGTTGCCTTTTGTGCATTTCAAGGTCTTGGGCCCATAAACATTGTGTTTTTTTCGAAAATGGATCTGAATCCTCTATCAACAACCGAACTTTACCTGTGGAGTTTATACATTGCGTTATCATTCGATAAAACATTTTTGGTGCTTAAATGAGGGAGCCTACATTATGTAACAACCTAATGTGTGTCATATTTGCTATGCTCTTTCCATCCGTTTGGTTGGAACATTATCTGGAGGTCTGAATTGATAAAATTTTGAGGAACTCTATTAGAATTACTTATTTTCCATTTCTTTTTCTTTTTTTTTTGTTTCTGAAAAAAGTCCAGCTTTATACATGAAAAATATAAATTACACACGTGAGACAGAGGCTAACAGCTGGGAAAGCGAAGCCTTACAAAGCAGGCAGATAAAATTAAGCGCACTTACCGAGCAAAATCTATATAATGATGTCCCTCCCAAAAACCAGGACTCAAGGTGGCTTAATTTTCACATTATGGCCTCTATTGTTATGGCCTCTATTAGAGTTACTTGGTGAATTCCAGACTAGAGTATCCTGATCCTTAGTAGATTGGCAGTAACATATAAATTGTGATCGATAATCGAGGACCCTGGCTTACTAAGAACAGCTGATTTTGTTTTACTTAAGCTCTCTTTTAAGCAAAAACTGTTGTCATATCTATATCAAGAATTTGTCTTGTTCATGAAATAATGTGGCAATACTTTTATGACTTTTATGATTCCTCTGATTGTTCAGTGGCAGTGCTTTAGCAGAAATTAGTGCTTCACATACTGGTGGCTCGTCACAAGACAAAGATTGTACAGAAAGAGAATGCCCGCAAAAGAGGTCTGTCATATACATATCAGTAGAAATTAGTTGAGTGCTTAAAATTTGAGGGTTCCATGTATGACAAGGCTTGCTTTGTTATGCATTTCATGGTAAAAGCTACTAAGTCGAAATTGACTCTATTTTGACTTAATTGAAAATATCACTCCTATGGTCCTTATGCATTTTTGCTCATTGGGATTGCATGTTTGATTCTCAAGTTGTTGTTGAACCTGTTGCATTTTCGTTAGATAAGAGGAGGGGGAACATTTGGGGCTTTCAGGAGGTGGTTCAGCTGTTATGTTATTTGGTTCATTTGGTACTTGGCTTTTACGGATTGAGGAGTCCTTCCAGAGTCGCTGCACTCTAGTTTCACAGTTGTCTTCGAAGATGCTTATTATATACCGCTATCCCTAGCTTTTCATAGCAGACAATAAAAATGGGGGAAGGGTCCTCGAAGTCATACAGCTTTTCATATACAGAACCTCCGTATTTAGGGTTCTAAAAGTCAACCAAAAATAAGAGAAGTACAAAGTCTCCAGGCATTCACATGACTTGGAAGGGCTTCTAAAGCTTAATAAAATGACCCAAACTGATCTTCATGGAACCAAAAGAATTTCATGCACCTCTCTCCAAAGATCATCTTTATAGACCCAAAAGTCTCTCCATCCAACTTTATCACCCTTGAACCATTACTTCCTGGCACATTGAAGCCCGAATACCCTTTAAAGAGGAGAAAAGAAAAAACCATTATTAAAGATGAGTAGTTTAAGATTAACCAGGGGTACAAGACTCGACCTATCTTCCTTTGGGTGTCATTTCCTTTACTTCATACTGGAGTTTCTCTCGCTTAGCAATTTTTCTTACGGTTTTGTTTTTCTTTTCTCTAGGCTCAATGCAACCTCACTTTCGCCGTCCAATTTCGTCTTTTATGGCTTTTCTGTCTGTTTATGTGTGTATACTAATTACCATGGGTTGGTGATTGGTTGTCTATATCTTTATCTGCTCATGTATCACTATATGGATTACCTTGTTTTACAAAATTCTATAGTGCGGAATGATAACTTTGGGTAGTGGTTTCTTATTTTAGCTTTCTCAAGTTTTTCCTCCGTCAGTAACTATTAATTTACCATCTTTTTAAATTATTAAGCTGGTAAGACAATGGGCCCATGATGCTTTAATATTCCTAATCACGTGCAAGCCCCTGATTGCACGTGGAGAAAAATCAGTGCGATAAATCAATATGCGCCACCACCAAGTGCACAAATAAAAGGAGTGCAAAACGCTGTTAGAGGATGGGCACAGCTTTGTATATTATGCTTTAAGCTGTTTGAGAAGAAATCGAACATTATTTGTTCATGCTATACTAGTAAGATCATTATGATAGGTCACTTTGCAATTATGTACTCATGGTCTCTTATTGATAACTGATAGGGGACGCAATGATGCTTGCAGCAGAGTAGGGACCAAAGCTTGTCGTGAAAGACTACGGAGGGAAAAGCTGAATGACAGGCAGGCATCTTGCTGCATCAGACTCTTGTTTAATTTAATATAAGCATTTTTCTTTATTTACCTGCTCATAAAAACTGACTTTGTTGAAGTCAGTCCCGTAACCGTATGCTTACATACTAATGCACTTAAGTTTATGGACAAGATAACTGAAGCATTTCTACCTTATACAAAATCAAGTCTTATCTAAGGGTCTTACTACTCACTCTAAGCTTCTTACGACCTATTGGCCCCAAGAGATAAATATGGGAAAAATCATGTCATCAGTGGACCATTTCGGATATGGACCTAATATCGAGGAAATATGATCATTTGAGTGGCAGCTTGGGAACTGTGTTTTTTTTCTTTTTCTTGTAATTGAATAACCTCGTCTTGTCCTCATGCAGGTTCTTAGAGTTGAGCTCTACACTGGAACCTGGAAAACCTGCCTCAGCTGACAAATTGGCCATTCTTGGAGATGCTATTAGAGTTCTGAACCAGCTTAGAGCTGAATCTCAGGAGTACAAAGGGGCAAATGAAAAACTATTAGAAGAGATTAAAATCTTAAAGGTCCGTACCCTTGACTTTTTCTCCCCGTTCTTTGTTTTCTTCCGCGATTCTCCTCGAGAGTATCTAGTTTCTTATTGTTAGAACATTGGGTGAGCAAGTGTTTAGCTTGTAGCTGTGGAATGAGTGAAAGGATGTGTGATAATAAGTTGGCGGACGCAATACGGATCCTGCGGTCTACGAGTGAAAGGAAACATATGAAACAAACATGTTCAGGAGACTGGTACAGAGCAGGCAAATACATAGCTAGATAAATACGACTCCAGAAACCTGGGTTGTTTGGGTACCCATGAAGTTGTACGGTTTTAGTAGGTACGCTAATATACTACCAAGGAATACACCACAAGATCGAACTGCAGTCATGCCTCTCCAGCATCATGTTGACTGCGTCCCCACCTACTTAGTGATTCTATCATTCATTTATGTTGGAAGTTCCTAAATTCTTATTTATATTTCCAGTTTCCTTGACAAACTCGGTAGATACCATTTTGTTGGATCTAGGGCAAAAGTCCCTTATTTTGGGCCCTTAGTTTGGTGAAGGACAATGTTTTCTTTTTGCACAATTGAAGTGTGCAGGTTGAAAAGTGAACCACTGCTGTATTCCTTCTGCTGCTGTGAGAGTCCAGCCTTGTTCCAACTTAGTTTAGAGTCTTAGTTGCACAAAGCCGGGGCGGGGGGGGGGGGGGGGGGGGGGGCGGGAGCGGGAATGGGGGAGCGTAAGCACCAAAAAGAATCTAAGGTTGGGAGCGGCTTGAATAAATAAATGAGTAAAGAGTATTATCATTTGTTTAGTATAGTTTACATAGCCAGCAACAATAGACAAGGAGGCTTTAAGGACTTGAAGGAGGAGAGAAACAAGGAATTGAGTTGAAAGGGCTTGATTTTCAGGTATTCTCTCACTTGTTCTATGCATCTCTATCCAGCTAATGGGATCGAGTTCCCATATTAGCTTCGGACGAGATCCCATGGAGTTCCTAACTTGGGATCGCAAAAGCGAGTTTCCGAGAGAGAAACGTCACCTTATTAGGAGTTTCCTGCAACTAAGGTCTAGACCAGTGACTATTTTCTTGCGAAAGTGAGTGCAGGTGGTATCTTTCTGAGTATACCATCGCAACGAGCAGGAGGATTCTAACCATATGCTGTTGTTGTGTGTTTTGACGTGCGTATAGTATCAAGTTTTTGTACCACCAATTGTTTCAAGACCTCCACAGTGCTCATTATCTTGTTCTGGTGTTTTGGATTTTACTTGAATCTGCACCGACAGTGGCGAATATTTTTGTATGATCTGATTGAAGGATTTCAGCAAAGTTTGACCGAGATCTTGTACTCGGGACCCTATCTGTACTGCAAGTATAAAAAGTGTGTTACGATTTTGCTTCAGTAATCTCATCTTCTATTTCTGAGGGTTTGAGTGCGGCTGCTGTGGGAGAGGATCTCTTTGCTTTTTTTCCCCCCTTCATGAATGCAGGCGTAGTCGAACTACGTTAAGATCTTGTCGTAATTGTATGTTTTTTGTTTTCATTTCGCATTTGATTAGTTCTAATAAATATGCGTTGTAGAGTAACTTTCTAGCCTTCCTTATATACAGGTTGAGAAGAATGAACTCCGTGAAGAGAAACTCAAACTGAAGGCAGATAAAGCTAGGATGGAGCAACAGTTAAAAAGCACGCCTGCTTCACCAGCTGGGTTCATGCCGGCTCACCCTTCAGCCTATCAGGCTGGGGCACATAAGATGCCCTTTTTGCCCAGCTATGGCCTGGTTCCAATGTGGCAGTATCTACCTCCAGCTGTCCGTGATACATCTAACGATCATGAGCTTAGGCCACCAGCTGCCTGATAATATACTAGGCAATTCGTATATGCTTTGTCAACTTGTAAATATTTTTGCTATTATTCCATTTTTCTTTTCTATTTCAGTTCCCCCCTTATGACTTTTATAGATGTGGCTGGATTCGACTGAAACTAAATGAGATCGTATATGCTTCAATTTTACCGTCAACTTGTCTATGGTTCTTATGGAAAGCTATTGTTTATTAGGAATCTCCATTTTCTGGAAGGGTTTTTGTGGATTCTCTCTGGTTCAGATGTGGAGCTAATGCATTAAAAGCCGATGGGAAAGATATATAGCATCAAATTCACAATGATCATCACGAATATAAGATTATCTCTATGCTGCATGCCTTTTAGGTCACTAACAGGTGGAGTTGGAAGCAAGAAGTCAATGCAGCTTTCCCCTGCAAGTCTCTCTAATTGGACACCCCAAAAAAAAGGTACTCCTTAATTTTGAGCCCAGGATATAAATTTCTGTTCATATGAAGTGTGTCTCCACTTGGTTGTTGGTCCTATCAAAGCAACTTCTCACTTCTAGAGAGAATTTCATGGTTCTTCTTTCATATGCTTTGCGGTTGAAGAAAATATTTGTCTCTTGGGGTCTCCAGGCTCTTCATAGTTCGTTTCAGTTTGCTCTGTCATGTTCGTCCTTATATCTTGGTCACCTTCTTTCCCCCACAATAGCAGGTACAAACCAACAATTACAATAACTCCCCCCTGTATGCTGAACACAAAAATGGAGATGAATTCTTAGAAAAAAACTGCAATCTCATTGCATATACGACTCATCCGTGTGCCTAAATTATTATCTATTGATGTATGTTCATAGATATGTACAAAGCCACATAAAGCTTCCTCTAAGGATGAAGCATGTGCGCAGTTGTCTGCACCAGCGCACGTGTGAGGCGAGATGCATGCAAAGCCATTTAGGAGAATTGAATTAGTTACCTGCCCATGTAAAGCCATTTAGGAGAATTGAATTAGTTACCTGCCCATGTAAAGCTTCTCGCCGAGGACAAAGTATGCCAGAACTGCCACTAGTATTGTTGACAGGGGATTAAACATTGTCACAAAAACTGGTCCTTTTTGTTCTGTGCACCAAAGTTGAATGAAGATTATTACACCAGAAACCACCACTCCCTGCAAGTCAATGATTAATAGTTAATAGCTAACTAGATGGCATTTTTGAGTTTA
Organism: Escallonia herrerae; assembly: GCA_033070095.1. NCBI lineage: Eukaryota > Viridiplantae > Streptophyta > Magnoliopsida > Escalloniales > Escalloniaceae > Escallonia > Escallonia herrerae. The sequence continues at coordinate 424,517 of JAVXUP010000006.1, forward strand.
GTGTTGAGTAAAATATGCGAGATCATCAACTCCCCACGCACAGCATATATTGTAGACCAGAGGTCGATGTTGAAACCAATGGTCCAATCTGCTTTCCTATGTTTTATTATCACTGTGAAAACAGCTGATTGTGCTGCTCCAACAAAGTTCATCCATGTAGTTAGTGACAGTTGTGCTGGATATCTTTTCAATGTATATGCCTGCAATGGAAAGAAATTGGCACAGGGTGGGGGTCAAACTAGATCTTTGAAATGTTTCTTGTCTAGTAACACTCACAAATCTGCAATGTAAAAGTTGGTTTAAGAATAGGCAAGACAGAGCTGAAACCTGCATTATGTACCATATGGACCATGTTATGCAGCTTGCAACAGTAAGAATCGAGCCCTTCAACCAATTCTCATTGCTGGCTGTGTTTCCTCTAAAATGGATTAGAGGATGCCCCAGGCTTTTAACAATAGGTCCCTTGTACAATGCCATTGTCATCACACCCGCCAAGGAAATCAGGGTTCCGAGAACTTTGGCTAGTCCACGACACTTTCGGAGATCAAGAACCTCCAATCTGCAAGAGAGCAAAGAGAGCTATATATATATGGATGCTGTTACTCAGGCACATGTTTTCATATGTATGGAAATACCTGAGGATAACTGCTATCACAAAAGTCAGGCTAGCTATGGTGTTCACCATCGATGCAAGAAAGGTCGGAGAGGTGTATCTCAAGCTTGCAAAGTACATGTTCAGCGTCAAACCTACCCTGTGATCGTCAAATGTCTAAGTTATTTTACGACGTGTAAGTCTCTCAGATATTCTGTACCATTCATCGGATTACCCTAGAAGAGAGAGAAGAAAAATCTCCAGAAGTAGAGCCACTGTCAACTTTGGCCTTGTTTTGCTGCAGAGAAGGACAACATCATACAATTAGTGTGGGACTTGGATCCCCTCTATTTAGGAAATAAATCCAGTTGAGCAGTTAAGATGCAGATATGTGCATGTGTCCTATGTTCCGAATCCTGCCCATTGAAAGGGCAAATAGACCATCTACCTAAGAACGGAGGGCATCCACATTAGGCAAAAGAAAGTAACTTATGAAGAAATGCACATTTGGGAGGCTTTGCAAATTTAACGCGGTTTATGAGAAAACATCGCTTTACCTTTCGAAAAAATAGGCAAACGGTAGCGTCACGAAGCCAGCTACAATATGCCGATAGGTTATGTAGACATGAGGGTTCATTCCATGATTGAAGGAAGCCTCTGTGATGAAGTAGAGGAATGTGTAGCCTACTTGAGCCAGAACCATAAGGAGGTGAGACTTGAACCTCCTGTAAGTCCCCATCAGGGAACCTGCCTTCACTGCCATCAGCACCCTGCTCTTTCTGCACCTTAATTCTTTGACAGACTGCAAACTATTCGTAGATATAGAAGACTTAACCTGGGTTTTGATTCTTCTTGCACGTTGTTAGCATCATGTTCTTGCTTACGTTCCCACGGTAGGACAGTTTCCCAACTTGATTCAGGATATAAGATGCCAGAAACAAATATTCTCATGCACCTTGTGGGCTTTATAAATACATGATTTATTAAGACTTTGCTGAAGGTAGTGCTGGAGAAGTTTCACGAAGAAAAGAATCAACAATTTGGTAGTAGAGAAGCAGCAGCCGCTAGATGGTACCTTATGCCCACACAAGTGTGTCAGATATTTTGCTAATCGATCTTTTGTGCCTCACTTGATTGTAGGAAATTTTTAACATGATGTGAAATAAAGCGAGATCAGTCTGGATTTAGCATTTTAAATTTCTATGCATCAAAAGATCTATGCCACACTTGATTGTAGGAAATTTTTAACAAGTGGTAGACACTAACATTATTTGAGAGAAGTTGGTGATTAGAGTGTGCTAAGATATTTTTTTGTCCACCTTCATATTGTGACAATTTTGGATTTCATAAATATGTCCAACTTATTTGCTTTCATTTTTTAGAACCAAGAAACGGTGTATTTATTCAACAATATATTGAGTCACACAGTGTAAGGGAGGGTGACCCTTTTCTCAGATCAGTTTCTAGGAGTTTGCTACGTTTTGTTGAAAACCTGTTTGTTATGTCATTAATTCAGCACAAAAGTTGATTTCTCTATATATATGGGCAACTTGCGCGTGCCACTGTATCCTAAGGAGTGCCCAACAATCATGAACCAAAGTTACAAGGTTTAGGGAGAGGGGGGGGGGGGGGGGGGGGGGTTTCCATTTAAGAGTGAAAGCACTACACTGGTGTCGAGGTTGAGCAAGATCTGTTTGAAGGTAAGGTTCCAAGCTAGAGATAGCCCATCCCAAATAGCCCAAAGTTCTGCAGCGTCCAATCTAACACCTATTGGGTTTACCCTACTTGCTTAACCATGTATTGGCACACTCTACCGATCATAGTTATGAATACCGTACCGGAGTGCGTACCGTTTTTTTTATAAGATGGTATGTACCGATACCGGTACCGTCTCAACTTTTTCATAAATAATATACATGATACATCTATATTATTCATTCATTGGCTAACTAACAAAACATAAATATATTTTTTTACTAATAGCATTCTAGGATAAGCTGTTTGTCTTATAGAGTTTGAATTACGTTAATTTTAAAATAAAATAAATAGTTTATTCAATTATATCATCTCCTCTAGGATTATTCTATCTTTTCAACGATCTCATTGGTAAATTCTTATGTAAGAATAAGTTGTTTGTTAAATAATAATGTTTTCAAGTTCAAGAATAAGCTATTTTTGTGTGTATGCGTGTACTGGGCACAAGTGTCTAAAGCAGTACATCATATAGATGAAAAAATATGATCAAAGATTTCAAGTATAAAGCAGTACATCATATAGAATAAGTTACAGAGGCTTTGATATGTATAAAAGAATTTAGAATATTTTTTCTATTTAGTCTTTATGTAGTCAATTTACAAAATTTCTAACAAAATTTGTTACTTTTACATTTTTTTAAGGAACCGGTACAAAACAAAATATCTCGGCCGGTACAGGGCCGGTACGTAATTCTCGGCCAGTATCACCTGTACCGGCCGATACAACCGGTACAGAGCGGTATTTTGACCGGTACAAAATATAAGGGGTATTGTACCAGTAGAAGGTAAAAACGGAACGTACCGGCCGGTACCGGTTCGGTATTGATAATTATGCTACCATTATGATCATTCTATTATCTAGACAAGTTGAAATGAAAGTGAAAAACTTTCAAATTTGTTTGTCTAGCACATCGAACAAAGAAAAGATATCTTCTTTGAAACTCACCCTAATCGATGTCATATCATATTTTCAAACTTAAATAGAGTTTCTAAGCTCAGGTAGGACTCTCACTTCGAGTTGAGTTTTTTAGTTTTAACCAACCCAACTCAAAAAAATTTGAAATTTTGCCCAACCCAACCCAACCCACATAAGTATAAAGTGGGTTAAAATGAGTTAAGCTTATATAATTATGGGTTATTTGAATTGGGCTTTTAAAACCCATTCGATAAAAAGTCACATTTTTTAACAACCACCACCCCGCCCGACAGCAGCTGTTGCCTGGCATTGCTGGCCACCATCGCGCCGCCCGAGGTTGCCATCGCCGGCGACCATAGCCCCGGCCATCGCCGGTGACCATAGCCCCATCAACAACCACCAGCCACCACTGTCGGCTGTTGCCTACCACTATAGCTGCCAACAGCGACCACCCCGGCGGCTACCGCCATCACCGGCCACCACCATTCCACTTTTATTTAAATGTAAAGCATATTTATTCTAATTTGATTGACCTATTGAAACCCAAAAAAGCCCACTAACCCAACCCAACTCAACCCAATTTATTCAGTCTTTCTTGGGTTAAAGTTCGTTGGGCTTATTAAGCATATTAGTTTTTTGGGTTGGGTAAAAATCAACTCAACCCATTCAAGTTACACTCTTAAGCTCATGTATTAAATATATTGATGTCGTTCCTAAAGGTCTCTAAATATTACTATTGATGGAATTCATATATTTATGTTAAATTAAATTTACAGGGTAAATAAAGATTATATTGATGATTCATAAATAGTTAAAAAAATTACGTATCACCATTGAACTTTCAAACAAATTCTTACTTTGGTCTCTTGAATTTTTATTTGTGTCAAATTAGTCATTCAGTTTCTCGAGTTGACAATCATACCCATTCTGTTAGTTTCCCTGAAGGTGAGCACCATTAAGTGCTTGTGTGCCTCTACCGTCAGCTAAGCTCAGGGGCATTTCTGTAACTCCGTACCTAACTCCTTTCGTACATCTGACATGGTCGTGATTTGGAGGGAAGTATCAATGTTTAGATCTAACCTTCAAATTCTATAAATTTAGATGAAGGTCAGGTTTATGTTTCATTGAACAGACCAATTTTCAAGGTGAACTTTTTCCTTTTTGGTTGGAGTGGCAGCGCAGCGGAGTAGGTGCCTGGCAGTGGTGGCGTTCAAGAGAAAGATCGCCGTGTCGGTGGTGGTGATGGAGTTTGCTTGGGGTGGGCTGGTGGTAATTATAATATAATCTCATGGCGAGGCACATGAACGGTTATACTAAATTTAACAAAATGGTTTGATTAATTAAGCCGAAGCGTCCAATGACCAAATAGACACAAATAAAAAAGTGGCTAAGTTAAAATTTTGCCCCAATTCTAAATGGCGATTAACGTAGTTTTCTCTATATAGTTTGGAAATCAATTCTAAATATTTTAAAACTCCATATAACCAATGACATAGTTTTGACTATTGCATTCATAATGATATTTTCTAATATAAAAGATAAGAAACCATATCTAGTAAACAAAAAGTAACATATGAGATCTTTAATGAAAAAATGATGTGATAGTTAGTAAAAATTTGACCTATTGTACTTTCAGTTTAGCATAATTGATGCAAAAAAGCATAAGTAGGTATGATTCTATATCCTTAGGGAAAATGAAATATAAGCTAATATTTTTGGATGAACAGCATGATCACGAAAATGGCTATATTTTTGTAATTGATAAACTTGGCAAGAATAATGAGTTACATATGAGACTCAAAAACATTTTAGATGATACAATTAATTTGAAATTTCAAGGAGAAAGAAAACAATACTAATTCCAACATTCTTAATGCTTGAAGTATGTTTATGTTAGAGTTAAATAAGCCAAAGATCATTATTAAACTTTTATCTTTATGTCAATTCGGTCATTAGACTTATAAACGTGTCAAAATAACCATTGAACTCGTTGATTTATTTAATTGGATTCTTTCGTTAGATTCGACTAGTCCTAGGCCTGTTAAGTGCCCACGTACAAAACATGTGTGAGTTATATATATGTCATATCTCACACTTTTCCTAATCGGTTATCAACCAGATGCAATATACCATTTGTGATGTAATTCAACAGTATGCTGCTAAAGTTGATGCTTTTCGAGGTTAACATGGTTACATGGGCTAGAACAGTAAAAGCAACAAAAGTTACTTCCTTGTACCCTCACTCAAACTAAAGGCCCCTAAAGGGGCATAAATAGGATCCACTTGAAAAAATATTGACACCGACAATGCCCAACAACAGCCTTTCTGTCCTCGTGTTCGACCCCGTTTGGTTTGGGGGTCCTCTAGGCGTGAAATCTAATCAGGTTCAGTCCTCATTTAAAATATGGCTTATCGCTTGATTGTCTAAAACCTCTACCGCCAACAAACATATCTACCTCAATTCTTACATTGCAGCTACCATCTGGCTCATTTAGTTTAACCGGAAACTATAAATCTTTCGAAACTCTAACGTTCAGTTAGAAAATACTATCAGTCAGATTATTCATTTGGGACAAATGATAATCAACTACAGTACCACTCCCCGTAATACCTTTTCTAATATCCCTTCTAAAACAAAGTCCCTCAAAGATCATACTTTGTACCCTCTCGTCATTCAACCCCAAACTTCTCGTTATTCTTTTAAAACTCAACACTCTGTAAATATTTTCCTAGCCATTTCGTTCAACAAGTCTACCCTTAGAACTGGTGTTGGCATTACCTGTTTGACTGCAACGCATAAGCGATGTGGTTCAGCAGCCTTTTCTGCTTTAGCATCCGATTCCTACTCTGCTAGTATGAAAGGGTTGTTACTTACATCAAAATGAGCCCTCACAAAAGATATTCTTCACATTAATGTATACACCGACTCATCCTTTCTACTTTCTTAGAAATCGAAAACTGAAAACATTATGGACTCGATGGCAACCATGTTCTATGACTTTTGCTTTTCACTCACTAACTTCCATTACTATAGTATGTACAAGACCAAAAAATCACATCTGAAGGAGGCGAAGGTCCTCGCTTCCTTTGCGTGTCAAGACAGAATTGATGTCCATCAAGACTGGATTGATACCATTTTGCTTCCATGTGATGCTTGTCCTTGAATCCAACTCTTTTTGTAATGATTCTTGAAAAATCAACACGGTGGAGTGTTTTTAGTTATGCTTGGTTATTTTCCTTTTGGATGTTTTAAACTTTGCCAAATCATGGCTAGTCCTGATTCTTTCTTTTCCTGTAATTTGCTCACAACTGAGCTCTTTATCTATGCAATTCTTGATGTTATAAAAAAAAAACATCACATTCTAAAGACAGACAAACAACAGAAAAACCTAAAAACCAAAGAGGAAGAACACTAGCATGTATGGACTGCATCTTCTGAAGAGAGCAACCACTGTAAGTAGCCATCAGCCCATCACTGGCCTTCAAACATAAACACCCTGAGAATGCAGCAGAGAAACCATAACAGCATTGATAGATATGAAACATGAAATACATGGGAAGTGAGTTTGATCATGACTAAAGATCGACCTTAACACGGAACACCATTGCTGCTAAAAATGTTGTACGTAGACATTGTACTCAACTACGGCATCCCCCGTCTTGAAATCGAACCAAATCGTGTGCGCCAATGCGTAACCGCGAGCAAACCGGAAAAGCCCACTGCCTCCAACAATAGGCATTTCCCTCACATCATGGAAAACCGGGTTCCTCCCAAAGACACTGATACTATTACCATTATACTTGCCTAGTACAAATGCATAATTCACTACCATAAGCAACGCTACCTCGCTGCCTTGAGCTGCAATCGCGTACATGCCTTGTGCCCTTCCGACTACCCTGGACGTCGCGTTTGGACCCTCGGTTAGTGCATCATCTATGATGTAAGTGTCGCCAAACGCGCCAGGCTTTGACTTCCCAGCAATTCTTATTGAGGACGGGTGCTTTCCGCTGAGGATGTCGTGGAAGTAGAAGTGGAGGTGGGTGTGTTTCTCCATTCGTTTCGTTAGTATGGCGTCCGAGAAGTCCTCGGAGAATGCTGCAGTAGAGGTATAAATAAAGCTTGAGAGGATGAGGATGAAGGAGATGAGGAAGAGACTGTAAGGGAGAGACCAAGCCATGTTTTCGCTTCTGCTACACCTTCAAGTTGTCATGAGCTTGTGTTGTGGCTGGTGCAATCATTTGTTTGTGTTGTGGAAAGCTTTCTCTGGTCAATAGCAGAAACAATGCTTCCCCTTTAAGTTCAAGTAAAGCTCAGTCCCTTTCCTCTCTGTGTTTTTCTATTTCAAGTGTTCAACAATGCATCACGTTCACAGACTATCCGTTTCTTTATGCAAAGATTGAAACTTCATCCCTTTTTAGTAGTGAAGTATTGTTGGTAACCATTCTTGGTAATATATCTGACAAAGACCTATAGGAATTTTCAAAAGTGATACCGAAAGTATTTTTGAACGAGTTTTGCAACTACAAGAAAGGCGGACACTAGTGACAGTAAATATTTTTGCAATAAAGTATTAAGTTATAACTATAATTTGTAGTGATAAGTTTTTGTCATCAATAAAGTAGGGCTACAAATGAACGAATACTCAGCTTGTTTAGCAGAGCTCGAACTTGTGTTGGTTTATTTTGACAATGTTCAAGGTCGGCTCGTGTTCGTTGCGAGCTTCAAATTGTTGCTTGAGTTCGTGTCCCCCAAAATTTTTGCAAACACGAGCAAAGCTTGGCTCATAAAAAAGGAACCCCCGCCCCCGCCAAAAAAAAAAATCAAGAATTTAACTCAAATTTACAAATTTATTTGTAACTGAAAAAATACCTTAAACAATCAATTATGTTTAGATTTGGGCTATCTATATTGGGCTTACAAAGTAATTATCCTTCTGAAATAACTGAGTTTATAATAAACAAGCTGTTCATGAATGCATTTGGTTGTTCATATTCGGTTCATTTATTAAACGAGCTCAATTTTTTCAAGTTCGATTCGTTTGTTTAACAAATGATTGCAAACGGACTTTTATTAAAGGAACCACAAACTTATTCACGAAAAGTTCAGTTCACTTCCGGCCCCTCCATGTTGCACGAGTGGATTATAGTTATTTTGCCAAGCAGATCAAACACATATCATTCGGTTAATCACGTTTTGCATATGTCTGAACTCTAGCGGGCGTTAATGGATCCGAGAAAATCATTTTAGAGCACTTTACTAGCAAACCGAACAACTATCAATGGTATTGATACGCAGAGTAGGATGCTCTTATGTCATCACTGCAAGTCATAAACTAAACATGTCAATGTGGGTGGATGTTTCAACTCCATGTTGCGTGATTGATTTCTTTCTTTTCTTTGCCTGATTCGAGAGTGTGATCAAAATTAACTGGGGTGATCTATCATCATCTCTGCTTGGTTGCTATTCTTTGCAGATTAAGCATTTCCCTAGCTCATAATCTTCTCAAAGACTGAGTGAAATCTATGGAAATCACAAGTTTCTTCTTTCACCTCTCTGGTAGGACAGCCAGAAAGAACTACGATCTTTTAAGAGTGCGATTATTTCCGCACCCTGAAAAAAAAAAAAAATTCTGCCTCCGAGTTGCCATGCCCGTCTTATCTTCCCCTCCGTCTCCCCTCTCCCCTGTATCCCCATAGTTCCCCGTTCTTCTGTCATGTCTTCTTTACTGTCCACGGGTTATCCTGTCGATGTCACCTGTTCTCCACCATCACCTCAAATCAAATTCAATGTTTAAAACCGTGCAAGGTTCCGTTACTCTTTCATTTAAGTTTGATAATTTTGTGTTTTTCACAATACTGTGAGAGTTGGAGATTAAAGAGTGCTTTTGGGTTTGAATTGTTTGGAAAAGCACAACAAATGATTGCCCAGCATACTTAGAGACGTGCTGGATGCAAGCTTAACAGGCACGAGAGGTGGACCTGGGGAAGCAGGAAGAAAAAACTTGGAAGCATGATGAGGTAGAAAGGCATTATCCGCGTATATTAAAAGAAAGAAATCAAGCCAGAACGGGAGAAACCGACAACTGCTGGAGCTCAATTATGAGAGTTTCTTCGATCTTGATGTAGCTAGTTCAATCACTTCATGGCATCCCCTTCAAAAATGCAAAGGTAACCCAAACCCCAATCCCCTGCTTCGACTGCCCAAGGTGATTGCTAACTGCTGGTGGACTCTGTAAAATCAGCATCCAAATACTATGAAAAATTATAAAATTTACTGTTAATCTGACTTGTATTTGGTACCTGTCTCCGAGCATCTTCCAACCTCCTTATTTATAATCAGTGTAACAAGCAAAATAAGAGTACATGTATATATACCCAAGAAGTGAAAAGGTTTCAAAATGCAAAACTCTGGTTGATGCCATGAGCTTATCTTTCAGATACTTTATGGGGATTGCAAATGTTTCAAGTATTTCTATTTCTCATGTTTGCTGTTTCTATGCACACACTTTAAAGTTTAACCTGTGGAATGTTTAAAAATTATAATATCACAACCTCTATATCCAATCTGTCCACTAAAGAAAAGGTCTAACCTGAGGCCAAAAGCCAAAACATAATTAAAGATGATACTGCAATAGTTATCCAGCTCAAGAATGCCAATGCAACTGCCGTCTGGTATTTTTCACATTCTGGTCCAAAATTACATGCACCAAAGTCGTTGAAGTACAACACTGTTATACCGGCTGAGGATGCTGCTGCTGCAAGGGACAATGTAGCAGTAACCTGCCAACCAAAACTTCTCCTAAATAAATTATGTATGACAAGAAGGAAATCAAATATATAAGAAATTCCAAAGGTTTGTTGGGGCTTACCCAGTCTCCAATCACAAAGAGGCCGACTAGACTAGGAGTGTGCACGACTTTCTTTTTTGCCAAAGCATACACGTCCAAGAACGCAAGCCCAGAGCTCCAAACGACTTGTAAACCCATTGAAGCAATCAGGTAACTGCAAAGGCAATATGGGCGTGGCCGCATAGGCATTGATTACCAAATTTCAATGGCAAAGAAAAGAGTTTTGACTTGCAAACAATAGATACATAGTGAATCTCTATTCTCTAGTAAGGAAGTATGTCGACAATTCTAAACGAATCTTCCGAGTGCCTAAACAAGTGTAGAACCAATTGTTTCATGAAGTTGTCACTTTCTATTGTAAGAACTAACAAATGAGATTAATAGCCATCAAAGTGAACCAAAAAAAGTAGTGTGTTCCAAAGAATGTAATCTAACATGGTACTGGAAGAATTGAACTGTGGGATCAATAAGCATCAAAGTGAGATAATCCAGAATGTTTCGAGACATGAGCCAAAGGCCATGATTGAAGTCAACATGACTCAAACCCCTACAATTTTTTTTTGATACACAGAATGAAGAGCAAGTACAGTAGGGTGGAATATCACAATATCACAAAAGTTTAGCAAAACTAAAAAATCAAATATGAGGCGATTGAGCATACAATGGAACAGGGTCATTTCAAAGTATTAAGGCAAACGGCATATTCTCTTCAAAATTGGAAAAAGGTACACCAATAATCATAATAAGATGAGAGGGAATAAATTCTCATGAAGAGCAGATTTATAAAGAGCATGGAACGCACAAAACCAATAATGAAAATAAAACCGGGGCAGCACCAGGTGGAGAAGACAAGAACCATAACTAAAGTTCAGAGGGTTTTGACAATCCCAATAAAAACCAAAAGTTGAACGAGTGGAAAGAATGGTTTAAAGAGTTGCAAGGAGAAGGCGGCAAGCATGGCCACAAGTTAACGAATCGTTCAGCGCTGAATAGTATACAAACAATGAAATGAAATTTTCTTAGCCCCTCAAATAGTTGAGACATAGGAAAAAGGCTTCCTAAGTTATTCCAGTATTTCTTATTTCAGCGCAAAAGCAAGTATCCTGACCATAGCAAGTATTTGAAGAATCCAGATTATACTAAGATTCCCTTAGTTTAGTTGGTGAGAAGATTGGGTACAAATTCTTGAACATAGTTTTGTCAGTCTACTACTGTTTTCAACATTCAGTTAGAAATTTGGGTTCAAGTGCTAAAAGATATCACTTAAAAACAAATGAAGAAAGAAAATATGTCATCTTATACTACAATGATGTGTCGATATTATTTCCACAGTAACCCTCTCCATGCTTGCCTATAATTCTCTATAGCAAAAGAAACCAACAGAAAGAGGAGCAAGTCCCTCTTGCAGCACAGAGTAAGCAGAATAAGACAATACTTATTACTGCATGTACGCAATTTACATAAACAAACAAATGGATGATCCATTGAGTGGTCTTAACCCATTAGTGGCTTGATGCTTGCATGAAGACTGGACTACCCTCCCATACCCCTGATATAAATGGGTAAAAGTAGACCAAATTAGTTTAGTAAATTGTGTCTAATCAGTAAATTTTGAACCAACCTTGCTGGAAAAAAGATTCTTGTAAAGAACATAACCTACATTCACGAGAGCGACAATTTCACTCCAATGATAGTTCTAGATCCAAAATTTGGCGCTTTTGTCTTTTGAATTTTTGGCAACTGAGCTTAACAAACTGTTCATTTACTCCAATCTTAAGCAGCAGTAGCTAATGAGTCAAAGCATTTCTACCGTTGGTGTATCAGTCCATATTAGACACTGTTGTACATTTAGCGAGAAATGAGAATGTGAAAAAGCATAACATGGTATGGAAATAGACGTTTCCTACATTCACCCATGTAGCCAAATATCGAAATGGAATGTGAATGTACAGAAAGCTTCTGATTAGATAGCCATTTTGACAAGAAAAAGAAGTGTGAATTGAATTAATATGATCTCGTCGTTTTACTTTAGTGGTTTAGAAGGAGTTGAAACAAAACCGCAAGCCCGAAATTCAACCATGTGAAGATCCTGCCATTCCATAATATTGGAAAGAATGAGATAAGTACAGGAGGAGGTTTTAGGTGGAATAATATTCGGATTATAGATGAATGAGATAAGTACAGGGGAACTGTACCTGCCATTCCTTGATTTTACATAGAATCAAGGGCAGACTCCTTCTGAGGACAAAACCTAGGTGTGGTAAAATAACTATTTACACAAATTAAAGCACTACAATTACCTTTTGGGGAAATTGAAATGTGGTCCATTATCCGTTTGAGTTCCAAGTTACACTCCTAAATGACTTTTTAGTGATGGTCTTTGGACTTCAGCAACATCAAGTCCCTACTGCAAAAGCCTTCTCAACTAGGCCTGTGATACGGAGGAGCTTAGGTATAGATTGCTCCAAAATAGAATGTCATGGTAATAGATGAAATCTAAGCTGATAGAAGGTCTTCTTCTAGCCAGGAGAGTGGACCAAGCTACGCATGAGCAATAGTTTTCAGTTCATCATAGGTTTACCTCTCATAACTAGTCCGCTTTCATTCAAGTTAGGTAAACCCCTTGTCAAGCTCAAACATTCCTACAAAGCCATTGAGGCCACTATTGGAAATAAATTGTTTACCCAGATTACTAATATATAAGTTCTTAATGGGGTAGATTGATTTTACAGTTTCTAACTCAAAAATGAAAAACAAGAAAAAACAAAAGAATAATTCTGGATTAGATGGCATGCATCTCAAACACTTAAATTCCGAAAAGAGGGGGAAGAGAAAACAAAACACCCGAGTAGAACTAGAAATTATGAACTAGGAAGGAACAATTACCAGAAAGCTGTGAAATTGTAGAAGGTCCTAGTAGTGGCCATACAACCAATCGAACCAGCTGCAAACAAGCACTGCGAAATCCGAAGAACAAGCCCAGTCATAGTACCAGGGGTCCCAGCAAAATTCTTCATTTTCTCTCTTAGTATTCAAGAAAATCCCAGACTCTTGATGGGTCATGTGTCATAATTATCCAAGAATACCCTTTAGCCAAGAAAAAGTAAGAAAAACAAGACCTTTCAAATTACCATTCAAGAGATAAGAGCCCTGGAAGGGAAATAAAGGAACCCCACCAATTGTATCCAAATATAGTGAAATATCCAGATGTTGGAACTTGGTGTTTGATGAGAATTTTTGCTTTCTGGGTTGCTAAGAAATGATGGCGGGGTTGGGATGGAGCAGGTGTTAGAAGGAGAAATTATAGAAAGAGCTAAGCAGAAAGTGATAATGGCGTGATGCACTGATTACCAAACCAGAACAGCTTTATTAAAAGTTGTATATAACCGAACATCAACAGTCAACTTCGCGTCAGCAAGATCCCAGAAGGGGGAATAAGATGCTGCCAAGACACGCGCTTGGAAGGCAAATTACGAGTTAGGTTTCTCATGGTCTGGTAAAGAATTTTAGCAGGCGAAGAGTCTCTCTCGACAGCCACTAATAATTCGTCATTTAAATATATATAAATATAAAAATACACAACAATATTCGACTCTTTTTATTATAAAACGAGTCAAACATACATTATAAGCACGAATCTTACCATATGAAACTAGCTAAGGTGATACAGATGCCACCATGGCACCACTACATGTCATTGACTGCGTACACGCCCAAGAAAAATTCTGTGCCTTCACTAATTAGATAAGATATATGCTAGGTTTTTTTCACTATCATAAATCTATCTTTGAATGGCATGGAAATTGTTAGTACCCTTTGTCTTTCTCATGCTTTGTCCTGAGTTAGATCAAAATATTCTTAGGTGCAAGAGTCTCGGCAACCACTAAAAATTATTGTACACACAAATTTCATGTCTTAATCTTCGAGACAAGAAATAATACAAAATTACAATTTTAAAGATATATATTGTTTAAAATTAAGGGTTATACCACTCTGTAATTCAATCAGAAAATAAATATGAGTCCTCAATTCAATTTCTGATTTCGGTCACGATCCAAGTGCTAGAACTGCTTATTCTTGAACCGCTACGTTGACTTCTACCTTGAGGGCGACTCTTGATTTGTAGAATCTCCACGGTTGAAGGCGAATTTCTCTTTGATGTTTAGGATCAAAGAGAGGTTATTCCTCATCGTCGAGAATGCTCGATTGAAGAACGACACTAGATTAGTGCGTATTGTTCTTCAAATGAAGCGTAATTCTCGAGATGTTGTATGCTTGTGACAGAGTTCTGACAGAGCGCCGTCTTGTTTGTTTGCAGAGACTCAGTGTGTCCTAATTTTTTTTAGTTTGTAAATCGATGAAAAAACTGACGTTTGGTAGGCAGTTTTGGTATTTTTTTTGTACCCTCAATTTTTTTTCAAGCTGGTTTTTAATTTTGGCTTGTTTTTTGAAACTCCATTTTGGAGTTTTCAGTTTTCAATTATGATTTTTATTTTGAGATCTAACCTTCGTACTTTGTTAGAAGAAATTTAGATGAGCCAATTCTAATAAAATCCTTTCTTTTGGTTGTAACTTTCAACACTGCCACCATTCACCTCCACCTCGACACCTTCTCCCCTACTTGCCTCCTCCACACAGCCACCCCACCACCACCAAACATAACCATGCGGCCACCACTGCCCCCTTCCCCCTTCCCCCTTCCCCCGCCCCATAACCTTACCCACACAACAGCAACAACACCACCACCAGTTGTTATCCATGGCCACCATCCCCCACCCCACCACACAAGCACACAACGCCACTGCTGGTTGTTAGCACCACCATGTGCCACCATCCCCACTCCCCAGCCCCACCACACAAACACACAACACCACTATTAGTTGTTGCCATCCTTTTCTCCCCTTGCCCGCCCACATACGAGCACCACCACCGGCAGCTATAACCATACCACCTACCGTCTCCACCCAAATACCTAGGCCACCACTGTCGATACCTCCTATTCCACATCAATTCCTCCTATTACCACCACCATGATCAGCCGTCAATTTTCTTACCGAGTGCCAGTTTACCACCATTAAATATGGGGTTTAAAGGGTTAATAATGGTGCCTCTAACTATGAAGGCAAAGTCGTCATCCACAGCAGTGGAGGTCCTTACCTGGCGCCAGTTTACCACCACTAGATATGGGGTTTAAAGGGTCAAGAATGGTGCCTCTAACTATGGAGGCCAAGTTGTCGACGTCGGTGGAGGCCAAGTCGTCAGAGGCAGCGATGGTGGCTAAGTCATTGGCGGTGGAAGTAGGGTCCTCTTTGACGATAGTGAATTAGTTTATGTGGTGGCAATGGGCAATGGTGTTGGATCGGAGAAAGCTTCTGCTGTGGTGGTTGTGATTGATGGTAGTGGGCGATGTTGTGTGTTGGTGGAGGATTGCTAGGGCAATGGCGGAAGATTACTGGGCAAGATTGGGTGGTGGTACGATTGCTGGGCGACGTCGGGTGGTGGTGGAGGAATGTTAGGCTGTGGTGTTATAACAATGACAGAGAGAATATAAAAAAAGAAACAAAAATGTAAGGGAAAAAAATAATAAAAAAAAAACAACCACACTTCAATCAGACTTCACACTATTTTTGTAAAAAAAAATTAAAATGATTTTGATTTTGATTTTTTTGAAAATTGAAAATTAAAACTACAAATGATTTCAAACAGACTCTAAGTTTTTAAAAGTGTTTTAAAAATACTTAGCATAATTACTAGCATTAAAAGAAATTTTAAATACATTTTTAGTCAAAAATAGTTATTGTACAGGAACAAATGGTCACTTGAAAACAAAAATAATGAAAATAAAAACACAAAAAAGAACAAAAATTAGAGATGTGTTGTCATACATTGCCCGAGTCTCTTACTTTTTTTTTTTTTTTAATATAGTTGAAAAAGCTTGTGTGATTAGTGATGGCACGAAGAAGTGCTTAGTTATGCACAACAACACCGATGACATGCAATGGCATTGTGGTAACATCTAAACCACCTCAGCGGGGTGCACACGCCATGTGATTTGCGTGGCTAATTGTAGACACTAAAAATAATTTTATCGGTCAATGGTAAGTTATTTTTTGTAACCAGTCAAATATTCAATACTGCGGGAAATGCGGACCTAAATGCTGACTTAGAGTCAAACAAGACAACGGGCTCGAAGTCAAAGAAAAGTTGGAAGGACTAGTCCAAATAAAAATATTTGGTCCAGCCCATAGTCTTGTAACCAGAAAGTTTAAATAAGTCAAGTTTGACCAAAAATAATTAAATAGAAATAAATCCATTTAACTAAATGAGAATGATGGCATATTACAAAAGAAATGTGGTAAGTGGATGAGGCTTGAGGGTTGGCGGGACAATGAACATTGGATGAGGAGGCAGTCATTAGGATGAGGTGGTAGGTAGCGGCGGTGGTGGGCATTGACAGCTACATGGTAGGCGGTAGTGGATGGCAGCAAGAATGGAATAAAGTGGGTTGTAGGCGGTGAAAATATTTTTTAAAAACAAATTTTATTGCTTTTAGAAAATTAGATGAGCAAAAGGTTCTTTGCCGGTAGCTCATAGCACCTACTATTATTATTATTATTATTATTATTATTATATGTTTTAGAAAAATGACTGCCATCCGAGAGATCAATTCTGTAAACACTTGCCACACATTAAAAATGGTTGATTGTTATGTTTAAAAACAAAAATAGGAAGTGAAATTTGCTAGCACGGCTCTGTTTTCCTTGCTCTTACACGGGGGTAGCAAAGTCACAAGAAGAATAGTATTTTAGAGAAAATTGTGTACAATCCACATGGGTGACAAAATTGCAAGACGAATAGTCTTGCAGTTTGGCGAGCTGAGAACGACTCGTTATGTCTTTTCTTTCCTCTGACTTCTCTGAATTAGCGCTTTAAAGCACAAAAGTAAAGAAATTTATAAATATTTTGTAGATTGTGATTGTGCATGAACGAATACGAAATAACAAATAACTGCTGAGTTTCTTTGCTTTAGATACACTTGGATACCAAGGAGCGATTTAACGTAACCTAATTAAGAACGAAAGGAACAATTTGCCTGATGTATGGCATGACGTCAACCAAAATGCGGGGAAAACTAGACAAGTATCAAAACAAAGAACATCCCGCTCTGATTCTATTTACAATATAATCTCATTAATTAATTAGTTGAGTACAAGACATGTTTTATATGATTAATCGGTTGAGTACAAGACATGTTTTCTCGAAAGCAAGTTTTAAATTAAATCTTAATCTTTTTTCAACATTAGCTTTAAGTTATGGATGGATGAAACTATTAAAGGCAGTTTTAATGTGGCAAATGCCCAAAAATTTAGTGTTTAGATAAAAGGTGCTACAAAGTCTTCGTAACTAGTGGGGACATTCTACTTTACTGCTCCATAGTACTCGTTTTCTTGAATTATAACTAAATCAGATTTTAGTTTTATAAACTGATTTAATCAGTTTTATATATTTATCAAACACCTAAAAACTTGATTTAAACAAGATTAAGTCAATTTTGACTCCGCGTACTAATTCCAAACATAGCATTAATCGATTGAGTGAGGGGACTTACGCTTAGACCTTAACTGCTCTTCTTTTTATGCATTTACTTGGACGGAATATGGACTCAGGTTGCAAAAGGCCTAAAACTTACTGGATAGTTTGTATTAGACCAAACAAAGAAGAAGAGTCAGATTGTTAAACAAAATGTATTGAAAAGCCCTTGGTCGTGATGGATTGATCTAGGTGTTTTACATCCGATTCAAATCATCCAAAGATCTTAACCGTTTGATTTCACATTTCTCAAACCGACCTCGGTTCGCTTCTGTTCGTGGTTCACTTTCTTGAAACTGATCACAAATCGAAACCGAACCGAACCGAACCGCCCTATAATTTATTAATTTATTCTTAGTGACATTCACTGATGATTTTCATATACATGGTACTAAGAAAATTTAAATAAACAAATCTTAAAAGTTAAAAGAAAAATAAAATAAGAAAGTAGTTATAATACAAAAGTCTAATGATTGATATGTCTTGTGTATCTATTCATTATTTTTTCAATTTATGAAAAACTAACTTCAATTTCGAATAACATTTGGACCGAAAAATAAGTTTGTAGAGGGATCACTTTTTTAAATGGGCACAAAGTGATCCAAACCGACCAAACCAAATAGTTTAAACAGTCTAAACTGATGGTGTTTTTCGGTCTGATTCAAGATTTTTCAAACCGAGGGGTAACGGTTTGGTTTTGCGGTTTGACCCTTGAACCGAACCGTGCTCATCCCTAATCACAAGGCTTGTTCAGATTAAAATTCATCAGATTGTTGCATCCTACCTTCTATATATTTAAAATGTTTAATTGGATGTTTTACCCAGACAACTTAACCAAGAAAAGAAAGGTAAACTAACAACACAATGTTTTTTCTTCTTTTTTTTTTAAATCAAAGATAGCGGTGTTTATTCCTGAAGAGGGTTACTATCTTTGTGGATGACAGACATTATAAAGTATGGTGCCTCTTCCATCAAGACTTTAAAGTCTAATACATTCGGTGCAAATCTCGCTAATTCATGGGCTTCACAATTGCTGGTACAATTAACTAACAAAAACATACAAGAGTTATAAATGTGAACTACTAGTTTCTGGTATCCTCTATAATGTACCCAATATTAGATAGATTTCCTTCTGAAGAAGTTGAAGCTTGAATGACACTTGATGCATCACCTTCAAGTTACACAAACCAAAATTCACGATCCAAGCCAAATTTTGCCGCTTTATAAGCCGCTAGTGCCTTTGCATGCTCTGCTTCCCATATTAACAAAATTTTCTTAGACATAGCTGCTACTACCGTACCATTACACTCTTATACGACTACTCCACATCTCATAGAATTATATTCCTAAAACAATGCCGGATCGAAATTAATTGTGACAAAATTCTCTAGGGGTGGTTGTTATACCTTTGGTACTGTGTCCATCCTTTTTGGGATAGAGATTTGTACAGTGTTTTATTTTTCAAACAATCTGGTTGCTTTTGTACATATCTCTAATGCATTTTTCTGAGCACCTTAAAAAATTAATTCATTCCTGCTGCACCACAGTTGCCAGCATAGAACTATCAGCATTTTCATTTCCACTCCATTCACCACCTGGCCTGCAACATCCTTCCACCACGAAAGTACTCTTTGGGATTTTGTTTTGTCAATGTAAAGGCTATAAGAGCAAAGTGCCCAAACTTGTCTAGCCAAGGAACACTCTCTAAGAGTGTGGGAGATAGTTTATTTGTCGTTTCCACATACTAGACATCCCAGTTGAGCCTGTGCCTTCCTTTTGTGAAGATTCTCCATCGTAGGCAGTATACTTCAACAAGCACGCCACCTAAAAAGTGAGTTATTTGGGACTCTTAATTTTCATTAGAAGTTTTGTGTTGCTTTCTCACGGGTGACTAGCTTTTCCTGTAACAAGGTGTATTTTTTGCACTTGTCCCTAATCCATCGCCACCTTATAGGCACAACTAACACAGAATTGTTCATCTTCATTGTAGTGCCAAACCAACTTGTCATTACAAGGTTAACTACTGATAGGGATTTTTGTAATTAGTAAAGCTTCATGGGGGCAAAAAAAATTGGTTAATAAGATCTGCTTTCCATCTTTCTAGTATCCTTGTCAATTAGTTCTTCAACTATCGCTTCCTTGCACAAATGACTAGTTGGAGATTGAACCTTGAATGTAATTGGTAAGAATATTTACTTATCATGCCATATTTGTATGTTCCTTCCATCTCCAACCTTCCACCTTGTTCCTGCCAATAAGATTGGTCTAGCCACGATGATATTTCTTTAAGTAAGTGGCGGTCGAGAGCCAAGTTGGGCCTTGAATAAGTCACCTTTTGGAGAATATTTTGCACTAGGTATACGAAATAGTAAAGAATGTTGATCTATACCCAACCTCCACCCTTGTTTTGCCGGTAGGGCTAAATTAAAAGCTTTAAGGCATAATCCTAAACCTTCGTCATCCTTTCTACAACAAAGCTTTTTCAATCTCATTTAATGCATCTTTTTATGCCCGTTGTCTATGCCTCACCAAAAATTACTCATTATGGCTTTTAGCTCAACACATAAATAGTCTGGGAGTTTGAAACATCCCATAGCATATGTTGGGATCGCTTGTAATACTGATTTGATAAGAATCTCTTTGGTGCGCTTTCGACAAAAATTTACTTGGTGACCATCCTTCTATTCTCCTCCACATTCTTTCGTTGATGGAGCTAAACACCTCTTTTTTGGACTTTCCTAGTAATCCTAAATACTTCTCATGCAATCCACGACTTGAATTCCCAACAGATTACTTACGGTATCCTTTGTGGCAGCTGATGTATTTTTACTGAAAACAATGTTGGATTTCTGGAGATTAAATTGTTGGTCAGACGCCTCGTCATAAAGCTTTAATATTCTCAAGACTTCCACAGCTTCCTCTGTTGTAGCGTTAAAGAATAACAAGTCATCGTCTGTAAAAAAACAAATAAAAGTGAAAGTGCAGGGGAGTCTCAGTTCACCTTTTCATAGTGAATGGAGTTTGTTGCTTCGGTAGCTTGAAAAAGAGAAGATAGGCCCTTTGCATACATTAGAAAAAGATAAGGAGAAAGCGGGTCTCCTTGATGAATCCCCTTTTAGGCAAAAATTATTACATTGCTCATTGTTCAATAAGATGGAATAGGAAACTATAAAAATGCAGAGCATTATTTGAGCTATCCATTTCTTGTCAGAACCCATTATCTAGCATTGTTGTAATATTCTAAAAAATTAGGTCAAATACACGTAGGTACCCTGGAACTACCACAAAGTCTCAATTAAGGATCCCAAAGTTTAATTTTTACACATAAGGGCCTGTAACTCCAAATTTGCAATGAATAAGGACTTCCGTCCACTTTCTTAACGATTGAGGCTTTTTCGTCAGGGGCATTTTTGGGTTTCCATATTTGGGTGTTTTTCTCTTCTTCTTCTTCTTCAAAATTTCACCTCTCTCCTCCCCATCTAGCCTAAAGATCCACAGAAACAGAGGGAAAGAAAACTATTACGCAGGCAAAAAACAAATCCCAATCTCGCTAGAGATAATGACGGACCCAGTTATTCTCTCCTTCGGCCACACCTTTGACCGACCATCATTCCAACAGTGGCTGGACTCTAGCTACTGGACATTGCAATCTCCTTGTCAGACCCCCCTTCATTAATCCCAAACCACATCTTACGCAGCCTAATCTCCAATTATGCTGCTGCTTCATTACCAAAGCCCCAATTGAAAACAAATCCAGAAACCCTAGTTATCACAGTAACTTCCCGATCATCATCAGTTGAATAAAAAAAATAGGGTCACTAGCTCAACTAGGTCAGGTTGCGAATCGGGATTTAGGGCTCCGTCGTCGGCTGATAGGTGGCAGCGGTGGCGTGGAGGGCTTAGGGTTTGAAGATCTCTTGAGCCGGTGAAGTTGGTGACGTCACTGTTGCTGGAGAAGTCAAGCGACGTCATTGGCTCCTGCGGTGGAGTCGGTGGTGTTGGGCTCGTGGAAGAGGTGAGGAAGATGCGTCAGTGGGAGGGATAGAAAAATTGAAGAAGAAGAGAATAGATGATTTAAAGAAGAAGAAGAGAGAAAAATTGAAGAAGAAGAGAATAGATGATTTAAAGAAGAAGATAATAGAAAAATTAAAAATGATAAGAGAAAGAAATTAAATATGTTCAGACAATTTTGCCCCTGACGGTTTTAGTTAGATCGTTGGGAAAGTGGACAGAAGTCCTTATTTATTGCAAATTTGGAGTTACATGCCCTTATGTGTAAAAATTAAACTTTGGGACCCTTAATTGAGACTTGGTGGTAGTTCCAGGGTATATACGTGTATTTGACCCTAAAAATTTTCTTTTTTCTATGTGAAATTAGTATTTTTGAATAAATAAGTTTGTGATTTTTTGTTAAAATTAAGAAAATGGTTTGGGGTTTGTTACTGAACTTTTTAGCCGACTAAAAGTTTTTTGGTGGAATGAAAAGATTTTGTGTGTAGAATAAGCTACTGAAGTTTCCGGTCGACTAAAATTTTTTTAGCTAACTAAAAAAATTTCTGTCGACTAAAAAGTTTTTAGGCAGCTAAAATTTTTTCTGTCGAATTAAAAAAAAATTGAAGCATTTTCACATCTGTTGGATTCGGTCGACCGAAAATTATTTTTACATCTGTAAAGTATTAGTGAGTATCGCCTTTGTGGCTTTACTAAATGATTACCCTGCACTGCCTTTGTGACTTTGCAATTGCTCATGTTTAATAGTATTCGTGATTATTTGCATCGTATCTGAAAGTCATATTAATATCTGATCGAATTAGTTGTAATCATTGTGAAAATTCTGGAAATCATCATCGAATTGTATCTTTGAACAAAATCATCATCGTTTTGGCTTTGTAAGTTATTTCGTAATTTTTTCATTTGAGCAACCTTAGTGAGCTCTCAAAAGCTCACTCTCCTTTGACTTCCTTTCTGCAAGTAGTAACTAGCATTAGACTACTTGAAATTAGACTGGAGGCAAGCAAGTAAATAGTATTTCTCTTTAGAACTTCTGTAGTTCATTATCAGATTTAATTTTAGTTTATCAATCAAGATTGTGCACTCAGGATAATACATTAATTGATGGTAAATTACTCTGACGGATTGATGGCATTATTTGATTAAGTTTCAAGGATGTTGTTGTCTTAGCATGAATGATCGAGCGAGTGCTAACATTCCAGAAATTTCAGGATGTTACAAAAGGACTTGCACAGGAGGGAACGCCCACATGCAAGACATGTCGAGCGCATTATTAGAGTCAATCGGCGAGCCTTGCTGTGATCATGTCCGTCGATTCAACAAATTATTTGCACATGAAGGAAGTCACAATCTAAGTCCTGTCAAGCACATTATCGACAAAATTAATTGATAATTATTAGCACCAATGAATCCAGACATAAGCAGAGGTATCAGTATATTATTAAATATGAGACATCTCAAGAGTGCAATATTTTTCGAAAAGATTGACGTACAAGCAGTGAAATATCTTCCAAAAAGATCGACATACAAGCAGGTATATACGAATAAGCACACTAAAATACATTGTGTTTAAAAAATAAAAGGTACTTCTCTTGTTTATTTTACATCTCATTGATGTATCGAGAAAGAGAGTAAAAAAAAAAGGAATAGTGGAAGGTCAAAATGCCCACAAAAAACAAAAAAAGGACAACAGAAGGGAAGAAAAAGAGGTGAAAAAAAATGTCAAAGAGAGGAAACAAAAGGTGGACCTGCAGGTGAGGAAAAAAAAGTGGGGCCACAGAAGAAACAAAAGAGGAAGAGATAGTGAAGTGGCATTAAGCCCAAAGAAGAAGAAGAAAAATAAAACAAGGAAAAAGGGTGTCCGAAGAAGCCAGAAGAAGAAAACGGAAGAAAAAAAAATAATAATAAAGAAGAGGACTTCCTGGGAAGAAACAAAGTGAAAAAACAACAGAAGAGAAGCACGTCGGCGTCGACGGAACCGAACAGAAGAAAAAAAATAGTAGTGGTGCGCGTGGTCTAGCCGTGCTCTTCAACGACCGTGGATCAGGACATGAGTACGTTCGACGGCGCACGACGTATATGGCACCCCGCCTTGATATGTGTGCGTGATTGTTCTAAAGACAAGCCTGAATGCACAAGGTTGCAATCGCCATGGTGTTTGTGCCGCTGGACAAATTCACTATCGATCGGCGCGCCGGTGACACGATCGATTAAAAGTGCGGGATCTTTTTTGCCCCTAAGGCCTGGGGACTTCCCTGAAAGCGAGAAACTTCGACTAAGAGATGAAAAGCATATGTAAAAGACTGCGCGCCCATAAATGACAAAGAGAGTTTCGATTGATTGCGAAAGTTTACACAATAATGTTTCCAAGTCTGAAAACTGAACTTCCTATCAATGGTAGCAAATGCCTCTAACCTAAAGAAAGAAAAAGACTAATTTTTCCAGTTGATGATTGATTGTGTCTCGTGCTTCTTTCTTGATCACTATATATACTAGAGGCTTTGTAGAAAAAAACTACCATTACAAGAAACTACCCACTTAGAGATAAACTATTCACTTAAAAAATAATCACCCACTAATAAGTAACCAACCACACTTATCCCTTATCAATAGGACACATTTTCAGAAGTTGGTTTCTTTCACTTCTTGAATCTTCCATTATCTCTTCATAAATAAATAAAAGTAAATGTCATTTAGTGGCATTTAATCAAAGTAAACTTATTAGTGAAAAATGTATTTTGTGGTGCAAACATTACCCCCTGGTTCAAGCAATTGAATATTTGAAAATTGCGAAGGGGTAGTATTTTCTTACTATCGATAGACTTTCACGATCGATATATAGCCTTTCACGATCGATAGCCTTTCATTGTCCATAGCCTTTCAAAATCAATAGCCATATACGATCGATAGCATTTCACGATCGATAGCCTTTCACGATTGACAGTCCTCACTATGGATAGGCTTGTATTTTTTACTATCGATTGTGAAGAGTTATGTCTTTCAAAGGGAAAGTATTTTTCACTATCATTAGACTTTCACTATTGATATATAGCCTTTCACGATCGATAGGCTTGCATTCTTTAAAGTGACAGCATTTTCACTATCTATTGGCCATCAATTGGCTTGTGCTCTCCATATGCCTGTGTCAATGACCATAGTTGGCCAAGCCACTAAACGAACCATGACCATTTTTGGTCATGCTACTACTAAATGAAGACCATTTTTGGTCAAACCGTTAACCCAATCAGCATATAAAATGGCTATTGATAAGCCAATCGATTGAGCATTTCCTTAATTCAAAATGTAAGGATAAAATAAAACAAATAATATTTGACTATATTTGAAGTTCTTAATAATCATTGAATTAATACTCTACCTTGGTGTGCTCCACAAACCCAAATAGGATATCTTTTTTCAAAAAATATAACACTAATTGGCTCCCAAAATACATGTTCTTCATCATTTTTCATGATGTCAAAAGCTTCAAACTCACTAACATTGAAAATTTTTGAATCGATAGCCATAGTTGACTCGCTATACATGTCGCATGAAAAGGGCTCCTTTTTGCTTTCAGCCAAAATAGGTTTGCAAGCTTGCCCCCCCCCCCCCCCAGCCATATCAATTAGATCTCCTTTTGACATGGTCAATCTCATATAAGAATGGACATGGTTGTTCAACTGTTTCAGTCATTTTTAGCATGATGTTGATCTTACAAAAATTACTCACACCACTTTTGTTGCAAGTATCAGCCAGTTGTATTGTTGCATCCAAATGATTTCCCAACAATAAGCACTTTTCACACAATTCATCGAATAACTCCTTTGAATTGTCTGGAGATAACACTTGAAGTTGGCTATTTTGCAACGACTCTTCTTGATACTTAGTCGTGCAATTTTTAGTAACCATGAATTGGTTGCTTTAATCTTTGAAATACTGTTTTGTTTCTGCCATGTTTGGCATTATTTTATTTTCATTATCCAAAGAATAACTATCGGCTTCTAAATTTTCACCCCAACAAACGAGAAAATAAGCAATTCAACTTCTTTCCTCATCCATCCAACTCTGTGAATCAATGCCCAGTATTCTTTTAATTCATCCTCTACATCCTCTAAAAAGGATGGATGATCTATTCTCGTCAAGGTTTTAACATAATTTTCAAACCGATGTAATTCATTGGAGGTATCTACCAAAATCAATGGTAGAATAGACTGACCATGGTTTGCACCAATGCAATCCATTAGATCATACCAAAAGTCTATTAAATCATCCACTGTCGACTTCATATAAAATGAAAGAGACAATGGTTTAAAATTTCTAGGCACTAATGATGCCGAAGTACGGTATTTTATCAAATCTACCCAAAAATCAGCCCATAATTCATCAAATCAGGCATGAAATTTAGAAGAATTGCTTGGAAACATATTGTTGGTATTTTTCACTTTCAGGTACAAGGTCCCACCGGGTGTGCCAATGTTTGCGTTGCTGGGCAAACTCACAATTCATCGATGTGTCGGCAGCACGATCGATTAAAAGTGCGGGATCTTTTTTGCCCCTAGGGCCTGGGGACTTCCCTAAAAGCGAGAAGCTTCGACTAAGAGATAGAAATAAGATGTAAAAGACTGCGGGCCCATAAATGACAAAGAGAGCTTCGATTGATTGCGAAAGTTTACACAGCAATGTTTCCAAGTCTGAAAACTGAACTTCTTATCGATGGCAGCAAATGCCTCTAACCTAAAGAAAGAAAAAGACTAATTTTTCCGGTTGATGATTGATTGTGTCCCGTGCTTCTTCCTTGATCCATTATATATACTAGAAGCTTTGTAGAAAAAAATTACCATTACAAGAAACTACACACGTAGAGATAAACTATCCACTTAAAAGATAACCACCCACTAATAAGTAACCAACCACACTTATCCCTTATCCATAGGACACATTTTCAGAAGTTGGTTTCTTTCACTTCTTGAATCTTCCAAATGCCATTTAGTGGCATTCAATCAAAGTGAACTTATTAGTGAAAAATACATTTTGTGGTGCAAACACATGGGGTTAGCACTGATGTAGTCATTGCCGCAGACGACGCCTCCTCTGACAACTACCAGTTCGACACCATAAGATCTGTACATAAGAAAAAGTTATATTCTGCGCAATACAGATTGAGGATATGGTGATCGAAAAGGCGACATATCAGCAGGAAGAACCGTGGCTACAAGACTTAGTGAGGCTGCCATGACACAAGTGAAGTGGTTGGATGTAGAGAGGGCACCATGAAAGCAGAATGGCAATATAGAATGTGTTCACCATCTTGTTGTCAAAGGAGATCACGAACGTGGTGGCTGTGATACGAACGTGGTGGTTGAGATATTACAGCCACCACAATTGCTTAGGGGTTGGGTTCACTTTATAAAGGTGCCAAACCTTAAAGCTAGATTGCCTAACTGGAAAGCTTTGGTTTGATAAAACCCATGCAATAGAGTGAAAAAAAATCATATTCAGAAAAAGACGACATTGTGTGCTCACACAATGATCGGTGATCGAGACGCTCACGTGATCAAAGAGCTTGTTTATCACCAAAGTTCTGGTTAAAATGTCATAGCCGTTGAGACCGTGTAGCTTGTGGGTTGGGATTACTTCATAAAGGCATAAAACCCTAAAGGTCCATTGGCAGCAAGCACTGAGCAAGTGAGTAGATGCCAATTTCACTGGTGGGGCGTAATCAAAATAATTTTCTTATCTAAAAGAGAGAGAGAGAGAGAGAGAAAGAGAGAGAGAGAGAGAGATACTTCAAGCCTTGCACAGTAACCAAAGAAAATAAAGTAGCACCGCACAAGTCTTGAAGTGGGGGCGTAGACACCAAAATTTTGTACTAGTCAATAATGCAATATTTTTTACTGGTCAAATATTCAACGTCGCCGAAAAGCATGGACCGGATGCCGATGTAGAGTCAAACAAGACAACGGGCTCAAAGTCAAAGACAAGTTGGAAAGACTAGTCCAATAATAATACATGGTCATGCTACCAGAAAAATCAAAGTTGACTAAAATTATTCCTAAATTAAGTGGAGACAGATATCTATTTGATTGAGGAGATCAGATAATTAAGGGGACAAAAATCTCCATAATTACAAAGTTAAAACTCAAATCACGGAATTTTCAAATTTAAGCCTACCATCTTACCTATAAATAGAGGGCTTGGGATAGAGGAGAAGGACACACAAGGTCTCCGCGATCAAAGCTTAGGTTCCGCATAAATACTGTCGTCTCCCAGGTAGTGCTTCGTTTGAAGAACAATACGCACAAACGCAGTGCCGTTCTTCAATCGAGCACTTCCAAGTCACGAAGATCGATTTCTCTTTCGCCTCAAATCGAAGAGAATTCGCCTTCAACATCAGTGATTATACAAGTCAAGGATCACCATACTTGTTCGGGATAAAGCTTTGAAGCCCTCGAGCAAAGTTCCCGCTTCGACGATCTTTCAACTGTGAAGATTGAAGAAGCCAAAATCCATGTTTCAAGATTAAACTATTTCAGCCCTTGGATCGTGACCAAAATGGAGATCGAATAAGAGGATTTATATTTATTGTGTAAAAATCACAGAGTGGTATAACCTATAATTTAAATTTGATAAATTGAATTTTGTGCAATTATTTCTTGTCTTACATTTCAGACACAAAATTTATGTGTACACTGTGCACATGAAAGAAAGGATTTGGAAGATGCAACAATGTATCGACAATTGGTAGGTAATCTTAACTACTTAACAATTACTCGACCTGATATCTCTTATGCAGTTGGTATTATGAGTCGGTATATGCAAAATCCAAAGAAACCTTATATGGATGTTGTTCGGTGAATGCTGAGATATGTAAAGAGTACGGTTGATTATGGTGTCTCTTACAAGAAAGGTGAAGATTGCAAGCTTGTTGTTATTATGATGATGATTACGCCGGAGATCATGATACTCGTCGTGCAACTACCGAGTATGTGTTTAAGCTTGGAATAGGAGCAATCTCTTGATGTAGCAAAAGGCAACCGACTGTGTCTTTGTCAACAACGGAAGAGGAGTACCGAGCAGCAGCAATGGCAGCCCAAGAGAGTGCTTGGTTTATACAACTTTTGAAGGATCTACATCAACCCATAGGCTATGCAATTCCCTTGTATTGTGATAACCAGTCGGCAATACATTTGGCGAAGAATCCCGTTTTTCATGCAAGAACTAAACATGTGGTAGTGCATTATCATTTAATCAGGAAAAAAGTTTTGCAAGAAGAAATTGGGTTGCAGCATATTAAGACAGAGGACCAAGTAGCAGATTTGTTCACAAAAGGTTTGAGCGAGAACAAGTATGAAAGTTTTTGTCATCGGCTTGGCATGATGAAGAAAAAAAGAATTGGTGTTGTGGGGGAGTGTTAAAGTTTACAACACCAGCACGATAGCTTCTAGAAGGATGGTTCAAGGCTTGATCAAGTCAGTCCAAATTTAGTTTTCCTCTTTAATTGTTAATGCTATGTTAGTGGGTCTAACCATCACTGAGTCTGTTGCTATTTTTTTGCCATGATTTATTTTCAGTTTGCTAGTTTGTTTTTCCTATATGTTAATGGTTTAGTTGGGTCTAGTTAGTGGAGTCATGGAGTTTGTGGGAGGAAACTGTCTTCCTTGTTTGTAAGCCTAAATAAGGCTGGTTACTGGACTGAATAAAGTTAGCATCCTATGAAGCAAATTGAGTTGTGAGCTTTTTATTACTGAGTACATTATCTACCTTTTGAGAGTATTACAGCTTGTATTGTTGTTGTGCTCAACAGTAACATTATAACTCGAAACAGTTCGACACTGTAAAAGTCAAGCTGCTAATAATTCAACTGACTTTTCGTTCTTCGCGTCACATTGTGCACAAGAAATACACATGTACGACAATTCGGCTTTCTTAACATAGGACGTCACATTGTATGTCAAGTCATGCATGTTTTGCACCATAAAAAAATGGTGGCTTTAATCAACTTACCAAATTGGTAAGTCAATCTCATAATGTTCAACAGATATCCAAGCTTCAGTCTTGCCAAGGATAGTAGTACAACAAATACAAATTACACGAGGTGGGGATGAAGCTTTTATTTGGAACACAAAAGAGTTACAACATGAAATGCCCTTGTCTTTCTGTTTCATTTCTTGTAGGAATCAAGAACACGATCTTCATGAAGTCCAGTGGACACAAATTTCGCAACATATTTATCTAACTGGACTTCTCTGTAGACAGGGGGATTTCCTTCCGATATCAACTCGTAGATAGTGCCATAAACCTTTGATGAAAGAAGAGGCCCTGAGAAAAAGCAAGCCACAGAAATCCTTGGCCTAACCCGGTTGGCAATCACCATATGCTTGTTGCTCTTAAGTTGGTCATTTGATATTAACTGTGTCAAAATTCAAGAAAGAATTCAAACTAGTGTACGTAATTAATCTTGTCCTTTTTTCATTGGAATATATATATATATATATATATATATATATATATATATATATATATATATATATATATATAAAGCTGAAACTTTTGCTTAAAATTACGACACATAAGATTTTTGGAATTCTATCTTTGCGACAAATAAGACTTTTTAAAAGCCTTCTCCTTCTGACACATAAGGTTCAACTTTGCATGTGGTAGTCCCCTAACTTAGTTGGTCTCTTTATTTAGAGTCCAACTCTTTTGAATTAGATATATAAAATTTAAGAATCCTATTTGTTTTGGTATTTTTTTTCTACTCTATTTAACTATTTACTATAATTTATTATTAAAAAATTCGTAGGTATAATTTATGCAATATTTTAAAACTTTATAAACCTAAGAAACTAATTATACACCTTCTAAAACTCTACCTAATCAATATACTTATACATTAGGCCTTAATTTTGATTATTAAAACCTCAAAAGTACTTTAAAAAAATAATATAAAATCTCATAAATATAAAATTCGAAAATCATACCCTACTTACTATGTAACATTCCAGAATTTTTCGGAATGTTAACGCTCAATAAATCAACACTAAGGCAATGATAATCTCAAAACAGATGATCAGTCATCATCAGAGCAACTAACCTTCAATAAAATCATACTCTCAATTGGTTTCATAAATAAAATACCAAATTGATATCCTACAAAAATTAAACAATACTCTTCACCCACGCAGGGGTTCTAATAGAAAAACACGGTAACTTAAATTCACTCGCTCGCTTACCTCTAGTCCAATTTCAAGAAATCTAACGCTGGTTACCACCTGCAGAAAGGAAGTCAAAGGAGAGTAAGCTTTCGAGAGCCCAATAAGGTCGATCAAAGACTTAAAATAACAAAATAATTCGGATGGTTTTTCATATAGAGTCAAACAAAACTTTTTATGAGTATTTTCAAACGTTTCGACAAATATGAACAAAACGAAAGATTTTCCATTCAAGTCCAATAACATCTCTTTGAGGGATTTGTTTTCGATGAAACCACTACAATACGATATAAACATAGGGATGAGTATTCAACTCAATCCCTTAAATAATAGTCATTTGAAACACTTCAGGTATAATGAAGTAGGAATGAATAATATTCAAAACATTTCAAGTGTAATAAAACATAAACAGGAAACATTGAACATGAGCAGTACAGAAGCAAAGCCACCCCGGCAGTGCTGGATACGCTTTACATATGCATATGTACACTGACTAGTCCATCTAGGTACTAGTTAAACCCATCCAACAGACCATCCTTATAACACCAACAATACCGACCATCCTTATGGCTCCCAAGTTACTAACTCATGTCAACATTGAGAAACAATAAATAGAATTTAAAACATTTTATGATAATTGAATCAATAAAACATATGAGAATAAACAAATTAAGAATTCCAAACGATCGCTTAAGGTTCAAGTTAGGGTTTCACTAGCAAAATCGAAATATTTTTAGGAAAATTTATAAAACAATAGTTCAATAAATTTTCACAAAACCATTAAGACCAAGCATATGGATTCAGATGATGAGTAGGGTTCGGAGAGAAAATCCTTACCCTGTAATAACAATTATAAAATCAGAGTTCACTACAATTTGTAACGATGTTATAACAAAAACATTTGAAACTAGGACGATGAAGTAGGGTTCAGATGGAATTT
Source organism: Escallonia herrerae (assembly GCA_033070095.1). NCBI lineage: Eukaryota > Viridiplantae > Streptophyta > Magnoliopsida > Escalloniales > Escalloniaceae > Escallonia > Escallonia herrerae. The sequence goes on from JAVXUP010000006.1 coordinate 456,377, forward strand.
CTTACCTTGGTCCAAGCTAAGCAATGCTATCAAACCTCGATCAATATTTCCTGAATAAACCTAGATTGACAAATCCATATGTTAGAACATAATCTATGCTACCTTACTATAAACCTAATACCCACTACCCACCACGTGCTCACTTCTAATCCCAAAATAGCGTGACTCTAACGGTTCCCTCACACGGCTAACCTAACCTAAATCCTCGTACACTCCTTAAGGGGTAATGATACTCCAAATACACATTAAGTTATAATTAAACACTTTTATAATTTAAAACATTATAAAAAGACAAAATATGAATTTTCTGAAATTTTGAATATTTTTGAATTAAAACAATTTCTTTGAATGCAAGAAAATTCATATATAGCCATAATTACTTCCAGCTGCAAGCTAAGTCCCCTTATTTTTTTATACGAACTTTAAAATATATATATAAATTATAGAAATTAAAAGGCACTAAAATTATTTTTAAATTATTCATTTTGCTAAAACCAATGCGATACGAAACCATTGTAAATCAACTCCAAAAATCATAAAATTTAAACTGAGTCTTATTTATACTATAAGAACATTACTATAATTTTCCCCAAAACATTTTCGGGGTTTAACGGCTTCAAAACAATTTTCCAATTCTGAAATTACAAAAAATACTAAAATTCATACGATCTCAGAAAATTATAAAACTTTTCCAAGAATTCTAATATGGTCTAACGTAGTATAATGTAAATGTAAATTTTCACGTGCTAACAATAAGCGTGCGTTAATATATGCACGTGCCGAACTTAACGTCAACCCGTTACCCGATCCGTACTTCCCTTCTTTTTCCTTTGGCGCTCTCTTACCTAATGCACTCACTGACCCACTTCCTCACACATGAAACACTACTTGAAAACTAGAAAGATGGATAAGCCTCTTTGTACACAGAAAAATACATACGCCGGAGAAGCCTTAAAACCTTTTCATGGAGAATTTCTCATTCCCAAAAGCATTTCTATTCCTCTTCAAATGCACGGAAATAGCACAGTGTACACTGCACCCAAGCACCTAAGCACCCTACTCACATACCCATTCATTCACCACACATACACATTCACTTTTCTTGCGGCAGACCTACCTGTGCAACCATTAACTGTGCAATCCATTTACTCACGCAGGTCACACCATTTCCCTTCTTGCACACCACACAACATATCATGGGTCTTCTTCCTCTGCCTACTTTGGTTGTGTGCTTCTCCTTCCAAGCCACACAACACATTTCATGCATCTTTACAACCACTGCTGCATGGCAGTGGGTTTTCCTCTCTATTTTTTCTTTTTCTTTTTTTTAACACACTACATACGCACACACACGCTTATAAACATACAGAATAAACACCCATCTCCTGAAAATTTCAGCAACCCATTTCACCTTCTTCTTCTCTTTCTCTACAACACTCTATAACACACCCACTCCTTCACACAAAGCACAGCTGCTACACCCACCATATACATAAAAACATTACATAAAAACTCACACAAACACACACTTTCACACCCCATACATGCACATTACCTACCTTTGCACACCCACTGCCGGTCTTCTGTTCTCCTTCTTTTTCTTTCTTCCCACTTAGTCACATGTTGTGGATGAAATCTGGAATATGATTCGTGAATAGACCTGCACAACAAAGAGACAACACCGGTGATTCGCAGGAAGAATTTTCGACGGGAAATCTCCGATGCTTAAGTAAGAGTGAACTCAAGATGGATTTAGTGTAAACTCTAGTTGGAAGTCACTTACCTCTCATCCCCTTTCTTCCTTCCTTTTATATGGCTCCCTACCTTGTGGGTAGTTATTTGGGTAGTTATTTCCCATTGATTTGGGGGTTACCAGATTCATGGGAGGTTATTTCCACTAATGGGCAGTTAATACTACTAAGTGGAGAATTATTACCATAATGGTGGGCGGTTAAGGCTTTCCACTTCCCCGTTAGTGGTTCTGACAGTTTTGGTGCCACGAGATGGTGCCACGTGTCACCATCTTGTGGGTAGCCTTTTTCTTCTACATCACTTGCCCCCCATTCCATATTCCCTAGAGGAGAACATGGAATTTATTATTCTTGGCCTGGCCAAATGGATATGTAATGACGTGCTCCCCTACTTGGCCGAGTAAAGGTATGTGGGGTGATAGTCTACTCGGCCTTGCCGAGTAGGGGCATGCCAAGGTGCACGTCTACTCGGCCAAGCCGAGTAGAGACATGCCAAGGCATTTATCTACTCGGGCTAGCCGAGTAGAGGCGTGCAAAGATGCTCGTCTACTCGGCCTAGCCAAGTAGAGGCATATGAAGGTGCTCGTCTACTCGGCCTGGCCGAGTAGAGGTGTAGAGATACTCGCCTATTCGGCCTAGCGACGTAGAGGCATACCAAGGTGCTCGTCTACTCGGCCAGGCCTAGTAGAGACGTGCGAAGGTGCTCGTCTACTCGGCCTGGCCGAGTAGAGGCGTGCGAAGGTGCTCGTCTACTCGGCCTGGCCGAGTAGAGGAGTGTGGAGATGCTCATCTACTCGGCCTAGCCGAATAGAGGCGTACTCAGGTGCTCATCTACTCGGTCTAGCCGGGTAGAAGCAGACAAAGGTGCTTGTCTACTCGGCCTGGTCGAGTAGAGGCGCGTGGAGGGGCTCGTCTGCTCGGCAGAGGCTAGGACCAAAGTAGCTCGTTTACTCAGCTAGAGTAGAGGCGTATGGTCCAATGTGATCGTCTGCTTGGTAAAGTAGCTCGTCTACTCGGCTAGAGTAGAGGCGTGTGGTCCAATGCGCTTGTCTGCTCGGCAGAGGCTAGGACCATAGTAGCTCGTCTACTCGGCTAGAGTAGAGGCGTGTGGTCCAATGCGCTCGTCTGCTCGGCAGAGGCTAGGACCAAAGTAGCTCGTCTACTCGGCTAGAGTAGAGGCGTGTGGTCCAATGCGCTCGTCTGCTCGGCAGAGGCTAGGACCAAAGTAACTCGTCTACTCGGCTAGAGTAGAGGCGTGTGGTCCAATGCGCTCGTCTGCTCGGCAGAGGCTAGGACCAAAGTAGCTCGTCTACTCGGCTAGAGTAGAGGCGTGTGGTCCAATGCGCTTGTCTGCTCGGCAGAGGCTAGGACCAAAGTAGCTCGTCTACTCGGCTAGAGTAGAGGCGTGTGGTCCAATGCGCTCGTCTGCTCAGCAGAGGCTAGGACCAAAGTAGCTCGTCTACTCGGCTAGAGTAGAGGCGTGTGGTCCAATGGCTCGTCTACTCGGCAAAGGCTAGGACCAAAGTAGCTCGTCTACTCGGCTAGAGTAGAGGAGTGTGGTCCAATGCGCTCGTCTGCTCGGCAAAGGCTAGGACCAAAGTAGCTCGTCTACTCGGCTATGTTGTAGTCCCCGTCATGGGGTAAACATGTAATTTTACCCCCAGTCATTTTTTGAGATGGTGCCACGTGTTCAGGATAATCTAACCATTGTGAGATCTCATCCGTTGGGTAAGTCTCTTATTTCTATATAAGGGGTAAAACCTTCTACTCTTTTTCAAAACTTCTCATTTCTTCAAGTGTTTGAGAGAGAAATAGAGAAAGGTGATTTGGAGGCTTCGTTCAAAGGAGAATTTCTAAAGAGTTCGAAGGTTCTTCTTTTTCAAGTAAGCTTCAAACTTGTTTTCAACTTTTCTTTTGGAATTTCTTGTTTTGATCTAAAATTATGTCCAACGAGGATGAAGAATGTGTTTCTGAGCCTAATGCTAGTGCACGAGGTGTTAGGATAGAGCCCACCTTTGATCCTTTATTTTTAAAAATCGGAGTTCCCTTGGTTCCCTTCCAAGAATCAAGGGGAGTTCTTGCCAGGGAAGCTTTAAGGGAATGTGCTCAGTCTCTTAAGCCTTTTGATACGCACACAGTTAGAAGCAGGCTGAGTAGTTATAACCTGAAACTTCTACGTGAGCGCTGTGAAATTCTGCCCTTTATAAAACTTAGGCTCCCTGATGAGCATGAATCAACCAATATGACTACACTCGACGAGATTGGTGTTTATTGGGATATGTTCATCAATGGCTTTAGAGTTCCCCTTCATCCTTTCTTCATCAGAGTCTAGAAAGTTTATGGGCTTGCGCCCGGCTAATTTTCTCCACACGCATGGCATTTTATGAGTTTCTTCATCTACCAGTGCTATAAGCTAGGCTTAAATCCTGGGGTTAGAGTATTCATAAGGTTTTTTTTACTATATGTACGATAACTAAGCAGGTAGGTTGGTATTTCTTGAGTCGTCGCCCAAAGGCTGAAGCCAACTTATTTCCGTACCCTCTATCATCCAATCACTAATGGAAAGAAATATTTTTGTTTGTTAAATTGCCTAAGTCTCAAAAGAGCGAAGTCAATAATGTATGGCTTGCCGAGTGCCAAACTAGAGCCTGTAATAAACTAAGAGAAATGAATTTGTCAGAGACTGACCTCGAACACATTGAGAAGCTTTAAGGGGCTGAACCTTTAGAATCCAGATATCCCTTGAGTAACGCTCAGCTCTGCGAGTGCGGCATCATTTTTCCTCCTGAGCCTTAAGATTTTGCCGACGAGGTAGATGAAGAGGAAGAGGAAGAGGAAGAGGGCAAAAACCATCCTGGTAAAGTTCTTACCAAACCTTGAGTTTGTTAAATCGTGGATGGTAATCTTACTTTTATATTTGCGTGCAAAAAACATGTCATCACGAGCGCAAGGAGATCCACCGCTATTCAATGCTTAAGGAGTTTTGGGAGACATAATTCCTGATGAGCTAGCTTAGATACATGGTGTCGAGGAGGAGGAGATGCAGGACTTTGATTTTGGTGCTTTGGTTTCTGGGTCTCAGCCGAAGGTGACAGAAACTCAAACCGAAAAATTTGTCTTGGGCTTAACTTCTGTGGACAGGTCTAAAGAAACTTCAAATAAGCAAAGAGTCTCGAGCAGAGCTGGGAGTAGAGCCACATCATCCTCCATTCTTCCTAACACCCCGCATCGCTCTACCTGGGGAGTATCTATTGATGAGTCGGTATTCAAGTCTCCCCGCACGACATGAGATTGGTCCAGCCATGCAATCATCCCCATGGATAGGAAGACATTGTCTGGCTACGGCGTCACAGAACTTGCTAATGGGATGGTTCAGCTAATGTCGCAAGTTGATTTCTTCTCTTCTCTTTCCTTTGAAAGTTTTGTTGTTTGATCCTAAGTCTTTGTCGCATAGGATTGCTGCAGACAAAGTGTTGGACGAGGAGAAGAAGAAGGTGATGATAGAGAATAATTTCTGTAGAAAGGCTGAGAAGAAAGTTAAAGATTTGAGTAAGAAGTTAAAGCCAGTGGAGTTGTCTTACAGTGGGCTAACCACAAAGAATGCCGAACTATCAGCTCATGTTAATGATTTAAAGGCTGAGAAGTCGTCGGTAGCTCTTCAGGCTGTGCAACTTTTCAAGAGATCTAAGGTTTTCCTGTATCAACGCCTCCATGATTCCAAAGGGGCGTTTGTGCACGGTTATAATGAATGCAAGAGTGATGTCTTGAAAGATCATCCTAAGCTGGATAGGAGCATCTATGAGCACAAGTTTGCTCGTGAGGTTGCTTCTGAAACAGAGCGTCGGACCGAAGAAGCCGAACATAAGAAAGCTACTAGTTTCCGAGCACTCACTAGCCCATCCATGAGCCGTAGTGTAGGTGCTTCTGGGTCAGTGTCTATGGTTGTTTCAAGGCCGCAACTACCTTTGGCTGAAGGTTGCTCTCAAGAGATGGAGTTACCAACAGATGTTGCTGAGCAGAATGATTAATCTAGGAATGCCATGTCTATTGGACTTAGCTTTTTTAACCTTTTTTGGAATTTTCTTTTGCTGCCTTGGGGCTTCAATGTGTAAACTTTGGATTTTGATGCAATCAAGGTTTTACTTTTGCACTCTTGCTTGCAAATTCTTTTTATTCGTAGTAGAGATAAAGTACATCTGTGGCCATATGGCGTTAAGTAAAGAATGCAAAGAAAACTAGGCTGTGACAAGCCGTAGTTCTACAAAAGTGATCTACGAATGAGTGAGACCTAGTAAGTGACCAAGTGTGGCCCCCTGGTCCTGCTCATGCGTAGTAGCACCTTAAGTTTGTGGCATTCCATGTACGAGGAATTGCCTTGCCATCCATATCCTCCAAGTGATAAGCTCCTGGGCCTCCCAGCTTCACAACTTTATATAGGCCTTCCCAGTTTGGCGCTAGGTTTCCAACGGCGTCGCGTGGTACGGATGCTTCAATGCGGCGAAGGACCAAGTCACCTATTAGGAAGATTCTAGGACGTACGCATTTATCATAAAACTTGGAGACTCACTGGCGATAAGCTGCGAGGCGCATCGCTGCTTGCTCGCGGCGCTCATCGAGGAGATCAAGATTTGCACGAAGGGCTTCTTCATTCTGGACTGGATCGTACGTTGTCAGACGAAGAGACGGTAATCCAATTTCAACGGGAATTAATGCCTCCGTGCCAAAAGATAAACTGAAAGGTGTCTCTCCCGTTGAGGTCCGTGAGGTGGTATTGTAAGCCCAAAGGATTTTAGGCAACTCGTCAACCCATAGCCCATTTGCACCGTCAAGCTTCTTCTTTAATCCTTGCAGAAGTGTGAGATTGGTAACTTCAGTGTGTCCATTCGTTTGAGGATGTGCTACAGAGGTGAAACGTTGTTCAATGGATAAGTTAGCACAGAAGGTTCGAAAAGTTGAATTATCGAACTGATTTCCATTGTCCATGATTAGCACACGCGGAATTCCAAAGCGACAAACAACCACTCACTAGAAGAAGTCTTCGCACTTTCTTTCAGTGATCAAAGCTAGGGCTTCGGCCTCTATCCATTTAGTGAAGTAATCAATAGCCACAATGACAAATTTGCGTTGAGCAATGGCAGGGGGAAAGGGGCCCAGGATGTCCATCCCCCACATCACGAAGGGTATGGGGCTGCTTAATGTTGACAGAAGGCTTGGTTCTTGCCGAGGAATGGAGGAGAAACACTGGCAGGCATCGCATTTCTTCGTATAACTCATAGCATCTTACTGCATAGTAGGCCAGTAATAGCCTGGCCAGAGAACTTTGTCTTCCAATGCGCGTCCTCCAAGGTGCTGACCACAGATGCCTTCATGAACTTCTGGTAATGCGTAATCTGCTGTAGTGGGGGTAAGGCAGCGCAGATAAGGTAGTGTAAATGATCATTTATATAACACATCTTCTACCAGAGCATATCGGGCCGAACGTAGGATGCTACTTTTGGCTTGCTTCCTGTCGACAGGCAACGTGCCGTGTTGAAGGTAGGGCTTGATGGGATCAATCCAGGACGGCTCATGCTCAGTTTGCATCACTTTCTTTGTCATGATGTTGGGCTCATGCAAAAGCTCGAGATGAATCGTTCAACTAAGTCCCGACGGGTCAAGGGATTCTAAGCGTGAAAGCGCGTTAGCTGATGTGTTATCTGCTCGGCTGACCTGAGTGATGTTGAAGTATACAAAAGTCTCCGCAAGCCTTTTGACTTTCTAGAGGTACTCAGCCATCTTCGTATCTCGTGCCTCATATTCCCCAAAATATTGCTTGATGACCAACTGTGAATCGCTATGGGCATGAAGCGCTTCTGCTCGCATAGCCTTTGCAAGGTGCATCCCAACAATAAGAGCTTCATATTTGGCTTCATTGTTTGAAGTGGGGAAGTCAAAGCGTAAGGCATATTCCACTACGAGGTTTTCAGGGCCGTGCAGGATCAAGCCAGCTCCACTCCCGCTTGCATTGAAAGAACCATCAACATGGAGGGTCCAAGTAAAAGGTTGCTCTTTCTGGGGTAACTGTTCCTCGTCTTCAATGGGCAAAGTACATTCAACAATGAAGTCAGCCAGGGCCTGTCCTTTGATAGAAGGGCGCAGCCTATAACGGATATCAAACTCCCCGAGTTCGATGGACCACGGGACTAGTCGTCCCGAGACGTCGTGCTTGTGGAGTATTCGCCGTAGTGGTTTGTCCGTTAGCACCATTATATAGTGAGATTGAAAGTAAGGTCGAAGCTTTCGGGTTACGACCAGGAGAGCAAATGCAAGCTTCTCTGCATCTGGATAACGCAACTCAGCACTTTGTAGTACTTTGCTTACATAGTAAATAGGGAGTTGCTTGCCGTCTTGCTCTCGAACCAGTATTGCACTTACAGCCAAGTCTGCTATGGCCAAATACAAGAAGAGCTCCTCCCCAACAAGTGGTTTGGAGAGGAGCGGGGGCGCTGATAGATAATTTTTCAACGCTTCAAAGGAAGCTTGGCATTTGGCGGTCCACTCAAATTTTTTTTATGTTTTTCAAAGCCTTGAAGAAAGGTAAACATCTCTCTGTAGACTTGGAAAGGAACCTGCTAAGTGCCACTATCCATCCAGTTAGTATTTGCACTTCTTTCACTCTCTTCGGGGCAGTCATACCTTGTATAGCCTTGATTTTTTCAAGGTTGGCCTCTATACCTCTGTACGAGACCATGAAACCTAGGAACTTGCCCGACGAGACCCCGAATGCACATTTGGCTGGATTGAGCCGCATCTTATATTCACACAAGAGGCTGAAGCATTCTTAGAGATCGGCAATGTGATCTGCCGCACAAAGGCTTTTGACAAGCATGTCATCAACATAAACTTCCCTAGTTTTTCCTAGCGAAGGTTTAAAAATCTTATCGATGAGCCGTTGGTAGGTGTTTAAGCCGAAAGGCATGACTTTATAGCAAAAGAGGCCTTCATTGGTGATGACGGCCATTTTTTCTTCATCGTCGTGGTGCATGCGAATCTGATTATAGCCGGAGAAGGCATCCATGAAGCTAAGCAACTCATGCCCCGAGGTTACATCTATCAATGTGTCAATACGGGGCAGAGGATAGCTGTCTTTGGGGCAAGCCTTATTTAAATCAGCATAGTCAATGTATATTCTCCACTTGCTTGTCCCAGCCTTTGGAACCATGACCACATTAGACACCCACTTTGGATAATCGATTTCGGTAATGAAGCCTGCCTCTAAGAGTTTGTCAACTTCTTTCTTGATGATCACTTGCCGCTCCGGGGCGAAGGATCATTTTTTTTGCTTCACCGATTTGCAGCCCGGATCAACTGAGAGACGATGGGTCATTATAGATGGATCTATTCCGGCATATCCGCTGCGCTCCATGCGAAGACATCCGCATTAGAGCGAAGGAAGGATACTAGTTGATCGTGAAGAACTGGTTCCAACGTGGAACCTATCCTTAACTGGCGATTCTCATCTTCTCTTAGCATTATGGGGACAAGTTCTTCTACTGGCTCAGCTCGCCTGAAAGTATGCTCATCTCTTAGCATTATGAGCTTCATAAGAGCTTTCCTCTTGCCTCTGGGACCTTGGGTTATGCCATTCATCATCGGACTGCCCATCTTCTCCTTGTATCACGTGCTGATTTATCAGCTCCGGAGTCTTCGAAACTCTTGGTTCTGGCTGCGGGGGTGGTTTGTTCACAACTGCTTATAGCTGTTCGATGGACTGCCGCATAGCTTGAAGGACAGCCATCAAGTCGACTTCATTGTTCATGACTGGTGGAGTAGTGTGGATAACACCAGCTGTGGGAGGTTCAGATTTGTCGACAGTTTGAAATTGAGGTAGGACGATGTTTTCAAAGGGAGGAGTGATCGTCATAGCCGGTGGTACTGTTGTTACGGGTGCTGATATCATTTCCACGGATGGTGATATCACCACAGGGATCATAAGTATTGCTACCGTGGTGGTTTGTGCCACGGTAGTGGTTGCGACCTTTTTACCGCGGTTGGTAGGCTGAGACGTGGTTCCTCCAGGTAGCGGGTCACGGACTGGTGGCGGTGGAGGCGCTCCACCGCGCTGAACTTGAGAATTAGGATTTTGAGACATGGTTGATAAATGAATCTCGTTCCCACGAATGGTGCCAAAATGTTGTGGATGAAATCCGGAACTTGATTCGTGAATAGACCTGCACAACAAAGAGACAACACCGATGACTCGCCGGAAGAATTTTCGGCGGGAAATCTCCGATGCTTAAGTTAGAGTAAACTAAAGATGGATTCAGTGTAAACTCTAGTTGGAAGTCACTTACCTCCCATCCCCTTTATTCCTTCCTTTTATATGGCTCCCTACCTTGTGGGTAGTTATTTCCCATTGATTTGGGGGTTACCAAATTCATGGGAGGTCATTTCCACTAATGGGCAGTTAATACTTCTAAGTGGAGAATTATTTCCATAATGGTGGGCGGTTAAGGCTTTCCACTTCCCCATTAGTGGTTCTGACAGTTTTGGTGCCACGAGATGGTGCCACGTGTCACCATCTTGTGGGTAGCATTTTTCTTCTACATCATCACCCATGAAACCTTCAAAACCCATTGTACACATACATATTCACACAGCTACACACACACACACACTTAGCCCATTTCTCTCCCACTTCCTTAAACTCACATGCACACAAAATATACACAATACACATCCACTACTTTCCCTCTCTTTCACACGGCAGCCCATGGCTGCCAATTTCTCCATTTCTCTCGGCAAATACCCAAAACACACATATACACTAGCACACATGAGCACTTTACCCACCATTTAATCACAAAACACACATACACAACAACTATGAGGCCACAATACTCCCACACATATATGCAGCTTCAATCAATTATACTCTAAACCAACTGCAAACACCCGTACTTACACTCCGCATAGCCTCATACAACCATGGTAATACTATTCTTTTGCTGTCCATTACACCCATGCTCACACAAACACATACACGGCACTCCCACAAATACACACCCTAATCCACACACCTCAACCTGCCTTTGGCTAGCCACGCAACCCTTTTTTCTAAACCATAACGACGCCAAAATTACAGGTTTACGACAGTCATACACGACTGCCCAATCCCCCATTTCTACACTACACAGCCAACACCTCAAAGCACCATTGCGGACACCTAAACAACACCCACATCCCTCTTTCGTTCCTTAATTCACCCACAAAGTTTCACAGTCACAGTCACAGCATGGCTGCGACCTGCCTAACACCCCATTGCACTCACGGCATCCCTCCCTTAATCCCATAATCATTGAAAAACTAGTGAGAAAATGTTAGAAACCTTACCAAAAAATTTGCCGGAAACTTCTCCTCGATCGTTCCTCTTCTTTTTCTCTTAAGATGTATCGGATGCAGGAGAGATGGAGGTGTAGATGGCTACCTCAACATCTTTATGTTTATTTTAAAAAAAAAAACTAAAAGAAATTTACCCGAGGGCCCCTTCAAGATTCGTTAGTTATTTAAAAATGTACCCAAACTTAAATTAACTAGTTATGATAAAAAAAAATGCAAAAGAAAACTTTAATGGGTTTGTTAGATAACCCCGCTATACTAATCGTCGTTAAAAGTCGCTACATGGAATAATGCTACTATAAGAAAATTCATCGCTAACAACTCTTAAAATATCAGTTACACTAATTGTCACTAAAAGTCATTACTTAGTACATCAATGCTAAAAGTATTTTAATTGTCGCTAAAAGTATATCGGCCCTAAGTAAAAATATATTCGTCTCTAAAATTTCTAATTAAATCCAAAAAAGTATCAGTGTGTTACATACTAATTCTTTAATATGATTATTTTCCCGACTTTTCTATTTAGTTCTTTAGTATAATTTATTATTAAAACTTCGTAGGTTTAATTTATGCAATATTTTTAAACTTTATAAAACTAAGAAACTAATTATATACCTTCTAAAACTCTACGTACTTCAACTTTACATGTGATAGTCCCCTAACTTAGTTGGTCTCTTTATTTAGAGTCGAAGATTCAAGAATCCTATTTCTTTTGGTATTCTTTTCTTTTTCTACTCTATTTAACTCTTTACTTTAATTTATTATTAAAAAATTCATAGGTATAATTTATGCAATATTTTTAAACTTTATAAAACTACAAAGCTAATTTTAAACCTTTTAAAACTCTACCTAATCAATATACTTATACATTAGGCCTTAATTTTGATTATTAAAATCTCAAAAGTACTTTAAAATAACAATATAAAATCTCAAAATGTAAAATACGAAAATCATACCCTACTTACTAATTCCTTAGTATGATCATTGGCTCGACTTTTATAAATCTTATAAAATTAAAAAAAACTAATCTACTTCTTTTAAAGCTCTACATAATCCGAAAAGGTTTCATTTTGGACTACTAACTTCTTTAAAATACTTAAAAATAATAAAATAAAATCTCGCAAATATAAATAAAATCTCGCAAATGTAAACAACGAAAATCATGTATGAAATTAATGATTAATCTTTACAGATTAAAAGGTGAGCTTGTCATAGCGTATATTTCATTTTTACCTCAATCTTTTAGTTATGCAAAACATCATCCTATTTGGTTTTTTTAAAAGAAATCTTATTTCTTCATAAGCTTTATTATAACTTTCGTCTTTTTTCTCCAATTTTCTTAAAATCTAACATGTTATGCACAATATGAACAAAATATTTAGAACCAATTATATTGGATCTCCAAGAAAAATTAAAATCGATTGAAGAATAATTTGTGACAAGCTGAGAATAAGTTTGTAAAATAAAAGAGACGAAAAGATAAATTAGTTATAAGAATCTTTTACCCTTCATAAACAACTACAAAAAGAGAGAAGCCTGGGTGGTCCCAGAGTGGTAATGGTATAACCAAAATGTCGGTGTTAGATGTGAGAGTGTGAGGATGGTAATATATGCAATTATGCGAATAATCAGCTATGATCATTATGATAGTGATAATTGTTGTGGTAGAATTGGAATGTTGGTAGTGAAATTTGGATTATGTAGTGACAACATGTGGCTGTAGCGATATTAGCGTGTAGTATGCTGATGCTTGTGGTGGTAATAGTCATACTAAACAGTGGTAGTGCAAGAGGTGATGGTTGTTGTTAGAATTGTTGTAGTGGTAATTTACATTACAGTACTGATCGATAAGTTATGATCTAAATTGGATTGAACAAGTGATGAACCTAAAAAAGCTGACGATAGAAACATGAAAGCGCACTGACGAGCAAAAGTTATGATATGTTGAAGGTAACTGCATTTGTAGTGCCAATGATAGAGCTAATTAAGGTATTTGGAGGTAATGTTAGTGTAGTATTCATAGATGGGTTACGACGAGAATCTTATGGAGACAAGCGATGAACTTAAATAAAAACATAATGACTCCAGGTTAGTTCTACCAGCAACTTGAAGGTGCATAAACTATATCTATGGTTAGAAGCAGTAATATTTTTTTTTCCCTAGAATGACTTTTATCTTTCGATTTTGATTTTAGTCCCACATTTTGATTCCTTAAAGTTTTGTTAATTAGGCAAGACGATGTTTTTGTGGTTAAACACATTCTAGCCCCGGCTACACTAATCTAATATTCCAATGGTATTTTCATTATGTCATGTTAGCAACACTTTAATAAGTTATGTATAGATAGAAACACTTTCAATGCTATTTTTTCTTTAAATTCAGTTAAATAGTAGTACGAGATTGTTGTCATATGTCGTTGCAAAACGTTAATGAAAAGACATCCTAAGTTTATAAGACTTTTAATTGTAACGTTCACATCTTATTAAACTCACAAAAAATAGGAAGTGATGGTACAAAAAACTGACTTTTTTTAATCATATTGGTTCAGATATATCATTGTTACATACTAACGATTATATCTACAAAGCTCCAAATATTAAATTAAAAAGTTTAAATTCAGTTAAACAGTAGTACGGGATTGTTGTCATATGTTGACGCAAAACGTTAATGAAAAAACATCCTAAGTCTATATGACTTTTAATTGTAACGTTCAAATCTTATTAAACTTACAAAAAATCGGTAGTGATAATACAAATAACTGTTTTTTTTAAAAAAAAAATCATATTGATTCCGGATATATCATTGATACATACTAACGATTATATCTACAAAGCTCTAAATATTAAACTAAAAAGTTTAAATTTAGTTAAATAGTAGTACGAGATTGTTGTCATATGTCGTCGCGAAACGTTAATGAAAAGGCATCCTAAGTTGATAAGACTTTTAATTGTAACGTTCATATCTTATTTGTGAGTAAAAACTGATCATATTAAATCATGCATTCTACATTTGTTGTTAAGGTATGCTTTTATAATGCTAATTTTTTAAAAGTTCTATTCAAAGGTAATTTTCTATATAATAAATTTCTTGCTTGTAGTTCAAATAATAATAGTTATAAACAATTCATTAAAACACAAAAAGTTAGGAAAATTAACAGTTGTAAATATCTATAGAAATAAATATTAAATAATTTTGAGAAATTAAAGAACGCCCCGCGAGTTGCACGGGTCCCTTAGCTAGTATATATAAAAAGCTGAAACATTTGCTTAAAATTGCGACACGTAAGATTTTTAGAACTCTATCTTTGCGACAAGTAGGACTTTCGACAAGTAGGACTTTTAAGGAGGCTTCTTCTTCTGACACGTAAGTTTCAACTTTGCATGTGATAGTCCCATAACTTAGTTAGTCTCTTTATTTAGAGTCCAACTCTTTTGAATTAGATATATAAAATTTAAGAATCCTATTTATTTTGATATTCTTTCTTTTTTTACTCTATTTAACTCTTTATTATTAAAAAATCCGTACGTATAATTTATGCAATATTTTAAAATTTTATAAAACTAAGAAACTAATTATACATCTTCTAAAACTCTACCCAATCAATATGCTTATACATTAGGCCTTAATTTTGATTATTAAAACCTCAAAAGCACTTTAAAATAATAATATAAAATCTCAAAAATGTAAAATACGAAAATCATACCCTACTTACAAATTCTTTAGTATGATCATTGGCCCGAGAAATAATTTGAGGTTCTTCCTTAAGTACCCTACTCATATGTATACTCATATTATTATGTAGATATTTTAGTGTCCATTCAAGACCTGAAATTTGCCTAGTTATTCACCATTAAGCCCAACACGAAGGAACTACTAGTTTAGGTTACCTAATCTGCCTAGTATTTCAAATGGCAGCAGGAGTAGTCTGTACTCCGAAAATCATAAGAATTTAATTACAAGGCATCCACAGTCAAACTATATATTTCTGAAAAGTAGACTTAAGGAACTACATCCCAGTATTTTACGTGACACAAAAATATTATTTTAAGATCATATTAAGCCTTTAAAAAGATGAACTTCAGAATCTGCCTAACAATAGTTTCACAAGATAGGTTCCAAGCCACGAATCTTAAACCATAGAAATAGTACTTGAAATAATATGAAATTTGGTATGTATACTCTATACATGTACGAGTGTAACATATAAAATAACCAAGTCCATATCTTAACTAAACGTATACATTTCTAAGTATCAAAATTACTCTAATTCCATGACTCCACAGTTTCACAGACACAAGTTTCAAGCCACGAATTTTAAACCATAGTAATAGTGCTTGAAATAATCTGAAATTTGGTATATACTCTACACATGTATTAGTACAACATATAAAAAAACCAAACCCATCTCTCAACTAAAACCATACATTTCTAGGCACCAAAGTTATTTCATTTTCATGACTGTTTTGCAGGTTTTGAACATATCTCTCTCTTAAGACCACTACAAGCAAGTTTATAAGTATTTCACTACTCATAATACTTCTCTAACATGATTTAAAACCTAAAAGAACAAGATAACCTACCTCAAAGAATTTTTAGGTCAAGCCAATTGAAGATAGTTGAATCAAATCTCTATCCTTTGTTCTTCCTTTTCTTCTTCTCTTCTTCCTTTCTCTCTTTTCTTTTCTTT
This sequence comes from Escallonia herrerae, assembly GCA_033070095.1. Lineage (NCBI taxonomy): Eukaryota > Viridiplantae > Streptophyta > Magnoliopsida > Escalloniales > Escalloniaceae > Escallonia > Escallonia herrerae. Next base: position 472,193 of record JAVXUP010000006.1, read on the forward strand.
CTCCTTCTCTCTTTTTTTTCCACTCTTTCCCTTCTCTCTTTTCTCTTTGTTTGGCCGAAGGTGGTCTTCCACTCCCCTTCTCTTTTGTTTCTATATTATCCACTTAGGTTTCTTTCTATTTCTTTATTAGTTTCCTATGATTACTCACCACCAAACATAGGTGGCACACCAAAATGCTATTAATCCCACACCCCTTCACGTGACCCCTAATAGCTAACTTATGGTATTTTAAAATTGATCCCAAAGTTTTGCATAATTACTTTTTAACCTCCAAAGTTTTACATAATTATATTTTTGGGCCCACAACTTAATTTCAATATATATTTTATGTATATAAATAATATAACACGATTATATTATTTCAATCAAATTTAAATATATTTAAACTTAATAAAATAATTAGAATCTAATTAAGATCGGGGCCTCACACTCTCCCCTCCTTAAAAGAATTTACTCCATAAATTCATACCTAATCATGTGAACAAGTGTGGGTACTTCGACCTAATCTCGTCTTCACGCTCCTAGGTAGCCTCTTCAATATCATGATATTGCCATTTGACCTTATTCCTCAATACCTGATCCCGACGATCCAAAATCTCCACCGGCTGCTCAACATAAGTCATTTCTGCTTCTATGTGAACCGGCTGATCATACAATACATGTGATGGATCTGGCTGGTATTTACACAACATAGATATATGAAATACATTATCTACCCCATATAATGAAGGCGGCAAGGCAACCCGATACGCTAAATTACCAACCGTTCCAAAATCTCATAAGGTCCAACAAACCTCGGAGATAGCTTACCTTTCTTACCAAATCTCATGACTCCTTTCGTTGGAGAAATTTTAATAAAAACAAAGTCTCCCACTGTAAATTCCAAACAACGTCGATGAGTGTTGGCGTAGCTTTTTTGTCTACTCTGTGCTGTACGGATATGTTGTTAAATTAATTGTATCTTATCAGTGGTTTCATGAATAATATCAGGTTTGATAAGCTTACCTTCCCCAACCTCTGACCAACAAACTGGAGATCTACATTTTCTTCCATATAATGCCTCATAAGGAGCCATATCGATACTAGAATGGTAGCTATTATTATAAGAGAATTCAACAAGTGGTAAATGTGAATCCCAACTACCTTCCAAGTCTATCACACAAGCTCGTAACATATCCTCCAAGGTCTGAATAGTACGCTCACTCTGACCATCTATTTAAGGGTGAAAGGCTGTACTCAAGGCTAACTGTGTACCCATAGCCTTCTGAAAAGCTTGCCAAAATCGAGAAGTAAAATGTGGATCCCTGTCGGAAACAATACTAACAGGAACTCCATGCAAACGAACTATCTCATCGATATATAACTTAGCTAGTTTTTCCATAGAATATTTCATATTCAGAGTGAGAAAATGTGCAGACTTAGTAAGACGGTCTACTATTACCCAAATTGCATCATTTCCGTCTCGAGTCTGCGGTAAACCTGTCACAAAATCCATAGTTATGTTCTCCCATTTCCACTCAAGAATAGATAGAGGTTGTAGATAACCACTCGGCATTTGATGTTCTGCCTTTACCAGCTGACATGTTAGGCACTTGGAAACAAATTTGGCTATATCACCCTTCATACCATTCCACCACTAATGTGATTTCAAATCTCTGTACATTTTAGTGCTACCCAGATGAATACTGTACTTACTTTGATGTGCTTCTTTCAAAATCTCCTGTTTAACCTCAATATTATTTGGTACACAAACACGATCTCTAAATCTCAATATATCTTCAGAAGATAATGAAAATTCAGGTTGCAACCCTTGTTCCACCTCCGTTCTAATTTTCTGCAACTCTGGGTCCTTTCCCTGAGCTTCCCGTATCAGTTGCATTAATGCAGGCCAAACTTATTAGCAAACAAAAATCCCGTCCTAGTGGCACGCGGCCTCCAATCACACACATTAGTTAACATATCCCATTCCTGAAGCATTAGACTAACAATCATGTTCTTTCGGCTTAAGGCATCAGCAACCACATTAGCCTTACGCGGGTGATATGAAATAGAACAACTGTAATCGTTTAATAATTCCATCCATCTATGTTGTCTCATATTCAATTCCTTCTGTGAAAATAAATATCTCAAGCTCTTATGATCAGTGTAAACTTCAAATACTGGTCCATACAGATAATGTCTCCACTTATGTAAGGCAAAAACAATAGCTGCCAATTCTAGATCATGAGTGGGATAATTCTCTTCATACGACTTTAGTTTACGTGATGCATAAGCAATTACCTTACCTCTTTGCATAAGCACACAACCCAACCCTTTGTGAGATGCATCACTGTATATTACAAAATCATCATTCCCATTAGGCAAAAGCAAGATAGGTGCACTGACCAATCTATGTTTTAGCTCCTGAAAATTCTTCTCACAATTATCATCCCAAATAAAAGTTACTTTCTTCTGAGTCAAACGGGATAATGGACCAGCAATTTTAGAAAATCCCTCAACAAATCTACGGTAATATCCGACTAACCCCAAAACACTACGTACCTCCAATATTGTTGAAGGCGTTTTCCAACTTTGTATAGCTTCAATCTTAGCCGGATCCACTGATATTCCTGCACCTGATATTATATGCCCCAGAAAAGCAACTTGTTCCAACCAAAACATACACTTTTCAAATTTGGCATACAACCTTTTATCTTGTAAGGTTTGCAAAACAAGTCTGAGATGCTGAGCATGCTATTGGGTATCCTGAGAATAAACCAAAATATCATCAATGAAGACTACCAAAAAACTATCCACGTATGGTTTCAATATGTGATTCATCAAATCCATAAATGCCGCGGGTGCATTAGTAACTCCAAATGGCATAACTAGAAATTCGTAATGACCATACCTAGTCTTGAAAGCAGTCTTAGGGACATTCTCCTTCCTTACCTTTAACTGGTGATAACCTGACCTCAAATCCAATTTAGAAAATATCTTAGCTCCTTGCAATTGATCAAACAAATCCTCGATATGGGGTAGCGGATACTTATTTTTTATGGTTACCTGATTCAATTGTCTGTAGTCAATACCTAAACGTAAGGTACCATCCTTTTTCTTAACAAATAAGATAGGCGAACCCCAAGGTGAAGTACTTGGTCTAATAAAACCTTTATCAAGTAAATCTTGTAATTGCACCTTCAACTCCTTCAATTCAGCAGGAGCCATTCTGTAAGGAACTTTAGATATATGTGCAGGAAAGCCAATTCCCTGTCTCTTCTAACACTTGCTGGAATATACTTCCTATTAAACTCAGTAGTAAACAAGTCCCAAGTTCTCATAACATTACCGGCTGTCCATTTCGCAGCAATCTTCTTCCACCAAAACCCTGCATCCTCGCTTAAGTAAAAAGTAGCCAATGAAACTTTTTGTGTAGGAGTTAATTGCATTCTCTCAAATAATTTCTCCTTATTACTTATCCATTCCTCTGCCTCATCTGAATTAGTGCCACCTGCGAATACAGTAGGCTTAAGCTTAACAAACCTTTCAAGCAAGGTCATATCATCAGTAACCATAGCGGATCTCACCTGTGAACTCTCACCAACCTGACTCAGCTGGTGATTGTTTTGCGAAGATTCTAGGGCATTGGCTATACGTCCAACTAACCCAATTATCTCCCGTAAATTAGGGTCAGTTCCTTGTGTACCCTGCCCCACGATACTTTCCTCTCTCTGGCCCGCCATATATCACACCTGAACAGGTGAAAGAATAAGTTTAGGCCACACTAAATTTCAAAATCAAATAAACTAATCGATTCCAAAGATCTTAGCCTGGCTTTTAAGTAACTATAGCTCTGATACCACTAAATGTCACACCCCCTTGGAAGGACAGTGCAACTCTAAACCCGCTTGTTAACATATATACCTCAAGTATAAACAGTGCTTTATTACAAACCTCTAAAAAAACAGCGGAAGCATGACTTAAACGTTACAGTCGTCCATAAGTGGAAAGACTGAACATAACATTATATTACAAACCACCTCTCTTCTATACAAGTACTACACTCCAAAGAAAAAAAACAACTAAGACGTTGCTCACCCTGCGTAATACTCTTGAGCCTCCCCGGGGTAGTCCTCTTCGTCCCTTGGCAAATACTCTAACTCCGAACCTAGAGAAAAAAAGTATCGGGAATGGGTCAGCCTAATGGCTCAATAGGGTATTCGGTGCTTTTAAGTCCAAACATGATTAGATTATATTATGCATAGTTAGTATAAACATGTAAATCACTTGGATAGATGATACCTACGTACTTCAAAATAATTTAACATATCGAGTAACACTTGCCTTCAAAACAAATGAGAATAGCATATCGAGCAAGATTTCAATCTCGTAGAGCATATGCAAGAATGGCAAGCAAGACTTAAATATTAACTTGATCTCGCGAAGTATAATAAAACAATATAAACAAGTTGAAGACCAATATGCAAATATGCCCCTCATGCACGAGCCAACCTTCCCTGAGTGCGAGAGACTTTTCATATCGCAACCAACTAATGTAGCGGGTTCGATAGAAGAAGTCTAAAGTCATCACAGGCACGCCAATAATTCCTTTCGAGAAGTAGTACGCATAACTAGTGCGTACTATCGAGACATGAACGAGAACGAGAACCCTGGCCGGATAACTTCCAACCCCGGCAAATACCACCCTCAACTCACTTTTTTCCTCCTCTTTCACGTGACATGCATAATCATGCACATATGTCAACAAAAGGGTCATCAAGTACATCAAAAGAGGTTTAAGCCCCTCTCAAATTACATTTGCCATATTATCAACAACATATATCAAACATGTAAACTAATCCCTAATGCGCCAACTAATTTGGTAATCGAGCGAGAAATAATTTGAGGTTCTTCCTTAAGTACCCTACTCATATGTATACTCATATTATTATGTAGATATTTTAGTGTCCATTCAAGACCTGAAATTTGCCTAGTTATTCACCATTAAGCCCAACACGAAGGAACTACTAGTTTAGGTTACCTAATCTGCCCAGTATTTCAAATGGCAACAGGAGTAGTCTGTACTCCGAAAATCACAAGAATTTAATTATAAGGCATCCACAGTCAAACTATATATTTCTGAAAAGTAGACTTAAAGAACTACATCCCAGTATTTTACGTGACACAAAAATATTGTTTTAAGATCATATTAAGCCCTTAACAAGATAAACTTCAGAATCTGCCTAACAATAGTTTCACAAGATAGGTTCCAAGCCACGAAGTTTAAACCATAGCAATAGTCCTTGAAATAATCTGAAATTTGGTATGTATACTCTATACATGTACTAGTGTAACATATAAAATAACCAAGTCCATATTTTAACTAAACGTATACATTTCTAAGCATCAAAATTACTCTTATTCCATGACTTCATTAACAATCTCCTTACGCCAATCAAGTCCCTGGATGCCACCAATATCGATGATCGGAGGCTGCACTTCAGCAGGTCGACTGTTCAACTCTTTGGCTAGTTCCTCAGCTGGCCTCACAAATATTTTTGGAATTTTCACCAACCCATGGTCTACAAGGCCTTTCATACCTGCTATAGTCTCATCAAAAGCTTTTAGCTCTATTGTTCGGTCATATTCCAGGCCGGCTTTAACCATAGTTTCTTCGACACCAGAGACAACCATTCTATCAGTGCAAGAGAAGAGAGATCACAAGTGTTAAGTAAAGACCACTGCAGCGACTCCAAATCTCATATATCAGTGAAGATAAGAATTTTTTGTCAAGCCTAATCTCTTAATGTCAGAATGGGATAATGTGAGAAAGGGATAACTGTATTTTTTTTTGTTAAGATAAGAACTTTTTGTCAAATCTAATATTCATCTTGCTCAGGTTCTGCACAGAAAGTCCAAAAGGTGAGGTAAATACAGAGAAAAGAACACCTAAATTCCACCCTTCCTTCTAGAATAGCAGTAAGTCAGTTGCTTTGTCATTGTGTGGAAATTATATCCCATCAAGTCGGACAATATTACCAAATAGCACTGAAGGCTAGTTGAGGACCACACCATGCGGGTATATTTATGAGAAGAACCAACTCTAGTGTCAATATCAGCTCAATGCTTTCAATGCATTTTCAGTTACCATTTAATAATTGCATGATCTGGAGATGGATAAACTGATGAACCGAAACATTCGGTGACTGTAAAAGACCACGAACAGTTTTGCACATAAAATATAGGTTGAACATACTTTATGACCACGCAACCAGATCACCAAAAGAAGTTGGACAAGGTGCAAAGTTCAAATGAATTTATAGGTTGTCTCAGTAAGAAAGCGAGTAGAGGATGCAGATTATAGCCGATGATGCCAATTACTAAATTTCACATTAAAACACAATGCAAGGCTCATCACAAGTATTCCTTTGGTATCTATCATTGTAGCCCATGAAAGAAGAATGAGAGCAGCATGATGAATAGGGTGTTAGACCTTCCGTGGAAATTTGGCACACCATTTTTGCCGATGAACCGAATCCTGAACCTGAGATTTTTCTTCAGCCCACAAAGCAGCTAAGTTTGCCCTTTTCATCAGTATTATGCCTCAAAGAATATTGGTGGGTAAATGTTCAAATTCATTACTGCGCACCTATAAAAGTCAAGCTTATGATATTTCTATTGCTTTGCTTTTAGCACTAGAAACTCATATAGACAGGCCTAACAATTCGGCTTTCTTTGCCCAGTCACTATGAGCGAACATCGTTTTATGTCCAATCCTGCAGTTGTGCACCACACAAAGAAGGTATTCAAGCATATCTTTACTTTTCAAGATATTTTGCTCAATTTATTAGAGTGGAAAGTCATTTTAATAACACCAATCGTGCTACTGATAACTATGGATACGACTTATAAATGATGAATGCAGATGCAGTTATTCGCTGTTATCTTTTCACTTTAGTCAAAGACTTGCAAAAAATAGTAAATCTGTGTTTGTAATGAGCCTAAAGCTCTTGCTCTATTCACATAGGCTAACAAATGGAGATTGTATGTCATTTGTATTGATCAGTTTTAATGAAAGCCATAATTGACTGGGCTTGCACAGGATAATAACAAATGATACAAGTCCCAGGATAATGTAACTTTGAAATCATGTTTGAACATAAGAAATCCAATCTCAAATAATGCAACTCTGAAAGTTTCTAATAGCAGAAGTTCAGAAGGTTGCATATTCTCATAAACTAATCTCCCTGCAGTATTTTCTTGCCTCTGTAGCAATCAAGACCTTGATATTCATCAAGTCCAATAGAAAAGAATTTGGCAATATTTGTCTAATTGGATTTCTCTATACAGAGTGGAATTTCCTTCTAATATCAACTCCTTGATCAAACCATATAGCTTCAAAGATGGAAGTTGGAAGAGGTCCGTAGAGAAAGCATGACACGGAAATTCTTGGTCCAACCTGGTTAGCAAGCATTTCGTGCTTATTGCTTTTAAGTTTTTCATTTGATACCAACTGTATCAAAACAGAGGAATTCATATGGCTAGTAATTACAAAGACAAAATCTATGTTGAAAATTACGTTAATTACCCTACGTCAGAATATGAAAATGAGAGATCAAAAAAGAAGTAAAAGTCGTTTCCTCGATATTACCATCCGATACAGGACATGGAGCCGGTGAAGAAACATGCCAAAAAAATTTTAAAGGTCCGACATGGTTGGAAAGCACCCTATGCTGAGCACTTTTTTACTTGTCATTTGATAAGATCTGGTTCATGGTTGTTGAAGTAGAGTAAATTTATGTTAGTCACAAGTACATATAGATATGAACCAGTAAAGCAGCAAGACAAACCTGGAGGAAGTTCCTAAAGTACACAATGAAGCCACCTCGAAAGGGAGGAGCATCAACCGGTTTATTTTAACGAAGAACTTGGAGGCTAGCAATTTCATTTTGCATAAGGACAGTAAGGAATGAAGGATCAGCGCACTTGCTCGTTCTGAGTCAGTTCCGGCTGAGGACATGCTGGATAGTAATGGCACACAAATGCACATTCTTTTACACATTCCATGTGATAATATGTCTTGGATAAAAAATCCGGAATGTGTGGATGTCCCACATCGGTTATTCAGAGAATGTTACAACTTGATCCTAAGTATAAAAGTCTTGTCCCACATTAGCTATTGAGAGAAAGCCACTACTTTTCTCTAAGTATATATATGTGAGCTTGTATTATGTTTTAAGAGATAAGAGAGAAGAGTCTTTCTTTGAGTAAGTAAAGAGAGAAGAGTCCTTTTTGAGTAAGAAGAGTCTTTCTTTGAAAAGAGAAGAGCCAATCTTTAAGAGGGTTTGTTGAGAGAGACAGGTCTGTAATCTCCAGTGATAAACATAGCGAAAGGGCTTCTTGATACGATGTTTGATGATGAAAAGGAAGACATGTTAGAGAAAGCCCATAGTGCCCTGTTACTATGTTTAGCCGACAATGTGTTGCGAAAGGTTTCTCTAGATTGTGGTTGAAATTGGAGAGCTTATATATGATGAAGTCTCTAACAAATCGCCTGTATTTAAAGCAACGGCTGTATACTTTTCGGATGAAAGAAGGTACATTGATCAGTGATCATCTTGACGAATATAACAAGGTAATATTAGATCTGTGGAATATTGATATCAAGATGGAAGATGAGAATAGAGCTTTACTGTTGCTGTGTTCTTTACCTCCGTCATACGAACATCTTGTTACTACGTTATTATATGGGAAGGACATTATCTCCATAGAGGAGGTTGAGGCTGTGATAAATTCTTAGGAATTAAGGAAGAAGGTTTTAGAAAATAGGAGAGAGGAATATGGTAATAGTCTGATGGCTCGAGGCCGAAGCACTGATGATGCTGAGTCTAAAAATAAAGAAAGATCGAGGTCTTAGTCAAAGGCCAGAAAATTGAGTGCTATCATTATCACAAGGAAGGGCATTATAGAAAGGATTTTCCTAAGCGTAAAAGAAAAAAAAAGGATAATTCCAAGACGGCTGATGCTGGAGTAGTAGAAGATAATTCTGATTGTGCGGATGTTCTTTCAGTTACCATCAGTTCCTCAGATGGAGGGTGGATTCTTGTTACGGGTTGCTCCTATCATATGTGTCCCAATAGGGATTACTTTGCCACTTATCGCTCATTTGATGGTGGTAAAGTTCTTATGGGAAACAATGTCGCATGTAAAGTGATTGGGATATGTTCAATTCAGATTAGGATGCATGATGGTATTGTGAGAGCTGTGACTGATATCAGGCATGTTCCAGAGCTGAGGAAAAATCTACTTTCTTTGGGTACGCTTGACTCCAATGGTTGTAGCTATCAGGCTGCAGGTGGAGTTATGAGGTTAATGAAGGGTGCTCTTGTTGGGATGAAGGGGTTGAAACAAAATAGTCTCTATTTGTTGCAGGGTAGCACAGTTACAGGAGCAGTAGAAATAGCTTCATCTTCTGATGTAGATTTTGACATTACTAAGCTATGGCATATGCGTGTTGGGCATATGAGCGAGAGAGGTTACACCACACGTGCTTATGACAGTTGTGTGTATCACCAGAGGCTCGCGGATGGTTCTCATATATACTTGCTGTTATATGTTGATGACATGTTTGATTGCTGTAAAATCAATGTTAGATGTCAACAGTTTGAAAGAACAGTTGAAAAGAAAATTTAAGATGAAAGACTTGGGTGCAGCAAAGAGGATATTAGAAATGGAGATTAAATCGACCTTCAGGAATTTTGTACTTGTCCCAGAAAAAGTACATTGAGTGAATATTGCAGCGCTTTGGTATGAAAAACTCTAAACATGTGACTACTTCTTTAGAGGCACACTTCAAGCTTTCAGTAGCTGATTCCCCACAGACCCAGGAGAAGGTGGAGCACATGGCGTGCGTTCCATATGCTAGTACTGTAGGTAGTCTAATGTATGCAATGGATTGTATGAGACCGGATATTTCTCATGTAGGTAGTGTGGTTAGCAGGTACATGGGTAATATTGGGAAAGCTCATTGGCAGGTAGTGAAGTGAATACTTCGATACCTGAGAGGTACTGCAGATACTGGTTTAGTTTACCATCGAGACAGTAATGTGAATGGTAGAGTTGTCGGATATGTGGATTCAGGCTATGCTAGAGATTTGGATAGGAAGGGATCTTTGGCAGGATATATCTTCACTTTTTCAAGTTGTGTGATTAGTTGGAAGGCTACTCTATAGACAATTGTTGTCTTGTCTACTATAGAATCTGAGTACATAGCAGCTACCAAAGCAGTGAATGAAGCCATTTAGTTGGGGGGCTTGGTTGGTGATTTGGGGTTGAAGCAGGAGTCTTTAGAGGTGTCAATGGGCCAGGCTTGGGCCGGCCCAACCTGGGCCCAGTGGGTCAGAAGAGGGTCAGGGCCAAACCGGGCCGGGCCCAATGTGAGGATAACTTGGCCTGGTCCAAGCCCAAGCCTGGGCTTGAATAAATTTTTAATTTTTTTTTCAATTTTTTATGTTATGAAAAAAATTATATTTAAGATAAATTTGTTCATAGGCCCTTCCTCCTTTTATCTGAGCTTAAGATCGGTTGCTATATATATATATATATATATATATATATATATATATATATATTAAGGATTAATTTGAAATAAGCTTGTAAATAAGCTTATTACAAAAGAAAGTTAAATAATCTCAAATCCAATTCTGAATTTCAAATCCAAATCCTAAAAGAATTGGTTTCAACCAGACTGTAACTTATGCGATTTATAACCAAAAAAAAAAAGATCCAACTAATGATTTAAATAGGGATATAAGCTTTATTTTTGAATTAATTTTACAGGAATAACGAGAGTTATATTCGTCAGCCAAATGTAACCTAAAAACTAATATTAACCTAATCATTTTAAAACTTAACCTAATCAGTATACTGACATAGTAGAACTTAATTTTGATTTTTGTATCCTTAAAATCACTTTCTAAAATATGGACATAAAATTTAGATATCAGAAAAATAAAAAATCATATTATATTTAGAAAAACATGATGTTACAATTGAACTACAAACAGCTCATCAAGACTTAGCACAAAAAATGATCTAACAAGTGATTTAAATTTAGATAGTCCTCAATATTTAAATTTTGTTAGCTTCGAACGATAATGAGGATTATATTCGTAAGCCTTATGTAATTTCAAAAAATGCTTCCAGTTATTATAAACTCATTCTAGAAGATAAACCATTTTATTATGACTTATTTTTTTTACATTATTTTCTCAAAACCACTCCTCAATAGAAATATCAAGTTAAAAAACAAAAAAAAAATTTGAAAATTAGGGCCGGGCCAGATCTGGGCCCAATCCGGGCCTGTTCAGGGCCAGGCTGGGCTTTTTCCTCCAATGTTTAGGCCAGGCCCTGGCCCTTGGTCCTATGGACCAGGGCCACACTGTTCATCCTTTAGGGCCAGGCCAGCCCTGGCCATTTTAGGGCCGGGACGGGCCGGCCCATGGGCCGCCGGGCCCTTTTGACACCTCTAGGAGTCTAGCACTGTTTACTGCGATAGCCAAAGTGCCATACATCTAACCAAAAATCAGATGTTCCATGAGCGGACCAAGCACATTGATGTCAGGTTTCATTTTATTCAGGATGTGGTTTCTCAGGGTACTGTTACGGTAGAGAAGATTTTCACAGATGAAAATCCAGCGGACATGATGACAAAGCATATTCCAGAGATCAAGTTTAAGTATTGCTTAGATTTGATCAATATCAGCAGTATCTGAGGTGCTGCCCTAGGGTGCAGGTGTGGTAGCAGCAGATGATATTTTCAGATTGTTTGTGGCTTGTTTTATCCAAGGCAAGGTGGAGATTTGTGATAATGTGTCTTGGATAAAAAAAATCCGGAATGTGTGGGTGTCCTACATCGGTTATTCAGAGAATGTTACAACTTGACCCTAAGTATATAAGTCTTGTCCCACATTGGTTATTGAGAGAAAGCCACTACTTTTCTCTAAGTATATATATATATATATATATATATACATATATATATATATATATATATGTTGGCTTGTATTATGTTTGAAGAGATAAGAGAGAAGAGTCATTCTTTGAGTAAGTAAAGAGAGAAAAGTCCTTTTTGAGTAGGAAGAGTCTTTCTTTAGAGAGAGATGAGCCATTCTTTGAAAGGGTTTGTTGAGAGAGAGGTTTGTAATCTCTAGTAATAAATATAGTGATGGCTTGGTACGTAATCTAGTATATTCCTTTACATTCCATGCCATCAAGGTGTCTTGGTTTGAGCCCAAGAGCCTTTGCAATAGCTCAAACAGGGTGCTTCCTAGTTCTCTAACATGCTGTATGTAGTCAAGCGTTGTCCATCTACAAAATTTTCTACAGATGGTTTTGTAGCACACAAAACTTGAAAGAAAGGAAGATGTTTGTATGCAATCTTCTCTAGCAACACTTCAAGTAGCAAAAATCCGCCTTGCACATAAAAAAATATGCTTACGCCCATCGCCACGCTGGATGCCATCAAGATCTATGATATGAAGTTGAGATTGATTTTTCTGGTGATTAAGGTCTGCACCGAGCTCATCGGTGGGTCGGATGAATATCCTTGGATTTTAGCCACCCCAGCATCTAGTAGGCCTTTGACACCAGCTTTTGTGTCCTCAAATGCCTTCAGCTCTTTATCGCACTCGTAAGACTCCACACAAAGGTTAGATTCAGAGGCCACGAAAGTTGTTCAACTACTATGAAATTAGGACTACAACCTAGAGTCATAACATTATAACTCGAAAAGTTCAACACCGTAAAAGTCAAGGTACTGATAATTCAATTGACTTTTCGTTCTTTGCTTCGCGTCGTGGACAAGAAATACACATACGCATGCACGAAAATTTGGTTTTCTTAACATTAAGCGTCACATTGTATGTCAAGTCATGCATGTTTTGCACCACAAGAAAATGGTGCACAGTCAAATTGAAACGCCCCCGGAAATCCGGAACTCCGCCGCCCCGAACTCTCGGGTCGTTAACCTACCGGATCACATCAAACCTGTCAGATACTGTTCACTAACACATATTCCAAATCATCTAATTCAACATCAACTCAGATTTCTCAAGATACTGGATCATAATTGCTTAGCTTAAACTATTACAGCTTAGGTTATTCGCAATTCAAATTTCCTCAGAACAAATTATCCGTACCGACCCGCGCAGGCGTCTTACTATCCAGTGGTGATGGGCTCATCAGAATCTCAGACTCTAAACCCCATTCCCGAGCAATCTACTGATGATCAAAACCTGCAGAAAGGAATCAACAAAGGGTGAGCTTTTGAGAGCTCAGTAAGGTCGCACAAGGATTACCAACAGGATTACAAACGATTTCAAAGAATCCAACCGACGAAAATTTTCAGAATACTTCAAATGGTCAAAAACTCAATGACTTCCAAAAGGATCAAAAACTCATCAGAAATAGGTACCAAAATAAACTGGAACAAACATGACTGATTCCAAAAAGAACAATCGATGATAGATCATTTCTAGAGTCATCATTTCCAAATACAATGAACGTTTTTCAAAAGATTTCAACAGAAGCACAGATCATTTCAGATAATACTTTTCAGACATTTCCGTAATAGCCACGGCAGTGTACAGAGCAGATAAACAAAAATCAACATTGATCCTGGGTGATTGCAATGCCATTCCGACAAAGCACAGAAGTGTACACATGCATGATGTACCAGAATAATTACTAGTCCACTTGGGTACTAGCCTACATTCCATGCAGGATTCAGACCAGCTTTATGACGCCCGCCTCAGAACAAAACAGATAACCCAGGTCAACACAAAAAATTAACAATATCTTGAGCTTTAACAAAAGCTCAATCACCGAAATTAATTCGGATCCCAATAACAATAATCATACTGACATAAGTTAGCATTCAGAATTTTCAGAAGAAACCAGAATTTTCAGAAGAATTCACAGATAAACAACAAAGACGATTGTGAATAATTATCGATTTTAAGCGCAATAATCCGAAAGAATGGATACTGACAATTATCAAATAACTCAGCATGCAGTACATGCGAGCATCATAAGATTTCCAAACAATCGATTCAGGTTCAATATTAGGGTTTTCTGGGCAATAACATGCTGATAACTATACAGAATTCAGAGTTCAGCATTAAACATTAATAAATCAAATGAGTACTTATGAGTACGAGCAATAGAATAAGGGTTCGGACAAATTCCTTACCCAAAGTTCAGATAGAATCCTTTACCTGGATCCGCAGCTAAATTATCCTAACCGAAAGTTTTTAGCTTTAACCTAAACGGAATAATCGAACCATTAGAAACAGCCTACATAACAATATTATAACTTAATAAAATATTATTGTATGTAAATTTACTTCAAAATACCTCATATAGGTAAAATTACCAAAATACCCCTTTGGGTGGTAAATTACCAAAACACCCCTGGGGGTTTTTGGCACCGAAAAAATCTCAAAATATCTTAAACCGCTATTTTAAACATCCTGATGTCATTTCTGGATAAAAAGTATTTTAGAAAATTTTCAACCCAAAATCTCAAACCGTTGTCTAGACCGAGCGCTAAAAGGCTAATTTCGCAAAAAATACCTATCGGCCTCAGAATGGCTTGAAATTTTAGGTAATGAATCATATCTGTAAAATAAGGTATGTATAAAATGTTCAGATCAAAATATCTTGGTTTGATATGCCAAATAATTTGATAAAGTTATTTAATCGGTGCTCTAATTTAACACTCTTTACGGGCTCCAAAAATTCCCAAAAATTTCCAGAGCATAGTTCTCATAAAATTATCAGGGGTTACTGTTTTGAGTTTTGTCTAATTTTGGCTCTAGCCATTTATAAAAATTTAGATTAGAAACTACCTAAATAACCCCTACTTTTAGTGACACTTACAAACACTATTCAATTGAAACACATAGTATTACGCCCTCAATCACATGCATCATCTTCAACCTCCAGCTGCCGTGACCCATCTTATACATCCAACAACCAGAATTACACTCTGATTTACCTAGCCACACTCCAAAACCCTAAAACCCATCACACTATCCTAATTACACTCACTTCCACTCAATCATACACTTAAATTACACACACACACACACACACACGCACGAATCACAACTATACACTGTTACACACATTCACTCACTTTAAACACACACCTGAATCCACTGCCCACCCAAATTCACTCACCCACACACCAATACACATTTATACTCGTATATATCATACATACACGCACACATACCCACAGAAATCACCTCGCATAACTCGAAAAACCTAGCTACCTATAAACTAAGAACACACAGTAAAGCACCTACACACACACGCACACAGTCCCACGATTATACGCTGAAAAACGCACACAACCTCACTTATATACACACTCTTATACTTTTAATTAACTCAGGCGTACACACACATATGCACAAAACAGTTCCCCTTCCCCACTCACAGCAAACACACGCACCCACTGCACAGTTTGTGCACACACACCACCAACACAAACTGATAAACACACTAAACAAAGAAGAAATTACCTTTAAGCAACTTCCTCCAACTTCTCTCCCTCTCTCCCTTCCTTCCTCCTTTTCCCCCTTCTTTCCCGAAATTTTTGTTTCCTGCTCTCCCTCTGTTTTCTTCACTGTTTCCCTTATGTTCTTCTTCACTGTTCATTCTTTTCCTTCTTCTGTTTCTTGTCTTCCTTTCCCGAATGGGAAGGTTTCCCTTTTTGGTTTTTTTTTTATTTGTTTTTCTTCTTTAAATTTATCCTTCCCTTCTCAATTATCTTTTCCTTTTTTTTTTCCTAGCTTAGTCATTAAGCTAGTAGGAGGTGGCACTCCCACAATTTTTCCTCAAAATTCCAAATTAACCCCCAAGATTTTCCAAAATTATGAAAATGCCCCCAAATTTTCAAAAATTACATTTTTGCCCCAAAATTCTTTTAAGCTTCCACAAGCTTCTAATACCTGAGTATTACTCAAAATTAGTGCCCGTTTATTTTTCGGAGCCCGAATGGTTATTTTAATCGGCTCCCGAAGTTCGGGATATTACACAAATGCATACCTTTCAAGGCTTTATTCAACTTACCAAAATGGTAAGTCATTCTCATAATGTTCAACAGATCCAATCTTCAGTCTTGCCAAGGATAGTAGTACAATAAATACAAATTACATGAGGTGGGGGTGAATAGGGCTGAGCACGGTTCGGTCGGTTCGGTTTGGAGGTTGAATACCAAACCAAACCGACCAACATCGGTTTAGGAAAATATAAACCGAACCGTAGTTGAACGGTTCGGTTTGAACGGTTCGGTTTGAACGGATTAGATGGATCGAACGGTTCGGTTTGAACGGATTAAATCGGTTTGGGCTAGATTCCATTCTAGGCCCAAAATAACTAAAAATTTGTAACAAAACTCAAGTAATTCAGTAGATCTTAGCTCATAAGACTAAAATTCTAATTAGATTACATAACATCCAAAGAAAATAACTCATTACACACATCATTACATAGCATTTATTAAAATTCTAATGAAAATTACATAACATTCAAAAGAAAATAACTCCTTACATAGCATCTGTTAAACTTTAAATCAAATTACACACAGCAAATATATCCATCAGATTAACTTAAAGAAGAAAGAAGTCCTCTTTAGTCTTTAAACCAAACAAGCATCTTCAAAACCTTCATTGCCAATCAACCTTCAACCAACATATAATCTATATTTCTGAAAAAATGCAATGAAAGAAAAATTAGTCAGGCAAAGGGCGAAAACACAATGGAAAAGGTACAAAGCGATGATAAAGGATGCCAAAGATTATTTCATCATAACTGATATGATACTAATTATTGAGAATTTCCTTCAAATCAAGTATACTGATAGTCTGATACAAGTATACTGAATCAAACCAATTATGAGTTTGTGACATTCCAAGTGTACTGATTCAAACCAAATATTTCAGAATATGTACTCTCTTTAAGCAATTGTGAGTTTGTGACATTTTATTTGCATTGTCATTCTCAAAAGGGTGGCCCTAGCTCTACTGCAGTTCTCATGCACAATCATCCCAACTACTTGCAATCACTTCTGTATATATTAACAATGACTAATATATAAATGTACAGGGCAATTGCATTTTTGCACTAATTGAAAACTAATCTTAACAAGTCGTTCCTTAGAATTCATACCAAGGTGAAAAGATTTTCACATGTACACTTGTTTATCATGCACATGTAATTGGAAGGTGAAATGAAATTGAATCCGTCAGTGTCCAAACAGTGGCTGAATGCTAGTTCATGAGAAAGATTTTCTCTCTTCTTATTCCATGTTTCTGAGAACCTAAGGTCTTTAAAATCAATACTTAATACTACAACTTTGGTCGACATAGTATAGTAGCAGATACACAGTGACTGTTTCTTGTGTGCATTATAACTTCTTAATGTTGATCAGGAACAAAAATCAGCACCATAACTAGCACCATAATTGGAAAAAGTTTTTCTTTTCTTGTTAATCACCAAAATTGATCCTGACCAACTCCCCTATCACCCACCCACATCATTTTGGGGGCTGAATATGCTACAATTTCTGATGATTCAGGGAAGAAGATGAAGGGGAAATGGGGAAGCTTAACTGAGCTAAGAAAGGAGGAATCTAGAAAAGGGGAGACATTACCTTGGAGGCTAGAGGAAATATGAGGCAACGACAGGAGGAGATACAGATGCGCAGCTGTGGGAGGTTGAGATGGCGACTGGAGAAGGCAGGGGCTGAAGAGACGATGCTGAAGAAGGTGCTGCCTTGGTGGAGGCGCTGCCGTGGCGGAGGCGCGGCCGTGGTGGAGGTGTTGCCTTGAGAGTTGAGAGTTGAGGGCTGAGCTGAGGCGTGGAGTGTGAGGTTGTGGTCCTTGTGGAGCAGATCTGGGAGTGGGCGGCGATAGAAGAAAAGATGGATTAGGATTTAGGGTTAGTGGTGGGTTACTGATATTTTATATGAAGGGTTGAGTTTAACTACCCAATTCAGTTAAAACTAACTGGGGTTAGTTTAAAAAAAACTATATATTATAATGTCTACGGTCGGTTCGGTTTAGATCGGTTTCAAAAAAACCAAACCGAACCGACCGAACCGGACATGCGGTTTGTGAAAAAAAAAACCAAACCAATTGTTTTTGCAATCGGTTTGAAATTTGTCGGATTGGTTGGTTCGGTTTTTACGGTTGGATTGGTTTTTACGGTTTAAATGCTCACCCCTAGGGGTGAAGCTTTTATTTAGAACACAAAAGAGTTACAGCATGAATTGCCCTTGTCTTTCTGCTTCATTTCTTGTAGGAATCAAAAACAGGATCATCATCAAGTCCAATGGACGCAAATTTTGCGACATATTTATCTATCTGTGTTGGATATGAGATGTAGATATGGCTTTGTGACTGAAAGATGATTGGCTTCGAGGCACGTTGTAAAACGCTCTCCTTAAGTTTATATTTGCCTCCACCTAAAAATGGTGTGCAGCGGGTTACAGGCAAATGCCCTCCAAGATACAACGAAGCGCACTAGTGAATAGCATTTGCACACACGATATTCACCCCACAGAAAAATGTATGAAATACTGGATAATGGGTTTACAATTAAGAAATTCTGCAGAAATTTCTTATTGTAAAAGATCTGCAGAAAAGAGAAGAGAGTAGAGGCTCATCTATATGGTCAGATTTTCGGACCATTGTACTCTATTTAAAGCACTAGTGGTTGCTAATTAAGGGTCACACCCTTTCATCATGCATCCAAGTAATCTGGACCGTTGGATTAGAAACCGTTAAGATTAACGTTCCAAATCTGGACTGGTAACTAACCAGCTCCCAACAGTTGGGTCTGGCCTGAACTGGAACCACCCAGCTGCCTAACAGGTGCAACCGTTTGGGCATAACCTGAACCAGTGCAAGTGTAACCACTCAGCTGCTAACGGTCGGATCCGACCCCATCCGTTGCACCGATGACCTAGTTTTCGTTACAAAAACTTAAAGGTGTCTAATCGCGTCTCGCGACGATGCGCACGTGCGAAGTGAGCCATCAAAGCGCCTCACAGCCCACTGCCACACGTGCGCGAGCGTGCGATCGTTCCTTGTACCATACTCGGTGCACATGGATACACCTTTAACATACTACATAAGTATTAAAACAAGTGGAGTTCTTTATTATATACCCACTTACTTTTCCAATTCCCTTCTATGTGAGATTCCTCCCTCTTTGCCTTTTCACCTTCCTTTCATCATTTTTACAAAGAAAATGAATCAACCTTGACATTATATTTTGAAAAACATAACAATCTGGACTTCTTTGTAGACAGGGGTATTTCCTTCCCATATCAACTCGTCGATGGGGCCATAAACCTTTGATGAAAGAAGAGGTCATGAGAAAAAGCACGCCACGGAAATCCTTGGCCCATCCCGGCTGGCAAGCACCCTATGCTTGTTGCTCTTAAGTTGGTCGTTTGATATCAACTGTTTCAAAATTCAAGAAAGAATCCAAACTAGTCCATGCAATTAATCCTGCACTTGTGTTGCTGGAAATCAAGGCAAAAAGATGGAATTCTCTAAAATTTCATTCCCTTGATGCTGTAAATCAGAACCAAACATAGCAGGTGAGTTTTAGAACAAACCTGTAAAAGGTCTCCAATGTTTATTACCAGGGCTCCTGGAGTGGGGCGAACGTCGACCCATTGATCTTCATACAGAACTTGAAGGCCACTGATCTGGTTTTGCAGAAGAACAGTGAGGAAGCCAGGATCTGAATGCTTGGTGGTGCCCAGAGTAAGTTCTGGCTCCGGGCAGGCTGGATAGTAGTGGTACGCCATCCTGAACCCTTCAATACATTCCATAGACTTTAGGTGGTCTTCTTTGAGACCAAGAGCCTCAGATAGCAACCGAAATAGCGTGTTTCCCAGATTTTGAACGTGCTTTGCATATGCTGTTACCACATCCCTGCAAAATTTAGGAGATTACACGAGGAAAAGGCTTGATAGAAAACAACGTTGCACAACAGAATGATGTCGCCACTTTGAAATCTGAGAACTTGTTTACTCAGGAACCTGAGTATCAACATTTCAACCCTCATAATCGGTATCTGGTTTAAATATCGAATCCGGTCGCCCTTGCCTTCAAGGATTTTCCTAATATCCGAAGGTATTTTGGTACAAATAATACTTAAAACTCATTGTAGGCAGTCTGAAAGCTGCGATGATCAACTCAGATCACCGATCTAGTAGACAAGTACTTCCTACTAATCTACTGTGCCAAGATGGTGAGTAGTCATCTTAAGATGCAAGTTCTCTAAATTTGATCTTACTGATATATACTTGCGTTTTGCTTTTTTTGACAAGTGGTGAAGAAAATTCAATTCCTTCGTTACAGGACTGCTGCAGATAAACAATTACTTAGATTGGGAGGTGGCCCCTTCAATGGTTAAAGGAGCTCAAATTTTTAGGATTATATTTCCATCTTCTTCTTCTAGAAGAGTCGGACAGAATTTTATTTTCATTTGCAAAAAGAGTTCAGTAGGGAAGAATTCATGCACACAGATAGTTACCTGCATATAGCTGGAAACTCATTTGGATCCTGAGTTCCAGAGGCTGAAACTGAAATGATCAATGTGTCCCTCCAGTTAGCTGTACTTGACATGAATAGATCAAAATTTGTATTGAGTCTTACACTTCTGGTGCTATCACGCGAATAAAATTCCTTTCTTGCCTCAAGATCTTGCTCGTGAAACAGGCATACCCCCTCAATCATTTCCTCCAGCACGGTTAAAGGGATGCCATGTCCCACCACCTGGAAAAACCCCCACTTGGCCGCTGCAATCCTTACTTCATTAACAATCTCCTTACGCCGATCAAGTCCCTGGATGCCACCAATCTCGACGACCGGAGGCTGCACTTCAGCCGGCCGGCAGTTCAACTCTTTGGCAGTTCAACTCTTTGGCCAGTTCCTCAGCTGGCCTCACAAATATTTTTGGAATTTTCACCAACCCATCGTCTACAAGGCCTTTCACACCTGCTTTAGTCTCATCAAAAGCTTTTAGCTCTTTTGTTCGGTCATATTCCAGGGCGGCCTTAACCACAGTTTCTTGGACACCTGAGACAACCATTCTCTCACTGCAACAGAAGAGGATATCACTAGTGTTAAGTAAAGACCACTGCAGGGACTCCGAATTTCATAATAATACAGTGAAGATAAGAATTATTGGTCAATCATGATGCAATAAATTTGGAATTGGTCAATTTTCTAATTTTTCAATGTCAGAAAGGGATATATGAATGATGTCAAATCTAATAGGTATCTTGCTCTTGTCAGGTGCTGCCTTAGAAAAGCTGAAAGTCCAAAAGTTGAGGTAAATACAGAGAAAAGAACAACTAAATTCCACCCTTCCTTCTAGAATAGCAGTAAGTCAGTTGCTTTGTCGTTGTGTGGAAATTATATTCCGTCAAGTCGGACAATATTACCAAATAGCAGAGAAGGCTAGTTGAGGACCACAATCATGCAGGATATTTAGTAGAAACTTTTGTATCAATATCAGCTCAATGCTCTCAATACATTTTTCAGTTACCATTTTATAATTGCATGACCTGGAGGTGGAGGAACTGATGAACCGAAACATTCTGTGACTGTAAAACACCACGAACACTTTTGCACTTAAAGTATAGGTTGAACATACTTTATGACCATGCAACCAAATCACCAAAAGAAGTTGGACAAGGTGCAAAGGTCAAATGAAATTATAGGTTGTCTCAGTAAGAAAGCAAGAAAAGGATGCAGATTATAGATGATAATGCCAATTGCTAAATTTCACATTAAAACACATCGCAAGGCTCATCACAAGTATTCCTTTAATATATACCATTTGTTTCCTGTGAAAGAAGAATGAGAGCAGCATGATGAATAGGGTGTTCAAACTTCCGTGGAAATTTGGCACACCATTTTTTCAGATGAACCAAATCCTGAACCTGAGATTTTTCTCCAGCGTGAAAAGCAGCTAAGTTTGCCCTTTTCATCAGTATTATGCCTCAAAGAATATTGGAGGGTAAATGTTCAAATTCACTTCTGAGCACCTGTAGAAGTCAAGCTACTGATAGTTCCATTGCTTGCTTTGGTTTTAGCACTAGAACTCATATAGACAGGCCTAACAATTCGGCTTTCTTTCCCCAGTCACTATGAGCAAAAGGAGTGGACATCATTGAACGTCCAGTCCTGCAGTTGTGCACCACACGGAAAAGGAATTCAAGCATATCTATACTTTTCAAGGTATTTTACTCAATTTATTAGAGTGAAAAGTCATTTTAATAAAACCAATTGTGCTACTGATAACTAAAGATACGGCTTATAAATGATAGGTATTCAAATGCAGCTGCAGTTGCTTGCTGTTATCTTTTCACTTTAGTCAAAGACCTGCAAGAAACAGTACATCTATGTTTGTTTAAGTCCATGAGGTTGAAGTGAAAGGTGGTGAAAGAGCTTTGATCTAGTTCATTCTTGTTCACGTCTTGAATCATTGACGTATGTTTACAAATTTGGCAATGAGCCTGCAGTTCTTGCCCTCAGTCACAAGGACTAACAAATGGAGATTGGGTGTCATTTGTACTGATCAGTTTTAATGGATGCGTAATTGACTGGGCTTGCACAGGATAATTTAACTTTGAAACCATGTTTGACCATAAGAAAATCCCTTCTCAAATAATGCAACTCTGAAAGTTTCTGATAGCAGAAGTTCAGAAGATTGCTTATTCTCATAAACTAATCTCCCTGCAGTATTTTCTTGCTTCTGCAGTAATCATGACCTTGATATTCATCAAGTCCAGTAGAAAAGAATTCGGCTATATTTGTCCAATTGGACTCTCTATACAGAGTGGGATTTCCTGCCGATATCAACTCCTTGATCAGGCCATATAGCTTCGAAGATCGAACAGGTCTGTACAGAAAGCATGGCAGGGAAATTCTTGGTCCAATCCGGTTAGCAAGCACTCTGTGCTTATTGCTTTTAATTTGTCATTTGATACCGTGTCAAAAGAGAGGAATTCAGATAGCTGGTCATTACAGAGACAAAAGCTATGTTGATAATTACGTTAACTAGCTAATGACCCCGTGCAAATGCACGGGATGACCTTTTGTTTTCACAAAAAAAAAAGGTGGGGGTAGAGCAAGCCACATTCCCAATGTCCTATGATCACTTAACAGGTTGCTCACAAAGGCTAACTACATTTAAAAGATTATTACCATTACGCAGAGGCCATCACCATGGGTTATGCATGGATTTACTGGAATTAATTCAACTAAAGGTGTATTAGCAGTGAATGACGAAACACTAAATCCATTTGACACAAGTAGAGTGATTCAAGTGGAGATATCATCAGAACAACATGCCTTTGTTGGGTTGAAAAATATATGGTCAGATATAAATTTTGTGATATTGTAATTTTGCATATTTATTGTTTGAAATAAACAAACTCATTGATATATTGCACGTGCTAAATTTAGGCAAATATGAGTTAGATCTAAAAAGATTATTAAAATAATAGCAATCCTAACCATCCTATACCTAGCTTAGTCTGGACCGTTCATTATTGGCGACGGATTGGTTAATCTACATGTGTATTTCATCAAAGAAGAAGATTCATGGACAATTTAAACTTGAAACCTGAATAGATGTATGAGCACAAAAGCATGTAAGAAGCAAGTTGTATATGATATCGTTCATTCAATCACCTTTATGTTTTAAATTACTGTGAATGCAAATGCACTTCAGTTGACTCCAAAATGCAAATTTCAGTATATCACAAGTGTAGAACTTTGAAAGCAAATGCAAGTATATTCTAATAGGTATTAGGTACGATATATCTTTGGAGTGGTAGGATTTTGGATTAAGTCTAAAAACATACTAACACACTTTTTTAACCAAGACAATCATTCTAACAAAAAAGAGCTACAGTAAGGCCATTTCTTCGATGCATTTCCACTACCATGATGCCAATATGGAAGAACGCATCGAATGTGTTACAACTAAAGTTGAATTCTCCTAGAAAAACTGTCTCGAACATGCCAAAGAAATATAAATGGCTATTTAGAAAAAAGAAAGCGAGAACATTAAACTTCTTAGAGTATTTTCATGATATTTTACATCTGCAGTGAAGGCATATAAAAATCTAAGATAAAGGAAGTAAGAATCTAAGATAAAGAAGATGTCAACTTTTTCGTCCCAAATGCTACATTACTTATTTTCATATCTTCTTAAGAAAATTTTCTTGAATGCATAGATGATTTTTTTTTGTTGAAACTTCTTTGTGTGGAACTTTCAATACTAAGCCAAACATATACGAATGACATTCAACGTTATAGAGACTCTTTTAGCTGAAAAGTTAAAGCATCCTTGTTCATATGGTTGTTATTTACACTAATCTACTATCTAAATATATTTAGGAAAAACATTTCATGTATTTTTTATTTTTTAAGTATCCGGATCTATAACACAATTTGATTTACCACCCCCAAAGGAATACCTCCATGACCTTACTATTGTCACTACAACTACAACAACTACCATTATTGTCACAACAACTATAATTGTCGCCACTACTATCACACTCATGTTACTACAACCATTCTACCACCATTGGCTTCCCCTTCACTGCTTGTCATATGTATCTTCATCGCCATTATTGTCACAACCATCACCGGAACCAATATTTTCATTGCCGCCACTACTATCATTTTTTCGGTGTTACCAGTACCATTACCACCACCACACGCATCACCATTCATTACCCCAGTGTCGATCACCAATACCACTTCTATAATTATTGTTGCCACGTGCACAGCTACCCGAGGACACTACCAATGTCAACAACCATCTTGCTACCATTACCACAGCTATCACCACCAATACCATCACCGTAGCCACTATCATTGTCGTTGTTGCATGCAATTATCACTACCCACATCACCATTGCCATAAATACCGGTGCCACTTATACAATCACAACCACCCTCAATGTCAGAATAACGGCCCCTAACTCATTGTTCTACGTGGGCACAAGAACAATATCAGAAGAGGCAAGTCTTTGAAGAAATATTTTATGAGCTCCTCGTCCAAAATTTCATATGCAACATTGATTGTACTCCTGATTTACTACATCACTTTAATTATCACTACTGTACTACTACATCCTCCACTTAGTGCTACCTCTACCACTACTACTACTACTACAGCAACCATCATTATTGTCACCAAAACTATCATCCCTACTGTAACTATCATTACCACCTCTACCACCACCTCACAGTAATCACGACCACCGCAACCATTAGCTATGCCTCCACCACTGCCACTCCCACTCCCACTGCTTGTCCCACCTGCACCACTATAATTACCACTATCACCTGTAGCTTCCTCGTCACCTTTAACGTCACCACTACTGCCACCGAAACTACTGGATATACCTTTGACTTCACAAGTATTCCCCTAAGAGTACTATCATTACCAGAACTATTAACGTGGTCCATCCCAATGTCCCATGCAACCACCACCACATCCGATGAATTATCAATGTTTTAATCTTCCAAGCGAGGGTAAATTCATATTCAGATTTGTTTATCATTTCTTCTATTTCCCAAACTCAGCTTATCACAACCTATCTGCCAATCATTATTAAGCTTACATTAAAGCTTGGAAGATAAGATATCTCAAAGACTTGCCTTTTGCAATGTCATAGAGCGTATACGAAAGCTTGATCTTGAGCATTCTTTCAGCATTTGGAGAAAAATGGTTACGTGATACATCTATATTCCAATAGGTTACTTGAAGACAATGACCAACTAACAGCGATTCAATGTATAACCAAATGTATGCATTGAGAATCCTAGTAAGCTACCTAATGAATTAGAGGCTTGAACGTCAATAGACCCTTGCTCTAACTTTTCATTCTTTTATCGCGTCAACTAAAGGACTTGAAAAGGAATAATGCCTGAGCTAAAATGTTAGCATGTTTGTGTATATGAGAAGGATGTACTTTTTGTAAACATGGTTTGAACTTACATTTAGCGGTGCTTTTGTTATGAACCTATATTTAGATGTGCTAAGTCCAAGCTCAGTTCTAAACATAAACCTCTAAAGATATATATTGGTTTCATACTCAAAGACATCTTAATTTCAAGCCAAAAAATGCAATGGTTAGTTCAAATATAGGGTGCATGTATACAGTCTTTGTGTCAAATTAGAATCGCCTTTAGCATTATGAATAGTTTAGAACAACCCTAAGCTAGTAGAGAAAACCCCACTCTTGCCAACCTATATTACTAAACCTCCAGAACTGAGGTATAAATCCCAAACATATGGAGCCGTCAAGCTCATAGGCCATGCCAAAGCATAGTTTTGGATGACAGAGCTCAATTAAAATACAAAGCTCAATTAACCACTAAGTAAATAAAACTTATTTTCAAGTTAAAATAAAAAGGAAAGAAAAATATTAAAAAAAAGAACTAACCAATGGGTTGTTCCTTATTGTCTTTGAAGCAGGCATATCTAGAAGACCAATAATTGATTCTTCACAACATCTTATTGAGTGTCAATAGCACATTTATTGGTGTCCACTTCGAGCTATAAATGCATCTCTTGTTTGGATGATTGAAATGCGAGTTAACTCAGTACAAACTGTTGATAGCTTGAGTTTTTATAGAGGTAGTTTTGTCACTAACATCTCGCAGAGCAGGAAAAATTACGTGGGATATCCTCTACCTGCTTAAGCCCTCCCCACCATTGGAAGACAAAGAGATAGACAAAGGAACATCTAATAATTTGGCTTTGGAGCATTAGGGCTTACAAAGATTAGACAAACTGAAATTGCGTAGATTCTGAGAAGAATAAAGAGATCGTTGGCAGAACTTCTGCTAAAATTTTGATGACCGTAAGTAAACTCTTATATATAAACCTGTGGTAAAATTCTTATTGTCGAAGGTAGTAGTTAGCTAGGACTGTTGTGATCAAGGATTCTGTCTACTTGTTGCTTAGAGTCCAACAAATTTAGGAGATTCTCAGGGAAGAAGTTGGAGCTAACATGGCAAGGAGGAGAAGACTCCTAAATTCCTACTTGTTATATAAACGTATAGATATATAAATATTTGTGAGATATTATTTTGTTTGTTTTAAGTACTTTTAAGATGTTAATAGTAAAAATTGAAGGTGAATTAATGGATTATATAGGGTTTTCGAATATGTGGAATCGGTTTCTAAAGTTGGACCAATAATTCTACAAAGTTTTTAATAACAACATTAGAACAAAAAGTTAATAAGTAGGGGATGATTTTTGTATTTTACAATTTTGAGATTTTATATTCTTATTTTGAAGTGATTTTGAGGTGTTAATAATCAAAATTAAGGCCTAATATATAAATATATTGATTATGTAGAGTTTCAGAAGATGTATAATTGGTTTCTTAGTTTTATAAAGGTTAAAAATATCGGACAAATTATAAATACGAATTTTTTAATAATAATTATAGCAAAAGAGCTAAATAGAGTAGAAAATGAATAGAACACCAAAACAAATAGGATTCTTGAATTTTATATATACAATTTTAAAAAGTTGAACTCTAAATGAAAGAGACCAATTAAGTTGGGGGACTATCACATTCAAAGTTAAAGCTTATGTGGCAGAAGAAGAAGGTTCCTAAAAAATCCTACATGGCGCAAAGATAAAGCTCGAAAAATCTTATGTGTCGCAATTTTAAGCGAACGAGTCGGTTATAGTTAACGACTTATACATCCGTAGGTTTGAGTGTCAGTGTATTTTTATAAAGTTAATGTTGGTTATTTAGGTGTTATATCGATGATGAACTATCAAACTCAGTATAAATAAACCCTAAAAAACATATAATTGAAAAACGTTCCAAAATAGTAAATATCGAACTAATTATACGTTTATGACATTTGTGAAATATCGTACGATTACAAACGATAGTTGAAGATAATATTAAAAGAACGATTATACGGTTCTTTTTAAATTATTATTACACTATTATGTGATTGAGTAAAAGATATGTCAAATAGATAAAAATTTTGTTCAAGTCTAATTTATCGTATAAACTTTACAATGACTTAGGGTTAACAAATTCTTTTTTATGTTTAGTTCCTTTATTTTTTTGCTCTATAGACTATTGATTGAGTTCTAATTTTATGTTTTTACCTTCTTTCTTACTTAGAGTTTTCTAAAATGCAAGTAAAAGTACAAAACATTTAATCTTTACTTATCTTTTACTCTTAAAATTTTTGGATCTTATCTAGTTGAATCTTTAGGTGATAAAAGTCATAATCAAATATCAATAAATAATTTATAATTAAGTAATGTCATGAATGTACATGTTTGTTTATTTCTAATTCAGTAATCGTAAAAATTATTTATAAAATTAAACTGTTATTTCTGTATTTTAAGAGTTAAATCATATTCAATTTGATTCTTTTTTATTTTGCATTTACTAGTTTATATGATTCCCAATTTAGAAGTTGATGTCACACAATTAAAATTAATTTCCTAAGTAAATTACATGTTGGTGTTTTAAAATATTTTTAAAAATTAAGTCATATTCGTTTTGTATATTATTTTTGTAAATAGAAATGAAAGATCTTTATTTGTAAGTCATATACAAATATGATTCCCAATTTAAATTTTATGGCCAATTTTGTGACACATCATCATGTTTATTTTCGAGTCTTTTTTCTTTTTTATCCATATTCATCAAAATTACATATGCATCATGATTATTTACTTTGATTTATTGTTAAAAATTCTTAGCTATTATTGTCATTATTTTAGTTTACCTTATATGAGTAAAAAAACAAATTCTACACCTTCTAAAACTTTACCTAATCAATATATTAGGACTTAAGTTTAACTATTAACACCTTAAAAATACTTTAAGTTAACAAAAAAAAAAAGACTGAACATATGAAGAAAAAAACGTAAAATATTTAAAAAATTAAGTCATATGACTTTGTAAGCTAATTTTGAAAGATCTTAATTTGTGAGTTATTTATCTTTGATTTCATACGTGATTTGGTTCATATGATTCCCAATTTAGAATTTGAGGTCAATTTTGCGACACATCATCGTGTTTGTATTTAAGTCCTTTTTCATTTTTATCCATATTTATCAAAATTATACATGTAGTGTGATTCTTTATTTTGATTTATTATTAGAAATTCGTAATTGTTGTTGTCATAATTTCAGTTTACCTTGTATGGGTAGACAACTAATTTTACCCATTCTAAAACTCTGCCTAATCAATGTATCAACATATTACGACTTAATTTTGAGTATAAACATTTTCAAAAAAACTTTATGATAACAAAAAAAAAACACTAAAAAATACAAACAAATGTAAAATAGTTTTTTATAAAGTAAGTCATATCACTTTCTAAATTATATTCAAAAGATCTTTGTAAATGATTTATCTTTAATTTCACACATGATTTTGTATTTTACATTTTTTGAGATTTTCATTTATTTTAAAAGTACTTTTTGAGGTGTTAGTAGTTAGACCTCATGTGTTGGTATATTGAATAGGTAGAGTTTTTAAAGGTGCATAATTGATTTTCTATTCTTATAAAGTTTATTTATGCCAATAATACCCACAAATTTTTTAATATTAAATTATAGGAGAGAGTCATGATGCATGTGTGACTTTAGTAAGCAGAGGTTTTTAAAGTATTTTGATGTATTAGTAGTGAAAATTCAGACCTTATATGTTAGTATATTAAACATAGGTAGAAGGTACAAACTTGATTTTCTATTCTTATAAAGTTTAGTAAAATTATACCGATAATACCTTCAAATTTTTTAATAATAAATTATAATAAAAATTCATGATGCACGTGTGACTTTAATAAGTATATGCTTTTAAAGCACTTTTGGGATGGTAGTAGTAAAAAATAATAGGAAAGAGCCATCATGTATGTGTGACCTTAATAAGAAGAGGTTTTTCAAGTACTTTGAGGTATTAGTAGTGAAAATTAAGACCTTATATGTTAGTATAATGAATATGTAGAGTTCAAGAAGGTGCAAAATTGATTTTCTATTCTTATAAAGTTTAGTGAAATTGCGCCAATAATACCTACGAATTTTTTAATAATAAATTATGGTAAGAGTCATGATGTATGTGTGATTTTAATAATTAGAGATTTTTAAAATAATTTTGGGATGTTAGTAGTGAAAATTAAGACCTTATATGTTATTATATTGGATAGGTAGAGTTTTAGAAGGTGCATAATTGGTTTTCTACTCTTATAAAATTTAGTGAAATTATGCCAATAATACATGCGAATTTAATAATAAATTATAGTAATGAGTCATGATGCATGTGTAACTTTAATAAGTAGAGGTTTTTAAAATATTTTTGAGTTGTTAGTAGTGAAAATTAAGACCTTATATGTAAGTATATTCAATAGGTAGAGTTTTAGAAGGTGTATAATTAGTTTTCTACTTTTATAATGGTTAGTAAAATTATGCCTAGAGTCATGGTACATGTGCATCTCTAATAAGTATAAGTGAGAAATGAATGTAATATCAAGAGAAAAAGTCATAGTATCAAGAGAAAAAGTCATAGTACATGTGCGTCTCTAATAAGTAGAAGTGAGAAAGGAATGTGATATCAAGACAAAGAGTCATAGTACACGTGCGTCTCTAATAAGTAGAAGTAAGAAAGAAATGTGATATCAAAATAAATCGGATGACGTGTCGCATAAGTAAAAGACGATGATATGTTACAAAATTAAAAGGGGTAAAAAGGGAAAAGAACGCTAAGAAAAGTTTATGTGTCCCCTCCAAAACGCACAACGCTCTAATAAGTAGAAGTGAGAAAGGAATGTGATATCAAAATAAACCGGATGACGTGTCGCATAAGTAAAAGGCGATTGACGGTGCAAAATTAGAAGGGGTAAGAAGGAAAAAGAACGCTAAGAAAAGCTTATGTGTCGCTTCCAAAACGCACAACGCTTCGTCTATTATATATTTATATGAGAGATCAGAAAAGAAGGAAAAGCCGTTTCCTGCATATTACCATTTTCCGACACAGGATATGGAGCCGGTGAAGAAACATACCACAGAAATTTCTAAGGTCCAACATGGTTGGAAAGCACCCCTGCTGTGCACTTTTATACTTGTCATTTCACAAGATTTGCTTCATGGTAGTAAATTTATGTTAGTCACCAGTACATATAGATATGAACCAGTAAAGAAGCAAGACAAACCTGGAGGAAGTTCCTAATGTTCACAACGAAGCCACCTCAAATGGGAGGAATATCAACCTTGAAGAAATCTTGAGGCCACCAATTTCATCTTGCCTGAGGACAGTAAGGAAAAAAGGATCGGCATGCTTCCTCGCTCCGAGAGTCAGTTCCGGCTGAGGGCATGCTGGATAGTAGTGGTCACACAAATGCGCCTTCTTTTGCACAAACCATGCCTTCAAGGTGTCTTGGTTTGAGCCCGAGAGCCTCCAATAATAACTCAAACAGGGTACTTCACAGTTCTCTAACATGCTGTATGTAGTCAAGCATTGTCCTTCTATACAATATCCAATAGATGGTTTTGTTAGCACACAAGTTGAGAAGAAAGGAAGAGGTTTGGGTGCAATCTTCTCTAAACCACACTTCTAGTAGCAAAAATCCGCATAGATTTCGATAGTGACACTTGAAAAAAATCTTATAAACAATTTTTAGCCAACTTTATTAAAGTTTCTGCCATGCTAAATAAATAAACTTAGAATTGCATCTGTTTTAGGTACCTGCAAATAGCTGGCAACTCATATGGATCAAGAGGACGAGCAGCTATGGTCAATGTGTCCCTCCAAGCAGCGGTAGCTAGGCGACATATACAGATCATTGCTAGTGTTAAACGTGACTGTTTTTGTGCGATCAAGAGAGTAATACTCTCAGTCTTCCTTTACCTCGGCATCTTGCTCCTGAAATCGATTCACCACTTACAGAAACTCCCATTTTTCGGAAGCCTCGCGAAGTGCATGGACAGTATGCTTAACGCCTGTCGTCACTTGGCATGCCATCATGGTCAATGATCGGAAGTTGAGTTCAATTTTTCTAGTGATTAAGGTCTGCACAGAGCTCATCAGGGGGTCGGATGAATATCCTGGGGAATTTGGCCACCCCAGCATCTACGAGGCCTTTGACACCAGCTTTTGTTTCATCTAATGCCTTTAGCTCTTTATCGCGCTCACAAGACTCCACACTATGTTAAAATTCAGAGGCCATGAATGTTGTTTAATTACTGAAAAAATACGACCACAACCTAGACTTATGAGCATTACCTGAATATTTCAATACAGTAAAAGTCAAGCTGCTAATAGTTCAACTGACTTTTCGTTCTTCGCTTTGTGCCGTGGACGGCATATTGTATTTCAAGTCATGCATGTTTTGCGCTACAAGAAAATGCTGCACACTAAAATGTATACTTTCCAAGACTCTGTTCAACTTATCAAAATGGTAAGTCATTCTCGTAATGTTCAACAGATATCCAATATTTAGTCTTGCCAAGGATAAAAGTACAATATAAACAAATTACACGAGGTGGGGAATGAAGATTTTATTTGGAACACATTAGATTTCAGCATGAAGTTCCCTAGTCTTTCTGTTTCATTTCTTGTAGTAATCAAGACCAAGATATTTATCAACTCCAGTGGACACTAATTTGGTATTATACTCGTCAAACTGGACTTCTCTGTAGACCGAGGGATTTCCTTCTGATACCAACTCGTCCATAGGGCCATAAACCTTTGATGAAA
The DNA here is from genome assembly GCA_033070095.1 of Escallonia herrerae. Lineage (NCBI taxonomy): Eukaryota > Viridiplantae > Streptophyta > Magnoliopsida > Escalloniales > Escalloniaceae > Escallonia > Escallonia herrerae. The sequence continues at coordinate 505,039 of JAVXUP010000006.1, forward strand.
CAACAGGTCCTGAGAAAAAGCGCGCCACGGAAATTCTTGGCCCAACCCGGTTAGCAAGCACCCTATGCTTGTTGCTCTTAAGTTGGTCATTTGATATCAACTGTGTCAAAGTTCAAGAAAGAATATAAGTAGTCTGTGTGATTATTTTTGCCCTTGTTTTCATTGGAAATCAAGCCAACAAATGGAATTCTCTAAATTTTCATTCCCTTGATGCTGTAAATCAGAACCAAACATAGCAGTTGAGTTTTAGAACACACCTGTAAAAGGTCTCCAATGTTTATTACCAGGGCTCCAGGAGTGGGGCGAACGTCGACCCATTGATCTTCATACAGAACTTGAAGGCCACTGATCTGGTTTTGCAGAAGAACAGTGAGGAAGCCAGGATCTGAATGCTTGGTGGTGCCCAGAGTAAGTTCTGGCTCCGGGCAGGCTGGATAGTAGTGGCACGCCATCCTGAACCCTTCAGTACATTCCATAGACTTTAGGTGGCCTTCTTCGAGACCGAGAGCCTCGGATAGCAACTGAAATAGCGTGTTTCCCAAATTTTGAACGTGCTTTGCAAATGCTGTTACCACATCCCTGCAAAATTTAGGAGATTACACAAGAGGAAAAGGCTTGATAGAAAACAACGTTGCACAACAGAAGGGATGTCGCCAATTTGCTTGAAGTAATTTCTTTTCTGCAAAAGAAATTTGAGAACTGGTGTGCTCAACCCCCAAAATTGGTATCTGGTTTAAACATTGACTCCGGTCGCCCTTTCCTTCTAGGATTTTCCTAGAATCCTGGGGATATTTTGGTGCATAGATTACTAAGAACACATAGTGCGTAGTCTGAAATCTGCGATGATCAACTCACATTGCGGATATAGTAGCCAAGTACTTCCTCACTAGTCTAAAAATTGTGAATCGCCATCCCAAGATGCAACTTTTCTAAATGTGATCTTGCTAATTCCTACTTGTCTTTTGATATTTTGGCAAGTGAAAAAGAAAATTCAAATCCTTTTTTACGGGCTTAGTGCAGATAAACAATTACTTATATATGGGAGCTGGCCCCTTCAACGGTTACAGACTTAAAGGAGCACAAACTTCAGGATTAATCCCCCAACCCCAACCCCACCCCACCAAACCTCCTTCTTCTTCCTGAACAGTTGGACAGATTTTTATTTTCATTTGCAAAATAGTGCAGCAGGTTGTGAGCCATAATTATAGGGAAGTATTCATTCACACAGATAGTTACCTGCATATAGCTGGAAACTCATTTGGATCCAGAGTTCCGGAGGCTGAAACCGAAATGGTCAACGTATCCCTCCAGTTAGCAGTCATTGAGTTAAATAAATCATTATTGGTATTCAGTCTTACACTTCTGGTACTATCACGCGAATAAAACTTCTCTTTTGCCTCGAGATCTTGCTCGTGAAACAAGCGTACCCCCTCAATCATTTCCTCCAGCACGGTTAAGGGGATGCCATGTTCCACCACCTGGAAAAACCCCCAATTGGCCGCTGCAATCCTTACTTCATTAACAATCTCCTTACGCCGACCAAGTTCCCGGATGCCACCAATATCGATGATCGGAGGCTGTACGTCAGCCGGCCGGCAGTTCAACTCTTTGGCGAGTTCCTCAGCTGGTCTCACAAAAATTTTTGGAATTTTCACCAACCCATCGTCTACAAGGCCTTTCACACCTGCTTTGGTCTCATCAAAAGCTTTTAGCTCTTTATTTCGGTCATATTCCAGGGAGGCTTCAACGACAGTTTCTTGGACACCTGAGACAACCATTCTGTCTGTGCAAGAGAAGAGGTATTACCAGTGTTAAGTGAAGACCACTGCAGGGACTCCAAATTTATATATCAGTGAAGATAAGAATTTTTTGTCAATCATGATGCAATAAGTTTGGAATTGCTCAATTTTCTAATCTTTTAATGTCAGAAAGGGATAATTGAATGATCAAATCTTATAGGTATCTTGCTCTTGACAGGTACTGCCTTAGAAAAACTGAAAGTCCAAAAAGTGAGGTAAATACAGAGAAAAGAACACCTAAATTCCACCCTTCCTTCTAGAATAGCAGCAAGTCAGTTGCTTTGTCGTTGCGTGGAAATTATATCCCATCAAGTCAGACAATATTACCAAATAGCAGTGAAGGCTAGTTTAGGACCACAATCATGCAGGATATTTATGAGAAGAACCAACTCTAGTGACCCATAAGTAGAAACTTTTGTATCAATTGATGATATACAGAGAGAGACTCCATGCACAGAATGAGGGGAATATGATGGGTGCTTCAGCACACACCCCAGGAAACAGTGATATATATAACTAGCGTAATTACTGTACAATTACATATGTGCCCCTAAGATTAAGTAAATAGAGAAATAAAGAAAATACAATATTACATATTACATGTTACCGCTTCACTCCCCCTCAAACTGTGGCGGATTAGACAGCAACAGTTTGTCAACTGAATAATCGTGTCTAGCTTGAGTTACAGGCTTGGTAAAGATATCTGCAATTTGATCTTGAGAAGCAACACAAGGGAGAGAAATCATGCCATCCAGATATTTGTCACGAATAAAATGGCAATCAACTTCTATGTGTTTCGTGCGCTCATGAAATACCGGATTAGACGCAATACGTATAGCACTTGTGTTATCAGCATATAGAGGAGTTGGAGTCACAAGGTTGATATGCAGATCTTGTAAAAGACCCCTGAGCCAAGAGATTTCACTACAAGCTGAAGACGTTGCTCGATACTCCGCTTCAGTAGATGATTTAGAAACAGTGTTTTGTTTCTTACATTTCCACGATATAAGAGACTCACCAAGAAATACACACCATCATGTGGTTGAGCGTCGAGTGTTCAGGCAACCTACCCAATCAGTATCTGCATAAGCGCGTAGATCAAGAGATGAATGCGAGGAAAAGAATAGGCCTCTGGAAAGAGTTCCCCATAGATAATGTATTATTCGGTGGATAGCTGCGAGGTGTAAGCGTCTTGGATCTGAGCACATGAACACGGTCGAGCACCCGGATCTGGAGGAGGATGAGGTCATAGCTCTGACCTATACTCAGACACACGTGCGGAAAAAGGAAAAGGACGAGACGCACCGGGAGGGCGACTATATTTCAGATATTGCCCGGCGGATCGATGTGAGTCAATTTATTTAAGTTGTTAATGTTTTTTCTTTATATCCTCAATGTCCATTTCGTTAATTAATGCCCTAACATATCGTTAAACCACTATTTTTGCAGGCCTCGTATGAACAGCTAAGGGGGTCCGAGCAGTAGTCCGGACAGCCATCAGCGTCCACTAGTACAGCTGCGAGTACTGGGGGGTTGAAGCGATGGCTGGATATGCCGGAGGTCGTGAATCGGCCGAAAGGCCTCATACGCGGCCTGCTTAGCACGACTGCTCATGCCGTGACAGGAGCGTCCTCACCCCCCGCTGCCCTTCCACAGACATTGGCTCCTCGTCCTCAGTTGGACGATGAGGAGATTCAGCGCATTGCTACAGTGGTGGTGAGGATGATCAGGGAGCAGGGCACTGCTGGACAGGCCGAGCCGGCCCCGGATCAGCAGGATCCAGATCCGGGACTCGGCAACCCCTGATGAGCCCCTTCCCGTGCCCATTCCAATCTTCCCCCCTCCCCACCTGCCCCGTGCCCGGCTTGTACTCTTCTCCCCTCTCCTAACCGGCTGTATCCGGTTCCTGGCTTGTACATATATGAGTTTTTTTTATAATAAATATTTTTTATAATTGATTATATATATTTCTTTCTGTATTGATTATTGTGCGTTGTTGTTGAGAATTGAAAATTGTATTACAGGTCTGGGTAATTGAAAAATAAAAAAAAATTTAAAAAAAAATTGACTTTTGGCGACGGATTAATTCCGTCGTTAAAAGTATTGCTACAATCAGTTATTTAGCGACGGAATATTCCATCGCTAAATAAGTTTTTTAGCGACGGAATATTCTGTCGCTAATTTGACAAAAAAGAAAATAAATTAAAATTCTAAAAATATAATTAGCGACGGAATATCCGTCGCTAATTAAAAATAAATCCGTCGGAAAAAATGACATATATAGCGACGGATTTAAAACATTCTGTCGCTAAACTATTAGTGACGGGCTTTATACGAGGGATTTTTAGCATCAGTGAATCCGTAGCTAATTCTTTTAGCGACGGATTTTGGGCTTTTAGCGACGGATTTTTCCGTCGCTAAAAGCCTGTTTTCTTGTAGTGAATAAGATGGGTGCTTCAGCACACACCCAGGAAACAGTGGTATATATAACTAGGGTAATTACTGTACAATTACAATGTGCTCCTAAGATTAAGTAAATAGAGAAATAAAGAAAATACAATATTATATATTACATGCTACTGCAACATCAATATCAGCTCAATGCTCTCAATACATTTTCAGTTACCATCTGATAATTGCATGACCTTGAGGTGGAGGAATTGATGAACCGAAACATTCTGTGACTGTAAAACACCACGAACACTTTTGCACACAAAGTATAGGTTGAACATACTTTATGACCATGCAACCAAATCATCAAAAGAAGTTTGGACAAGGTGCAAAGGTCAAATGAAATTATAGGTTGTCTCAGTAGAAAGCAAGTAGAAGATGCAGATTATAGCCAATGATGCCAATTACTAAATTTCACATTAAAACACAAAAGGAAGTATTCCTTTGGTATATATCATTTGTTGTCCATGAAAGAAGAATGAGAGCAGCATGATGAATAGGGTGTTCGACCTTCCGTGGAAATTTGGCCCACCATTTTTTTGCAGATGAACCAAATCCTGAACCTGAGATTTTTCTCCAGCAAACAAAGCAGCTAAGTTTGCCCTTTTCATCAGTATTATGCCTTAAAGAATATTGGAGGGTAAATGTTCAAATTCAATTCTGAGCACCTGTAAAAGTCAAGCTACTGATAGTTCCATTGCTTGCTTTGGTTTTAGCACTAGAAACTCATATAGACAGGCCTAACAATTCGGCCTTCTTTCCAGAGTCACTACGAGCAAAATGAGTGGACATCATTGTACGTCCAGTCCTGCAGTTGTGCAGCACACGGAAAAGCAATTCAAGCATATCTATACTTTTCAAGGTATTTTACTCAATTTATTTGAGTGAAAAGTCATTTTAATAACACCAATTGTGCTACTGATAACTATAGATACGACTTATCTATATATATATATATATATATATATATATATATATATATATATATATATATATATATATATATATGCTGAAGCCTTCGCTTATAATTGCGACACGTAGGAATTTTGGACTTCCATATTTGCGACAAGTAAGATTTAAGGAGCTTTCTCTACTTGACAAATCAGCATTTTACCTTTCATTGCGAGAGTCTCCCAACTTATATAGACTCTCTAAGCGAGGTAAATATTTATGAGAAGTCCAAATATGGAAAAAAAATATACAGCCTTGTCACCTATACAGCATTCAATTATCCCAACTCTAGGGATAATTGAATGATCAAATCTTATAGGTATCTTGCTCTTGATAGGTACTGCCTTAGAAAAACTGAAAGTCCAAAAAGTGAGGTAAATACAGAGAAAAGAACACCTAAATTCCACCCTTCCTTCTAGAATAGCAGCAAGTCAGTTGCTTTGTCGTTGCGTGGAAATTATATCCCATCAAGTCAGACAATATTACCAAATAGCAGTGAAGGCTAGTTTAGGACCACAATCATGCAGGATATTTATGAGAAGAACCAACTCTAGTGAACCCATAAGTAGAAACTTTTGTATCAATTGATGATATACAGAGAGAGACTCCATGCACAGAATGAGGGGAATATGACGGGTGCTTCAGCACACACCCAGGAAACAGTGGTATATATAACTAGAGTAATTACTGTACAATTACATATGTGCCCCTAAGATTAAGTAAAAAGAGAAATAAAGAAAATACAATATTACATATTACATGCTACTGCTTCACTCCCCCTCAAACTGTGGCGGATTAGACAGCAACAGTTTGTCAACTAAATAGTCGTGTCTAGCTTGAGTTATGGGCTTGGTAAAGATATCTGCAATTTGATCTTGAGAAGCAACACGAGGGAGAGAAATCATGCCATCCAGATATTTGTCACGAATAAAATGGCAATCAACTTCTATGTGCTTCGTGCGCTCATGAAATACAGGATTAGACGCAATACGTATAGCACTTGTGTTATCAGCATATAGAGGAGTTGGAGTCACAAGGTTGATATGCAGATCTTGTAAAAGACCCCTGAGCCAAGAGATTATTTCACTACAAGCTAAAGACGTTGCTCGATACTCCGCTTCAGTAGAGGATTTAGAAACAGTGTTTTGTTTCTTACATTTTCACGATACAAGAGACTCACCAAGAAATACACACCATCCTGTGGTTGAGCGCCAAGTGTTCAGGCAACCACATGATGGTGTGTATTTCTTGGTGAGTCTCTTGTATCGTGAAAATGTAAGAAACAAAACACTGTTTCTAAATCTGAGCGCCGAGTGTTCAGGCAACCAGCCCAATCAGCATCTGCATAAGCGCGTACATCAAGAGATGAATGCGAGGAAAAGAATAGGCCTCTGGAAAGAGTTCCCCGTAGATAATGTATTATTCGGTGGACAGCTGCCAGGTGTAAGCGTCTTGGATCTGAGACAAATTGGCTAATAGTGTTGACCGCATACGAGAAATCTGGTTGAGTCATAGTGAGGTAAACAAGGCGTCCAACAAGTTGGCGGTAATGTATGGGATCAGAGAGCCGTTCGCCAGCATCCTTATAAAGTTTGTGATTAGGCTCCATTGGAGTATCAATGCATTTCTGATCAGTCAGATTAGCACACTTGATCAAGTCCATCGTGTACTTCCGTTGGTTAACTGTATAGCCACAAGAACAATGTTGAACCTGTAATCCTAGGAAGTATGTCAATGGACCTAAATCTTTCATCTGGAAGGACTGACAAAGAAGTTGCTTCAACTCTCCTATGCCTTCAACATCATTTCCAGTAATGAGAATGCCATCAACGTAAAGTAAAAGAAGGGTGACACCGCGTGACGTATGATGTGTAAACAAAGAATAGTCATGAGGGCTCTGTGTATAGCCAGCATCAAGAATGACATTTTGAAAGCATTCAAACCAGGCTTTGGTGCTTGCTTCAAGCCATAAAGGGACCTTTCTAATCCACATACCAAAGAATTATCATGAGAATAGCCAGGAGGGGGTGCATATAAATTGTTTCTTTTAAATGGCCATGTAAGAATGCCAAGTAGTTTTATGAGTTGGTTAACTGGTCATCTTGACATCCGTTTGGAATATAGTCCAATGTTGCATAGCAGACAGTGCAATAACAAGGTGCACCGCGGTCATTTTAGCTACAGAAGCGAAGGTTTCTTCATAATCAATCCCATATTCTTGCTTGTACCCCTGTGCAACAAGTCGTGCTTTATACCTTTCGATACTACCATCTGATTTAAGTTTAACAGAGAAAACCCACCTACTACCAATGATAGAAGCATTAGGAGGTGAAGGCACCAGATCCCATGTATCATTCATTAGTAAGGCATTAATCTCGGCATCCATGGCCTCCTTCCAACAAGGAACAATGGCAGCTTGCTGGTAAGAGCTAGGGACATCAAAAGAGTCCAACGAAGAAAACAACGAGCGATGGTGGGCAAAAAGACTAAGGCGATCAGATGGCCGAGTAGTACAATTTGAACTTCGCAAAGGGATAACATCCTCGGAAGGAGTAAGATCAGGTAAATCAGAAGGATTTACAGAAGAACTTACATGAGAAAAAGATGGAATGGGCTATGGTTGGTGAATAAGAGGAGCTGGAGGTTGGTCTCGTTTGCTTCGGCCCTCATAAACACAATGGTTTTGTCGTATCATCAGTGGTCGAAGTAAGATTACGGCAAGGAGCTTAAGATGCATCAATGGAGTCAGAAAAGTCAGGTAAGAAAGAAAGCTGAGAATTTGTGGATTTAGCAATGGAGTGGTAATAAGGAACATTTTCCATAAAAATGACATGACGTGAAATGCGGACACGTCGAATGAGGGGATCATAACAGAGAAAACCTTTTTGATCAGCACTATATCCAACAAAAACACACATAACAGCTTGTTTCGAGAATTTTGTACGTTCATGAGCAGGCGAAGCAGACACAACCAAACACATGGAAACGAGAATAGTCTGGAAAAGTATTAAACAAGGAATAGTAGGGAGAATTACTTTTCAACACGGAAGATAGAAGACAATTTATTATTAGATGAACAGCAGTTGACGTAGCTTCTACCCAAAAGGTAGAAGGAATGTGAGAATCAGACATGAGAGTCCTTATGACTTCCAAAATGTGACGATTTTTTCTCTCTGAAACCCCATTTTGCTGAGGGGTTTCGGGACACGTTCTTTGGGATTGTATACCCTCAGTTTTAGGAAATCTTAAAATTCTTTTAACATATCTTCTCCCCCTGAATTAGAGCGAAGAATCCTAATTTTCTGTTCGGATGGTTTGTATGATTGCACATGAGAGTCAAATTGAGTTTTGGTCATGGACAAGAAGGTTTTAAAATGAGAAAATACCTCAGATTTACGTCTCATGAAATATATCCTTGTATAACGAGTGCAATCATCAATAAACAACAAAAATAACCCAATCTAGAAGTAACTGGAGCAGGCCCCCAAACATCACTGTTAATCAAATCAAAGGGCTTAGTTTTAATATCAGAGTGCAGCGGAAAAGGCAAACGTACACTTTTGCTTAAGGAACAATCAACACAAGATTTATTGACATTACTCAACGAAACAGGTTTGGTTGTCAATAATCTAGAAGAAAACAAGGCTTCTAATTTCTGGGGACTAGGATGACCAAGTCTATGATGCCACATGTGCCAAGTTTTACTAGAAAAGGAAAAATTAGAATCAGAAGGAGCAAAAAAGGAAGAATAAGAGCCTGGCTTCTCGAACTCCAAAGCAAACAGCCGACCAATCCTACGCCCCTTCCCTTTCATTTTCCCAGTGCGACGGTCCTGGATCATACAACCATCACGAGAGAAAGAGACAATATTATCATCATCCATAAGTTGGCCAACAAAAATAAGATTAGTGGCAAGCTTATGAACTAAGAATACATTGGACAAATGGAAGGGAGTATAAGGAGTGATAGATAAAGAAATATTATCACTACCAATAATGTCCATCTTCTCACCATTGGCAACAATAATTTGCTTTTTTTCCTTCATAATAGGTAATATAATGTGGATTGGTGTGCACCCCAGTCATATGATTTGATGCACGAGAGTCTATTATCCAAAGGGGATTAATTGTGGGGGACAAATGAGAGGACTTACCAGACAAGCCAATCACCAAAAATGCAAAAGAAATTGCCGAGGATACAAAGCTTTGAACCACGTGATGAATCTCATCAGAGATTGGCAGTTCCGGACTTACTATAGAATTGAAACCACAATCATTCTGTGATGGTGCATCGATTGAGGATCCATCAGATAGTACATCAGCAGCCTGGTAAACTCGATGATTAGATGTCCTCAGTTTGAAAAAATCAAAACTAAAGTTATTGGATGCTGTACCGCGATAATTAGATGTCCTCTGTTTAAAGTTATTACCGCCTTTTGCGGAACTTCAGAACATTCAGTAACAATATGCCCAGCTTGCTTGCAATAAACGCAAGAGTTCTTCTTTCTACAATGTGACACCACATGGCCAAATTCTTTACATTCAAAGCACTGCCCTTTTGATAGGTCCTTAGGCTGTGAGTCTGACCACATTTCCATATTCTGCTTAGCAATGAACACTGAATCAAGTTTAGTTTTCCTTTCAAGAGTTTCTTGTGTTGCAATTCAAGTCTCCTCTAGAAGGAGTTCCCCGAGGACAGCATCCATGGTTGGTAATGTACCACGGTTCAAGATATTAGCCCGAACAATTTCATAATCAGGACACAGTTTCATTAGGAATTGCATTACTTTCCTTTCATCATTGATATCTTTCAGGGCCCTAAGACAACAAGCAGTTGTTATCTTTCCGATAGTCACAAATTCATAATCAGTTCACAGGTTCATGAAACCAGCATAGTAATCTTGTATACTCTTCTCACCTTGTCCATAAATAAAGATATGTTCTACTTGAAACTTGCGTGAAAAATTCGATTGCTAATATACTTTCTCAAGATACTCCCACATGTCTTTCGCCGTGTGGAGGCCCCTCATCGGAATCCCAATATTAGTATCCACAGAGCCCAAGATCCATGAAATAACTTTGGCATTGTTTGCCTTCCACTGTGCTGCTTCTTTTACCTGAATTACAGCAGGTTGTGGCTCACTTCCATCAACGTAACCCCATAATCCCTTGCCTTCCACAAAGTATTGGAAGTGAAATCGCAAAATTGAATAATTTTTCCCATCTAGTTTTACCGATAAACATTCGGCTTTCTCCAACGCCATTAATTCAATAAACGGAATAGAGTTTCTCAAACAAAAAAAATCAATCAAGGAATTCACTAATTATCCAGAAAACCAGCCGCACTAATGATACTAAATCTAGCAAAACCCTAATAACAATCACAAATACCTGGATTTGAGATCAAAACTCAAATCAACATTCAGCCTTGTAGAAATATGAAAAGAGTTCTGGAACTCGATCACTCTTCCTTCAGATTAATTGATGATATCGAATATAGAAGTAATTAATATTTTCCCTGCTCTGATACCATGATGATATACAGAGAGACTCCATGGACAGAATGAGAGGAATAAGATGGGTGCTTCAGCACACACCCAGGAAACAGTGGTATATATAACTAGGGTAATTACTGTACAATTACAATGTGCCCCTAAGATTAAGTAAATAGAGAAATAAAGAAAATACAATATTATATATTACATGCTACTGCAACATCAATATCAGCTCAATGCTCTCAATACATTTTCAGTTACCATCTAATAATTGCATGACCTGGAGGTGGAGGAACTGATGAACCGAAACATTCTGTGACCGTAAAACACCACGAACACTTTTGCACACAAAGTATAGGTTGAACATACTTTATGACCATGCAACCAAATCATCAAAAGAAGTTGGACAAGGTGCAAAGGTCAAATGAAATTATAGGTTGTCTCAGTAGAAAGCAAGTAGAGGATGCAGATTATAGCCGATGATGCCAATTACTAAATTTCACATTAAAACACAAAAGGCTCATCACAAGTATTCCTTTGGTATATATCATTTGTTGTCCATGAAAGAAGAATGAGAGCAGCATGATGAATAGGGTGTTTGACCTTCCGTGGAAATTTGGCTCACCATTTTTTGCAGATGAACCAAATCCTGAACCTGAGATTTTTTTCCAGCGCGCAAAGCAGCTAAGTTTGCCCTTTCATCAGTATTATGCCTTAAAGAATATTGGAGGGTAAATGTTCAAATTCAATTCTGAGCACCTGTAAAAGTCAAGCTACTGATAGTTCCATTGCTTGCTTTGGTTTTAGCACTAGAAACTCATATAGACAGGCCTAATAATTCGGCCTTCTTTCCCGAGTCACTATGAGCAAAAGGAGTGGACATCATTGTACATCCAGTCCTGCAGTTGTGCACCACACAGAAAAGCAATTCAAGCATATCTATACTTTTCAAGGTATTTTACTCAATTTATTAGAATGAAAAGTCATTTTAATAACACCAATTGTGCTACTGATAACTATAGATACGGCTTATAAATGATAGGTATTCAAATGCAGCAGCAGTTGCTCGCTGTTATCTTTTCACTTTAGTCAAAGACCTGCAAGAAACAGTACATATGTGTTTGTTTAAGTCCATGAGGTTGAAGTGAAAGGTGGTGAAAGAGCTTTGATCTAGTTCATTCTTGTTCATGTCTTGAATCGTGGACTTATGTATACAAATTCGGTAATGAGCCTATAGTTCTTGCCCGCAGTCACAAGGACTAACAAATGGAGATTGGGTGTCATTTGTATTGATCAGTTTTAATGGAAGCGTAATTGACTGGGCTTGCACAGGATAATAACAAATGATACAATTCCCAGGACAATTTAACTTTGAAACCATGTTTGACCATAAGAAAATCCTATCTCAAATAATGCAACTCTGAAAGTTTCTAATAGCAGAAGTTCAGAAGATTGCTTATTGTCATAAACTAATCTCCCTGCAGTATTTTCTTGCCTCTTTAGTAATCAAGACCTTGATATTCATCAAGTCCAGTAGAAAAGAATTTGGCTATATTTGTCCAATTGGACTCTCTGAACAGAGTGGGATTTCCTACCGATATCAACTCCTTGATCAGGCCATATACCTTCGAAGATGAAGCAGGTCCGTACAGAAAGCATGGCAGGGAAATTCTTGGTCCAATCCGGTTAGCAAGCACTCTGTGCTTATTGGTTTTAATTTGTCATTTGATACCGTGTCAAAAGAGAGGAATTCAGATAGCTGGTCATTACAGAGACAAAAGTTATGTTGAGAATTACATTAATTACCCTCCGTCGAAATATGATAACGAGAGATCAGAAAAGAAAGAAAAGTCGTTTCCTGCATATTACCATTTCCGACACAGGATATGGAGCCGGTGAAGAAACATACCACAGAAATATCTAAGGTCCAACATGGTTGGAAAGCACCCCTGCTGTGCACTTTTATACTTGTCATTTGACAAGATTTGCTTCATGGTAGTAAATTTATGTTAGTCACCAGTACATATAGATATGAACCAGTAAAGAAGTAAGACAAACCTGGAGGAAGTTCCTAATGTTCACAACGAAGCCACCTCAAATGGGAGGAATATCAACCAGTTGATTTTCATGAAGAAAGCTTGGGGCCACCAATTTCATCTTGCATGAGGACAGTAAGGAAAAGAGGATCGGCATGCTTCCTCACTCCAAGAGTCAGTTCCAGCTGAGGGCATGCTGGATAGTAGTGGTCACACAAATGCGCCTTCTTTTGCACAAACCATACCTTCAAGGTGTCTTGGTTTTAGCCCGAGAGCCTCCAATAATAGCTCAAACAGGGTACTTCCCAGTTCTCTAACATGCTGTATGTAGTCAAGCATTGTCCTTCTATACAATATCCAATAGATGGTTTTGTTACCACACAAGTTGAGAAGAAAGGAAGAGGTTTAGGTGCAATCTTCTCTAAACCACACTTCTAGTAGCAAAAATCCGCATAGATTTCGATAGTGACACTTGAAAGAAATCTTATAAACAATTTTTAGCCAACTTCATTAAAGTTTCTGCCATGCTAAATAAATAAACTTAGAATTGCATCTGTTTTAGGTACCTGCAAATAGCTGGCAACTCATATGGATCAAGAGGACATGCAGCTATGGTTAATGTTTCCCTCCAAGCAGCGGTAGCTAGGCGACATATACAGATCATTGCTAGTGTTAAACGTGACTATTTTTGTGCGATCACGAGACTAATACTCTCAGTCTTTCTTTACCTTGGCGTCTTGCTCCTGAAATTGATTCACCACTTAAAGAAACCCCCATTTTTCGGAAGCCCTGCGAAGTGCATGGACAGTATGCTTATGCCTGTCATAACTTGGCATGCCATCAAGGTCTACGATCGGAAGTTGAGTTCAATTTTTCTTGTGATTAAGGTCTGCACAGAGCTCATCATGGGGTCGGATGAATATCCTGGGGAATTTGGCCACCCCAGCTGTTGATATATGTCTTGTATTTATGTCCCACATCGGTTACTTAAAGAAGGTTGCAACTTGACCCTTAGTATATAAGACATCTTATCCCACATTGCTTGGAGAGAGAAGATCATTGCTTTCTCCAAGTATAAGTAAGGTGTCTTATATTATGTTTAAGGGTAAGAGAGAAGAGTCCTTCTTTGAGTAGGAAAACATTTGAGAGATACACGTGAGTGAGCGTTGTAAATCTGACTTGTGTAAAGTGGATTTGAGTTCTCTCATATTTCTTGTGTTTTCTTATTTGGTTATCGTGTTCTATACATATTTATCTAGAGCAATTTCATAACAAGTGGTATCAGAGCTTCCAGGTTTATTTTTTGGGCAAAATTGAAATCGATTTAGAGCAATTTCATAACAAGTGGTATCAGAGCTTCCAGGTTTATTTTTTGGGCAAAATTGAAATCGATTTAAGGATAAATATGTTGAACAACACGACCATGAAGTATGCCTGTGAACAATTCGATGGGAAGACGAATTTTGGCATATGGCAGAGCATGGTGAAGGATATCCTTGTGCAGCAAGGATTGCTCAAGCCTTTGCTGGGGAATAAGCCTGAGTCAATGGATCAGGACGATTGGGAGGAATTACAGGCTAAGGCTGTATCTACAATACGGTTGAATCTAGCCCCGAAGGTTAAGTACCAGGTTTTGACAGAGACTTCTCCAACAGCTCTGTGGCAGAAATTGGAGAAGATATATATGTCAAAATCTTTGTCTAATCGGTTATATCTGAAGAAAGATCTGTACCAGTTACGGATGGATGAAGGTTCAGATCTGGGTGACCATATATCAGAATTTAACCGATTAGTGTCCCAATTGTCAAGTATAGATGTTAAACTCGAGGAGAAAGATCAGGCGATCTTGTTGTTATCTTCGCTTCCAAAATCATATGAGACCTTGAAGACTACGTTGCTTATTGGGAAGGAGACATTGCTTGTTGATGATGTTATGTCAGCTCTTAAGGACTCGAGCAGAGTTAATGGGACGAGTTCAAGCAATCAAGGTGACGGTCTGGTGGTAAGGTCTGAAAATAAGAATGGTCATGGAAGAGCCAGAGGTCGGTCTAGAAGCAGAAATTTAGGACATGGAAAGGACAGGTCTAAGTCTCGTGGAAAGCAGGATAAGTCCAGTATTGAATGCTGGTATTGTAAAGAGATTGGTCATATCGCAAGGAAGTGTCCAGAAAGGAAGGACAAGAAGAACGGAAAGAAACATGTGGATAATGCTAATGTTGCTGAAGAAGATGACAAAAGCAGCGATGGTGATCTCTACTTGGTTTCCTCGATTGAGCAGCAAGAAGGTAATCTCTTATCAGTTAGAGACAACAGTTTTTCTACGAAATGGTTTCTTGACTTTGCATGTTCGTTTCATATGTGCCCACATAAGGAATGGTTTGATTGTCTTACTCCATGTAATGATGGTACTGTGTTAATGGGTAATGACGCTGTTTGTGAAGTCATGGGGAGAGGTACCATTAAAATTAAAATGTTTGATGGGATTGTGAGAACCCTAGGTGATGTAAGGTACATACCTGACTTAAAGAAGAATTTGATTTCCTTGGGCACACTCGATTCCATAGATTGCAGTATATCTATAAAAGGTGGAGTCATGAAAGTTAGCAAAAGTGCCATGGTGATAATGAAAGGTCAGAAAACTGAAAATTTGTATAAACTGATGGGGAAGACAGTTATAGGTGGAGCTTCAGTATCAACTCATGTAAGTTCTAGCAATGATAACTCTGAGTTATGGCATAAACGGCTTGGACACTTGAGCGAGGGAGGTATGCTGGAACTTCACAAACGCAAGTTGCTGCAAGGAGTGAAATCATGTAAGCTGGACTTCTGCAAATTTTGTGTGTTTGGAAAGCAGAAACGAGTTAGTTTCAAAGTTGCTTCTCATACTAGTAAAGGATTTTTGGACTATGTGCATTCGGATGTGTGGGACCAATCAAGCATATTTCAAATGGGGGAGCTCGTTACTTTGTTACATTTATAGATGATTTATCAAGAAAGGTATGGGTGTACTTTATGAAGCATAAGTCTGAAGTTTTCAACGTGTTTAAGCAGTGGAAGGCTAGAGTTGAAAATCAGATGGGTAAGAAGCTTAAGTACTTCAGATCAGATAATGGCATGGAATACAAGGATGAGGAGTTTCTGCAGTTCTGCAAAGATAAGGGTATCATCAGACACTTTTCAGTGAAGAGGACTCCAAAGCAGAATGGGGTTGCCGAAAGGATGAACAGAACCTTGCTAGAGCGAGCTAGATGCATGAGGTTGAATGCAGATTTGCCTAAGAGTTTCTGGGCTGAAGTTGTTAACACAGCTTGTTATTTGATCAACCGTTCTCCATCATCTACCATTAATCACCGAGTTCCCGAGGAAGTATGGTCCGGTAAACAAGTTAATTTTTCTGCAATGAGAATTTTTGGTTGTCCTGCGTATGTTCACCTTCAGAATAAAGAACGATCCAAACTTGATCCTAAGTCAAAAGAATGTATATTCCTTAGGTATGAGGAAGGAGTAAAAGGATACAGGTTATGGGATCAAGTGGCCAAGAAAAGGGTGATCAGTAGAGATGTGGTATTCAATGAAGCACAGATGTTGAATACGAATGCAACTTCTAGCGAGAGGCAGGGTCATACAGTGGAGATAGAGTTGCATGAGCAGAGAACAAAATCAACTGATGAGTCTACAGATGGATCTACAGATGAGCAGTCTTTAGAGGATCCAGAGGAGCATCCTAGTGATTCTTGGAATCTAGTCAAAGATAGAGAGCCACGTACCAAGAAACCAACTCAGAGGTATGGTTTTGAGGACTTGGTCTCATTTGCACTAATCGTGGGAAGTGGAGATCCTACCAATTACAACGAGGCTGTCAAGGCAGAGGATGGTAACTTGTGGTTGACAGCAATGCATGAGGAGATGGAATCTCTACAGAAGAATCAGACTTGGGAATTAGTTAAACTTCCAAAGGGTGTGAAGGCTATTGGATGCAAGTGGATTTATAGGAAAAAGGAAGATCAGAAGTACAAGGCAAGACTGGTTGCAAAAGGGTATTCTCAAAAGGAGGGAATTGATTATAGTGAGATCTTTTTGCCAGTGGTAAAGCACATTTCTATTATCTATTGTAGCAGCGCAAAATATGGAGTTAGAGCAGCTTGATGTGAAGACAGCTTTCCTCCATGGTGATTTGGAGGAGAGGATCTACATGCAGCAACCCGAGGGATTCATTGAGCCTACAAAGAAGGACTGTGTGCAAGCTGAAAAAGTCCTTATATGGTTTGAAGCAGTCTCCTCGGCAATGGTATAAGCGATTCGACACATTCATGGTAACTCATGGTTACTTTCGCTGTAAGTATGATTGTTGTGTGTATCATCGAGTCATTGATGATGGTTCCCTGTTGTTGCTTACATTATATGTGGATGATATGTTGATTGCTGCGAAGAGGAAGTCTCATATTCTGCACTTGAAGAAATTGTTGAGCAGAGAGTTTGATATGAAGGATCTTGGTTCTGCCAAGAAGATCCTTGGTATGGAGATTAACAGAGATAGAAAGGCAGGAAAGTTGTGGGTAACTCAGAAAAATTATGTTAAAAAGGTACTTGAGAGGTTTAGTATGCTCAACGCTAAACCAGTTAATACACCATTGGGAGCTCATTTTCAGTTATCCTCACAACTTTGTCCTAGTACAAAAGAAGATGTTGAGTATATGTCTCGAGTACCGTACGCAAATGCGGTTGGTTGTCTTATGTATGCCATGGTGTGTACCAGACCTGATATCTTACATGCAGTTAGTATGGTCAGCAGGTATATGGGAAATCCAGGAAAGAAGCATTGGGATGTAGTGAAGTGGATCTTTCGTTACCTAGCAGGTTCGACCAACTTTGGTATCATGTTTAATCGTGATGGGGCAAAAGGTGAGGTTTCTGGCTTTTTGGATTCTGATTATGCGGGGGACTTGGATTCTAAGAGGTCCACGACTAGATATGTTTTTACATTCTATGGAGGACCGATATGTTGAAAATCAGTGTTATAGTCTACTACAGCATTGTCAACTACGGAGGCAGAGTACATGGCATTAACAGAGGCAGCTAAGGAGGCATTATGGTTAAAGGGACTGGTAGAGGAGCTTGGCTTCAAGCAGCGTGGTGTTTTGTTACAGTGTGACAGTCAGAGTGTATTGGATTTGGTAAAGAATCAGGTTTTCCATGCAAGGACCAAGCATATTGATGTACGTTATCATAGGGTCCGGGAATGGATTAATTCTAAACAAATTGTCGTGCACAAGGTTCACACTAATGACAACGCTGCTGATATGCTCACGAAGATAATCACGACAGAGAAGTTCAAGCATTGCTTGAGCTTGATTCATCTTCTTTCTTGTTGAGTTCAAGGTGGAATGTATCCCTACCTTTAAAAGGGATGCAAGGTGGAGTAGCTGAAGAAGGTACTGAAGGCATATTACACTTTTCTCATGGAGTGGTTTGTTAATACAAGCCAAGGTGGAGATTGTTGATATATGTCTTGTATTTATGTTCCACATCGGTTACTTAAAGAACGTTGCAAGTTGACCCTTAATATATAAGACATCTTGTCCACATTGCTTGGAGAGTGAAGATCACTGCTTTCTCCAAGTAAAAGTAAGGTGTCTTGTATTGTGTTTAAGGGTAAGAGAGAAGAGTCCTTCTTTGAGTAGACCAAGATAGAAGAGTCCTTCTCTGAGTAGGAAAGAGAGGATAGTCTTTCTTTGGGTAGGCAAAGAAAGAAGAGTCCTTCTTTGAGTAGGAAAACAGTTGAGAGATACACTTGAGGGAGTGTTGTAAATCTGACATGTGTAAAGTGAATTTGAGTTTTCTCATATTTCTTGTGTTTTCTTATTTGGTTATCGTGTTCTATACATATTTATCTAGAGCGATTTCATAACACCAGCATCTACGAGGCCTTTGACACCAGCTTTTGTTTCATCTAATGCCTTTAGCTCTTTATCGCGCTCACAAGACTCCACACTATGTTAAAATTCAGAGGCCATGAATGTTGTTTAATTACTGAAAAAATACGACCACAACCTAGACTTATGAGCATTACCTGAATATTTCAATACAGTAAAAGTCAAGCTGCTAATAGTTCAACTGACTTTTCGTTCTTCGCTTTGTGCCGTGGACGGCATATTGTATTTCAAGTCATGCATGTTTTGCGCTACAAGAAAATGCTGCACACTAAAATGTATACTTTCCAAGACTCTGTTCAACTTATCAAAATGGTAAGTCATTCTCGTAATGTTCAACAGATATCCAATATTTAGTCTTGCCAAGGATAAAAGTACAATATAAACAAATTACACGAGGTGGGGAATGAAGATTTTATTTGGAACACATTAGATTTCAGCATGAAGTTCCCTAGTCTTTCTGTTTCATTTCTTGTAGTAATCAAGACCAAGATATTTATCAACTCCAGTGGACACTAATTTGGTATTATACTCGTCAAACTGGACTTCTCTGTAGACCGAGGGATTTCCTTCTGATACCAACTCGTCCATAGGGCCATAAACCTTTGATGAAACAACAGGTCCTGAGAAAAAGCGCGCCACGGAAATTCTTGGCCCAACCCGGTTAGCAAGCACCCTATGCTTGTTGCTCTTAAGTTGGTCATTTGATATCAACTGTGTCAAAGTTCAAGAAAGAATATAAGTAGTCTGTGTGATTATTTTTGCCCTTGTTTTCATTGGAAATCAAGCCAACAAATGGAATTCTCTAAATTTTCATTCCCTTGATGCTGTAAATCAGAACCAAACATAGCAGTTGAGTTTTAGAACACACCTGTAAAAGGTCTCCAATGTTTATTACCAGGGCTCCAGGAGTGGGGCGAACGTCGACCCATTGATCTTCATACAGAACTTGAAGGCCACTGATCTGGTTTTGCAGAAGAACAGTGAGGAAGCCAGGATCTGAATGCTTGGTGGTGCCCAGAGTAAGTTCTGGCTCCGGGCAGGCTGGATAGTAGTGGCACGACATCCTGAACCCTTCAGTACATTCCATAGACTTTAGGTGGTCTTCTTTGAGACCGAGAGCCTCGGATAGCAACAGAAATAGCGTGTTTCCCAGATTTTGAACGTGCATTGCATATGCTGTTACCACATCCCTGCAAAATTTAGGAGATTACACAAGAGGAAAAGGCTTGATAGAAAACAACGTTGCACAACAGAAGGGATGACGCCAATTTGCTTGAAGTAATTTCTTTTCTGCAAAAGAAATTTGAGAACTGGGGTGCTCAACCCCCAAAATTGGTATCTGGTTTAAACATTGAGTCCTATCGCCCTTTCCTTCTAGGATTTTCGTAGAATCCTGGGGATATTTTGGTGCATAGATTACTAAGAACTCATAGTGCGTAGTCTGAAATCTGTGATGATCAACTCACATTGCTGATATAGTAGCCAAGTACTTCCTCACTAGTCTAAAAATTGTGAATCGCCATCCGAAGATGCAACTTTTCTAAATGTGATCTTGCTAATACATACTCGTCTTTTGATATTTTGGCAAGTGAAAAAGAAAATTCAAATCCTTTTTTACAGGCTTAGTGCAGATAAACAATTACTTAGATATGGGAGCAGGCCCCTTCAACGGTTACAGACTAAAGGAGCACAAACTTCCGGATTAATTCCCCAACCCCGCCCACCAAACCTCCGGCTTCTTCCTGAACAGATGGACAGATTTTTTTTTTCATTTGCAAAATAGGGCAGCAGGTTGTGAGCCATAATTATAGGGAAGTATTAATTCACACAGATAGTTACCTGCATATAGCTGGAAACTCGTTTGGATCCAGAGTTCCGGAGGCTGAAACCGAAATGGTCAACGTATCCCTCCAGTTAGCAGTCATTGAGTTAAATAAATCATTATTGGTATTCAGTCTTACACTTCTGGTACTATCACGCGAATAAAACTTCTCTTTTGCCTCGAGATCTTGCTCGTGAAACAAGCGTACCCCCTCAATCATTTCCTCCAGCACGGTTAAGGGGATGCCATGTTCCACCACCTGGAAAAACCCCCAATTGGCCGCTGCAATCCTTACTTCATTAACAATCTCCTTACGCCGACCAATTTCCCGGATGCCACCAATATCGATGATCGGAGGCTGTACGTCAGCCGGCCGGCAGTTCAACTCTTTGGCGAGTTCCTCGGCTGGCCTCACAAAAATGTTTGGAATTTTCACCAACCCATCGTCTAAGAGGCCTTTCACACCTGCTTTGGTCTCATCAAAAGCTTTTAGCTCTTTATTTCGGTCATATTCCAGGGAGGCTTCAACGACAGTTTCTTGGACACCTGAGACAACCATTCTGTCTGTGCAAGAGAAGAGGTATTACCAGTGTTAAGTGAAGACCACTGCAGGGACTCCAAATTTATATATCAGTGAAGATAAGAATTTTTTGTCAATCATGATGCAATAAGTTTGGAATTGGTCAATTTTCTAATCTTTTAATGTCAGAAAGGGAGAATTGAATGGTCAAATCTTATAGGTATCTTGCTCTTGTCAGGTACTGCCTTAGAAAAACTGAAAGTCCAAGAAGTGAGGTAAATACAGAGAAAAGAACACCTAAATTCCACCCTTCCTTCTAGAACAGCAGTAAGTCAGTTGCTTTGTCGTTGTGTGGAAATTATATCCCATCAAGTCAGACAATATTACCAAATAGCATTGAAGGCTAGTTGAGGATCACAATCATGCAGGATATTTATGAGAAGAACCAACTCTAGTGACCCCATAAGTAGAAACTTTTGTATCAATTGATGATATACAGAGAGACTCCGTGGACAGAATGAGAGGAATATGATGGGTGTTTCAGCCCACGCCCACGAAACGGTGGTATATATAACTAGGGTAATTACTGTACAATTACATATGTGCCCCTCGGATTAAGTAAATAGAAAAATAAAGAAAATACAATATTACATATTACATGCTACTGCTTCACTCCCCCTCAAATTGTGGCGGATTAGACAGCAACAGTTTGTCAACTAAATAGTCGTGTCTGGCTTGAGTTACGGGCTTGGTAAAGATATTTGCAATTTGATCTTGAGAAGCCACATAAGGGAGAGAAATCATGCCATCCAGAATAAAATGGTAATCAACTTCTATGTGCTTTGTGCGCTCATGAAATACAGGATTAGACGCAATACGTATAGCACTTGTGTTATCAGCATATAGAGGAGTTGGAGTCACAAGGTTGATATGCAGATCTTGTAAAGACCCCTGAGCCAAGAGATTTCACTACAAGCTGAAGACGTTGCTCGATACTCCGCTTCAGTAGAGGATTTAGAAACAGTGTTTTGTTTCTTACATTTCCACGATATAAGAGACTCACCAAGAAATACACACCATCATGTGGTTGAGCGCCGAGTGTTCAGGCCACCTGCCCAATCAGTATCTGCATAAGCGCGTAGATCAAGAGATGAATGCGAGGAAAAGAATAGGCCTCTCGAAAGAGTTCCCCGTAGATAATGTATTATTCGGTGGATAGCTGCGAGGTGTAAGCGTCTTGGATCTGAGACAAATTGGCTAACAGTGTTGACCGCATACGAGAAATCTGGTTGAGTCAGTGAGGTAAACAAGGCATCCAACAAGTTGGCGGTAATGTGTGGGATCAGAGAGCCGTTTGCCAGCATCCTTCTTAAGTTTGAGATTAGGCTCCATTGGAGTATCAATGCATTTCTGATCAGTCAGATTAGCACACTTGATCAAGTCCATCGTGTACTTCCGTTGGTCAACTGTATAGCCACAAGAACAATGTTGAACTTGTAATCCTAGGAAGTATGTCAGTGGACCTAAATCTTTCATCTGGAAGGACTGACAAAGAAGTTGCTTCAACTCTCTTATGCCTTCAACATCATTTCCAGTAATGAGAGTGTCATCAACGTAAAGTAAAAGAAGGGTGACACCGCGTGAGGTATGATGTGTAAACAAAGAATAGTCATGAGGGCTCTGTGTATAGCCAGCATCAAGAATGACATTTCGAAAGCGTTCAAACCAGGCCTTTGGTGCTTGCTTCAAGCCATAAAGGGACCTTTTTAATCCACATACCAAAGAATTATCATGAGAATAACCAGGAGGGGGGTGCATATAAATTGTTTCTTTTAAATGGCCATGTAAGAACGCCGAGTAGTTTTATGAGTTGGTTAATTGGTCATCTTGACATCCATTTGGAATATAGTCCAATGTTGCATAGCAGACAGTGCAATAACAAGGTGCACCGTGGTCATTTTAGCTACGAGAGCGAAGGTTTCTTCATAATCGATCCCATATTCTTGCTTGTACCCCTGTGCAACAAGGCGTGCTTTATACCTTTCGATACTACCATCTGATTTAAGTTTAACAGAGAAAACCCACCTACTACCAATGATAGAGCATTAGGAGGTGAAGGCATCAGATCCCATGTATCATTCATTTGTAAGGCATTAATCTCGGCATCCATGGCCTCCTTCCAACAAGGGACAATGGAAGCTTGCTGGTAAGAGGTAGGGACATCAATAGAGTCCAACGAAGAAAACAACGAGCAATGGTGGGCAAAAAGACTAAGGCGATCAGATGGTCGAGTAGTACGATTTGAACTTCGCAACAGGATAACATCCTCGAAAGGAGTAAGATCAGGTAAATTAGAAGGATTTACAGAAGAACTTACTTGAGAAAAAGATGGAATGGGCTATGGTTGTTGAATCAGAGGAGCCGGAGGTTGGTCTCGTTTGCTTCGGCGCTCATAAACACAAAGGTTTTGTCGTATCATCAGTGGTCGAAGTAAGATTACAGCAAGGAGCTGAAGATGCATCTATGGAGTCAGAAAAGTCAGGTAAGAAAGAAAGCTGAGAATTTGTGGATTTAGCAATGGAGTGGTAATAAGGAACATTTTTCATAGAAATGACATGACGTGAAATGCGGACACGTCGAATGAGGGGATCATAACAGAGAAAACCTTTTTGATCAGCACTAGATCCAACAAAAACACACATAACAGCTTGTTCCGAGAATTTTGTACGTTCATGAGCAGGCAAGTGAACGAAGCAGACATAACGAAACACATGGAAACGAGAATAGTCTGGAAAAGTATTAAACAAGGAATAGTAGGGAGAATTACTTTTCAACACGGAAGATCAATTTATTATTAGATGAACAGCAGTTGACGTAGCTTCTACCCAAAAGGTAGAAGGAATGTGAGAATCAGACATGAGAGTCCTTATGACTTCCAAAATGTGACTATTTTTTCTCTCTGAAACCCCATTGTGCTGAGGGGTTTCGGGACACGTTCTTTGGGATTGTATACCCTCAGTTTCAGGAAATCTTGAAATTCTCTTAACATATATTCTCCACCTGAATCAGAGCGAAGAATCCTAATTTTCTGTTCGGACGGTTTATAGAATTGCACATGAGAGTCAAATTAAGTTTTGGTCATGGACAAGAAGGTTTTAAAATGAGAAATATAACTCGGATTTATGTCTCATGAAATATATCCATGTATAACGAGTGCAATCATCAATAAACAACAAAAAGTATTTATAACCCAATCTAGAAGTAACTGGAGCAGGCCTCCAAACATCACTGTTAATCAAATCAAAGGGCTTAGTTTTAATATCAGAGTGCAGCGGAAAAGGCAAACGCGCACTTTTGCTTACGGAACAATCAACACAAGATTTATTGACATTATTCAACGAAACAGGTTTGGTTGTCAATAATCTAGAAGAAAAAAAGGCTTCTAATTTTTGGGGACAAGGATGACCAAGTCACGATGCCACATGTGCCAAGTTTTACTAGAAAAGGAGAAATCAGAATCAGAAGGAACAAAAAAGGAAGAATAAGAGCCTGGCTTCTCGAACACCAAAGCAAACAGCCGACCAATCCTACTACCCTTCCCTTTCATTTTCCCAGTGCGACGGTCCTGGATCATACAACCATCACGAGAGAAAGAAACAATATTATCATCATCAACAAGTTGGCCAACAAAAATAAGATTAGTGGCGAGCTTATGAACTAAGAATACATTGGAGAAATGGAAGGAAGTATAAGGAGTGATAGATAAAGAAATATTATCACTACCAATAATGTCCATCTTCTCGCCCTTGGTAGCAATAATTTGCTTTTTTCCTTCATAACGGGTAATAGAACGTGGATTGGTGGGCACCCCAGTCATATATTTGATGCACCAGAGTCTATTATCCAAAGAGGATTAATTGTGAGGGACAAATGAGAGGACTTACCCGACAAGCCAATCACCAAAAACGCAAAAGAAATTGCCGAGGATACAGAGCTTTGAACCAAGTGATGAATCTCATCAGAGATTGGCAGTGCCGGACTTACTATAGAATTGAAACCACGATCATTCTGTGGTGGTGCATCGATTGAGGATCCATCAGATAGTACATCAGCAGCCTGGTAAACTCGATGATTAGATGTCCTCGGTTTGAAAAAATCAGAATTAAAGTTATTGGATGCTGTATCGCGATAACTAGATGTCCTCTATTTAAAGTTATTACCGAATTTTTGTGGAACTTCAGAACATTCAGTAACAATATGCCCGGCTTGCTTGCAATAAACGCAAGAGTTCTTCTTTCTACAATGTGACACCACATGGCCAAATTCTTTACATTCATAGCACTGCCCTTTTGATAGGTCCTTAGGCTGTGAGGCTGACCACATTCCCATATTCTGCTTAGCAATGAACACTAAATCAAGTTTAGTTTTAAGAGTTTCTTGTGTTGCAATTCGAGTCTCCTCTCGAAGGAGTTCCCCGAGGACAACTCTTTGGCGAGTTCCTCGGCTGGTCTCACAAAATTTTTTGGAATTTTCACCAACCCATCGTCTACAAGGCCTTTCACACCTGCTTTGGTCTCATCAAAAGCTTTTAGCTCTTTATTTCGGTCATATTCCAGGGAGGCTTCAACGACAGTTTCTTGGACACCTGAGACAACCATTCTGTCTGTGCAAGAGAAGAGGTATTACCAGTGTTAAGTGAAGACCACTGCAGGGACTCCAAATTTATATATCAGTGAAGATAAGATTTTTTGTCAATCATGATGCAATAAGTTTGGAATTGGTCAATTTTCTAATCTTTTAATGTCAGAAAGGGAGAATTGAATTCTTAAGAAAATAAAGAGAAGAGATAAATGAAGACATAAAGAGAGAATTGACTGAATGTTTTCTGTGTGTCTTTACATTGAGAAGAGCATGTATTTATATACACAAGAAGAATCAATTAATCCCTAATTCTAAGCCATAAAACCCGTGATCCACTATCAGTGGGATATGATAAGCATAATTCATGTGATCCACTATCAGTGGGATATGATAAGCATAATTCATGTGATCCAATTCCTTAACACTCCCCCTCAAGTTGGAGAGTGAATATCATGAAGTCCCAACTTGTTATGTAATGTCTCGAATTGATCTTTTCCCAATGCTTTTGTGAAGACATCTGCTAACTGAAAGCGGGTAGGCACGTATGATGGTTTGATCATTCCAGCTTGTAGTTTTTCTCGAACAATGTGACAATCTATTTCAATGTGCTTTGTGCGCTCATGAAAAACAGGATTCGCTGCAATATGCAAAGCTGCTTGGTTGTCACAAAATAATCGTGTGGGAGCTACCTGTGGAACTCTTAGATCTTGTAGAATATAACGTAGCCACGTTAGCTCTAAACATGTATTTGCCATAGCTCGATATTCTGCTTCTGCTGATGATCTAGAAACATTAGCTTGTTTCTTGGATTTCCATGAGACAAGAGAATTTCCAAGGAAAATGCAATATCCCGTGACTGACCTCCTTGTGGTACGACAACCTCCCCAATCTGAATCACAAAAGGCTTTCAAAGCAAGATTGTTTGTGGAAGGAAATAGTAAACCTTGACCAGGATTACCTTTGATATATTTAAGGATTCGTATGGCTGCATTCCAATGAGGTTTACGAGGCTCATGCATGAATTGACTTAGTGTCCGAACAGAATAGACTATGTCGGGCCTTGTGACGGTAAGATAAATCAGTCTGCCAACTAGTCTTCTATATTTAGTTGGATCACTCAGTAAAATTCCATATGTAGGAGTGAGCTTCAAATTTTGTTCCATTGGAAATTTGTCAGGGCGTACACCTAGAAGTCCTGAATCTTGTAAAATATCTAGTGCATATTTTCTCTGAGACATGAAAATGCCTTTCTTTGAACGAGAGAATTCAATACCCAAAAAGTATTTTAAGTCTCCAAGATCTTTGATGCGGAAGCGTTTGAGAAGAAATTTTTTGAGACGTTCAATTTCTTGAAGATCATTTCCAGTGAGAAGTATATCGTCAACATAGATGAGGATCGCAGTGAATGAAGTACCTTTAGCTTTGGTGAAAAGAGAATAATCAGCCTTTGATTGTTGATAACCTGCCCTCTGAATAGTCTCTGAAAACGTGAGAAACCAATTTCTTGATGCTTGTTTGAGGCCATAAAGGGATTTGTGGAGCCGACATACAATGTTCTCCCCCTGTCGGCGAAGACCAGGTGGAGGTTCCATATACACTTCTTCTTGCAAGTCGCCATGAAGAAAAGCATTTTGAACATCTAATTGGTAGGCGAACCAATGACGAGCAGAAATAATAGTGAGAAGACATCGAAGTGTAGTGAGTTTCGCTGTAGGAGAAAATGTTTCCTGATAATCGATTCCCTCAACTTGAGTATAGCCCTTTGCAACAAGGCGAGCTTTATAACGCTCAATTGTGCCATCAGATCTGTATTTGGTTTTATAAACCCATTTACAGCCAATAGGTTTATGACCATCAGGAAGTTGAACCAAACTCCAAGTCTTATTTTGTTGCAATGCTTCTAATTCTGCATTCATTGCTTGTTGCCAATGTGGATCAAGGGTAGCCTGAGCATATGACTGAGGCTCGGTATGACCTGTAATGTTGGCTAAAAAAGTACAATGGGCAGAAGAGATACGAGAGTAGGAAAGAAAGTGAGAAAGAGGATAGCGAGTACCTGGCGTAGAACTTGGCACTGTGGAAGGAGGATTGACCTGTGCTGAAAGTATGTAGTCTATATGCCATGTTGGAGGTTGCTTGGGCCGAAGGGATTGGCGCGGGGGAGGAGAGGAAGGAATGATAGAATCTGGAGAGGTTGAAATAGGTTCAGCGGATTGGGCTGGAGGCGAGGATGTAAGAGGCTGGGTAGGATTGGGAGAAATATCCTCTGGAGCCATTGGTTCAGCGAAGGGAGATTGGATGGAAGAGGCAGATTCTTGTATGGTTGTTGGATCAGTGGGTAGAGGTTGGGAAGAGGGGATGTTTGTGGGTAAGGATGGTGAAGATTGCCAATTGTCCATGAAGTCAGGAGAAATATAGGGTAATGTGGAAGTTGGATGTGCAGCCGACATGAAAGGAAAGATAGTTTCAAAAAATTTGACATCACGACTAATAAAAAATGTTTTAGTTGTCAAATCATAAAGTTTGAAACCTTTCTGACCAGTAGGATACCCAACAAATACGCAACGTTTGGCACGGGAATCAAATTTATATGTGAGATGAACAACAGTTGCGTAACACAGACAACCAAAGATTTTCAAGTGATCAAATGATGGTGGATGATTGTACAATAATTCAAAAGGTGACTTGGAAGATAACAATGGGGTTGGCAATCGGTTGATAAGATAGACAGCAGTCAATACACATTCTCCCCAAAAGGTAAGGGGCAAGTGAGACTGAAAGCGTAGTACACGTGCTACAGTTAGAATATGGCGATGCTTGCGTTCAACTACCCCATTTTGTTGTGGAGTTGAAACACAAGTGTGTTGATATTCAATACCATGAGAGTGAAAAAATTTTTGCATGGACAAGAATTCTTTACCATTATCTACCCTGATTGCTTTGACCGAAGCATGGAATTGAGTTTTAGCAAATGCAATAAAAGACTGTAAAAATTTTTGAGTTTCTGACTTGTATTGCATAAGAAATAACCATGTGCACCTTGTAAAATCATCCACAATTGTAAGAAAAAAACGAGCCCCTGAATGAGTGGGTACTTTGTGTGGACCCCATATATCACAATGCAACAAATCAAATGGAGCACGAGTTGATATAGTACTTGAAGGAAATGGAAGTCTAGTCTGTTTAGCCATAGGACAAACAACACAATTATTATCAAAATGAATATTATGAGAAGGCAATAATGGAGCAATTAATTTTAGACGAAATGGTGATGGATGTCCCAAACGCATGTGCCACAAATTTGAGGGTTGTGAAACTTGATGAGAAACAGGTGCCTGTTGTATTGGGGACATGTAATAGAGACCACCACGCTGCTTACCCGAGCCAATCATCTTCCCCGTAGCCAAGAAAAGTCATTTTAATAACACCAATTGTGCTACTGATAACTATAGATACGGCTTATAAATGATAGGTATTCAAATGCAGCAGCAGTTGCTCGCTGTTATCTTTTCACTTTAGTTAAAGACCTGCAAGAAACAGTACATCTTTGTTTGTTTAAGTCCATGAGGTTGAAGTGAAAGGTGGTGAAAGAGCTTTGATCTAGTTCATTCTTGTTCATGTCTTGAATCATTGACGTATGTATACAAATTCGGTAATGAGCCTACAGTTCTTGCCCCCAGTCACAAGGACTAACAAATGGAGATTGGGTGTCATTTGTATTGATCAGTTTTAATGGAAGGGTAATTGACTGGGCTTGCACAGGATAATAACAAATGATACAATTCCCAGGACAATTTAACTTTGAAACCATGTTATAGGCAAGAAAATACTGCAGGGAGATTAGTTTATGAGAATAAGCAATCTTCTGAACTTCTGCTATTAGAAACTTTCAGAGTTGCATTATTTGAGATGGGATTTTCTTATGGTCAAACATGGTTTCAAAGTTAAATTGTCCTGGGAATTGTATCGTTTGTTATTATCCTGTGCAAGCCCAGTCAATTACGCTTCCATTAAAACTGATCAATACAAATTTGTTAGTCCTTGTGACTGGGGACAAGAACTGTAGGCTCATTACCGAATTTGTATACATACGTCAATGATTCAAGACATGAACAAGAATGAACTAGATCAAAGCTCTTTCACCACCTTTCACTTCAACCTCATGGACTTAAACAAACAAAGATGTACTGTTTCTTGCAGGTCTTTGACTAAAGTGAAAAGATAACAGCGAGCAACTGCTGCTGCATTTGAATACCTATCATTTATAAGCCGTATCTATAGTTATCAGTAGCACAATTGGTGTTATTAAAATGACTTTTCACTCTAATAAATTGAGAAAAATACCTTGAAAAGTATAGATATGCTTGAATTGTTTTTCCGTGTGGTGCACAACTGCAGGACTGGACGTACAATAATGTCCACTCCTTTTGCTCATAGTGACTTGGGAAAGAAGGCCGAATTGTTCGGCCTGTCTATATGAGTTTCTAGTGATAAAACCAAAGCAAGCAATGGAACTATCAGTAGCTTGACTTTTACAGGTGCTCAGAATTGAATTTGAACATTTACCCTCCAATTCTTTAAGGCATAATACTGATGAAAAGGGCAAACTTAGCTGCTTTGCACGCCGGAGAAAAATCTCAGGTTCAGGATTTGGTTCATCTGCAAAAAATGGTGGGCCAAATTTCCACGGAAGGTCGAACACCCTATTCATCATGCTGCTCTCATTCTTCTTTCATGGACAACAAATGATATATACCAAAGGAATACTTGTGATGAGCCTTTTGTGTTTTAATGTGAAATTTAGTAATTGGCATCATCGGCTATAATCTGCATCCTCTACTTGCTTTCTACTGAGACAACCTATAATTTCATTTGACCTTTGCACCTTGTCCAACTTCTTTTGATGATTTGGTTGCATGGTCATAAAGTATGTTCAACCTATACTTTGTGTGCAAAAGTGTTCGTGGTGTTTTACAGTCACAGAATGTTTCGGTTCATCAGTTCCTCCACCTCCAGATCATGCAATTATCAGATGGTAACTGCAAATGTATTGAGAGCATTGAGCTGATATTGATGTTGCAGTAGCATGTAATATATAATATTGTATTTTCTTTATTTCTCTATTTACTTAATCTTAGGGGCACATTGTAATTGTACAGTAATTACCCTAGTTATATATACCACTGTTTCCTGGGTTTGTGCTGAAGCACCCATCTTATTCCTCTCATTCTATCCATGGAGTCTCTCTGTATATCATCATGGTATCAGAGCAGGGAAAATATTAATTACTTCTCTATTCAATATCATCAATTAATCTGAAGGAAGAGTGATCGAGTTCTAGAACTCTTTTCATATTTCTACAAGACTGAATGTTGATTTGAGTTTTGATCTCAAATCCAGGTATTTGTGATTGTAATTAGGGTTTTGCTCGGATTTAGTATCATTAGTGCGGCTGGTTTTCTGGATAATTAGTGAATTCCTTGATTGATTTTTTTTTTGAGAAACTCTATTCCGTTTATTGAATTAATGGCGACGGAGAAAGCCGAATGTTTATCGGTAAAACTAGATGGGAAAAATTATTCAATTTGGTGATTTCACTTCCAATACTTTGTGGAAGGCAAGGGATTATGGGGTTACGTTGATGGAAGTGAGCCACAACCTGCTGCAATTCAGGTAAAAGAAGCAGCACAGTGGAAGGCAAACAATGCCAAAGTTATTTCGTGGATCTTGGGCTCTGTGGATAGTAATATTGGGATCCCGATGAGGGGCCTCCACACGGCGAAAGACATGTGGGAGTATCTTGAGAAAGTATATCAGCAATTGAATTTTTGACGCAAGTTTCAAGTAGAACATATCTTTATTTATGGACAAGGTGAGAAGAGTATGCATGATTACTATGCTGGTTTTGATGAACCTGTGAACTGAATATGAATTTGTGACTATTGGAAAGATAACAACTGCTTGTTGTCTTAGGGCCCTGAAAGATATCAATGATGAAAGGAAAGTAATGCAATTCTTAATGAAACTGCGTCCTGATTATGAAATTGTTAGGGCTAATATCTTGAACCGTGGTACATTACCAACCATGGATGCTGTCCTCGGGGAACTCTTCGAGAGGAGACTTGAATTGCAACACAAGAAACTCTTGAAAGGAAAACTAAACTTGATTCAGTGTTCATTGCTAAGCAGAATATGGGAATGTGGTCAGCCTCACAGCCTAAGGACCTATCAAAAGGGCAGTGCTTTGAATGTAAAGAATTTGGCCATGTGGTGTCACATTGTAGAAAGAAGAACTCTTGCATTTATTGCAAGCAAGCCAGGCATATTGTTGCTGAATGTTCTGAAGTTCCGCAAAAGGCGGTAATAACTTTAAACAGAGGACATCTAGGCCCCATTTGACAAAATTTTTTTCCCTCTTTTTTTTTCAGTTTTAAAAACTGAAAAAAAAAGAGCGTTTGGTAACCATTTTTTTTTCAATTTAAAAAATCAGTTTTTAAACTGCAGAGAAAAAAAAAAACTCCAAAAACTGGTTTTTTTTTTTCACTTTTGGTTTTTTTTTTTGACCACCACCACCACCCTCCCACCGCCGGCAGCCACCTCAGGCGACCACCGCCGGAGACTGCCGGCCGCCGGCGACCACTGCCGGAGACTGCCGACAACCACCTCCGGCCGCCGGCGACCGCCGGCAGCCACCGCCGGAGACTGTCGGCAGCCATCTCCGGCCGCCGGCGACCACCGCCGGAGACTGCCGGCAGCCACCTCCGGCCGCCGGAGACTGCCGGCAGCCACCTCCGGCCGCCGGTGACTGCCGGCAGCCACCTCCGGCCGCCGGCGACCACCGCCGGAGACTGCCGGCAGCTACCTCCGGCCGCCGGCCACCACCGCCGGTGACTGCCGGCAGCCACCTCCGGCCGTCGGCCACCACCACCACCACCGTCGACCACCGCTACGCCCCACCACCGCCACCGCAAACCACCAAAAAAAAAAGTCAAAATAAAAAGGGTTACCAAACACCAAAAAAAAAAACCTCAAAAAAAAAAGGGGTTATCAAACACCCACTTGTTTTTATAAAAAAAAAAATTAAGCTGCTCTTTAAAAAACTGCTCTTTAAAAACTGAAAACCAAAAAAAAAATTTTGTCAAACGAAGCCCTAGTTATCGCGGTACAACATCCAATAACTTTAGTTCTGATTTTTTCAAACCGAGGACATCTAATCATCGAGTTTACCAGGCTGCTGATGTACTATGGATCCTGAATCGATGCACCACCGCAGAATGATCGTGGTTTCAATTCTATAGTAAGTCTGGCACTGCCAATCTCTGATGAGATTCATCACGTGGTTCAAACCTCTATATCCTCGCAATTTCTTTTGAATTTTTGGTGATTGGCTTGTCTGGTAAGTCCTCTCATTTGTCCCCCACAATTAATCCCCTTTGGATAATAGACTCTGGTGCATCAAATCATTTGACTGGGGTGCACACCAATCCACGTTCTATTACCCGTTATGAAGGAAAAAAGCAAATTATGGCTGCCAAGGGCGAGAAGATGGACATTATTGGTAGTGATAATATTTCTTTATCTATCACTCCTTATACTTCCTTCCATTTGTGTAATGTATTCTTAGTTCATAAGCTCGCCACTAATCTTATTCTTGTTGGCCAACTTGTGGATTATGATAATATTGTCTCTTTCTCTCGTGATGGTTGTATGATCCAGGACCGTCGCACTGGGAAAATGAAAGGGAAGGGGCGTAGGATTGGTCGGCTGTTTGCTTTGGAGTTCGAGAAGCCAGACTCTTATTCTTCCTTTTTTGCTCCTTCTAATTATAATTTTTCCTTTTCTAGTAAAACTTGGCACATGTGGCATCATAGACTTGGTCATCCTAGTCCCCAGAAATTAGAAGCCTTGTTTTCTTCTAGATTATTGACAACCAAACATGTTTCGTTGAGTAATGTCAATAAATCTTGTGTTGATTGTTCCTTAAGCAAAAGTGCGCGTTTCCCTTTTCCGCTGCACTCTGATATTAAAACTAAGCCCTTTGATTTGATTAACAGTGATGTTTGGGGGCATGCTCCAGTTACTTCTAGATTGGGTTATTTTTGTTGTTTATTGATGATTGGACTCGTTATACATGGATATATTTCATGAGACAAAAATCTGAGGTATTTTCTCATTTTAAAACCTTATTGTCCATGACCAAAACTCAATTTGACTCTCATGTACAATTCTACAAACCGTCCGAACAGAAAATTAGGATTCTTCGCTCTAATTCAGGGGGAGAATATATGTTAAAAGAATTTCAAGATTTCCTGAAACAGAGGGTATACAATTCTAAAGAACGTGTCCCGAAACCCCTCAGCAAAATGGAGTTTCAAAGAGAAAAAATCGTCACATTTTGGAAGTCATAAGGACTCTCATGTCTAATTCTCACATTCCTTCTACCTTTTGGGTAGAAGCTACGTCAACTGCTGTTCATCTAATAATAAATTGTCTTCTATCTTCCGTGTTGAAAAGTAATTCTCCCTACTATTCCTTGTTTAATACTTTTCCAGACTATTCTCGTTTCCATGTGTTTGGTTGTGTCTGCTTCGTTCACTTGCCTGCTCATGAACGTACAAAATTCTCGAAACAAGTTGTTATGTGTGTTTTTGTTGGATACATGGGATCTGGTGCCTTCACCTCCTAATGCTTCTATCATTGGTAGAAGGTGGGTTTTCTCCGTGAAACTTAAATCAGATGGTAGTATCTACAGGTATAAAGCACAACTTGTTGCACAGGGGTACAAGCAAGAATATGGGATTGATTATGAAGAAACCTTCGCTCACGTAGCTAAAATGACCACGGTGCACCTTGTTATTGCACTGTCTGCTATGCAACATTGGACTAAATTCCAAATGGATGTCAAGATGACCAATTAACCAACTCATAAAACTACTTGGCGTTCTTACATGGCCATTTAAAAGAAACAATTTATATGCACCCCCCTCCTGGCTATTCTCATGATAATTCTTTGGTATGTGGATTAAAAAGGTCCCTTTATGGCTTGAAGCAAGCACCAAAGGCCTGGTTTGAACGCTTTCGAAATGTCATTCTTGATGCTGGCTATACACAGAGCCCTCATGACTATCTTTGTTTACACATCATACGTCACGCGGTGTCACCCTTCTTTTACTTTACGTTGATGACATTCTCATTACTGGAAATGACATTGAAGGCATAGGAGAGTTGAAGCAACTTCTTTGTCCATCCTTCCAGATGAAAGAATTAGGTCCATTAACATACTTCCAAGAATTACAGGTTCAACATTGTTCTTGTGGCTATACAGTTGACAAACGGAAGTACACGATGGACTTGATCAAGTGTGCTAATCTGACTGATCAGAAATGCGTTGATACTCCAATGGAGCCTAATCTCAAACTTAAGAAGGATGCTGGCGAACGGCTCTCTGATCCCACACATTACCGCCAACTTGTTGGACGCCTTGTTTACCTCACAGACTCAACCAGATTTCTCGTATGCGGTCAACACTGTTAGCCAATTTGTCTCAGATCCAAGACGCTTCCACCTCGCAGCTGTCCACCGAATAATACATTATCTACGGGGAACTCTTTCCAGAGGCCTATTCTTTTCCTCGCATTCATCTCTTGATCTACGCGCTTATGCAGATACTGATTGGGCAGGTTGCCTGAACACTCGGCGCTCAACCACGTGATGGTGTGTATTTCTTGGTGAGTCTCTTATATCGTGGAAATGTAAGAAACAAAACACTGTTTCTAAATCCTCTACTGAAGCGGAGTATCGAGCAACGTCTTCAGCTTGTAGTGAAATCTCTTGGCTCAGGGGTCTTTTACAAGATCTGCATATCAACCTTGTGACTCCAACTCCTCTATATGCTGATAACACAAGTGCTATACGTATTGCGTCTAATCCTGTATTTCATGAGTGCACAAAGCACATAGAAGTTGATTACCATTTTATTCTGGATGGCATGATTTCTCTCCCTTATGTGGCTTCTCAAGATCAAATTGCAAATATCTTTACCAAGCCCGTAACTCAAGCCAGACACGACTATTTAGTTGACAAACTGTTGCTGTCTAATCCGCCACAATTTGAGGGGGAGTGAAGCAGTAGCATGTAATATGTAATATTGTATTTTCTTTATTTTTCTATTTACTTAATCCGAGGGGCACATATGTAATTGTACAGTAATTACCCTAGTTATATATACCACCGTTTCGTGGGCGTGTGCTGAAACACCCATCATATTCCTCTCATTCTGTCCACGGAGTCTCTCTGTATATCATCAATTGATACAAAAGTTTCTACTTATGGGGTCACTAGAGTTGGTTCTTCTCATAAATATCCTGCATGATTGTGATCCTCAACTAGCCTTCAATGCTATTTGGTAATATTGTCTGACTTGATGGGATATAATTTCCACACAACGACAAAGCAACTGACTTACTGCTGTTCTAGAAGGAAGGGTGGAATTTAGGTGTTCTTTTCTCTGTATTTACCTCACTTCTTGGACTTTCAGTTTTTCTAAGGCAGTACCTGACAAGAGCAAGATACCTATAAGATTTGACCATTCAATTCTCCCTTTCTGACATTAAAAGATTAGAAAATTGACCAATTCCAAACTTATTGCATCATGATTGACAAAAAATTCTTATCTTCACTGATATATAAATTTGGAGTCCCTGCAGTGGTCTTCACTTAACACTGGTAATACCTCTTCTCTTGCACAGACAGAATGGTTGTCTCAGGTGTCCAAGAAACTGTCGTTGAAGCCTCCCTGGAATATGACCGAAATAAAGAGCTAAAAGCTTTTGATGAGACCAAAGCAGGTGTGAAAGGCCTCTTAGACGATGGGTTGGTGAAAATTCCAAACATTTTTGTGAGGCCAGCCGAGGAACTCGCCAAAGAGTTGAACTGCCGGCCGGCTGACGTACAGCCTCCGATCATCGATATTGGTGGCATCCGGGAAATTGGTCGGCGTAAGGAGATTGTTAATGAAGTAAGGATTGCAGCGGCCAATTGGGGGTTTTTCCAGGTGGTGGAACATGGCATCCCCTTAACCGTGCTGGAGGAAATGATTGAGGGGGTACGCTTGTTTCACGAGCAAGATCTCGAGGCAAAAGAGAAGTTTTATTCGCGTGATAGTACCAGAAGTGTAAGACTGAATACCAATAATGATTTATTTAACTCAATGACTGCTAACTGGAGGGATACGTTGACCATTTCGGTTTCAGCCTCCGGAACTCTGGATCCAAATGAGTTTCCAGCTATATGCAGGTAACTATCTGTGTGAATGAATACTTCCCTATAATTATGGCTCACAACCTGCTGCACTATTTTGCAAATGAAAATAAAAATCTGTCCAACTGTTCAGGAAGAAGAAGGAGGTTTGGTGGGGTGGGGTTGGGGTTGGGGGATTAATCCTGAAGTTTGTGCTCCTTTAAGTCTGTAACCGTTGAAGGGGCCAGCTCCCATATATAAGTAATTGTTTATCTGCACTAAGCCCGTAAAAAAGGATTTGAATTTTCTTTTTCACTTGCCAAAATATCAAAAGACAAGTAGGTATTAGCAAGATCACATTTAGAAAAGTTGCATCTTGGGATGGCGATTCACAATTTTTAGACTAGTGAGGAAGTACTTGGCTACTATATCCGCAATGTGAGTTGATCATCGCAGATTTCAGACTACGCACTATGTGTTCTTAGTAATCTATGCACCAAAATATCCCCAGGATTCTAGGAAAATCCTAGAAGGAAAGGGCGACCGGACTAAATGTTTAAACCAGATACCAATTTTGGGGGTTGAGCACACCAGTTCTCAAATTTCTTTTGCAGAAAAGAAATTACTTCAAGCAATTGGGCGACATCCCTTCTGTTGTGCAGCGTTGTTTTCTATCAAGCCTTTTCCTCTTGTGTAATCTCCTAAATTTTGCAGGGATGTGGTAACAGCATATGCAATGCACGTTCAAAATCTGGGAAACACGCTATTTCTGTTGCTATCCGAGGCTCTCGGTCTCAAAGAAGACCACCTAAAGTCTATGGAATGTACTGAAGGGTTCAGGATGTCGTGCCACTACTATCCAGCCTGCCCGGAGCCAGAACTTACTCTGGGCACCACCAAGCATTCAGATCCTGGCTTCCTCACTGTTCTTCTGCAAAACCAGATCAGTGGCCTTCAAGTTCTGTATGAAGATCAATGGGTCGACGTTCGCCCCACTCCTGGAGCCCTGGTAATAAACATTGGAGACCTTTTACAGGTTTGTTCTAAAACTCAACTGCTATGTTTGGTTCTGATTTACAGCATCAAGGGAATGAAAATTTAGAGAATTCCATTTGTTGGCTTGATTTCCAATGAAAACAAGGGCAAAAATAATCACACAGACTACTTATATTCTTTCTTGAACTTTGACACAGTTGATATCAAATGACCAACTTAAGAGCAACAAGCATAGGGTGCTTGATAACCGGGTTGGGCCGAGGATTTCCGTGGCGTGCTTTTTCTCAGGACGTTTTCGTTCATCAAAGGTTTATGGCCCTATCGACGAGTTGGTATCAGAAGGAAATCCCTCAGTCTACAGAGAAGTCCAGTTTGACGAGTATAGTACCAAATTCATGACCACTGGAGTTGATAAATATCTTGGTCTTGATTACTACAAGAAATGAAACAGAAAGACTAGGGAACTCCATGCTGAAATCTAATGTGTTCCAAATAAAATCTTCATTCCCCACCTCGTGTAATTTGTTTATATTGCACTACTATCCTTGGGAAGACTAAATATTGGATATCTGTTGAACATTATGAGAATGACTTACCATTTTGATAAGTTGAACAGAGTCTTGGAAAGTATACATTTTAGTGTGCAGCATTTTCTTGTAGCGCAAAAGATGCATGACTTGAAATACAATATGCCGTCCACAGCACAAAGCGAAGAACGAAAAGTCAGTTGAACTATTAGCAGCTTGACTTTTACTGTATTGAAATATTCAGGTAATGCTCATAAGTCTAGGTTGTGGTCGTATTTTTTCAGTAATTAAACAACATTCATGGCCTCTGAATTTTGACAGAGTGTGGAGTCTTGTGAGCGCGATAAAGAGCTAAAGGCATTAGATGAAACAAAAGCTGGTGTCAAAGGCCTCGTAGATGCTGGGGTGGCCAAATTCCCCAGGATATTCATCCGACCCCCCTGATGAGCTCTGTGCAGACCTTAATCACAAGAAAAATTGAACTCAACTTCCGATCGTAGACCTTGATGGCATGCCAAGTGACGACAGGCGTAAGCATACTGTCCATGCACTTCGCGAGGCTTCCGAAAAATGGGGGTTTCTTTAAGTGGTGAATCGATTTCAGGAGCAAGACGCCGAGGTAAAGAAAGACTGAGAGTATTACTCTCGTGATCGTACAAAAACTGTCACGTTTAACACTAGCAATGATCTGTATATGTCGCCTGGCTACCGCTGCTTGGAGGGGCACATTGACCATAGCTGCTCGTCCTCTTGATCCATATGAGTTGCCAGCTATTTGCAGGTACCTAAAACAGATGCAATTCTAAGTTTATTTATTTAGCATGGCAGAAACTTTAATAAAGTTGGCTAAAAATTGTTTATAAGATTTTTTTCAAGTGTCACTATCGAAATCTATGCGGATTTTTGCTACTAGAAGTGTGGTTTAGAGAAGATTGCACCTAAACCTCTTCCTTTCTTCTCAACTTGTGTGCTAACAAAACCATCTATTGGATATTTATTGTATAGAAGGACAATGCTTGACTACATACAGCATGTTAGAGAACTGTGAAGTACCCTGTTTGAGCTATTATTGGAGGCTCTCGGGCTCAAACCAAGACACCTTGAAGGCATGGTTTGTGCAAAAGAAGGCGCATTTGTGTGACCACTACTATCCAGCATGCCCTCAGCCGGAACTGACTCTCGGAGCGAGGAAACATGCCGATCCTTTTTTCCTTACTCTCCTCATGCAAGATGAAATTGGTGGCCTCAAGCTTTCTTCATGAAAATCAACTGGTTGATATTCCTCCCATTTGAGGTGGCTTCGTTGTGAACAACATAAATGTACTGGTGACTAACATAAATTTACTACCATGAAACAAATATATATATATATAAAAAGCTGAAGACGTCTCTTAGAATTTCGACACAATCTTTTCAAACTTCTTATATTTACGACACATCAGTTTTTTTAAGTCTTCTCCTTCTGCCAAATCAGCCACAACTTTTATTCTGAGAGTCCCCCTGTTTGGTTGGACTCTTCTTTTAACATTTCCTATGCGTGACTTTAATTTAGTGTCCTAATCAATGACAAAAACCTCATGAATCAATCGTATCAACATACAAAACCATGATTGATCCTTTCTTTCTCTCTCCTTGCTTTCTCTCCGTCTTCCAGATGAGAGGTCACACTCGGCAGACCACCATGCAAGGTAAACTCAAATATTTTCTAAGTAGAAATTGCTGGTCGTGCCTTGACAATATGCAAGGGGTGAATATCTTCTTTTTTTTTATGTCTATTTCGGCCAAGCTTTGGGCAGGGCCTTAACGGTTCGCACATTTGTGGTTGTATTCTTCATCCTACACACTACTGCATAGCTTTGTCAAGAAGTAAAACTATCTTCACTCTTTAACCAGTGGATCTTTAATATTATGTTTACCGTCTGTTTCATCTGATAGGGATGTTAATGTATCTGTTACACTCATCAGAGAGTGTACGGAATCTGGATCTTAACAGGGAAGACAAGGTAACTTGATCATTTTACTGCATGATTGAAAGCTGCTTTTATATGGCCTAAACAAGTTTTCGAGAAGGGTGTTTGTGCAACTTTTTTTCTTCAGGTTATTGCTAATATAACACTTTGCTTACGCACCTCTTTTCTTTAGGATACTGACTATAAGATACTTTTACTATGCAATGGATTCTACTTCCTCTCTTTTATATGTTTTTTCATTCATCTTTCTTGCAACACTGTCAGCATTCTAACAACAAATAAGGACCTGAAATGGTATATTGTGGGGGGGGGGGGGGGGGGGGGTGGAAACATCCTCCCCTCATTAATCTACTAACCCATTCTTAAGAGATAACATCGATCATGTGCAACGAGGTTAAATGCTCATGAAGGTCAAGCTAGAACATGCCAAACTTTGAGATAGTCTTGGGGATATTTTTTCAAGAAAGAATCATAATTAGGAAGTTATGTAACGTGGGTTTGAAAGTAAAATGACTATACTTACCAACAAATGTTTCATAAAAGCGTGTGCAAATAAAATAAGGAGTGTCTTACCCAAAAGGGGTGCACATACCTATGCAAGTGGGAGAGCGAATGTTGTCTTGCCTCAAAAGATATCTCATTATCAACCTAACTTACTACAATTTGTCATTTTGCCTCAAAAGATATTACGCTTTTCTGCTCTCCATTTGTTGATTTACTACCATCACACTTCATTGTTGATATTTTGATTTACTGTGGATTAGGTCAGATGTTGGGTTCACAAAACACACTAATCTGGATTGCTTAAAGGATAGAAAATGATAAGCACCATCGTCAAAAGAAGTGAAAAGGTATACTGAAGGCTTAAGTATAGTATCAATTGGTTGCAACATTTGAAAAGTAAACCTACTGGCACCTTGATCAAATATTCTACCTGCGGTCCATAATTTCAATTATGTTCTAGCTAATTTTTGAAGAAGATAATGTAAACTTTTTTACTTGGTTGCTCATCGTGTCATTAATCATTGATAAATTTTTATATACTTAACGACAGTGTTTGTCATATATTTCATTCTAAAAAAATAAAAGAAGGTTTAGAAACTCCAAGAAATTGGAAGTAGAGTAGCATTTGCTCTATTGAGATTGCTAAAAGTAACTTTGGAGAAAATCTTATTATGTTTTCGTAAGTTTTTTGCGAGTTTGTGGTCTCCTACACTAATATTTTAAATAGAAGATGTTACACTTGATTTAGAACCAATTCCTTTTGAAACCAAATTACAAGGGATAATTGAATTTGGTTGGGGAATAAGTAGTTCCTATTAGAATAAGATTGGAGAACAAAAAGTAATGTAAGATAAATGAGATCTAATAAGACAACTTCTAACTCAGTCACAAACCATACAACTTTTAACGCTAACAAAAATGGAGGTAGAGGTGTCATTGGTAGTAAAGGTGCAATTGATCTTGCACGTGTGATTGATATTAAATTCGTGGTAATGATGGTGGTTGTGCATGAGGTGGCAGTAGTTGCCTGCGATATGTTATATACAATGGAAGTAGTGGTGATAGTGGTAGTAATGGCGGTGACCGTAAAGATTGTAGCAGCTATAATGGTTGGTGACAATAATGGAGGTTATCTAACAAAAATGATAGCACTAAGGTGCTGGTGTGTTAATATAAAATAGTGGAACAATTAATGTTGAGAACACTAATAAGATAAATGGTCAATCAGATTAACAAATGACGATTGTACGTTTAGTTCTTCGACAAAACTTGCACGTTTTATAGAATTTATTCTAGGACTAGGAACTCTTAGGCCACGTTTGACGCAACTTTTTTTTTCAGTTTTGGAAACTAGAAAAAAAAAAAGTGCGTTTGGTAACCATTTTTTTTTCCTTCTCCAATTTAAAAAACCAGTTTTTAAATTGCAGAGTAAAAAAAAAACTCCAGAAATTGTTTTTTTTTTTTTCACTTTTGGTTTTTTTTTTTGGAGACCACCACCAACACCCTCCCACCGCCGGCACCCACCTCCGGCCGCCGGCCACCACCGCCGGCAGCCGACAACCACCTTCGGCGGCCGGCGACCACCGCCGGCTACTGCCGGCAGCCACCAACGACTGTCGGCACCACCTCCGGCCGCCGGCCACCATCGCCGGCAGCCATCTCCGGCCGCCGGCAGTTGGCTGCCACCGCCGGCGGCCACCTCCGGCAGCCACCAGCCACCGTCGGCCACCACCACTGTCGACCACCGCTACGCCCCACCACCACCACC
The DNA here is from genome assembly GCA_033070095.1 of Escallonia herrerae. Taxonomy (NCBI): domain Eukaryota; kingdom Viridiplantae; phylum Streptophyta; class Magnoliopsida; order Escalloniales; family Escalloniaceae; genus Escallonia; species Escallonia herrerae. Next base: position 547,689 of record JAVXUP010000006.1, read on the forward strand.
GCCACCGCAAACCATCCAAAAAAAAAGTCAAAATAAAAAGGGTTATCAAACACCCACTTGTTTTTGTAAAAAAAAATAAAATTAAGTTACTCTTTAAAAACTGAAAACCAAAAAAAAAATTTGTCAAACGAACCCTAAAGTGTCCTGCGGTGATTTCTTGCCTCTGTAGTAATCAAGACCTTGATATTCATCAAGTCCAGTAGAAAAGAATTTAGCAATATAGTTATCTAACTGGACTTCCCTATACGGAGAGGGTTCTCCTTCTGATATCAACTCCTCGATCGGGCTATATAGCTTTGAAGATGGAACAGGTCCGTAGAAAAAGCATGCCACGGACATTCTTGGCCCAACCCGGTTAGCAAGCACTCTATGCTTATTGCTTTTAAGTTTGTCATTTGATACCAACTGTGTCAAAAGAGAGGAATTCAGATAGCTGGTAATTACAGAGGCAAAAACCATTATAAAACGTACATTAATTACCCTACGTCGAAATATGAAAACGAGAGATAAAAAAAAAATAGAAAAGGCATTTCCTCCATATTACCATTTTCTGACACAGGGTAATGTACTTTATAATTTTTTTTTATCCCTCCATAAATCTGAAAATCACGCATAATACTCAAGTTTAGGAACAAACCTGTAGAAGGTCTCCAATGTTTATGACCAAGGCTCCAGGAGTGGGTGGAACATCAACCCATTGGTCTTCACAGAGGACTTGTAGGCCACAGAGTTGGCTTTGCAGAAGAATAGTGAGAAACCCAATATCCGAATGCTTGGAGGTGCCAATAGCAAGTTCTGGCTCTGGGCATGCCGGATAGTAGTGACAGACAACGCTGAAGCCCTCAGCACATTCCATTGTCTCTAGATGGTCCGTTTCGAGCCCAAGAGCCTCCGACAATAACTTAAAGAGCATGTGTGCGAGGTTTTCAATATGCTTTGTGTATGCCACTACCATCTCTCTGGAAATTCGGGATATTGCACGAGGTTAGAACGCGTGATCAAATGCAAATCTGGACAACTAAAGGCTTTTTACTTGTATCAACACCATATTTTGCTACAGGTAAAATCATAACAGTAACAGTTCAGATGCAGAAGTTGCAGTGATTGACTTGGAATTCCCATGTTGTCTCAAAGTTTACTGCTAGAGATGCAGTAAAACAGCCTTGGCCTTCTGCTTGCTTACATATATCCTGCCTACATACGTATCCCCTGAGCGAAACTAATTCTCCTTTTAGATAAGTAAATGAAACTTATAGTTTACTGATTTATAGATAGGAGTATATGCCTTGAGCTTTGTGCAACGAAGTTATCATTTCAAAAAGAAGAAAATATGCACTGACAGATTTAAGTAGCTGGGTTGGATCATGTAAGTAAGATAATTAGATATATGTGCCTGCAGATAGCTGGAAAGTAATTCGACTCGAGACTTTGATAGGCTGAAACTGACATGATCAATGAATCCCTCCAGTTAGCTGTTCTTGATGTAAAAAGATCATAATTGCTGTTCAACAACACGCTTCTCGTGTTATCGCACATCTAAAACTCCTTCTTGGCCTCAACATCTTGCTCATGAAACAGACGCACCCCCTCAATCATTTCCTCCAACACCCCTACAGGGATACCGTGTTCCACCACCTGGAAAAACCCCCATTTCGTGGCTGCAGTGCTTATCTCATTAACAATCTCCTTACGGCGATCAATTATCTAGATGCCACCAAGATCGATTACCGGAACCTGTATATCAGCCCACCGGCAGTTCAACTCTTCGGCTAGCTCCTCAGCTGGTCTTACAAAAATTTTGGGAACTTTTGCCACCGCATTGTCTGTTAGGCCTTTTACACCAGCTTTAGTCTCATCAAAAGCTTTTAGCTCTTTTATTCGGTCATATTCCAGTACCGTCTCAGCATGCGATTCTTGGCCTCGAGAGACAACCATTCTTTAATGTTCAAGAGAACATGTATTGCCAGAGTTGAGCCAATGAACACTAACAGAACTTCATAGGACAACAGGTAGCAGATCAGTGATTATATATGCATTTAATCATGACAAGATAAGGAAGGAATTGGTCAGTATCATAAGCTTTTAATTCCACAAGAGGATATGATTGCAAAAGGTCAAACTTGGTAGGTGTATCTAAGGTCAGATATGCACTGCCCTTGCAAAACTTCTTAAGTCTAGATATCAAAGAGCTTACAAAGTGCGGTGAGGTATGGAATAGCACAAAAAAGTATTGTTGCTTTCTGGCTGTTTGTAAACCAAATCCCTTCAAGTCAGACAACAGCAGCAAAGGGAACGACCACATTAAGACAAGATATTTTCCGGAAAAAAACAACTCTGATGGCCACATTATGACATTATGTTGCTAGCCTAACTTCGCCACTCATTTTTTACCCACCTTGGGTACACCTTTTGAGACAGATCGACAAAATATTCAGCGATCAAACTTCAAGTGCTCTTGTTCCGGTCAACCCGGGATACGTCACGTTTGTTAGATGTCCGCTAATTTGCAAATTGCCTAAAGATATCCAGTTGACCCTTAAACGTGAAAATCCAAAAATGTAGCGCTACTTACCATTGGGAGCCACCAACAGAGGGTACCACCCTTGTGTAGGCTGCCGCGTGGCACCCCTAACTAGCAGCCCGACGGACTTCTACTTGGGGCGCAGCTCACCTGGCTCCTTGGGTAGCTGTCGGGTTGGAGTCCCTTTGTTCTCTCCAACATACATTTCCCTCAAGATGTCCTTTTCAGATATCCACTAGCGACCCACCACAACCCCACTTGAAGCTACCAAGCGGCAGTGTGCACTCCAAGCCGCAGAGTGGAAGACTGCAGGTGTATATACCCAACCCGCCAACCCACCATGCCATTTCCTACTTTCCTACATACCCATATACCAAAATGCACCTCTCTTAATTCACACCAACATCCTTCCATCATCCAACCCCCCTCCTCTCACCATTACAATCTTCCAACTCCCAATGTGTACCCCAACACTACTTAGTGATTCATGCCACACACCATGACACCAAAGTTACAGTCACGGGTTCCATACACCCTTGCCGCTCAACTGATAATCCTTGCGTTCATATTTGGGGTACTATTAACACAAAGTAAATTTATGACCTCTTGGGGGCTCTGTGTTCATGCAGTTATTGTTGCATCCTTGTACTGCGATGCCCAAACAGTCCTAAGCGCTGTCTTCACACTACATGCCCTTGGCACTGTATGAATCGGTCTCTTCCACATGCCGCATACACGTCAGGTGCCCCTGTACAACAATCACTTATTACACCCCACGCTATCATCATTGAGTGTTCCCGCGGCACTGCACATTTTCTATAGCGCCCAACATAAAGACTCGCCCTTGGGATGGACGAAACTTCCAGAACACTGCCTTTTCGTGTTCTGAGTGCTCCAGCACAAGGATTCATTCGTACGATAGGTGACTCTCTCTGGACATTACCTCAACCCGTCGAGCCACCGGTGTGGAGCACTTAGACCAGTCATGTCACGTGTCCCCTCACAAAACTTACTTACCGCACCTTGCCAGGAAGGTGACTCATCTAGGACACTACCTCAGCCTGTCGAGTAAGCAACTCCTTTGGGACACTACCTCGATACTAGGGAAGGCGACTTCTTCAGGACACTACCTCAACCCATCGAGTAAGCAACTAGTCTATGACACTGCCTTGGTGTGTTTTGAGTGCTCTGACACAAGAACTTACCCGCTGAATAAGCGACTCCTCCAGGACAATATCTCCATCAAGGTATTTACATTATTTGTCTACGTGCTCCACACTGGGGGCTCTTTATCAACACCTCTATGGATCATGACCCCCAAGTTACTCTGAGATGGGAGAAGGTCTCCAGAGGGCATCTCGCCAATGCGCTTAGTAGTTGGGCATCGGGCCTTCCCCACCGATGTCAAGTTCTCTGTGTCTCTCAACGCCCTTATGGGATTTTGTAAATGGTTTGGATTGGTGGCTAGATTAAAGGTGTTCTGCAGTGACATTGGGGTTCTGTGAGCCAGTATTAATAGACACACATAGTGAAGCTATATAGGGCAGGCCGATTGAGTATGTAATCCAACATTCCGTGGAACACCAACACATGGTGCGTCCTTGGCGAGTTGGCATTTCCAAGGAGTGCCATGTGTCATTTCGTGACGAGGTATTTTTAGATGTCTATGAACAGTGGACTCAGGAGATTAGAGTCATTTGCACACTTTTACACTTTTTCACTCTAAAGATTCAGAGTTAAAGAAAATTCTAGGGGGAATCATTTGCACAGTAAACCCTATATTTTGGGGGGCGGGTGCACATTTTACCTTATCGTTGTTTTACTTTTGGCTCAAATCACCTTATTGTCCCCTATTTGGTGCACATTTACTAATTGACAGGTTGAAAGCAAATTTTTTGGACTACCGTCAATATTTTTAGGGGTTAAACTATAACTTCATTCCTTCTTTCCGCCATGGCAGCCAAATCATCCTAGTTTCTCTTAAACCTCCATACCACCCCACCCCAACCCTTTAACCACTCAAAGAGCACCACCATAGTCTACACCGAACCACCCCGTCCTATCTCTCTCTCTAGTCTATCTCTCTCACTCACTCACTCCAAATTCACGCACCACGCATGGGTTAGGGTTTTATTTGTGTAGCGGAGAAATGGGTTCTGTATATTCACGCATGCTCATCCACTGTAGATCCCCGCCACCACCACTAACCACCATCTCACTGTCTCCACCATCCTTGTCTAACCTAGATACCATTTCTCCCTCCACACCCTCATTTCTCTTTTCATTGCCTCCATGTGATCTTCTTCCCTTGCACATTCAACCACCACCTATCAGTGACACAAATAAGAGTTTGCATGATGCAGTATCTTAACCATCACTACTGTCACCAACTCTACCACCTCATCTCTAAAATTGCCAACCACCATGTGAAATTCGATCCACCATCTAAATTAAAGTTTTGATTTTGATCAGTGGAATCCTCAAAAAAGAATTATTAACCCTAAATTTGACTTATTCGAAGAATTAGCCTTTTATCTTCATGTAGGATGTTGGTATTGGTAAAAATTTATGCATGTTCCCCATGGTGACGGCGGGAGTACGTATGGTGGTGTTGGTGGTGGCTGCAACAGAATTGGGTATGGTGTTGGGTGGTGGATCAATTGAACATGAAGGGAAAGACGAAAGTGGTCAAGATCTAGAATTGGTTTCACACGTCACCCCTTTATCAGCTAATGCCGATGAAATTGGCCAAGGTGGAAAATAGGGTGAGGTTACGATCCTAGCCCTAAATAAGGGATTTACGGGCGCTCAAAGAAGTGGACTCTAACCCGTCAATTTTGTGAAGTACACACCTATTGGAGAACAGGATGAATTGTGCTAAAATTAAAACAGCTAGGTACCCCCAAAGCACAAGGTTTTATAAGGAGGAAAAGAGCGCAAATATTGGACTTTGAACATGCATGTGGGTAACACCAAGCGTGGGTAAAGTGGCAAAGGTTTGATGAATAATTTCAAAGTCGCCGATTCGAATTTATGTAAAAACTAACCATATAACTTGAAATTGTAAAATTGGAAAAAAAAAAAAAGCACATTCACAGCACTTTCAAGCAAGGAGCTCAGCCAAATCCTCTGCAACTCTTTTTAGGTTTTCACACTAAAATTCTTCATTTTAGCATTTATATACAAAGATAAAAAAAAAAATGAAACGCGGCGCTGTGAGGGTCGGTGGCTCATAGCATTCGCACACGCAAAGGAAAAAATAAACAAAGAAAAACAGACACTCAGTCACGTACGGCGGCTGTACAGCCAAGAAAAAAAAAGAGTTTGGAGGTGACATAAGCCGCCCAAAAAGAAAGGAGAAGAAGAAGAAGGGTGACCAATGTGGTCGGCGGCTACCCGGGGAAATGAATGGGCAGTCATGAACATGATTCAGCAGCCCCCTTCCCAAAAGCCTCCCTCTCTCTCTCTCTCTCTCTCTCTCTCTCTCACCAACACAACCCAATCATAGGTTATTTACAGCAATGAGCATCAAACCCTTAGCTCAAATTTAAAACCTTTAAAATTTTTAACGGTTCGATTTCACATTTTATAAATCGGTTTCAATTTGGTTCATTTCATTTTTTACTTTTTCGAAGCCAATTACAAATTAAACCGAACTGACCTATGATATATTACTTTATTTTTAGAGACGTTTATCCATAATTTTGACACACACACACACACACACATATATATATATATATATATATATATATATATGGGAGCTGATCCATTGATAGCGCTAGCAAAATGGAGTATTTGCTAGCGCGATCTGGGCCGTCCATCCTGAAAGATGGACGGTCCAGATCGCGCCTTTTTCGAAAACTGTCAGTCGTCCGCGACACTATGTCGCGGACGGATTTTTTTACCTTTTTGCCCCTCCACCCGTCCGCTACATTGTATCGCGGACGGTCCAAATCTTCTTTTACGTTTTTTTTAAGTTCGTCCGCTACATAATGTAGCGGACGTTTTTTTAACAAAAATACCGTCCGCTACATTATGTAGCGGACTATTTTACTTTCTCGAAAAGAGACATCTGTGTTGTCAGAGCTCTTGAAAAAAGACAACCAACTTTTATTTTCTCTTTCCCCCTCATCTCTTATCTTCTCTCTTCTGGATGAGCTCCTTCAAGACGGTGGAAGGGTGATAGAAATGGAGGAGGTTGAAGACCCTAGAACAAAATGACAATCTGTTGCTAGCCAATTTCATGAATGGTTCCAGCCTGCAGGTGGAAGTGCTAATTAAGTGTGCTCGTTTTGGAGTCTTTTTTACCAATGGCAATCTGTTGCCAACGAACTTCATGAAGATTTGTTCATCAGGATCAAAGTAAGAAGAGAGAGAAAAAGAAGAAGTCAGAATGAGAGAAGGGAGGGAAAAAAAGAAGACTAGTCCGCTACATTATGTAGCGGACTAGTCTTCTCTTTTTCCCTCCCTTGCGGACACATTAATGACACAGAAAAGTCATACCACACATGTGTGGGCCTGTCATTCGTCCGCGATACTATGTCGCGGACGGCATGGAGGGGCAAAAAGGTAAAAAATGTCGTCCGCAATATTGTGTCGCGGATTACTTTTTTTTGACATGCGTCAGGGCCTGTCAGTCGTCCGCGATACAATGTAGCGGACGGGTGGAGGGGCAAAAAGGTAAAAAAATTCGTCCGCGATATAATGTCGCGGACGACTGATAGTTTTCGAAAAAGGCGCGATCTGGACCGTCCATCTTTCAGGACGGACGGCCCAGATCGCGCTAGCAAATACTCCATTTTGCTAGCGCTATCAATGGATCAGCTCCATATATATATATATATATATATATATATATATATATATATATATATATATATATATATATGTATATGTATCTGAAAAAAATAATTATATCCTAAATTAACAGGAACAAAATGATATTGAATATAATGTTATTTGCAATTTTGAGAACATAAAATGCAATTTAGAGAATATAAAACTTCAATTTTGAATAATACTTAGATGTTACGGTAGGTGTGGAAAGGGATAACTTTTTTGAATGGGTACAAATCATTCCAAACCCAACAAAACAAACGATTTAAATCTAAGAAATCGAACCCTATAAGTCAATGGTGTTTGATTCAGTTTGGTTGAAAATTTTTCAAGTTAAAAGTTAACTGTTCGGTTTGCAGTTTGACCTACAAATGGAACCGTGCTCACCCTCGCTTGCTTACCGAAACCTCCCTCCATTGAATTGCTTTCTCACCCCATATTTCTTTAAGTGGTGTCTCCACCTTATAGCCGCAATTATCTAGCCGCCATGACCATGCAGCCCTCGTACTCATTTTCAAATCGAAACCCCATCATGCTTCCTGCGTGCCACTTACTACTCTATCTGAGTTGCCTACCCTTACGCACTCCCTGTTACTGCCGCATTACCCATTTCCACTGCCACGTGTATATCATCTCATTGCTATAATTAATACACTCTCCATTCTAAAAAAATTGTTCCATTTTAATTTGGAGCGCATATTAAGCATGTAAATCATATATTGTGCGTTTCTCATTCTATCTCAAGAGAGAAGGGAGAGGAGAAAGGAAGTGGATTAGGAGAGAAAATAGTTTAGTGAATGATTAAATGCGGAAAGCATAATAGAGTAATGATAAACATTTAAGTTTTTGTTCAGTGCCATTTTACAACAATTATTTTTTAATTTTGTCAACATGCTAGATAAGTACTAATGTAACACAAAAATAGGAGTTACGTCCAACAGGTATTTGTACACTAATTTTTGTGGCACAAGTTGGTTACTAAATAGTAATACCATTTTTTTAAAGCTTAAATCTTTAATATTCTTAAGCGTCACGTGTTCACTTAGTTATTGTGCCACTTATTGCTAGAAACATGTAACATCAAAAGAGGTGTTATACCAGAAGGGCTAGAAACATGAAATTCACATAGTTTTTTTTTTTTTTTACCTTAAGTCCTGTCACAAATTCACAATCATTATAAATGTCATTCATTCAATATGCAATCACATGCAACTAATATCTCTCTCGTTTATCGTAAGCTAGAAGTTGCATTTGAATGTTGGTGTTATAAAACAAGCTACTCTACAAATTATTTTTTAACGAAGTAACCTCACATTCTAAAGGTTCATCTCATCCACTAATTAAGTTATTAGGATTTAATTTGATTACTAAAGCTTAAATAAATTTTAAATTCAAAAAAATATTTTCAATAGTATGTGAAATAAAAACCTAAACCAATATAGCTCATAAGCCTAAAATTATAATCATTTAAGCCTATTATCTAATATAAACTCAATCAACCATTTATGATCTATTTGACAATAAGCATAATCATCATTATATGATTATCTATCTCAATCTTTTGCAAAATTTGTATCAACTACTATGACACTTTTATGAAAAAATTTAGTTAACTAATAACTGTAAAATGTACATATTAGGCCTTAAATTTCACTTTTAACATCTCAAAAAGAAATTAAAACAACAACACAATATATCCCCAAGGCAAACTATGAAAATCATATGTGAAATTTTAATATTAATACTTCACAAGATAAAATATTTCTTTTCTTTTTAATTGTTTGACCTCAATATTGTAAAGTGTTACATGGGTAAAAATAATCTTCACTTTGTAACTGTTTAACCTCAATCATATGCAAAACTTTTGTAAAACACTCTAAAATTTTTATAATGAATTAAGATAATCATTAGTACTACATTGTACGCATATGTTTAAATTGATTGTCTTAGAAAGTCTTCAAAACTATATCAAATCGAATGGTCAAAAAATCATCAAACATGACCTTGAAGAAAACAATTACACACAAATACTGCCAATACATAATGCTATATAATCTATTTTTATAAGGTGTTTATTTGAAAGTAAGTGAAATAGCTCCACGTGCCTTATTTTCTATCACAAAGTTTCATAGCATGTTATAGTAAGTTATTTCAGTCGACCCAAATATTTACTAAATAATGATTTGTGTCATTTTTACCTTCTTTTATGAGTTTCAATACAAATGACTCTCAATTGTATTCAATTTAATAATAGTGATCAACTATATCAGAATCATCCATAAAATGGGAATGCTGATCAATGATGTGAACTGTAAAATGGAAAAGAAAAAAATGCCTACATTTACTTAGATAGAATATTGATAAAAAGTTCATTCAATGGTTAATAAGTAAATAATATGTATATATATATATATATATATATATATATATATATGTTTGATTTCTTGGATGTGTAAGCTCACTTTTTTTTTGGTACAAAACTAAAATTAGTACTAATATTACTTTAAAATGGAGTAAAATTATAATTTCATGTGCAATAATTGATTATTTATTGCATGCTTTACTTTTTAAATGCTTTACTTTGTATGTTTTAATATTAATATTATTAATAATTTTGAGTATATAAAAATATTGAACGATTACAAAACTATATGAAAATGTACCCATTAAATTTTACAAATCTAAATTCAAAGACAACAAAAATTTTATAAGATACAAAGTTTTTATTTTTATTTTTTTGGTATATGTGTAAGTACGATAAGCTAGGCATGAGCAAAAGTTTTTCTCTATTTGACATTTTTTTTACTCAAATCACGCAATAAAATATTATTTCTAGCAATACATGTTACGTAATAACTAAAAGAGGATATAAAGAATTAGAATGTTAGTGAAAACTAAATACATTTTCACTTTTATAGTAGTTTTAGATACATTGATATAATCTATTAGCATAGTGATGTACCAAAATGAGATATATTTTCAGTATTCTACACAATTTTTGTCAATATGATTCTAATCGTATTAAGTAGTGGCTTATTTGATTCGTAAAATCTTCATTCATGAGTAATCTCGATTATTATAATTTATTATGTATATATGCATCGATGCAACGAGTCATTATATTTGTTATTATTTCAATTTAAAGCATTGTTAGCTATATTTATAATATATGATTAATGAGAAACAAATTATATCTCAAACCGATCAAATTACATCTCTAACCGTGCATTTGCAGAGGTCCATTAGCTAGTTGCTATATGTAAATGAAGGTGCGGCTGCCAGCTTGACCATTTCTTGTTCTAATATCACGAATCAAGGACATGCAAGAAACAGTAGGTTTTGGCTAATCTATACTTTCTGCTTTCTACTGTAAGCTGGTGAGAGACTCCTGATTTAGCTGATTTTTGGGCAAGTTCTAATTACTTTATTCTAAAGCACAATTAACTGGTCTTGCATAGGATACATAATACAGTACATATCCCAGGAGGCTTAGAAAATGAAATTTCGTTCCACCTCAATCATGCCCAATATTCTAGTTTCTGACATTCTAATAGCAGAAAGTTCAGAAGAGTACAGATATTCAAGTTAAGGACCAATTGCCCCGGTGTTTTTTGGCTTCATTTCTTGTAGTAATCAAGAACATGGTCTTCATCAAGTCCAGTAGAAAAGAATCTCGCTACATATTTATCTAACAGGACGTCTCTGTACACGGAGGGATTTTCGTCTGATATCAACTCTTTGATTGGGCCATAAAGCTTTGACGATGGAACAGGTCCGGAGAAAAAGCATGCCACGGACATTCTTGGTCCAACCCGGTTAGCAAGCACTCTGTGCTTATTGCTTTTAAATTTGTCATTTGATACCAACTGTTCAAAAACCACTAGAGGATTCAGATCAATGGAAGATTCAGTAAGAAATTAGTACATTAGAATGGTGTGCCCTGAATTGGTTTTGTAGCAATGAAAGAGAAAATGGAAAAGGAAATAAGCCATTTCCCTCCATAATACCATTTTCTTACCCATGTTTTTTCAGGAGATAAACAAAATAATACATTCCTTCACTTTTTCTTCTCGATAAATCCACAGATGAAACGTAGTACTTGAGTTTAGGAACAAACCTGTAGCAAGTCTCCTATGTTTATCACCAAGGCTCCAGGAACGGGGTGCACATCAACCCATTGATCTTCATAAAGGATTTGGAGGCCACTGATCTGGCTTTGCAGAAGAATAGTGAGGAATCCAGCGTCTGAGTGCTTGGAAGTGCCAAGGGTAAGTTCTGGCTCTGGGCATGCGGGGTAGTAGTGACATGCAATTCTGAACCCTTCAGCGCATTCCATTGTCTTTAGGTGATCTGCTTTGAGCCCAAGAGCCTCCGACAATAACTGGAAGAGCATGTTTGCCAGATTTTTAACATGCTTTGCATATGCCATTACCATCTCTCTGAAAATTCAGGACATTATATTAGGTTAGTAGGCTTGATCGGTCGGCTAGTAATAACCGCCCTATTCTGCTGTAAGAAAATTTTCTTATTCCATGCAATCGGATATTGACCTGATATTAATAGTAGCTGGTGTGCGAGGAATCACATGAGTAGCAGTTCAGATGAAATGTTTGTATCAATTGACTCGAAATTCATATATGGTCTAATAGTTTACTGCTAAAGATGTCCTAAAGGCTAAAACAAATCAATCTAGCAATTTACTGATTTAGTACCCCATGTACTTTCACTCATTGCCTCCTTGGATTTCCCTTGCAGTTCTTTTCTTTGGATGCCTGCTAGAAGGAATGGCAATTAATGTGAGAATTGCAATCTAACTGCTTGATCACATATGCCACACATGATAATATCAGAACAAAGTGATGGATGTGAGGTCGTTTAGTCAGCTAGAGAGTTATAAGCCGATTAAAAAAGTGTCAGTCTATTGATGCCTTGGGCGTATTTGTGCATTTGATGCTTCGCTCCGACGATTAAATTCTATGATTGAAGACATGGCATACTAAAGATACGAGTACGAGGATAAAGCTGACTTGGGCGAGGCTGGTGGTGGTTTGAAGGAAGGTGGGGAGCCAAAGATTGCCACACATACGAGCATCTCAAATTTAGATTTTGGGACTTCAGTTATTTATTCTAAGAAAACCTATAGTCCGAAATTCCATAGAGAAGCTTCATACTGAAAAACAAGACATATTTTGGTTCTTCCCTTTCCTAAGAAAGAACCTGTTAATTTGCCATCATCTAAAAATTGTCTTTGGCTCATTGTTAGAACATATGGATTATGTAACTAGAAGATGACATTAAAATCTAAAGATCCACAGCTGCACCTGTGTACAACAACCGAATCAAACAGGCAATTATAGTCGGAATGAAAACAGATATGTATTTACCTGCATATAGCTGGAAACTGATTTGAATCAAGACTTTTATTTGCTGAAACCGACATAGTCAATGTGTCCCTCCAGTTAGCAGTCCTCGACTTAAACAGATCAAAGTTGCTGTCAAATCTCACTTTGTTCTTGTTATCGCGTGTGTAGAACTCCTTCTTGGCCTCAACATCTTGCTCATGAAACTTACGTACCCCATCAATCATTCCCTCCAAAACTCCTATGGGGATCCCGTGTTCCACCACCTGGAAAAACCCCCACTTTACTGCTGCAGTCTTTATCTCATTAACGATCTCCTTGCGGCGATCAAGTCTCTCGATACCGCTAAGATCGATTACAGGAACCTGTATATCAGCCCGCCGGCTGTTCAAGTCTTTGGCTAGCTCCTCAGCTGGTCGCACAAAAATTTTTGGAACTTTTGCCACTCCACTATCTACTAGGCCTTTTACACCGGCTTTGGTCTCATCAAAAGCTTGTAGCTCTTTGTTTCGGTCGTATTCCAATACCATATCGGCGTGAGATTCTTGGCGGCAGGAGAGAGCCAGTCTTTTAGTTCAAGAGAAGATGTATTGCGAGAGTTGACTTTGAGCAATAAGCACCGAAGGGACTTCAATGACCGCAGATATTAGCCGAGCAAGCAGACATATTTTATTCAATCTAGATGAGATAAGGAGGGAATGGGTCAATATAACAATCTTTGAATTCCACGAAAGGATCTGACTGCAACATGTCAGCTTTATAATGTTGTTATCTGTTGATACGGAAAAGGAGTTTCGCTGCTACGTGGAGGTGGCACAAAGGATACAGTTTGAGTCAGCTTTCAGATAGACAAAGTAGGAGACAACAAGGACGGAGTAAGGGCTCAGAGCAAGGCTCCCCAGACATGTTGCGAGGGCTGGCAGAGCCGCGTAGGCAGCGCGACGACGAACAAGGCCGACGGTCGACTCGTCCATGTCAAGGGTGCAGTGTCAAGGGTCTGGTGACCAAGGTTCAAATGTGTTTCTCTCACTAGAATTCCAGAGAGAATGTCTTTTTAGAGAGAAAGTGAAAAGTCCAAATGAGAGAAAAGGTCCTTGAATAAGCTCCAAAGTCCACTATTTATAGGCAAAAATGTGCATGTGTCATAAGTTGACATGTGTCACCCCTGGGAACGACACGTCGTCAGGGGGGGTCCAAAGTACTGATTCTCTGTTGGACTGTCGGTCCCCAAGTTCGTGCTGCCCTGCCCTTACAACATCTCTCTGCTTGTGTGAGGAGACTGATCATGCCACGGTAGCATGGTCAGAATAGCCCGTTGCCCCAGCCACCAGTCCAAGCCCTTATTGAATCCCACAAGGTGCGTCAAGAGACGCGCAGAGAACCTGACAGCGGTGAGGGTTGCCCCTGTAGCCAGTTGCTAGGCGGACTAGGCGCGATGCCCTCCAAGGACCTGCTCCCGTCCCGGAGTGACCCGTGGGTCATTGCCCTGGTGGTGTCGACGATCAACAGCAATATGAGTAACATGAGTGGCCATGGTCACCGCTTGGTGCTTAGAGTCCGTTGCTTGGAAGTCGTCGCGTTGGAGTTCCCTGCAAGTGTGATGTCAGTGGCTTTAAGGTTGTGCCGATGATGGCTTCAGGGTTGCAAGCCCATCCTGCTGTAAGGGCCAGAGCCCTCGGTGATTGAGCCTGCGATGGCGCTAAGACCATGCCGCAGTTTGATTGAGCCTGCGACGGCACGATGCCCGTCCCGCAGTTTGATTGAGCCGGCGATGGCGCTAAGCCCGTGATGGCGCTAAGCCCATGCCGCAGTTTGATTGAGCCGGCGACGGCACGATACCCGTCCCGCAGTTTGATTGAGCCGGCGATGGCGCTAAGCCCGTGATGGCGCTAAGCCCATGCCGCAGTTTGATTGAGCCGGCGATGGCACGAAGCCCGTCCTGCAGTTTGATTGAGCTGGCGATGGCGCTAAGCCTGTGATGGCGCTAAGCACGTGCCGCAGTTTGATTGAGCCGGTAACAGCACAAAGCCCGTGATGACGCTAAGCCCATGCCGCAGTTTGATTGAGCCGGCGACGCACGAAGCCCGTCCCGCAGTTTGATTGAGTCGGCGATGGCGCTAAGCCCGTGATGGTGCTAAGTCCATGCCGCAGTCTGATTGAGCCGGTGACGGCACGAAGCCCGTCCCGCAGTTTGATTGAGCTGGCGATGGTGCTAAGCCCGTCATGGCGCTAAGCCCATGCCACAGTTTGATTGAGCCGGCGACGGTACGAAGCCCGTCCCGCAGTTTGATTGAGCCGGCAATGGAGCTAAGCCCGTGATGGCGCTAAGCCCGTGTCGCAGTTTGATTGAGCTAGCAACAGCACGAAGCCCGTCCCGCAGTTTGATTGAGCCAGCGATGGCGCTAAGCCCATGCTGCAGTTTAATTGAGTCGGCGACGGCACGAAGCCCGTCCCGCTATTTGATTGAGTCGGCAATGGCGCTAAGCCAGTGATAGTGCTAAGCCTATGCCACAGTTTGATTGAGCCAGCGACGGCACGAAGCCCGTCCAGCAGTTTGATTGAGCCGGCGATGGTGCTAGGCCCATGCCGCAGTTTGATTGAGCCGGCGACGGGAGGAAGCCTGTCCCGCAGGTTGATTGAGCCGGCGATGGCGCTAAGCCCGTGATGGCGCTAAGCCCATGCCGCAGTTTGATTGAGCCGGCGACGGCACGAAGCCCGTCCCGCAAAGAGGGGTCCTCGTGCCGGGGCATTACGAGCGGAGCCCCTAGAATGCCGCACACTCCGGAGAGTGGGTCGAAGCATGTTCCACGTCCATGGCGGGGGCACATGGTGTGGTGAATAAGTGTGATGCCCGCAGGCCTGTAACATGGTTGTAGCGCATGGGCACGGCGACGACTGTAGCGGAGGTATACTTGGTGCTGGGGGCACGCATCATAAGAATGGCACAAGGGCACAGCGACGAACGTCGCGGAGGTATACAGAGCAATACTTGGTGCGGGGGGCACGTATCATAAGAATGGCGCAAGGGCGCAGCGACGACTATAGCAGAGCAATACTTGGTGCCGGGGGCACGTATCATAAGAATGGCGCAAAGGCGCAGGCGACGAACGTCGTGGGGATATACTTGGTGCCGGGGGCACATGTCATGAGAATGGCGCAGGGGCGCAGCGACGACTGTCGCGGAGTAATTGGTGTTGAGCGAGCATTGTAGAGAGCGCGATGAGCAGGTGCGGGGGACAGGAGTCGCGGAGCTGTTGCGCGGACGTGGGCAACGAAGGTCACGTTGTTGGCGTGCGGGCGACGAGAGTCCCAGAGATGGCGCGCGAGTGACGAGAGTCGCAGAGTTGGAGCGCGGGTGACGGGAGTCGCGGAGTTGTCGCGCGAACTCCGGCAACGAAGGTCGCGGAGATGGCTCGCTAGCGACGAGAGTCGCGGAGATGGTGCACGAGCGACGAGAGTCGCGGAGTTGGAGCGCGGGCGAAGAGAGTCCCGGAGTTGGAGCGCGGGCGACGAGAATCGCGAGGTTGTCGCGTGGACGCGAGCGACGAAGGTCGCAGAGATAGCGCGCTGGCGACGAGAGTCGTGGAGATGGTGCGCGAGCGACGAGAGTCGCGGAGCTGTTGCATGGACGCGGGCGACGAAGGTTGCAGAGATGGCATGCGGGAGACGAGAGTCGCAGAGTTGGAGCACGGGCGACGAGAGTCGCGGAGCTGTCGCGAGGAAGCGGGCGACGAAGGTTGCGGAGATGGTGTGCGGGCGACGAGAGTCGTGGAGTTGGAGCGCGGCGGCAAGCGACGGTCGTTGCTACTACGGCACGCGACCGTGAGTGACGGTTGTCGGTCATCAAGGTAGGTGGCCGACCTCCTCGGGTGGCCGACCCCCTCAGGTGGCAGCCCCCCTAAAGGGGGATGGCACACCAAGGTTGCTTCACAAAGGGAAAAATGCATGATGACTTGATTATGTGACGTTTTGACCGGCATGTGAGCGTTGAAAAGTTGACCGTTGACTGGGTGATGTGTCGCGCAAAGTGGGTCCCTTAGCGAGCCCTGGGGATGCGCATGTACTGCCTCTGACAAACTTCTTCAAATCCAACGAATCAAGTGATCAGCAAGCTTAGAAAACGTGCACTAAGGTACAATAAAAGAAGCCCAAAATGAGTTTCAAACTACCTTCTAGAGAACCAAGACAGATCATTACTTCGTGGTGTCTGTAAAGTATATCCCGTCAACTCAGACAATCACCAAACAGCACCAAAGGGAAGCTGAGGAGCACACTAAATAGAAGATATTTTGTGAAAAAAGCTCGTTCCTCTGACAACATGAATACGATATATCAACTACCATGTGACAATTTGGAGTCAGATTGGACGAACATGATTGGAATAAGCTATAATTTCACATTACGCTAGTCAAAAGCATTTCATGACCATCATAAACAAATCACCATTAGAAATTGGACATGACTTGAAAGGGCGCAGCAGTGTTTTAACCAGCAAAAATGATAATAAGAAGAAGGAATGTGTCTTTGCTATGTGAAGGCTCGTCTGTTTGTGGTCTTACACTAGCCAATCATCTCAAAGATGACACTGATAAAACCTTACAATCTCGGATTTCCCAGTAAAGGACCACTGAAAAGATGCAAATTGTAGCCATTTAGACCAAATTACTACTGAAGTTCTACACACAAACCCCAGAATGAGACACAGAAAAAAGGAGACAAATTTATAGTTACCAAGGGACCAAGGCTAATATTGTTCAGCTTTGCGATAAAAGTTTACTAGTCAAACTATCCTAAGATTGCATCACCATGTAACTCGATCTAGAAAGCCACTTTAAAGCAAACAAGCACCAAACTGCAAGCTTGGGGAGGAAAGTAGCACCTTGTAAGCTCAAAAGGTTAAGAGGATTGCGGAGGGACTTTTGTGACGAGACTAATAAGGTGCTCGTGATGGTCAAATTGAAGCAGACCCGGCAAAGGAAAACCTCCAAGCAGCTCAGAAACTACACAACTCATATGAGCACTAAACTCACACTCCTTGCAATAATAAACCCAATGAGTCGGATCCCTTCTTTGTTCGCAAGCATCACAGTAAAACTCATCCGACTCGTCATCCCCAACACCAACAAACGTAAGTCTAAGAGGATCCACATGACACCTGTGCATAACTGTATATGGTAATAAAGCACATTTGAAGTCCAGCACAAGATCACATGCCTCACACTCAAATACCGTGCCAGTGCACTCGTTACCACAAGCTTTGCAACTAGTCGAATACGGCCTCTTCCGCGAAAGAGTAAGAGGATGCTGGTGAATCTCGTTTGCAAGGCTGCTTGGTATTGAAGCACACATAGAATGTAGGTTAAAGTAGCAAGTCTCGCAATAGTAAGTGAAGCCATCACAAGCCTCATCACAAGCATCACACTGGCAAAAATGCCCCCTTGCCCGTGAACCAAGGGTTAGGCTATGTGCAGGGTGAATTGGGTGTTTAATGCTTTGTGGCAACTCGGCACACCATTTATGCAGATAAAAATTGCACTGTGTGCAACCAAAACCCGCTCCTGAGATATTTCCCCAGCACGCAAAGCAGCTAAATTTGCTCATTTCATGTTCACCAATATGCCTCAATGAATGCTGGTGACTAAAATGTTCAATTTCATTCAGATGATGCTCATCATACTGAACCCTTAATTTAGACATCTCGTCCCCGCCACGATCAACTTTAGTTGGATCAGATCGGAGTTCAATTGGGTGATTCTGTGCAATCCCATAACTGGATTCAAATTCGACTGATGGAAGTCCAACCTCTTTATATGCAAGTTTGACAAGTGGCTTTTGAGCTGAGGCCATGCAGCCCAAATGCCCAATGTAGACACAATCTTCACAATAGTAAATACACCCTTTTGGGTTCACTCTCTCCTCACAAACATCACAGTAAAACTCACCAGTTCCATCTTCGATGGAGCGAACAGTGATCAGTTTAAACGGGTGTTCGTGACTCGAGTAATTAACAGTGACAGGCAAAACAGAGCACTCGATATGTACCACAAATGGGCAGATCTTGCATTGCAAGTTGAAGCACTGGCCATCATCGCCACATACGTTGCAGATAAATGACAAGAACCCGCTTGGGGGAGCGGCTGAAAATGAAAGAGGGTGGTTGTGGATTTTGTAGGTGAAGTTCCTCTGTTCCGTGGCACAGTGTAGGTGTAGAGAGAAGGGACAGCTGGTGCAGCTGTAGGTGAAGTTGGAGCAGGGGGTGGTGCATTGGTGGCAGGTGGGGTGGTCGGGTGGGTGCTGGAGGAGGGTGAGGGGGTGTGGTAGGTGGAGAGGGTGGAGTGCCTGGAGGGGTAGTTTGAGGCAGGTGATGTGGAGGGAGTAGTTGCAGTTGGTGTTCGTACATCTGTAGTTGTACCCTGAGATCGATTGGAAGCAGAGGAAGCATTGGGCATTAGAGTCAGAGAGGATGGATCTAAGTTGGAGTGGATGATCATGCCACTGATATTCAACTGCCATGGAAAATCAAACAAAAAGACTAGAACATTTTCAGTAGATTTGAGCCTGTAGTCATGAATCGTGCTGATGATGAAGTAGTTGGGGGAGAATGAATGATTGGGACAGTCATAAATATCAGCTACAGGTGTACTACATGGGTGCTAGCCTTGGATCCACTGGTGTAACTTGAGGGGAGCTTAATGGAAGTCTAAACCTTGGTCAAAAAGCACTAAAGGGGTACTACAATAATTGTCTCGCATCTCATTCCCTAACTAGTGTAATGATGATACTTCTTGAAGTTTAAAGGTTAATTCTAAAGTACAATTGCTGAGAATCCAACATACGACGATAGGATTTACGGCTCATTTCATGTCTGCCCATCACTAGGCAAACCCCATGGGTTCACTAAAAGTTACTGAGTCGACAAAAGCTAGATCAGTTGATGCCTTAAATTTGCAGCAACTAATTTATTCCTCAGGCTTAAGAAAAAGATTCCCTAGCATATTTCTCTACCTGCACCAGTACGTCTTGAGGAGCTTCTTCCAATAGACAAGAATCCTGTTTCGAACTGCTCTGATCCATGTTCCCTTGCCAAAAGTAGGGCTCTCCAAATAGCCCAAAAGCTTTGCACATCCACTGTCAGTGTCCCCTGTAAACTGGTAAAGCCCACTTGCCAGTTCCCACGTTGATCCCTTATGAGACCCCTAAATTAATGCCTGCTGCCTGGACTCCTTCACTAGCCAATTTTTTATCCACCCATCACATAGGTCGCTCGGGATAATATGTCTTGAGATTCTTCAAGGCTTAAGATTTGCATAAGCATGGGAAGTGCTGCACTTGGTTGGCCACGTGGTCTTAGTCCAATGCCATACCCATCTTTGGTTCGCATGAGCTACAATTGGTTGCAACCTTGCTCCAGTTGCCATACACGGATGCACCAACCCAAGGGGGAAGGCAATACGGTGCATCAGCGGGCACGAGCCTACCTGTCCTTTTGCAGAGATTCACTTTTATATGTTTATGGTTTTGATGGTTTGAACAGGCTCCTCCTAACATTCCGTACAAACTTCGAATTGCAGGTGGTGAAGGTACGCCACCATCAAGATGCACTAATAGAGATTGTGCAAATTGCACTATTATTACGCTGAGACCAAATATCCCAGTGGAAACAATCAAAACCAAGACCTTGCACGATGCGAAATAAGGAATTATGTAATCGTTTGTTTTATAAAAATTTAAGATACTAGAGAATGTGCCAAATAATTTTATCATGCTTTTCTGTAACGACACCATTTTAATATTTAGCGACCAAAAGGAGTGAACCAAAATATTCGAGCATGAGTGTGGGCATATCTTTATCGCCGAATCATAAAAAAGACATCAAGTGCCGCCCCCGCTCAACCTCTCTACCTCTGCCACTACATCAACCATAACTTGCTTGTCTTATTGTTATGGCGTTGAGCGCCACCGTCACGCATGGCACTTGCCACAAACTACTAAGCGCCGAAAGTACCAAATCTTAAAGGTATCAGAATTCTGAGTAGACAAGAGATTAAGTAGAAGGTATTTTGCAACAGATTTCAAACACGGAAGCTGCTCAAAATGTTTATTCAGCGGGTTACCGCCGATGTACTTTAGCAATCATAAATTGCTTAATTTCACAGCATATAAAAATTTAATTAGCAGACTTGGAAATCTGTGGTCCTCAAAACACACTGCGAGCACCACGTCAAAGAAATTCTACAATTTGTGGAAGTATTTTGTGATGCATGCTTGTAACTTAAGAGTGATTGCTTGAAAAGTCAAAGATTGCTTGGAAATAAATTCTACCAATCATCTGCATGATGAATCAAATAATTAAGGGGCACGATATGGGCTCGGGTCAATCTAGTCTGTTCGACATATGATGGTAAGCCTCTCCTTAACTTCTTATGTTTTTTTTTTTTTTTTGAAATGGGCTTAACTTCTTATTTTGATTGTGCTGAAAAACATTACGGGTTGCCATTACCGATGGTTGAGACCGACCATACAAGATTTATTCTTGATTGACAAATAGATTTTATATACTGTGAAAATTAACATTAGACAGAGGAAAACTCACTCGAAAATAAGCATATCTATGTTTGACTTGTGCTGTTTTTTAGTTTTCTCGAAGGAATGATGTATTACATACTGCCATATATGCTTGTTTAATTTTTTTCATTTGTTTTTAATAAGATTTTAACTACTCGAGCAAAGCTCGGTAAAGTGTGCTATTAGTAGATTAGGATCATCTGATGTACAGCACCTCTACTATAACAAAAAAACATCGGTAAATATATTTTAGCGACAAAATATTGTCACGTTAATTTTTAACAATAACGACAAAATTCTTTTAATCCCAATCTTTTGTCACTAAAAATATCATACATAGATACTGTATAACAAAAGATTCTTATATGCCAATAGGATAACATTCTTGAATTGCATCAAAACACGGTATTTGCAAAAGCTAGAAGTTGCCATGACAATTGCTTTCTTATTTGATAAATACATTTATCTTCACGTTAATAAATGTGAAATGATAAAGAATTTTTTTTTGCTACTCAGGTCGTAGGATAATATGCTCCTTGTATAGTAGTAATTAATAGTCGCTAAATATTTTTAGAGGCTTTTTTACTAACAATTTCGGAGACAATTCTTAACATCATTTTTTTAACGTAATTAAATAAAAATTACTAAAAATATTCAATGACAAGTAAGTAAGTGTTGCAGCATGGGGTCTTCGTACCAACCCGAAGAGTAGAAAAAAGTTTTCCACTGATAAATGACTGGATACATCTCCTCCCATAAATAAACTGCCACAATACAGTAAGGTGTGATTTCTGCGATATAGGCAACTGTGCTTTCATAGCTTCATCTGCTCAAGCCCAGACGTGTGATCAAGCGGCCTACCAAAGAATTTTGTCACGTACTCGCCTATTGTGAAATCTTTGTACACCGGAGGATTTTCTTCTGATATCAACTCTTTGATTGGGCCATAGATCCTTGGAGTTCCATAAGCACCGGCGAAGAAGCATGGCACTGAAATTCTCGGCCCGACGTGGTTGGCTAGCACCCTATGGACAACACTCTTGAACTTGTTGTTTGATATAATCTGAATCAAAACTGTGAATAGTTAACCTCCGAAATAAGCCAATATTTTTGTTAGCGTTGAGTCAAGATAGGCATTCAAAAACTAGCTCTGACATTATTGTAACCCATTAAAAGAAGGCAAAGTTTTGAAAATGCAGCAATGGCTACTTAGGAATGATATATAGAACATACCTGAAGAAGATCACCGATATTCACCACCAAACTTCCATAAATAGGTTTAACTTCAGCCCATTCGTCATCATGCAGCAGTTGAAGACCGCCGATGTGGTCTTGCAGAAGGATAGTGAGGAACACAGCGTCAGTGTGTGTGCCGATTCCCATAGTTAGGTCTGGCTCTGGACAAGCCGGATAGTAGTGGCACACGAAGGTGCGGCCTTTGTTGCATTCCATGGCTTTAAGGTGGTCTGGTTTCAGGCCAAGAGCTTCTGATAGTAACTCTAAGAGGGTGTCTGCCAACTTAATAATATGCTGCATATACTCCATTGCTGCGTCTCTGCGACCAAAGTTCCAGAAAAATGAGTGTTCCAAGAAACAGATACACAGAGTCCAAATAGAAAATCTATAGGTACGAAGATAGTGCCATTTTTTATTAGAGATGCCACTCAGATGTTTCATAACAAAAGCTACAACAGTAGCACCGAAACCCTAGTTGTAGTGAGACTTCTCTGTCAAGAAAAGGCTATAAGCCTTACAAAGGCAGCAATGGAAAGACAAACATACCTGCAAATTTTTGGCACTTCACTAGGGTCAAGATCATCAGATACCAACGTAGAGATACTCAATGTATCCCTCCAGTTAGCGGCTCGTGACTTATAAAGATCATAGTTGCTGTTGAATTTCACTTTTCTCAATCTGTCACGCGAATAAAACTCTTGCTTCACGGCAAGATCTTGCTCATGGAACCTGCGTACCCCATCAAGCATTTCCTCTAGCACACCTACGGGCACCCCATGGTTCAGCACATGGAAGAAACCCCAGTCTTCGGCTGCACGGCGGACTTCATCAACAACCTCCCTGCGCACATCACCATCTTTTTCGATTCCAGTGAGATCTATGGCTGGAACTTGTAGGTGCGTACGGCCACGGTTCAACTCACCCGCAAGCTCATCCGGTGGCCTAATAAATATTTTTGGGATCTCCACCTTCCCAATTCCGGCATCAACAAGTCCTTTGACGCCCGCTTTCGTGTCATCAAAAGCCTTTAGCTCTTTTTCTCTATCATAAGTCACTTCATTAGTGCATGAAACACCCATGATTAGCTATGGAGTTTGATTAACTACTTTGAAACATATGCTTGGATTATTTATACACGGGGCAAGCATGTTATTGATATATCCAATGGAACAATGGCGATAACTTAAAGAGCCAGAAGGAAAGGGATCTCTCTTGACTAAAAACAATATGACAACAATCTTTCCAAGCTCCATCGAATTCTATCGTGTAAACCAATGCAGTTTGAGGCAAATCGTTTGGTAATTTTTGTTCCCTAGACAATGAGATAAAAGACAACCAAATCCCTACCTTGTGAAAACACATCGGTTAGGTTTCATAGTCTATCCATTTCCTTTAGATTTTTATCCCTGGCTAACCAATAATTGTTGTCATAACATGTCAAAAGAATCATGGCAATCATAATCATGTAAGGCCTATAAGTCGATAAAAACGCTATAAACTGTCATCAGTCTGCTTCAATGGCCGATTTAAGCGCTAAGAGATTGTCTAACTACTGATTAAACTGACAAAATTGATTCGTCGTTGCAGTTTCAAGAATAATGAAACCAGGTGAACTGACCAAGAAAAAACTGGGAAATGAGGCACCACGCATCTTGACTTTTTCCTGCAGCATCTTCTTCTTCTTATAATCCCAATCTTTTTCCTTTTTATTCTACTTTTACTCTTTGGTTAATTGTAATATTCCGAACTTCGGGAGCTGTTTAAAATAGTCATCCGTGACCCAAAAAATAAACGGGCGCTAATTTTGACTAATGCTCGGGGATTAGTGGTGCATTGAAGCTTAAAAATATTTTAGGACAAAAATGTAAATTTTGAATTCTAGGGGGGCATCTTCGTAATTTTGGAAAACTTTGGGGCTAATTGTAAATTAATGTTTCTAGTGATGAAAAAATAATCAAATGGATGATAGTATATGCTTCAGTGGCATTTAATTTAATTTAATTAGTCGAGATTAGACCAAATTTGGGACTTCGATATAATTATACAAAAGTTTGGGGTTAGTTTGTAATTATGAAAATCTTGGGGGTTAATTTGTAAATTTTGAAAATACGCATTAGGTGTCATGTTTTAGGGGAATTGGCCCGCAGATGCCACCTCTTGCTTTTGTGGATGACTAATGCAAGTATATTGTAAACAAATGGAAGGATAAGTCTAAAAAGAAAGAAAAAAAATTGGGAGAAACTTTCCATTTGGGAAAGCATCCATTTCGGGTAAGATGACAGTAACCGAGAAAGAAGAAAATAGCCATGAAAAACAGAGAGAAGAGAGAGCTTCGGGGGGAAGAAGGAAATAGAGAAAGAAGAGAAGAGAGAAATTCGGGCAAGGGAAGAAAGGAAAGAGGAAAAATGGATTGAGAAATACTTCCAAGGGTAAAAATTTCACCAATGTTGTTAATTTCAGTGTGTGTTTTGAAGATTTAGTGTATGTTCTTCGGGTTTAGGGATTTGATTCGAATGGTATGTGTTTAATTGATGTATATAAATTGGGTTAGGGCATGAACAATGGGATTGTAATGAGTTTAATTGCTTTAAGATAAGTTATTAAAAGAATCCATGCGTGATTGTGGGTTGAATAAACCTAGGTATGCAGCTGATTGAATAAGGAAGAAGATATGTGTGTGTTCTGAAGGTTAATAGTGTGTGTTCGAATTTGAACAGTAGATGTTTTCGTCTCTAAAAATAAAAACTTAATTAAGGCAGTTTCTTTCATGAATTTTCATAAATAGTTAGGGTCCAAGTTAGACGAAGTGCAAAACTATAACTCCCAATGTTTTTACGAGACCTACGCTCTGAAATGTTTTGAGAATTTTCAGAGTCCGCGAAGAGCACTAAATTGGAGTACCGATTAAAGAACTTTATCGAATTATTTAGCGTAGCAAACCAAGCTGTTTTGATTTAAAAATCTTTTTTTACTGATACGATTCATATTCTGAAAGGGTAAATTTAACCATAAGAGGTATTTTGGTAATTTTAACTATAAGAGGTATTTTGAAGTAAATTTACATACAATAAGATTATTTTAGTGACTTTACTTATGGAAAAGTCATTTTGAGAATTAAAGTGTATCGGGGGTATTTTGGTAATTTGTCACCCTAAGAGGGGTATTTTGGTAATTTTACAAGCAAAAGGTATTTTTGTGTAAATTAACATACAATAAGGTTATTTGGGTGATTCTACTTACGGGTAGACCATTTGGGTGATTTAAGTCCGAGAGGGGCATTCTGATAAATTTACACCTCAGGGGCGCTTTGGTAATTTTACATACACGGTGCGAGGGGTTCATTTTGGAAGTATGTGTGACTTCGTATTAAGATATACTTTTGTTCTGTAGGCTGTATTCTAATGGTTCGATTATTCCGTTTAAGTTAAAACTAAAGGCTTCCGGTTAGAATAATTTAGCTGCGGATCCAGGTAAGGGATTCTATCTGAACCTTGAGTAAGGACTTTGTCTGAACCCTTATTCGATTGCTCGTACTCGTAAGTACTCCTTTGATAGACTTATGACTAATGTCGAATTCTGAAGAATGTATGAATATCAGTATGATATTGCTAGGAAACTCTAATATTGAACCTAACTCGATTATTTGGAATTTTTGTGATGTTCACATGTATTGCATGCTAAGCAAAGCTGATCATTGTTTGTATCCATTCTTCTGAATTGTTAAATCTGATATCTGTTCGCAATCGTTTTTGCTGTTTATCTGTAATTTTTTTTCTGAAAATTCCGAATGCTGACTTATGTCAGTATGATTATTGTTATTAGAACACGAATTGATTTTGAGGATATGAGCTTATGTTAACACTCATTGATATTGTTGATTTTTGTGTGTTGACTTGGGTTTATGTTATGTGGGAGTGCGTTATAAGGCTGATCTGAATCATGCATAGAATGCAGGCTAGTACCCAAGTGGAATAATAATTATTCTGGTACATCATGCATGTGTACACTCTGTTAGCTTGCCGAAATGGCATTGCTACTGCCCAGGATCAACGTTGATTTTTGATTTTATCTACTTTGTATACTGCTGTGACTATTACGAAAATGTCTGAAAAATATTATCTGAAATGATTTGTGCTTCTGTAGAAATCCTTTGGAAAATCTTCATCGTATTTTGGAAATTTAACTCTAGAAATGATCTATTATTGATTTTTTTTTTTTTGGAATCCGTTGTGTTTGTTCTGGTTCATTTTTGTATCTATTTCTGATGAATTTTGATCCTTTTGAAAATCATTGAGTTTTTTACCATCTGAAGTATTCTGAAAATTTTCTTCGGTTGGATTCTTTGGAATCGTCTGGTAATTCTTTGTTAGTCCTTGTACGACCTTACTGAACTCTCAAAAGGTCACTCTTCGGTGAAAAAGGAGCAGAAGATCCAATCTAAACTCCAATGGCTCCCTTCTGCAGGTAATGATAAGCTGTAGCAGGTTCGAAAATGAGTTAGACTCTGTGTGAGGTTCCGGTAAGCTGCCATTACAGTGTAGTGAGACCCCCGCGTGGGTCTGTACTGTTGATTCATTCTTTAGGGATTCAAGTTTGAAAAGAACCTAAGTTTTAATGGTTTGAGTTCAAGCAGGTTTTGTTGTAATCTTGTATTTTGGATAATTCGAGTCGGTATCGGATTAAATGCTTTGAAATGTGTACAGGATTTGTCAGATTTGATGTGATCCATTAGGTTAACGACCCGGGAGTTCGGGGCAACAGAGCTCCAGATTTTCGGGGCGTTACATTAACGCTTCCATCGTGTTATGTGAAAAGTATTTAAAAGTGAACAGGACGATGTACAAAAACTCATGATTGCACTTGCCTATAATGGAAACATGACAAACAAATCTTGTGCGTGTATATCAACACTCTCGTTGCAAACAATTTTTGCACTAGTTACGATCATGTATAACTACTCTGCATATTGTCAACAAAAGGAAGAACGGATTGCAACGCCATAGTTTTTCAAGAAGAAGACTGAAATATGATCAACAACCTCTTTTTGCATGGGTGAGGGCTTCATGGTACGTACGTAAGCATGGTGAAATTGAACAGAGAACAAGAATAAAAGTATGTCTGACCAACACAAAGCCTTATAATAAAGAAAGCATCAATCTAGAAGGAGTTAAACTACAAGGAAAAAACCTTGCGGGACTACCAAACCAGACGTAGCAGCTCATTAACCTTTGAGAATGAAAGCCGGCAGGAATATCCTCATGCAACAAATGACAAACAAATAATATCCCTGCTCCTGCTATGAAAACAGCAACACAACAAACAATGGACAGTGAAGGTTCATGAATAGTCCAAGTAATGGAAAATGGAATTTTGAAAAAGATCGATGTTGTCCTTGTGAGAGTTTGGACGTACGAATATAGCTTGGGGACCAAATCTCATTTAACTGTTTCTTTTGTTTGTATTTGGGTCAGTAGTACAAGAACTTAGCCATGAACCAAAAAAAAACAACCCAAGAAGGGAACTTAATATATTGGCCTTTTATTAGAAAACTGAATCGCTTGTTGCTTATTCATAGCCCAGAATTTGTACATAACATAATAAAGGATCACAGATTCGGTACATAGTATCTATATGATTCCTTTCCTTGCATGTTCTAAAGATACGAAAATTTTGTAATCCTAGACTGAAGTAAATCCATACCTAGAGGGGGTGGGATGGGGCTGGGGTGAATAGGTATTGGCCACAATTTGAAAACGATTTAGGTTAAAGGTTACTATTTTGGGTCAAAAGAGTAACTTTTGTTAGTTATATTTTGTTGTCGATGAGTAGTATTAAAACATCTAACTCAAAACTAGTTGACAATGAGAGAAGACTTATATTGAAAAATTAAATTATTAGTTATTTATCTAAAATGGGGTTGATATCCCTTAACACGGTCCCTCATGTGTGGTCCAACTGATTTTTGAGTGGGTCTAACACGTGAAGAAATTGACTGGGCGACAGTGAGAAAAATTTTTTTGAATCGTCTGCTGAGTCTGGCCCAACCCAATCCCATGAATCGACTTGCTCTGATATCCTCAACATATAGAAACATAAAATATGATTTCATTTCTTGAGTACAACTTATCGGTAAAAGTTTTTTTGTAGATAGGAAGAAAATGATAGAAGATAAGTAATACCGAGTACAAGATAACGTGAAATATAAATTGAACTTATCATTGTCTCTAACTTGCGAATCTTGATTGATAAATCTTCTCAAGCAATATCCCACATGCTCCAATAAGTAGAAACTGAATAAGCACAAATAATAATGGAACAAATTAAATGACCAGAGTCAAAAAAGAATGAGAAAAGAAATCCACAAGAACAGTTTCAAGTATAGCTCGAAGATTTTAACCGGTGGCTACACGAAACTCTCCCCTGTTGTTGGCCCGGATGATTAGCCAGTCTACCGTGAAAAGAAATGAGACAATTGTTTACTTGGGAAAAAGGAGTGGTGATCGATAGAGTCTCGCGGCTGAGACCAACCTACAAATTCTCTGTGCTTTTGCTTAGAACAACCTTGAACGGTGGGAAGTTTATTACAATAGAAAATCTCTAGGTTGTATTTGCTCATACAAGTCGAAAAGATGTGTATGTGAACTTTTCGAGTGTTAGTAAAAGCTCAAGGATGATACGATGTCCTAAGCAAGCAAGCAGTAATTCTCAAGAAAACATCTAAGGATGTGAAATGCTAGAGATCTCATTTTTGTTTAAGTAATTTGCCAACGAATGGTGTTCTCATGTGACAAAATAGTGAAAAAAAAAAACTCTAATTTCTTTGCCGCTGACAGCTCTTATTGGTCGTGACGTATTTCTTTTTATTTTGAAGACGTTTTGACTTTAAACCCAGGTTTATACATGTTTGACCAAAGAGCAAATGAAAAAGTAAAACATTTGGCAGCTACCCAGGTTGAAGGAATCTTCCTCCTACCCCCCATGTAGTGACAATTGATGGTTGCTAAATATTTTTAATGAATTTTATTTAGTGACGCTAAAAAAATGCTGCTAAGAGTTGTTCATACCCTATCCTGGCCAGGCCCCTGGGGCCCGCTAGGGGACCCGCGTCGAGCGACACATCATCCAGTCAACGGCCAATTATTCAACGCCATAACCAGGTCAAAGTGCATCTCCTTTCGAGCATCCACAGGCATCACCAGTGCAGCCACATCAACACGGTCAAACTGTTGGAAAAAGGGTGAGGTCGACCACCCCTTTTTTTAAGGGGGTCGGCCACTCCCTTCCTAAAGGGGTCGGCCACTCCTTTCTTAAGGGGCTCGGCCACCCTTTCCTTAAGGGATCGGCCACCCCTTTCGTAAGGGGGTCGGCCACCCCTTTCCTAAGGGGGTCGGCCACTCCCTTCCTCAAGGGGGTCGGCCACCCCCCTTGTTGTGAGGGGTCAGCCACCCCTTCCTTCAGGGGGTTGGCCACCCCCCTTGTTGTGAGGGGTCGGCCACCCATTTGCCTTGCAAGAGTTATTCCTAAACCCCCCGACATATCTCATCACGCTCTCTACCATGCGCGCTCAACACCAATGGTCACTTGACGCTGGTCGCCGACCGTGCGCAATCGTCACGACGGCAGCACACTATCCTAAGTATTGCTCCGCGACAGTCATCGCCGCGCCCTTGCGTCACCCCGACGATACGTGCCCCCGGCATTAAGTATTGCTCCGCGATAGTCGTTGCCCCACCCTTGCGCCATGCCGATGATACGTGCCCCCGGCACTAAGTATTGCTCTGCAACAGTCGTCGCCGCGCCCTTGCGCCACGCTGATGAAACGTGCACTAAGTATTGCTCTGCGACAGTCGTCCCCGCGCCTTTGCGCCACGCCGATGATACGTGCCCCCGGCACTAAGTATTGCTCTGCGACAGTCATCGCCGCGCCCTTGGGCCAAGCTGATGATACGTGCCCCCGGCACTAAGTATACCTCTGTGACAGTCGTCGCCGTGCCCAGGCACCACAACCATGTTACAAGCCTCTGGGCATCACACCTATTCACCGGCTCAGTCAAACTGCGGCATGGGCTGAGCGCCATCACGGGCTTAGTGCCATCGCCGACTCAATCAACTGCGGGATGGGCTGTATGCCGTCGTCGGCTCAATCAAACTGCGGCATGGGCTGGGCACCATCACGGGCTTAACGCCATCGCCGGCTCAATCACCAGGGACTATGGTCCTCGCAGCAGGATAGGCTCGCAACCTTGGAACCATCGTCGGCATAACCTTGAAGCCACCGACATCACACTTGCAGGGAGCTCCTACGCGAAGACTTCACCGCAATAGACCCTAAGCACCAAGCGGTGACCATGGTCACTCATGTTACTCATGTTGCTTGGGATCGTCGACACCACCAGGGCAATGACCCACGGGTCACTCCAGGACGGGAGCAGGTCCTTGGTGGGCATCGCGCCTAGTCCGCCTGGCAGTTGACTACAGGGACAACCCTCACCACTGTCAGGTCCTCTACGCGTCTCTTGACGCACCTCATGGAATTCAGTAAGGGCTTGGACTGGTGGCTGGGGCAACGGGCTACTCTGACCATGCTACTGCGGCATGATCAGTCTCCTCAGACAGGCAGAGAGATGTCGTAAGGGCAGGGCAGTAAGAACTTAGGGACCGGCAGTCCCAACCGAGAATCAATGCTTTGGCCCCGTGGCGACGTGTCGTTCCTAGGGGGTGACACATGTCAACTTATGACACATGCACATTTTTGCTTATAAATAGTGGACTTTGGAGCTTTTTTAAGGATCTTTCTCTCATTTGGACTTTTCACTTTCTCTCTCTAAAAAGACATTCTCTCTAGAATTCTAGTGAGAGAAACACACTTGGACTCCTGTCTCTGGACCCTCGACGCTGCATCCTTGACACGGACTGTCGACTGTCGACCTTGTTCGTCGTCGCTCTGCCTGCGCGGCACTGCCAGCCCTCGCGACCTGTCTGGGGAGCCTTGCTCTCAGCCCTTACCCCGTCCTTGCTGTCTCCCACTTTGTCTACCTGGAAGCTGACTTAGACTGCATCCTTTGTGACACCTCCACGTAGCCGCGAACCCTTTTTCGCATCAACATTTTGGCGACTCCGCTGGGGAGGTGAGAATCGTGTTGCGGTCTGCTACACTTAGGCATCATGCCCATGCAACGGCGAGTTACGAGGGCTACCAGCCAGAGCCTTATCCATCCCGTGCAAGAAGAGGACCACCCAGTCAAGCAAGAGGGGACTAGTGCCCTGCGTCCCCGAGGCCACCCCATGTCTGACGTGTAAGTTGCAGTCAATGCGGCCATTCAGCAGTTCACTCCTACTATAGCCAGCATACAGGACTCGCAGGCCACTCTCATGATCGCCATGATGGAAATGCAGAGATCCATACAGGTTATGGCCTCACAGCAAGTCATTCCACCGGTCCAGCCCACAGGACATGGGCTGTCCCCTGACGCTACCCAGGCCCCAGTGTCGTGACCACTACCGCCTCGGCCTTCCAAACCCCTGACGTTGGGGCTCGCAACATCCTCCCTGCCTATAGCTGGCACACTGCATCCGTGACGCCATCACACAGACCGCAGCTAGATCCGGGACCGGTGCTGCAGTAAGTCATCCCTGTTACTACACCACAGCATCTACCGGCCAGAAGTTCTTCTGAAACTCATGAGTCCATCGAGATGGAGCCCAACCCCTACCTGACGGAAATGACTGGCCAAGTGGTGGACATGTCTTACCCAGCCACCCACGCTGCCGCACACGTGCCTGTGGCAACGCCTGCCCCGTATCGTCCTCCTGCTCCACCAACCTACCCAGTTGCACCGTCAGGGGGCTCGAGGAGCCCCAACCAGCCATCAGCCGCTAGTTGGCCAGGAGGAGCCACTCCCTTATTATGTCTCCAAAGCCTACTTCGATGCACTCCTCCGCCGGCTGTCACAGCAGTCTGCACCCAGCTCGCTAACTCAACAGACAGACTGCACGCCGTATGCCAACGAAATGGCCACTGTACCCTACCCGATCAGATACAAGCAACCCACTTTTGTGCTCTTCAACGGGCACGAAGGCAACACCCGTGAGCACTTGACAAGATTCGTCGGCTCATTGGAATAGTATAGCCCGGGCGATAGTTTGAAGCTGAGGGAGTTTCACAAATCCCTCACGGGCTTGGCATACACTTGGTATCGTCAGATCCCCACGGGGACAGTCCATTCTTGGGATAAGATGGCCCAACTATTCTTGGACAAATTCCACTACGAAGCCGAGCGCGTCACCATAGTGGACATCTCCAGTATACGCCAGAATTCCGGCGAAGACTTAACCAAATATGTGCAACGCTTTCACCTTAAGTGCCTCGAGTGTACAGATTTTAGCAAGGACTAGACATTGGTCCCCATATGCATCAAAAACATGAACGACATCTACCGAGTGCACATTGAGAACTTGCAGTTGAGGTCTTGGGGGCACCTCAAGGAAGCAGCGTGACGTACTTACGAGATGGTCGGCCCTGTCAAACCATGGAGGACTCGCACGCAGAATGCATTGCTGGCCTCGACAAACATACCTAGTACTCAGCGCAACAGCAACAACACTAACCATAACAGTGTCAGCAATTACGCTGGCTCCAAGCGTCCGCTCCTGGATAGGGACCAACGCCCTAACAAACGAAGACAACAGGAGACCCCTTGCCTTTCCATGTGACCTGAATAAGGTGAAAGAACTCTTGACAGAGTGGGTTGTTAATGACCGCAACTTCAGACTCCCACCTGTGCGGATCCCCATCACAGACGAAGAAAGAACTCGGCCCAACTACTGTCCCTTCCATCAAGCCCTTGGCCATCATCTCCAAAACTGCAATGCACTACAAACCATCTTTGCAAGAAAGGTCGCGTTAAGTGAACTACAGTTACGGAAGAACAATGATGTGCATAAGGACCCTTACCCAAACCATGGCAACAAGAATCGAGGGCATCAGGTGCTCATGGCCGTTACAGAGCACGCCGAGCCTCTAGTCCCCGAAGTTCCTGCAGAGGTCTCTTCTATGGTCACACCTTGTATTCCTCCCACCCTTCAGCCAGCGTCCTTAGTCGGACAGATGACGAAGATTAAGAGCTTTTTTGATGAAATAGGGTTCTCACCCACGGCACGGGCTTACCTTTCAAACTGTCTGATCGAGGTCACCACAGGCCTCTGTCTTGAATGTTTCACTGCCCAAGCCGAACTCAGACATGTCCCTTCTACCGCATTCGTTTTCTCGGACCAGGACTCACGGCCAATTGAACACCACAACCGACCGTTATACCTCGAATGCACTATTAACGGCACAGGCTTTCGTCGCGCCTTAGTGGACTGCAGCGCCTCAATCAACATCATTCCTCTCATCACCCTGCAGCAAGCCGGCATACCACCAAGGAAGATCATCCGTGACCCTGTTAAGATTACTGGCTTCGGGCACGGCCCCCAGTCTACCCTCGGCCACATTACTGTCGACCTCATGGTCGGCACTGTCCGTCGAGACACCACTTTTCATGTGATAGACAGCGAGTCCTCCTTCTACCTTCTGCTTGGACGACCTTGGATTCATGTTAACAAGGCTGTCCCCTCAGTGTACCACCAATGTGTAAAATTGGTGGCCAGTTCTGTGGGACACGAGGTAGCACTAACGATCCCCGCAACCAGGGCACCCGTCGAATATGCTGAGTCTTACTTCGTCGAGGCCTCCTTCTTCACTGAGCTCGCCCCAGATGGTGAGAATGCCACTCACATCCATTCCACCAAATTGCCAGAATGGGACGAGCTATGCGAAAACAAACCTCCCAAGTCCAAGTCCAAATCCAAGAAGAGCAACAAGAGCAAAACATCAGCTTCTTCGCCGCCACACGAGGTCTTGACCAATTCTTCGCCCTCATCCCCTAAGTCCAAAAAGCACAAGTCTGAACCTACCTTCCGACGCATCATCAAAGACGGGAAAGTGATTTACCAGTTATGATGGTATGCGGGGGTCCCTGGTGGCTCGTCATCTGACCCCCTCTATTCTGACCCAACCATAAAAATAGAATGGTCATGTACGGCCGAGCATTGCCCGCCAGACCTCAAACTTACTCCGGGCGCTGCCCCACCCTGCTATGAAAACGGCCCTCGACCGCAGGCCGAAGATCTTGAAGAAATTAACTTGGCCGACCCCTCGTGGGGCCTACCCCCCAGGCTGGCTGACCCCCCTCGCGGCCTATCCACTACCCCTTTCCTCCATCTCCTCCCTCCTTCCCCCTTTCTCTCTCCTCTCGCTCTAGCCACCTGGGCCGACCCCCTGGCTTCGCCGACCCCCATCACCGGCCGACCCCCCAGCCACCTGTTTGCCTTCTCTCACCATCTCGTTTCTCTCTTCTTCTCTCTCTGAACTTATGAGGCACAAATAATTTTCTCTCACTCAACTCGCCCACCCCTTCACTATTTACAGACAAAAAAAAATTGAAAAATGTTTTTGTACACATACGCCCTTCCACATCAACGCGCGTCGTAAATCCACCACGTGTTTATGCGTGCGGCACCCACTCGGGTTGCCCCTCCGTCCACGCCACACGTAGGGGGCTTATGTTCATACCCTATCCTGGCCAGGCCCCTGGGGCCCGCTAGGGGACCCGCGTTGCGCGACACATCATCCAGTCAACGGTCAATTATTCAACGCCATAACCAGGTCAAAGTGCATCTCCTTTCGAGCATCCACAGGCATCACCAGTGCAGCGACATCAACACGGTCAAACTGTTGGAAAAAGGGCGGGGTCGGCCACCCCTTTTTTTAAGGGGGTCGGCCATTCCCTTTCTAAAGGGGTAGGCCACTCCTTTACTAAGGGGCTCGGCCACCCTTTCCTTAAGGGGTCGGCCACCCCTTTCCTAAGGGGGTCGGCCACTCCCTTCCTCAAAGGGGTTGGCCACCCCTTCCTTTAGGGGGTCGGCCACCCCCTTGTTATGAGGGGTCAGCCACCCCTTCCTTCAAGGGGTCGGCCACCCCTTTGTTGTGATGGGTCGGCCACCCCTTCCTCAAGGGGGTCGGCCACCCCTTTGCCTTGTAAGAGTCATTCCTAAACCCCGACATCACTCATCACGCTCTCTACCATGCGCGCTCAACACCAATGGTCACTTGACGCTGGTCGTCGACCATGCGCAATCGTCACGACGACAACACACTATCCTAAGTATTGCTCCGCAATAGTCTTCACCGCGCCCTTGTGCCATGCCGATTATACGTGCCCCCGGCACTAAGTATTGCTCTGCGACAGTCGTCGTCGCTCCCTTGCACCACGCTGATGATACGTGCCCCCGGCACTAAGTATACCTCCGCGACAATCGTTGCCGTGCTCATGCACCACAACCATGTTACAAGCCTCCGGGCATCACACCTATTCACCACACCATGTGCCCCCGTCATGGACGTGGAACATGCTTCGACCCACTCTCCGAAGTGTGTAGCATTCTGGGGGCTCCCCTCATAATGCTCCGACATGAGGACCCCTCCCTACGGCATGGGCTGAGCGCCATCACGGGCTTAGTGCCATCACCAGCTCAATCAAACTACGGCATGGGCTAAGCGCCATCACGAGCTTAGTGCGATCGTCGGCTCAATCAGCTGCGGGACGGGCTGTATGCCGTCGCCGGCTCAATCAAACTACGGCATGGGCTGAGTGCCATCACGGGCTTAGTGCCATCGCCGACTCAATCAACTGCGGGATGGGATGTATGCCGTCGCCGGCTCAATCAAACTGTGGCATGGGCTGAGAGCCATCACGGGCTTAGTGCCATCGCCGGCTCAATCAACTGCGGGACGGGCTGTATGCCGTCGCCGACTCAATCAAACTGTGGCATGGGCTGAGTGCCATCACGGGCTTAGTGCCATCGCCGGCTCAATCAACTGCGGGTCGGGCTGTATGTCGTCGCCGGCTCAATCAAACTGCGGCATGGGCTGAGCGCCATCACAGGCTTAGTGCCATCTCTGGCTCAATCAACCGCGGGATGGGCTGTATGCCGTCGCCTGCTCAATCAAACTGCGGCATGGGCTGGGCACCATCACGGGCTTAGCGCCATCGCCGGCTCAATCACCAGGGGCTATGGTCCTCACAGCAGGATGGGCTCGTAACCCTGGAACCATCGTCAACACAATCTTGAAGCCACCGACATCACACTTGCAGGGAGCTCCTACGCGAAGACTTCACCACAACGGACCCTGAGCACCAAGCGGTGACCATGGTCACTCATGTTACTCATGTTGCTTGGGATTGTCGACACCACCAGGGCAATGACCCACGGGTCACTCCAGGACGGGAGCAGGTCCTTGGAGGGCATCATGCCTAGTCCGCCTGACAGTTGGCTACAGGGACAACCCTCACAGCTGTCAGGTCCTCTGCGCTTCTCTTGACGCACCTCATGGGATTCAGTAAGGGCTTGGACTGGTGGCTGGGGCAATGGGCTACTCTGACCATGCTACCGCGACATGATCAATGTCCTCAGACAGGCAGAGAGATGTCGCAGGGGCAGGATAGCACGAACTTAGGGACCGGCAGTCCCAACGGAGAATCAGTGCTTTGGCCCCCCCTGGCGACGTGTCGTTCCCAGGGGTGACACATGTCAACTTATGACACATGCACATTTTTGCCTATAAATAGTGGACTTTGGAGCTTTTTCAATGATCTTTCTCTCATTTGGACTTTTCACTTTTTCTCTCTAAAAAGACATTCTCTCTAGAATTCTAGTGAGAGAAACACACTTGGACTCCCGTCTCCGGACCCTCGATGTTGCATCCTTGACACGGACTGTCGGCCTTGTTCGTCGTCGCCTTACCTGCGCGGCGCTGCCAGCCCTCGCGACCTGTCTGGGGAGCCTTGCTCTCAGCATTACCCCGTCCTTGTTGTCCCCCGCTTTGTCTACCTGGAAGCTGACTCAGACTGCATCCTTTGAGGCACCTCCACGTAGCCGCGAACCATTTTTCGCATCAACAAGAGTTGTCGCTGAAAGTGTTAACAGAAAAGTCATCAAAGACATTTTACGGCTATTAATTGTCACTATATATGGGGTTGGAAGAAGATTCTTACAACCGAGGCAGCAGCCAAAGTTTGTTCAATAAAAAACTAGTCATAAAATACTATAACTGTATAGTCGTGTCTTGATTAACAGTTGAAGCTATTGTAGCGAATACATGAATAATGTAAGCTAGGAGCACCAAAGTGCATTCATCTGCGAAAGAAACTCGGCAACACAATGGAAGATGTAATCAGTTTGGCTAGCATGCATAAATGGTTCATCATCCAAAACCATTACCTTATGGTATAAAGTTAGCAGCAGAGCTAGGGTGGGCTTACCAAGTTGGAAGTAAATAACTATGAGATTTTTTCTATATTATCACAGCATTGGACCTGACGTGATTCCATCAAAGTTGTGCTTGTATGGACAATTTTTTAAAACTTATTTAATAGTCTGTTCGGGATCGACTCCAATGCAAATTTTATTTTAGATTATAATCATAATCACATTTCAAAATCAGTTTCCAGCTGTAGATTCTGTTTTGAAAATGTTTCAATCAATTTTTAATGTGGCGAAATACCAATAAGTTGAGTGTTTGGTTAAAAAAAAGTAAAAAAGTTTCATTCATAATTACGGAGAAATTGGCATTTTAGTTCATTAAACCTGATTATGAAATTTTGGTTAATACATAACTATTTGTTTTTCTGAATTCTTTTTTAATCAGGTTTTTATTTTTATCAAAAACCTAATAAATTAATTTAATTCAAATTAAATTAGGTTGACCAGCCCATTATCAATGCCAAACACCCTTTAAATGTCATGATGACTTTGAACAATATTTGATCTAATCTGCTCACCAAAAAACCAGTGTAAAGTTAAACAAGATAGACAAGATGAGATGAATGGAGTGTTCAATAAGTTAATAGCCTCTAGTATTCGAGAAACTAAATATTAAAATACAGTTAAATATTTCTAAAAGAGTGATATGGCAACATTAACTTTTAAGTGTCAATATGGGCCTATAAAAATAAATTGAAGAATGTAACTGCACCATTCTTACATCAAATATTGGATAATTTTGAAGAAAGAGTTAACAAATACGAAGAAGAAAATTATGTCAATCCATCGGACAGCGTTATTAGGTCAGAATTAGACATGTGTTTTGTCACGTGATTCAGGTAACAGTACTCTTATTTATTTATTTTTCTCAATGTTATGGTAAATGTTGCATAAAATCTTTTCTTATAGCAAAATTATTGACATTTAGTGGCCTTGTGACTAGTGTTTGTTGTCCTCGACACCAATATGAGTAGGCTCTAAATTGTTTCCACAACTAATACTTACTCATCATTGTGGAATGCAACTATAGGCCTGTCGATGCATTTCTTTTTGGTCCACATCAAGTTCACAACTTGATTGGCCCAACATTATTGGCCTCATTGCTTATCGTACAAAGTTTTTGTTTCAACTCAGAGAGGAAATTACGATTACAGAGTAGTCTACTCAACCCCTACTCTTACCCCCTAGGCAATATCTTCTTCAACATCTCCACCTCGCAAATTTAGCCCTTCATTATTAGATAAAGTTCTCCATACATAGAGAGAGAAAGTTGGCTGTGATAGTGGTGATACTTTGTGAAGGCTGGTATGCTGGAGTTTCCATGAGTTCTCTGATGAATGTTCAGAAATAAAGTGTGTTTTCGTGTTTTTGAAACGAAATCTAAAGAAGTCCATTAAGTTGTTTTCAAAACAAATAAGAAACATGTATACACGTAGATTTGAGTATGATGTTTTATGGAATGGCAACCCTAAGGCTGCATTTGGCGCGGCAAAATATATATTCGGATTAAACATGATGAGACAGATAAGTCAGGGTAACGTATCCTGTAAGATAATGTATATATATGTCCCACTTTTGGACTAAGCATAACTTAAAGACTAGATTGGATTATCTTGCCCACCTATCGTTTTGGAAACAACCACAAGTTCAACCACCACCGTCAGTAACCACCAACAAACATTAAAATCACCCACTACAGCAACACACCATCACATCAGCATGCCCATCACCACCACTGCAACGACCTCTCATATCTACCATGTAAAGATCACATCGACCACAAGTAGCAACACACCACGACATTAGCATGTCCCCCCCCCCCACCCCCCGACATAAATACATACACAGGCACCACCAGTACATCAGTAAAGCAAGACAACGGTGACGATGGGTTCCCTGGAGTTGGTGATGTGCCTGCGCCTACTATGTTGTGGCCTTGGCCCTCTTTTTTATCTCCAAATGCCTGAACAATTAATCCCCCCTCACCCCACCCCAAAAACGTTATTGAATTATCCCAGTTAAGTGGGATAAATCCAGTTTGAAAGATAGCCTACCCACCTCTTATATGAGTTGCCAAAGGCCAAATATGACTATTTTCATCCTATGCGGACCTCTTGTCCTTTGTGCCAAACATGCCTCAAAAGATTTATCTAGTCTAATAGATGGTAGAGGGTTATCATCAGACAAAAGTGATGATTATACTCTTGATAACAATCACTACAAATTTTTAGACCTTTAACGACTATTTTTTAAATCATAATTTAGCGACCGTTTTAGCGACTGTCATTGTGAGCGATCGCTAAGTCTAGAAAAAAAAAAGTGGCTAGGTCAATTAAAAAAATGGCGCCTAATTTAGCGACCATCTTTAGCGACCGGAGCAACGGTCGCTAACTTCAGCGACCGGCTTTCGTGACCGCTCTGTCAATCGCTAATGTTAGCGACTGTGTTTAGCAATAGTTCAGCAATCGCTAACTTTAACGACCGCTCTATCGGTCGCTAAAGACGGTCGCTAAAGTTAGCGACCAGAAGAGCGATCGCTAAATGAAAACTATAAAACCTTTTCGCTCAACCCTGATCTCTCTCTATCTCTCTCTCTTCTCCCTACATGAACTGCCAACAAGCCACCAAAGACAACTTCTCTGCGAATCCTTCCCCTCCGGCAAGCCCACCTCACCGCAAACCCACAGGCAAGCCCAGCTCGTCCACCCTGCCGCCCACGCTGCCGCTGCTGCCACTGTTACAGGCCACCACCAAGCCCATTGTTGCCACGGTAAGTAAAATTCCCTCTTCTTGCACCCTTGAATCCAGCCACGAGTCTTTTACTAAGTATTAACTGGCAATTCCGCCCATGCTCTCTTTCTGTTTTCCTTCCCCTTTCTTCTTGAATTGAAATTGGTATCATTCATCTAGTAATGAGTGGAAATTTGAGGTTGGTTTGTATTCGACTGGTGCTCTCTATCTAATTCATCATTTGTATACTTAAGTTCAGTTGGTTTACTCGATATTTTACCAGTTAGTAGTAGCATTGGAACGAATTTTGGCTACTTTATAATGTTGGTTGATCATGTAGAGGTTCTTGCAAACAAATAATCTGAGTTGTATAATGTATAAGCCAGTTGACTTTACTAAACTATATCAAAGTAAAGAATGTGTGTATATATAAATATGGAACTAAGTGCTTGGTTGTATAGTATCTAATTTTTGGTAATGGTGGATTGGTGGCCTCCTATGTTATCACCAATTAATTGGATGAGATGGTTCTATCACTCCAAATGATAGAGAGAAGCAGCTGCATATCTATATCTATACATATATAAAAGCACGTATAAGCTTAAATGACTAATATTTTCTTTCCTTAAAATATATATTTCTACATGATATTTCCATAAAAGATTAAGGGTGAGTAAGGATGTTTGTGATTTATAACATTTCTTTCCCATTAACTACCTTTTCAAACTTAGAGTTTTATTAAAAAAATGAGGGTGTTTTGGACTTCTCATATAATATCAAGTATATTTCCTTAAAATACCATTATTGGAATATATATTTTTGTTAGAGTTAAGGATTGTTTTGACTTTTGATTTAAAACTTTTCTTTTTCATCAAAACCTATTTTTAATAAGTGTTTTAAAAAATAAGGGTGTTTTTTTTTTTACTTTTCATACAATATCAAGTCTTTTTTGTTAAATTATCTTTATTGAAATATATGCTTTTATCAGAGTAAGTTGATGTTTTGACTTAAACTACAATAAAGTTATTATATCTTCTCCGTCATATTCGATTAAAGACAACAACTTGTAGAAAACATAATTTCTAAAGCCTTTTTTCGAAAAATATAATATACCTAAGGTAAATTCAATATTTTGTAAAAAATTCAATCCTTTTTAATTTTGTATGTCATATGTCTATGTTAATGTGTATACTACTGATTTGAATTATTCAGCATGTATATAGATTTCAATATATACATATTAGTACATTTAAACTGTTATAAACCTGAATTAAGTTTGACTCTAGATATTTAATATACATATCAACATAAGAAAGGTATCATAAAGCTAGAGATTTTTAGGATTTTCTAAATGTATATGTAATCTTGACTATGGTTAAATGGCTAAACATTTTATTTTTTTCCCTTAGGATGCCTATTTTAAACTGAAATCTTCACTTGAAACTTTTTTTCCCAATCAAATACTCATTTTAAATTAGAGTGTTGTTAAAATATAAGAGTGTATTTGACTTCTCTTAGAGCACCAATCATCTTTCCTTAAAATATCCTTATAGGAATATATGCTTTAGTTAGAGTTAAAAGGTGTTTTTTGTCTTTTTAGCAAAAAAAAAAACTTATGAAAACTTATAAAACCACCCTTGAACTTTTGCGTGTTTTTTGATTACCGAAAAAATTTCTCTCAAAACCTACTGCTTCCATTCACATTAAAGCTAAACTACCTCAAACTACTACATTTTCTCCATCAGTTTCGATTAATAAAAACAACTTGCATAGAACAATATTTTCTATTGCCTTCAAAATTATAAACATAATCTACTCAAATTAGATTGAATATTTTATCAGAAACTTAATCATTTTCTAATTTTGTATTTCAGATTTGTATGTTGATGTGAATG
This sequence comes from Escallonia herrerae, assembly GCA_033070095.1. Taxonomy (NCBI): domain Eukaryota; kingdom Viridiplantae; phylum Streptophyta; class Magnoliopsida; order Escalloniales; family Escalloniaceae; genus Escallonia; species Escallonia herrerae. The sequence goes on from JAVXUP010000006.1 coordinate 590,198, forward strand.
CAACAAATTTTAATTATTGTGCATGTATACATATTTCAATGTAAACATTTTTCGTTTATTAAAACTATCATCAAACTGAAATTTAGTTCTAGATTTTAATTACAGACATATTGGTGTAAGAAAATCATAGTAAAACTGGAGTTTGTTTAGAAAATTTTAAATGCATAAGAATTGATTTTGTCATACAGATAAGTACATAATTCTATATTCGTATTAAAGTTATTGGAATATCCTTATTTTATGACAACATATCTTTCATATGTTTATTGTTTTTTTATGATGCGTTGTATCCCGATGTATCATATATTCATATGATAACATATTTCATATGACTATTGTTTTCACATATTTCACTTTTATAAAGTGATAGGATTAGATGAACCACAATTAGTAAAGACTCCAATTTATTTTGGCTCAAATGATTAATAACTTTTCTTAACATAAAAACTCTCAAGTTTTTATATGCAAGGGGCTAAATAACTAAATATTGTTTTTTGAAAATATTTATTTAGTTAAAAAATTCTCTAAATATTTTGACTTTTTAGAAGGTGAGGCTAAATTACTACTGTTTTGGCTAACTTTAAATATTTTGATGCTAAAGAGGTCCATTAATACATCTTTTAGTGACAAAAGACTATTAATATAATCAAAACGGGTAAGGATCTCGCCCCAGCATACAAAATAATCTCCAACGATTAAAATAGCTACAGATTTTTTCATTAAAAATACCTTTTTTAAAAAGGTTTACTAAACTTAAATATATTTTTATTTTTAAGAAGGTGAGCCTAAACTACAATATTTTCAGTTAATCATAAACAATTTGTTGGAGGTTAAAAACATAACCATATCAAAACATAACCTTGAAACTTATCAACATCAAAATCGATAAAATGAGCACCTTAATTGTCCCTACTTCTCAGAGAACCGCTCATAAGTCCAGGTATTATCATTTTTTTTCTATAAATTAAGGTACACTAGCTATTACCTCTATTAACTTTTACATATAACTACAAATTTAAATTTATTGACATATGACAAAGTCAGAATATCTGCAAGTTCGACTAGACCTTCTTTTTTTCAAATTTTATGATAAATTTATGTGTTAATTCGTGTTTGGTAAAACAGTGGATTCTTATAATTTTGGGACTCATGTCCTTGACGTTAAAGTGAATTACAGTCAATGATATTAAAATTTAGAAGGTAAAGCCATATTGATCCGTTAATTTTTTTTTTTTGTTTTTGTTTATGTCGATACATACTTCTTAAATGTTGATACTCCATTCATTTTGTATCTACAAGGTATACAATATAAAATTTTACAAATCCTAACTTTCCAAATTAGGGTTTTAACTCAAATTCTCCCCCCCCCCCCCCCCTCCCCATCCTATCACCACACCTTCCTTAGCGTGAAAGTCGGCAATTGACTCATCCTCACTAGCCACATCATCCCTGCACCGGCGAACTCCGGTAATGGAAGGCTGCTCTGGAGGTAGTTAATGGTGGCAGCTGCAGTGGTGTTCATAATAGTTTGATGCAAACAAGAAATTTTATACATCTTTTTTCAAATTTTAAACCCCAAATTCAAATTTTCATTTATGTTCATTTGGTTTGTTGAATTGTGATGGTTTGTTACAAGTGAATAGAATGAGAAAGTCGTAACAGTTGATTAGGGTGAAAAGGCTAAAGGAAAGTGAAAAAGTTAAAGAATACAAATGATGGTGGGATGTAATTTTGGCAGTGGTTGTGGCAGGTTGGGGGGTAGGAAGGGGCGTGTGTGTGTGGGTATGTGTGCATTTCGTCTATGTGTGTGGATGAGTGCACGTGTGTGTGTGGATGCATGTATATGTTGTCTTTGTGTGTGTTGGAGCTCTAAAGTCTAAATAGATGATGGTGGTGGTAGTAGTAGTAGGGCTGTATGGGTGAGATGAAGAGATGAGGGATGACATTGAAAGAATTACATTCATAAGTGATGGGATCTTTACATCCTTTCAGTATTTTCGTTCAATCAACAGGCATAAGTGTTATTTGTTCCAACTAATAGGCATACTTATAATTTTACCCTAACATCAAGGTCATGGATGTAATTAACCTTATAATTTTCTTAACTCCCAAAACCGTATGCCACAGGTAATATGTGTTTTTCCTTTTTATTTTGTTAATACATGTCTTTATTTAATGAATGATCTGGGTTACAAGTTATTCTTGATGAACTTTTGTTAAATTTGTATTTATATTAAAACTGTAATGCATATATATAAATATAGGGAGAAAAATATATGTTTGTAAAAATTATTGAAGTTACTTAGTTCATTATCACTATCTGATCACTACAAGAAAAAAGTCTTTTAGCGATGGAAAAATCCGTTGCTAAAAGCTTAAAATCTGTCGCTAAATGTTTTAGCGATGGATTTACTGTCACTAAATGTTTTAGCGATGGATTTACCGTCGCTAAAAGTCTCTCGTATAAAAACCCGTCACTAATAGTTTGGCGACGGAATTTTCAAATCCGTCGTGTAATATTTAAGTATTTGCGATGGATTTATTTATTAATTAGCGACGGAATATCCGTCTCTAATTATATTTTAAGTATTTTAATTTAATTTCTTTTTTTGTTAAATTAGCGACGAAATAATTTTTTAGCGACGGAATATTCCGTCGCTGAATGTCTTATTTAGCTATGAAATATTCCGTCGCTAAAAAATCGATAGTGATAAAAATATTTAGTGACGGATATAGTCTGTCGCCAAAAGTCAATTTTTTTTAAAATATTTCTTTTTATTTTTCTAATGCCCAAACCTGTAATAAAAAATCAATCATCAACAACAAGCGCAATAATCAATACACAAAGAAACATGTACAATTAATCATAAAAAAGACTCATTATGTACAAGCTGGGAACTGGATATAGCCGGTTAGGGGAGGGGAGAAGAGTACAAGCCGAGCGCGGGGGTCGGGGTGGGGAAGCTGGGACCGGGCACGAGAAGGGGCTCATCAGGGGTTGTCGAGTCCCAAATCTGGATCCTACTGATTCAGGGCCGACTCGCCATGTTCAGCTGCGGTACCCTGCTGATCATGCTCCCTGATCATCCTCAACACCACCGTAGCAATGCGCGCGATCTCCTCGTGGTCCAACGGATGCCGAGGAGCCGGTGTCTGTGGAGGGGCAGCGGGGGGTGAGGACGCTCCTTTCACGGCATAAGCAGTCTGACTAGGCAGGCCGCGTATGCGGCCTTTCGGCAGATTGATGACCTTCGGTGTATCCAGCCATCGCTTCAACGCCCCAGTACTCACACCCGTACTAGTGGACGCTAATGGCTGTCCAGACTGCTCCTCGGACCCCCTAAGCTATTCATACGAGGCCTGCAAAAACAGTGATATAAAGATATGTTAGGGCATTAATTAACGCAACAAACACTGAGGATAGAAAGACAAAAAATTAACAACTTAAACAAATTGACTCAGATCGATCCGCCGGGCAATATCTGAAATATAGTCGCCAGCTCGGTGCACCTCGTCCTTGTCCTTCTTCCGCTCGTGCGTCTGATTATACGTCAGAGTTACAACCTCATCGTCCTCCAGATCCTGGTGCTCGACCGCATTCTTGTGTCGGACGATGTCGTGTGGCACCGACCCTCCGTGTGCGTCGGATCTTTGTTCTGTCTGTTCTCAGCCCAGCTCTTACTCTTGGCGTCCCAACCTGGATCCGCAGCCCACCGATCTATCATCGCCTTCCATACAGTCGGAGATATCCAATGTGGGGGATATCTCGTCATCTCTGTCATCGGGGCACCCTCGAGCAGCATCTTCTTCGCCACGTCCCTTTCAATTTAGGGTTCGATTGTATTAGGACATTCAATTTAGGGTTCAATTAGTTTAATTTAGGGTTCGATTCGATTAGGGCATTCAATTTAGGGTTTAATTATGGTTCAATTACAGTAATTTAGGGTTCAATTAGGGGGTTCTATTGATTCAATTTAGGGTTCGGTTGATTTGGGGCATTCAATTTATGGTTCAATTAGAGGGTTCAATTATTTCAATTTAGGGTTCGGTTGGATCAGGCCATTCAATTAGAGGTTCAATTAGTTTAATATAGGGTTCGATTCGATCAGGGCATTCAATTTAAGATTTAATTATGGTTCAATTACTTCAATTTCGGGTAAATTTTTGGGGTTCTATTAGTTCAATTTAGGGTTCGGTTGATTTGGGGCATTCAATTTAGGGTTCAATTAGTTCAATTTAGGATTCGGTTGGATTAGGGCATTCAATTTAGGATTCAATTAGGGGTTCAATTAGTTTAATATAGGGTTCGATTCAATTAGGGCATTCAATTTATGGTTCAATTACAGCAATTTAGGATTCAATTAACAGTTTAGGGTTCAATTACAGCAATTTAGGATTCAATTTAGGGTTCAATTAGGCTCCTTGAGTTTCCTACTATGATTGGGGTTTTTCTGATATTTGACCATTTGAAGCTTCCCTTGTTTGGAAGCTTCCCTGGCTTTGCATATTCTTGTTTCTGGACTTATTCCTTCTTCCAACAAAGAGAGCTTCTTCATTGTTTTTAACAGATAGGCCTGCCATCTGCTTTGCCAAACTCTCATGATTTGCTAGAAGAATTTCTAGCTCAAGCAATAAAGATGGTTGACTAAGCCATCCTTGAATAGCAATTATAAAACCACTATATTCTGACTTTAATCCACGGATAATAATTCGTCATTTCCTGGCATCCGAGATTTTTTATTCCTCGTCGAGTAGAGAGATCTCCTGACAAATTATTTTAACTCTCATAAAATAATATGAGATAGTCATAATACCTTGGCTTAATGACCCGATCTCATTTTCCAGCATTTATAGTCGAGCTCCATTCTTTTTCAAAAACGAAGTGGTAAAGGCATCCCATGCCTCTTTAGGAGATTTTACATCACGGATGGGATCAAGTAGGTCCTTCTGTGTGGTAGCCTTAAGTACAAACAAGGCTTTTCCAGCCTTAATTTTCCATTTTCTCTGCACTTTGGCATATTTTCTACTTTGTCGGTTTCTTTTAGTTTGTTCATTTGATGTATTGAAACATGACATGGCAAAAGTTTGATGATGACATCATGCCATATTTACTTACTTTTGCGATATACCATAAATGAATTGAAACATGACATGGCAAAAGTTTGATGATGATTTCATGCTGTATTTACTTACTTTTGTGGTATACATATGATATATGTTCTTTCAGGTCGCTGAAATTCTCAAAGATCGTCCATCTTGGTATCGCGACTGCCGTTGCCTTGAAGTATTGAGTGTAATTCCCACGGGGAATGGAGGGACAATCGAGCTTATATACATGCAGGTTTGTTTTATCTCTGAACTAGTTGTTGGTCTATTTATCTGCTTTGAGGTCTGAGTTCCTTCTGTTGTGCTTGAATTTTTCCTCAGACTTATGCGCCAACAACATTGGCCTCGGCTCGAGACTTTTGGACATTGAGATATACCACAAGTTTGGAGGATGGCAGTCTTGTGGTAAATATTTGAACATGCCTCCGATTTCAGTTGTACTCAGATCATTTTGGTCATTTGTATTTCCACCCCGAAGAACTGAGTTATTCAAATTTTAATGTGCACAATCGTTTGATTTCTTATAATTATACGGCTTCCTAAAGCCATACTTATGAGCGAGAGCAATGTCAACAATTTTATGTATTTCGACATGTCGTAATTCCTCACTAAAAACCATTTTCTATGTGCAATAAGAAAATTTTACTTGCATTGCTGCTTTAACCTAAGTTCGTGTTTGTATCCGGAAAGTGGTTGCTAATTTTAGTGATATCTGGGATTGCTTTTTCATGCAAAAGTTATCCTCATGTGACTTTGATGTGTTTGATGCTTTTGGCCTACAAATTTGCAGATATGTGAGAGATCTTTGACTTCTTCCACTGGTGGCCCGCCGGGCCCTCCTGCCACATGTTTCGTAAGAGCTGACGTGCAATCAAGTGGTTCTCTGTAACACCATTACTGTCACAACTACTGTTATCGTCACCGCAATCACTATTGTCGTCACCACCACCCCCACCACTATCACTGTCGCTGCCACCACAATCACGGCTAACACTACCGCCACCACAGCCAACACTACAATCATCACCACTGCACTGCATCCTTCACGACCACTGCCACCACTATCGCCACCGTCAACACCGCTAGTACTGCCACAACTATCACTGCCGCTGCCATTACTGCCACCACCACCATACTGCCACGCCACCACTACTGTCGCCACCACCGCTACAGCTTCTCCCACCACTACAGCCACTGCCACCATCATCATCGCCAATATTGCCACAATTACCACAATCGTCACCATCATCACCGCCGCTGTCGCCACTTGCACCGCTAGTTCTGCCACAACTATCACCGTCGCCACCACTACTACCACCACTATTGCCACCACTATTGCAACCACCATCGCCACTGCCACCACCGTCACCGCTGTCATCACCATAGCAACCAATAATGCCACCACCACCGTCGCCATCACTACTGCCACCACCATCACCACTGCCACCACTATTGCCACCACCATTACTGCCACTGCCACCACACCATCACCGCCACCATTACTGTCACCACCGTTGCTAACATCACTATTGCCACCACCATCGCCACCATTATTGTCACCACCGCCATCACTACTGCTATCGGCATCACTATTGGCGTCAGTTATGCCCCTCGCCCCTAGATCTCTTTTCTAACGACCACCAGTTATACTTTGTTACATCTCAATATCACCACTACCATCATTACCATCACTTGACCACCCCACCGCTTCCAATGTCAATGTTCCTGCCCCGTCCAGTGCCGCCACCATCACCACTACCACCATGTGGTGATACTTGCCACATGATTATCTACTTCCTGTAGACCAGGTCGTATGTGATTACTCCAAACTGTCCTCCTCGTTAGTAGCCTTTGGTTGGTGATGAATCTTAACAATAAATAGTTAGTCGATTAGCTAAATAAATTCACACTATCAGTAAAGGTTGTACCGCGATACTATGCTTTTTCGAATGTCATGTGAACCTTCTGTACGTAGTCTATATCGCTGGTACCCCTGCACTGAGGGATATCAACCTATCTATCTTTAGCAAGTTGTAAGCTACTCCTCTGCTCGTTCCGTGATGTTCAGCTTCTTGTGTTGATATGTCAGTACCATCACCAGCACAGTTGAATATAACAGTCTTAAGACACAAGTTCCACACTTATACACACGTAGATCGTATATAAAGTTGCAGACAGTTTCTAATTCACATGGTCGTATAGTAGACAGAATCAGAATTGAAACATATACGGTTGCAGGTGAAAGCTTCAAGAGAATGGATAAACTCCACCAGCCGATGAGAGGCGACTCATAAGTCCTCATGGACTATTTTTGCATTTTGAAAGCAGACAATGGATGGGTTCCATCAAGCCCTGTCTTGTACCTGTGTGTGAGGTACTCCTTAAAAGTTATATCCCTGTAGATTGGGGGGTTGTCTTCTGATATCAATTCCTTTAGAGGCCCGTACACTCTTGATGTATCCTGAAAATGAGTTCTGAACAGGCTTGATGTTGAAATCCTAGGCACATCTTTGTTGTTCGCCAGTACTCTATGATTTACGCTTTTGAACTTGTCATTGCTAATGAGCTGCACAAAGAAAGATATCAAACACTCGAGAGTATCGCCTACGTACAATACTAGAATGTAAGTGAACAATATACAAGTCACCAACTCTGATATCTCAGCTGTTCAAGAACCATCCTTGACAATCTATTCAGAGGCAGAAACAATGTTCATCCTGTCGCCCCTTTAAAAAGGACTTTTTACATTTCCAAAATGGGAATGCTTTAGAATAAAAATCACAAAATGGGTGTTCCATATCCACCCTAATTTATATATACCAGGACCTTATTAACACATACCGGAAACCATTACTAGTAGCCATTCACATTTAAACGATGTATCTTTTATTGGGACGGACAGAGTATCCAAATTCATAGGATTCAAAGACTAGTAGAACAAAGGCATTCACGGGGACAAATTTAAATGTTACGAAGAGAGATTTATGAACATATTCACATATTGCAAACTATAAAGAGACAAGTGTGAAAAAATTACACTAGATATTGCAAAGCAATATAGAGTAACTGCAACCTAACACAATTAACTACATCAATGAATTATATAACAAACTTGCCTGTAGAAAATTTGCAACGTTTATGATTAGAGCTCCGGGCAAGTAGGTCACATCAAGCCAACGATTTTCGTGTAGGATTTGAAGGCCACCAGTTTGGTCTTTCAGAAGTATATTGAAGAAGCCACTATCAGTATGGTTGCTAGCGCCCAAAGTCAGTTCTGGTTCAGGGCATACTGGATAGTAATGGCAACCCACAACCAGTCCCTCGGCAAAACCCATCTCTTTCAGGTGATTAGGTTTGAGCCCAAGAGCCTCACTGAACAATTCGAAAAGTCTAATCCTCAATTTCATGAGGCAGCTCGAGTACTCGATCATTATATCTCTACAAGAAAAATAAGTGGACATAGTTAATATGCGTGTTCCAGAAGAATGAACTTATGTCAGCACAGACAGGGCCGCGGTTATTTTTGCTCTGCTACTGTCATAGATTAACCAAGTATTAAATCTGCACCTACAAGAATGAATTACTGAATCTCTCTAGAGTAAGCCACATGCTTACTCAAGAAACACCTGTAACATGTTTGAGGACGAATTCCTTTCCAATCCAAATCTAATTCTTACATAGTCGATATGTCCATTTTTGGTTTACAATCAGTTAGTCAACTATAGAACACGAACAATTAGTCCTGTTAATAAATTGGGTCAGTGGACCCATTATCCGTCCACTAACAGATAATGTGTATTTGTTAGTCTGGATAATTACAGTTAATTAGAGGATATTTATCTCCTAAGTGTTTGAGATAAATACATCTTTATCTCCTAAGAGTTGGAGGTAAAGCCAGTCTCTAATTGTATCTCTATATAAAGGTTAGAGATATCCCAATAAATCAAGGAAGTCATAGCAATAATCCCTCTCTCTATAGCACTCTCTCTAGAGCAATCACCAAGCTCTAGGATTTGGTTCGTGGACGAAGAACTCGACTCTAGTAGCCGTTTTCGTACCTGCGAAAAAGATCAAGCGCGTTGGAGGCTCGTAACAACAAGGATCCTACGTCGGAATTTTCGGAGACTTCGTACGGTATGTTTTCGAACCCATTACGTGTTACGTGGTAGCACGATGAATGTTGTAATCGTTTCAACATTGGTATCAGAGCATGATTACTTGTTGATTCGCCTTTAACATGCTAGATTAAATAATGTGCATGTTACGATTTTTTCCGGATACATGAACGAGACCCATTACAAAAATTCGAAATTTATTGAGCATGTTTTCTAAAAAATAATTATATAGTTTTGTTCTCCTATGGTTGAGGATGAACTCCATAAAATTTCGTGATTTTTGGATGCATGATTTGTGAGAAATCACGATTTTATTTTTCAAGAAAACTGTGGTTTTTTCGAGTTTTGGGACTCAAATTCGGAGCATGATATTCTGTTTTTATCATGATCGGTTGGTACATAATTAATCTATGTTGTATAAGCTTTCCAACGATATATCGTACGCATTATTTGGCTTAAAAACGAGAGAGATATGGCATCCCGAAGTTGGCATCGCGACATGGCGGCGCTGAAAAAATTAGGTTTTCCTACGAAGATGATGAACAGTGTTACACGCGCGCCACGCGCTATGCCGAGCCGCCGACGCGCGCCACGCGCTCAAGCCGAGCCGCAGTAGCGCACCACGCGTCAAGCTGCGCTGTCACGCGCCGCACGCGCCCACGCGTGCAGCCAAGGCTGCTGCCACGTGCCCACCCGCGCGTGCTACTCACGCGCCTGCCAGAACACAGATGCTGCCCCACACGCATGGCGGCGCGTGGAGGCGCGTGAAGGCTGTTTCCGGCCATTTTTGGACCCACCGCCGGCGCGTGAAGCCTTGTATTCGCTTCTGTAAGTTTGTTGTGGTATTAAATTTACTTTTATACCCTCTGTGTGTATTCAGTTTAATTTTTAAACGATTTTTCTATAGAAAATTAGCTTTAAAATTTTGTTTTATATACACAGAATTTTTCTTTAATTCCAGAGGGCATATTAAGGATAAATTTACTGTTTGCCAATTTTTTAGGATTTATCTCTCAGTTTTTGGTCATTTGTGAGTATTTTTGTGGTACTTTTGTGGTTCCCAAAAATACGAATAATGCGTAAATATTATTTTTTTGCACTTCGTGAGTAGCAATAAATATTTTTGGAGAGTTATATGACATAGATAAATTATGTCTAATTTATTACATGCTTGCCTTGATTTGTGTTATGGTTTAAATATACTTTTGAGGTATATTTGTTGGGTTTTTGGTAAATCCACACTTTTAAACCATTTATATTTTCAAGGCCCTTGTCGCCCGTTTTCCTTGGGAGGAGAATGTGGCATATTCATCCATTTTATTACCCTTTAACTTCTTATTTGAGCATGCTAGTTTTAGGTTAAATGGATGGATATTAGATTGACATTCTAAAGAAACTTATGTTTTATGTGTTTACTCTTGCTTTAAGAAAATTCTTTTGAGAATAATGTGCTGTGCGGCATCTCCATTTGTTTTATTGGAGTAGTTTGTAGTAGGATTCTCAAAGATGTTGTATTCTGCTATTTCCCTGTATATTTCGAGAAAGCCTTGTACGGGGATGTAATTTCGCACGCACATTATTCAAACCAGAATTTTCTTAGCATAAGTTATTAGAATGCCAATAGGGCTCAATGGAGTCCTTGCAAATTTAATTGCATGGTGCAATTTTATATTGTTCTAAATTATCATGTGGATGATTTATTATATTGTGGCTTATATGATGATGAAATTTATTGCGAAAAATTACTTGAAAAATATTTTTCCCAACTCACATACATGGGAGATGATTACGAGCTTAGCAGATTTTCGATTTCATGATGTGAGGAAGGATTATGTTTTTCATTTGAATTTTTTGAAATAAATAGAAGGATGTATAATTAATGTCTTTTCCTTGCGCAATCTAATGTAGTGAATATAATGGCCACCAAAAATGTCATAGCTGATCTCGTTAAGGGTGAGAAACTTAACGGAGATAATTATGACGTTTGGCACAAAAAGATGAAATTCATGCTGAACGAACAAGAGCTCGAGGAGCACTTGACCAAGGAGATGGTCGCGCCAACTGAGGCGCAACCCCTAAGAGACCACACTGCCTACCAGAAATGGAATCAGAAAGATCGTAGTGCGCGCTACACCTTGTTGAGCAGCTTGCAAAATGATCTAATTGGGCAGTATGATGAACTTCCAACTTGCAAAGCTTTATGGGATCAGCTCAAGTTCTCTTTTGGTGGAACCTCAACTACGCGGCTTCGTAGCCTTGTGATTAAGTTTGAGGAGTACACAAAAGACCCTAAACATACCATGAGTGAACATCTAAGGATGATGTCCAATATGATTGGTAAGCTAAGGGATGCTGGCCATGCGCTCACAGATGAGCAGCAAGTCAGAGCTGTCATAAGGTCCCTTCCTGCCTCGTGGGCCAATATGAAACAGATATTGACCCACAGTGAAAACATCAAGAACTTTTCTGATGTTTCACAGCATGTCATCCTTGAGGACGAGACTCGAGATACTGACAAGACCCTTGCTTATGTCGCCCAAGGGGGATCGCGCAATGCAAATGGCAAGCGCGAAAGACAAAGTAAGAAAGGTAAGAAAGGCGAGGCTAGCACTTCTGCGCCAAAGGAAGGAAAAATGAAGAAACGCAAGAGAGGAAAACGTGGTGGGAAAAAGGATCTGTCTAAAGTTAAATGCTTCAACTGTCAACAGAAAGGACACTTCGCTCGTGATTGCACTGAGCCGAAGAAGGTACTTTCAGAATCTCTCTCTCAGTTATATGTTTCCTCACATGTGATGGTTGCTCATTCCCAACCTGTGTGGTTTGTGGATACAGGTGCAACAAAACATGTAGCACGTGATCGAGAGGGGTTCGTAGATTATCACCGGATTCCAGCGGGTAGCAAACATATCTTCATGGGAAACAATAGCTCCGAAGAGGTGCTAGGGGTTGGTTCTTACCAGCTCAAGTTGCGCACTGGGCGCACATTGATTCTAGAGGATGTGCGATATGCACCCACAGTTCGGCTTAATCTACTTTCAGTTACTGCTTTATTAGACAGTGGTTTTTCCTTTATTTTTAGGGGTAATAAGTTGGACATTTTTTTGGATGATGTTTTGTTCGGACATGGTTTTCGCATGGATAGTCTTTTTCAATTGGATTTAATTGATTCTCAGTCTTCTTATTCTTATGTGGTGAATGATAATATTGTGAATGATTCTACCACCTGGCATGCAAGACTGGGCCACATAGGCCAAGATAGAATGACTCGTTTGGCTAGAGAAGGCCTTTTTGGCCCACTCGCAAAAGTCAATCTACAAACTTGTGAGGCTTGTTTGGCCGGTAAAGCATGCAGGAAGCCTTTTGGAAAGGCTGTGAGAGCAACTCAACCACTTGAGCTAGTTCACTCTGATATATGCGGACCTATGAGTGTAAAGGCACGCCATGGCGCCTCTTATTTCCTTACACTGATAGACGATTATACGCGATATGGTTATGTGTATCTGATATCTCACCGCTACGAAGCTTTGGACTGTTTCAAACGCTTTGTAGCTGAGGTTGAGAATCAGAAAGAGAAGAATTTAAAAACTCTTCGCACTGACCGAGGACGCGAATATTTGTCAGATCACTTCAAGAAGTTTTGTGAGGAAAAGGGGATACGCAGGCAACATATTGTGTGCCTTCACAGTCAGTCAAATCCACCCATTATGAGCTTTGGAATGGCCAAAAGCCAAATTTGGATAACTTGCGCCCATGGGGCTCAGCAGGTTATGTTCACAGTACTTCTCATAAGTATGGGAAACTAGGGCCTAGAGCAAAGAAGAGTATCTTTCTAAGGTATTCTGAAAACTCTAAAGGCTATGTAATGTATGGTGAACATCCAAATGGTGGAAGGACTGAAATAGAGTCTCGTGATGTCGATTTCATAGAGAGTGATTTTCCTAGCATTGGAGATGCGAGTAAGAATCTTGACCTCTATGAGTTAGAGGAGGTTGAACCAACTTTACCATCTTCAAGCGAAGGTGGGGAATTAGTTCCTCATTTGGTTGTCGCTGAAGATAGTGTAAGTGACCTTCAACCTAGTGGGAGTATCCCAGACAGTGGGAGCACACCACAAGGACCATTAGGTCAACAAGATTCTCAACTGCGTAGAGGTGCACGAGGAAGAGTTCCACGTCGTCGTTTTGAGATTGACGGAGAAATTCTTATGTGCACTCCAAATGATGAGGACGAGCCTACTTCTGTGGAAGAAGCCTTATCTTCATCTGCTAGAAATGAGTGGATGGCTGCAATGAAGGATGAGTTAAGCTCAATGGAAAAGAATCGGGTCTGGGAGTTGATTGACCTTCCGCCAGGGCGCAAGACTATTGGAAACAAGTGGGTTTTTAAAGTCAAGCGCAAGGTAGATGGGTCAATTGACAAGTATAAGGCACGTCTTGTGGCGAAAGGCTATACCCAACTGCGGGGTGTGGACTATGAAGATACTTTCTCCCCAGTGGTGAGATTTGCTTCAATTCGCCTGATCCTAGCTATTGTCGCCCAGCAGGATTTAGAACTTTTTCATATGGATGTTAAGACTGCGTTTCTCAATGGAGAACTAGACGAAGAGATTTATATGGCTCAACCCGAGGGTTTTGAAGTCAAGGGACATGAGCGCAAAGTTTGCCGACTCAAACGTTCTATATATGGTCTCAAACAATCGTCTAGGCAGTGGTACTTTAGGTTTCATCATGCCATTACCTCTATAGGTTTTGAAATGATTGAACAAGACCATTGCGTTTACGTAAAACGATCCAAGAAAAATATTCTAATCCTTTCTTTGTATGTGGATGACATTCTTTTAGCTGGGAATGACATGAGTTCCATTGTCGCCACTAAGCAGTGGCTGTCCTCAACTTTTGAGATGAAGGACATGGGAGAAGCTAATTATGTGCTCGGAGTTAAAATCATACGTGATCGTCCAAAGAGACTTCTCGGTTTGTCTCAAGAGACATATATCAAGAAGGTCATTGAACGATTCCGTATGCATAACTCAAAACCCATAGACACTCCAATGGACAAGGCGTGTACTTTAACAACAGACCAATGCCCAAAGAATGATGAGGAAAAGAATCGGATGTCCAAAGTGCCTTACGCGGCTGCAGTTGGGAGTCTGATGTACGCTATGTTGTGTACGCGTCCAGACATCTGCTTTGCCGTTGGAATGGTGAGTCGTTATCAGAGTAATCCTGGACCCGCTCATTGGAATGCGGTGAAGAGGATCCTTCGATACTTGCGTGGAACCGCTGATCTCGTCCTGTGTTATCATGGTGGAGACTTGAGACTGAGAGTATACAGCGATGCTGATTGGGGCGCTGATAGAGATGAGCGCATATCCACTTCGGGTGGAGCTATCTCTTGGCACAGCAAGAAAAAGTCTTGCATCGCCCTATCCACGATAGAGTCGGAGTATGTTGCTTGTTCAGCAGCAGTCCAGGAAACTGTTTGGTTGAGGTCATTCTTACAGGCTCTAGGGGTTACAGCTCATGCAGATGAGTCTGTCACTGTTCACTGTGTCAATACAGCTACCCTAGATTTTGTAACGGACCCCAAATATCAAACACATAGGCCTTCGTTATCACTTCATTAGAACTTTAGTTGCGCAAGGAGAGGTGACCATGAAACATATACCTACTGGCAGAATGGTGGCTGATCCTTTGACCAAGCCTATTGCTAGAGATGTTTTCCTTTCTCACATTAGGAGTATGGGACTACGTAGGTTTTGATATGTTTATGGCATCTTATGTACTTGACATTATTTATTACATTAAATTTTCATTCCTTGATTTGAGTTTATTTTGGAATGAATGGATAATCTTTGTGATTACATATACATCCTTATTGAGAGTGTCACCAGGCTCGAATTGACCCACTCACACGGGTAATTCACCTTGGCGCTAAGATAGCGAGCAAGATGAGACATAATTGTCTTAAGCGCCAAGTGGGCGAATAAGATGATACAGCTTATAAAGCAAACATGTCGCCTTAGTTGGAGCTAAGATGAGACCTAAAAATGTAGGTCGATCATAGAGTATCTCCACAACTCTATGTAGCCTGTTTACAGCCGAATGTGAGATTTCAGGCAGGCACTATGAGAGTGACTGGGCTGAAAAACTCAGGTTAGGCGCTTGTACAGCGACTAGACTTAGATTCGTATGGCGTATTTATTATACATTTATGTGACACGCCCTTGCGGGTTACGCCATAGCATGCAAATCATACTGCATGTGCTAAATGCAGACCGACAGTGGGAGTGACGAATGAATCCCTGCTTCGTCACTGTGTGAGCCACTTGGATCGAAATTTTTTGATCCTATATAGTACCCTTTTCACCTTAGACTATGTCATGAAGAGGATACTCAATGTCGCTACTTTAGCATGTACCCTTGGATCATGGATGATGCGGTCTCGCGGGGCATGTCTAGGAAAGCGGTTGGGTCTAATTGGAATGACATGAGGGCTTTGGGAAGAAAGTTCAATATTACATCATGTTGTGTGATTCATAGCCCGGGCGACTTTGTCGATTTTCGTTTCGATATGAGTCATGAATACATAACATATGAGAGGTTTAACACTGCTCATTATGAGGGATTTGAGAGTGTTTAATCTGGTGTAGTTGAACTATCTGGGGTACATACGAGATTTATTGGAGTGATGTATTGTGTTAGTTTGGTGATAACTTAATACAATACTCCTCAACTGGACATCCTTTCTCGTAGGTCGCACGTTCCATTTCCTGTATGAGGAGATGAGTGGACGAGAGATAAAGAGGGACTACGATTTATTTGCCCTGTGTGTGGGCGAGTGGGAGCTGTTAATAAATTGGGTCAGTGGACCCATTATCCGCCCACTAACAGATAATGTGTATTTGTTAGTCTGGATAATTACAGTTAATTAGAGGATATTTATCTCCTAAGTGTTTGAGGTAAATACATCTTTATCTCCTAAGAGTTGGAGGTAAAGTCAGTCTCTAATTGTATCTCTATATAAAGGCTAGAGATATCCCAATAAATCAAGGAAGTCATAGCAATAATCCCTCTCTCTATAGCACTCTCTCTAGAGCAATCACCAAGCTCTAGGATTTGGTTCGTGGACGAAGAACTCGACTCTAGTAGCCGTTTTCGTACCTGCGAAAAAGATCAAGCGTGTTGGAGGCTCGTAACAACAAGGATCCTACGTCGGAATTTTCGGAGACTTCGTACGGTATGTTTTCGAACCCATTACGTGTTACGTGGTAGCACGATTGTAATCGTTTCAACAGTCACTAAAGCAGTGATGTTGCTAAAAGATGAACCACACCTTCAGGTTTGATAGTCTTATAAGAACAGGATAGAATTCATAATAATAACAATTTGGTCGCGTACCTGCAAACAGCAGGCAATTCTTCCTGATCAGGTGGATGAGGAGCCAGGACACATTTAACGGTATCCCTCCAGTCAGCCGGTGGTTCTTGATACAGAGCACGGTTGCTATAATAGGCAAATTTCTTTGTAACATCACGCAAATAGTATTGTTTCTTCACCCCACTTTTTGCAGGAGTCTTTGATTTTGTCAATGACCTCAGCGCGAAGTCCTGCATCTTCATCGACACCTTTAAAGTCGATGACTGGAATACTTATTTGAGAGTATCTGGAGCCTGAATTCTCTTCAGGCTCAAGATAGTCATGGATGAAATTACGTGGGACTTTCGCCAAACCAGCATCGACAAGCCCCTTTACGCCAACTTTTGTATCATCAAACGCCTTTCTCTCGCTTTGGCGATCATGATCTGGCAGTGGTTTGCCACTGTTTGCTACCACCATTTTATGTTCCCTCTTGAAATACTGAATATCAGTTAAAGGAGATAAAGAGATGGAAAAGGAAGAAAGACAAAAACTGTATGCTTTGGAATCGAAGGATTGGTATCGAACGTCGTATCTGCTGTTTTCGAACTCTTCTGCCGGCCAAGAATCTGTTAAAAGCTATGTAAACAGAGAAAAGGGTGGGGAGAATTCTGTTGCAGATCTTATTTCACCTATGCATCATTTTCTACACCATTGGATGGCTAAGAAGAGGATACAGGAAGTCATCCAACTCAGCTGGTACAATCATTGTTAAAGCTAACTAAGGGACAACTAACTTGACTAAGGCGCAACTATAGGTACTTAGCTGTAAAGACCATTGTTAAGAATTGCTATAGGGACGAATGGTCAGGGAGGGTACAAGATTTTTGTTAATAAATTGGATTAGTGGACCCATTATCCGCCCACTAACAGATAATGTGTATTTGTTAGTCTGAATAATTACAGTTATTTAGAGTATATTTATCTCCTAAGTGTTTGAGATAAATACAATATTTATCTCATAGGTATTTGAGATAAAGTCTGTCTCTAAATACTAAGATTAGATATATCCCAATAAAAAGGCATGACAGATAATAAGTCACATGACAATTCCTCTCTCTATAGCACTCTCTCTAGAGCAATCACCAAGCTCTAGGATTTGGTTCGTGGACGAAGAACTCGACTCTAGTAGCCGTTTTCGTACCTGCGAAAAAGATCAAGCGTGTTGGAGGCTCGTAACAACAAGGATCCATCGTCGAAAAATTCGGAGACTTCATACGGTATGTTTTCGAACCCACTACGTGTTACGTGGTAGCGCATTAATAATTTTATTCAACATTGGTATCAGAGCATGATTACTTGTTGATTCGCCTTTAACATGCTAGAATAAATTATGTGCATGTTGCGATTTTTTCCGGATACATGAATGAGATCCATTATTAAAATTCAAAATTTTTTGAGCATGTTTTTCTGAAAAATAATTATATGTTTTTGTTCTCCTATGGTTGAGGATGAACTCCGTAAAATTTTCGTGATTTTTGGATGCATGGTTTGTGAGAAATCACGATTTTATTTTTCAAGAAAACTGTGATTTTTTCGAGTTTTGGGACTCAAATTCGGAGCATGATATAAAATTTTTATCATGATCGGTTGGTACATAATTAATCTATGTCACATAAGCTTTCCAACGATATATGGCACGCATTATTTGGCTTAAAAACGAGAGAGATATGGCCTTAAAAGTTGGCATCGCGACATGGAGGCGGCTATGAAAATTAGGGTTTTAAAGAAGAAGATGAACAGTATACCCACGCGCGCCACGTGCTCAAGCCGAGCCCAGACTCGCGCCACGAGTGAAGTCAGCCGCGCACGAGACACGCGCGCCAAGCCGCGCTCCCACGCTCCAGCCGTGGCTGCCACCACGCGCCACACGCCCTCCTCGCATTGCAGCTTCCACGCCCCCCATGCGTGCGCGTGTACACACGCGCCAGTTCACAGAAAACCCAAGACACTGCCCCACGCGCATGGAGGCGCGTAAGGGCTATTTTTTGGGCCGTTTTCTTACCGCCGGCGAGTGGAGCTCCATCTTGACCTACTGATTTTTTTTATGGTGTTAAACTTAATTTTATACCCTTTGTGTGTATTCTGTTTAATTTTTAAACGAATTTTTCTATAAAAAATAGCTTTAAAATTTTATTTTATACACACAATTTTTTCTTTAATTCCAGAGGGTATAGAAAGGTTAAATTTACTGTTTGTCAATTTTTTAAAAATTTATCTCTCATTTTTTGGCTGTTTGGGAGTATTTTTGTGGTACTTTTGTGTTCCCAAAAATACGAATAATGCGTAAATATTAATTTTTGCACTTCGTGGACAGAAATAAATATTTTTTGAGAGTTATATGACATAGATAAATTATGTTTTATTACTTGCCTTGATTAGTGTTATGGTTTAAATATGCTTTTGTTGAAGTATATTTGTTGGGCTTTGGTAAGACCACGCTTTTAAACCCAATTTCAAGGCCTGCACGCCCGTTTTCCTTGGAAGGAGAATGTGGCATATTCATCCATTTAATTACCCTTTAACTTGTTATTTGAGCATGCTAGTTTTAGGTTAAATGATGGATATTAGATTGGCATTCTAAAGAAACTTATGTTTAATGTGTTTACTCTTGTTTTAAGAAAATTCTTTTGAGAATAATGTGTTGTGCGGCATCTCCATTTGTTTTATTGGAGTAGTTTGTAGTAGGATTCTCAAAGATGTTGTATTCTACTATTTCCCTGTATATTTTCAGAAAGCCTTGTACGGGGATGTAATTTCGCACGCACATTATTCAAGCCAGAATTTTCTTAGCATAAGTTATTAGAATGCCAATAGGGCTCAATGGAGTCCTTGCACACTTTTTTGTATGGTGCAATTATATTGTTCTAAATTATCATGTGGATGATTTATTACATTGTGGCTTATATGATGATGAAATTTATTGCAAAAAATTACTTGGAAAATATTTTCCCAACTCACATACATGGGAGATGATTACGAGCTTAGCAAATTTTCGATTTCATGATGTGAGGAAGGATTATGTTTTTCATTTGAATTTTTTGAAATAAATAGAAGGATGTATAATTAATGTCTTTTTCTTTGCGCAAACTAATGTAGTGAATAGAATGGCCACCAAGAATGTCATAGCTGATCTCGTTAAGGGTGAGAAACTTAACGGAGATAATTATGACGTTTGGCACAAAAAGATGAAATTCATGCTAAACGAACAAGAGCTCGAGGAGCACTTGACCAAAGAGATGGTCGCGCCCACTGAGGGCAACCCCTAAGAGACCACACTGCCTACCAGAAATGGAATCAGAAAGATCGTAGTGCGCGCTACACCTTGTTGAGCAGCTTGCAAAATGATCTAATCGGGCAGTATGATGAACTTCCAACTTGCAAAGCTTTATGGGATCAGCTCAAGTTCTCTTTTGGTGGAACCTCAACTACGCGGCTTCGTAGCCTTGTGATTAAGTTTGAGGAGTACACAAAAGACCCTAAGCATACCATGAGTGAACATCTAAGGATGATGTCCAATATGATTGGTAAGCTAAGGGATGCTGGCCATGCGCTCACAGATGAGCAGCAAGTCAGAGCTGTCATAAGGTCCCTTCCTGCCTCATGGGCCAATATGAAACAGATATTGACCCACAGTGAAAACATTAAGAACTTTTCTGATGTTTCACAGCATGTCATCCTTGAGGACGAGACTCGAGATGCTGACAAGACCCTTACTTATGTCGCCCAAGGGGGATCGCGCAATGCAAATGGCAAGCGCGGAAGACAAAGTAAGAAAGGTAAGAAAGGCGAGGCTAGCACTTCTGCGCCAAAGGAAGGAAAAATGAAGAAACGCAAGAGAGGAAAACGTGGTGGGAAAAAGGATTTGTCTAAAGTCAAATGCTTCAACTGTCAACAGAAAGGACACTTCGCTCGTGATTGCACTGAGCCGAAGAAGGTACTTTCAGAATCTCTCTCTCAGTTATATGTTTCCTCACATGTGATGGTTGCTCATTCCCAACCTGTGTGGTTTGTGGATACAGGTGCAACAAAACATGTAGCACGTGATCGAGAGGGGTTCGTAGATTATCACCGGATTCCAGCGGGTAGCAAACATATCTTCATGGGAAACAATAGCTCCGAAGAGGTGCTAGGGGTTGGTTCTTACCAGCTCAAGTTGCGCACTGGGCGCACATTGATTCTTGAGGATGTGCGATATGCACCCACTGTTCTGCTTAATCTACTTTCAGTTACTGCTTTATTAGACAGTGGTTTTTCCTTTATTTTTAGGGGTAATAAGTTGGACATCTTTTTGGATGATGTTTTTTCGGACATGGTTTTCGCATGGATAGTCTTTTTCAATTGGATTTAATTGATTCTCAGTCCTCTTATTCTTATGTGGTGAATAATAATATTGTGAATGATTCTACCACCTGGCATGCAAGACTGGGCCACATAGGCCAAGATAGAATGACTCGTTTGGCTAGAGAAGGCCTTTTGGGCCCACTCGCAAGAGTCAATCTACAAACATGTGAGGCTTGTTTGGCCGGTAAAGCATGCAGGAAGCCTTTTGGAAAGGCTGTGAGAGCAACTCAGCCACTTGAGCTAGTTCACTCTGACATATGTGGACCTATAAGTGTAAAGGCACGCCATGGCACCTCTTATTTCCTTACACTGATAGACGATTATACGCGATATGGTTATGTGTATCTGATATCTCACCGCTATGAAGCTTTGAATTGTTTCAAACGCTTTGTAGCAGAGGTTGAGAATCAGAAAGAAAAGAGTTTAAAAACTCTTCGCACTGACCGGGGACGAGAATATTTGTCTGATCACTTCAAGAAGTTTTGTGAGGAAAAAGGGATACGCAGGCAACTTACTATTCCTAATACTCCACAACAAAATGGTGTTGCAGAAAGAAGGAATAGAACATTGTTAGACATGGTTAGGTCTATGATGGCGCAAGCAAACCTCCCAATATCTTTTTGGGGGATGCTCTTTTGACTACAGCCTATATACTTAATCGAGTGCCTTCACAATCAGTCAAATCCACCCCATATGAGCTTTGGAATGGCCAAAAGCCAAATTTGGATAACTTGCGCCCATAGGGCTCAGCATGTTATGTTCACAGTACTTCTCATAAGTATGGGAAACTAGGGCCTAGAGCTAAAAAAAAGTATTTTCTTGAGGTATTCTAAAAACTCTAAAGGCTATGTGATGTATGGTGAACATCCAAATGGTGGAAAGACTGAAATAGAGTCTCATGATGTCGATTTCATACAGAGTGATTTTCCTAGCATTGGAGACGCAAGTAAGAATCTTGACCTCTATGAGTTAGAGGAAGTTGAAGCCACTTTACCATCTCCAAGCAAAGGTGGGGAATTAGTTCCTCATCATGTTGTCGCTGAAGATAGTATAAGTGACCTTCAACCTAGTGGGAGCATCCTAGACAGTGGGAGCACACCATCAGGACCATCAGGTCAACAAGATTCTCAACTGCATAGAGGTGCACGAGGAAGAGTTCCACGTCATCGTTTTGAGATTGATGGTAAATTCTTATGTGCACTCCAACTGATGAAGATGAGCCCACTTCTGTGGAAGAAGCCTTATCTTCACCTGCTAGTAATGAGTGGATGGCTGCAATGAAAGATGAGTTGAGCTCAATGGAGAAGAATTAGGTCTGGGAGTCGGTTGACCTTCAGCCAGGGCGCAAGACTGTTGGAAACAAGTGGGTTTTAAAAGTCAAGCGCAAGGTAGATGGGTCAATTGACAAGTATAAGGCACGTCTTGTGGCGAAAGGCTATACCCAACAATGGGGTGTGGACTATGAAGACACATTCTCCCCAGTGGTGAGATTTGCTTCAATTCACCTGATCCTAGCTATTGTCGCCCAACAGGATTTAGAACTTTTTCATATGGATGTTAAGACTGCGTTTCTCAATGGAGAACTAGACGAAGAGATTTATATGGCTCAACCTAAGGGTTTTGAAGTCAAGGGACATGAGCGCAAAGTTTGCCGGCTCAAACGTTCTATATATGGTCTCAAACAATTGTCTAGGCAGTGGTACTTTAGGTTTCATCATGCCATTACCTCTATAGGTTTTGAAATGATTGAACAAGACCATTGCGTTTACGTAAAACGATCCAAGAAAAATATTCTGATCCTTTCTTTGTATGTGGATGACATTCTTTTAGCTGGGAATGACATGAGTTCCATTGTCGCCACTAAGCAGTGGCTGTCCTCAACTTTTGAGATGAAAGACATGGGAGAAGCTAATTATGTGCTCGGGGTTAAAATCATATGTGATCGTCCAAAGAGACTTCTCGGTTTGTCTCAAGAGACATATATCAAGAAGGTCATTGAACGATTCCGTATGCATAACTCAAAACCCATAGACACTCTAATGGACAAGGCGTGTACTTTAAGTACAGACCAATGCCCAAAGAATGATGAGGAAAAGAATCGGATGTCCAAAGTGCCTTACGCGGCTGCAATTAGGAGTCTGATGTACGCTATGTTGTGTACGCGTCCAGACATCTGCTTTGCCGTTGGAATGGTGAGTCGTTATCAGAGTAATCCTGGACCCGCTCATTGGAATGCGGTGAAGAGGATTCTTCGATACTTACGTGGAACCGCTGATCTCGTCCTGTGTTATCATGGTGGAGACTTGAGATTGAGAGGATACATCGATGCTGATTGGGGCGGTGATAGAGATGAGCGCAGATCCACTTCAGGTTATGCATTCATACTAGGAGGTGGAGCTATCTCTTGGTGCAGCAAGAAATAGACTTGCATCGCCCTATCCACGATGGAGTCGGAGTATGTTGCTTGTTCAGCAGCAGTCCAGGAAGCTGTTTGGTTGAGGTCATTCTTACAGGCTCTAGGGGTTACAGCTCATGCAGACGAGCCTGTCACTGTTCACTGTGACAATACAGCTGCCCTAGATTTTGTAAAAGAACCCAAATATCATGGGAAGGCCAAACACATAGGCCTTCGTTATCACTTCATTAGAACTTTAGTTGCGCAAGGAGAGGTGACCATAAAGCATATACCTACTGGCAGAATGGTGGCTGATCCTTTGACCAAGCCTATTGCTAGAGATGTTTTCCTTTCTCACATTAGGAGTATGGGACTACGTAGGTTTGATATGTTTATGGCATCTTATGTACTTGACATTATTTATTACATTAAATTTTCATTCCTTGATTTGAGTTTATTTTGGAATGAATGGATAATCTTTGTGATTACATATACATCCTTGTTGAGAGTGTCACCAGGCTTGAATTGACCCACTCACACGGGTAATTCACCTTGGCGCTAAGATAGCGAGCAAGATGAGACATAATTGTCTTAGGCGCCAAGTGGGCGAATAAGATGATACAGCTTATAAAGCAAACATGTCGCCTTAGTTGGAGCTAAGATGAGACCTATAAAGTTAGGTCGATCATAGAGTATCTCCACAACTCTATGTAGCCTGTTTACAGCCGAATGTGAGATTTCAGGCAGGCACTATGAGAGTGACTGGGCTGAAAAACTCAGGTTAGGCGCTTGTACAGCGACTAGACTTAGATTCGTATGGCGTATTTTATTATACATTTATGTGACACGCCCTTACGGGTTACGCCATAGCATGCAAATCATACTGCATGTGCTAAATGCAGACCGACAGTGGGAGTGACGAATGAATCCCTGCTTCGTCACTGTGTGAGCCACTTGGATCGAAATATTTTTGATCCTATATGGTACCCTTTTCACCTTAGACTATGTCATGAAGAGGATACTCAATGTCGCTACTTTAGCATGTACCCTTGGATCATGGATGATGCGGTCTCGCGGGGCATGTCTAGGAAAGCGGTTGGGTCTAATTGGAATGACATGAGGGCTTTGGGAAGAAAGTTCAATATTACACCATGTTGTGTGATTCATAGCCCGGGCGACTTTGTCGATTTTTGTTTCGATATGAGTCATGAATACATAACATATGAGAGGTTTAACACTGCTCACTATGAGGGATTTGAGAGTGTTTAATCTGGTGTAGTTGAACTATCTGGGGTACATACGAGATTTTTTGGAGTGATGTATTGTGTTAGTTTGGTGATAACTTAATACAATACTCCTCAACTGGACATCCTTTCTCGTAGGTCGCACGTTCCATTTCCTGTATGAGGAGATGAGTGGACAAGAGATAAGGAGGGACTACACGATTTATTTGCCCTGTGTGTGGGCGAGTGGGAGCTGTTAAT
This sequence comes from Escallonia herrerae, assembly GCA_033070095.1. Lineage (NCBI taxonomy): Eukaryota > Viridiplantae > Streptophyta > Magnoliopsida > Escalloniales > Escalloniaceae > Escallonia > Escallonia herrerae. Next base: position 615,060 of record JAVXUP010000006.1, read on the forward strand.
AAATTGGGTCAGTGGACCCATTATCCGCCCACTAACAGATAATGTGTATTTGTTAGTCTGGATAATTACAGTTATTTAGAGGATATTTATCTCCTAAGTGTTTGAGATAAATACAATATTTATCTCCTAAGTGTTTGAGGTAAAGTCAGTCTCTAAATACTATCTCTATATAAAGACTAGAGATATCCCAATAAAAAAGAGGTAACAGACAATAAGTCACAAGATAATCTCTCTCTCTATAGCACTCTCTCTAGAGCAATCACCAAGCTCTAGGATTTGGTTCGTGGACGAAGAACTCGACTCTAGTAGCCGTTTTCGTACCTGCGAAAAAGATCAAGCGTGTTGGGGGCTTGTAACAATAAGGATTCATCGTCGAAAAATTCGGAGACTTCATACGGTATATTTCCGAACTCATTACGTGTTACGTGGTATCACATTAATTGTAATTTCAACAATTTGATTGAGTTACAGGCGAGTGATATTTAAAAATTATAAAACATAACTATCAGGACGTGAATTGGGAGCATCATTCGTCCAAAAAGATCCCAACCACACGTATGAAAGGACCACGTAACTTTCATTTTCAGGTTTTAGCACGAAAATAATGGATTGGTCCATAAAGTCATTGATTGGTCACGTAAAGTCTTTATGGTCGACCCGTACCAGATTGTGGTTTTGCGTCTGATAACAACTCAATCGAATGATTTTTCTGATAACTCCTCCTCAATTGGCCTGTATGGTTTCGGTGTAATTCCTTCCTGTAAATGTGTTCTAATAACTCTTGCGAAAGAAATTCTAGGACCTTTATTATTATTAGTAACAAGCTGCACAAAGGAGCTCATAATACAGTAAGATAATGTAATTTGCTGCAGAAACATAAGTCTTCAGATTCGTAATAGAATGTACCTTTGGGCCACTAAACACATTGTCAAGCAACTGTGTCAATCCACGAAAAGTAATTGTAACAATACACATGCTTTACAATTTTCACTATTTATTACATGCCAAAATAATTATGGAATCCAATGACGCTTCATTTAACATTACAGAAAACTCAGGCGCTAGAGGTGATGCTCCATGTTAGCCCAAAGGATGTTATCAAATCTGAATAATTTCGATAAGGAGGGTGGAGTTACAGCCTGGATCCTGTCCTTTGCGGGCCTCATTCGTCGGTGCTGTCTATTCCAAGCTTCAGTAACGGACACTAGTTACAAATACCTTTTCAGGTAGCACATCAGATAAGCGATGCTGTTATGAGTTACCTCTTATCTACGCAATCAGAATGTTTGTCTTGATTTCGAGCCGCTGCGGTAATCTAAATTAACAACATAGTTTACAAAACAATGAGAATTCATGTCATTCAAGAGACACCATCATAGTACTTTCCCATATAAACTCATGAATTAATTTTTATGATACACATGATGTTTTCTCTTTACTCTTAGGATGCTACCCTTGTCATCTTCTCTGCTTCAATCAGTTTTTGCTCTCTCATCACCAGTTTTGTTGATGCAGTAAGAGTACGAAAAATGTAAGACTACACTTGAGATGCTGTCATGCCTTTCCCAATTTTCATTCTTGGGAGGGTACTTTGGAAATCTAGACAATGAGTTGCATAGCATGATGCAACACATACACTTCAAGAAATAAAATTGAGTAACAAAAAGTAGCAAATTAGCCGTAAAACTGTAGTCATTTGAACTAACATCTTTTCCAAAGCAGCTGAGCGAGTATAACTTGCCTGCAGAAAATTGGCATTGTTTCTTATAAGAGCTCCGGGAAAGTGGGGGACATCAATCCACTGATTATCATGTAGGACTTGATGGCCACCCACTTGGTCTTGTAGAAGTATAGTAAGGAAGCCACCATTAGTATGGTTGTTCATGCCTATAGTCAATTCCGGTTCAGGGCATACCAAGTAGCAAGTGGTATCAGAGTTTCCAGGTTTATTTTTGAGCAAAACTGAAATCGATTTCAGAGGATAAATATGTAGAACAACACGACCATGAAGTATGCCTGTGAAAATTCGATGGGAAGATGAATTTTGGCAGATGGCAAAGCACGGTAAGGATTTGAGCTGTGCGATAGGGATGTTGAAGCACGCATGAGGAGCGAGCTCGAGGCATTTAGAGAGCGCTTGCAGCGGACTGTTGCAAGTCAAGTGCAGCTAATCTTCAATAGATCAGATGACTTGGAGGTAAAGTCGTGCTAGAGGGGAAAGTCGATGTGTTCGTGGTGGAGTTAGATGACTTTTTTTTTTGTAAAAAGGAGTTAGATGACTTGATTGAGGAGAGAGTATCCCATTGCACCAAGCGGGAGGTGCAACGGCGCAAGGATCTCGAGGGGCAAGTCACGGAGCTCCAAGAAGAACTAGGTGAGTGTAAGAGAGAGCTTACAAGAGCTACGAGGCAGGGGTGTATAGCGGTGCAGCCAAGGCAAAAGAAAATGCCAGAGCCAAAATTGTGCGATGGAGCAAGTGAGGCGAGGCAGATGGACAATTTCTTTTGGCACTTGGAGCGGTACTTTGAAGCCCTCGACGTCAACGACAAGGAGGAGAAGGTGCAGATGGCGATCATATACCTTATAGATATAGCTGCCTTATGGTGGAGGCATCGCTATACAGATGGGTGTGGCGTCAAAATGTGGGAGAAGTTCAAGCGTGAACTAAAAAAGCGGTTCTATCTGGAGAGCGTTGAAGATATGACGATGATCAACCTTCGACGGCTGAGGTAGAAGGGGAGCATCTGCACGTATGTGAAGGAGTACTCGACTTTGATACTCGAAGTACTGGAGATGTCCAAGAGGCAGCGACTATGCTTCTTCATTGACAAGTTACAGCAGTGGGTTACCACAGAGTTGTGGCCGAACGAACCTCACAACTTGGCTTCTGCCATGGCGATTGTCGATAGGTTGGAAGACTTTAAGCAAGGTGAGAGGCCAAGATCTCCAAGGCACGAGCATGCCAAGGATGAGGGAGATAGTGGGTCGAAGAGTGGCTCGCCCAAGGCAACCGATGATGAGCCAAGTGAGAACGATGGAAGTTACCACCATCACAAGGGGGAGAAGAAGCACAAGGGAAGTCGCATGCGGGGTGACCCTTATGACCATAAGGCTCATGGGGGGCTTAGAGGAGAATGCTTCTGCTATGCAGGTCTATATTACATGAGGTATCACCCACACAAGGGCAAGATGATTGTGTTCCCCGAGAAGCACAAAGACAACAAGGAAGATTCCTCTAGTAGCGACGAGGAGGCCCGCATGGGGGTATTGCAGATGTCTCGAGTACTATACACAAATGCGCTTAGTTGTCTTATGTATGCCAGTGTATCAGACCTAATATATCACATGCAGTTAGTATGGTCAGCAGGTATATAGGAAATCCAGGAAAAAAGCATTGAAATGCAGTGAAGTGGATCTTCCGTTACCTGATAGGTTCGACCAACTTTGGCATCATGTTTGATCGTGATGGGCCAAAAGGTGTGGTCTCTAACTTAATGGATTTTGATTATGCTGGGAACTTGGATTCCAGGAGGTCCACGACTGGATATATTTTTACATTCTATGGAGGGCCGATATGTTAGAAATCAGTGTTACAGTCTACTATAGCATTGTCAACTATGGAAGCAGGGTACATGGCCTTGACAAAGGTAGCAAAGGAGGCATTATGGTTGAAGGGACTGGTAGAGGAGCTTGGCTTCAAGCAGCATGGTGTTTTGTTACAGTGTGATAGTTAGAGTGCAATGGATTTGGCAAAGAATTAGGTTTTCCATGTGAGGACCAAGCAAATTGATGTACATTATCACAAGGCCCGGGAATGGATTAATTCTAGATAGATTGTATTGCACAAGGTTCACACTAATGACAACGCATCTAATATGCTCACAAAGACAGTCACAACACAGAAGTTCACATATTGCTTAAGCTTGATTCATCCTCTTTTTTGCTGAGTTCAAGGTGGAGGGCATCCCTATCTTTAAGGGGATGCAAGGTGGAGTACCTGAAGAAGGTAGTGAAGGCACATTACACTTTTCTTACGGAGTGGTTTGTTAATACTAGCCAAGGTGGAGATTGTTGATATATGTCTTGTATTTATGTCCCACATCAGTTGCTCAAAGAATATTGAAACTTGGCCTTAAGTATATAAGACATTTTTGCCCTACATTGGTTGTATAGAGAAGATCACTGCCTATCTCTAAATATATGTAAGTTGTCTTGTATTGTGTTTAAGGTCAAGAGAAAAAAGTCTTTCTTTGAGTAGGAAAACATTTGAGATACACGTGAGGGAGCGTTGTAAATCTGACTTGTGCAAAGTGGATTTGAGATTTCTCATATCTCTTGTTTGGTTATCGTGTTCTATACATATTTATTTAGAGCGATTTCGTGACAATTTTTGTTTCAACTCAAAGGAAATTTTGATTATAGAGCAGTCTACTCAACCCGTACTCTTACCCTCTAGGCAATATCTTCTTCAACATTTCCCCCACATAGATTTAGCCTTTCATTATTGCATAAAGTTCTCCATACAAAGAGAAAAAGTTGGCTATGATAGTGTGATACTTTTTGAAGGTTGTATGCTGAAGTTTCCATGAGTTCTCTGATGAATATTCAGAAATCAAGTGTGTTTTCATGGTTTTGAAACAAAATCTAAAGAAGTCCAATAATTTGTTTTCAAGATAAACAAGAAACCTGCATACACATAGCTTTGAGTATGATGTTTTATGGAATGGCAACCCTAGGGATGCATTTGGTGCGGCGGAATATATATTCAGATTGGACAAATAAGTCAGGATAACATATCATGTCGGATAAGGTATATATCTGTCATATTTTGGACCATGCATAACTTAAAGACTAGATTGGCCCATTTACCATTTTGGCAACAGCAACAAGTGCAGCCACAACCGCCGATAACCACCAACCAACATTACAATCACCCACTGTAGCAATACACCGCCATATCAGCATGCCCATCACCACCATATCAGCATGCCCATCACCACCATTGTAACCCCCTCTCGGACCTACCATCAAAAGATCGTGTCGACCACTATTAGCAACACACCACCACATTAGCATGTCCCCCCTCCCCCTTACACACATACTGACATAGATACACACATAGACACCACCAATACGTCAATAGAGCAATAAAATAGCGATGATGGGTTCCGTGGAGGTGATGTTGTGCCTACGCCTACTATGTTGTGGTCTTGGCCCACTTTTTAATCCCCAAATCGGTATTGAATTAATTCCCCCCCCCCCTATCCCACCCAAAACGATATTTAATTATCCCAGTGAAGTGAGATAAATCTAGCCTGAGGATAGCAAACCCGCCTCTTATATGACTTGCCAAACGCAAGATATGACTATTTTCATCCTATTTGGACCTCTTGTCATGTGTGCCAAACACACCCTAAAAGATTTATCTAGTCTAACTGATGGTAAAACTACAAACAAAAGTGATGATTATAAATCTTAATAGAAATTTTGATCTTGATAGTGTAAAAGCCTAAGAGTCTTATACATAAGATGAACACTTCTCCTAAAAACTCGCCCAATGCTTTTACTTAGGACTAATATCACATCAAAAAAAGTTTCATATGCTTGCCTATGTTGTTTATTTATTTTTCTCTTTTTTGGTGTGTGTCAAGAGTAGTTATTTTAATCCTCAAGCTTATTGAAGTTGCAAATTAAATCGTTAGGCATCTCTATCACTCTTGCCCTTGAATCTAAAGTTGCTTTAAATTTTAATTTTTTGTGCCCAAAGTCTTGTTTGCAATGCGTTGAATGCTAAGGATTTTATGTGCAACTTGTCTATACTGTAATTGTACTTGTCCAACCTAACTAATTTGTATGAATAGTCAGTTTCAATTAAAATACTTCAAGGCTTGTGATCCCAAGCAAGTGGTTTGCAGTAGACTTGGAAGTACCACAGAAATGCAGTTCAAGTCAGATGCCAAGTATGCTGATGTAGAACGAAGCAAGGATGGAATAAGGGCAGAGTCCAAGGTTCGTAGGTAGAGCTTAAGGGGTGGCAATACTACTACGCCAAAGGCAGGAGGTGAATACACAATGACACTCATTTTTCGATGCTTAGTCTTGAGTCGTGGTCTAACATCAAGGTCTTGTGTGTTTCTCTCTCTAGAGTTCTCTTGCTCCAAAATTCTAGAGTGAGAAAGTGACTTTTGCAAATGAGTTCCAATCCTCTCAAAATAAATTCTCAAGTGCCCTATCTATAGGGTTGAGATGGCAATGTCATGAAGCAACACTTGGTGCTCTCTTAGAGTAACACCTCATCAAAGGAGCCATAGACACCGATGGTCAATAAACTGTCAGATCAGTATTCATTTGGCTTATCCCGCACAGCTTTGCTCTATCTGCTCAGAAAAGACTGGCTCACACCGTGCAGGAAGGGCCAAAGAACTCATTGATCTGGCCATCATTCCAAAGCCCTTGTTGAGTCTTGTAGGGACGTCGAGAGACGCAGAGGACTTGACAGCAATAGAGAAGGCCTGATGCCCAACTACTATGCAAACTAAGAGCGATGCCCTCCAGAGACCTTCTCCCCATCTCAAAGTGACCCGGGGGTCATAATCCCCAGGATTGTTGATAAAGAGCCCCCAGTACCCGAGTATGTAGACTGGTCAGGTAGACAACCTAACTGAGATGATGTCCAAAAGGAGTCATATCTCTATCAGAGCACTCAGAGCATGCCAAGGTAGCATTCAGAGGATCACCTATCTGACAAGTAGAGGTAGTTTCAGAAAGAGTTGCCTACTTAACATGTCGAGGTAGTATCTGGGAGGAGTCACCTACCCGACAGGTTAAAATAATGTCGCCAAGGAGTCAGCTATTTGGAAGAAGGGGAGTCTCCATGCCAATGAACTTGGAGCTCCATAACGGAGAAAGTGCCTTGGAGGATTCATTTGTCCCTCCGATGAGTCCTTATGCAGGAGAACTCGGAGTGCCCCAAGGTAGTGTTTCGGAGGAGTCACCTATCTGGGTGGAGGGGAGTCCTCATGCTAGAACCCTTGAAGCTCTTGTCGCTAAAAGAGATGGTGTCTCAGAGGAGTCGCCTATTTTTGTGATGAGTCCTTGTGCCTGAGAATTCGAAACATGCCAAGATAGTGTCCCGAAAGAGTCACCTACACAATAACCCAAAGTAGTTTCATGGAGGAATCGCCTACCTGACAGGAGGAGAGTCCTCATGATAGAGCCCTTGGAGCTCTCAGAAGTAGTGTCACAGAATAGTCGCCTACCTTAAGGGATGTTGCACAATCTGGAGAGTGGATCAAAATATGGTCTTGAACCAGAGCAGGGTTGGGTGCTTATGGTATGATGAAGGGATATACCAATGTTAGGGATGTGGCAGTATGAGTATGATAGGGTGACGGGGTGCGTGGTTGTATAAGTGGCATGAAGCATGGGCGCGGCAGCATGTGAGCGGTGCCAGGGGCATGCTCAATAGAGATGGCGTCGGGGTATGGTCACTAGATGTTATGTAAGAGCATATGACACAGCGACAGCGTATGGGTGATGTCTAAAGAAGAAGTGCTAGAGGCACATATAACAAGGGTGCGGCACTTGGATGTGAGGACGAGTGTTATGAAGATGGGTGTCATACCAGGGACACGTGACAGGAACTTTGCACTCAGGCATGGCGACGGGTGTCGCGACGCTCGTGCACTGCGGTAAGTCTCGCAAAGCAGCCATCATGCTAAGGACAGGTAACGCAAAAATGGTGCTCGGGCAGGACGATGGATGCCATGGAGATAGGCTTCCCACTAGAGGCACGTGACATGGAGATGACGCTTGGGCGCGGTCGAGCGTCAAGCATCGTGGAACTTGGACTTCTGAAAATGAGGAGAGAACAAGGGGTGAAGCAAGGAGCCTCGAAGGGGTAAGGAGAGGGAGCCCCCCACAAGTGAACTAAGGGAGCCCCCTGGTGAGGAGAGGGAACTCCCAAGGAGGTGAGGAGGACCCCTTTAGTCGAGTGGCGTGACGTCGATTTCAATGCTTAAAATATTTTAAGGTGTATCATATGAAGTCATTTCCGACAAACTATTTCCTTGTCAAAGGTACGGCACGTGACTTGAGCCTACACCTTGGGTTGACTGGCTTGGTAGCGTTGAGTTTTGACCGTTCAATATTTGTTGACGTCTTGCAGAAGTAGAACTTAAGAGCGATAAAAAGAGCATAGCCAAGATGGGCTAGCAACACCCAAAATACAAAATTAGTTCTTGAAGGTGAATTTCGTCAATTTAGCTCCAATTTGTCTTAGAAACTGATATTTCGCAGGTACTTTTTGCCAGCAGTTTTACCGTTTAATGGTGGTGCATGCAAGGCGAAGAAATCAGGCTTGTTACAAAGCTTAGAAGAGTATATGTTTTTGTTCCATTCCAAGATGTCAAGTCCCTCAAGTTAACGAAAACCATTGTAGGGAACTCACAGGGGTCACTGACAAAGAAAGATGTAAAAGTCCTTAAAAAATGGCATGGATATTACAAAGAGAAAATCTGATGTAGTACCCGGAATACTTGAATACATACCAAAATTATTGCTACAGAACGTATTCAGACAAGTTTCTAAAATGTTTTCAGAGGTAAATAAGATAATAGCAATAATTACAATATGTCAAACCTCGTACACTTGCACTTCACAGCCTGAATAGGTCAATGCCAGCCATGTTAAGGGGCCTAGAGAAGAACTTTGCCACATAATCACTGACCAGGAACTCTTTGAATACTGGGGGACTTTCTTCTGATATCAACTCTTTGATTGGTCCATAGACTTTTGCAGGCACGGCAACACCAGTGAAGAAACATGCCACGGATATTCTTGGTCCTATACGGTTGGCCAGTACTCTATGGTCGACACTCCTGAACTTGTCATTTGATATCATCTGAACCAAACTTGTGTTACATAACATCTGATCACGATGAACTATGTAATGCTGCATTCATTCCTCAGCGCATACTTTTCTAGAACACTAAGCTTTAACAAATTCATTCTTTAATAGGTTAAGCTTTTAGAGTAACAAATAAGTATCAAGCATAACGTGCACGTTGTCTTGATCTATTATCAACTATCGTCTTTCCTCGTGCAAGGGAACGTTCAGAATGATAATGCATTGTTGGACACACTCTTTAAAGTAACAAATAACGTGGCACCTAGTGCAAGACTCTGATGTACTAAGATCGAAAAAAGTGTCTTGTCTAAAGGGAGGGACGGACTAATTCATACGATCCAAAACGTGAGTGTTAGAAGCAAACCTGGAGACTGTCTCCTATGTTGACGACCAAACTTCCTGCAATAGGCTTGACATCAGTCCACTGATTGTCTAGGAGAATTTGGAGGCCGCCAATTTGGTCTTGTAGGACAACAGTGAGGAATCCCGGATCTGTGTGCTTGCTAGTTCCCAATGTTAGGTCTGGATCTGGGCATGCTGGATAATAGTGGCAAACAAAAGTGCGGCCTCTAGCACATTCCAAGGCTTTCAGATGGTCTGTTTTGAGGCCAAGAGCTTCTGACAGTAACTCAAAGAGAGTATCTCCCAACTTTGTAAGATGCTTTATATATTCCATTGTTGTATCTCTGCAAAATAAGAAAAGAAAATCAGATATATGATGGATCATTTCGTTAGCGAATGCAAGAGTTTTTTTCCTGGCGAAGTGGAAGAGAGAGAATATACCTACAAACTGCAGGCACTTCATTGGGATCAAGATGATTATTCTTGAGCATAGAAATAGTGATTGTGTCCCTCCAATTAGCAGTTCTTGACTGATACAGATCGAAATTGCAGTTGTACCTAACTTGCTTATTTAGATCACGTGAATAGAACTCTTTTTTCACCTCAAGATCTTGTTCATGAAACATGCGTATCGCATCAATCATTTCATCCAACAGACTTACCGGGACCTCGTGATTCACCACCTGAAAAAAACCCCATTTTTCTGACGCGTGCCGGATCTCGTCGACAATCTCATTGCGTCGGCCAATCCTCTCGATTCCACTAAGATCTATGGCGGGAACTTGTAATGGTGCACGGCTGCTATTTAACTCCTCAGCAAGCTCATCCTTTGGCCGGATAAAGATTTGAGGGATGTCATTTCTCCCGGCATCGACTAGTCCTTTTACACCGGCTTTTGTACCATCAAAAGCCTCCAGCTCCCTAACTCTGTCATAGTCTAGCACAGTTTCTACTAGAGGTTCTCCCATTTTGGAATGAAGATGTCCACGTACTGGATGAAGCCTGTAGGTACGTTATAGTAATATCCCAAGTTCATCTTGAAAACCATCTACGGAGTTTTTGTAGCAAATGTTAGCTCCAATGACCTAAGTTAAAATTTTTTAGATTACCCTATGGCACATTTGAAGATTCCAAGAGAACAGAAGTATTCCATGGAGTTGTATATACAGTCTCTATCAGATCTTGTCATCTACACCAAGGAGGGTTCTCTATGGGGACAACTACAATGATTACTTTGTGATCAAGAACGGCAAGTAAAGCTTAAACACCACGTCTTTCTTTTATAATACTGAGCAGCAGTACATATGCAAATTTGGAAACTCTACAAGGTCTAAACCCATACTAGTTCATTTCCAGCCATATTTATTGAAGTTCACGACATGTTACTATCACCAGACTGGAGCATAGCTGCACAAGACAGCAACTTGGTATTAAATATCAGAAACTGATGTGAGATGTAAGATAATCATACCTCAACGTACCTGCCAATTAGAGAAAGTTCATACCACAACATATCAAAGGAAACGGCAGCTGACATGGTTTCTGAGACGGAAGAGAAATGCTGTTTTTAGACCAATGTCAAAGATGTGAGGAGTATTTCTGTGGGAGAACAGAAACAATGCTCAGGTTATTAGTTTTAACGGTAAGGGGTTGATACAAATTACACTATTAGCAGTAAGACGAGCACTACAAGAAAAAAGGATTTTAGCGACGGATTTTTAGCGACGGAACGACTTCCGTCGCTAAAGGTATTTTCAGCGACGGAATTTCCGTGGATAAAAACGTTGTCCAAAAAAATATTTTACCAACGGATTAATACGTCGGTAAAACCATTCCCGACAGACGTTTAACGACGGTCTTTTAACGACGGTATAAACCGTCGCTAAATGATTTTACCGACGGATCTTTAGCGACGGGACATGTCCGTCGCTAAATGTGTTCTTAAATACCCAGATTTCTCTCTCTCTCTCTCTCTCTCTCTCTCTCTCTCTCTCTCCTCCCCACCAGCCCCCCACGCCGGCGACAGGCCCCCCCGCCACCACCACACCGCCCTTCCCTCTCCCCTCAGATATGTCGTCCCCATTGCCACCTCGCCGCCCCGCAGCTACCCCATTACTGCCACAGCCACCTCACAGTCGCACCACCATCGCCACAGTTCCTCCCCCTCCGCCGCACCACCACCCTCTGCCGCTACCTTCCGTGCGCCACTGTCGTCATCCGCCTCGCACCACCACTGCCTGAACTCACTTTTTTTTTTCGGTTAGAAATTATTGATCATATTGAATTAATATGTTGTTATAATGTAATTGTATGCTAGAAATTAATCTGTTGTTATAATGTAATTGTATGCTAGAAATTATTTATCGCATTAAATCTATTGTTATAATGTAATTGTATTTAATCTATTGTAATGTAATTGTTTTTTATTTGCTATAATATAATTGAATTTAATTTATTGTAATGTAATTAAATTTAATTTTTTGTAGTGTATTGTATTGTATTTAATTTGTTGTAATGTAATTGTAATGATTAAACGCTAATTATCCCTAATTTGTTCCCAAGTAACCCTCTAATTTGTTCCCAAGTAACCCTAATTGAACCAAATTAACCCTAATCAAACCATAATTATCCCTAATCTAACCAATTAACAGTAATTAACCCCGCGTAACCCTAATTGAATGAATTAACCCCAATTAAACCTGATTAACCCTAACTGAACCAATTAATTGTAATGAACTCCGATTCAACCTAATCTAACCAATTAGCCCTAATTAATCCTAATTTACCCTAATTAGCCCTGATTAGCCCTAATTGAACCAATTAATCGTAATTAGCTCTAATTAAACCTGTTTGAACCGGTTAACCTTAAACCCTAAACCCTAATTAAAGCATAATTAGCCCGGATAAACCCTAACTATCCTTAATTTGTTCCCAATTATTCCTAATCAAACCGTAATTATCCCTAATCTAACCAATTAACAGTAATTAATCCTGCGTAACCCTAATTGAACGAATTAACCCCAATTAAACCTGATTAACCCTAACTTAACCAATTAATTGTAATGAACCCCGATTCAACCTAATTGAACCAATTAATTATAATTGAACCCTTAATTGAATGCTCTGATCCAACCGAACCCTAAATTGAAATAATTGAACCCCCATAATTGAACCCTAAATTGAATGCCCCAAATCAACCGAACCCTAAATTGAATCAATAGAATCTCCTAATTGAACCCTAAATTGAAATAATTGAACCCTAATTAAACCCTAAAATTGAATGTCCTAATCGAATCGAACCCTAAATTGAATGCCCTAATCGAATTGAACCCTAAATTAACCCCTAATTGAACCCTAAATTGAATGCCCTAATCCAACTGAAACCTAAATTGAACCCTAAATTGAATGCCCCAAATCAACCGAACCCTAAATGATTCAATAGAACCCCCTAATTGAACCCTAAATTGATGTAATTGAACCCTAATTAAACTCTAAATTGAATGCCCGTGATCAAACCGAACCTTAAATTAAACTAATTGAACCCTAAATTGAATGCCCTAATATAATCGAACCCTAAATTGAAATAATTCAAGTGCATCAGATATGTGCATTTTGAACAATTTTTTCCTATTTGAACATTGATAATTTGTTTGATAATTTTAGGTTGTTAATTGTGTATTTGAGAATTGTGATTATTGATCTGTGATTTTAGGTTGTTAATTGATGATTTTAGGTTATTAGTTGTGCATTTGAAGTAATTGCGATTATTAATTGATGATTTTAAGTTGTTAATTGATGATTTTATATTGCTAATTGTGCATTGAGCATTTGAGATATTGAGATTATTGACGGAGGATGAGACCCAATTGGATTGAATGTGTGATTTTTGTTAATTTTTATTGCATTGAGCGGCATTTGAGAATTGAGATTGTTGACGAAGGATGGGACTCAATTGGATTGAGATACCTGTTAGTTAGCGCAGACACGGACACCACGTCTGATCGACGGTGTCCAACATTTAAAAAATAAATATTTTAATAAATTAATTAACCCTAATTAATTAGCTCTAACGAGCCTAATTAGTTTTAATTAACCCTAAGAACCTAATGAAAATCAAAGTAGCTGTAATTACCCCAAATTAGCCAAAATGAACCCAATTACGCGCATATTGATTATAGTTAACCTAATTAGTCGTAATTTGCACTAACATAACCCAATTAAGCCTAATTAGCGCTAATTAGGACTAATCAACACTACTCGGCACAATTAAACCCTAATTAGGATTAAATAATCGTAATTAGTCCTAATCAACCCTAATTAGCTATAATTATCCGAAACTAGCCCTCATTAACATTAATTAGCCCTAACATAACTCAATTAAGCCTAAGTAGCCCTAATTAGGACTAATCAGCACTACTCGGCATAATTAAACCCTAATTAGGACTAAATAACCCTAATTAGTCCTAATCAACCCTAATTAGCTATAAATTAGGCCAAACTAGCCCTCATTAACATGAATTAGCCTTAACATAACCCAATTAAGCCTAATTATGACTAATCAGCACTACTCGGCACAATTAAACCCTAATTAGGACTAAATAACCCTAATTAGTCCTAATAAACCCTAATTAGCTATAATGAGGCCAAACTAGCCCTCATTAACATTAATTAGCCTTAACATAACCCAATTCAGCCTAATTTGGACTAATCAGCACTACTCGGCACAATTAAACCCTAATTAGGACTGAATAACCCTAATTAGTCCTAATCAACCCTAATTAGCTATAATTAATACTCGTAATTAACCCTAATAACACAGTTAGCCCTAAATAGCCCTTGTCCTTCCCATAATTACTCCATATTGCCCAGAGAAGGTTTAATTACTCGTTGTTTACAAACTCTACCTTCTTTATATTAGTTGTTGTTTTGAGAAGTCCATTGGCAACGAGATGGTTCAACTCGTTGCCAACGAATTCTATTTAATATGGAATTGGTAACATATGTAACGATCTTTCTACAGTTTTGATATTTCGGAAAGATTCTTGCATATGTTATCAATTTCTGAACGCATGCATGCATAGAAACCCTTAGTTCCCGTTCAAAGGTACTCATTACAAAGTAATGCTTTGTAATGAGCCTTTGGATGTCCAGTTTGAACAATTTGGAAAAGCTAATTGTTTATAAAACAGTGTTTTGACTCATGCTTTGTGTTCTATGTCGTAGATATTTGGTACACGTTCTCGTGTGTTTCTCCGAGTGCATACAGATCTGGTTTTCTAACATCCGTCAAACCTTCTTGAGCAAGGTTAGATGAATGTTAGAACACCTAATCGATGTCGTGTACTTGGAGAAATGCGAGGAGGTGCTGCCGAATTTTTCACAGACATGGGACTAAGCACGAGGAGGACGATCTTCCTCTTCCAATAACACTTCTTGTAGGAGAAGAAGTCGTAGATGATGACGCGGAAGACGTGGAAAGTGTTGGAGATGATGTGACCGAGTCTACTGATGAAGATGATGAATTCGAAGATGAAGAGGACGACGAGTCCTATGAAGAAGAGGACGGCGGGGAAAGTGATGAAGATGATTCGCAAACTGAAAATGATTGACTTGTAATGTTGTAACATCACAGGAAAAATGTAGTAGAACTTTTAGAACTTGGTGTTTAATGATGTGTTTTTGCACATCCGTTCATATGTATATATATATATATATAGCTATTGTGCCGATGATGATTTTTGCCAAATTATTGTTTTTAACGTGTTAATGTCTTTGTAATTTATCTATATGAAGTCAGATATGGATAGGATACGGGCTATTCGTGGCCGGCTGGACGCCGAGCTGCTTCCTCCTCGGTGGGTCCCACCTCGTCATTGCCTACTGATGACGAGGCACAGAGTGATCGCGGACAGCAAATGGGGCCCCAGCCCCAGCCGTCGCCGTCGCCGTCGCCCCAGCCCCAGTCGTCACCCCAGCCCGACGCAGATTCATCCCACACGCGCGTGCATTCTCCATCTTCCGTGGGTTCTACCTCAGGTATAGTTGATAACGGTGTTTCGTACATTTTCGCTAGCCTTATATTTGAACTGTATTAATGTCTGTGTTTTGTAGGATCTCGACGAGGCCGTGGTCCGACACGTGGGGTACGCATCGACCCCCAGCGTAAACAGAGAGTTACGCTCACGCAGGAGGGCCTGTAAGTACTAAAAATATCACCTCATGCCTTATATTTAAAATTTTGGGCTGTTAATTTATATTTGAACTGTATTAATTTATTTATTTACTTCTTTGGCAGGATCCTGGAGGCTCAGGCGAGGACGAAGATCGGCGTTCTTGTGAAGGGCCGATTCTTCGAGCCACGCCTGTACTGGAAGGACTGGGATGCCGCTGCGAGGGAGGCCTTATGGGAGGAGTGGCTGGTACGGTGAAGTATTTTTTTCAGCATTAGTAAATGTTTAATTACAGTTTGTTTTATGTTGTTAATTTGTGTTATTGAATGCCTTACAGGAGGGGTTCACGTTTGACACGCCTCAGCAGCAGGTACTGGGGCAGCAGGCTTTCTTTGCCTACATCGGCAAGAATTACCGCCGATGGCTCCACGATGCACGGGACAGGGCGAAGAAGGCGCTGCCCGCGGGTGCCCCAATGACGGACATGACGAGATACCCCCCACATTGGATATCTCACCGTGTATGGGGGAGATGATAGATCGGTGGGCTGCGGATCCAGGTTGGGACGCCAAGAGTAAGAGCGGGGCTGAGAACAGACAGAACAGAGATCCGACGCACACGGGGGGGTCGGTGCCACACGACATCGTCCGACACATGAACGCGGTCGAGCACCCGGATCTGGAGGAGGATGAGGTCATAGCTCTGACCTATAATCAGACGCACGTGCGGAAGAAGGACAAGGACGAGACGCACCGGGCGGGCGACTATATTTCAGATATTGCCCGGCGGATCGATGTGAGTCAATTTATTTAAGTTGTTAATGTTTTTTTTTTCTATCCTCAATGTCTGTTTCGTTAATTAATGCCCTAACATATCGTTAAACCACTATTTTGCAGGCCTCGTATGAACAGTTAAGGGGGTCCGAGCAGCAGTCCGGACAGCCATCAGCGTCCACTAGTACAACTGCGAGTACTTGGGGGTTGAAGCGATGGCTGGATACGCCGGAGGTCGTGAATCGGCCGAAAGGCCGCATACGCGGCCTGCCTAGCACGACTGCTCGTGCCGTGATAGGAGCGTCCTCACCCCCTGCTGCCCCTCCACAGACACCGGCTCCTCGTCCTCAGTTGGACGACGAGGAGATCCAGCGCATTGCTACAGTGGTGGTGAGGATGATCAGGGAGCAGGGCACTGCTGGACAGGCCGAGCCGGCCCCGGATCAGCAGGATCCAGATCCGGGACTGGGCAACCCCTGATGAGCCCCTTCCCGTGCCCGTTCCTAGCTTCCCCCCCCCCCCCGCGCCCGGCTTGTACTCTTCTCCCCTCTCCTAACCGGCTGTATCCGGTTCCCGGCTTGTACATGTATGAATTTTTTTATAATAAATATTTTTTATAATTGATTATATATATTTCTTTCTGTATTGATTATTGCGCGTTGTTGTTGAGAATTGAAAATTGTATTACAGGTCTGGGTAATTGAAAAATAAAAAAAAATTGACTTTTGGCGACGGATTAATTCCGTCGCTAAAAGTATTCCTACAATCAGTTATTTAGCGACGAAATATTCTGTCGCTAAATAAGTTTTTTAGCGACGGAATATTCCGTCGCTAAAATATTTTATCCGTCGCTAATTTGACAAAAAAGAAAATAAATTAAAATTCTAAAAATATAATTAGCGACGGAATATCCGTCGCTAATTAAAAATAAATCCGTCGGAAAAAATGACATATTTAGCGACGGATTTAAAACATTCTGTCGCTAAACTATTAGTGACGGGCTTTTATACGATGGATTTTTAGCGACGGTGAATCCATCGCTAATTCTTTTAGCGACGGATTTTGGGCTTTTAGCGACGGATTTCCCCGTCGCTAAAAGCCTGTTTTCTTGTAGTGGAGTAACTGAAGTATTGATCGATAAGAAGAAACCTTTAATACAGCGAATGAATTGTTAGAAATGGTTTTACCATGGCAATGACTCCTATATATTGTTAACTCGATGCTTATGCTGAGTGTACCTTGTTTTCGAAAGAGAAAAAACCCCATCTCTGCTTAGACAATAGGAGTTCTCCAAATTGAAAGTACTTCTCTCTTTCTCAACGAAAAGGCAGCCTCCTTGATGCTGGGATCAAATATATAGTCTTGAGCAAGATTATTTTGCAACTTTGTCAGCTTAGGCTAATCCGGCGTTCTACCAGGACTAGTTTATGGACGAGACCTTTGGAGTCCCGTGCGATCAGATTCATCCTATGCATGGAGGAGTATTACCCACATAAAGGACCTTCTAAAAATTGAATCAGGTGGAGAATAGGCAATGGTCGTAATACACACTTTTAGATTGATACGTGGATTGCCAAGTGTTCCCAACCTATTCTGGTAGCACCCAAGGGCCCACTAGGGGTCCGGTTTTGCGCGACATGTCACATATTTAATGGTCAATTTTTCAACACTTTCGGCCGATCAAAATGCGCACGCTCGAGTCACGTGCATTTTTCATTGACTTTTTGCATGACTAAAAATTACTTTTGGTCGCCAACATAGCGACGTCGGCGCCACCAACACTTAGAAAATGTACGAACATGGATTTAGCGCGCCTTCCCCTTAGAATGGGTCAACCACCTCTCTTTAAAAGAGGAGGGGCGGCTACCTCCCTTGAGGGTCGGCCACCTCCTTAAAAGGAGGGGTCGGCCACTCCCTTTAAGGGGGTTGGCCACCTCCTAAAGGGGGGGTCGGAGACCCTCTTTAAAGGGGGGGGGGGGGGTCGGCCACCCTAGTCACGAGGGGCTGCTGACACTCTCTTTGCTTAACTCATTCACGCACTACGGTCTACAATGCTCACTCGTCACCGCAACAGTACGTCGCCCGTATATCATCGCCGCCATCACCGACGTCGCCAGCGCCCGAGTGCCATCTTCAACACTCTGCCGCTCTCATGTGCCCGCCACTGATACAGTAGTGCCTCTAACTCTATGCACACTACAGTGCCCCCAGCACCATAATCGTGGCCATGCACCACTTCCATACATGTGCCCCCGGCACCAGGTATTGTCTCGCGACAATCGTCGCCGCGCCCATGCGCCACAATCATGTTATAAGCCCCCCAGGCACCATTCTCATTCACCACACCATGCGCCCCAGCCATGGACGTGGAACATGTTTCGACCCACTCTCTGGTGTGCAGCATTCCGGGGTGCTCCGTTCATAGTACTCTGGCACGAGGACCCCTCGCAGCGAGATGGGCTCGCTAGCACAAAAGCCATTGCCGTCTTCCTTCCACGGGGGTCTCTTCATAGTGCTTCGGCACGAGGACCCCTTGCAGCGAGATGGGCTCACTACCACAAAAGCCATCGCCGTCTTCATTTCGGGGGGCTCAGTTCGTAGTGCTCCTGCACGAGGATCCCTCCCAGGGGAATAGGCTCGTTACCACAAAGCTATCACTGCCTGGGGTGACTTGCATGACACTAGGCACGTCTGAGCTGCGACCACGTCCACTCACGTTATCGATGATCATCGACGCCCCTAGGACGATGACCCTCAGGTCACTCCGGGACGGGAACATGTCTTTGGAGGGCATCGCGCCTAGTCCGCCTGGCAGTTGGTCACAAGAACCTTCCCTTACCGCTGTCAGGTTCTCTCCGAGTCTCAGGACGTACCCTGTGGGATTCAGTAAGTGCTTGGATCGGTGGCTGGGACAACGGGCTTATTCTGATCATGCTGTCACTATGTCTTCAGTCTTCTCAGACAGGTAAAAAAACGCTGTGTACGGCAAGGCAGTGCGAATTTAGGAACCTTTATTTATGGACCCCTTGGTGAGTGTCACTCCCAGGGGTGACACGTGTCAGCTGATGACACACTGATGACACAGGCACACTTTTCCCTATAAATAGGGAACCTTGGATTTTATTTTTAACATAATTCTCTCATTTGACATTTTTCACTTTCTCTCTCTAAAACCCATTCTCTCTAGAATTCTAGAGAGAAACACATTTGGACCTCTGATATCAGACCCCTAATGTTGCACCCCTGACTCGGACCCCAGCTTGGATTGTCGACTATCGACCTTGTTCGTCTTCGCCTTGTCTCGGCAGCACTGCGAGCCCTCACGGCCTGCCTGGGGAGCCTTGCTCTCTACCCTTACTCCACCTTCGCTGTCTCTCACTTCGTACATCTAGAAGCTGACTCAGACCGCAACCTTTGTGGCACCTCCACATAGGTACGATCGGGGCTCTGCTCACCCAAGAAGTGAAAGGGGTGGAGCGTTCTGTTCATTACCTCAGTCGGATGATTAGGGGACCCAAAGCCAATTACTCCAAGCTCAAGAAATACAGCCTAGCCATGGTGTACACTTCACAGTAATTTTGACATTACTTTTTGGCGCACCTTATCATACTTGTCTCCAAGGCCGACCCAATGTGCTATATGCTCACCAGCCCTGCCTTGTTAGGCCAACTTACCCACTGGCTGCTGCTCCTGGCCTAGTTTGGCCTATCTATCAAGAATCCTACAGCTCTACGTAGTCAAGCGCTTACAGATCTTTTGACCTTTTTTCCTCGCCAACACTACGAACCGACCTCGGTTCAATTGCCTGGGGAGGAGATAGCCCTGATCACCGACATAGCCGAATTGTGGACGCTCGAGTTTGATGGTTCAACCACCAGCAAAGGTCCAGATGGAGTACACCTACGACAAGGGGGTGCTAGCATAGTCCTTCGAAGCCCTGATGGTGTCACCACCTCCCTGTCCTTCAAGCTTGCATTCCTCGTATCCAAACGAAGCAGAATACGAGGCACTTGTCATCGGCCTCATGCTGGCCATCAGCATGGGGGCTAAGTCATTATGTATGAAGGGGGACACCTGATTATGAAATAGGCTGAGGGGGAATTCGCAGTCAAGGATCCAACCTTGGCGCTCTATCGTGCCTTGGTGCAACACTTGGAAGGAAGATTCGGCCATGTTCAGTATGAACATCACAACATGTGCCACAACAGACATACGGACAGCCTAACCAAGATCGCATTCAAGATCAAGGTTGATGGTGAACAGCGAATGCTAACCCTCATCAAGAGGACTGAACCTTGTACAACTTTAAACTTAGTCCCGACAAACACTACCGCAAACGATTGGAGGCAGCCGATCTCCGACCAACTCAAGACAACATCTCTTGCTTATGCCTCTACCCTCATAGACTTTTAGATGTTGGGAGATGCCTTGTACAGACGTTGTCCAAGGGGCACTCTAGCCAGGTGTTTGGCACCGAAAAAAGCACGGTGTAAACTTTAGCTCGGCCATCAAAAGTGTTGTGGCCTCGATGGCCCCCCTTTCTACCGTCGCCTTCAACGCATGGGCCTTTTTTGGCCATCCATGGCCAAGGACGCCTCCGATATACAACAAAATTGTCCCGAATATATAGACGTCCCAGACAATGCGGAAGCTCTTATGATTGATATCGAGGGTAACTGGTGCCAACCTTTCATCAGTTACTTATCCCACGGGGTTTTATCGCCTGACTAGCAATCTACCAAGTCTATCCAACAGAAGTCAGCTAGATATTTTGTGACTGAAGGCGAGTTGTTTCGCAAAAGTTTTTTAGGATGCACCATTTGATGCCTGCAGGGTGCCCACACAGTACAAGTGCTTAACGAGGTCCATAACGGATATTTTGGGGGACATCAAGGATCTCAAAAGTTGTACACGGAATTGTTACGATTGGGTTATTACTAGCCGACTATGGAGTCTGACCCCATTTTCCATGTCTGACATTGTGAACCTTGCCAGCGGCATGCCGACAGGATGCATACGCCAGCGGCCAACCTTCGCATGATCCTAGCCCCTTGGCCCTTTCACTCTTGGCCCTCGACCTCATCGACCCTATCCACCTGCCATCCAAACGTCACATATGGATCATGGTCGCAATAGAACACTTTACGAAGTGGGTCAAAGCTATACCTCTACGAAGAGCCATGGGGAGGTGATGTTGCTAACTTCTTGCGAGATCACATCATCTGTCGCTTCGGCATCCCCAGGTGTATCATATCTGATAACCGCACGCCGTTCATTAACAGGGATGTCTGAGCTCTTATGGAAGGGTACAACCATGCCACATCGAATCTCTATTATCAACAAGGCAATGGTCAAGTCGAAGCCTCCAACAAGACTCTGCTCCTCATATTGTCACGGATGGTCCACGACGCCAACGGGTCTTGGTCCGAAAAGCTAAGTCTGGCACTTTGGACTTACCGAACCTCCATGCACACAGCAACGAAGGCCGCACCATTCTCCCTTGTCCAAGGGGATGAGTGCGTGGTACCGACCAAGATCACGGTACCCTCGGCATGCCTTTCCATCAGCAGCGATCTCAGGAAGGAAGCAACCGGATGGCCTCCCTTGAGGGCCTTGATGAAAGAAAGGCCTATGGGAAGACAGTCAAGCCACGCTCATTTGTCGAAGGCGACCTCGTTCTCCAAGCCGCCAAACATGTACAAGCCAACATGTCCGCCCCCAAATTCACGCCAAATTGGAAAGGCCCTTTCACGGTACATGCAGCCCGCGACAATGGCTCTTATCTCCTGCTTAACCCCGACGACGGTCAGATCACGGCCTCTATTAACGGCCACTACCTGAAGAAGTATTATGCATAGTCAATTGCAGAAGTGTTCCCTCCTACCCTCCCCACCCACAACATAGCACATTCGCCCTCATAGCATTTTTGTATAGGCATCCTTGTTTACCGACTTGTAACTTTTGTTGATTCTTACAAGTTTTTTCTTACTCTACTCATGTAATGGCATTTTGGCCCACATACTATCAATACAAAGTCATTTTGTTGCCTCAGCTTCTGCTTATCATCCATTATTTTCTTTTAACATATGCTTACTAAGTCACTTGCTATGGTCGGGAGGGGGAACATCAACAGGACGCCAATATATGCAAGACATTCAACCACGACACAAACAAACAAGCACAACGTGCAAAAAAAGGACCAATACAGGACAATGTGGCAACCATACTCATAACGACAAAATATGCATATACATCAAAAGTTTGCTGGCCACTATCGGGATTTACAAAGACAACACACTATCCATGCACCCTAAGGAAGCCTAGCCAGCAATGTTGCAACCGGGTGTGCATTGCCTGCCTGAAGTGTCTGCCGTTGAGCCTGCAGATCGGACCATCTCGCATCAAGCTCGGCCTGTCGCCTTAGCCGCTCTGCCTCTTACACCTCCACCTCTGCCCGCCGCCTCTGTAGGTCAGCCAGCTGCCTCTGTAAGTCAGCCAGCTGCTTCTATACGTTCGCTACCTGCCCATCAATCCTGGCCAACTCTCTAGCAATCTTTAACCGCTCCGACTCCATCCCTGTCTGACGCCCCTCCATTAACGTCATTTGCATGTGCACCACGGCTAGCCTCTGGTCCCCCTCACGGCTCTCACTCGTTGATCTCATGAAGTCCATCAAACAATCTAATCGCACCCCCAAAGACATAAACAACGCAAACTCTGCAAGTGACAGCGATATAAATTCTGAAGTCTAGCCCGCCGGCGCCACACTCGCAAACGGCAGCACCCATTCCACAAACCAGCATACACAAACCTCTGCAACACCGGGTTCCCCATAGTAACCCCCTCAAATGTCTGCAGGAATGCTACCTTCACCAGCTTCAGCCGGCGCACCGTCTCGGCAGGCAACTGCAGACCCTCCCACGACGCTACATCCACCTGCCCACTCGAGGACCCTCTACTAACATCTCCAGCTGCTGCCCCATCGCCACCCACTACAGGCATCTCCAGTACTCCCCCAGCCGTCTGCGCCCCAATAATAATTGAGTGCGTCACTAGCAGAGTAGCAGCAGCATCGATCACCAACCCCAACGATGTGTCATGTTGCTGCTCCATAACAGGCTGAACTGGGGTCTCCTGCTGGACAACTGGACTGTAACCACAGGCTCAGGCTCCACTGGGTCTCCACGGTCACCTACCATGACCTATGTCTCCATACCTGTCCACAATACCGCTAGCATCAAACATCAAATCATCCCTCACTGGTCAGCCATATAGGGCATCCACCGTCTTCTCAGCAACAACATCTCTGCAGCCTCAGCCTCACTTACCTCAGCTCCTAACGTTTCGACCGCCTCTGTCTCACCGACCTCAGCTGGCTCCACTACTGTATCCTCATCCACATCTGCCTCGGAGTCTGCTTCCTCACCGTCCTCCTATCAAGGAAATCATCAGTCCATGTGTGTGTGTGTGTGTGTGTGCAAATGACATCAAAAATAAAGAAAACAACACAACTTACCTCGGAGTCCAGCTCGTCTGATACGTCACGCGGCCTCTTCAATCCAGATATGCGTGGGACTGATGTGCCCGCACTGGCCTGGCGAACCGTCTCCATCATACCCACTTGCAGTGTTGACAGGGGACCCTTGCCGGCCTCCGGTACCCTCTGCTTATGCACACCAACTCCTCTTCGAGATCCTCCCTTGGGGCATCATCCTCAGGCCCTCTAGCATCCTCCTCTGTCTCCCTCTCCGAGCTCGCAACAGAGCTCCCGATCACTAGCGCCGATATCCCCAACTGCTTCGCGACTGTGACCGATATCAAACTCAATGTTCGGTCACATGCAAACACGTTAACCTACCGCCGTGTGCCTGACGATTATGCCAAGCACCCTACCTAGCTCTCTCGCAGCCGTTCCCACCACTGGGCATACTCTACCGTTACTACTCCCGCCGTCTTTGTACCAGGCCACCTCCATTCTATCGTCGGTGTCGGCCACTCGCGGACTCTGCCATAACGTGTATACCCAAAGGTGGTTGTCACACTCCAGGCGTCGCGATACCCACATGGGGGCTCTAAGTCATACCCAAATGCCAACACCAAAGGGTCTAGGCTAGACCTCGCCACATAGTAGCGACACTCGGCAGGCTTCCCGCCATCATCTGTCAACACCGAGAGCCAGCCCAAAACAATAGGCCACCAGTAGTGCAAGATGTCCCGACCCCAGGTCCCCTCTCCTGGGCAAGCCTGTCGTCATCTTCTGCACGTGCAACTATGGTGGCACCCCATACAATGCATGCATATCCAGGTACAACCACCGCAAACACGCCTCCGGTCTATCCAACACATGAGTCAACAAACAATCCGGCCTCCTAATATAGGCCCATGCAAATGTCTGTGACCCGCTGCACCACAAAGCCACCTGTCGTGACCTGCTTGGCTGGGTCACTATACCTATCGTAAGCAACAGACGCTCGAGCGGGTATCCTGCCGGTCGATAATCTGGAAAGCACTCATACAAATACCGCTGTAGGAACATTCAGTCCACGTACGTCACCACCTGATAGCACCCATGAGACCGCTTCACATCATTCACAAACTGATCTAGCCGTGAATACAGCGTGCCTAGATACACAGGAGCCAGCCTGACAATCTTGCCCTACGCCATCCGAATAGCCAGCGAAAACACCCTCGGGACAAAACCATCCTCCGGTGTCCCCTCAAACACATACCTACAAGTCCAGATCAACAGCATATATTAAAATTTTATTCTAGAGTGTCGCACTTAGCAGAATGCAACATTATCAACCACATCAACTATTTCTATGTACACATGATATATGGCAAGCGTGACACACAGCATATCCAAACATACAATAAAATGACAGTATAAAGCCTACCTCAACAAAAACGTAGCCAAGAACGCCACCATCTTGTACCGCTCGTTGCCGTGATACGGCCCCATCACGAACTCGGCTGCATTGCCCAGCTTCTGTCCCGTCTTCTCCTGCACCGCACCAAAGAAATGTCATATCCACTTGTCGTATGTCCCCTTCCGGTGCTTCTTTGTCTCTGCAAGGATGTCCAATAACTGTGTATGCAACAGCTGCTCCTCTCCACTCAGCAGGGTCACCCAAGCATCTTCTTCCCCGTACAGAGGCAGCCCTGTCAGCATTAGCACAACCAGCAGTGTTGGTCCGATCTCTCCAACCTCTGTCATGAACGTAAGTGACTGCGTGCTCCACCTCGACAGTAGTAAGGTCATACCCAGCATATCCTTGTATAGCTCCAAACCCCTCGCGGTAATGTCTATCGCCTGCAGCAACCCCGGCGACTATAACAACCCTGTCTGCTCTGGCGACTCCAGCATTTCCTCGCACCAGAAGTCCCACCCTATTGGCATCGGACTATGGCTCTTGAACACCACAAACGACCGGGGAATATCCTCCCTCTCGACCAACAACACCGGTATGTATCTCGACAACATAATAGGCACCTCTTCCCAATTTGGAGCTCACAGGTACAGCGACGGAACTCGTGGCTCCTCTTCCATGGAACACCCCACAACATCGTGAAGGCTCCGTCCGCCACCCAAATGGCCAATTCCCTCCACAGCTCCCGGTCTGGGACACAAGGTACCACTCCCTTCACCCTCAGCAGTGTGTTTATCTTGTCCGGCTCTTGATCATATGTCCTCACCCACCATTGTCAAACATCAATGGCACTCCCGACCCCCTGGCAGGGCATCATCTACTGGCTGCGCCAGAACCAGTGTGGTTGTCATGCCCAGTGGCAGACACCACAATAACCGCCGCACCTTACAGCTTCACCCACATCTTCTACCTTACCTTCTTCACCACCGGAGTCAGCTCAACAGGCGTGGCTCTAACCCTCTCCTCCGTCGCTGATCCAGCCAACCCACCTCCCCCAAGGTCGCGACCCATACTGGTTGACCCTCCTTCACCGCCGGACCCTCCTAGGGCCACCGACCCCCTCCACACCTGCCAACCCCCCTCAACCACCAAGGGCCCCTTCAGCCCTCACTTCTCCCCTTTTCCCTCTCCCTCCACTCACTTTTCCCTTCCCTTTTTCACCACCCTTAATCTCGGCCGACACCCCGCCGCTCAACGACCCCCCTCTAGCCGACCCCTTCCTTCTTCCCCTCTTCCTCTTCCCTCACTCCCCCTTCCCCCATTCCCCCATTCCCTCCCCCTCCGACTCCCCATGTGGCCGACTCACTGCCCTTCCCCGACCCACCAAGTACGGCCAACCCCTCTCCCCTTTCCTTTTTCCCCTTCTCCCCACCTTCCCTTCCCTCTCCCTCTCCATCTCCCTTTCCCTGCGGCGCTCGCCGACCTCCCCATATCGCCGACCCCTCCCGTACCCGGCCAACTCGTGGACATTGCTGACCCTCAGCCACCTCCTTACCGTCTCTTGCCATCTTTTTTTCTTTCTTCCTCTTTTCTTCACTCTCCCTCTCCCTTTCCCTCTCTCTCTCTCTCTTTTTCTTAAGTCTTGAAAATGAGTCTTGTGGAAGACTCACCCCTCTCCCTCTCTTTATATATGGGTGGGCCAAGATTCAATCTTGGCCACTCATTTGAATTTCAAACCACAAGCTTTTCCCCCAAACCCAACAACTCTTTTTCAAACGGACCATCTCCTTTTCACGCAAACTTCTTTTTTGCGTGCTATTTTTATTGAACACTATCACAATATTTTTCGTTATTAATATTTTTGCTACCAAAAATTGCACGCATTCCTATTTTATGCGTTCGGCGCCAGCTCGGGTTGTCCCTTCGCACACACCACACGCAGGGGGCTTATGTTCCCAACCTATTTCGGTCACACCTAAGGGCCCACCAGGGGTCCCGTTTTACACGACACGTCACATATTTAATGGTCAATTTTTCAACGCTTTCAGCCGGTCAAAATACGTACGCTCAAGTCACGTGCATTTTGCATGACTAAAAATTTCTTTTGGTCGCTAACATAGTGGCGTCGGCACCACCAACACTTAGAAAATGTACAAACATGGATTTAGCGCACATTCCCCCTTAAGGGGGTCGGCCACCTCCCTTGAGGGTTGGCCACTCCCTTGAAGGGGGGGTCGACCACTCCCTTTAAGGGGGTTGGCCACCTCCTTAAAGGGGAGTTCGGCTACCCTCTTTAAGGGGGGGTCCAGCCATTCTAGTGACGGGGGGCTGCTAACACTCTCTTTGCTTAACTCATTCACGCACTACGGTCTAAAATTCTCACTCATCACCGTGATCGTATGGCACCCATTATCATCAGTATGTCATCGCCGTAATGACTGTGCCCCCCGCCTGAGCATCATCTTCGACACTTCGCCGCACCCATGCGCCGCACTGCTGATACAGTCGTGCCCCATGGCTCTGTGTCACACTACAGTGCCCTCGGCACCAAGTATTGTCTCGCCATGGTTTTCGCCGCTCTCGTGCGCCACAATCATGTTACAAGCCCCCGAGCACCACTCTCGTTCACCACACCATGCACCCCCACCATGGACGTGGAACATGCTTTGACCCACTCTCTGGAGTGTGCAGCATTTTGGGCGGCTTCGTTCGTAGTGCTCCAGCACGAGGACCCCTCGCAGCGGGATGGGCTCGCTACCACAAAGCCATCGATGTCTTCCTTCTGGGGACTCTGTTCGTAGTGCTATGGCACGAGGACCCCTCACAGCGGGATGGGCTCACTATCACAGAAGCCATCGTCGTCTTCATTTTGGGGGGCTCCGTTCGTAGTGCTCCAGCACGATGACCCCTCTCAGTGGGATAGGCTTGTTACCATAAATCTATCGCGCTCCTGGGGTGACTTGCATGACACTAGGCACGTCTGAGCTGTGACCACATCCACTCACGTTACCGGTGACCATCGGCGCCCCCAGGACGATGACCCCCGGGTCACTCTGGGTCGGGACCATGTCTTTGGAGGGCATCGCGTGTAGTCTGCCTGGCAGTTGGTCTCAGGGACCTTCCCTCACTTCTATCAGGTTTTCTCCGCGTCTCACGATGCACCCTGTGGAATTCAGTAAGGGCTTAGACCGGTGGCTGGGGCAACGTGCTTACTCTGATAATGCCATCACAGTGTCTTCAATCTTCTCAGACATGTAGAGCGACGCTATGGGGTAAGGTAGTGCGAATTTGAGAACTAGCAGTTGGACAGAGAACCGGTATTTGTGGACCCCCTGGTGACGTGTCACTCCCAGGGGTGACACGTGTCTGCTTATGACACATGAACACTTTTCCCGATAAATAGGGGACCTAGGTTTTCATTTTCAATAGAATTCTCTCATTTGACATTTTTTACTTTGTCTCTCTGAAACCCATTCTCTCTGGAATTCTAGAGAGAGAAACACATTTAGACCTCTGATATCAGACCCCTGACTTGGACCCTAGCTTGGATTGTCGACTACCGGCCTTGTTCGTCTTCGCCTTGTCTCTGCAGCACTGCCAGCCCTCACGGCCTGCCTAGGGAGCCTTGCTCTCTGCCCTTACTCCACCCTCACTGTCTCTCACTTAGTACATCTGGAAGTTGACTCAGACTGCAGCCTTTGTGGAACCTCCACGTAGTTACAAACCCATTTTCCTTGGCATCAACAAGTAATAACGTCTTGCTGAATAGGTAATAGCTTCACTTCCAAATGAAAAGGAGAATCAGTTGGTATATATTATAGGATCCTACATATTTATGTTGAAATAGTAACTCTTGAGCAACCTGCTGAAGAAAACTGGGACATATTTATATAGCAACACCCCAAAAATGGAAACTTCACAGCTAATTCAGTTTACCAAACAGTACAAAAGGTGGAAGATGGAAATCAACATAAAGCCTCGAAGCGGCTATGGGCTGTCAAGGTCATACACCCACCAAGCATTTTGTATGGCTGGTTCTCAGTAATAGGATGGTGACAAATAAGCTGAAGGTACGGTGTTCCATTTCTAATGACGATCTCTGTTCCGTATGTAGATATGCTACATACTGAATTTGAGGCCTATGCCCATGAAAACTGCCCATCTGGGAACGGTTTGTCAATCCCCACTTGCGGCCCTTTTTCTTCCTGCTGAACTTACGTGTGTGGGTTAACAAAAATCTAGAGAATATTGATGTCTCGGTGTATTTTGGAATCTGTCGCCTTAGAGGCAATCAAAACCGTTGCAAATAACTCGTTTGTGGGTCTGGACGTGAATTTGATTGTCCGAATAAGGAACCCATCTTAAAAAAGAATGAGATTGCATACTAATGTTTATCTGGCGTGAGTCTGATGTATATGCCGGCAAATTGGCGCAGTCAAGCAAAAGTAGGGTTGTAACTTCAGTCGAGTTTTTATGAGTTAATCCAACTCAACCTAAAAAAAATGTGAGCTTTTACCCAACCCACTTCATTGTAAAATGGGTTAGGATCGGTTGAGCTTATATTATAGTATGTCATCTTGAATTGTGTTTTAAAACACATTTAAATAAAAACTCACATTTTGAACCACCACCTGTCGCCCGCCGCCAGCAGCCTTTACGACCGCTACCACTAACAGCAACCTTCACTGCCGCAGCTTCCAACACCATCGGTAGTCGCTGCCACCTCTGCTGTCACCTGCGCCGACCGCCACTGCCACCACAACCACCGCAGTTGCTCTCATTGCTGCCATCACCACGGCCACTGGTAGCCTCTGCCGGCCACCACCACTCTAATTTTTGTTTAAGTGAAAAAAATACCTCCTTGGTTTTAATATCAGCCCATTGAAACCCAAATAGACCCACAATAGTTACACTCCTGAGCAGAGACTTATGGTCTTCGAATTTTGACTGCACCAGCTGCTACTCTGTCAAAAATTTTAAAGGGCTCGTGACACCCACGCTAACGAGGAATGAACGTGTTTGCGTTACTGGACAAACTCACTATCGATCGTGCGCCTGTGACACAATCGATAAACAGTGTGGGATCTTTTTTTTTCTTAGACTTGAGGACTTCGTTAAAAAGGAAAATTAATGGATGATAATATGCTGAATTGATCAAAAGCCGATGTGCTCACTGAAATTACAAATACAATTCTTACAGTGCAACGAACATTATTTCTACAGCGCACTGGATTTTCTATCGATACCACACAGATCATCTAACAGATTGCCTAAAGAAGTCCTAATAAGCTATTCTTTCTAATCTAGTTTTGTTGAAAGATTGACGACCATTTTTATGTTGCCTTGTACCTCCTTTTATACTTGCATCATTTGTAATCGTCTTCTTTCTGTAACTGAAATTCCTTATCTTCTTTTAGGAATAACTTCTCAAACCCCACGACCGATTATATCTTCTGACATCTTCTCAATCATGCTTTGTAGAAAATAACTACCATTACAAAATAAACTATCCACTTCGAGATAAACTACCCACTTATAAAATAACCACCCACTAATAAGTAACCAACCACACTTATCCCTTACCAATGGGACACATTTTCAAAAGTTGATTTCTTTCACTTCTTGAATCTTTCATTATCTCTTTAGAAATAATAAAAAGTAAATGTCATTTAGTGGCATTTAATCAAAGTGAACTTATTAGTGAAAAAATATATTTTGTGAGGCAAACATTGCCCCCCTGGCTCAAGCAATTGAATACTTGAAAATTGCGAAGAGTCATGTCTTTTAAAGAGGTAGTATTTTCTCACTATCGATAGACTTCATGATCGGTAGCCTTTCACGATTGATAGTACTTCACGATCGATAGTACTTCACGATCGATAGGCTTGCATTCTTCAAAGTGACAGCATTTCGCCATCTATTAGCCATCGATTGGCCTTTCCTCTTCATATGCCAGTGTCAATGACCATAGTTGGCCAAGCCACTAAACAAACCATGACCATTTTTTGGTCAAGCTACTAACTAAATCAACATATAGAATGGCTACTGATAAGCCAATAGATTGAGCATTTCTTAATTCAACATGCATGAAAAAACTAGAACAAATAATATTTGACTATATTTGCAGTTCTAGATAACCATTGAATTAATACCCTACCTTGGTGTGCGCCACAAACCCAAATAGGGTACCTTTCTCCATAAAATTTGACACCAATTGGCTCCCAAAATACATGTCCTTCATCATTTTTCATGGTGTCAAAAGCTTCAAACTCACTAACAGTGGGGAATTTTGAACGATAGCCACGTTGGCTCGCTATACAAGGCGCATAAAAAGAGCTTTTTTTGCTTTCAACCAAAATAGGCTTGCAAACTTGCCCCCCAGCCATATCGATTAAATCTCCTTTTGACATATCAATCCCATATGAGAATGGACATGGTTGTTCAGCTTTTTCTGCTTTTTTTGGCACGATATTGATTTTACAAAAATTACTCACATCACTTTTGGTGTAAGTTTCAGCCAATTATATGAATGCATTCAAATGATTTCCCCACAATAAGCACTTTTCAGCGATTCATCGAATAACTTACTTGAATTGTTTGGAGATAACACTTGAAGTTGGCTATTGTGCAACGACTCCTCTTGATAGGTAGTCGTGTTATTTTTACTAACGATGAATTGATTGCATCCATGTTCTAAATATTGTCTTGTTTCAGCCATGTTTGGCATCATCTCATTTACAATAGTCAAAGAATTACTACTGCTTTGTAACTTTTCAATTTCAGCAAGTGTGGAAAGGAATAATTCCACTTCCTTCCTCATCCACCTTATTCTATGAATTAAAGTCCAGCATTCTTTTAATTCATCTTGTACATCTTCTAAAAAAGATGGATGATCTACTCCCATCAAGGTTTTAATATTGTTTTCAAACCGATGTAATTTTGGAGGTATCATCCAAAATCAATGGTAAAATAGGCTGACCATGGTTTGCATCAATGCAATCCATTAGATCATATCAAAATTCCATTAAATCATCCACTGTCGACTTCATATAAAATGAAAGAGACAATGGTTTAAAATTTATGGGTAATAATGACGCCGAAGTATGGCATTTCGTCAAATTTATCTAGAAATCGGCCCTTAATTCTTCAAATAGGGCCTGAAATTCCTAGGAATTACTTGAAAACAAATTGTTGGCATATTTCACTTTCAAATACAAGTGTCCCACCAGGCGTGCTAATGTTTGCGATGCTGAGCAAACTCACTATCGATAGTGCGCCTGTGACAATCGATAAACAGTGTGTGATTTTTTTTTGCCTCTCGAGCCTGAAGACTTCGCTAAAAAGGAAAACTAATTGATGATAATATGCTGAATTAATCAAAAGACGATGCGCCCATTGAAATTACAAATACAATTCTTATAGTACAACGAACACAATTTATACAACGCACTGAATTTTCTATCGACACCACACAGATCATCTAACAGAATGCCTAAAGCAGTCATAATAAGTTATTCTTTCTAATCTAGTTTTGTTGAGAGATTGACGATCCTTTTTTCTGTTACCTTGTACCTCCTTTTATACTTGCATCATTTGTAATTTTCTTCTATCCGTAACTGCAATTCTTTATCTTTATTCAGGAATAACTTCTCAAACCCCACGATCGATCATTTCTTCTGACATCTTCTCAATCATGCTTTGTAGAAAATAACTACCATTACAAGATAAATTACCCACTTAGAGATAAACTACCCATCTATACATATATAAAAGCATGTATAGGTTTAAAAGGCTAATCTTTTCTTTCCTTAAAGTACTATTTTCTAATTGATATTTTCATAAAAAGTTAAGGGTGAGTAAGGGTATTTCTAACTTATAACATTTATTTCCCATTAAATACCCTTTCTAAATTAGAGGTTTATTTTAAGATGAGGGTGTTTTGGACTTCTCATAGGATATAAAGCCTCCTTTCCTTAAAATACACTGGAATATATGTTTTGATAGAATTAAGGATTGTTTTGACTTTTGACGTAATTGTTTTTCATTAAATACCTATTTTTAATAAGAGTGTGACTAAAAATAATGATATTTTTTACTTCTCATATGGTATCAAGCCTTGTGAAAATTATTTTATTGAAATGTATGTTTTGTTAGAGTAAAAGGTTGTTTAGACTTTTATTGAAAGAGAAAAAAAAAGAAGAAAAGAAAACTTACGGAATTATATAATCATGCTCTTTAATTATTGAAAAAATTCATATCAAACTCTACTGTCTCCATTCACGTTAAAACTAAATTATCTTAGAGTTATTACATGTTCTCCGTTATATTTAATCAAAGAGAATAACTTACAAAGAACAGTGTTTTTTTATAGATTTTTTCAAGAAATGTAATATATCTAAATTAAATTGAATATTTTGTTAGAAATTCAATCATTTTTAATTTTTTATTTCATATTTCTATGTGGATGCATATGTGTATGCTACAGATTTGAATTATTCTACATGTATATAAATTTTAGTTCAAATATATGAGTACGTTGAAACTATCGTAAACTTTAAGTTTAATTTTAGATTTTGAATAAGGATATATTGGTATAAGGAAGCTGTCGTAAAACTGAATTTTTTTTAGGATTTCTAAATGCATATATAATCCTGACTAGTGTTAAATGGTAAATTTTTTTTTTCTTTAGATGCCCTTTTTAAACTGAAGTTTTCGT
The DNA here is from genome assembly GCA_033070095.1 of Escallonia herrerae. NCBI lineage: Eukaryota > Viridiplantae > Streptophyta > Magnoliopsida > Escalloniales > Escalloniaceae > Escallonia > Escallonia herrerae. The sequence continues at coordinate 648,839 of JAVXUP010000006.1, forward strand.
ACAAAATTAGTGTTGATTGGGGATATTTTTTACTTGAAACTTTTTTTCCCATCAAATACCATTTTCCATTAAAGTGTTGTTAAAAAAATTAAAAGATGTATTTGCCTTCTCTTAGGATATCAAGCATCTTTACTTACAATATCCTTATAAGAATCTATGCTTTAGTTAGAGTTAAAGATTGTTTTTGTCTTTTAATAAAAAAATTGTAAAAACCTATAAAATCACTCATGAACTCCCGCATGTTCGTTGCTTACTGAAAAATTTCTATCAAAACCTCCAATCATGTTAAAACTAAATACCTCAGAGCTACTGCATCTTCTCCATCAATTTCTATTAATGAAAATAACTTGCAAACAACAGTATTTTCTATAACCTTTAAGAATAAACATAATATACCTAAACTAAATTGAATATTTTGTCAGAAATCTAATCTTTTTTTTAATTTTGTAAAACATAATTGTATGTTAATGTGTATGCTACAAATATCAATAATTTTGCATGTATGTATATTTCAATGTAAATATATTCGTACGTTGAAACTATCATATAACTGAAGTTTAATTCTAGATTTCAATTGAGGACACATAATGATGTAAGAAAGCTATTCTAAAACCAGAGCTTTAGAAATTTTAAATGCATATGAATCGATCATACAGCTCAGCTCCTAATTATAATTTGAGTTCGCAGCAAGTACATTATCCTATATTTGTATTAGAGTTATTGGAATACTATTATTTGCATAATAACATATCTTCATAAGGTTATTATCTTTTTATGATCTACTGTATCCCGAGATATCATGTATTTACATGATTACATATTATTCATATAGCTATTGTCTTTGTATATTTTACTCTTATAAGTCATAGGATTAAATGAAAACCAATTGATAAAGATTTCAATTTATTTTGACTCAAATGATTAATAATTTTTTTTAGCCTGAAACTTCTCAAGTTTTTATACGTGAGGGGTTAAATAATTAAAAAAACTTAAACTATTCTTTTCAAGTTTAAAAGTTTTCTAAATATTTTGACTTTTTAAAGGTGAGGCTAAATTCTACTGTTTTGACTAACTTTAAACATTTTGACGCTAAAGAGGCTCACTAATGCATCTTTTAGTGACAAAAGATTATGAATATAACCAAAATAGGTTAAGATCTAATCTCAAGGAATTAAAATGGCTAAATATTTTTAATTAAAAATATCCTTTTTAGAAATCAAAGGTTACAAAATTTTAGTGTATTTTTTACCAAATTCTATTGTTTTGACTAACTTTAAATATTTTGATGTTAAAGAAGTTCACTAATGCATCATTTAGTGATGACTATGAATATAACCAAAATATGTAAGAATCTGATTCCAGCGTATAAAATAATCTCAAGGAATTAAAATGGCTAAATATTTTTACTTAAAAATATCATTTTAGAAATCAAAGGTTGCAAAAATTAAGTGTATTTTTTACTAAATTCTATTGTTTTGACTAAATTTAAATATTTTGATGCTAAAAAGGTTCACTAATGCATCTTTTAGTGACAAAAGACTATGAATATAACCAAAATAGGTAAGGATCTGATTCCAGCGTATAAAATAATTTTAAGGAATTAAAATGGCTAAATATTTTTAATTAAAAATATCCTTTTTAGAAATCAAAGGTTGCAAAAATTAAGTGTATTTTTTACTTGGGCTAATTACACCTATGTCCCTGAGGTTTTGGGGTAATTACACGCGAGGACACAAAGTTTCAAAATGTAACATTCCGTGACCAAAAGTGTTTCAAATGTATCACCCGTGTCCATCCGTCAGGTTTCCGTCCAAAAAGTGTACTTTTTTAATGATGTCAGCAATACGTATTTTTAAAATGTCAAAACTACCCTTGTATGTATATACTGAGTAATTTTTAAAAATTTTAAATTAATACTATAAACCCTAATTTTCATTGTCTTCCCCCCCCCCCAACTCACCGGCAGCCCCACTACCGGCCGCACCAGCGGTCGCCGGCGACTAACTCTGGTCCCCGCTGCAAGCATCGCGCCGCTGCCACCACCTGTCGACGGCCAACAAATTCGGTCAGTTGCCCCATCATCGGCCGCACAAGCGGTCGCCGGCGACTAACTTTGGTCCCTGTTGCAAGCATCGCGATCAACTCCGGCGCTCCTTCATCGAGCGCCATCACAAACGCCTCCGCAACCATCACGCCGCTGCCACCACCGCCCGAGATTTATCACCGGTGCCATCTCGAGGTCAACCACCCGTCTTTTCCCGATCGACCAGTAAAGGCGACGCCGGCGACGGGGAAGGGAAAGGGGAGAGTGGGAGCGACAGGGAAGGGGAAGGGGAAGGGGTAGGGTGGGGGTGACGGGGAAGGGGAAGGGGGAGGGCGACGGGAAGGGGTAGGGTGGGGGCGACGGGAAGGGGTAGGGTGGGGGCGACGGGGAAGGGGAAGGGGGAGGAACAGGCAACGGGGTGCTGTGGGAATGGGGTTGGTGGGGTGGGGTGGGAAGGGGGAGGGGGTTGGTGGGTGGTCCCAGGGGCAAATCAGGATTTCAACTTTTATTTAGGGGCAATTTGGTCTTTTTGTCAAAACCGTTAAGTATTTTTATATTCCGTTTGTCAACAGACATAAGTGTTACATTTTGAAACTTTGTGTCCTCACGTGTAATTACCCCCAAACCTCAGGGACATAGGTGTAATTAGCCCTTTTTACTTTTAAGAAGGTAAGACTAAAATTACAATTTTTTGGCTACATATGAACAATTTATTGTTAAAGAGGTTAAGAGTTCACTAATGCCTTTTGAAGTGACAAAAATGTGGGAGTGAATCTAGCACATTCTTATAAATATAACGCTAAGACTATGTTCACATTTAAAGAAAATCCTATCATAACATAACCTTAAAAAATATCAACATCAAAATAACTCTTGTCCCTGAGATTAGGGTAAAATTAAAATCAATGACATTAAGTTTTAAAAAATAAAGCCGTATTGATCAGTTAAAAATATTTTTTTGCTTATGTTATCAATACATATCATTTTAATCAACAAGGTATATACAATATAAAAATTTTATAAATCATATTTGCAAATTAGGGTTTCAATCCAAATTCTCCACCCACCTCACCGTCGCACTTTCCTCGACAAGAACTCAACCATAAAGCTGACAAACTGTCGGCAAACATTGGCCTTCACATTATCTCAACCCATTCAGCCGCCTCCACCATCATAAACGTCCTCGGCAGTAGCACAAACATGAAAATCTCAAAGTCGTCAATTAGTCATAAGTCTGTAACATTAGTTGTTGTTGTTGTTGTGTGTATAGGCCTATTAATTAGAGGTGTGGCGGGTTGTGGAAGGCTGATCGGTGGTGATTGTGGTTTGTGGAGGGTCGATTTAAGGTGACGGTGGGTCGTCTGGTGGCGATGGGTTGATGCAAACAAGAATATTACACATCTTCTTTTATATTTTGAACAACAAATTCAAATTTTTACTTTTGTTCATTTGGTTTGCTAAATCGTGATAATTTGCTGCAAGTGATTAGAGTGAGAAAGTTGTGACAATTTATTAGGATATTTGAATGCACGCTTATATATGATATGAGTTTTTCACTTTATCCCGAAAGAGGGGGACGAGGATAAAGAAAGTGGTTGAGCTTAGATAAGTGAATTGGTGAAGGATCAAACATGGGGAGAGAAATAGAATGACAAAAAGTGTACAAAAAGTAGATATGTAAAAACACCTATGAAATTTTTCTTTACTTGGGAATTGATAATTTTTTTGGACAACCCAAAAAGGAAATATGATAAAAAAAAAAAAAATTGGGACAGAGGGAGTAAGAGACTAGATCATTACCAAAAGCAAATAAACTGCAGGGTATATTTTGACCATCAATAATCATTGCTATAAGAAATGGCCATCGGTGTATAGAAAGAAGCAATATTGGTAATTAATGATAATAAAAATCTTAAGTGATGATATTTTGAACTTTAATGGTAATGCTTGGAAGAGAAAGTGTCAAAACTCTAAAAGTGAAGATAGAAACTTTGGAAAAATCATTGAAAGTTAAGGCTACTAAATTTATTACTTAAGGAGTTTAATTTCTATATATGTCCTGCTAGATCTCTTGAGTTCGCCTGATTTTTTATTTTGAAGATACAACATTTAAGCTCTTAACGCATTTCGTCTTACAAATTTTGTTATAGTCATAACTTTTTTCTATTAGACACTTTAGCAATCATTTTCGAGTTAATTTTTAACTTTCGTTAATATTATTAAACAAAAATTCAAACTTCTTCCCAATTTCACTTCCTAGACTTATATATATGCCATCAAAATATATTATAGGAAATTAGACAACTTTAATATATAAAGTTGACATTAATTATCTTTAAATATTTTCTTCACTTTTATTACTGTACAGGCAATCTTGTAATATTAAGTGAGAGTGAGATTATTGTAGAAGATATTTGAGACTAATTACAATGTCAGTGTACCTATGAATTTTCTCTTTTGCGGCAACTTGATATGATAAAAGAAATAATTATGATAAAAAAATATCGATAATAATTGGCATGAAAAATTCGAGTGTTTGAAAGTAAGACCATATTTTGTGCAATTAACTTTTCATATATAGAGTCTTTAGTTAACACTTAACAACTGATTTAATGTTATAATTTAATTATAATAGTCATAATGATTAATTTCAATTGTGTTTTTCATAATATTTTTATTTCAAGTTACTATATAACGTGAAGCATGTGATCCTTACTAGTTTAGAAAATAACCACCCACTAATAAGTAATCGACCACACTTGTCCCTTACCGATAGGATACATTTTCAAAAGTTGATTTCTTTCACTTCTTGAATTTTCTATTATCTCTTCAGAAATAATAAAAAGTAAATATCATTCAGTGACATTTAATCAAACTGAACTTATTAGTGAAAAGAGATAATATTGTAGTGCCAACAGAACGTTTAGCACTCATGGACCATTCTTAAAGCACCAGAAGAGAGAGAAAGAGAGAGACGTGAATATGAATAAGCTACCTAACTTTAAAAATAAAAAAGAATGAGCTGAAGTTCTAAAAAGCTTATCTATACTTTCTTTGTATATTCACCAATAAGTTTCCTGCTATGATAATATACGGATTCAGTCATAAACATAACAATTTAGAAAGTCGAGATAGTCTTCGAGCATAAAACAAAGAAGGTCTATTGGCGTGTGTTTGGATATAGGATTTGAACCGGAGATTTGACTTTGGTAGAGTATTTATAAATTACTCGGACAAAATATCTTGGTTTGATAGTTTAAAATAGAGTTTTTGAATTTATGGAGGGAATCCACAGTTCAAATCACTAGTTTGAACTAGTTATTTGTCAAATACACTCCAATCAGTAAAGTACAAATCCACAATGACTAATTACCTTTTTTTAGGAATCTTGTCTCCTACCTTTTTTAACAACCTTTTACTTCCTTTCTTCCAAATAAGATATTTCAAAATAATAGAATTTATAAATCAGGGGATTTCGAAATGAGGGCATTTAGAAATACCCAGTATTTCAAATTTGCATATCCAAACACACCCTTGGTGTTACAGTACTTGTATGTAGCAGTGAGAATTTGGAACTTCTTCAACAAGGTAACTCCACATGCTCTTAAGATCAACTTTCTATCATCGGGTAAGCCAGCAGCGCAAATGAGTTTAGCAAATTCTTATTAAAAAAAAATTGCATTGTTGACAATCCCTTACTCTATCAGCTTCTAAGAGCATAAGAAAATAGTATAAGGTACTGACCGTCAACAATATACAAATTAGACGAAAAAGAAAAGTCCTCCACGTTAATAACTACAACAATATAAGAACCACCACAACAGGTGTTTGAAAACCAGGAGGTCACATATACTAGACAGATTAAGAATGTATTTGAAACTGCTTACAGTTTTGATTTTTAATTTTTTAAAAAAACAAAAATCAAAATCAGTTCAGCTTTTATTTTTTACAAAAACAAATGATTATTTGATTACCCAGTTTTTATTTTGAGTTTTTTCTTTTAAATGTTTGATTACCCAATTTTTATTTAGAATTTTTTCTTTGAGGTGGTGGCTGTGGGGGTGACGATGGTGGGTGGCAGTGGGCGAGGCAACGGTGACGATAGGGGTGTCAGTGGGGGGTGGCGAGTAGCGGTGGCGGGTAACGGTGCGGGTGGCCATGACGACGGCGGCGGCGGCAGCTGGGGGGGGGGGGGGGGGGTGTTTTGGGTGGTTTAAAAACAAAAATCAAAGCTGGAACCCAAAACTCAAAATGAGAGTTTTCAAAAATAACTATGTTTCAAAAACTGGTTTTCAAAGCTAAAGAAAGAAAAACGAAAACTGTGTATCAAATGCATTTTTTTCTCCAATATCCAAAACTGAAGAAAAAATTGAAAACTTAAATGGTTAGCAAACGTTACCAAAGTCACTAGTTAGGTAGCTCCTGAAGTCACAAAAGTTGCCACAATCAGGTCCTGACAATTCTGAGTTCTGAACATGGCTTCCCGCTGTAGCAAAGATGTCTCCAAGTCCCTGTCAATATCTAGTGTCTTATTTCATACAAAAGAATGCTAAGCAAGCTAATAATCTCCACTTATTTAAGGTTTTAATTGATGCAAAAATCGTAATAGCACACTTCTAGTCAATTTTAGGTGGAATCCCCATCCAATTCTTTGCTTGAAGGCTGATGGTCTCCCTTGATAATATTAAGCAGAGAAATGAAAATACTGGAAAGTCAAGTACTTCACACCAGCTGAAATGAGGACAGGGAGATTTCTAGCAATTTACAATCTACAGAGTTATCATTAAGAGGCTAGCTTCATACCATGGACTCTTCAAGCCCAGAGTTATCATTAAGTGGCTTAGAGTAAGACTTAGCCCCATAATCACTTACCACCCGTGGCAAGGACAGAAATTTTGCTCCAAGTGAGCACGCCTTTAGTAAAATTATTAAAATGGCGGAAACGTTCTTAGCAATAGGAATCCGAGGTCTTAACCTATTAACAAGGGTTTTTCTTTGTTTGTTTGTTTTTCTAATTGTAACTTCTACTTGAAAGTTGTGACATCCAAAGTTTTCAACGTAATAGAGAGAGATGGGGGTACTATCGTCCAAACATCTTTTTTACTTTCCTTTTCTTCTTTTCCTCCTCATTTTCTTCTTTTCCTCCTCATTTTCATCTCCAACTTCAACCCTTCCTTGGTAGCAGAAACCAGCTTCTTCCCATCATACTCCTTCAATTTGCTCAACAACATACTCATTAATTGCATCAGCCATGAAAAGTACTTCATAACCCTTCTTCTTCAGCCTCTCCAGGAACAGAGAATTCTCAACAGGTTTCTTGCTTTCACCAGTGATGTAGAGGACGTCCTTCTGGCCGGCCTTCATCTGCAGTGATATAATCCTTCAAACTGGTCAACTCGTTACCACTCTTGGTTGGGTGGTAGCCAAGCAAATCAGCCAATTTACCGTGTTCTACCTGGCTTCAGGGATAACCCAACTTCAAATTCTATGAGAACGCTTGATAGAACTTGGCGTAGTCCTCCTTAATCTCTGCAATCTAATTGAACATCTCAATGTATTTCTTCATAAGATTTTTCCTGATAACCTTCAAGGAGCAGCAGGGGGGCACATGCCCACCTGTTGGCTCCGCATCTGCTTACCAGAGTCTTTGTATACTGGGGGAGTTTCTTCTGATATCAACTCCTTGAGTGGACCGTAGGCTTTTGCAGGTGTAATAACACCCATTAAAAGCATCTGACACAGATTCTTGGTCCGACACGGTTGGCTAGCACTCTGTGGACGAGACTTTTAACTTTGTCATTTGACATTTGACATTTTGTGTATCAGGTTGAAAGATATTTAACTCGAGCAATGAAAAAGAATAGTATAGTTTGTACGAGCAGACTTAAGACATACCTGGAGAAAGTGGACGGCATTAACCACTATACCTCCCGGAATAGGTTGAAGATCAACCCAATCAATTTCATGCAAGACTTGGAGACCTCCAATTTGGTTTTGAAGAAGCATATAGTTGTAAAAGAAGCATCCAAGTGCTTCCTACTTCCCAGAGTGAGATCCGGCTCTGGGATTGCTTAATAGTAGTGACATAAAAACCACGCCCTCTAGCACATTCCATGGCTTTAAGGTGGTCTCTTTAAGCCAGCACCTTCTGATAATAACTCGAAGATAGTATCTCCTAATATTGTAACTTGCAATGATATATTTAATTGTTGAAGCTCTACAAATTAAAAAAAAATGCATAAAATGGATGTTGTAATACTAGATTGGTCCGATAGTTTTGATTGTTTTATCTTGGAAAAAAAAATCCTCATCTTCTTGGTAGTACAAAAATTTACCTAACTGCTAGCATGGCATTCAGTTATGGATTAACTAGTAAACTATGAGAAGATGGAACAAATTTTGTTAACTGGGGCAGAATATGTTTAGGTAACTTTTCTGTTAAGTTTACATAAAATGTCTTTCGTTCAATGGGGCATTTCTTAGGGTGCCAGGCATTTTGGAGCTGTCTAACTTTGTGTGACACTGGCATGAAAGATATGCTCTCTCTCCTAGGGGGTGGATTCTGCAATGTCAGTTTGTTTCTGTGCTTAGTTAGTGGCAGTCAAACCTGTAGAATTGCATTATTCCTTTTCCAAGTGATGCTTCTTGCATGAGTGCTCTTGATAATTTAAATTTGAATAGAATCTTGTCCCATGCAACTAACAAGATTTCCTTAAATACGAACTACATTTTGGTGACAACGCTTAACGGTTTGCAACTGCAGCCTCCACAAATGTACTTGACACATCCTTAGGCTTAGCAGCAGATAGATACCATATTCGGTCTTTTTGAGTCTCTAAAGCTAAGGTAAGTATCCAGCCAATTACAAATTTTTAAGTCAAAAGAACATTTTTTCAGATGCCTGCCTTCAAAAGTGAGAATGGTGTCTGGCACTAAAACCACTTTTATAAACACATCTGCCACATCACTAAGTATCTAGGACCTAAGACAAGCCGCAGTAGTGGTTATATAGTAAGGGCAGACCCTTGGTCGTTTTTCAAACTGGACATAAAAGTTACTGATGAGACCAGACTCGTTCTGATTATATGATTGATCTAATCGCTCCAAGCCAAATTCTATTTGCGCTCTTGTTCTTCACACTACTAATAAGACAAAAAAGAATGGCCTGTGTCCTCTAGTACATTAGGACTTTGAAAGGTGATCATCAAACTCAATTATCATTGACCAACTAAAGCATGTCAAAGGGCTTATTTATTACGTAATAAGATGCTCAAAATCTGATGTTAACCACATTTTCCTTTGATTTTACAAATCAATTTTCCAGCTGACTTTAATTATAAAAGTTAAAACATCAGGATGATATCAAATTAGCTGTACAATCAATAGTGAAGTAAAAATTAATAGCTGAAATCTTTTAAAACACAGCATAATGCTAGACGTGCCAAATAAATCAACATCACAAGCAATTAGGATTAATTGACTAAAGCATAGAAGGATGAGAAAGAGTATACCTGCAAGCTGCCGGTACTCTGGGATCCAAATGATCAGAAACCAGCAATGTTGCAATGCTGTGTTCCTCCAGTTAGCAGAGCATGACTGATACAGACCATAGTTGCTCTCATACCTAACTTTTTTCACCAGAGCAAGTGCGTAGAACTCCATCCTTGCCTCAGAGCCCTGTTAATGAAGGATACGTATCCCATCAATCACTTGATCGAGCAAATTTACTGGTATCCCATGATTCATTACTTGAGAGAAGCCCCATTTCTCTGACGCATGCTGGACTTCATCAATGATTTTCATTCGTCTATCACATCTTTTGATGCCACTGAGAACTACGACAGTTGACAGGAAGTTCTAGGAGGGTCCAGCGATGGTTGAAGTCCTCATCAAGCTCATCCGCTGGCGAACAGATATTTTCAGGACACTTATCACCCCACCATCAACTAGTCCTTTGACACCTGCTTGAGTGTCATTCAAAGCCTTTAGCTCCCTTCCTTCGTCGTAATCCATGAGAGTCTCAGCCGAGGACTCCTTGCTACCTGAAATATCTGTACTTTGTTCCATGCAAATCAAACAACACAGCACTAGCTGAAACTAGTGAGATTACAAATACATTTTTCAGTTGTCTACGAAGAAGGCAACCCAAGAGGGAAAAAAAATTGCAAGGAAGATATATAAAATACTCAAAGCCTGTCAAGAAGTCCACTGGGGTAAGAATACTTAAACAAGATTCTGTGATTCATGTGCAGCTGTCCCTGTGGAATATTTTAGTCTTTGAAAATAACAAACATTGAAGATGCATTTTATTTAGTATTACAAATTATTTGTTTTAAAAATGCATAGCATTTTTGGTATACATAAAGATTCCTGTCTAATCTTTCTGGTATAATAAAGTACACACGTGTCATTACAACATTATGAAATAACTTGACCTGCATTCTTATCCTTGGCAATAAGGTGCTATTAAATCTCATGTCTTACACTTTCTATTGGCTAGTAACTACCTTCACAACTTGAAATGCGATAGAGCCGAGTTCCCATCAAGTCCTTTGGAGTCATAGTAAGCAATGAAGTCCGACACTGTGGTTTCCCTGTAGACAGGAGGATCCTCTTCTGATAACAACTCGTTGATTGGACCATACATCTTTGCTGATGGGTAAAGATGAGGAGTGAAAAAGCATGCCACAGATACTCTTGGCCCAACATGGTTTGCTAGCACTCTGTGCTCCACGCTTTTGTATTTGTCGTTGGATATTAACTGAAATCAACATCTAAGGCTTAAATGTCCCAAACCTTTACTTAATTAGCATAATATTTTTTGTTGAACATGTACTTTCTGAAACCATCAAAAACAAGCAGGTAACATTAGATAATCTAAAAGCAGAAGATGGCCTTCTTGCTATACAGCAGAATCATTGTGCCTTAGTGTTATAATGCACTCACAGGACATGTAGATGAAAAAAGAGGGGGAAAAATAAGTACAGCTTTTGCAATTAAAATGACACAAAACAAACAGGCGTAGAGTGAACCAACCAAGAAAGAGAAAGACACATAAAAGAGATCATTGAATTTAGCAATGTTATACCTGTAAAAGATCTCCAATGTTAACAACTAGTGCCCCAGGAACAGGAGGCACATTGACCCATTGGTTCTGATAAAGAACTTGTAGTCCCCCAATTTGGTCTTGAAGTAAAACTGTGAGAAAATCAGGGTCAGAATGTTTGCTAGTGCCCAAAGTCAGTTCAGGTTCAGGGCAGGCTGGGTAATAATGGCTGAGAATTGCATGACCCTTCGCACAATCCATTCCAAAAAGGTGATCAGGTTTGAGACCAAGTGCCTCAGATAACAGTTCAAACAAAGTTGTTCCCAATCTCATTATTTGCCTCGAATACTCCAGAATCATATCTCTACACAAGACACAAAATTATATAGAAGTAAACAAATCAAGTAGTAGTAGTTTAACTACAAGTTGACTAAGCATTGTCCGAGGACTTAAAACGAGAAAAAGGATGACTTGAGGTGAATCTCATTCAAAGGCCCCCTGATATTGAAAGGGATTTATTAATTTTGTTGGTGCCTACATTTTTATATCGTCAAGCATAATCTTAATTTTAGTCTGGTGCTTTTCTCAACCCGATTTTAACGTTAGGAATCTGCCGAGATGTTGCCGCATACTGCAGTTCTTAAGATATATGTGTGCTGAATAGGAGAAGTGGTACTGCAAATATCGACTATCCGTTTTTCCATATTTCCACAGGAAAACGTCTTGGACTTTAGTCTTACCTTGAATTCTAAAGCTAAAATGGTTTGTTGGAGCAAATGCAAATGTTGCACTACTTAAGTAATGCAGATGGAATTATAATGGAGATGTGTCAAAATTGTTTTTACTATGTTCCCATCTCTTTTAAAGAGAGAGATGCACCTTCTAAGATATATTGAAGTAAAAAAAAAACACCTATCTTCAACAATGGCATCCCCTGATATATCTTTATTATACAACTTTTGCTTGCACAAGCAGATGCACTTGAAGCATTTTTAAGTAGAGGCAACATTTTGACTTCATAAAGATTTCTAGAACTTGGACGTGAAGCATCTGCTCTACTCATTACTTAATTGTCCAGGCGTTCCAATTTTATTCTAATCATTCGGGAAAAGTCAAAGTCATTCAAGGCAAATATACCTGGATACCTCAGGCAACTCCTGTGGATCAAGAGGATCAGGACCCATCACACAAAACAGTGTGTCCCTCCAGTTAGCATAAGGCGATTCATACAAGTCAAAGTTACTCTGGAAATTCACCCTCTTCCCACGCTCGCGGGTGTAGTACACAGCCCTTTCTGCCTCCGGCAGCTCGTGGAACCCACGAGCCGCTGCCAACATCCCCTCCAGAACCCAGGTGGGCACCCCGTGATTCGTCACCTGGAAGAACCCCAGCTCCTTCGAGGCACTTCGAACCGCCTCAACAACGTCGCATTGGCTGTTTGTGGCGTGTTCCAGGTCTATGACCGGAATCGGGATGGATGTCCAGGACACCGGGTAATCTCCGGCCAAGTCGTCGGAGGGGCGGACGAATATGCGGGGGATCTTGGTTACGCCGGCGTTGACCAGGCCCTTGACCCCGGCCTTCGACTCGTCAAATGCCTTGAGTTCTTGCAAACGGTCACCGGCGCCGGAGACCGCCATCTAACCCCTTAAAGTTCTTTTAATTCCTTACAGTGAGACGAAGATTTTGTTTCTGGGAGATCTTATAATTTGTTGAGTAGTTTCTCATACATTTATTCGAACTTTGGTGAAATTATGAATTTCTGCTGTGACGTAATTTTGCCTTTCCACGGTCTCCAGCCCATAATGCATTTTGTCAACAAATTTTGATTCACCTCGGCACCGTCATAGGTGCGAGAAACGGGAGTTCAGATGTATGTGGTGCCTTATAAATTTTCGAGGGCGCAATACTCTCTATTGGTTGGATTAGAGTCTTACGGTCCAGCCTTTTTTTGCACAATAAAAAAATTAGGACTTCGATTCACATCCAGGTTTGGGCAACCACAGGGTTTTATTTTTTACATGTGTGAAAATTGAGTGCCTTTTTTTTTTTTTTTTGCCAATAGCAGGTTTTTCTTCTTTTTTTTTTTTAACTTAAAACTAGGCTCATCATCAATTTAGTCTTTCATTAAAAAATTTGCTAACAACTGGGAGGTATTTTGATCAATTACAACCGCCTTAATATCATTCACCTCTCTTTTTCTGCCTTTCTCATCGCTTTCTTCCCTCTCTTCTTCATTCTAGTAACCACCACACCCCCTCCAACCCCCAACTCAAGCGCACCACTACTCTGTCGCCACCATTAATGCCCACTGCCAAGCCCACCACCACTTCTGCCACCATGCCAAACAAAATCATCACTTCAACTACCATATGTCCTTATCACTGTCGTACCACAACTACAACTAATAAACGCTCTACCTTTCAACACTCACTGCCCCCGCCATCACACCACCAACTCCAAATCGTGAAGCTGTCGAATCCATCAACATTGCCACTGCCGTAGCAGCCACACCAAAAGCACCGCCTATCACCATTTATCCACTCCACCGCCACATCACTTCGCCACTACCCCACTTCTTCCTGTATTGGGTTTTTTTGATTAATTATTTCCTTTTCATTTATTTTTTTGATTTGGTTTATACGGTGTTGGTAGCAGTAAACTCATGGTGCTAGTATTGGCATGGCCAAATTAGTAGTGCTAGCGTTGGTGGATTGATTCGGTGGTGTTGATGGTGACAGTTGGGAGGGGTGATGGGTGTGGGGCAGTATTATGGGCGGTGGTATTAGATGGTAAAGGCTAGGAGAGGGAGGGGGTGATGGGTGTGGAAGCGGTATGATTAATGCTGGTGTTAGATGGCGAAGGTTGGGAGGGGGTGGGGGTGACGGGTGTGGAGGCAGTGTAATTGGCATGGAGGCAGTGTGATAAGTGTGGTACTAGATGGTGATGGTTGGGAAAGAGAAGGGGGTGATGGGTGTGGAGGGAGTGTATTGGGTCTAGAGGCAATGTGATGTCACTACAAGAAAAGAGGTATTTTGTGATGGAATTTTAGCGACTGACTGGATGCCTTCGCTAAATGGGCATTAACAGATAGAAATAACCGTCGGCAAAATTCCGTCGTTAAATATTATTAGAGACGAAATAATTCGTCGAAAAAGGTTTTTCGCGACGGGCTTTTTCCGGCGGTCTTTTAACGATGAAATTTACGTCGCTAAAAGTTTTTTAGTTTTTTTTTTTAATTTTTGGAGGGTTTAATAAAAAATTGTAAGCGACGGAATGACCCGGTCGCTAATAATTTTGTCGGTAAAAGTACGACTTTCACCAACGGACTTTTAGTGACAGGATAATTCAATTGCTAAAAGCCATCATTTAAAACAACCAAATATGTTTTTTCTCTCTCCCTGTTTCTCTCTTCGAAAATCTGGAAAATAAAATATGCCGGCAACTTTCACCTCCACGGTTCACTGCCGTTCTCACCTCCATGGTGCCCCACCTTCGGAGACACCACATCTTCCCCCGACCCCGGTAGACAATATATACCTCCATTGTCGCCGTGCCAGCGCCGCCCTCCACTGCCGTCGACAACCACTACTCTTCAACCGCACTTAGAAGGTAAGTCACCCACTGTCCACTTTCTTTGGTTTGGCATGGTATATATGTCAAGATTTAGCACCCATTGTTGTAATTTTTGGGATTAGATCATGCTACTTTGTTTAATTATATGGTGTTTTGACTGGTTATCTCGAAAACTATGGTTGAATATTAAAAACATTAAAATAATTGAGGTGTTGATTTGATATTACCCTATCGAAAGAGAGAGAGAGGCTGTGGGTTGGTGTGTTTTGGGCTGTGCGTGAGGAGGTGGTTATGGAGTCGCGGTGATGGCAGCCGTGACTGCAAGTGCATTTTCTGAGTGCAGTGTGTGCGTATAGTGTGTTGTGTGTTATGTGCTTATATATGTTGGTGGTGCAGTGTAAAGTGCTGAGTGTGTGCAGTGGGTAAAAGGAATGGGCAGGCTATGAGGATACATGGGGTGGAGGGAAAGAGGTTGCAACAGGCAGCCTGTGTGCTCAGGTGTGTATGTGCATTTGTGTGGGTTGTGTATATGTGTTGTGTGTGTGTGTGTGTGTGCGGGCAATTTTGTGTGTTGCATGTGAGTGAAGCTGCTACGCAGCTATGTGTGTAAGTGTGTGAGAACTGTGTGCATGGTGTGTGTTTGTGTGCCCATATGTGTGTGTGTAGCTGCCAAGAGGCAGCTGTGTGCGTGTGTTTTTTTGGGTGTATATACAAGTGTGTGTGTGTGTGTGTGTGTGTGTGAGGGTGTTAGAGGAGTGCATGAAGCTGACGAAGCATATCGAAGTGACTAAATAGGACATTTTGTGGTATCTGGCATGAGAGATCTTTTTAGGCGAACACCTTCTGGGCGAGAGTTACTTCTCCTCAATTATAACTTGGTTCCGAAATGCTAAGTGTATTGCGAGTCTTCGATAATCAGCATATTTATAAAGGTTGGTTCCTTCTTGGCTTAGTTGGGGATGATTGCGAGTCTTCCATTGTCTATATTTTTGGTTTAGTCTGCTCAACACAAGAAGTCTGACTTAGCAAACAATACGAATATAAACTTAATTGCACTTTAATGGCAATGACTCAATGTAAGTTTGTACACAAATGGCTTAGTCAGAGAGGAATAAAACCAACCAATGATCATCTCAGAAATATAGTGGGTACGAACCATTGGTGCTTTGCCACCATACCATAGTGGCACTAACTGAGATGAACTATACAGACTTGGAAATAGAAAATCTCAATCTCTTTTGATTTTCTATCAACCTAACCAATTCAGAATCAATCTAGTGCTAATAGAACTGTTGCCCACTGCACAGGCGAAATGATGTCAATAAGAAATGAGTTTAAAACATGTAATACATTCAATTGATAAACCATAACTCCAAAATTAAATTTGAACTGTTAATAACAACCAATTGTTTAGAGTGTATTATGAGATAAGATTTTGGCAAAAACACAACAATTTGAGATATCTAGTTGTGAAAATTCTAGAAAAGCAAGTCAAGATGCAGTAAGATACACCCTTCACGCAGAGCATAATATCTTTAACATCAGTAAAGCAATTCACATTGAGATAGAACACCTACTCAATTCAAAAGTGTTGACTAGCACAATTACTCAAGCACCTATGCACAATAAAGAAAACTGTACTTTGACAACTACAATGCTCATTCCAAATTTCCAACAATAGCTGCAGTGAAATAAACATTTACCAAAAGTTAAAATAATTCAAGCGCATCGGATATGTGCATTTTGAATAAATTTTTTCCATTTGAACATTGATAATTTATTTGATAATTTTAGGTTGTTAATTGTGCATTTAAGAATTGTGATTATTGATTGATGATTTCAAGTTGTTAATTATGATTTTTGGTTGTTAGTTGCGCATTGAGCATTTGAGATTATTGATTGATGATTTTAGATTGTTGATTGATGATTTTAGATTGCTGACAAGGCATAGCATTTGAGATATTGGGATTGTTGCCGGAGGATGGGACCGAATTGGATTGAATGTGTGATTTTTATTAATTTTTATTGCATTTGAGAATTGAGATTTTTGACGGAGGATGGGACCCAATTGGATTGAAATACCTGTTAGGTAACACGGACACGGACACTGCATCCGATCGACGTCAACACCAAAATGCAATATTTTGGCTACATGCTTGTGGACACCCTTAGTTCGGTGTCCGGGACCTCTACAATGGGTACACGGTTTTTGGCAATTAAAAAAGAAAATCAATGTCTTCGGACAGTGCTGAGAGGTATCGAACACATGTTCGGAAGTGTCCGACATGTGTCCGGATGTGTCGATGAGGCGTCGAGGTGTCGATAGGTAACGGACACCGCGTCCGATCGACATCGACACCGACACCGAAATGTCACATTTTGGCTTTATACTTGTGGACACCTCTTCAAGAGTGTTCGGCACCTTTTCAAGGGGTGACGGACACTGTATCCGGCATTTAAAAATAAATTAATGTCTTCGGACGTGTCTAAAGGTTTCGGACACATGTCGGAAGGTGTCAGGCACGTGTCTAGAGGTGTCGGACACATGACTGTAGGCGTCGGACACGTGCTTAACGAGCCTAATTAGTTTTATTTTATCCTAAGACCCCAATGAAAATTAAATTAGCTGTAATTATCCCAAATTAGTCTTAATTAACACTAATCAGCCCAAATTAAACTCGAATTAGCCGTAATTACTCATATCTTAGCAACCCGTGATTAGATTAAATAAACTCTAAACCCCTAAAACCTAACTAAATTCTGATTAGCGACAAATAAACCCAATTATGCGCATATTGATTATACTTAGCATAATTACTCGTAATTAAGCCTAACATAATCCAATTAAGCCTAATTAGGACTAATAAATACTACTCGGCACAATTAAACTCTAATTAGCTCTAAATAACCCCTAATCAACCCTAATTAGCTATAATTATTTGAAACAACTACTCATTAACAATAATTAGCCCTACATAACCCAATCAAGCCTAATTAGCCCTAATTAGGACTAATCAACACTATTCGGCATAATTAAACCCTAATTAGGACTAAATAATCATAATTAGTCCTAATCAACCCTAGTTAGCTATAATTAGCTCAAGGTACTCCTCATTAACATTAATTAGCACTAACATATCCGAATAAATCCTAATTAGGTTAATTAAGCCCAGAACGCTAAACCCTAAACGCTGACAATTGTAATTAACCTAATAACCCAGTTAGCCCTAATTAGCCCTTGGTCATCCCATAATTACTCTATCTTGCCCAGAGATGGTTCAATTACTCGTTATTTATAAACCCTGCATTCCTTATATTCGTTGTTGTTTTGCGAAGTCTATTGGCAACGAGATGGTTCAACTCGTTGCCAACGAGTTCTATTTAAAGTGAAATTGGTAACATATGCAACGATCATTTTACAATTTTGATATCTCGGAAAGATTCTTGCATATGTATCAATTTCTGAACGCATGCATGCATAAAAACCCTTAGTTCCCGTTCAAAGGTACTCATTACAAAGTAATGCTTTGTAATGAGTCTTTGGATGTCCAGTTTGGACAATTTGAAAAAGCTAATTATTTATAAAACAGTGTTTTGACTCATGCTTTGTGTTCTATGTCGTGGATAGTTGGTACACGTTCTCGTGTGTTTCTCCAGGTGCATACAGATCTGGTGTTCTAACATCCGTCAAACCTTGCAAGGCAAGGTTAGATGAATGTTAGAACACCTAATCGATGTCGTGTACTTGGAGAAATGCGAGGAGGTGCTGCCGAATTTTCCACAGACATAGGACTAAGCATGAGTTGTTCACTATTTTATAAACATGTGCTTTTTTGAATAGGATAGGACCACTACCGGTTAGAGAATGGAGGGGCAATATATAGACATGTTGTCACATTCATGCATTCATATTTACATCGACCCTGCCTAATGATTGGTCATAATTGAAGGTGGTATACAGTACGATAATTCAGTCGTCATGTCGCCCAATCGAAGTTGGATGAAAAGGAAGAATGCTGACGATTTTGAGGATCGTGTTGACGAATTCCTTAACTTCGCTTACGCGCATCCTGCACATGTTGACTATGATAAGATAAGGTGTCAGTGCAGTAGATGTGAGTTGTTGCATTAAGAAAAAGAATTGAAGTAAAATGGCATCTTTGTCGGTAAGGTTTTATGGGTGGATACACAAGGTGGACGCAGCACGGGAAAACGATAGTATTGTCATCCAACCCGGCTAGTCAAACTGAAGTTAGGGAGGAGGCACGGTATGATTATCGAGATATGATTATGGATGCTGGGCATGCTAATGTTGACTAGGGTTATGATGGTGGTGACAATAGTCTCCAACCGCCGAATGAGGGGGCTCATCAGTTTTATGAGTTGTTGAGAGCTGCGGAAGAGCCGCTGTGGGATGAAGCTCTGAAACACACACGGTTGTCTGCGGTTAGTAGGTTATTACAGTAAAAATCAGACCACAGGCTGAGTGAGAAAGGTTTTAACGAGTTTGTTACCTTCATCAAAGAAATTCTGCCCGAAAGTGAAAAGCTACCGCCGTCGTACTATGATGCGAAGAAGATGATGAGGAAACTTGGGTTGAGCTATGAGTGGATAGATGCGTGCAATAACGATTGTGTATTGTTCTGGAAAGAGAATAAGGAGTTGTCATGGTGTCCAGTATGTGATCATTCGAGGTACAAACCGGACAAAAGGAAGAAGAAAAATATTGCATGGAAGATATTACGATATTTTTCGATCACACCACCGCTTCAGAGAATGTACTACTCCTCCAATACGGCTGAACATATGAGGGCTCACTGTGAGACTCGTAGCAATGATGTCGATGTGCTGACACACCCAGCTGATGGAGAGGCGTGGAAGAAGTTTGACCGCAGGCATCCAGTCTTTGCTCAGGAGGTTCGAAATGTTAGACTTGGTCTGGCAACCGATGGGTTCAACCCTTTCGGTCAGTCTACCACGCCTTACTCCTGTTGGCCTGTTATTATTGTCCCGTACAACCTTCCACCAGGCATGTGCATGAAGAAGCCGTACATGTTCTTGTCGTTGCTTATTCTGGGGCCGAAGAGTCCCAACAAGGACATAGATGTGTATTTAAGGCCGTTGATTGATGAGTTAAAACAACTATGGAATCATGGAGTCGAAACATATGATGCATCCCTTAAAAAGAATTTTCAGATGAGGGCTGCTTTGATGTGGACTATACATGATTTTCCCGCATTGGGAATGACGTGTGGCTGGAGCACACATGGGAAGCTAGCATGCCCTGCTTGTATGGGCGTGAACCCCGGTCATACGTTAAAGCACGGCGAAAAGCCCTCGTGGTTCGGATGTCACCGTAAGCTTTTGCCACCGGGCCATCAGTTTCGTAGGCAGAAGGATAAATTTGACGGGACAATCGAGCGTGAGGTTGTCACACTGGACTACCCATCTGGTGAAGAAGTGCTCTCACACCTGGAGGCACTTGATACTGACATACCACACGGCAAGGGTGTGCCAGATCAAAAGATTCCAGGGTATGGCAAAGAGCACAACTGGAGAAAATTTTATATCTTGTGGGAGTTAGCCTACTGGAGGACGCTCGTTATCCGAAACAACATGGATGTGATGCATATTGAGAAGAACGTTTTTGATAATGTGTTCAACACAGTGATGAATGTCAAGGGAAAATCAAAAGATCACCTTAAAGCGAGAAGGGATCTACAACAGTTGGGTGTACGCCGTGAATTGCATCCTCGGACAGTCAGTAGGAGGACGATACTTCCGAAAGCACCTTACTGTCTAGACAAGAAACAAGTGGAGAAGGTCTGTCAGTGGGTTAAGAATTTGAAGCTTCCAGGTGGGTTTGCGTCCAACATATCTCGTTGTTGCAATGTATCGAAATGCAAGTTCCAAGGGATGAAGAGTCACGACTGCCACGTATTCATGGAGAGATTCATTCCTATTGCCTTCCGGGGACTGTTGCCACGGGTTGTTTGTGAGACTTTGACTGAATTATCTCATTTCTTTCGAGATATATGTTCTTCTACGATCCGGGTGAGTAACATGGAAGTGCTTGAGAAGAACATTGTGGTGACGATTTGCAAGCTGGAGAAAATCTTCCCACCTTCGTTCTTTGATTCAATGGAGCATCTGCCTGTTCACTTGGCATATGAAGCTAAGATGGGTGGACCCGTGCAATATCGGTGGATGTATCCTTTCGAGAGGTAATATTTAAATTGTTACAGTTGTTCGTTTACACTTAATGCGACACCTGTTATCATTGATATTCCACCTAACTCTTTTCGCTAAACTTCTAGGTTCATGTTCCATTTAAAGAAAAAAGTCCACAATAAGGCTCGGGTTGAAGGCTCAATTGCGGAGGCTTACGTAATGGAAGAGTTTGTAAACTTTTGTAGTCAATATTTCGGGCCTGATGTTGATACAAGGTTAAATCAACTAGGCCGAAATGACCCCGGATCAAGCACAAATTCGGAAGGGCAATTGTCAATATTCAAGCAGTCAGATAGTCTGTTCGGCCGAACGTATACTCAATGGCTAACGGATGAAGAATACAGTGCTGCAACAATATATGCCCTTCTAAATTGCGATGAAGTTTCGTCATTTGTTGAGTAAGTTAATGTCATAATTCACTTACATTGTTGTACATAATTGAAAGTGTGTGATAACCGGGTCAACTATATGTAATATCCCACAGCGAATGTGGAATAGTATAAGATGACCATTATAAGACCTTGCTAAGGAACTCATAAGTACCTACTTGGCTAGCCCTTTTGAGGGAGGCAATGCCTTGTGGTGGGACCGTGGATCGGGTCGTTACAGATGGTATCAGAGCATAGGTTTAAGATTTTGTAGACTCTTTAGACTTAAGCTTTCAATGATTTGAGACGAACTTTATGATGTTTGAGATATAATTCTGAGGAGTCTAGTTTTAGTAATACTTATGTTTGAAGCGTTTACACAATAAGTTGTGATCTTATAAGTTTTTCGCTATCTCAGGAGCTATGCCGCCGCGTGCAACTAGAGGGGGTACTAGAGGCGGTCGTAGGGGTAATAATGTCACTCGGGTCAACGTGGAGGCAGAAGCCCCTCCTACTCCTTTGACTGCAGATACCATCACGGCATTTAACCGCCTAAATTGTTTGACATTTGTTGGTGCAGACAAGCCAGAGGATGCAGAGGCTTGGTTGAGTAAGTTAGAGAAGAGGTTTAAGCTTCTGAACATCACCGATCGTCAAAAGGTGGACCTCGCGGTGTACCAGTTGGAAAACGAGGCTGACCAGTGGTGGAAAATGGTCGAGAGAACTTTGAATGTTGAGGTGGAACAAGCTTTGACCTAGGCACGTTTCCAGGAAATATTTCTCGCCAAATACTTCCCTAGAAATATGAAGGATGATATGGTGGAAGAATTCTTAAAGTTAGAGCAAGGAGAGGATGAAACTGTTAAGGATTACGAGGCTAGATTTGCCAGATTGTCGAGGTTTGCAACGCACGTGATAGATACTGAAGAGAGGCGTGCAACACGTTTCAAGAATGGACTAAGGTACAGTATTCGGAAGTTTTTAACTGCTGTGACTCTAGACACATATGGTCAAGTCTTGGACAAGGCTCAGAGGGTCAAGAAAGATGTCGAGACTGGGCGTAAGCACTATAAGGAGCAGAGACAGAAGAGAGGAAGAGAAGAGAGTAGCTTAAAGGGCAATGACATGGTTCAGCCTAAGGGTTAGACCAACAACTTAGCTATTAAGGAACTGGTTCAGAATAACCAGAATCCCGTCGAAGCTTGCAAAACTTGTGGGAAGAACCATAGATGTGTATGTTATTGGCAGAGTGGCGCGTGCTTTAATTGTCAACAGCAGGGACATAGGATTCGGGATTGCCCTCAACCGCTTAGGCCTCAATTTACTCAGGGTAGGGGGATGCAGAATCAGGTGCCAGAAAATAATCAAGCTGTAACTACTCAGGCTCGAGCTTATGCCTTGACAGAGAAGGATGCTACCGCATCTCCACGATGTAGTGACAGGTAAAATTTTACATAAGTTTAGCTAGAGCTTATGCTTTGATTGATGCTTGTTCCACATTTTCGTATGTCTTTAAATATTTGCTCATGAGCTTTGGTGGAGAGTTAGAGCGTCTAGATAATGGAAACTCTAGGAGTATGTAACTGTGATTGTATATTCCTATTCGGTGACTGAGGTGCCTAAATTTCGAAGACGAAATTTTTTACAAGGAGGGGAGAATGTAAGACCCCAAATAAAATATAGTTAATTGTTTTAATTTTTGGGGCCACTTAAGTAGTTTTAATAATATTTTGGAACACTTTTGAATAAGTGACATATCTTTAGGGGTCTTTTGGGTTATTTATCAAATTTAGATATATAAAGACTAGTCAGTTATTTTTATCTATAAATTGAGTTTACTCTTCAGAGAGAGAGAAAAGAAAGAGAAAACTAGGGTTTTGGAGGGATTGTAATTTTCTACGCACGATTGGTAAGAATCTTGAACCCACTTTGATTATAAGGATGAATTTCATCACTTTAGGATTGCGTTTGCAAAGAATTTAATGTAATTGGGGTTGATTCAATTATTTAAGTTTTGAGATTTTCGAAAGGTTACGCAACTTTGCAAATCTTACGTAGAAACTGAGGTAAGGATTACACGTGCTACGTCTACGTCTACGTCTACGTCTACGTCTACGTCTACGTCTACGTCTACCTCTACCTCTACCTCTACCTCTACCTCTATCAGATTTATATTGTTGGATTGTTGCATTGGAATGAGTTTTGATGTGGTCTTTGTGAAATCGTGAATTTGGTGTCTCGATTAATGTGCCCGTTGATACTTTGCAGCTGGTGCTCCCGAAATTTCTTTTTCCTTCTTCCCCTTCACGGTTTGGTTGTAGGCCGTACCGTACCTTACATGGCAGAACTTATATTTCAATTACAGTATTATATATTGCAATTCAATCTACGAAAAAGAGTACTGTTCAGGCTCTTCTCTTGTGAGAAGTTGCCGTCCAAATGCCAAAAGTGGCTTTGCCACTTGTCAAGTTCTTAATGGTTCACAAACCTTTTTTTCCCATATTTCGTTATTTGAAATTTTTGGAACCGTACGAACTCGAATTCAAGCGATTCCACTTCCGCTAAACTCGTCTCTTCGTCCTCTTCAATTTGAGTCTAATATCGAGTAATTTCTGAAATCGTTCAGTCGTCTTTATTGAAATACAAGTTTTGATACTTTTACGGCTAGTATATCCGTGAGATACTTTGATGTTCGTTTGACCTCTCTGAATTGAACTAATATTTTTGAACATTCACGTGCTTAGGTTAACGTGATGCCATGACATGATATGGCAATTGCTACCGGTATGCAACTTTGAACTTAGAACCTCTGCGTGCTTAGGTTAACGTGCTTTACAGTCACGTGTTACGTGATTGTATTGTTTTGATTATTAGTTCAATTATTTGATTATGACCTTTTGACTTTGATTCGACTTTTGATGGGTTAATATCCCGTAATGAGATTTGTCGTGCCAAGATTAACAATCGTCTTTGCACCTTGTTTTCATATGTTTCGTTTTGACTCAACTACATATTATTGGTTACCTGCGTTGTACTCTGTGGGTGTGTACGTGTGATCTTTACTGGGCTTTGTGCTCACCCCCCCCCCCCCCCCCTTCTCTCCTCATTTCAAGTAATTAAGCTGAGACGGTATAGATGAGTTAATAACATTATGCTTAAGCTTGGAGTGAACTTTAATTGATAACTTTCTTAGTAGCTTGAATATAAGAACGATGTAATAGTTTTTTTTATTATTATTTAGTGACTTTTGGTACCCCAATGGTTGGGAAATAATTATTGTTATCAAACTTCCGCTGCAATTATTTGACGTTGATGAGGAACTTGAATGCCTTTCATTTCAGATATGATTTAGAGCTCTGATTACCTCTTTGAGATCATATTTTGATAAGATGCTTTGGGTATTATATTTTTGGTAAGCAGAAATATTTGAAATAGTATATGTAAGTCCGCCTCCGGGTCGGGGGCGTGACAGAGATGGTATCAGAGCCGACTCTCAAAAGCTCAGGCTGGGATATCCAGTCGGGTTGTCGATGGTTGGGGAAATGAAGGCAAGCCCAGGTATATCCCACATCAAGAGGATGGTTGGGGCAACGAAGGGTGAGCCCGGTATATCCCACATTGGCTAGAGAGGAAGATTCTAGGCTATGTGTGATCGAGCCTTAGCGAGGACGCTAAGGTATAAGGAGGGGAGATTGTAATATCCCACATCGGATGTGGAATAGTATAAGATGACCCTTATAAGACCTTGCTAAGAAACTCATAAGTACCTACTTGGCTAGCCCTTTTAAGGGAGGCAATGCCTTGTGGTGGGGCCGTGGATCGGGTCGTTACAATATATATATATATTGGTTTGTAGTGAGTTCGATGCAGAATCTTTAATCACTGATCCCGCTGGACTTGAATCTCATCAGAAATCACAATTTGTACAGTAGTTCAGAAGGCATGTAAGTCTTCAAAAAAATTATATTATGTGTTATATATAGTTCTATGGCCAATTAGTATACTGATTTATCCTTAACTTTTACCGTCATCTACAATAGGTTCAGTCAATAGATACACCAGTGACCTTCTGCTTGAAATTACTAGCTCAAGATCCTAACAAACAAGCATCCTGTCATGGAGGCTATATCATCAACGGGTTTAGGTTTAACGTAAAAGATGATGACCGAACAAAACAAACCCAAAACAGTGGAGTCTTGGTCAACGGCGACTGTTATGCCGAGAATTGAATGGACTTTTACGAAGAGCTAGATGAGATTGTTGAGCTAACATATCTGGGTTCCCAAAATCGCCTGGTAATGTTCAAGTGTACGTGGTTCGATGTCACATGCAGTAGAGGAATCCGTGTTAGCTCTCAAGGGATTGTAGATGTCAATGTCAAGTCAAGACTTGCATCAGACGAGCCCTTTGTGTTTGCTAGTCAAGCTGCACAAGTCTTTTACGTAGAGGACGTCGTCAATCCCAAATCTCATTGGTATACAGTTATCAAGTCCAAGAAATTATCCGTGACATATGACAGTGAGGTAGACATCTTTCAAGCCGACCAACCACCTGTCTTGTTACCTGTTGAGGTCAACAACGAGGAGGACGATCTTCCTCTTCCAACAACACTTCATGTAGGAGAAGAAGTCATAGATGATGACACAGAAGACGTGGAAAGTGTTGGAGATGATGATGAAGAGGACGACAAGTCTAGCGATGAAGATGAAGATGACTCCCAAACTAAAAATGATTGACTTGTAATGTTGTAACATGTTCTCTAAAATGTAGTAACATTTTAGAACTTTGTTCATATTGATGTGTTTTTGTAGCTCCATTCATATATATAGTGCTGAAGATGATTTCTGTCATATTATTATTTTTAATGTCTTTGCAATTTATCTATACGAAGTCAGATATGGATAGGATACTGGCTATTCGTGGCCGGGTGGACACCGAGCTGCTTCCTCCTTTGTGGATCCCACCTCGTCGTCGTCGCCCACTGATGACGAGGCACAGAGTGGTCGCGTATAGCAGGCGGGGCCCCAGCTCCAGCTGTCGCCTTAGCCATATGCAGAGTCATTCCACGCGCGCGTTGATTCTCCTTCTTCTGTGGGTTTTAGTCAATTTTTGCTTACCTTATTTAAGTGTATTTGAACTGTATTAATGTCTGTGTTTTGTAGGATCTCGATGAGGCCGTGGTCTGACACGCAGGGTACGCATCGACCCCCAGCGTAAACAGAGAGTTACGCTCACCCAGGAGGGCCAATAAGTAAAAAAAAAATCACATCATGTGTTATATTTAAATTTTTTGGGTGTTAATTTATATTTGAACTGTATTAATTTATTTATTTACTTATTTGGAAGGATCCTGCAGAATCAAGTAAGGACAAAAATTGATGTTCTTGTGAAGGGCCAATTCTTCGAGCCACGTCAGTACTGGAAGGACTGGGATGCCGATGCAAGAGAGTCTCGTTGGGATG
This sequence comes from Escallonia herrerae, assembly GCA_033070095.1. Classification (NCBI taxonomy): domain Eukaryota; kingdom Viridiplantae; phylum Streptophyta; class Magnoliopsida; order Escalloniales; family Escalloniaceae; genus Escallonia; species Escallonia herrerae. The sequence continues at coordinate 675,566 of JAVXUP010000006.1, forward strand.
AGTGACTGATACGTTGAAGTATTTTTTTCTGCGATAGTATTTGTTTAATTAGAATTTAGTATTTAAATTAATTTATTTTATTGAATGCCTTGCAGGAGGAGTTCACGTTTGACTCGCCTGATCAGCAGGCGCTGGGGCGGCAGGCCTTCTTTGCTTACATCGGCAAGAATTACCGTCAATGGCTCCACGACACACGGGACTGGGCGAAGAAGATACTGCCCGAGGGTGCCTCGATGACGGAGATGAGGACATATCCCCCACATTGGATATCTCTGACCATATGGGAGCAGATGATAGATCTGTGGGTTGCAGATCCAGGCTGGGACGCCAAGAGTAAAAGCGAGGCCGAGAACAGACATAACAAAGATCCGACGCACACGGGGGGTCGGTGGCACACGACATCGTCTGACACATGAATGCTGTCTGGAACCCAAATCTGGAGGAGGATGAGGTCATAGCCCTGAAGTATAATCTGACGCACGTGCAGAAGAAGGATAAGGACGAGGCGCACCGGGAGGCGACTATGTTTCAGATATTACCCGGCATATCGATGTAAGTTAATTTTTTGTCTTTCTATCCAATGTTTCTTGCGTTAATTAATGCATTAACATATCTTTGACTCATTGTTCTTGCAAGCCTCGTATGAATAGCTTGGGGGATCCGAGCAGGCGTCCTGACAGCCATCAACGTCCACTAGTACGGGTGCGAGTACTGGGGCATTGAAGCGATGGCTAGATGTACTGGAGGTTGTCAATCGGCCGAAAGGCAGCATACGCGGCCTGCCTAGCACGACTGCACGTGCCATGATAGGATCGTCCCCACCCCCCGTTGCCCCTCCACAAACACCAGCTCCTCTGCATCTGTTGGCTGAAGAAGAGATCCAACGCATTACTACTGTGGTGTTGAGGATGATCAGGGAGCAGGATCAGCAGGGTACCGCTGCTGGACATGTCGAGTCTACCTCGGATCAGCAGGATCCAGATCTGGGACTCGGCAACCCCTGATGAGAACCTTCTCGTGCCCGGTCCTAGCTTATCCCCCCCTGCCTGGCTTGTACTCTTCTCCCCTCCCCTAACCGGCTGTATCCAGTTCCCGGCTTGTACATCATGAGTTTTTTTTATAGTAAACATTTTTTATAAATGATTATATATATTTCCTTGTGTATTGATTATTATGCGTTATTGTTGATAATTGAATTTTTATTACAAGTCTAAGTAATAGAAAAATAAAAATAAAATTTTAAAAAAATTGACTTTTAGCGACGGATTAATTCTGTCGCTAAAAGTGTTCTTACTATAAGTTTTTTAGCAACGGAGTATTCTATCGCCAAAAATCTTATTTAGCGACAGAATGTTCCGTCGCTAAAACATTTATTCCGTCGCTAATTTCATAAAATAGAAAATAAATTAAAATACATAAAATATAATTAGCGACGAATATTCCGTCAGGAATTAATAAACAAATCCGTCGTAAAAAGTACAATATTAGACGATGGATTTGAAAATTCCGTCACCAAACTTTTAGTAACGGGCTTTTATAGGAGAGACTTTTAGCGATGGATTTTGGGCTTTTAGCGACAGATTTCCCCGTCACTAAAAGCCTTATTTCTTGTGTAGTGTGTGGTGGTGGTGTTAGATGGTGATAGTTGGGAGAGGGAGGGGTGATGGTTGTGGAGGCATTGATGGCAGGTGGGTTTATTGGGGCGAATGGGTATCACGTGCATGGCATGTATCATTTTTGCCTAAAGGCGTGAAATGACCAATTTAGCTCTCGATTTAACAAAGGAAAAAAAACGTAGTGCCTAATGGTAACAGGCATAGTATAATGACAAGTTTTAAGGATTCAGAAGTATATGAACTAGAATGAAAAAAAAAAAATCAAGCGAAGTATGAGCTAGAAAAATAAAATTAACCCTTTATGATCCATTCAAAGTACGTCAGTGATACTATTCTTGGAATTTCCTTGCACATTAACATATTGTTTGGGACTCGAATTGAAATTTGATTATATGTTAATAGTATCCTTCTTTATTATTTTTGTTTTGATAATTTAATATTATACGAATACGAATATAGAGAGAAACAAAACATAACAAAACCCAAGAAAAGAAAGGACAGACAATCCTTTGCAAATAGTAGCCTACCACCCACACAAAAGGCATAAGTAACCGATAATATATGCTACTTATGAAGAGAATAGTCGATTTGCAGTAATTTGCAGTAACGCCACTTCTGTGTTACATTCTTCTTTGAAAAGATAGGTGACACACTAACTGAGTGACACTTGACAATTTGATTGAGTTACACGTGCAATTTAAAAATATGAAAGATATGAGTTCGAAAAATAAAAGTGATAATTATGTATCGCATGTGGTGCAAAAACCAATTTATGAGTACGTAACGAAACCTTGCTATCTAAGATATTCTAAGAGGGTGTTTGAATTATATACTAATAGTTAAAATCATGATTGAAATTCAGATTAAATCTGCCCTAATGTACTTAAAATTGATTAAATCCAGAATCTTCATTTTCTTGGATTCTGATTTAATCAATTTGGAAGAATCATATTTGATCAAAATAATTAACAATATATCCTTACATATACAAAGACCATTAATGCTCTCTCTCAATTTGAATACAATCTATGATAACTTTGTCACACTAAACTTACTTTAATATCTTTTTATTTAATAGCCTTGAGTAACTTTTAATCTATTATACTTAAAATGAATTAAAATTAATTTTAAAAATTAATTAAAAATTACTTTTTATAATCAATTTCAAACGGCGTCTAAGAAAATTTTTCCACTAGATGCACCAAGTACTTTTGCATCATGGATGGCCATTGCCATTCTCTATTCCAAGGCCTGACAGCCTTCCTTAGTCCATGGATGGCCATTGCCATCCTTAGCCACTCATTAAACGGCCAACACAACGATATCCCTTTTTTTTTATTAAGCACAGAACAAGGATGTAAGGTAATAAATGGAGAATAATAGACCATTGGACTCGTCAAAAAGTGAACTTAAGTTTTTCACCTGTAATAATATAATAACAAAGATGTGACGATCATAGAGTACACTTACACAGGCCACAAATGTACTATTAACTAGAGACTCTTCTCTTATAGACTTTTTTTTTTTTTTTATTTCGAGTAGTGTTACAATAGAAGTGCTTAAGTAAGCTTAGATTTCATGTGAGAGGGAGAATTCTTTTAAGTACACATATTTGTAGTAAAAACAAAGTAAGGCATTAATGGATTATCTCTTCAAGGAAAAAGAGACTACAAAATAGATAATACAAAAAATCTTTAGTTTCCTCCTATGCCTCACTTACGAACTTAGCTCGTTAGTGAGCGCGTTTAAAAAGTTTTTTGGCAGCCAAATTGTGTATATCAATAATCTACAGCCAAAGGTTCATTAGAGTGCAAAGCTCAGGGAGTACCCAAGAGTTAAGCGAATGTTTGTGTGCATAATGTTACCATAAAACGCACTAGTTTTGCTTATGTTTCAATTCAAAGCAAAAACACTTTGTCATGCGTTGCTGGTTCATTCTCTTCCTCCCCCCGGCTTCCTTTTGAAGAGATATAAGAAATATATAGACGCAGAATCCCAGACATACACCACGAAGACTAGTTCGACCAAATAGAATGATAACCTCATACTCTAGGTAAGGCTAGCCATAATCGAGCCTTATCCTTGCATTATCGTGTAACCTATACATACAACATGAACAAAAGAGGAAGAAAACCGGAAGGTATCCCCAAGGCCAATTGGAAACATCAGTATCCATGGAAGCTGTATTCCACCAGTCTCCATGTAAAGAAAAGCTTGTGAGGGCAGACTGATGCTCCAAACCATAAGCCCTGCCCTGTCTTCCCATGCTTCGTGCTAGATAGATGTAAAATGGGCAAAAAGGCTCATACATCAACTGAGATGGAAATGATTTATCGATGAAATAAAAATAAAGACATGATCATTTATGAGATAACAACCACGTTATTTAGTGCTTCATTCTATCATATATGCTTTTTTGAAAACGGGTTAGATCCTTACTGATACTAACAAGCAACATCACATCCCAGCTTTGAGTACAAAAGGTAATACTTGTACTACCAACATAGCAAAAAACTAGCATACAACCACCCTGCTCTATGTTTTAAAAAAAAAAAGAAAAAATAGCCCCAAGGGGGCCGATAGCCAAGAAGAATTAGACCTAATCTATATAATATATAATAAGTGAAGCGAGAACTTTTTTACACAACACATCATCATAGAAATATGACTTCTTTACTTAACACGTCATCATATTATGTTTTATGTAAAATAGAATTGTAACTATTATAAGTGTCATTAAAAGTTTAAAATATTATCTTAGTTTTCATATTACTAAGCCTTTTATAATTGAAAAACTAACTATAAATGTTCTAAAACTCTAACTGATCGATGAACTAACTTATTAGGACTTAATTTTGACTATTGTATAACTTCTTAGGACTTAATATTAACTATTGTATCCTTAAAGTCACTCTCTATTATGAATATAAAAATTTATATATATCTAAAAATGAACTAACATACTAGATTTAGAAAATAAAAAAAATAATGTTACATTTGAGAACACTATCTTGAATGAGATTCTGATTTCTTGATAAGTTAATTTTCATATTACTAAGTCTTATATAACTAATTTTAAACGTTTTAAATCTCTAACTGATTGATGAACTAACTTCTTAGGACTTAATTTTAACTATTGTATAACTTCTTGGGACTTAATTTTAACTATTGTATAACTTCTTGGGACTTAATATTGACTATTGTATCCTTAAAGTCACTCTCTATTATGAATATAAAAATTTATATATCTTATAAACGAAAATAACATACTAGATTTAGAAAAGAGAATATTATCTTGGATGAGATTCTTATTTCTTGATGAGTTAATTTTCATATTACTAAGTCTTATATAATTGAAAAACTAATTTTAAACGTTCTAAAACTCTAAATGATTGATGACTTAACTTATTATGACTATTGTATCCTTAAAATCACTCTCTGTTATGAATAATAAAATTAAATAGCTTAAAAACGAAAATAATATACTAAATTTAGAAGAGAAAAAAAACGATGCTACAATTGATAATATTATCCTGGATGTGTCATAAAACAAATGATGCTTCTTTGCGCGACACATCATCATATAAATATGTTTCTTTACGTAACACGTCATCACATTATGTTTTAAATGTAAAATAGAATTATAACTATTATAAGTATTACTAAAGGTTTAAAATATTATCTTGGATAGAGTTCTTATTCTTGATGGGATTCTTATTTCTTGATAAGTTAATATTCATACTACTAAGTCTAATTGAAAAACTAACTCTAAACGTTACAAAACTCTAATTGATTAATGAACTAATCTATTAAAACTTAATTTTGACTATTGTATCCTTAAAACCACTCTCTAACATGAATAATATAAATTCATGTATCTTAAAAATAAAAATAACATACTAAATTTAGAAGAGAAATAAAATGATGCTACAATTGAAAATATTATCTTGGATGGATTCTTATTTCTTGGTAAGTTAATTTTCATATTACTAAGCCTTATATAATTGAAAGTCTAATTATAAACGTTATAAAACTCTAACTAATTGATGAACTAACTTATTATGACTTAATTTTAACTGTTGTATCTTTAAAATTACTCTATTATGAATATAAAAATTCAAATATTTTTAAAACGAAAATAGCATACCAAATTTAGAAAAAAAAAATAATGCTACAATTGAGAATATTATCTTGAATGAGATTCTTATGTCTCGATAATTTAATTTTTATATTACTAAGCCTTATATAATTAAAAAATTAATTCTAAACGTTCTAAAACTTTAATTTATTGATGAAGTAACTTAGTAGAACTTAATTTTGACTATTATATCCTTAAAATCACTCTCTAATATAGATATAAACATTCATATATCTTAAAAGCGAAATAAAATACTAGATTTAGAAGAGAAAAAATTATTAGGTGTATATACATAAGTCCTGTCTTATTTGCAGACAATAATAACTTATTAGAAAGTAATTAGTTGTATACATGAGTCCAGTAAAATTTAAAATGTAGCTTTATTCCATATAAATTTTAACTTAATTATTATAATAACCTTCGAAAAACATGTAACACCTCATAAAGTTTTGAAGGTAAAGAAATATACTCATATATAACATCTATAATGTAAAAGGGATACGTCATAGTCTAACCACTATTTAATTTGAACTATAATGGTATTCGTTATTTAGCTCTATAGGGCACCAGCATGACTATTCTATAATTATAAGTGTTAGGCTAATATTTATTTAAAATAAAAATTGACAACTTAAAGAATGCAAGTATCTAACGGCTCCACTAAGTTGTTATCTATTCTTTATAATCAAATAAGAATTTTTTTTAATGATGTTATTGTCTTTTTTATCTCATGATATGTAGTACATATTAATATAATGTTTAAGACCTTATGATATACTGTATTTTATAAATAGACTCGAACTTGACTCGGGTTACTGAGCCAGTTATGAAAAAAGCCAGAACCTGCGGATCATACCAGTCCATGACACCATTATATTACTGCGGCCTGCCAGACAGAGCTGTGAGAAGATGCTTGCTTGTAGAAGTGTCAAATGGGCTGGGCAGCCCGCGGGCTGGCCCGGGCCGGCCCTTTTTTGGGCCCGGACTAACCCTAACCCTTAGGACTTGGGCCAGGGCCAGGCCTAATTTTTTGAGAAACAGGCCCAGGCTTGGCCCTAAAATGGCCCGTTTTAGGCGCGAGTTTGGCCCGGCCCGGCCCTGACCTAAGAGTTCAATCTAGGGAGATCTGATAATGAAACCTTGGGGCTTAAAGCATTTTCAACAAAGAAATAAGCGAACTGAAGCAATCATCGGTAGGTCTGTACAAATGATGGTAACTTTTACATTTACTAAATTATTTTAGTTCGTGCTTGGTTCTTTTCTCATCTTCATTCCTATTTTTATGCTGAACACTATTATGCTGACAATATATTAAATTCTCTTTTGTGTTCCCAATGAAAAAAAGTCAACAAGAATAGCTTGCAACCATGCTTTCTGGTGACACTTCAATCCTCAAAACTCACTATGACATTCTCGGGGTGAAGGAAGATGCATGCTTAAAAGAAATCCGTACAAGCTACAAATCTACTATCCTTAATTCCTATCCTGATAAGATGCAAAAGGCAACTGAAACGTCTTACCCAGAGCACAGCACAGGAGATCGGTTTTTGGAGATTCAAAGGGCCTGGGAACTCCTTGGCAATATACAGTCACGTTGAGTTTATGATACCAAGCTGCGGGCGTTGAGACAGGATGCCATTGGCGCAGAAGATGTCACCTTTGAGGATCTGACGGTTGAAGATGCTGGTGATGTCGTGGAGTTTTTGTACCAATGCCGATATAGTGATTACTACTCCATCGACTCTCTGGAGTTGGGTGAGATGGGATTTGTATTGTCAAGGGACAGGAGTACGATTTCCTTACAGTCACGAAATGTTTTGCCAGCATTTGTTGTTCTACCTTGTGGCTCTTGTTCTCTCAATGTCCGGATATTCTTCAATGCTGCAAATACAACCCTTCAAAGGGACCATCACCAATGATTTTAGAGTCCTTTTTATTAGTTTGTATCTTTTCTTAGGGTCATATTGACGTGTTGGCTGTTTGTAGATACAATGGAGTGGGAGATTGCAGAAATACCATGAGAAATTACGTTTGTTTTCAATTTTATTGATTTGCATAACGAGAAAATGCAAACAAAAAAAAAATTAGGCCCGGGCCCGGCCCAAACCCGGCCTTAAATGTTGGGCCTATGGCTGGGCTTGGACCTGGCCCATATATTCCCAGATTCTGCCCCGGCCTGTTTGGCAGCCCTTTGACCCGGCCCCGGCCCGTTTTGCTGGAGGCCCGATGAACTTGGGCTGGGCTGGGCCGGGCCTACCCATTTGACACCTCCCCCCCCCCCCCCCCCCACCCTAATGGAACCAAACTGCGCAGCATTGCACCTGTAGTATGGGCATGAGAGGCGGACAGGCAGACGTGGACAAATCAACGGTCCCGATAGCTGGCAGCCAAAGTTGCTGTCCAGTCATAGCCCGCTGACGTTTGTTTTGAGCCCCCCGACCTCTAGTCTCTAGAGCATCCATGCTCATCGGAAAGATGCCGACCAAAGATCGAGATCCTAACAAAGCCAGACCACCTAAACACTAATCATCTCCAGATCCCTATTTGGTTGCACTAACACCAAAATCAGCCGCCGCCACCCCCCTTCTTCGAGCGTTGACTAGCTGCCCATAGGGAAGCTCCACCACCAGCCACCCGTCCTCATGCACCACCTCCTTGCCGCAGCCGACACCTGGCCAGCACGTGTCATAAACCCAGGCATGACAAATCTCGCCCCTGCTGCAACCACGTGGCAACAATCTACCTAACAAATTCCGCCATCTGCTGCCTCCGGCGGCACCCGCGGTCCATCTTCATTGACCGGAGAAGACAAGCTTTCATTTATGACCATCATTCATTTCTTCATCAGAAGAATCATCTGGTAGCTGTGAATCTTGTAAATCATCCACTGACTCTATTGATGCTAAAGACCGACAACACTCACGCACCTCAAAACGCAATTCAGATCCGTCCTCCAACAACACCAAGAACTGAATTTGACTGGCCCGATTAAAAGTGGTATTTAGCCAAGTCAGCAAACCTGCATCATACAAGGGCAAATCAAAATGGCAAGCCAACCCAGATCCTTCATACAAATAGAGCCATCGCCATCCCGACAACACAGCATTTGCCTAGTGGAAAATTCATTGAAAGTCAACAAACTTTCCAACTAAAGTTCGTTCCCATTTCTCATGTGCAAGCACAAGACGTGCCGATTCACTTGGAATAAGCCAATCCCGGCAACCCCACCGCACCCACCTCGACTTATTTGTTTGTCTATAACTAGACTTGTCATCAATGAAGGGCGTGAAAACCATTACACCACCCAACTGAAGTACCAACCCAAAACAGAGAGCCACGAATTGAAGCAAAAGAACCAGAGAGCCCCGGTAGAGGCAACTAGCCTAAAGCAAAGAGCCAAATTCACTTCCTACTCATTTGAGAGCAAGGAAGGCCCAAAGAGAGAACCAAGCACCTCTCTTCTCATCCCTGTCTCTCAAGTAGACAAGTTCTGTCATATGCTTTATATATGTGTAGAAGATGACTGACAACTAAGAGCTAATCAAATGCATGACAGCGAGTATGGTGCCAAAAAGCTAACCTGTTAAATGCTTAGCCATTAGGCATATAACTAAATCAGTTTTCCAAGTCCTTCATTAGCTCTTCATTCTGCCATTTTTTCCTTTGTATATAGTCTTTTTTTTTTTTTGGTAATTTACGGGAGACAATGTGTTTGTGTCGTAAACCGTGAGTTCAACCCAAGAGTAGCTAAATACCAATGTCTTGGATTAGTGTAAGGTCTCACACATTTTCATGTTGCCGCGGAACGGCCGTGAAGCTTCATGACACTTGCAGGTACTCGTGCACTTTGTCATGAACCGCCCATCTCTTGTAGAAGGCCATACAACTTTCTCTGGAAGCACCCTAATATACAACTCTCATACAAGGCCATACAGCTTCCTCTGGAAGCATCCATACTATCCTAGCATAATAACCATGTCCAACATCGGGGCGGAACTACATATGTACGAGAGGGGGCTATAGCACCCCCTCAAATTTTGAAAAAAAAATAAATTATATATAGTGTTTTTTTTCATTCGCGATTTTCTCTCTCTCTCTCTCCTCCTCCTCTCGGCTCTCACAGTCTCATTCAGATCCCGACTTCCCGTTGTCGCCGACTCACGGTCGACGGTTGAACTCTCACCGGAGTCACCTCTCACTCTCTCAGTCACCGGGGCACCACCCACGGCCACGGGCCACCGGTCATGGGCTATTTGGCTCATCGCCTCATCGGTAAGTCGGTAACTCCGGACACCGGTCGCCGTCAAGGTCTCAACGTTCTCCTCTGCTCTCACGGAGTCACGGACGGCCTTAAGGCGCGAAGGCCTTTCCCAGTCCGGCAGTCCCCACCCCCAACTCCGGCCAGATCTAACTTAGATCTACGAGCTGGCGGACGAACCAAGGAAGTGACAAACCTCACCGGTTGGCGGTCACGGCGCCTGAAATAGTGAAATTCAAGCAGAGCGGCGAAGAACCCACCGTCAGCGACGTTGCGACAACGACGCCGTTCTGATTTCTAAGGACTGAGGTCAGTGTGCATTTTGAACAATTTCTTATGCTATTGAAAATTGATTATTTGATTAATAATTTTAAGTTGTTAGTTATAAAGTTGATAATTTAGATTATTAATTGATATTTTATGGCTGTTAATCGTGCATTGAGCACTTGAGATTGAGATTGTTGATGGAGGATGGGACCCAATTGAATTTTTATCCCATTTGATAAGTATTGGTGATGAAGATTGAAGAGAAGAAGAGATATAAAATATTCCCAACATAAGTTGAAAGATGGATCTCAAAAAAAAAAATCAAAACTAAAAGCTGAAAACTCCATTAACTCCAAAATGGAGTTTTAAAAAACAACCCCATTTTGAAAACTGATTTATAAAATTGAAGGGGAAAAAAACTTCTATACTAAATCATATGAATCCACAATTTTGAGCTCAAATCTAATTTAGCGCAGCAAAAACTTGGGACGAGAAGTTTTACCAAAACCCAGATAAGAATTTGTAAGCAGGACCAAATGAGGATTATTTACTCTTCCTCTTCCTCTAACAATAAGGGACCAAAGCACATTGCACATCTTGTTGCTGAGATGTCATTGAAATAGGTGCACTAATCACATGCCCAGCCATTAAATTTGTCTTTGCTTTGGGGCCAAAAACCAACCTCATCTCGTTTTCTTTTTTCCGAGGAAGAACTTACATCCGATAGATCATTTTGTAATGTTATAACCAACTTCTCAAAGTGGTTCCGAGTCACAGAAGTCAGATGGACTAGTTTCCTCTAAAAATCAACATAACCGACTATGTCAGTAGCTGAAATTTTCTCCATAAGATTAGCTTGTACTTCCCCCTCTGCGCATTCATGAAGCTTTTCTAAAGCAGCTTCAGCGTGACGTTGCAAGAACTCAAACACTTCTTTCTTGGCAGGTTCGTCTGCGGGTAGGTAGTATCCATAAGCATATGTCCACATGAGAACCTGCCTACATTCAACTTTCTGCAGCCATGCTTCTACAAGATATTCCAACTCTATCTCAAGTTTTCCCAAATTTTCGCTAATTTCCTTGATTTTGGTAGTTCGCATCTGATGCAAATCCGCTGCTGCTTTTTTTGTTGATGTTAGGTTGGCCTCTCAACGTTCAAAATAATGAGTGTATCTGTCCAACGACTCCTTGGCTCTTTCTCTCCTCACCGTGGTTTCGTCCTTGTACACTCCCTCCTCGTAACCATTGCACCAAAAAGAGCTATTATGGTTTTGCCAATAACCAAGACATATCCAGCAAAACTGATGCAAGCACTGAGGCCCGCACGTCATGCGATTGCAACCCAATTTTTTCTCAATGTTTCGCTTGCACTTGGGACAAGGCTTCGAATTTGCAAGAATTCAGTTCATGTTCTCAGACTCGTCGCTATTTTTTCTTATCCACTTGGCCCTAGTATCGCAGTCCACAGGACGATGGACTTCCTCAGTACAATTCCAACAAAAGCTATGTAAGCACAAGCAATTTACGTCATAAACTTCACTGCCAACTTCATATTCAACAACAAAATCGCAGCCTGGTGCAGGACACCATTTCACATTTTTGCTGTCTTCGACGTAAGACCTAACAATGTTATTAACATTGTTATATGCTTTTTAGTATGTTTTGTGTATTATCGAAAAGTGCACTTTATTTTTGTGTGCTATTTTACTTATAAAAATATTTATCTCCTTCGATATATTTTTAACCCCACCCCCCCGGATGAAATCCTGATTCCGCTACTGCCCAACATACAAATGAAGTTAGACGAATAGTAACACCTCAATCCAGTCTTTAGAGACTACGCACATAAATTTTGTCAAAATTTTTCACATGCATGCGTCCAATGTAACAACGCTTCGCACTCAGTGCACTAGCGTGCCCTTCGTCGTGCTTAGCACGCATCGCCAACATTAGGTGCACACAGTCAGTCCATCATGTCTATGTGCTCTAGACACAAGGCAATGCACACCAACAAGATTCCTGTCTGGTAGTAGTGCGCCAATGCAGCCAAGCAACGTGCTAGCTTGCTCGACAGTGTGCCTGTCGTGCATTGCAACGTGTCCACCTGTCCAACTTGGCTTTAAGCCTTGCTTCACTTGTCTTAATGTGGACCTCATCAAGAATAATTTAGCCAACCTTAACACCACGCCAAATATGGTACTTACCAACCCGTACGTGAATCACAAGATATTGCTAACAAGCATGTTTACACTCTCGTCCGTCCAGTGAGCGTGTCGAACCCGAGACGATAGTCACTTTCGCACATGGTGTGGAAGCACACCAATAGACCAATCCGCCAACATATGCATGCCGAATGCGGTTGGATATAATCCAGGGCATTATGGGTGCAAATATTCAGCCTCCGACCCAAGAATAGCGCGCACCATCTGCAGTGTCCACCAAGAAGGACTTTCTCGAATGGAACCCTAAGCATATTTGCCCCAAGTTCCCTTAAGTTGTTCACTTGATGCCCCAACGGTTGCCCAAGAAAGCACGGGGGGTGGTGGAACATGTGCCTGTGTATGACCATGCTCCCAATTATAGTACTATTAGGCGGAAGATCCAAAGTTGCCAGAATAGATGTTACCTGTTCGAGGAGTCATAATGGTTCCTTCGAAGACTACAAATCACATCAGAATTGCATGCCATAAGCCTATCTATCGTTAGCAAGTTGTAAGCTACTCCTCGGCTCTCGTTCCGCGATGCTCAGCTTCTTGTGTTGATATGTCAGTATCATCACCAGCACAGTTGAATATAACAGTCATAAGATACAAGTTCTGCACTCTGTACTCATAATATTGGGAGCGTTTAATGCACAAGTTCCACACCCGTACACACTTGATCGTATATAAAGTTGCAGACAGCTTCTACTACACATGATCGTATAGTGGAGAGGATTGAAACTGAAACACATTAGGTTGCAGGTGAAAGCTTCAAGAGAAGGATCAACTCCACCAGCCGCTGAGAGGCGACTCATAAGTCCTCATGAACTATTTTTGTATTTTGAAAGCAGACAATGGATGGGTTCCATCAAGCCCTGTCTTGAACCTATGTGTGAGGTACTCCTTAAAAGTTATATCCCTGTAGATGGGTGGGTTGTCTTCTGATATCAATTCCTTTAGAGGCCCGTACACTCTTGATGTATCCTGAAAATGTGTTCTGAACAAGCTTGCTGTTGAAATTCTAGGCACATCTCTGTTGTTCGCCAGTACTCTATGATTTATGCTTTTGAACTTGTCATTGCTAATGAGCTGCACAAAGAAAGATAGTAAACACTCGAGAGTATCGCCTACGTACAATACTAGAATGTAAGTTAACAATATACAAGTCACCAACTCAGATATCTTTAGCTGTTCCAGAACCATCCTTGACAATCTATTCCGAGGCAGAAACAATGTTCATCCTGCCGCCCCTTTAAAAAGGACTTTTTCATTTCCAACAAGGGAATGCTTTAGAATAAAAATCACAAAATGGGTGTTCCATATCCACCCTTATTTATATTTACCAGGACCTTATTAGCACATACCGGAGACCATTATTGGTCCCCATTCACATTTAAACGATGTACCTTTTATCGGGACGCACAGAGGGAGTATCCAAATACATAGGATTCAAAGACGAGTAGCACAAAGGCGTTCACAGGGACAAATTTGAATGTTACAGAGAGATTTATGAACATATTCACATATTGCAAACTATTAAGAGACAAGTGTGAAAAAATTACACTATAAAGAGAACTGCAAGCTAATGCAATTAACTACATTAATGAATTATATAATAAACTTGCCTGTAGAAAATCTGCACTGTTTATGATTAGAGCTCCGGGCAAGGAGGTTACATCAAGCCAACGATTCTCGTGTAGGATTTGAAGGCCACCAGTTTGGTCTTTCAGAAGTATATTGAAGAAGCCACTATCAGTATGGTTGCTAGCGCCCAAAGTCAGTTCTGGTTCAGGGCATACTGGATAGTAATGGCAACCCACAACTAGTCCTTCAGCACAACCCATGTCTTTCAGGTGATTAGATTTGAGCCCAAGAGCCTCACTGAACAATTCAAAAAGTCTAATCCCCAATTTCATGAGGTAGCTCGAGTACTCCATCATTATATCTCTACAAGATAAATAAGTGGACATAGTTAACATATGTGTTCCAGAAGTATGAACTTATGTCAGCACAGACCGGGCCGAGGTTATTTTTGCTCTGCTACTGTCATAGATTAACTAAGCACTAAATCTGCACCTACAAGAATGAACTATTGAATCTCTCTAGCGTAAAACACAGGCTTACTCAAGAAACACCAGTAACATGTTTGAGGATGAATTCCTTTCCAAACCAAATCCAATTCTTACATAGTCGATATAAACATTTTTGGTTTACAATCAGTTAGTCAACTATAGAACACGCACAATTAGTCACTAAAGCAGTGATGTTGCTAAAAGATGCAACCACAGGTTCAGGTTTGATAGTCATATAAGAACTGGATAGAATTCATAAGAACAGGCTACAATTTGGTCGCGTACCTGCAAACAGCAGGCAATTCTTCCGGATCAGGAGGATGAGGAGCCATAACACATTTAACGGTATCCCTCCAGTCAGCCGGTGGTTCTTGATACAGAGCAAAGTTGCTAAAATAGGCTAACTTTTTTGTAACATCACGCGAATAGTATTGTTTCTTCACCTCGGTATCTTGCTCATAAAACCTGCGTACTCCCTCGGTCATTTCATCCATAACACTTGCTGGAATCCCATGATTGACTATCTGGAAAAAACCCCACTTTTCGCAGGAGTCTTTGATTTTGTCAATGACCTCAGCACGAAGTCCTGCATCTTCATCGATACCTTTAAAGTCGATGACTGGAATACTTATTTGAGAGTATTTGGAGCCTGAATTCTCTTCAGGCTCAAGATAGTCATGGATGAAAATACGTGGGACTTTCGCCAAACCAGCATCGACAAGCCCCTTTACGCCAGCTTTTGTATCATCAAACGCCTTTCTCTCGCTTTGGCGATCATGATCTGGCAGTGGTTTGCCACTGTTTGCTACCACCATTTTATGTTCCCTCTTGAAATACTGAATATCAGTTAAAGGAGATAAAGAGATGGAAAAGGAAGAAAGACAAAAACTGTAAGCTTTGGAATCGAAGGATTGGTATCGAACGTCGTATCTGCTGTTTTCGAACTCTTCTGCCGGTCAAGAATCTGTTAAAAGCTATGTAAACAGAGAAACGGGTGGGGAGAATTCTGTTGCAGATCTGATTTCACCTATGCATCATTTTCTACTCCATTGGATGTGGCTAAGAAGAGGATACCGGAAGTCATGCAACTTAGCTGGTACAATCGTTGTTAAAGCTAACTAAGGGACAACTAACTTGATTAAGGAGCAACCATAGGTACTTAGCTGTAAGGAATAATGTTAAAAATTGCTATTGAGTTCCACGCGAGTGATATTTAAAAGATATAGACCATAACAATGAGAACGTGAATTTGGAGCATCATGATGGAAGCTTGTGGCTCTGCAAACACCTGGTTCTGTCACCCCAGCAGCAGTAGATGTAAGAATCGATACATGGAATAACTTTTTTATTTTATTGATAATATAATCTTATAAAGCCGAAGATATTTTCACTATTTGCGTCAATTTTAGCCATCTGTATCGAGCTCAAATATATTTTTTAACGTCTAATTAAATCGGAGAGTCATTCAAATTGAGAACAGAAGCTCGTAGAGTTAGGATATTTTTTAAGGTGGGCACCAAAATCTCAATCTGAAATTAACAATCTTACTAGCAATAATTGCCAAATTATACCAATTTCTAATTGCAAATTGTAAGTTCAAAAATTCAATTGTCACATTCTAAATTAATACAAAAAAAAGGGTGGGGGAGGTAGAAAATTTAAGAATCAATTATTGGATCTTACCTTGCTTTCACTTACTACCATGACCATTAGTATGGTTGTCGAGAACCCGACCGTTGTCCGTGAGCCCCATAGGCGGTGAGACTGTAAATGACTCATGCGGCCATTCCTAAGTACATAAGGCCATGACCTTTAGGCTCTGGGTTACGTCACTTGTGAGCCGGTGACCTACCAGAAGTGGACAGGCTAGTGGAGGCAGTGGTGTTGTCGTTGAGGGCATGCCAACATGAGGTAACGCTGGTGGGGGGCATGAGGGAACTAAGGAGGAGGCGGTGTTCTCATGTCCGCATATGTGCCTTTAAGGCTATAAAAGTATTAAGACTTGAGAATAAAAAATTATTTTTTGTGTTAACTTTAAGCGACGACTAAGTCTTTCTTTAAATTGCTTTGATTTATTTGTATAAGTTTAACATTTTAAATGACTAAAAAGATATTTTGTTTAACCATATTTTTAAAACTTTTAGGTACATTAACATATAAAATGACCACAAATAGATCATTTCTTTGAAGTTTTTAAGTAGATGCTTTTACCTTTGAGAAAAAATATACAATATAAAGGATAAAAATTCTGGGAGAAATAGGTGAGTCCAAAAAGATCCAACGCGAATGGATGGACCACGTAACTTTTCATTTTCAAGTTTTAGCCCGAAAATAGCGGATTGGTCGCGTAAAGTCTTTATGGTCGTCTCGCGGCAGATTGGGATTTTTTGTCGGATAACAATTTATCGAATGATTTTTCTGAAAACTCACCTCAATTGGCTCGTACGGTTTCGGTGTAATCCTTTCCTGAAAAAGTGTTCTAAAAGCCCTTGCAAAAGAAATTCAAGGACTTTTATTGCTTGCCAGTACCCATGATTGATGCTTTTGAAATTATCATTAGTAACAAGCTGCACAAAAAAGAACATAATGTAATTTGCTGCAGAAACATAATTCTTCAGATTCGTAATAAAATATACCTTTGGGCCACTACACACACATTGTCAAGCAACTGTGTCAAACCACAAAAAATAATTACTAATATCACATGCTCCACGTTAGCCTAAAAAGGATGTTACCAAATCTGAATAATTTTGATGCTGGAGGGTGGAGTTGCAGACAGTAGTAACAAAAAGCTTTCCGGTAGCACATCATACAGGCAATGCTGTTGTCACGTTCTTGACTACCTCTCTAACTGTTTCTTGATAATTCCTGTTTGCGTAATTGTATCTTAAACTTCGAGATTGTATTTTTAAATTTTCAATATTTCATTTTTTTTATTTAATTTAGGTTAATTGGAGTTCACGTTGGAGTAACTGGACAGTGGCCATCCATGCAATTTTAGCTTGGGGATTCATCTCTGTTGGTTAGTTTTGATGTATTATGGTTCACTTGATTTGCTTACTTTGTCTTTCACTCATGCCTCTCTATGTTTTTATATTTCGCATTTTCTTAAGAAAGATAAATTATGTTACGTTACTCCATATTCATGAGTTGAAGCTCTTAGTATTGTACTGTTGGTATAAATTTGATAAGTCGGTCAATGAACTCAAGTCTGCTAGGTAAATACGTCAAAGAACTTAAAGATTGATGCATTTTTCAAAAAGAGAGGGATACGCAATAGGCCAGTGTACTGACTAAGTTGAACCGTCTCCTTCTGCTTTGAATGTTGGAGATTTGGATCCAAAATATCGCCGTTGCAAAATGCCTACAGTTGAAGTAAGAGAGATCAACTTAGGTTCTTGTCGAGATTTGATGAAGCAACCTCAACATGTAGAGATGTTTGTTGAGAAACAAAGCGTCTATAAAGTGGCCAAAAATCACGTGATTGGCGACTTCAGTTGGGGCGGTTAAATGGCTGACATTATAAGCATTGTGCCTTCAGAGGTCATGACGAGCACAAAAAATCAAGAAACTGGGGTAATCTCAAGTAGACGAAGTCAAACGTGCTGGAGATGCTCGTTGGGGTTCTCATTTGGGCTCTCTTTGTAGCGTAATAAAATGTTTGATTCAGCGTGTTCGATCTTAAGAGACACCATAAATGATCCTAGTTGTTTTACTTTTGGATCGATATGTAGATGCAGTTTGTGATGTCCTTAATTATTTTCAGGCCCTGTTTGTTTCATAGAAAATGCTTGACGGAAAACGTTATTCGGAAAATACTTTCATGAAAATAACAGCCTCCTGAATCCTGTAGACTTTTTCATGAATTCTATTTTCTGTTGTTTGGACAACGCCCAAAAAAACGATAGAACAAAACATTAACTAAAAAATTTCTTAGCACCACAACACGCAGTAATTGGACCACCACCAGGCTCCTCATCTAGAACCTGCAACTCCAGAACCATGCCACTAGCTAGGACCACCACCGATGGTCAAACACCCACCACCGGTTCCTAATCCAAAACCTCTAACTCCAAATCCATCACCAAAACACCAAAACCAAAACCTACCACACCACTAGTTAGGACCACCACCTCCACCGATCTACTCAGTATTCCGTTGTGAAAATCTTAACAAACACGACAATCAGAAAATGGCGTAGTGGTTCTTTTACCCTCAACGATGATGATGATGCTTTGATGAGTCGATTTCCCAGATCCCCAATAGACCACAGCGATTGTTCCGGCATCGCTGTCATCGATTCCAAATTCTTCATGCTTGGCAGTTTGCCATACGGTTATCTCGGGCACAATTCTGTGTACATCATGGACACCCATAATCCCGGGCAAGGCTGAATTAGAGGCCCTGCTATGAAATTTCACTGTGGTCACGCCCTGCACCCATGGCAAGATCTACCTTCTTGGCCCCTACCACGAAGTGCGAGTCATCGGCGAGGTTTTTGATCTAGAACAAGGCCAATGGAAGGGAGAGAGGGAGAGAAGGGGGAGGGGAGGTGGGGGTGAGAAGGGAGACAGCGAGAGAGAGAGAGAGAGAGAGTGTCGGGCGTGAATTTGAAAAATGACTTCCCGTTTTTATTTTTGTAACACGTTTTCCAAGAAATTTGTCTTCTTTTTAGATGAACCGTAAATATTTTTTGAAAGTAATTTTCCGATAAACACATCAAACACCGAAAAATGCGAAAAAAACGTTTTACATGAAAAATACAGGGCCTCAGTTTGTATTCACATTTCTAACTTGACATCGCATGCCAAAGTCCGAGGTGTCCTGACCTTTATAAATTCCTCTTCAAGACCGTGAAGTATTACCTCTAGCTTGACCTTTACAAAAAGATTGAGTGCAGTAATATTTACTCATGAAAACTTTGATTGCAAATGCTTCTAGATATTGTGAATACTTTGCATCTCGTATTGACAACAAAAATGCTTATTTGAGCATCGAGAAAAGGTGAATGGGATCCTTTACTCGAGAAGGTTAAATTGTTCTGTGCAAAGCATAATATTGACATCGTGGACATGACTTTTCGTTTGCTAATTTTTACTGCACAGAGCGTTAATTTTCAGCTATGAAACTTTTTTAGAGTAGGTTTCGCGACAAGATGGATGGTGATTTTCTTGCAAAACAGTTTAGTTACCTACATTGAGAAAGAAATTGCCGAAGCCCATGACATAGACTTGATCATTGAAGACTATGCCAATATGAAGAGTGTTGCGCACTACTTATGGAGCCAAAAGCTGATGGATACGCGTGATGGATGTGGATCCTATTGTACTCGGTGCATCTGGGAAAGAATGCATAGGTGTTAACCCTTTTGTAATAAAAAATTGTTTTGAGTTCCGTCTGTAATCGTACATCTGTTCATTAGAAAGGTCGTTGATAACAAAGACGTATCGTTTGCATATTTAATAACGCGTTTTGCAATTTTTTTATGTTGATTTATTAATCTCACACGCTACTTTCAAGTTTACTTTTTACTTCTATATTTGTAAATTTGTCTTGTCCTGATCCAAATGTAAGTCCTAGATTAGCTGCGGGTAGTAGACAAAATGATGCCAAAAAAAGTGGGTTGCAGTCGACGTGGAGGTGCTGATGTGGGACACAGCAAAGGTGGAGCAAGGACAGAGATCAAGGGCTTCCCAGACAGAGCATAAAAGTGGTAGTGCTGCGAGGGCGGCGGCGCAGGATGAATATACGACGACAGTCACAGTTAGCGTCAGGAGTTCGATGTCAGAGGTCCAACTATGTTTCTCTCTCTAGAATTCGTGAGAATAGGTTTTAGAGAGAGAGTGAAATTGTCAAATAGAGAAAAGAACACTAAAAAAAGCTTATGTGTCGCCCTCACAACATACAACGCTTCGTCTATTATATATTTATATGATATGATTTATATGATATAAATTTCCTTATCATTGTGATAGGCACTTCCCAAAAAACAAATTCGTGAGCACCTTTATTAAGAACTAGTTTTGATCCCCTGCGTTTGCACACGGGAGCAATTATACTCAATAAATTACGTAAATAAAATAAAGCACGATACTAAAGTTTTTGACAAATAATGGAACAAAATTGAAAAAGATAAAATAATGGTAAAAAATCTCCAATCTTATTATATACAGTACAATTCAACAAAATCTAACAATGAGAAAGTGACAATTTAATTGAAGAATAATGAACGTCGCAAACAAATCTATCGACAAAAAATATCGGTACAATAAAGGAATAGAAAAGTAGAGAGGGTCATTTGAGTCACAAAATGAGCGTTGATATCCCAAGTGAACAAAACATGACGGCTATATGAAATAAAAAAAAAAAGAAATAAAGCAATAAAAGAGATAAGTGATTTGTGATAGAGAGAAAGACTCACCATAGAGATAATTGAAAAATTTTAAGTTTCATAAAATGAGATTATCTTATGAAGGCTATGGTCAACATATTATCATTTTGTGAGAGATATTTTTAAAACTTAAGTAGGATTAGTACGTTTAAAATTTTTAAAAATCTATTTTACAAATTTAGAATTTATAAAAAGTGATTTTCGGGAGGAGAAGGTCAACTTAGTATTTTATTCTCAGAGATATTTTTTGAATTTTAAATAAGATCATTGAATTTAAAATTTTTGGAGTTCATTTTGAATTTAGATTGCCATAACAAAATTCTAAAAAAGGAAACAAATATATAAGTAAACATATAAAGGGACATTATAAAAAAATCACCTAAGAAGATAATTACTTAGGTTTAAATATTTTCCTCAATAAAATTAGATATTTTAGGTATGGAGATAATAATAACTAAAATTTAGGTTGTTATACTGTAAATTGTCTGAAGAGAGAGAGAGAGAGAGAGAGAGAGAGAGAACATACAAGATTAGAATTACAAAAGTTATTAAAAAAAATCTACGTGGCAAGCTGAGAGAGTGTCCACATAAACAGTGATGTGGCAACTTTCTCTCAGCTACGACTTTTATTTATATAATTAGATATTTTTGAAACTTAAGTAGGATTAGTAAGTTTAAAATTTTTAAAAATCTATTTTACAAATTTAGAATTTATAAAAAGTGATTTTCGGGAGGAGAAGGTCAACTTAGTATTTTATTCTTAGAGATAATTTTGGAATTTTAAATAAGATCATTGAATTTAAAATTTTTGGAATCCATTTTGAATTTAGCCATAACAAAATTCTAAAAAATGAAACAAATATATAAGTAAATATATAAAGGGACATTATAAAAAAACACCTAAAAAGATAATTACTTAGGTTTAAATATTTTCCTCAATAAGATTATATATTTTAGGTATGGAGATAATAATTATTCAAATTTAGGTTGTTATACTGTAGATTGTCTGTAGAGAGAGAGAGAGAGAGAAAAAAAAAACATTCAAGATTAGAATTTAAAAAGTTATTAAAAAAAAATCAATTTGGCAAGCTGAGAGAGTGTCCACATAAACAGTGATGTGGCAACTTTCTCTCAGCTTCAGCTTTCATATATATATATATATATATATATATATATATATATATATGGAGCTGATCCATTGATAGCGTTAGCAAAATAGGACATCTTGCTAGCGCGATCTGGCCGTCCATCCCGAAAGATGGACGGCCAGATCGCGTTGTGGCCGTCCATCCCGCTGCTGGTGAACATACCGGACTGGGTGAGTCCTCTCTTGCTGTCCCCACTCCACTCGGGCTTCGAGCTCGACGAATCAGACGTGTGGAGCTCGGTCGGCGGCGGCGCGCCTCGCCGGACTAAGGAAACTGGTGGTGAGTTCGAGGAAGAAGCCGCTGGCGGCGGCGAAGAGGGCTGAGGCGGTGGTCGGGGGAACGGCGTCATCGCTGCCGGTGAACATATCGGACTGCGGTGAAGGGGTTAAGTTTGGCGTCGTCGTCGTTTTTGTTGTTGGCTTTTGTGATTGGGTTAAGTTCGGCTGCTGACTTTGTTGCCACGGATAAGAGGGGATTCTACACTACAAGAAAACCAGCTTATGCCTACGGTACAGTACCGTAGGTATAGGTGCCATGTCCCGTAGGCATAGCCTATCCCTACGGTACTATACCGTAGCCAGAAGTGGCGATGCCCTAGATCTATGCCTACGGGGTTGAAGGTTATGCCTACGGTTATACCGTAGCCTATATACCTATGCCGAATTCGTATTAACCCACTTATTCCCAGCTATGCCTACGGTACTACCGTAGGCATAGCTGTATTCTTATTTTTATTCCCAACCTATGCCTACGGTACTACCGTAGGCATAGCTCCTTATTTGTCAAAAAAAAAATTCAAAAATCATTTCCATGCTACCACTGTACCCTGCCAAGTACCAAGCACCGGCTTCAGTATTAAGAGATCTAACCATAGTGGTACATTATCTTTAAAGCACTTAAATGCAAACACACATAATCCAACTCAAAAGATATAGAAACAAAAGAAAGTAATCCTTCAAATTATCACAACAGTTGAAGTACTGCAAACAATAAACACAAGAAAGTTGATGCTAATGGCAAATGTAAACTACACCACCTACCAACATTAATAATCACAAGGAACCCAAACCAATTTTGTATGAGGTTAACATAAACTAAGAAGCCTTTGCTTCAAGGTGTTATTCTAAGAATTGAATTTATTTTACATACGTACACCAGAAATTTTTGCTCCCCCTGTGAATATAACATACAAGGTATTTTTGAATGCTCCCTTAGAGTCATCCATGGCATGCTTTTTGCTCCAAAGTTCTATCATGCATTTAATTCAATGAAAAAAGCTTATCCTTTGCATCTTGATCAACCTTTAGAGAGCTTCAACTCCCCTAAAATCATAAATAGATAGTTTAGTCATACGCGCGCACAGAGACCGCTAATGCAAGGGAAACAAGTAACTACAAATTCATAGTCCTATTTGGTACATACCTAATGACAGTTGGATCCGCAAGGCCATAGTGGTATGGGATTCCTTGAACTATGATGCTGCCATCATCACCCTTAGTGGTTGGATGAAGCTCTACAACCAACCTGTAATTAGCATATGTGCTATTCAAGATTTTGCATTCTTCTAATATCAAAGCCAAAGCATTTGCACAGATTGTAGTTTTTATCCTCTGTATCATCAGTCCTGCAAAGAATTGCCGCAGATATCATCGGTCTTGCAAAGTAGCAACTGGATGGAACGTTTCCATTGGTGATGCAAGTTCAACCAGCAAACCAGAAAAGTGAAAAATCAATCATATTCCGTAGATATTAATGTACCAGCTTCCCTTTAAACTTCCACTGCCCAAATCACCTTCTTCTGACCCAATCAACCATGTCTATGTAAACCATCAATTCCAATCCAACGAATAAGTTAAAATAAACTAAGAGAATTGAAATGCGTAAGTATAACTCCATTAATTCCAAACGTATAACTCTATTCAGAATCACCATCTCTAGTGGCAGGAATTAAAAATACAAATAGAGAGAGAAAGAGAGAGGGCGAGAGGGATAGGAACCTGAGCCTCATGCACCCGGACACCCTCAAAATATGTGATAGGTTCAATGAAATTTAATAAAGTTTTGTAGAAATGCAAGTGCAAAGTTACCAAGTGTCATAATAAGCTTATTCTTTTGAGATTACCAATCTATAGAGAATATTCGTTTGCCATTACCACATTCATGATAAGCTTATTTTTAGGACGCACTTGTGCAAGTTCTGCGTGGTTAAAATGTTAGAATGGGTTAGAAGCTAAGTGCCCTGAGGCTAGACCAGGCATTATGCCAAATGATACATGCTTGCCTGAACAACCCCCCTTCCCCCACCCCGCCTCTTTTCCTAAATCAATACTGTTCTTTTTCATTTTTCTCACGTACAGAAACTCTGAATTCTATTCAGACATGAAAACCTAGTACACAGTTCATCTTAACATCAGCAAAGTACAAACAAGTGTTTTGATTACTAATTCCGTAGTTGTATATTCAGCTTTAGAAAACATTTGGCTTGCAATTACAGTTGGTGAAATAGATCTGCTGAAATCAAAAGATGTTAATTAGTACTTTGAATTCAAAAATCTTTGCACACATCTATGCATCTACAAGAGAAAATAACTTAATCTCGTGAGGGAGAGCACTAAAATACCAGGTGTTTGATACCCATAATAGAGTAGCTAGTTTCTTAACTCTGTATTAGGAATATAGATCCCGTTCATCGCATGGCTTCTGTATACTTGGTTTACAACATCTCTATATAGAACGACAAAATTGGAGAATGGCCTTCGGGAAGTATAAAACTTCTGGTTAACACAAATAAAGAGGACGCATGATATCTGGAAGCAATAGACTGTACAATGGTTTCAAATAACTACTGAACCAACAAAACCTTAAAAGAATCGTAACTACTATTTTTCTCAAACAGAATCCACAGACAATCTTGGTAAAATTATGACAAATGAAAAGAGAGCCCCATTTACTTTTTCAACTATACTCCGGGTTGCAAAATGAAGACTAGAAACAATTTCTTCTTATAATAATTTTCCTCGCAGATGTCTAGAAGAAAGTTGCCTCATAAAATGCACATACACACTCAAACAAACATGTATGAATTTTAGTAAATCATCTAACAATAATAGGACGGCAGAAGTACCTGGCCTACAGGACAGCGGTAGAATTGCCGAATGATGTTCTTCCCACTTTCGGTTGTAAGAGTTAGGAAGGAACCAGCACAACAACGGCATGAAAGATCAGGTCATGTTGTCAGTTCCTGAAGGATTCACACCACTCAAAGAAACTGTACCCCCCATTTTCCTGGTTAAAAACCCTTGAAAATGCTATTGTAACTGAAAATCCACAACTTGAATGAAGCAAATACAACAAAACAAATGGCGTCATACCATTTAAAATCGAAACCGCAATCACAATTCATAGTCAAATATATAACATAAAGCACAATGAACCATGCTAAACTGCTTGGGCAAAGGTTCAATTAGTGGAACCGTGATCAAGCTCACAATTAGGTTTTCTTTCCACTTTCCAGTGGCAAGCCTATAAAAGAGAGAGGGCGAGAGGGATAGGAACCTGAGAAATGAAGTGGTTGCAATCTGAAAATGCGTACCTAAATCGCTGGTCACGGTCGTCGCCTGCAGTGGGTTCTTGGCCGGTGGAGTCCTCGCCTCGCCGTCGTCAATCGCCGGTCACTGATCCTTCCAGATCTGAACAGAAGAAGACGTCCTTGCCGGTCCACTCACCGTCTCCTTCCACGGCTCCACTCCGGCCACTCATTCCAGATCTGAGCTCTTCTCAACAGAGAGAGTCGACTGGAGGAGCTGGTGTCTGCCGTCGGCCGTCTGCTGTTTGGGGGGGTGAGGCTGTGAGAGACAAGTCGCAGAGAGAGAGAGAGAGTCGCAGACCCAGACATTCTGCGAGATTCACTCAGTCGCACAGAGAGAGAGAGAGTCGCGATTCTGCTTCCAATTTGAAGCAGCGCCAATGGCCACAGTGCAATAATAACCGTAGGTGTACAGAACTTGTACCTACGGTTCCTTTTACACCGTAGCCTTTTTTGTCACCACAGAACAGTTTTGTTGTAGTGCTACTGATACTGATGGTCGAAAATGGACCACGGATATTGGGTCAAAGTTTGCTTTGGCGGGTGCAAGGTCGTCGACATCTTCTGCCGCTACTCAAAAGCCTTCTGTCCCTTGACTGCTAGAATTTTTGAAAGAAAATTCAGACGAGGTCGGCGAATACACCTACCCATTTGATTCAGACTCGCTGGAGGGAGAGAGAGAGAGAAAGAGAAGAGTCAGAGCATTAATGAAGGGAGAGAGAGAGAGAGAGAGAGAGACACCCAAAAATTAGTCCGCTACATTATGTAGCGGATGAGAGAAAGGAGAGAGAGAGAAAGAAAAAAAAGTCAGAACATTAATGAAAGAAAGAGAAGAAAAGTCTGAAAACTTGTCCGCTACATTATGTAGCGGACGGACCCGGAGGGTATTATTGTCAAAAAAATACAAAAAATTGTCCGTTACATAATGTATGTAGCGGACGGACTTAAAAAAAACGCAAAAAAAAGATCTGGGCCGTCCATCTTTCGGGATGGACGGCCAGATCGCGCTAGCAAGATATCCTATTTTGCTAACGCTATCAATGGATCAGCTCCCATATATATATATATATATATATATATATATATATATATATATATATATATATATATATATATATATATATATATATATATATATATGATTTTGAGCCACTGTAGTAATCTAAATTAGACAACATCGTATATAAAACAATGAAAATTCATGTCATTTAAAAGACACCATCAAAGTAATTTCCCATATAAACTTCATAATAAACATGCCCTTTTGACTCCTTACTCTCAGAGGGTGTTTGGGATTGATTATGAGATGGTCAAACCTGATTTAATTTAGATTAATTTAGGATTATGGGTGTTTGGTAAAAGAGATTAAGAGATTTAATCCATCTCCAAAAGTTAAAAACTAATTTAATCCATAATCCTCAAAAGTGAGGATTATGAAATAATCACTTTTTTCATAATCAGGTTTGACCTTCTAATTTACCATCCTATCCCCATATTTTTTACAAAAAGACCTCTCATACCCCTTAATTAATTAGATAGTTTTTGAAATTTATCTCTTCTCTTATTGCTACTCTTCTTCTACGGCTAAAACACATAGAGGGATACATCCGCCCTCTTCCTCCACACCATTTCTGTAAGTTTTTCTATCTTCTTATCTTGTAATTTTTTCTTCTATATTATAGTTTACGAATAAAACTTATGTTAACGTTATTTGTTTATTAGAAAATTATTTTTTGAGTGTCTTTTATGATCATTTTGTCATAGTGAAACTGATTTAAGTACTTTTTATACAAATACTTTTTATAGATTTAATCCAGTTTACAACTATTTTTGTCAAACAATAAACTGATTCTGATTAAATCAGATTTTAAAAACTGATAAAGATTTAAAGTGAATCTGCTTTTTTTATCAATCCCAAGGGGCTCTCAGGATGCTGTCTTTGCCTTCTTTTCTGCTACAATCTAGTTTATGCATTCTCATTACCAGCTTTATAAAAGGAGTAAGAATACGAAAAACATAGGACAGAAATTAAGATGCTCTCGTGCCTTTCCCAATTTTTGCATCTCATTCTTGGAAGGCACTTCGGAAATCTAGAAAATGAGTTGCATAACACGACGCATAACATACACTTCGAGAAGTAAATTGAGGAACTATAGTCATTTGAACTAAAATCTTTTTTACAGCAACTGAGGGAGTATAAACTTGCCTGCAGAAAATAAGCAGTGTTTATTATAAGAGCTCCAGGCAAAGTGGGGAGCATCAATTCACTGATTTCCATGTAGGACATGAAGGCCACCCACTTGGTCTTGTGTTAGTATAGTAAGGAAGCCACCATCAGTATGGCTGGCCTAAAGTCAATTCTGGTTTAGGGCATACGAGTAGTCATGACCAAGGGCGGCAAGCCCATCAGCACAGGCCATGTCTTTCAGGTCATTGGGGTTGAGCCCAAGTGCCTCGAAGAGCAATTGGAAGAGCATAGTGCTAATGTCATGAAAAATGCGCGAGTATTCCATCATTATTCCTGCATGGTGGGCGAGTGGAAATAAACAGGCAATCTTCAGGAAGAATTGCATATTAACTAGGACGACTGCTGTATTGTGACAGGTTCACCGATTAATCTGTTTTTGGTATGGTAAAACACGTTACTCGTACATTAGAGAGCTCATTCTCTGCATATTAGTTGAAGCTTTTATAGCAGATGATGATTTAACCGAATATGATAGCTCTCTTTTCGCCAGCTGCAATATGGTCTTGCATGAGAAGGGAAATAGGTAACACAAGGGTTTTGCATATGGTATGATAAAGTGTTAAAGAGTATGATGTATATAGCTGAGAACACAGCTTAGGTGTCCAAGCAGGGGAGAACAAGGATGAACGTGAAAGAGGAATCATCAAACCCCCCCCCCCCCCCCCCCTCCCCTCCTCCTCGAGCTAGAATGTGAGAATCTCTCTCTTTTTTTCCCTTTCTAGGTTTATTTGAAATGACAACCCTCACACAAAACTGTCATGCAGACATTAACTACTAATCAAGTAGCCTAGTTTGAAGACCGAATATCCATTGAGGTCACAAGAACACCTATAGTCCTCTTCTTTTGGCTTAAATAAATTCAAGAAAGCTAAAACCCCTCCAACATTGTCACTAAATATGCCGTTAATCGCACTTCTGATAGCTGACAAATTATGACAAACTCATTCAAAGAGGGCTGAAGCCAAGCTTATTTCATCAAGAAATAATGTCAATACCTGTCAAGGCACTTAATAAGTTCATGTGAGATACCTGCAAGCATCGGACAATTCTTCAGGATACAAATCAAAAGTGCTAAAGTATAGAAAATTTTGCTCAACGTTAAGCGAACAGAACTTTGCCTTCGCCTAAACATCTTGCTCAAAGAACCTGCGCACATCCTCGAGAATCTCCTGCATTACACTTTCCGGGATCCCATGAATGACTATCTGGAAAACCCCCGCCTTTTACGAGCATTTCTTACTTTCTGAACGACCTAGGCACGCAGATGGCCATCTTTATCTATGTCTTTCAAGTCTAAAACTGGAAAGCAACACTCTGCTACTAGAGACTGGTTTCATGCTCCTTTTTTTATTGGAATTTGAAATTTCCAAACGACCACGCAATAACGTGAGGCCGGCCATGTCTTTTTTTAATTTAATAATAAATCCTTTATTTGACTTTTCTAAGAACACGACTCATGCCCCACTATGAAGAGTTGTCCTGTACTGGTCCTTCAAAGTTGCTTAGGGGTCGACTTTTGTAATTAATACAACTAGTTCAGTATCCCGTGCTAGGCACGGAACGGTTTTATAAAAGTTATTTATTTTAATAACTATGAATTGTATAAATAAAATTTATTGCACAATTTTATTATTCCATGGTTAGTTTATCAAAGATAGGTCACTTTTATTCTTGGGGTGAATTTTCTTTTAATAAAATAAATAAACAATGGTGAGAGAGGTTGGATGGGGATCTCTTTGGGGTAGGGCATGGCTACATCACGACTGAGTGGTTGTGCGAGGGTGGTGATGGTGGTGTGAAGAACAGAGGATTTGAAAATTGGGAAAGTGAAAATAAATAAGGATTTGAAAAAGGGAAAAGTGAAGAACAAGGGTTTGAAATGGGGAAAGTGGAAAGAATTTTATTATATAAAGATATTGTTTGAGAATTATTTTAAAATATTTAAAGAACACTTAAATAGGATTTTAAATTTTTATATAATGTATACCATGTACATATAATACAAGCGTAGTATTAACATATCGGTGGCATCAGCAGAAAAGTACGCTTTTTCGACAGTTCAATGACGGGTGATCACTACTGATACCTTTTCAAAGTTATTTGTCATGATTTGTTGCGTTCTAAAATTTAGTGTTCTTAACTGTAATTTTATCATATTTTCAAGGACATTGCTATAGTCATCCCAAGAAATTAGCATGCTCTAACTCTTAGGATCTTATAATATAAGCGCAAACATACTAGTGAATTATACCATCCTATGTATATGTATTTGCATTATCTAGTTAAAATTTACCCATACAAATGAGATCTATCGGACGGCCACTTTATTATTCTATAACCAAAATTGGTACAACAAACATGCATACTACGGGCAAATCTTTGTTACTAGTTGGGTCGGGAGCAATAACAACATAGATGGTGTTCTGTACATATTATAGTAGATATTACTTGTGGAATTGTCAATGTCTTCACTTTTTTGTCTTGCTCATATAACCTGCATACGTATCGATCATTTGCCACCAGAAAAAAAAATCCCCGCTGCATGTAGGCATATGTGGCTGGAACAATAAATTGAGGGTTTACCGAGCTGATTCCTTGTCAAATTAAAATTTTGCAAATACGGTTGAAGATATATATCTCGAGGCTCTTTGTTTTTTTTTTCCTTAGCTTGTTGCTACTGTATTGTAGACATTTAAATACGAGGGCCGATCAATTGACGATGCTGACAACTTATAAGTTAAGTTGTCAGTGTCATCTGACCGTCCATCTATCATAGATAGACGGTATATCTATTTTTTTAGGTAAGTTGCAGGTCTTATTACTCAGTTTACACTTATGTAAAAATCAAACAAGGGTGGGACGGGACGGGAACGAGTTTTCTAAAATATTTTAGGGTCGGATATGAATTTGTAATTATATAATCCCGTACGGGGCGGGGTGGGATTTCAAGAGTAGCGGAGCGGATGCCGATCTTATAAGACCCGACCCGCCCATTGCCATCCCTAGCCAGATCACGTTGTATTTTCACAGATGTAGAGTAGTTTGTAGAACAGCGAGATGTCAGGAACCTGATAAGACCAAAAACCAAGCCTCTAATTTCGATAATTTTGGATCCAGAATATGACTTACAGTTTCTTCTTCTTCCTCTGGCCACTCTGTTCTTGTATTCCGATGGTTTTACCGAGTTTCTCTACTACAAATTACCAGAAATTCCATCTACAACTTTCTGGGTCCATTACAGCAGAGCGCTTCAATAACCGTCATCCTGGTAACAACAGAGTGAGAAGCACCAGCTCCCTATCATTTCTGGTTGAAGATGAAACGGAACGGCTTTGCAACAGCAGCAGCTGCTTTGTCACGCCGTCAACATGTTGCCGACAATGACGGTATAGCCGGTACTTGCTCTTCTCTTCTTCGTCCTCCACCTCCACTCCTGCAATCCTTCAATTTAGGATTTCATACTACTGCTTCAAATCCCCAATTTCATCGTATTGACGTTAACAAATTCAATCAGCTCGAAGATGCGCTTAGCCTGCTCGATGAAATGCCCCCAATGCGGCCTCCGCCTTCTTTTCTCCAACTTAAGCAATTGCTAACTGCTGTTGCCACCTGTTCGCAAGTTCATCGTATTGACTTTAACAAAATCAAGAAGCTCGAAGATGCACTTATCCTGTTCGATGAAATGCTCATAATGCAGCTAGCCTCGGCCGTCTATTCTCCATTTTAATCAAAATTGCTAACGCTGTTGCCAAACTGAGACATTACTCAGTATCCATCTTTTTGTACAATCAAATGGTCGCTTTGGGTATTCCTTTGGACGAATACACCATGAACATCGCGATTAATTGTTTCTGTCACTTGAATGCTGTAAACTGTGATTTCGCTATCTTAGGCAGCTTCTTTCGGCGTGGTATTGTGCCCAGTGTGGCTACATTCAGTACTCTTTTGAAACGGCTCATTTTAGAAGACAGGGTTCCTGAGGCATTGGAATTTCTCAACAAGTTAATTTGAAATAGTGTTTGTGGACCAAATGAAGTCATGTGCGCAACTGTTGTAAGTGGGCTTTGCAGAATAGAGTACACCGGTCAGGTGATTCAGTTGCTCAGATTGATGGAGGAAGAAGGGACATGTAAACCTAACACAGTTATCTACAACACAGCCGTTCATTGTCTTTGCAAGGACAGAATGGTGGATGTTGCTTTAACCCTTTTCTCCTAGATGATTGAGAAGTGCATCCCGCCTGACGTGGTTACTTACAATTCCTTGATTCACGGCCTTTGCAGTAATGGACGATGGAAAGAGGTTATTAGAATGTTGAGAAATATGGACCGCATAAAAATCTCTCCAAATGTATGTACCTTTAATACAGTGGTCGATGCACTTTGCAGGGAAGGGAAGGCTGAAGAAGCCGAAGGTGTGGTCCTCCAAATCATGAGGCAAACGAGTGTGGATCCTGATGTTATTACGTATGATGCACTGATAAACGGGTACTGTATGCTCGGCCAGATTGGCAAAGCAAGGAATTTCTTGGTTCCATGATAGATTTGGGCCTTGTGCCTGATGTTTATCACCTATAAGGTTTCAATCAATGGTTATTGCAAGAGCTTAAAATTGGACGAAGCCATGCAATTCCTTCAAGAGCTGCCTTGTAAAGGGTTGAAACCTGATGTACTCTCCTATAACAGTATCTTGCGCACGTTCTTTCGATCTGGAAAATGTGATGCAGCATGGAAACTTTCTGACGATACGAAAGCTGCAGGTGTGGTACCAAGCTCACCCACGTTTTGCATCTTATTGGATGGCCTATGCAAAAACGGGCATCTTGCTGAAGCACTTTCAGTTTTTAGTGTGCTCAATAGTAAGGGAATATATCTAGATACTGATGTCTATAATGCCATCATATCTGGACTATGCAAGGATGGGAAACTTGGAAGTGCATGGGACATTTTTGATAACCTTTCTTCCAAAGGATTGATGCCTGATGTAACGACGTACAATATAATGATAAATGGGCTTTGTCAAGAAGGGTTGCTAGATGAAGCCAAGATGCTGCTCGCGGAAATGGAAGAGAAAGGGTGCATGCTAGATGAAACTATTAGAGGAAAAGGTAGCTAGGGGATTCTCAGCGGACGCTTCAACTTCTGAGATCGTGTTGGATCAAGATCCAGCTCATCTTGAAATGATTGAAAGGAAATTGTCGAGACGACATGGTGTTTGCTTTTAACGTGCCATAGCTCAGGCCATGTTCTGCAATGGTCCCAGAAACATCATCTTGCTTGGGTTTCGCTTTATGATCTTTCTTTTCTATTGATATATTGCTCCTTGTTTGTACATTACTGCATAAATTTGAGTTATACAGTAAACTTTGAAGTACTTGGTCCCCAAGCAAAAAAGCAAAAATGTTTTGCTTTCCTGCCATCTTTTCGCATTTAAGCAAATTCATAATCGACGTACAAATGGACTTTCCTCGAAATTTCTGCTATTATTTTTTCTACCTAGGGACCAGATGACTATATTGGTGCTTTTATCGCATCCTAGCCTTGGTAAAAAATTCTTTGGCACAACACACATTTAACACAGGCGTCGGACAAGAATTTTTAAGAATACATATAGTTTGTTTTTCTCTGCATTTTCTCTGTGTTTGAATTTGAATCACTCTAGGCCTTTCCACGTGCAAATAATAAAGTTCCCGCGCCCAAAAATCTCACTTGTATGGGCAAATTTTTAACTGTTTAATGCATATTTATATACACAGGATGGTACAAAACACTAGTATTTTTGTGGTTATCTTATAAGATCCTAAAAGTTAAGGATGCTAACTTTTTTCATGATCACTGACTAAAAGATTCTGAATAAAAATGACAAGAAAAAGTTTGAAGTCGCACTAATTCTACCAACGACAGAAATTGAACTATTAGCCACCTGTAGAGCTTAGAGAAATCTACTCCATAATGTTGTGGACATTAGACATTGACCATTAAGACGTGAACCACCTTGATAATTCACGATAAAGAAAGAGGACAAACTTTAATTCTATAATTCTAAGGAGAAAACTAATGATCATTTGAAATTTATTTTAATTACTTAATAAAGAGTCACACTTAAGTTAGACATCCCCATGGATCTAACAAAAAAAAGAAAAAAGAAAAAAAAAGTTGTATAGACTGCCATCTAAAAACAATTGTATTTATTACCAAAATTAACCCCCCTATCAACTCTGAAGGATCAGTACAGGAAACTCGTAATAGTCGTAAGCTTGAGGATAAACCAGTCTCTAGTAGCAGACACCCACCCCCGACGGCGACACGCTCACACGCCGACACGGCATCCGGCAGGGACCCTGTCTCCTCGAGTCGACTCTTTCTTTTGAGGGGAGCTCAGATCTGGAACTAGTGGCCGGAGTGGAGCCGTGGAAGGAGACGGCGAGTGGACCGGCGAGGAGTTCTTCTTCTGTTCAGATCTGCAAGTATCAGTGACCGGCGATTGGCGACGGCGAGGCGAGGACTCCACCGGCCAAGAACCCACTGCCGGCGACGACGCGTCGAGGACCGGTGACCCGTGACCGCTTAATCAGTCAACTGCCTTCGTCATTTTCAGATTTAGGTACGCATTAATTTAACATTTTCATATTGTTAATTGATCATTTGCTTTCCCAATTGAGCATTTCAGATTTGATTGAGCATACCAATACTATTTTTCTCAGTTTGGGCATGGTATCAAGATTTGAAGTTGCTTGTAAATTTCAGCTATTCTGCAAAAAGCACTTACCGAAAACAAAATCATTTTCACAATATTCAGGCCATTTGTGGTGACCCAAAACCTAAAACACATTTGATCCGAGAAAGAATGTCAGATGCAGTATACGTGATGATATGGCTGTTTACCAACTGTAACGATATCATGCTTGTGTGTGAGCGTTCTAGGCTATATGTCCTCATTTCTGTTAATAATTCTTTGATAGGAGAAAGAGCTGAGGTCTATACATAATTTTTTTCTGATCTGACTTCAGGACTTTTGTTGAAGGTTCTTTTCCTGACTTTTTGTTCATTTTTATTAGTAATTCGTGTGGAACTAATGGATTGAAATCCATGATGAATAACTGAACTCGGGACTGCCGTTTGCAACTTGGCAATGTAAAACTAATAGGATTTGTGTTGAAGGTTCTCCTCATTCAACTGTATGTTTCCCTGCTCAATCCATATGTTGGCACAAAGGTATTATAATTTGAATGGGTAAATTAATATGGACTTCTTAAAATCAGGGTTTATGAAATTTAGAAAATGAATATGTAGGAAATATAAGTATAGGAAATGTAGGTTATTGTTCATACTTGCCACTAGAATTCTCCATGTACTTGAGCTTGAGCTTGTTTGGTTATTTAGTTTTAAAACTTGAGGTTGAAATACTTTTAGTTGCTTATGAATGAAATGTTCTCTTCTTTTTTCAGAATGAAAAAGTTTTTAATAAGAAAGCAAGGTTGGAAGAATCCTCGCAGTCCTATAAGAATGAATGTAAACATCAAGATAGTATTCAACAGTCTCCAATTCTAACAGTAACGGACAATGCTCCTATTGTGCATCATGATGTTGATTCCGAGCATTCAAGCAGAGTTTGCGATGAGTTCAACTCCGATGAGCTTATTGCTGATCCTGGGTTGCGTCCAAGTATTTTGGATTATAGTCCTAATATTCGAAATAAAGTTCGACGAGCGTATTGGTCGAGAGGTCCTTGCCAACCCCGTAACCACAATTTTCTATTTACACAATTCGGAACTCAGTCTCGTCGATTTGTTTCTTCTTGGTTTGACCTTCATACAAGTTGGTTGGAGTATAGCGTAGCAAAAGATGAAGCATATTGCTTGTGTTGTTACTTATTTGGAAGTGCTCATGGGGAGCAAGGGGGTGGTGGTACTTTTTTCAACCGTGGTTTTAAAGATTGGAGAAAGAGGGATAAATTCCAAAAACATGTTGGAGAAGTTGATAGTGCGCACAACCTTGCTTTAAGTAAGTGTCAAGCCTTTAACAACCCCAAGCGCAGTATTGAAGTAGTTTTGTTCAAGGAAACAGATGAAAGTAAGGTTCAATACCATACTCACTTGACTGCATCAATTGATGTCATTCGGTTGCTCTTACGTCAAGGCTTGTCTTTCCGTGGGCATGATGAATGTAACGAATTTGAGAACCAGGGAAATTTTCTAGAACTTTTAGAGTTCCTTGCGGATCACAAAGAAAGTGTGAAAAAAGTCACGTCAAATGCTGCCCAGAATCTCAAATTGACATCACCAAAAGTTCAGAAAGAAATTGTTAGTGCCATTGCTGGAGAAATAAGAGATGCAATTGTTAGAGACATGAAAACTGAATTTTTTTCTATTTTAGTTTACGAGTGTTTTGATGTCTCACTCAAAGAACAAATGGGAGTTATCTTGAGATATGTGGACAAAAAAGGACGTGTGATTGAACGTTCTCTTGGTATTGTCCATATTGCTAATACCACTGCCTTATCACTGAAAAGTGCGTTTGACGATTTATTTTCAAGGCATGAATTAAGCATTTTAAGAGTTCGTGGACAAGGCTATGATGGAGCAAGCAATATGCAAGCTGAATTCAGTGGTCTTAGAACTTTAATTCAAAGGGAGAATGGAAGTGCTTATTATATTCATTGCTTTGCTCATCAATTTTAGCTAACTCTTGTCGCCGTTGCAAAAAAACATCCTCACATTTCATTACTCTTTAATTTGATTGCTAAGCTAGTAAACACCATGGGGTTCTCATGCAAGCGAAGAGACGCTCTTCGAGAAAGTGAAGCCATTAGACTTGTTCATGCCCTTGAGAGTGGTGATATCATCAGTGGTCGGGATTTAAATCAAGAAACTAACATCAAAAGAGCAGGAGAGACCCATTGGGGATCGCATTATGGTACATTATGGAATTTGATTCATATGTTTGCTTCCGTGATAAGCTTGCTTAATAAGGTTCGTGAGGATGCTATAAATTATGATCAGAGAGGTGAAGCATTGAGTCTTCTGAATTTAGTGCCAACTTATGATTTTGCCTTCGACATGCATTTGATGAAAAAC
This sequence comes from Escallonia herrerae, assembly GCA_033070095.1. Taxonomy (NCBI): domain Eukaryota; kingdom Viridiplantae; phylum Streptophyta; class Magnoliopsida; order Escalloniales; family Escalloniaceae; genus Escallonia; species Escallonia herrerae. The sequence continues at coordinate 712,566 of JAVXUP010000006.1, forward strand.
ATTTTGGGGGTGACGAATGAACTTTCACAAGCATTACAAAAGAAAGATCAAAATATTGTGAATGCAATGAATTTGGTAAGAATAACAAAGCAACAATTGCAAAGCTTAAGAGATCATGGCTGGGAGGACTTGTTGGAAGAGGTTTCACAATTTTGTGTTAAACACGATATTGACGTCTTGGACATGGATGCGAGGTTTGTAGCCCCAGGGAGGCGAAAACATAATGCTGAAGAAAGTACAAATCTTGACCACTATCGTGTTGATACTTTTCTAACAGTTGTTGATTTGCAAATCAATGAGTTGAATTGTCGTTTCAGTGAGGTAACCACAGAGTTGCTTATTTGTATGGCATGTCTTGATCCAAGTGATGATTTTTCTGCTTTTAATAAGCAAAAATTGATACGTCTTGCACAGATTTATCCATATGACTTTTCTCCAGTAGAGCTTAAGGTACTTGAGAGTCAACTCGAGACTTATATTATGGATGTGCGCTCTTGTGAAGAACTTTATGATGTCAAAGGAATTGGTGAACTTGCTATAAAGTTAGTTGATTTGAGAAAGGATGTGATATATCCTTTGGTGTATTTGCTTCTGAAGCTGGTCTTACTTCTACCTCTTGCAACTGTTACTGTGGAAAGAGTTTTCTCTACAAAGAAGATAATAAAGACTCTTCTTTGGAATCGTATGAGAGATGAATGGGTGAATGATAGCTTGATTTGTTACATTGAAAAAGATATCTTCAAAACTATTGAGAATGAGGCTATTATCAAGCGCTACCAATCTTCGGCGTCTCATCGAGTAGTTATTTAGTGCTTTCGTTTGTACACATTCGCTTTCTTTGTATTGTAAAGAGTTTTAGTGGCTCTCATGAAACTTAATAAGAACTTTTGAATGCTTTTTAGTATGTTTTTTGTGTTTCTCGCAAGTGTATGTGATGCATCATGTTATGCAACTCATGTCTATATTTAGCAACTTCCCAAGAATGAGATGGAAAAACTGGGAAAGGCATGAGAGCATATTTATTGCAGTCCCAAGTTTTCAGTATTCTTACTGAAAATGAGAATGCAGAAACTAGATTGAAGCAGAGAAGAAGGCGAGGATGGCATCCCAAGAGTCGTGTGTGAAAAAGGCATGTGTATCATGAACGTTTATACTATGATGGTGTCTCTTGAATGAAATGAAGTCTCATTGTTTCGTATGCTATGTTGTCTAATTTAATTACTACAGTGGCTCCAATTCAAGACAAAAATTCAAGGGAAGTGCTCGCAAAATACTCTTATGGGAAGTGCCTATCTGCCCTATCACAAGGATAAAAAAATATTAGCAAACAGACTTATGCCTGCACAATGCTTCTATTCACATTGGACGGATCCCATCCTCTGGCCCTTCATGCTATTCTGATTGACTTCGGTTAAGCAACCCTGCCAACCCTCATCCATGTACGTACACAAGAGAAGTCATACTCGCTTTTCTTGATGTGCTACCTTGAAAGGTTTTTGTTTCTACTGTCTACCACTGATGCTTGCTATAGACAGCACTGACACTCATCAAGCCCGCAAAACACAGCATCCTAGCTGCATTTCCACCCTCGACATCAAAATTACTTAGATTTGATAAGATCACTTAGGCCTTACGTGCAGCATCACCACTTTTGCCTGAGCCATTTGGAATGTTATATGAAGATTAGAATCCATTATTCTCTATGTTGTAAAGACTAAAAATGGTCAAGCATGTGTAGTGATACAATAATTCTTTGCAGAATAGTTGATTGACAAGTTATATTTGATAAGGGATGTGAAGAAGTTTCTTTCTGCAGCAAATTACGCTGGCTTATTGTGTATGTGTTTGTTTGTGTAGTTTTTTTCTAATAATCAATGCAAAAGCATTAATCATAGGGTACGTGCATACAATAAAGGTCCTCGAATTTCTTTTGCAACTGTTTTCAGAGCAGATTTTCGGGAAGGGATTACACCGAAAACATACAGGCCAGGTGAGGAGTTGTTATCAGAAATAAATCCCCCAGTGTACAGGGAGACTCCAATGAACGAATGCATCGCCCATCACAAGAAGAATGGGTTTGGTGGAACCCCTACTCTAGCTCCTTTCAAGTTGCATAAATAGACCTCTGAGATGTAGGGGCAAGATTTGTGGCTTTTGGGATGGGCTGTGAAAAGGTGTTCTTTCAAGGTGCAGTGTATTGCCACAATCTTAGGTTCTCGGAAAACAGCCTGGTATTCAGTGAGGAGAGTTTGAACTTCAACTGTAGTTGAGCTGGTAGCTAGTGGTATGGTTACGGCAAAGACCTGTCCACATTATGAGCCCACGATGATGTGTATGAGAGCTTGTGCATAGCCTTAAAAAAAAAACTGTGATCATCTTGATGGCAGTCTTCCTGTATTCACCTCCTTTGAGTGTGATTTGTTGTCCTTGGTGTATGAAAGATACCAAGCTGTGATCAAAGTCAAAGTTGACACTGCTCAGCTGTCTTAATATCACTGGATACCAAGCAGACAATCAGAAATCCCTGGGGGTATTATCGGCACATTGAAGGATTTGTGACCTAAAATTCACCTATATGTATACAAACGCGCCCACATATACAAGTGTGAATTGGTGTAAATTATTTGTTGACACAAATACCCTTAAATACTTCGTATATGACATAAATACTTTTTAAAAAAAAAAATTTGTTGTTGTTGTTTGTTGCTTTCTTCCTCAGTGATCCTCACAATGATTATTTAAGCCATATTTATTTTTTAAGTCATGAGTGGTGACCCTTCTTTTGCAAAACTCTTCATCTATCTGCTTCAGATTCACTGCAACGTTGGCACATAGATGCATGGGTCCTTTTTCTGAAATTGTGAGTATAACCTGAGCCTTTCTTGGCTGAGTTACCATAACATAGTATGTGACTATGTAACAGTATGCATAAATATGAGATATGATGCAGATAATATAGCGACGAATTGCAGGAGAAAAGTATTTCAAACTTAATTTCATTACTGAGCAAATGCGTAACGACAAAATTGCAGAAGTTTCACTTGGTAGTTACGAGAATACATTCAACCTTACTTGTTCTTAGTGCTAACTCGTTCTATAAATTTGTGTTTACAGACTTTAAGGTGGTATCCAGATTGCTGAATCATGTTGCCCTACAGGTTATGGCCACTTACATAGAGAAGAATGGAAGCAGATTATAATGATCATACGATGTCGACATAAGTAAACGTATAATACTCATGTTCATTTTTCTATATGCTACACATTTTCAAGTGCCCGTTTATCGCTAAAATTTTGATCGTCTATGCATCAGGCTATATAGGAAATGGTTGCGGATTTCAATTTTTTTGGGTTTCATTGTAACTGTAAAGCATTATTAGAAGGAAAATGCGTATTATAAGCCGTTCATTTGAAATATTAGGTTCAAATCTGTAATCATCTATATAATAATATATAATAAGCGATGCGAGACCTTCTTTACGCAATACGTCATCGTAAAAATAGCTTCTTTACTTGACACATCACCACTTTATGTTTTCAATGTGAAATAGAACTATAACTATTATAAGAGTTATTAAAAGTCTAAAACATTATATTAATAAACCTTATATAATTAAAAAAATAATTCTAAATATTCTGAAACTCTAACTAATTAATGGACTAACTTATTAGGATTAATTTTGTGTATTGAATCCTCAAAATCACTCTCTAACATGAGTATAAAAAAAATTTTAAACGTTCTGAAACTCTACCTAATAATGGACTTACTTATTATGATTTAATTTTGTATATTGAATCCTCAAAACCACTCTCCGACATGAATATAAAAATTTATATATCTAAAAAACGAAAATAATATTATTCTCTTGAATGGGGTCCTTTATTTTTTGATAACTTAATTTTCATGTCAATAAGCATTATATAGTTGAAAAATCAATTCTAAACATTTTGAAACTCTAACTTATTTTATAACTGTCACTAAATGTATGAAATACTATCTTGAACCTGTTTAGGACTTGTAGTATTTTTTGAACCTGTTTGGAACTATTCATTGACTATGAAGGTTGTGTAATAAAAATGATTACAAGTTCTTTGGGGTTTACTTAAGTTAGGGTGTAGTATACTTGCATATGTTGCTGGTTAAATCATGAGTAAAAACTAGATTGCAACTTGGATCAGATTAAGCATAAATTATTTTTAATTGTGTGTACATATCTATAAGTGCAGTTCGGTTTTGTTTAGCATGGTTTCAAGAAAATCAAACCGAACTGGCTAAATCGAACATTTAGTTTGGAAAAAAAAAAAGTATGAGCTACTTTAATTTGTACTTTGTGCATTATATTGTAAAAGTGCCCATAGGAAAAAATTTGGTCTATCTTTCTTGTATCGATGAATGTTGTACAAGCATCCTTTTTCTAAATCTTTGGAGAAGCATGTTATCACGCAACGCATATTTTTTTTTTGTATGTTATAGGTTTACTAGGATCTTTTGTAAGATCAAAGTATTCATTGACCTTCTTCACACCCCGGATCTATCATTGACAAAGATAAACAGCTAAGGTCCGCTAGACGCAATAATGAAGCTCGATCAAAAGATTTTTCATTATGTTTGTACAAATTTATGTCCAATCGAACGAGAGAGTCGGAGCGAAATCTAAGACAAATTAAATTCAATGGTATAAATAACTTCCAAGAGTAGATAAATTATAACTTATCCTAAATAGGAATTGATCGACATCCAGCGCTATCAACTTAACTAATAAGTTGTCAAGGCATCATATATATATATTAACGTCAGTTGCTAACAAGACTACGGAGTTCATATTCTTTTTTCTTTTTTCTGGAGCTAGCTAGTTCACTCTACCAATTATCTTCAGCTAGTCTGCTAGTAATAGAAGCGAACCAGTACACCTTTGGGTCTTCCTCGGCTGGTATGTCTGTCTACCAGACGGGCATGTATAAAGCGGCCAGCCCCCAATTCAGCAGAACATCCAGCACACGAACTCAGCCATGCATAAAAGTGAACAGGCCTTAAGAAACTGTGAACCCTATGCCAACTACCAAAAGTTTCAACCGGGTCATTCGATCGTTGAGGAAAAAGGAGAGACGCTATTTTCGCTCACATAACATATTTTTTTTTATCATCTTTCTGCTGTTAAAATGAACTTTGGTAACAATGGTTGATCTTTTGGCGACAGACAAGAAGGTGGATTATCATATCAAAGCACGTAACAATTTTTATTCAAGTTGTAAAAAGATGGCTACAATCTCTCATTTAGCGATAATTAATGGTCTTAAAAAATTTTAATAATTTTTAATTAGTGACGTTATAAAAGTGTTACTAAGAATTGTTGTTGAAAGTTATAACAGAAGAGTTGCTAAAAACATGTATCAATCATTAATTATGGCTATACAAAGTATTGTAATTATCTTCCTATAACACAAAAGGGATAAGCGACAAAACAATTCTAGATGCCAGTCTTGTATTGATATTCATGTGTACAAAACACGTGGGCTATTTTATACTTGATGCATTATATTTGATTAAATGCCCATACGGAATTTTATTTTTTTTTTGGTAAATAAGATAATAGCATTGAAAATTAAAGGTTACAAAGTTGCCTAACAGCATGTATGACTCTGTGTATACAAGACCACAAATGTCAGAAACTAATAACAAACTTATAGACTCGATACAAATTACAATTAAACTAAAACAGAACACGGAAAAAATTTTGGGTTCACCTTCTTGTATCGATTAATGTTGTATAAACACCCTTTCCGTAAATCTTTGGCAAAAGTGTGCTATTATGCAATATATATATAGTTTTGGTATATTATTGGTTTAGTAGGATCTTTTAGTAGATCAAAGCACGCATTGACAACCCTTCTTTACATCCTGGATCCACCACCGACAAAGAAAACACCTACGGTCTACTAGAGACAAGAATAAAGTTCAAAAAACTCTTCATTACGTATGTGCAAAAATACGTCTAGTCGAACGAGAGTCGGAGTGAAATCTACGGGCTTAAGAAACTGTGAACCCCATGCCAACTACCAAAAGTTTCAACCGAGTCATTCCATCGTTGAAAAAAAGGGAGAGATGCTATTTTTCGCTCCTCATATATTTTCTTTATCATCTTTTTGCTGTCAAAATGAGTGGCAATTGTTAATCTTTTTAGCGACAGATAAGAAAGAGGGTGAATTATCATATCAAAGAGTAAAAAATAGCTTCTTCCTGATAAAAAAAAAAAGGGGGGGGGGGGGGGGGGCTACCCATCGGTACTCGTAAACAAGGGAACGACATAACGTGTGATTATTATTATTCTTTGCTTCTGAAGTAACAGCATGTTCCTGTATCACACTTCTCTAAAAGTCTCGTTGTCATCACAAGTGTGACTCGTGAAAATCCACCTTGCATGACCTCTTTGCCTGTGTCAATGTCCACCTTCGAATCATGGCTCAAGGTTTCGTTTCTAGAAGTTTTAGATCATTTCGGAAATGTTATGGCTGACTTCGATTGCTCGTGGAGAAACAGAAAATGGAAAACCAAGTCAATTGTGTCCTTTGGGTACTTGTTTGGACCTTTTCGGGGGTTTCTTGTCAGAACCTGAACCATGCTTTGAGTGAACCCCTTCGTGGTGGTCATATTCCTTAAATACAGTTTCGGGAAACTGCAGCCCCTCATTCAATCATGCCTACTTAGAGATGGTGAACATAACACCATTTCGGCCAAATAGGATCCTTAAGAAAGCACATCAAGAACATCTTAAAACTGATCCAAGATTGCAACAACTGCAAGTGTCACATATACGAATCCTATATTAATGTGATCTCCTTGGTCTTGCAGTGTAGAGCATAAACAGAAAATTCAACATTTTACGCGTTATCTTCCATATCGTTATGACATGTGAAACTGGTAATGAGCATCTTAATTAATGTGCAAACCATCCATCAGCAGTCATTGTCTCTATTTGCCGAAGTTTATAGCTGAAAATGCTGTAGGGGAGAGACGCCATCAAGCCCTTTTGAATATGAGTAGGAAACGAAGTCTTGTACTGTTGTTTCTCTGTACTTGGGAGGATTGTCCTCTGACAACAACTCTTCAATAGGTCCATACAGCTGTGAGGCTGGCGCTAGAGAGGTGCTGAAGAAGCATGCCACAGATACTCTTGGCCCTATGTGGTTTGCCACCACCCTATGCTCCACACTTTTGAACCTGTCATTTGATACAAGCTGCAAGAATGCACCATAATTAACAAAGTTGAAGCAGTAAAATTAAGGACCCAACAAAATTGCAATTCTGCATGCTCTTCAGTTACATAATGCCTGATTCTACATTTACTGAATCTCGTGTTTGAGCAAGGAAAATCCGTCTTTCTGCTAAACAAGATGCATTGGACTCGTTATTCATTAGATACTTTTCATGAATGTCAACTAAGTACCGCAAGTAAATTGCTCCCAGCTTGTCCGGTTCCTATAGAACCCATCACTAAAATACCCCCAGAGATGGGTAGTAAGTCTAAGCAGAGCGAAAAGGGGTTTCCATGAGACGGAAAGTGAGACTGGAGTGAAGTCTTCTACTATTGCTTCGTCCATTTTATCATTGTAATAACGGAAGTAACCGATATTTGTTGAGTTTGCATAAAATGCCCAACAACCTAAGAACGAATCTTTTTCTTAATATCATTTGATCATCTAGAATCATGTTTTTTTCTCGGTAATTTCTTCCAGGTTATTATCAGTCTATTTCACCCCCCCATGCACAAAATCCCTAACAAAAACTGTGAGCTACTGAAGTCCATCGAGACAGCATTCGTAAACTGCGTTGAAGGAGAAATATAGCCAGTACTTGCCTGTAAAGGTCACCAATGTTAATGACAAGAGCACCAGGAACTAGAGGAACATCAATCCACTGGTTCTGGTGAAATATTTGCAGACCACCAATCTGGTCCTGTAGAAGCACCGTGAGGAAGCCATCATCGGTGTGCTTGCTTGCACCTAGCGTCAGTTCTGCCTCTGGGCACGCTGGATAGCAATGGCCTAGAAAAAGAAGTCCGTTGGCACATTCCATGTCTGTCAAGTGACTAGGTTTGAGGCCTAGAGCCTCGGATAGTAAACCAAACAATGAGAATCCCAACTTCATCACTTGTTCCGAATACTCAATCTGTATATCCCCGCAATAGTTAACTGATTAGCTCTCATGACCCTGTTTCTGTTGTAATGCTAGTCTTTGTTCTTCAAGCAATGTTCCACAAAGAGTTTTTATTGTACTTTTTTCTCCTTATTTGTATGAACAAATTGTTTCGCAAACTCAAGGAGACCAGTCTAAATTTCTTAGGTGCAAGTTTAGCCAATAAAGTGAAGAGCATGTGAGATCAAATAAGGTGCTTCTGTTTTCCAGTAACGACGCGTTAATTGATGAACCTCGGAGTTGAAAAAACCTTGTACTAATAATCCAAGATTAGGTAGGACTTACCTAGTACTATAATACACCACCCCCGTTTCTAGACAATGGTTTTCCAAATTCGGCTCTTGGGGAAAGAAAGATGCAACATTTTTCAGACAAGTTTCCATATTTGCAGCATTGGTGACATGACAGTGACATTGGCACAAGCTTATGTTCGGAATATCAAACGATTTGCATAAACATAGCCTTGTTAAGACAGCTTAAGGCTATGGCTATGTAGGGATAGTTCGTTTATTGAGTTGAGACTTTTTGAAATGAACTGAATATGTTTTGTTTCGCAAAACTTATCAGGACATCTGAACATCCCTCACTACCATTTGCTAAAATACACTACCATTTTACCGCTATTCTTCCATGTAAAAAGAGTGGAGATATGGAAATAAATTACAGATATAGTGAGGGTAGTAATTTCAAAAACCGGTAGGGTCTGAAGCACCCCTTTTTACACTATTTCGTATGGATGACACTAAAAAAACCATTGGCTTAGCAAATTATCCCAGAGCCTGCGAGATAGCACCGCCGAGACGGTGACAAGTTCTCTCCCCCGCAGGGTTGGAGCAACAGAAGATTTGAGAATTGAAGAGAAGGTCACATCGAGACGAAGAGTCAAATTGTCACTATATTTATTCATTCATCTGGCAATTCTTCTGGCTTGGGAGGAGAAGGAGCCATAAAGCAGAAAAAGGTATCCCTCCAATTAGCAGCAGGTGAACTGAACAGATCAAAGTTGCTGTTGTACACCACTTTCCTCGTAACATCACGGGTATAGTACTGCTTCTTCACCTCTGCATCCTGCCCATAAAACCTGCGCAGCCCTTGAAGCATCTCCTCCATAACACCCACCGGAATCCCATGGTTGACCACCTGGAAGAACCCGCATGTCTCGGAAGCGCGCCGGACCTCCTCGACGACCTCGCGGTGATGGGTCTGGTCTCCAAGGTCCACGACGGGAACACGAAACTCCGAACCGCCGGTATCTGGCTTGACGCCGTCCAAGATTTCCGGCGGTCGGACGAATATCTGGGGGATTTTCTGAACTCCGGCGTCTACTAGTCCCTTGACGCCGGCTTTTGTGTCGTCAAACGCTTGTAGCTCGCTAGCGCGGTCGTAGCTCGATGAGAACAGCGGCAAAACGGCGGTAGCGCTAGTGGCGACCATGACGGTGTAGGTGAGGAAGGAGGAGGGGAGTGGCGGATATAGGCCAGAGTTTCCCCGTCTTCACTGTAACTGGCTGGTTGGCCAGGGATAAAATGTCAACCTCTGCAAGTTGGCAACATAAAAGTATATAATATGGAGGGAACCCTGACCCCCACTCGTTTGTTCTTCATGTTGCCACCCAAAAAGTTAGAAGAAACAAGACTCGATCGAGGTCAAGATTGGTGGCCAGATCCAGAATCAGGAGTATATACATGTTTTTCTTTCTTCTCTTTTTTTTTTCATGCATTACGTTCGTTTTGAAAGAAAAAAGCACAGTTCGTTAATCATTTTTGCTTTTTGTGCTTTTATTTTTTATCTGTATTTTTATTACTTTTATATCCAATTACAAAATTTGGTAACCATATTTTTGAGTGTTTTGTGTATTTATACCATCAGTCATTTTGTTGGCCAAACCGCATTTCCCGGTTTCTAAAACATTTTCTTCCCTTTTTTTTTCCGGCTTGCCTGACTAGAGTATACGAACATTTATCATGCTACCCTTAATTTCTCTTCTTAAGTACAACAACTGGGCTTACCCTTTGCGAGTGAAGTTGTGTTTGAGAGAGAGAATAGGAGGGGAGGGGGATGTAATGGTGACGTCACACTGATGAGTGAAAAAAATGACATTTTCTAACTGTTTGAGTGATGTTTTGAAAACAAATACCGAAAATGGTAACGGCATACAAAAGGAAACAAATTTTTTTTATCATTGTTACAAAAATAGAAAACCAAAATCATATCTAAGAGTTGAAAATGTAACCAATAATTGCACAAAAGTAATTGTATTACCAACCGCAAGATTGCCAATAAGACCAGCTTGTCTAACTATATACCGGAAATGAATGCTTATTTATATAACAGATAGGGTTCTTACCTGATTTTAAAAAAAATAAAAATGTACTGGAAAAATAGTTGTAGGGCTTGAGATCTTCCTTTATTTGGTTTCAACAGCACACCTTATTCCTCTAAAAGGAAACCAAATAGCAACCTCAAGAATTTGCAGCGGCAGAATTAAGCTTACGGATTCCCAAAGAAATCAAGCAATTGGCCGCAGCTCGTACCGTTTGTTGACCATCATTCATGAACTCAGTTTAAACCAACCCTTTCTCCACCTCCGTAATAAAAAAAATGTGGGAATTTAGTTGAGGTGAATTAGCACATTTCGAAAGCAAGCTTCGGGGTGATTGTCTCTGAGACTAAATCAAAATTTTCCGTACTTGGAGCAAGATAAATCGTACGTTACAAATTAAGGTAAAACTCAGTCAACAGGATAAGAAAAATGAAAAACCGCCATATCTCAGTACAAGCATACAAAACTAGGTCCCGAGTGAAATCCAGGCACATTGGCATTATAAGTACCAGTGAGATTCCATAGCGTTCCCCCTCATACTGTCTTTGATTTGGGAGCCTTCTTCTTGACTAGTCTCCTCGGGGTTGAATTCTTCATGCCAATGAAAAAGAGCAGTGCCCCGAGTAGTGCCAAACTCTGCGAAAGATAGATATAACGACTATTGCGTCAATCACAAGTCATAATATCGTGTCAATCACAACTCATTCCTTTCCAGCTAATACATTGAAAACACTACATGAAGTGAAGCAGGCCCTATTCACTAACCTGTGTAAACTTGACAAAAAGTTGAGCGAACTCTTTCTTCTCCGTGTCATAGTTGTAGAAGTCGTATAAGATGGGAGTAGCAATCGCCTGGTGCAGAAGCTGCCAAAATGAGAATGAATATCTGGGTTAGTATGGCATTCTATTGATCTGAATATTAAAAGAAAACATTCTTGGACCAAAATAACAAACCAGGAGAACAGCTCCAAGAGAGCTTCCAAAGATAAAGAGAAGGCCCCCAATAGCCTTCATGCCTATGGCAGCCGCAACTAAATATTTGATCTGCAAAAGGATTATGTCTGCAGGATTAAATAATTAAGACAAAATTATTGAAACAAAAAAGTAGAGCAAGAACCAAGCATTTCTCACTTCAAAAACTGGCACTTGCAGCCCGGTATTGGTTGAAACATGCTTTGAGAAAATCCTAAACTTTGGTGCAAGGGACTTTGCTGCTGGCCCACCATCAACGCCGAATTCATTAAATCTACAAGGAGGAAGAGACACCTCAGGAGCGGTTATACAATCATTTATATGCCAATAATATCTCAATTTTTTGGAACAGAATAAGCTATGTTTTCAGAGAGAATAGATTCAACTCCAGTATTACGTCACCTAATTATACAGAGCTTTCCTTAAAACTCTCAACAAACTCTAGAAAGTCGCTTTTTATTAGAACTTAGCTACAATGTTTCAAGGTCCCGAAAGAGCTTCACGTCAAAAAAATCTGACTTAGCTACTAATACATGATATAGAACAGAAAGAACTTTTGTATTGTTTGAGTTGGTTGGTATCTGTATACTTGGGAGGGGGACTGGTGTCAGGTGTCAAGTGTCAAGTCACTCCAGTGTCAAGTGGAAGGTCATCAATCGTCAAAGATAGAACCCCTGGCTCCATAAGCCACCTATGGTGAAGAACCGGTAAAATCTATACAAATCTAGAAGGCAATGATAAAGCCAAACATGCAAAGATCACCAGAATAACTTGACATCAATCTAATACCATAAACATACAATTAAGTCTTACCGGTGTTATCAAAAGGGCGCCTAGGCACGCGCAAGGCACAGCCCAGTGCAGGATGTGCACGTTGCCTAGGGCTAGGCCCAGCACTGTCAAAGAGACGTACAGCTTGTGCACCAGGCGCAAGGTGGGGTGGAGGCGCAAATAAAAGCACAAAAAATCAAGTTTTTGATTTTTGCCATTGTGGCATCATCTGAACAATTCATTGTTTTCAATTCTTTCTTTCATACCATCATAAATCAGTGACGCTCCCGGAGCGGAAGCATCACTGTTCGGTTTTAGGGTGAGAGAGGGAGCATGTGCGAGGTTCTGGGGTGGGAGAGTGACTAGAATTAAGAATCTGCAGCTAAGCACTCCATAGCAACTATAGAAATCAAATCACAAACACCGGACCACAAGGCAATAGATTAATATAGCACATCAGACTCCTCAACCTATACATCTATGAAAAGGTGCACAAGTTCCAATCCATCTGATTTGTGTGCTGCTTATGCAAAAACTGGTTGACATATGCTATTGTATAACATAACAAAGGCAGGACTGGTAAGTACATAAATTGGATTAATCATTGACTCGACATAAATAGAAATTTATTCAGGCCACCTCACTATGAATACAAACCAGTAGTAATAAACATTAGAAAACACCAACCATGTGATGGCCTCAACATTTAAAAGGCTAAGAACAAGCCACTTATTGCCTTCACACCACTAACTTCAATAATGTCCATAATTGTAAGATTGGTCATTTGGCAAAAGCATTTCAACGTATAGCAAACGGAGTGGGAAAATGAATGTTCAGATTGCAACCACTCCACCAAAAAGAGAACAACCTGAAATCAACTTTGCATGTAAATCAAGAAAGACCACATGAGACTATTATCGACATGCCATGGACACAGAGCAATCTTAAACAGGAAGCCGTGGCCAACAAGTACTATAGAAACCATTAAAAGACACGAGGATGTTAATAGCAAACACCTAAAAACACGCAACATTTAATATGAATGGAGGGACAGAGTAACAAATGAGGACATGCCCATGAAGGTGAGTGGCACCAGATAAGGAAACGATGAAGGTGAGTGGCACTAAATGAGGAAAGGATGAAGGTGAGTGGGACTTAAGATGGTTTGGCCATATTCAACGTAGGCCTTTGCATGCCGTAATCAGAAAAGATGATTTGTGCCTACTTGAGGATAGGGCGAGACAGAGGTAGATCACCAAGAAATTGGGAAGGTAGCGAACAAAGACTTGATTGCAAGGATCTTATAGAAATTTTATATGCTTGAACAGGGGAAAACGAATGAAAAGGGACCATGCAGCTAATCCACTCAATCTGGAGAAGTCTTAAATGCAGATGATTAAATAGTGGCAATGAGTTGATTTAGTGTCCCACGTATTCCTTTTGACAACATAACATCCTGCATTTTGCACTGCTAATTAGCCGAATATGAAACATATACTATAATAAGAATTCTTGAAATGATCACACACTATTACACTATTCTTGTCGAAGCCAGATTTTTCCCTAACCCGTACATACTGTCACCATAAAAAGCATGAGATACCACTTCCCGCTTTTCGAAAAGATTATAGTCAGAAGGCAATGAGATTCAAAAGGGATGTAATAAAACAAGCAAAACTCTATAACGGGGATCACAATTTTGGCAATCAAAAACTTGGGAAAACTGGAGCATACCAAAATTTACAATGTATAGCCGCACATATCATACAGTTTTACGGTACAGCTTTCAGTGCGCCATACACATCTCATGAAAAGCGATCTGATTTCTCCCCTCCCTTTTAAACTGTTGCTTTAACGTCATTTTAGTTGTCATACAAAACCAATTACGCTAACAATTCCCTATCCCATTAATCAACGCAATCAGCGACTCTTAAGACCATTTTGATCTCTAACCAGACAGTGTCAGCACTTCCAAGACAACCTAACAACATTTTACCTCGTCTATTCATTACCTACAGAGTACTTGCAGTAAAAGTCCTAAGTAAACACATAATTCCAGTTCAAAAACTAAATGCGCCTCAGAAGAAACACTAGATTGCGTCAATCAAACACCAAAGCACATACGAAATCACTACATACAACCATAATTAACACTTGCTCACTAAAACGCCAGTCCAAATCTATCAGATCCAAAATCGAAAGTGCACATCGCAAAAAAATTTGTACAACAGAACCCCGGCCAGTCAAACAAGCAAAACCAGGCAACCAAGAAGACATCGTAACAGTCACCGTAACAGATCTGAACAGCAAGAGCAAAGCAAAGTTAACATGAAAGGGGCCTTACTCTTGCCATGCCGAGAGTATGAACACAGAAGCGAAAAGTACTCTCCCTAAAAACGACACAAACGCCATTGATACAGCAACAAACTTCTCTCTCTGGAAACTTGTAGAGACAGACTACAAAGATTCAGGGAGAGAGAAACAAGGGGCTCTGGGTTTGAGAGGAAGGGAGGGTACTCATTTATACTTTGAGTCGAACCGGCGGTCCAGTGCCGCTCTAGACAGAACCGGTTTTTTTTTCAAATCAGGCAGTGGTCGTCGTACTTGCGGGAGTATGGAACGTGCCAGCACTCGCGCTGATGGTGCGACACGTAGGTGGGCCGGATTTGAAAAAGGTCAACACGTCAATTGGACCAATCACGTTGGGCCAGGATGATGACGTGGCGGGCAATGGGAATGGGGGAGCTAGTTCCTGGTGTTTCCTTTTTGGGGCTCCCCACTTGGTTTGGTTTGAAATTTGAAAGTAGGATTTCCGGTCAACGCCAGAGCGTTGACCGCTCAAGTGGGTTGCCGTCTGGATGCATGAATGATGGTGGTTGGTAGAAATAGGCAAAGTTGGAAATTAATAAAAGTCCAAAGTGGCAGCATTTGGATAATCAGTGCTTTAAGTAAACATTGAGTTAATTTTTGAGTCAAAGTTATTGAGCTAGGAACGGAGTTTAGAGTTGATTTTAGACTAATCAATCCTGTTTAGAACAGGGTATTTTAACGCACCAATCGTGAATTATTTTAAACCTCATTTTCCATTGATCCTCTCAGTATTTCGATGATGTTAGGATCAATATAAAATTCAGTGCAATGTGCTGTAACATAACTTAGGATTCGTTTGACAAAAAAAAAAATTTGGTTTTCAATTTTTAAAGAGCAGTTTAATTTTATTTTTTTTACAAAAACAAGTGGGTGTTTGATAACCTTTTTTTTTTTGGTGTTTGGTAACCCTTTTTATTTTGACTTTTTTTTTGGGTGGTTTGCGGTGGTGGTGGGGCGTAGCGGTGGTCGACAGTGGTGGTGGCCGGCGATGGCTGGTGGCTGCCGGAGGTGGCAACCGGCTGCCAAAGGGCGGCGGCCGGAGGTGGCCGCCGGCGGTGGCAGCCGGCTGCCGGCAGCCGAAGGTGGCTGCCGGCGGTGGTCGCCGGCGGCCGGAGGTGGCGCCGACAGTCGCCGGTGGTCGCCGACCGCCGGAGGTGGCTGTCGGCCGCCGACGGTGGCTGCCGGCAGTGGTGGCCGGCGGCCGGAGGTGGCTGCCGGCGGTGGGAGGGTGTTGGTGGTGGTCTCCAAAAAAAAAAACCAAAAGTGAAAAAAAAAAACCAGTTTCTGGAGTTTTTTTTTTACTCTGCAGTTTAAAAACTGGTTTTTTAAATTGGAGAAGGAAAAAAAAATGGTTACCAAACGCACTTTTTTTTTTCAGTTTCCAAAATTGGAAAAAAAAGCTGCGTCAAACGTGGCCTTAGTGTTGTGCAATACATATGTCTTCATTTGCACTCATGCGCTATGCTCCATCGTCAACCATTGCAAATATGTGTTTCTTTTGCCTTAAGTTATAGGGATAATATCACCTAAACTCATTGAGTTTAGAGGTAAATTACAGTCAAGGACTATGTTTTGTCATAAAATCATTTGTGCCTCTTTGACCAAATGATGGCGTTAAATTTTTAGGAATAACTACATTCATGTCCCTAAGATTAATTACAGTCAAAGATACTAAGTTTCAAAAGGTAACAGATTGTGACCAACAACTTTGAAAAGGGTATCAATGGTGTCTTTCTGTCATTGACCCGTTAAAAAAATGTCCTACCTCGTTTTTTTAAATGTGAATACTACACACAACTATATAGACATCTAAAACCGTAATTTTTCAAAATGGGATTTGAAAATTAGGGTTTCGAACCCCAGTTCTCTAACTCTCGAAATCTTTTAATTCTCCTAATCTTTCTCTCCAAATCTTTTCCCTTATCCCGCTACCGCCCCCTCCCTAATCCTATGTTGTTTCCAACATATCCCTCCCTCCCATTGAAATTCCTTGCTTTCAACTCTCAATTTCGTTCACAACTTCATCAAAATTGGAAACAGTGCAAATCTTCAGCTCAGATGGTTATGGTCTTATGGTTGGATTTGTTTAGGTAATCTTAAAGATTAGGTAACAACATTTTATCTCTGGTAACGATATTAACGTCGATTACAAATGTGTGTGTTCGTGTTTGTGTGCAAGAACCCGTGCTAATTTGGTGGTGAGGGGCTATCACGACATTGGTTGTTTATGGTGGCTTTTTGTGTTGGTGGTTGTGGGTGGTCAAAGCTATGGTGGGTGGATGGCGATGATGGGTAGTTGACGCAGTGGTGGGAGTTGGATGACACGATGTTCGGAGATGACAGTGATGGTGGTTGACGAGGCTGGTGGAGGTTGATGTGATGGTGGCTAGAGAAGGCTGGATGCAGTGGTGGCCGATCGTGGATTTGCTGAAAGACAGTTGCGTGGTGGTAAAGCACCAGGAATATAAGGAACTCATGATTCCGATAATAATGCTGAGCATGGTGGTTATGGTTGGGAACATCAGTCCCTACCTGTGGTGCTACGGTTTAATGGCATTTGAAGAAAAAAAAAACTCCCAAGTTTAGCTCAATAAAGTCATTTTCTTTAAACCGTTATATATTCGAAGATTTCGTTTGGTTAATAGACATCACTCTTATTTGTCCAAACTAATCGACACGCGTGTAATTTTACCCTAACTTCAGGGACTTTGGTGCAATTAACCAATCCATCATATCACTAACCTACCCTAAACCCCCCCCCCCCCTCTCTCTCTTCGGGGTTCTCCACCATTAACAACTATTGTAACACCACACCACCACCCACCCAAACCTCTCTCTCTGCTCTACAATCTCACATGCACACAAATGTAAAGAGTTTGGTGTGCATGCACAAACATACGCTAACACAAATATTGATGCTCGCACGTGTGCACACACAACAAATCGATGCAGACACTCAAGCTTAAAATAAAGGGCTTTTTATGTGTGTGTGTGTGTGTGTGTGTGTGTATGTTTGTCGCGCTTGAATGTGTGGTTATGAGTATGGTCTGACTTTGCGTTTGTTTTGTGCGCGTGGGTTTGTTTGTCATGTGTGTGTGTGTGTGTGTGTTGCGTGTGGGGGGTGTATAGGTGGGTGGTGTGCAGCAGGGTGTGTGTCGGAGTGGGTAGACCGTGAGAGGATGGGAGGGCATGTGGGAGAGAGGGGAGGGGTCGAAGAAGAGAGATAGGACAAATATAAAAAATAAAAAATAAAAAAAACAACAATATACTTGTAAGGCTCTGTTTGACTTTTTTTTTCAGTTTTCAAAATTGAAAAAAAAAATTGAGAAAAAAAGCCTTCTCAAATGGTGCCTAAGTGTATGAATGATAGTATTGATATTTTCGAAATACGACATTGTCACGTCTGTAAAATTTGTTAGTTGGGGTCAACCCCCCCCCCCCCCCCCGCAGCGCCTTCCCTTCTTAAATAACCATTCTTTTGAATTTTATATAGACACGCGCTTCACGCTAGTGTTGGTCAATATGCCTTCGGGAAGCCCAGGACGAATGGTGTCTACATCTTGGAAATAGGGATTTTGTTGGCGTGTCTGTATCAATCTCCTTAATTAATCGATTAGATAATAATTAATAATTAAAACCCCCCCAATGGGGCAAAATGACTTTCCTTAACTAGGCCTCTTTTATTGAAGACCTCGTCATTAATCCCCGCAACACCTCTGATTTCTCGAGGGCGAGCAGTCGCCGAGATTTGCTCTCTCTCTCTCTCAACACACACAGAGGCACACAGTGAAGACACACAGAAATCAGACAAAGGAGAAACACAATCATGGGCTTCTTCTCGTTTCTCGGAAGGGTTCTCTTTGCGTCTCTCTTCATCCTCTCTGCTTGGCAAATGTAACCCCTCTCTCCTATCTTTCTCTGTTTGTATATACAGATCTGTTAATGTCGGCTTTTGTTTTTACGTACATATGTATATGCTCGTACTTGCTTACGTATTTTTGTGTGTTGATTGCTAGATCTAGTTTCTTTTTTGGCTGTTAATGGATCGTTTAACTTCAATAAGTTGCGAGATTGCTGTTTTATTGAACTGTGAAAATAGAATTTAAGTACGTTTCCTTGGTGCTTAGCTGCAACGAGATAAAATGCTATGTCTAATTGTGCTGGTTGCGCATCCTCGTGTTTCCATTGCAGGTTAGATAAAACGACCTTTTATTATGCGGTGCTTTCTGTGTGCTTCTTTAATTACTAAGCAAAGCTCGTAAATGTATTGAGAAATTATATTTTGTTGAGATTGCTAGTTGTACAAATTCCATAGACGGATCATGGGCGTGGATGGTCTGCCTTTGACCCTCTTGGGAAGTTGACTTAGCATAAGTTTGCCCACATTACCGCTGAACCTTGGGAAGTTGACTAAGCATAAGAGCATTCTTCTCGAAATTCAACATAGATTTGATTTTGTTTCTGTTGACATTCATGTGGTTGTTGAACTTATTTTCATAGTACTTACTCGTGAATCCTACGACACACAAACACAAAAACAAGCGCGGTGATTTCTGCCATTAATCCGTTATATACAAAAATAACTGATCCAGCGACATTTTTCATTGATAGAGGGATGGGGTGAGGGCAGTTATAGTGAGGAATTGCAGTCTTCATAAAGGGGTGCTATTACAGTTTAGACTATAGTTTCAGGGTCATCATTGCCAAATTTCGTTTCTAATGCAGTGTTTTGGGTGTCTATGCTTGATGCTTTGCCTTAAATGGTTATGTAGCTGTCGAAGTATTTTGGTCATTACTTCTTTCGCGTTGTTTTCTTTTGTTCTTAATTTGTTTAAACCTTTACGTCAAATAAATACGGTATTTATAGTTGCAATTGCATTGGGAGGTTTAGAGTGTTTCAAGGTAGAATAAAGCATGTGGTGGTTTGAGAGGCTCCGAAGGGTACTGAAGTAGAAATGAAACACTGCACTTGCAAGAATCGTATTGGGACCCTTCTTTAAGGAAAAGCATCAAATCTAGATCTTGTAAACAGATTGGGACCCTTCTTAGTGGTACCTATTTTTGGATGCCACGTTTTGAGGCTTGATTATTGGTTTACCTTATCTGATAGACCTGGAAGTTGCTCCTTAGCAAGCTTGCACATATATGGGGATGCTTTTATTGGCATCTATTGTTTGATGGTCAGCTTTATGATTGGTGACTTCGAGATAGGAGCTACATACCCATAAAGGATCTTGTCTTCTAATCATTTATAGAATGCTTCCATGAGAGACAGTTTGCGCTCATTTGCTCCTTTGGCATTTTGTTGGATTACTTCTGGATAGACTAGTTTGAGTGAAGGAATATAGGCCGATACTGTTGCATGTTTGAAACAGGTAGAGGTGGTAAGTTTTTCCCCATGGTACTACTAGTTGGTGCTTTTTTTGGTGGAATCCTAAATGTGGTTGGCGGTGGCTAGTTTAAATGATCCTTTCCTTTGATATGTTTGTGAAAGGTAGAATTAGTTAATTATTTGCTTTCCAGTGCTATATGTTGGTTTTAGCATGGAATGAATTTTATGGTTCCCTGAAAGAGAGAGCTCTTTCAACAAATTGGATTACTTCATGACTATTTTAATGAAGAGGCCGATGGCCTTTTTTTTTCTTAATATTAATAGGATCCTCATTTTCCATCAAGCTTCTGTGCATGTGAAGAGCTGGTCCCATTTTATACTTGTAGTACTACAGAAACATGGTTAGCTATGGATGGTGAGACATGCTTTCAGTTTCGAAGCTAGTCAGGATGTGCTGATCATTTGTATATGATCTCTCTTTTCTATCGTCCTTTAAGTTGATTAATTTGCTAGAATGTTTTTCCATCGTGTGTAATCTTACTTATCCTTGCAATATTTTGAACTCTATAACATGGAGAGAGCAGTTGAGAATCTGTTCTGGCTGCATTAATCGTACTATTGTGCTCAATACCAAGTCATAGCGCTTCAAGACTCAATTTGTCTGACTTTCTCTTGTCCAACTTGCATTATTGCATCGATATATTGCTTAAGAACAAAGCATTGCTGTTACCAGTTTGAGCCATAATATGTTTTGCCTCTTAACCAAAATTGTTGTTGTCCCCTGGACTTTGCCAAATGAATGCTGTGCCTTCTGTTGATATGGCATGTATGCGCACAGGTACAATGAGTTTGGTGTTGACGGTGGGTCTGCAGCAAAGGAAGTGGCTCCCAAACTAGTTGTTGTCCAGAGATTTATAACCTCCAAGTTTGGGGAAGGGGGTCCAAAGATCGATGTATGTTTTTCTTACTCCTCCTTTGTACTTCCTCAATGAAGTGGATGAATGTTTCACCTCTTTTTGCTAATCTGGAGATGTGTTATGCAGGTTAGGCACTTTATCGTGGCTTCTATTGTCCTAAAAGGGCTCGGCGGCATTCTATTCGTATTTGGCAGCTCCTTTGGCGCTTATCTTCTGGTTAGGATATCTTTTATCGAAAATACATGCGTGTTTTATATTGAAGCATTACTGTTTCCACTTCCGTCTTTATCATTAAACCGTCTACGTTTTCCTTCCTTTGTGTAGCTTTATCACTTGCTGTATACCACTCCACTTCTGTGTGACTTCTACAACTATAGCTACGGTGAGCCGGAATTTTTCGCACTCCTCAACGAGTTCGTGCAGGTTTGTCTGATTTTATTTTGTGTATGATTTGTTTTTCAGCACAAACGTACAGTTTAACATGTGAGATTTGGTCAACTAAATTGGTCCCTTTCCATCTTTGGCAGTGCCTGGCCCTTTTTGGTGCATTACTTTTCTTCATTGGGATGAAAAACTCAATCCCGAGGAAGCAACACAAAAAGAAGGCCCCCAAGACAAAAACAGTTTAGATTGGATTGTACTGGGTCAGAGCTTTACATTGTGGAGTTCCCTTCAACATATATATTTCTAGATTCCGAAACCCTTAAGTTGGGGTGGGTTAGTTCAACACGGACGTGCCTATGAACTCTGTTTTGAGGTTTGACATTGGTTACAACTTGGGAAATTTTTATATGCCATTTTTAGGTTTTCTTACATGTGGGTATTGCAATGGTGAAAATTTGAGTATTAGAGGGAATTAATATTCTTTCTCCAACTCTGAAGTGGTGCACTATATTTGGGTTGATTAGGGTAATTTGCAGACAGACCCTTTGTGGTTTAAGGAAGTTGTGAGAACGAACCCTTGATTCTTTTTTTTTTTCTTTCCCGAATGGCCCTATGTGGTGGTTCTTCTGTTGCAACATACAAATGTCCATACACTATGGAAATGTCTAGTTTACACTTGAACTGACCTGAAATGACACGACCCAGTGAAATACCGATTTGAAATTCTGTGACGCAAAATGCCCACAAATGTTTGGATTTGTGATGTAGATCGAGGCAGCTGGTGGACGTGTGGTGGTAAGGGTGATGAGGAGGAGATGCGACGGTGCCCATAGGGAACGCGATGCAGGGAAGGAGAGGTGGACTAGTGGGGGTTTTGAACTAGATTTGGAATGTAAAGGGACAATGGTGGTGGAGAGGTGGCGTTTAGGGTTGGTTTTTGGCGGGGTTTGGTTAATGGAGAAGAAAAGGGCACATGAAAGGGAAACAAAAGCATGAAAGGGTATCGCTGCGTACATCACCTGTCCAAAACGCATCTTTTCAGCTCATGTGAATTATGCATCGTCAATTTTGGTGAATCTTTTCTTTTTCTTTTTTTTGGTGAATGCAACATAATTACCGACACAAGGAACTACTTGTGACAAATGGATCAGGGTGTGTTTTTACAACTTACCCAAACCCCGAGGTGCTTGTTTATAATTCATCATGTTAGTTACACCCAGCATTCCAAAGTTTTCTTGAGCCGTTTCCTAAATTTTGATGTACTTACCCGGCTCTACAAGATTCCAAGTGCTTGTATTTGCACCACTCGACGACTTTCCAATTAAAAGCCCCGCCAAAGTGCTGATTTGCCAATATTTCGAAGGTTTTTTAGAGAATAAAGCAAGTATTCAAAATATTTGATAATTCCTCTCTCATATTTCTCATTCTAAAAGTTTTGGAGAAAGTAAAGTTTGACCTCCTGTCATGTCCTGTCCGTAGAAAATTTGATTCTTTACGCTTCAACTTGACGTACTTAACACTCATTCACGAAATATTGCATGACTTATACAAACTTAATGAAATGGCAACAATACCCCTCTTCTTGTCCCTTTTTAGGTAAATGTCACTCTTTAAATCCCTCACTTCACCTCGTCAACCACACCTACCCCATATCTGCCCTCCAAATCCCAGATTACCCATCACAACAAACACAATATGTACAGTCCGCCCCCCTGCACCCCATTACCACACACACCCACCATCAACTTTGTACCCACACCCCATATCCTCATCAAAATACACACCTACACACTCACCACTCATTCTGCAGAAATGCACGTGCGCAAACACACTACCTATTCTGCACAGATATGCGTGCATACACATACATCACTCACTCTGTGCGCGAACACACACACACAAACCCACACCCACCATAGTGCCCCCCCTTCCCCCCAATAAACTAATTTGGTTTCCCACCACTGCCCAGCACCGGTATAGAAACAAACCACCACCGCAATATCCACTTACCACAACACAGGCCACCAATTATCACAACAATCACCCATCACCGTAGCACAAACAAACCACCACGCCACAATCCACTGACACTATGCATCACCGCCGTCAGCCAACTCCCCGATCTCAATTCACACGAGGATTATCTTTGGGTTGAAAGATTAAAAAGAGATAAACAAAATTCAAATTGCAACAGTGGAAATGTGTGTGTGCGTGTGTGTGTGTATAGAGGTGGGTTATGGGGGATCAGGGGATAAGGGTGACAGTGGTAGGGGAAGGGAATGAGAACAGCTGTGGTAAGGGGTGGGGGTGGAAGATGGGGGTATGGGTGTTTGACGAAGGTGGAAGTGAAGGGGGAGGGGGAATTGTCATTTTAAAAAGATGCCGGTATGGTTATAATTGATAGTTTCAGTTAACTGAGAGGTATTTCACAAACTGGAGGGGTATTAAGTACATCAAATGGAAGTGGAGGGGTTAAGTTTCTCAGGGCCAATTTGAGGAAGTCAAACTGTACGAAACCTTTTGAACCCACCACCACTGCAATCATCGCTACCTCCCTTGTTTGCCATTAGGCATAACTTTCCTCTTCAGTTTCTTTATTTGTCTTTACATATCTTCTTGTGCGCATAAATCCCTCGTTCCATTTTAACCCAATGTCTCGTTTATAGGGTTTGTTCTTTTATGGTGGCAAATGAAAGATAAATGACACATTAATTGAATTTTTCAATTGACCAATCCATTACACCATAAATAGTTTAGATTACATAGCCGATTGTGGATATCTTTATGTCTTTATTTTGCAATAATAAGTGAACTTTTAGTCGTCACAAAAATGAGCCCATCGAGTTTAGATTTTTCAAAGCATGGTGTTGTGACAGTGGTTGTGGTGGAAGTGGAAGTGGTGGTTCTATGGTGGAGGTTGTTTGATGATGCTAAAGGTGGTGGGGCGGCAGGCCAACACTACTAATGGTGGCGAAGTTAAAGGATAAAATGAAGAGAGACAAATAAAATGATAAATTGAGGAAGAAAAAAAAATCTTTTTGAGACTTAGTGCTACGTGTCATCCAAATATATGATGTGGATTAATATAATGAAAGAAGATAAAAGTAGAGGTGTCAAAGGGCCGGGCTTGGGCTGGCCCAGCCCGGGCCCAGCGGGCCAGAAAAAGGGCCGGGCCATTTTGGACTTCGGGCCTTGTAAACCGGGCCGGGCCCAAATCTTGGAAATGGAGGCCCTATCTAGGCCCAAGCCCTAGGCCCTAACTTTAGGGCCGGGCCTAGGGCCAGCCCAGGCCCCTTTTTTTTTCTTCTTTTCTGTGTTGAAAAAAATACTCATTCACAAAATAAATACAATTGATAGGCCCTAAACCATTCAATATCGTTCTTGTGACTAATGAAGTGCCTTAAAGCTTTACGTTTACTCTATTTGAGAATATTGATTAGCAACAAAGAGTAATTTTGTTCGCAAAAGGACAATTTTTTCACATGAGTAAATATAAAGAAATGTGCATGTCCAAAAAGTTAAAATAAAAAAGTAAAATATGAGGTGTAGAGAGAATGATGTGTGAGAAAAAAAGGGGGAAAGGAAAAAAAAATGACTCAAAATGATTTAGGGCCAAATTTAGGGCCAAAGGACTGGGCCAAAATAAGGCCTAAAAGAGGGCCAGAAATGGGCCAAGGGTCGGGCCTGACCTGGGCCTTTTTAGGGCCGGGCCGGGCCATTTTTGGAAGATATTAGGCCTGGCCCTAGCCCAGGCCCAAGGCCCTACAAGTTAGGGCCAGCACTATTCATGCTTAGGGCCGGGCCGGGCCGCCAGCTGCTCGGCCCTTTTGACATCTCTAGATAAAAGTTACACAATTAAAAAGGCATGCGATATTTGTTCCTTTTGTTCCCGTCTGTTAGACTGCCCTTGCAAAAATGGCCATACCTTTTTTTATCAAAAAGTTGTTTGGATGGTGTCAGATGCAATATTTATGGTGTAGTGCTATTACTCGTATCAAATTTTAGGGTACTCCCGTAGCTAGTCAGTAAAACTTTTACGTGTTTAGTGTAATTAACCCACTCTATATCATCACGTAAAGATTTTGAAATGACATTTAAAGGTGCACAAATAGTAAGTGAATTAGTTCAAATTTTAAATTATAATTTATGAGTTGCAGATGTTAAAGATTGAAAGCTATCTTCAAGATATTTTGTTATTTTTGTTGAAACGATAATGTTATACAACCCATGGACCATATGAGAAAAGTACATGTACTTGACCCTTATGTTTTCGATGACCGTTAAATCTTGTTATTGCTTGTACTCATGTTTGTTTATGCGGTGAAAGGTCATTAGTTTCCCATCTTAAAACCATTCGTAGAATCTACAGATAATTGAATGTATATATTTGACCTCCTATTGTCGATACATTAAATCTCGTCACTGGTTTCACCCATCTAGTTTTTTCAGTTTATGTGGTAAAAGTATAGATTCGCAATAACCCCTTTCATTACTATTTGCAAAAGTGCTTAGCAATACCGATAAACATCTATAGCGCGCCCAAAATTTCAAGAAAATACACTAAATTTGCTATACTACATCTCACCTATTTAGATTTGCTAGCTAAACTTTGGCACACAATTCCTCAGGGTTTCAAATTGAACACTTAACCCCTGATGTTACAAGGTTGTTGCAATCATGTCCAAGCTCAATTATGTGTTGACATAATGTAGATAGTTGTTTTTGTGTGCATCTCACGAGACATATTATGATAATCAACTTGAAATTAAAAATGTTTGGTTCATCATATAAATTGTGAAACAATTTAATGAGCAACTCGAAAAACCTTTGTGATAAACAGAGCACAACTTTAGCCCTAAAACGTTTGAATTTGGCATTTCCGTCGGAACTAATCCCAATTTTCTAATGCATCAAAATAACTTGTAATTCTTACTTGATCTTGATCAACAATAAAACATGATAATTACGCAATGTTGGGTAATCTAATATTTTTCTTATTTGGTCTTGTTGTATTTGTTATTAGCCAATTATGGCTACGCCCATGTGCCATGCTAGAAACCACTTTTCACGTCACTAAATTCAACAATCACAGTGGGCAACAAATCAGAACGCCACGCCCATGTACCGCATCCTTGCACCTAGTCCACTCCATGCTTATGCGCCACATCCTTGCACAGCGCCCATGCTTCGGTTCCTACACATGCTACGCAATGCGCTATTTACCTAGGCCATTGGACATGCTAAACACCATGAATAGCTCATTGCGTAGTTTCGTGGCATGAGGACTCCTCTACTAGTTTATGCATTAAACATCACAAGGAGCTCCATCTAGTGTTTTAATTCAAAAACCCCTTATCATACGGGTAGGTCGGTACCCAAAAGGACACTGCTGTAATGAGCTTTATTCAATGCCAAAATGAAATTACCATACCTAAGGGCTTAGTTTGACACTCCTTGTGAAGTTATCTCCGCTCCAGGTATCACATGACTCTTCAAGCAATTGGTCACTGAGTCATTCACACCAACATTGCCAATGCTCACTGGCACTTCTGTGAACAATGACGTCCATGTCACTTCGATGCATAAGCATATCTTTGAAAGGCATATATGTGCCTTATCTGTCTAGTAGTCAAGCATGGCACACCCACCACTGCCAATGGCCAAACTCCAATGGCATGTACTACATAGTCCATCCCAAGTTGAAATTTAGAGCGAACTGATTGAAGTTAGACAGTGCAACGCGAGTAAGTACAGTTATGGGCAAGTATATGACGTGCCTTCGATGAGGTTTCACTCTCAGGTCACTGAATATATGTTATAAGAAGACAAGCAACCTCAACTACCTGTTAAAAAAGCACTCAAAGCCATTTTTGTACATTCCATTCATGATGTGACTTTCTCGCATTGAATCTCATAGCTAAGAGAAATCAAGATATAAAAAGCTATTTGGCTAATCCCTCGGCAATAGACCATGACAGTCAATTTGGACTCTGAACAACATATATGTACTTACTTCACGTCTGTGTGCCTGTCGATGCAGTGCTAACTCTTCTCCTTCAGCTCGAGTCACCTCAAATCCTCCCCTTGCTCCTACCTTGCTCTGTTTTGCATTATCCTATATGGCTCGTTCTCTAGATGACACTTACCTTGTGGCATCCACGTACATATTAGAACCCACTTCCTTGGTCATCATGTTCAAAATGACAAAAACCTTTACACACCTGATCATTACCAATCACTACCAGTACCATTTTAATTTTAATTAAAATTTTATTTTTGAAATGATAGTTTGTGAAAATTAGGAAAGGCTTTTCTTTGGACTAATGGCAATGTTGTCCTATGCATTATACACTGTTTGTGCACATCACCCTCTATAATTTCAGTTTCGACAAAATTGTTCCCCGTAATATTTGTTTCTATTGGTAACAGCTCCAAAATTCCAAGTTCATTTGTAGACACCCCATTTTTTGTAATTTTATTTTATCTTTTTAATTAATCTATCTTGAGCTTTACTAATAATTAAAATTTATTATTTGATGTTGGGTGTAAGCCTGATAATAAGTGATAGGTCTTATTTATATGATTCAGCCAATTTAAGCTAGTTTAGCCCAAATTCATTAGACCCCGTCCATTCGGTAACTAGCCCAAAGTAGTTATGTGTAACTCATGTTAGGTTACAGTCAATAAGGTGAGTTTGACTTGGAGACTTGAGGATCAATATGAGACAAAGTAATTGGTGTGAATATGAGGAGTGTTTTCCGAATTTGGTATTATCCTTGACAGTTAATTAAGATAATTACCTATGATAATGTCCCGAAATTTGTATAAAATGTTTAAAAATTCAGGGATAAACTGGCCGGTTAGTTAACTTTTGTCAATCTGCAAATTTATCAAATATTCTGACTTATCTCCAGCCTTGCAGGTTGGCATTGCCATTCTTATCAAATTCTGCGATTCTAAATACTATAAAAAGAAGTCTTGGCCTTTGTTTTTAAAGGTCTAAAATCTTATTCTCTTTAAAGCTTTGCGTATAATTTATCTGTGAAGTGATATTCTTACTCTTTCTAGAATTCAAGCCCTTCAAATTCACTTTAAAAAGTTTCTTTTATTCCTTGCATTGCGGATCATTTGGAGCATCCTCGAGTCTTCAAGACAAGCTACATCAAATTATAACTTTTAATAGTTTTCTAGCTTAGAAATCATGTAGATAGTCTCCCAACCCTGTTGTCACATTTCAATTCAAAAATATCAAAAAGAGTCTTTTATGGTATTTCTTAGTCTAAGTCTCAAATTAAAGAGTGAAACCAATAAAACAACCTTAAATGGGGGTGAATAGGGTTTTTAAAAATTGATAGGGAATTTAAACTAAGCACAATCATAAATCTCAATCAAATCAATGCTAACTACACAATCTCAAGCAATTATAGAGTAATAAGTAAAGAGATTGAGTTAGAGATACTTGACAAGGAAATTTAAATGGTTCGACTTGAACTATCCTCAAGCCTATATCCACCTCTTCAAGGAAGTCCCTTGCAAGAGCACTAGAATTCACCAACAACAATCTTCTTCCGGGTCAAGATCAAAACTCTTACAACACTTGGTGATATCCCCACACCAAGCACAAGTCTTGAATTCACAAAGCTCACCCAAGACTTGACAAACCAAGCCTTGATCACAATCCTTTTACCAAGATCAAATGTGTACAAAGAAACCCTCTTGAAAGAAAATGAGTACAAATGAAGCTCTAGTACAATAGAGAGATAAGAGAATTGGTGACTTGAAGAATGCTTAATCAAATAATTGCTCACAAAGATGCTCTCTTTAATGATGTAAAATCATGAAGATGAAGAGAAAAATTTTTAATCTATGAGTCTTGGTGTTTCTCTAATGAATGGAGGCTTAGAATCTGGTTTTCATAGTATATGATAAAGCCCCAAATTATTTATATAGAGAGCAAACAAAATATAGCTATTATGGACATTAGATGAGCAAAACTACCATTACAGTCGACTGTATTCCCAATGCAGTCGACTGTGTTCCCTCTGAAATAGCCGTTGGAGTCTTGTCCTCGAAAATAGCTGTTGAAGCTGAATTTTGACCAATGCAGTCGACTGTATTACCCTATTGTCTATCGGCTGCCTCACGAAACCCTATTTCATATTTTGGACATAACTTTCTCTAAAAAAATCGGATTGAGATGCGTTTTTTGCTTTAGAAAACTAATGAAAAGTTTTATCAAAATACGAAAAGATTAGTTAGCACCAATTTTTTTTTTGAGAAAATCTAAGTGAGCTCCAAAGTTTACTCATTTTCAAGAACAACACTTTTGTAAATGGTTACGAACTCACATGTAATGCACAAGGTGTCCTAATGTCTTTTTAGGTCATAGTTATCAATCCAAGCATCAAACCAAGACTAGTTACATAATAGTAAAGATTCAACCCTATGGCTAACAGAGAGTACTTCCCGTATGATTATTTTGATTCTAGTTAGTTCGATCGGATACGTAGGCAATTCAACCCCTGATGTCAAGTTCAAACCAAAAAACATAATAATTAACTTAGGGTGAGTCTTATCATATTTTACATGCTATGTGTTCTTAAGGACAAAAGTCATTAAAAATGAAGTAAAGATTGAAAGGCAAGGCGGGTTCTTAACACATTTTTGGTGCGCAACTTAGTCCCCGGACCCTTCTCTTGATTTCGATAGATTAGTCGTCTTGTTGGACACCATAGAGTCATTTTTAGTTTTTTTTTTTTCTTTAATCAAATAAGATGGTGATTCCAAATTAAAATCCTTCCAGAAATTTTTTTCAAGGCAGTTCGCCATACCATTCCAAAAATTATTAAAGCATGTGTATTACATGCCATTTTTATGACCAAAGTGAAGGGTAAATCTGTAACTTGGCATCAATACACCAAAAGTTGCTTTACGCAATTTTCTTTTTCAAACTACCTCCGCCATCCACGACAACCCACTCAGCCGTACTTTGTGCATTGGCTAGGGTGAGCCGTCGAGAATTTATGGATGAGAGAGACAAAACGGTTGGTATTGGGATTAGGAGATGGTGGTGTTGCGGTCGTTCTCTCTCTCTCTCTCTCTGTCTGTATCCCTCTTTCTCACTGTGGCTGACATCGACATTAGAAGTGAATCCCGCCACCGTCGCCGCTTTTCAGTTGCCAGAGATCCAACCTTTATTAGATGCGCACAAATTTACACGCAATTGACGGTAGATGTGGTTGTTTATAAGTTAAGTGGTGGAGGTTATGGTGGCTGGTTGTTGGTATAATGGTGGAAGTTGTTTGAAGGTGGTAGTGGTTATGCTCGATCGGAGCTTAATATACCAATTAATAGTGTTCCATCTAACGAATTGAACGAAAATATGAAAATGATGTTAATAGCTCTGCAAGTTCGCTAAAATTTTAACATATAGTGCAAGTTTTCCACCATACCCACCATTACTACGCGTCGTCGTCTGACGCCATCACGTTGTGGCAACTACCACTGCACTCCCCCTCAATATTCAATCTAACCTTCACATGAGTCCTTTTTTTACGCTACCCACCACAAACACCACCTTGCAACCTGCCACCATCATTATCTCATCTGACCATGGTGCTGTCCTGCGCCTCTAAATTTCTTCCACCACTGCCTACAATGTCGTTCAACCTGACCATCGCTTATTTCTTTCCCACCTCCTTCATACCCCCACCTCCACTACCTCCTCTGTCTTTACCACCTTCGTACCCCTTCCTCTGTCTTCACATCTTTGGTACCACCATCTCACCCCATTAACGACCAACTTCCTTCATTAGACAAAACCAAATCTAGCTCGACCCTATTTAACTTGATGGCCAGTGAACCCCCTTAATCATCCCACTGCCTCTATTGTCATGATTCCACTGTCATGATTCCCCACACAACAAACTTCTCATCTAAACCTAATTCATATCCTATGCACAGATTCAACAACATACACACCATCATCTAGGATTAGGATTAACATCTAGGGGTTATACAAACCTTTGTACAACGGTGTCAATAGCAAAAGAATGGTAGTTAAGTTTTAAGGGAAGTATATCTTTTTTCCATTCCAAAAAGTTTGACTTCTTACTGTCAACTGAGTACCCATTGAGAAGTTTAGGACAACGGGCGCCAAATTTATGCCTAATGAATCCTAAAGATGATATCCTTCAGTTTAGGGTGCAATTACCAAAGACTCGATTATAAGATAACGTCATTGCATTTTTGCCTCCTCTCTCGTAATCAGATTCCAACACAACCCCCCTTTCTCGAGGTCTCTCCTTTCAAGTCTAAAACCAACACAATATCCTCCATACCACAAGACCACCCCATCTATCTCTGGATCTGCCCCATTAACTTCGCCGCCAACCACCACTACACCACAGTCTATGACACCACCCTAAGACCACTGACTCCACCACAACGGACACCACTAATCTGTGCACGCAAGCATGCGTGCGCGGGCACACACACACACACACACTAGACAACACATAGATCTGATGTGTGTGTTTTGCAGATTCGCATGTGTCTGTAGTGGAAGAAAGTAAAGGATAGATGGAGATGTGTGCGAAACATATACGAAAATCTATAAGTATTTGAAGTGTTGTCGGGTAAGCCAGAGCCACTAATCCGTGTCATAGTACCTTAAAGTTGATGAAATCTGATATACTTTTTTTTCTCTATATTTTACATATGAATGTTCATTTTGTCAAAATTAGCTACACAATATTTTATCACTAAACTAAGGCTAAGGGTCGGTTTGAAAACCATTTAGTTTCCAGTTCTGTAAACTCGAGAAAAAAACGCGTTTGGCACACACTTTTTTTTTAGTTTTAAAAACAAGACTATTTTTCAAAACTCCCATACTTGAGTTTTGTTCTGAGGAGGGACCCCCCCCCCCCCCCCCCACCGCTACAGCAACTGCTCGCCGCTGCCGGCCATTGCCCACCCGCCACTAGCCATCCCGTTGACCACCATCACGCCCCACCACCACCCCGTACTACCGCCACTGCAACTATTACAAAAAAAATTAAAAATAAAAACTGAGTAATCAAACACTCAAAATAAAAAATTCAAAATAAAAATTGAGTAATCAAATACTCATTTATTTTGTAAAAAATAAAATTTAAACTAAATTTTTTTTTTGAAAATAAAAAAATTATAAAATATTGAAGTTATTTCAAACGCTATTAAGAGTAAGAGTCACACTATACTAGATCCCAGCAATAAGAAGCCCCGATTTACCGCCTGTCCAGCGAAACGCGGAAAGCTGACGAGTTTCAAAATCCAATCAAAGCTTTTTCATACTAATCGAAGTTCATCTTTCAGTCATGAAGCTCTACTTCTGAGAAGCTCTCAATATTTGGCCATGGTAAGTAATCACCCGCGAGCACCTCTCGTCTTCCTCTTTCCAGTCCTCAAAGTCTCTCCATCTCCCTCTATAATCCATTCGCGCTGTGTAGGACTACTCAAAACCAGCAATCCCTTCCCACCTCTTTGCCGAGCGGGGCTCCAATCTCGTCGTCATCAATCCAGGTACCAAAACCCTAACCCTCTCTCACACACGCGCGCGTTATTTAACAACATTACAGTTTTGACTAGGTGCAATTTACAATTGCTAATACCCGTTAATCACATTGGATGTGTTTTGTAGGCTCTGCAAATGTCCGGATTGGACTCGCTCAACAGGACTTTCCCTTAAATGTACCGAATTGCATTGCCCGCCGCACGGCCGGAGCTAACCAAGGCGTGCCTAAAAAGAATGTTCAAGATCAGGTTGGTTTCGTTATTTACATGTTGGAGTTTCTTTTACTTTTCTTTTTTTCCCCTTTGTGCCAGTTGTGATTGTTATTTTGTTCTCGTGGATTTTCAGATGCTCAATTCTCAGGTTACAACTGCGCAACACGTGGAGCGTGAGAGGGCGTACGACATTGTAAGTGTTTAATGCGTCCTATTTTGTCTTACCACTCTGCATTTGTTGCGTTACTATTTGCATTGCTGGTACGATCAAAACAGGGGCAGGGTTTCACGGACCCGGAAAAATACGGCTGGCTGTCCTACATGACGCCCCTGTGCCTGTTTCCAAATAGAGCCCCGAGGCTTTGGGCAATATTAGGGTCGGTGCAAAGCCCAGTGTATTAGGCTGTGTTGTTACTGGCCAGGCCCGTTGTGTGGTCTTATGCCTGTACCCCCCAGCGCATTCCTGAGCTATGCCCCCACATAACGAGTGTGTGACAAAGGGCAGTTAAGAAAAATAGCTGAATGAAAGGTAGGTTAGTTCTTAGTCCTCATTAATCAAGTTGGTTAGTAACTCACTAAGACCAATAGAGACCAGTGGCAACGTATTCTAAGATAAAGTTGCTCATTTACCAAATCATGGCTGGCATAAAAAGTTAGTTAAGAGAGTAGTAAAGCTTTATGTACCTGTACTGTTTACCAAGTAAAGGCTAAATCTCCGAGGATGCATTTGGTGTAATACAAAAGCAAAGAGCTGTGTGGCACCTTGGATGAGGAGTATTTAGAGAAAGAGGAAACAATAAGTGGACTCTTTCAAACTCTACTGGAAATATAACATCGCTGGACGTTTTATCTATTTGCTTGTACTGGATTTCAATATGTCAGATTGCATCGCTGTTGAAGATCCCATTCCTAGATGAAGAGGTTGCAAACAACTCATACTCCAATAAGGTACATAAAGGTGTGATGCGAATAATAGTTATATCAATTGTTTTGGTTTAATTGCTATATCTTTATAAAATAATTGTCATTACATGAAACTTGTATCTAAATGCAAAGCAACCGTCCCCCCCCCCCCCCCCCCCCTGCCTGCGGTGGAACAGACACACACAACAGAGCCAAGTTGAGTAATTTCTGATAGGCTGGTAAATTAATAAGGTAAGACGTGGTACCTTCCAACCCAGATCAGAAAGAATAGAAACTTTGTAGGGTTGATAAAACATTAAGGGCCCTAGACCTATAGGTTTAAGCTTTCAATTCCTCGGTCCAGCCTCTGTAGCTCCCTCATGAAGTGGTGTTAGAGCTCATAGGGCCTCACTGGTGTTTGTGTTTGATGAGAAGACCGTTGCACATTAGGTTTTTATATTACCGTGAGTTTGACCAACATTGTAGTGGCGCTTGGTGACCTTTCAACGGCGTTGCTTCTCGCAAGAGTTTTTCATTTGGTGAAGAGTATAAGAAATTTCTGCTCACGGGGGAGCTTTTAGCTGATGATGTAGGATGCCACACGTTATGGGGAAGAAATAGCAGCCATGAGGGGTTAATATAACAATAAGTATCAAGACCTATTGGCTTGAGCTTTAAGGCCAAAGTTGGCCTCCAAGATCGGTATCAATTCTTTGGCTTAGTCTTCCTTGCTCCCTAACATAAAGTGTTCTTGGTAAATAAGCATACTTTTCATGTTTTTCCTTTCTAATACTAATTTGGTTGCTGAAGTGACTAATGATGTTTAGATTTGTGTTTCACGTGTTATAGAGTATAGCAATTTATTGCTAGACTGTTTTGCTTGGCTAGAACCTAACCGGGCAAACAGGAACCAGATGTTGTTTTCTTACCTGTCTGCCCAATACATTTTTTGAAACGTTTGAATTCGATTTGTTGCTACAACTCATTCTCGAGAAAAATTAGGGGCAAGAGTACGTACATCTAATCCTCCCCAGATTTGGCTGTCTTGAGAGCCTTGTCATTTGTCTTGTACACCTTTTGATGAAGCTACTAAATAAGTTGTTAGTTCTAGGAAATCTTGTGTGCATCAAACTATAAAGATCTCCTACTCCTGATCTACTCCCCCTTTTTCTGTAGGTCAGTCCATGTTCTAAATCCAGACATGAAAGGTAATAATTATTATGTACAAATGTGATATATGAGGTGATAAGTCAGGGTTTAGGGTGAAGAATGTCACAGAAATTACTAATCTACTAGGATTTGTATTTGAAAGTAACTGTCTTTTGATTGGGTTGTTTCTCATTATTTTATTGCTTAGCGCCATTATGAAAGTTTCATTATATTGCCTTCTTTTAATGATATTCCATTTGCCTATTAATGAGTGCAAAGGCAACACAATTGAGGAAATTTATGCTCTTCAACTCAATTTTTTAAATGATTAGTGGCCTTATCTGGTGAGCTATTACAAAAGGGCTATTTTAGACTGATTTTTGGTCTTCAAGAGTCGTGGTTCGCATATTTTGGAGATTGCTGGTGTATATTAAGAAGCTTTTCCATGTTTGTCACCCCTCAGCCTAAAGAAATCAGCTAGGTAGCACGGACACGGACACGGTGTCGGACACCGACACTGACGGGGACACCGGACACCGCAATTTCCAAAAAATCAAATTTTGGACACCGCAGGACACCGCTATTTTTTTAATATATTTTTATTATATATATAATAAATATCAAATACATTTTACAAGTAATAATAAATATACAAGTAATATTAAATATACATTAATACAAGTAAAATTTCAGAAACTAAGTATCGAACAAAATAACTAAGTCAAAAAAAAAGAAAAAAGAAAGAGACAGTAATCAGTACAAATGCTAAGTCAAAAAAAAACGAAAGAGAGAAACGGCTCTCAACAGTAGGAGAAAAAAGAAAAGAAAAGAAAGAAACGACTCTTGAATCGTGACAGAGGGAGAAAAAAAGTAAAATAAAGAAACGACTAGAAGAAGGAGACGAGATGAGGACGAAGGACCTGTGGGTCAGCAATGGCGGCAGAGGACCTCCGGCGACGATCAAGTGAGCTTGGGCGACGGCGACAGCAGCAGCTGGCCACGGCGACGGCGACTGGATCTGTCGGCTTCGGCTTCGGAATGTTGGCTACTGAGCTCCGGTGACAACTCCGGCTACAGCTCCGGCTCAGAAGGGCACCCGTGAGGTGAGAGGGAAGGAGACGACACCCGTGAGGTGAGTAAAGCAGATGGTAATGGCTCAGATCAGTGCTTAGATTAGGGCACAATTATAGATTGACCCCCCAAAATTAGTTCCAAAAATTCCAAATTAGACCCTAACTGTCCGACATTGCACAACGCCGTGTCCGACACTCCTCGAGGAAGTGCCCGACACGGTGTCGGAAATTTAAAAAAAAAATAAAAAAATTCCGACACCGATCGGCAGTGTCCGACACGTGTCGGCCGGTGTCCGGAGGGTGTCGGGGTGTCCGTCCGTTTAGGACACCATACCTCCACCTAGGAGAGGTGCCCGTGCTTCCTAGGAAATCAGATACCACGGCTGATAAGCACCACAATTTGGGTGAACTAAGGTTGATGGAAATGGTACTGGCACTGCATCCCAATGGGATGGGATTGTGGGTTGCTGGGTTTCTTGCCAATTGATTTCTGCCACTAGCATGGCTGTGAAATTAAGGTCAGTTGGCAAAGAGCTACACGTTGGCTGAGGACCTGCGGTTTGAGACATGCAATCAATCAATGACCCCATGTGGTGATGTCGTGACAGATTTCTGTCTTCTACTTAATGATAATTGGAATGTGCTGTTCAAAATGTGTATTGGGGCCAACTTCAGCGACTATGATGGGCATGCTTCACACTGTCCTTGGGATGATTCAGGATGAGCCCTTCAAGCACAAAAGTATTTGGTGCAGAATGCTACTGTGATTGTTATCCCCGGCTTGTTTAGTTATTTTATTTTATTATATTGTCCTGATTAAGCATTTCATCACTGATTGTTATTTTACCTTTAAACCTTGATTGCTTTGTTGGTTGGTGGAAGATCGCATTGGTCTTTGTTATTTTGTGGATTGGTATGGGCTGCAACTTTTATAGTTGTTACTTTATTCTTTCCTTCCTGCATTACAAGATTTGTAGTCTTATTATGCTATACAATTATGTACAAAATTGCCGAGATTTTATTTTGCAGATGGGCCGTGTTGATGGATACCCTTCACAGAGTAATAGGAAGGAGACTACTTTCACTTGGACCGATGTGCTTGATAAAAATTCCAACTCGTCTGAGGTATTAGGTAAAAATACTCTGTTTATGTGTTTCTCCTTTCTGTTTCGGCTTTAGTAGTTGCTGGTGGTTACTACTTACTTAGCGTTGCACAACATATAGGCCCAAAATAATGTGCACGTCTATTTGATTTGTAAGTAAAATTGAGCTTCCCCTAACACTTTCCTGATTATGTTTACTTGAATAATAATTTGATTACTCACGGTACATGAGAACTATGCGGCAGATGAGTAAATGTAGGCTAGTTAGCTTCCTATCAAGTTTTTACCAAATGCTCTAGTGCTTTTCAAGCAAGATGGGCAAAGTCAGGGATGTGGTTCCAAAGAGCCAAAATGCTTTAAATAGTAGAAAAATCCCAAAGAACAGCAAGCGGGTAGCTTTTTGATCTTGATGTGGAGAAGGCCTTTCCAAAGTATAAGTCGAACGCTTTTTGAGTAAATGTCGGATATGTGGAGTTTGGGAGAAATGGTCGAAAGAATGCTTTCTGTTTTGAGTTTTTTTTTATATTGAATGGTTCAACGTGGTGATGGCAGGATGTGCCTCGTGTTTGACAGAATAGGGGGTATGCTGTATCTGTTCCTTTCCAGTCTTTGTAGCCTGGAGGTGGCCAACGAATAGGTCATTTAGCTTAGATGATAGTTGAGTCTTTTGCCAAGTTTGTGAGTCTGTGTACATCTTACTGGCTGTCGTGCATGTGTGCCTAGGGCAAGTAAGTTGAGCCTTCTGTGTGCGTCCCATTCTTCCACATGTGAGCCAAGGCTCGAACCATGTTTTCTCCAGCTCGCACCTTTGACAAATATGGGTACGAGGTCATTGCATATTTACCAAGTGCAAGTTTGTGCAAATTCCAATGTTTCACAATTGAGAATTACCATGAAGAACGACTTATTTCCTCGTCTGCATGCCTAGCATAAAGACTCCAGCTTCAAAGCATTAAGCATTAGTCTCTTAGCTAACAACCCCTTTTATTGTTTAACTGAAAATATGCATCCAGAAGCCCTTTTTTATGTTCAAGTATTATAGCAAATTCATAAATGAACACCAAGCTTTGCTTGTGTGTTTGTTTAGGAAGTCTTATAATTCGTGACCTTTTGATCTGCTGCCCATTCTTGCTTTGTCATGATGACAGTCATTGTGTTTATGTTAGTTAGGTATGCTAATGGCTTTCAGCGTGATGCTTCTCACCAAAGTAAGCTGTCACATTGTTTTATGTTTCGTCAGAAAAATCTGAGTAGTAGTCTTGAATCCAGCAGGTAGGTCATTGAATAAAGGTGAATCAAGCGAGTCTCCCGTCCCTGAGGAAACTACTGGCTCTAGGGAGCTTCGTCCAAGTGAAAATAAGTACAGAGAATATATTTGCGGTGAGGAAGCTCTGAGAATATCCCCCACTGAGCCATATTGCCTACGGCGACCTATTCGCAGAGGCCATCTTAATATTTCTCAGCATTATCCTCTGCAGCAGGTAATTTAATTCCTGCTACTTTGTAAGTTTTTATTCTCTAAGAGGGGAGAGAAAATTTCTTGATGTTACACGTGTATGTCACCATTAACAAAAATTTGGAGCATCAGTTATATAGGTCCTGCAAC
This sequence comes from Escallonia herrerae, assembly GCA_033070095.1. Taxonomy (NCBI): domain Eukaryota; kingdom Viridiplantae; phylum Streptophyta; class Magnoliopsida; order Escalloniales; family Escalloniaceae; genus Escallonia; species Escallonia herrerae. The sequence continues at coordinate 751,429 of JAVXUP010000006.1, forward strand.
ATTCACTTTTTTAATATTCTATTTGCAGTGACTCGGCATACCTGACTCATTAACTAGAGGAATCTCTGCTCTCAGTTTTTATCAAAGAATTATGCCTCTTAACATATTTGCCCATCTTGTAGGTACTTGAAGACCTTCATGCTATTTGGGACTGGATTTTGATTGAGAAACTGCATATTCCCCACACTGAAAGAAACATGTATTCTGCAATTATTGTAGTTCCGGAAACATACGATCCTTGTGGTAATCGCATGTTTATAGCTCTTATACTTTTGTATTATATCTGGCTTGAACTTGGTTTTAAGTATTATATTTCACTGATACCACACATGTTCCTGCATCTGTCACCGTTTTGACATGTAGCATAACAACCTAGTTCCTCAACTCCAATGTCAATATCCAGGGGTTACTTTTCAAAAAGAAAGAGGAAAGGGAAGAACTTCCAGAAGTACCTGAGTTGCACTAACTCTCTTAGAAAAAAGTCTCATAGAGAAAGTGGCAAGACCTGAGTTGCTCCTTTCTATAAGATTATCAATGGTGAAAGTTAGACTAAGTGCTGCAGTCCAAAGAGGCTAAATTCTCTCCACAAAAAGCGCACACACTAAATCAAGAGAGGAATAGGAAGAAGGGACAGTAAGTACGTCAAGTTTTGCTGGTTTCCATCTTAAGCAATAAGGGATTCATGGCTAACATTTCAAAATGCAATAAGAGCAAGAATTCATCCACATACCCAATATGATTTAATAAATGTTCTATGTGTCTCTGACTCTCCCCAGTGAAGTATGATAGTCAGCGACTAAAGCCTTTTCGTCCTCAGCGTCTGTCATCACCCCAAACATGAGTAAAATTGCTGGTCCGACACCAAACTCTCATGTTTGAGACATTCTTTTCCTAGGAACTGTTTCCGCTTTACAAAACTACAGTGCGCAAGACCTGCCCATCTCTAGTAACTCTTACCAGTGGCATGTTTTCCCTTAAAACCCATCCTCGAAGTATGTCATCCTCTCGCATGTAAATCGTTACAACTTTTTGACCAACAAAGCCAATCTCCAATAACTGGGGATCCTGATGCTGCAGCCTTCGCACTTTGAAGGTGAAGACTCAAAATTTTCTGCCAACCCATGTAATTGTTTAATTAATCATCAATTCTCTGCCAGAGAAGATCTCTAAGAGTTATGTCGGGTTCTGTTCTTAGAGTAGCATGTGTCGAGAAAACAGACATGAAATATGTACATTGGAGCTAACATGTGAACCTGCAATTTGAAGTATGAAATGTGAACTAAGGAACGTGGAGTGGTGGAGAGGGGGAGTTATTCCCTGGATTCTCCTCATAATGAGTCTCCAAGAGATAACATAGACTCTACGTTCACTTGAGTGTCTCCATCCCAGTCTTTTATTTTATCCTACAACTTTTACTCCATAATCAGTTTATGAAAGTTGACTTTACTATTAGGATGATGATACAATGTTTGTTTCTCTTTGGATTTCTTCAGAAATAAAGGAGTTGTTGTCTGTTGTACTGCGAGACTTGCGATTTAGCTCAGCAGTAGTCCACCAGGTGTGAATACCTTATTTCCATTTTATTCTGAATGACATCCAAGCATTGGGAATCCCAAGGCCTAGCTTTTCCTTAAACACTCTTGATCTGTACTTTGAAAATGTGTGTGTGTGTGTGTGTATATATATATATATATATATATATATATATATATATATATATATATATTCATTTTTCTTTCTTGGGTATGCTAGGAATGCCCTTTTACCCATAATTAATATCTTCTTTACTACATACATCTTTGGTGATCAAACCAAACAAGGTCTGACATGTACTAATTTAAAGAGCTATTACGTTAATGCCTCTCTTGTTTGACATTTGTGTATTTTTGCAATCGTAGCACGTGCACCAATGTTGCTTTCTCGTGCTACTGTCCTAGACTTGGGGTTTGTTCTTGTATTGTTTGTTTGAATCATCATTTCTCTTAATGGCTCTCTCTCTCTCTCTCTCTCTCTCTCTCTCTCTCTCTATATATATATATATATATATACATATATGGGGGCCGATCTACATCTACCGGTAGAGAAATAGCTATTTCTCCAACTGTCATCTGGCTGTCTACTAGTGGTTGTGGACGGCTCATATTTGATATTTTTTACACTAACCGCTACTAAGAGTAGCGGTTAGGGGCCCACAAACAGGCCGACGGCTCAGAACCGACTGGATTCCCAGGAAAATGGGGGGGGGGGGGGGACAAGCCTAATTGCTACTCTTAGTAGGGGTTAAATGAGGAGCTAGATAAATCTAGCGTTAGATATGGGTCAGCTCCTTATATATATGTCTATATATACATGTGTGTGTGTGTGTCTATACAGGTATAGATACACACATATAAATATACTTATGTATCAATTATCTGTGAATCGGAGATGCTTCTGGCTCGCGAGCTTGCCAACCTAAAATATCTAATGACGTAGTCCAAAAATGTTACATGATAAGCTTGAAGCAATTAGGATTGAATGCTTGAGTATGCTAAAACACTTTAGAACTTTTTTAAAACTTGAACTCTATTTCTGTGCTGATTAGTTATTGATATTTGTGTGAGAAGCACGCAGTCAAGTGCATCCTGAGCTTTTGTCTTTTGGTCTGTTTCTCTATTTAGGGTTTCATACTTCGTCAAAGATCTATTAGTTTTTTGTTATCTTGTTTAGCACTAATGTGAGTTTCAACTTGGGAGTTCATCCTCTTCTATAAGACGGTTTTAACCTTAACTGGTTGACCCAGGAAGGTCTTGCTGCAGCTTTCGGGAACGGGCTATCGACAGCATGCATAGTGAGTATGGGTGCTCAGGTGACTTCCGTAATATGTATTGAGGTAATGTACTTGTTCTCTAACTCTTGTAAACTATTTTTTACTCCCTTTTAGCATGCTCTTGCAGGCTGCTTAAGCACAAGAATTGCTTTTAAGGTATCGAGTATATATTTTGTATTGTAATCTAAAGAGCAAAATATGATAGTTGCCACTAAAATGGGGCAAACACTCACATGGGAAGTACCAAAAGGAAAGAGAAACGGATGGAAACCTTCCAAACCCCTAAGAGTTGAGCCAAAAAAAGCATTTTTAGAAATAGATGTTCAAGCGCAAAAAGGTCTCACCTTTATTCCCTTCCAATCAAAGACAGACATCAGATCCAAGGCACTCAAAAGAAAGAGAACACAAAAGACCAAAGCTCGGCAATGTAGGAAGAAAAATGAACAGATTCCTTTGTTGCTAAACACATCAGACAACCATTGTCAATTTTCCTTTTCCTTCTTTACTTCATCGGAACTGAGTGTCCTCTGCAGAAAAGCTCACCAAGCAATGAACGCGACCTTGGTAGGTGTTTTTGGCTAGGGAAGGAACCAAAAGGAGTAACTTCATTTTTAAGCAGCGGGATATCTATTCATTGCTACGACCGCTACTTTTCCATATGGCCTCTCTAAGATAAACACCATATAAGGCCCTTGATGGAAGTGAAGAATAATGAGACTTGACAGCAAAATAAAACCTAGCAGAATGCTAGTGGAGACATGTTCGTCACCAAGGTCATCGGTATCTATGAAGTGCAAACTCCGTTATCGAGGTATGTCATGGAATAGTGGGGCCTCTTTGGAGTAAAGGTTTAACATGGTTTTTACTTTTGAAATTCAGATGCGGCTGGGCATGCTGTAATTTTAAGTTTCTTGAAGATATAGACATGTTTCAAGCATGTTAAATGGGGATAGACTCATGATACAATTCAAAAAGGGCTTAAAAAGAATGTATCTTAGGGCGTTAATCTTGACTAGAAGATGAGATGTGCCATAGGGGACGTTGTTGGAAGAGATCAGAGAAGAAAAGCATAATCTTTGTTGTTATGTCATCGTCTAGCAGCCACTGTATATCTCATTGAAGTAGTTTGCTGGCTCTCACTCTCTAGCAATGCCGTTAAAGTCTTTAGATCATTGTTATCACCTAATGCGCAAAAGGTCCCTGGAGCCTAGGCCCAAGCGTGCACCTTTTCGAAGCAAGACGCAGAATAAAAATAGATAGATTTTAGTGCATTAAACCAATAAATTCACGTGAAAAATCCAGAACATGGCAATTCAAAAACTTCTAGCACTAGGAAAAGTTTCAAATCCAATGAGAAGTAGTTGACACCATCATCCCCATCATCAGCAAGGGCCAAGGCAGCAATGCTTTCCTCAAAGGGAATCATGGGCTCCAATTTAGAGATTCCTCAACTTCATCTTCTTCGTCTAGAGGTGAACTGAAGGAGTAGATCTACTTGAAGTGGTAGCCTTTTTTGATGAAGGCCTTACGCTTCTCAATGTGGACCTTGAATGGTAGTTCGGCTCCGCGCCACTGAAAGGGTCATTTTCAAACACGTGGTGATCATCTTCTTCTGTATCTTCATCAGGCCTCCCAAGCAAGCACCCGTTTCTTTCGTTGATGTTATCCAAGAGGATAGGATCAACCTTGTCATGTGAATTGTATCATTGCTTACGCTCTATTGTACTTCACAAACGCCTGATCGATTGATTGGGGGTTTTTTGTTTACAAATTTGATTTATTGTTATGAAAGAAAGCATTAAAAGCAATCAATGGTTGAGATGATGCCGTGATGACAACAATCAAAAACTTGATTTTTGAATCTTCTATCGGCGCCTCCACCATATCCAGCGTATTTGCCAAAATCTTATTTATTCATCTTTTTGCAACTTTTTCCACGTCTACCACTGAAATCACCAGTCGAGAACCACCAGCTTCCTCTCTAGAACTGTCATCGCTGCTTAGTTCTGTCAAAGGTTGTTTTACTAAAGACGTGCAAAATATGTACAAGCAGGTTTAACCTTTCCTGTAGCCTGTTTGGGTGAACATGTAGCTCAATTAAGATGGTGCCTCTTTTGTCCAAGCATAGAGCTTTGCCTTCCGTCCTTTTTTGAATGTCTTGCTGGACAGAAGTTAAAGCTTTAGGAGCCACATTAAACACATTGCCAAATCTTAACATTTGAACTTTTGTTCCAAACTGCCTATAGAAGCTGTAAAGAACCCCACTTTAAATACTTTGTTTGCTTTTTTAAGGGTACTGTAGGAAGTCTTATACTTTTTTACATTTATTGCATTGACTTGACATACGTTTTGGGACAGACCAAAGTGGAAAGAACGACAGTGCTAATGAGAAGGGGGAGTACTATCTACTGATAATCCACTATGATAGTTAATTATTTCTCTTTATGTTCAGGACGGAGTGGCACTTCCAACAACACAGATTACCTCACGTTTTGGTGGAGAGGTATGTATTCTTCTTCTGATTTCAAGTAGTTTACTTTTCTGCATAAATGAATTCTTCTTCCTTAATAAGTACTGGCTTATTGCAGTGGTATATTATCTATGACTGTAGCTTTGAAAACACTGTAGTTTTAGTACTTAGTATAATTTGTCATCTTCACCCTGGAGTTTGGGTTATGCTTTACGCAAACCCTTTCCTTTTTTTTATGTACCCTAATTCTTGTGTTAAAATGATAATTGATTCTAATAATTATGCTGGCTTTTCTAACTACTTTGTTGACTGGAGATGATGAGTATACTCTTTCAGGATATATCAAGATGCCTTCTTTGGACTCAGAGGCATCACCAAACCTGGCCCCCTATCCGTACTGATGCTCTCATGAAGCCAGTCGATATGTTGATGCTGAACAGACTTAAAGAGTCCCACTGTGAGATCAGAGTGAGTTCATTCAGTTACATTTACTTTTCTGAGTTAGTTTAACTTGTACCATTCCCTTGCAATTATTCCTTGATATGGATACTTGCTGAGTTTGTTGACTTATATCTAGAACTTACATACCATATTCTTTTCTAAATTACTTGTTCACTAATCACTATAGACAATATATATTCTGATTATGTAGGTCTGAACTTTAAATCTTAATGCATTCTCTTTATTTGTAGATGAACAGTCTATTTACATCTAAATTGATAAAAAAAAATGCCAAAACTGTGTATCTGATGGAAGATTAGTGTTTAAACGTGCTATATTTATTTTTATTTGTGGTATTATTTGTCTTGAATCACAATGTGCATCATTTAGCCACAAGGATTTTTCAAGTTCTGTCCAATCTAGGGGTTGCATTTGGGCTGGTTGCTATAGAGGCAGTCCACTATTTACTAGGGATTACAAGTAATTACCTTCGATGCATCTCAGTACCTGAGTATGATGGACAGCCTTGATCTGCACAATGTGGCTAGCTTGGACTTATATGCTAAGATATGGTATTGAAGGGAATTGGAAGTACTGTTCGGACTTTTAACCAAAATTTTCATGCATATATGGACAGTTAGTAGCGTTATTGCTAATCTACAATACGGTAGATCTGAGTTCTACCTATCGTACAAGTTGTAACATCACCTCACCAGTGCCACTCTCTCTCTCTCTCTCTCTCTCTCTCTCTGTATGTGTGTTACACATATACACACGCTTTTACAAATATGGGAATTTCTTCTTCCTTTTTTTGGAGTAACAATGGGAGGTAGCCCTATCCCTCCTGGCATCCTTCAACTCCCCCATCCCTGATTAGGCGGGCGCCAATAGACACCAGCTGAGCTTGTTTACGCCCACGAATTTGAGAATATCTGCCATATTGGCAGTAAGCTAACAGTGATATATGTTGTATATGTAAATCCTAGATGTGAAAATCTGTGGAACAATAATCAATTTTAGCTCTAATGGTTTGTAGAGGAACCAGTTTTGCACGTACATGTATGACACTTCTGCAAGGAGAGCAATTACATCAGCTGTCCAAACTCTTCAATTGACTTGCAGAATTTTGAGGTAGTTCTGTTGTGACTTGTACAGAGATTAAGTGTCCTACTAGTTTTTTCTAGGCAGGGCCCCACATTTATAACCATTGTCATGGGCTAATTCAAGTTTATTCCAATGATAGGTTTGGTCTAGGCCGGGGCCTGGGAAGAGTTTCTTAAAGCAACTATATGAAGAAATTACCTGCACCTGGCTTCAGTTAGGGGTGCCTTAGGCAGCTAAGTATGGAAAAGAAAAAGAACAAGAAAGAAGGAATCAGTAGTTATTTTTTATATGCTTTCATCAAAGTTGCTTGGCGAGGTGTGAATAAGAAGTGGCATCATTCTAATCCCTGTTCTGCAGGCACTAACTAGAATTTTGTGTTAGACCTTAAAAGTGTTGGGGCATTTGAGTAGGTATTGCCATGTATTTTGAGGAACGCCTTGTCTCTGGAATTAAGAAAAAGAAAAATGCCATAGGCTGCTCGGCATGAAAAAGAAAAAGTAAAAGTAAAAGAATGAACCAGCAGTTACTTTTTTGTTCTTTCCTTGGAAGTAGCACCCAATTTGTATGAGCTGCATCATTCTAATCCCTGTTCTGCAGCACTGACTAGAGTCTTGTGTTAGAAGTGTTGAGCATTTGACTTGATGTTGGAATGATATTGTCAAATGCCTTCCTCTGAAGCTAAGAAAAAGATAAAAGAAAGAGAGTTTTTCTTATAACTGGTTATTTTTTGTTTTTCTTTCCTCAGGAAGGGGAAGTTGAAGCCGTTGCTGTAGTCCATTCATATGAGGATGGCATGCCAGCTGGATCTCATAAGACGAGACTAACTGCTCTTAATGTATAGCTATTTCCTCGTAATCTTATCACTTGCACTGTATCAAGGGCGTGCTCTGTCGTGTTTTAATTATTTCATTTTAAGTTCTGCACCTCGGACATAAAAAGTTTCAGTCCATGCCACTCTGTATTGGGAGAGGACTCTCTTGTGTATAATTACCATTACATTAGTAACTTCTGTTCACTCCGTCAAACCAATACAGTTCATCTGACACACAATACTCTCAAACTGTTGGCTCATTCAACCAGCTTTCTTTTGGAATGCCTTTCTCCTCAAAGCATCCCTTTTTCCCGTCGCTGCCCTAGGATAAACCCTTATTGTTTTCTAAACTTACCAGACATAATCAGCTGTAATCCTCAGCTTTGTTTAGAACACCGGGAAAGCATTAGCCTGGTGCACTGGGCCGGCCTTCTTTAGTTATGTCATATGTTAGTCAATTATTTATTGGAAGATTGACATCAATGTTGCGTTGTTTGTTAGAATTTGTTTAAACCATGATTTACTGCCACGCATGATGTTCTGCAGGCCGCATGCCCTGACAGCTTTATCTTTAGAGAGAGTGGTTACTGAACATGAGAGCACTTTATTATGTTATCTATGCCTAGTGTTGAGCACCTTTAATGTTCTTGAGCTCATTCCCCGACAGCTTATGCTTTTAAAAGCAACCTATCAATAAACATCTACCAGGCATAGAACTTTGAAATTTAGTTTGTTCCTTACACAGGTATATATATAATGTGATTGGTTCTAAAAAGCGATTCTTTTTCTGCTGGTTTCTTTGAATAGGTTCCCCCAATGGGTCTGTTCTTCCCAATGCTTTTGGTTCCAGATGTGTATCCTTCACCACCTCGTTCTTGGTGAGCAATGATCTGCGAATTCTTTCAATCGTTATTTTTAATTTGCTTGTGCTCAATCGCATTGTTCCTACTTAAATGATTACGCTTATCTAGGTTTAAGGATTATGAAGATATGCTGGATGATACGTGGCATATGGAGTATCCAAGAAGAGCTGACATGTCAGATGGTTTCTTTCCTGGCATCAGTGGTGGATTTCCGATGTGGGACAGCTACCCAGTTTTCCAAAACAAGCCAAAGACAGAAGATAACATTGGCCTCGCAGAAGCTATCACAAAGAGCATTCTTTCAACAGGTTGGCTTACATCAGATTCTTTGGTGTTAGACGGTGCTGTTCTTCTGATTGACCTTTTTTCCGCTCGCAGGGCGCATAGAACTACAGAGAAAACTATTTTGTAGCATGCAACTGGTGAGTTTTGGCAGCTAGGGTGTTTTGCATGTGTTCTTCTATGTTTGCTGTCTTGCTCAACTGACTCTAATTTTTGCCCTATAGACTGGAGGAGTAGCTTTGACAAGTGGTCTTATTTCAGCTGTGGAGGAAAGGTGTGTTAAACTCTTGCTATTAGCTGAATTATGTATTTCTATCATGTGCGCACATTGTGCGTGGATAACTTAGCCATCATGACCACAGTTTGTATTGAACCAAGAAGCTCCCAGTAAGTAGAAAGCAATTTACACTATCTAAATTACTCCAATGGTAGGCAGGTGAGGCTTCCGAAAGAAGGAAATTTGGAATACAGATAGGAAGAACTTACAGCAATTTTCCTTAACTGTTCTTAGGCATTTTAACCATTTACAGAGTCTAATGCCTTGCAACATTCAACAAAGCCAAAGGTTATCACTTTGATGATCCCCAAACTTTTTGGATAGGCCGTTTTAGTGTGATGGTGTACATGAAAGGATTGACTCTGTTCTGTGTCTCAGTGTTTCTGCTTGTTGTAGGAGCGATTTAAGCTGTGATAAGTCCTTCGCTTCCCATTTAACTTGGTTCAAAAATTTAGCATTTGTAAGAAAAAAGTCTCAACATGTTGGCGGCTGTTTCGTGTAATGTTGTCAGAGATACGGCTGGCCTTGTTATTCTTGTTTTCCTTGTTTCTTCATAGAAGACGATAGTCATTAATTACTTAGACAAATCTAGTGGAATGCAACTTTCTTACTTTTTCAAGGGTGAGAATAATAGTGAAGGGCCATACACATCAAGAGGCCAGTGATACATGATTATGTCAGACAGTTTCTTAAGTGGTCAACATAAAAAAATAAATTCTACTCTCTTAGTACTACAAAGCCTTCCACTTGAAGTTAGACCTGTTGAGTGGTTGATAGAGTACAGCAGGACATGTATATGAAGTCATTTCTGGATATCATAAATGTACATGCACATAACAGTTGATTCAGAGACAGACTCATATAAATGCTTGTGTTGATCTTCTTTGTCTTCATTAATGTAATCAAAATTTCTAACTAGAGTGTAGGCAACTCCATTTCAATTCTACATGTTCCACGTGGACCTTGTTGGCTTGCATTGGAGATATACGTATCTCCATAGTTTTTATCACAAGTATTGACTAGTTCTTTGCTGCAGAGTTTTACATGCAATTCCTTCAAATGAAGCAATTGATACCGTTGAGGTGTGTTTGCTCTACCTATTTTCTTTCTAAATGATGCTAGTGGTTCTCTTTTTTAAACTCTGGCTGAATGAATACGTGATGATCTGCTTCACTGCCAAGTTCTATGGTTTGGCTATATGGTATCTGTTGTCAATGTCATTTTCGGTAGACACGTAACACCATCTTATTTGTGACAAATTGTTTCTAGTGAAATTGGACTTTCTATGATACCCAGTGCAAAACATACAAAAGATGAACTATTCATCTTAAAGCAATGTAGGAATAGGCCTGAAGCATTAGGAGTTGGCTTGCTTTTAACTTCTGTGCTAATGATTTTGTCTAATGTTGCCTGTTTGTCACAGTTCAGTTGTAATTCTCAAACCTATTTTTTGAAAAATTGAGGGTGCCAACAGTATGTTGTAATATTTTGTAGACAGGAGGGACTCATCATACAATTTTAACAATGCATTTTTCTATTGGCAGACAATAGTTTACACTGATGGGTTGCTCTTTTAGAAAATCATGATTTTAATCCTGCTCTGAGCTCCAATATCATAGACTGGGTATAGCTTGTTCTGTATGCTGTGATTATTCTTTTTAAATCTGTTAGCCAGATTGGTATAGCTTGTTCTATATCCTGTGATTATTCTTTTTCAGACTGTTAACCAGGCATGGACACTAATTTATTTGATGCATGTTGTACAGGTCTTGCAATCAAGAACCAATCCAATGTTTGTGTCTTGGAAAGGCGGAGCGGTAAGTCAAGGACACCTAATTATCGTCATCACATACTTTTGTTATGCTCCACTCTACCAGCTTTTGATTCTTATACGTTGCTTATGATTTCATCTTTACCCTGGTAACATGAGTACTCTTAGCTGTCCTTAATCTAATTTTTTTCGCAAAGGGGGGGAAATATTTAAGGCAACTGTAAAATTCTTTCTTTGATCTTTGAGGCTTCAACTCAAGTGTAAATGTGCCATGGGATGTCAGAGAGTTAGAGTAATTAAACTAGTAAACTGAACTTAATATCCAACATGATAGCGACCTAGATTGGGGTAAATAGTTTCAATGGCCTCTTTGAGATCTTTTTAAATATTCAAGCATGCAATGCATTAAAGAAGCACAGTGACATAGCAATAATGGAACAATCATGATGAAGTAGAGTTAAAGAGTAAAAGCAAATCAATTCGCAATGTGATCTTGCTGTTGGATGAAGTCAAATTTCCCTGCAGCATGCAACCATTAGGGATGGCAATATACGGCCCCTAAATGGAGCCAAGCCGCAGATAAAACTTAATTGGTTTGTGGTATATGGCGTTGGAGCATTTGGGCTTGGGGGGTAAATGGGAAAGTAGTGCATTTTGGAGCCAAATGGGTTTTCCATCCCCAATTTACCCCAAATGGTTTTTTGTTTGTCATTTTTCCGTCTACTCCGAAGCTGTAATTGTAATGCCCGTACTCTCTCTCTCTCTCTCTCTCTCACACCCACACACTACACACATCCTCCTCAATCTCGCCCGCTGTTGTCACCCACCACAGTCACCTTCCCGTCCCACCCTTTTCACTGCTCCATGATGCTACCTTCACCATTTAGATTTGCATTCTACCCATCTACACATCTGCTCATGCAATCCTTGAGCTTGGGATGACCTGATGACGTTTGTGATGATGCTTGTCACGGTGGAAGTGGCAAAGTAGATATCGCTCTCGTCTCCACCCTGATTAAGAAAATATAGTATGTTTTTGCATCTATGTCTAGGGTTATTTTTGCATCTATGTCTAGGATTATTTTCAACATGTTCAGTACCACCGATTCCATTTGCCTGGCCCAAAAAATACTTCAGTAAAGAAAAAATCTAACCGGGGGGGGGGGGGGGGGGGGGGGGGGGCATGTTGCCATTTGCTCAATGTTTGTGTCTTGTGTATGCGCATTATGGTCCTTAAAAATGGCTTCACACTGGATACCACTCTTTACTATTGGTAGCTTTAAGGTTTCAAGTTGAACTTGTCAACCCAGTTAACAAGGTGCATATTCTGAAAGTTGTTGAATGCGAAACAAACTTTAAATGGGCAAGTCATATAGCAATGTCGTTATTCCATATATGCAGATACTCGGCATTCTAGATTTTGGTCGTGATGCCTGGATACATCGGGAAGACTGGATTCATAGTGGAATACACATCAGAAGTGGCAGAAAATACAAGGACTCTCATTTTCTTCAAGCACAAGCCTTGTCTTACATAAACTCTTAAAAGGTGGTTGACTTTGTTGGAACTAATTGTTTTCACTCGTGTGTGAGTACCGGTTAAAATTTGAACTAAGCATCTAGTATCTGGAGTTTTACCTACTTAAGTTCTGGTTAAACTGATCAATTCCTCTATTGTAGCGAGTAGCCACTCCAATCAGAAGAATTTACTTCAGTTTTTATGAGAGGTGAGACTAGCCATCCCTTTTTTCTTTGGCAGTGGCTCCCCATGGCCCCACCAAATGAAACAACCCTACTTATTATGTTTGGTTAAGGATAAAAAGGTCTTGCTTGTTATGTGAGTGGTGTAATCTCTTGATATTTGGTTGGGAAGGACGACATGGATGTTGTGATGGAGTGAACCAATTTCCTTTTCGAGTATATTAAAAGGAAAAAGATTGGTGGGAGCTAATTTATTCATCAAACTCTGATATAGCTTTTGCTTTTGCAGAATACGGAGTATGTCATGGGCCGGTGAACTTGCTATGCTTTGTGGGAGAGGCTAAATCTTGGTGCTGAACTGAACTTCCTTAGGGCAAATAGTCCATGGTCGGACCAATATGGGCATATGAGAGCATATATCCAATGTCTTGAGATGGACGGGAGCGTCACATTGCTATTGTTTGACAAGAGTTTTCCTTGATTGGAAGGAATTCGCTTCACTTCTCTAGTATAAAAAGATGCCGCCCCTATTTGTCATATACCACCTAAAGCTCAGTACTCGGTGATCAACTCATGTTTTCTTAGTCAGGAAAGTCTGTATTTTGGAACAGCAAGAATTTTTCTTGGAGTGGCTGTTACACGATTATTACTATGTCAGGAATTGATTTTCCAAAGCATTGAACATACTGATGTGACGCCATGCTGGAGGTAAATGTGTATATCATTTCTAACGCTGTGGTTCTTGTTTCTCTCGATGTCCGTTTGACAAGAGTTGGTGAAACTTTATGTTTTGTGTGTATGACATTATGCTGTCTCTAGCAAAAACATTGGAAACGGAAATACGAGTCGCCTAGGGTCAGAGACTCTAGGGTTGTGTTTACATCCAATGATTTCATACATACAAATTTGGACTATATTCCGAAGAATACAGCTCGGAAAAGGGTAGCCTATTGATTGTTCCCGGCATGGACACCAGCTAAATGAACAGTAAATTCATCAAGAAGACAACCAAAAATGATATTTGTCATCAAGCAAGCGGCTGTGTTGTGTGCTAATTGTTTTGGACGAGATAAAATCCTATTTTGATTCCCTTTGGATCAACATCTCCTCTCACAGGCAAGCACTTCGTTTTCGGATGCCCATTTCTCTGCGGCAACGAACCCTCCTTGTTGATTATTGATTGATCCCCCCCATTGCCAGATTCTGAGTATCCTTCATTGATGGTGATGCTGCGTCGAATCCTGGCAATGCGGGCATTGGGGGCGCTTGTCTGAACTACCGGGGGAACTTTGCTGGGCACTCCCTGGGCAGTACAACTAATTTTACTCCCGAGCTTCTCCATATTGCAGAGGGCCTTTCCCCTGCTGTACTCTATGGGCATTGCTGATTCCATCGTTGAAACCGATTCCAAGGTTGCTTTCGATTTATTTGACATCAAGAGGGAAGCTAAAAGCCTGCGTGACCGTCAGAGCTTGATTCGTCGGCTGCAGCCCCGGACACAGCTATCTTTAACATAACATCAGAGCAACTCTGTGGCTGATAGCAAACCTTTCAATCTAGAGTTGTTGCGAGCTGATTGTAGCAGCTCGTGCATACAAAAGTTTTTTTTTTTTTTTTTTGGTACAAAAGGGTAATAAGGTTTGTCACACCTTTCGAGTCGAGTTGGATCACATGGACGACAAAACTCTCCCTATCAAGTTTTAACGCAGCTGCCGTGCATACATAAGTGAAAAAAGGAAGAAACACTTGAGAAGAGAATAGAGCAGATAACGCATAGTTATGAATGCCGTACTAGAGTGCGTACCGTTTTATCCACGAAATGGTACGTACCGGTACCGTCTCCGTTCCGGTACCGGTACCGTCTCAAGATTTTCATCAACAATATATATTTATATTATTTATTCACCTGCGAACTAACAATATATACATATATATTTTTACTTACAGCTCTTCTAAAATAAACTGTTTATCTTAGGGAGCTTGATTTATCATAATTTTCAAATAAGCTAGTTTGTTTAATAATAATATCTTTGGGTTCAAGAATAAGTTGTTTTTGTGTGTCTGCATGTATGTGTGCGAGCGGGTGTGTGTAAAGTAGTATATCATATAGATGAAAGAATATGATCAAAGTTTACATGTATGAAGTAATCAAAGATAAGTGAATATTAAAAACTTATCAGGAACAATTTTATAAATTGTAATGAATTTTATGAGCAGGAGGTTACAGAAGTTTTGATTAGTATAATAGAACCTAGAGTGTCTTTATATTTAGTCTTTATATTGTCAATTTACAAAATTTCTAATAAAATTTGTTACTTTTACATTTTTTAAAGAAATCGGTACAAAACACAATATCTCGACCGGTACGCAGTTTTCGGCCGGTATCACTTATACTGACCAGTACAACCGGTATCGAGCGGTATTTTAACTGGTACAAAATTTAAAGGATATTGTACCAGCAAAAGGTAAAAACGTTATGTACCGGCCGGTATCGATACGGTATTAATAACTATGAGATAACGCCTAGCATCCCACACCGAATAATAGAAGGGAAGCCGGGAGAGAAAGGCAATAAAATGAGGGCGTCGAGAAATGTTAAAGATTAAAAGGGTCGGTTGGCTAAATATGCCGCGCTCGCCTTTACTTGGTGGGTGCTGTATGGCTATCAAGACATATGGCCGACATAATTTGTGGAAACCTGTAGGGTTGGCTTGCTTGGCCGACCCTCTTCCTCTAAGGAAATCTTGTCCTTAAATTTGACATTTGGTTCCTGGTCAGGAGTCTTGCAATTAATGGAGTAAAAGTAGTGACACTAGAAAGTAGGTGTAGGCGTTTGACAAATGTCGTTGAATACATGAAATTATTTCTTTGGACAGAAGAAGTTTATTTCTTTTAGGAATAGAAAAAAAATTAATGCGGTAATTAGTGTTGGTTTTTTTAAAGTTTAAAAAATCAAAATTTAATCTAAGGTTATTTTTGAAAATTTTAAGAATGAGTTTTTGATTTTTGATTTTTTTTTTGAGATCCCTGCTACCACTTTCCCATGTCGCCAGCCACCAACCACCGTTGGCCACCGTCATGCCCCACTACCTCTACCGCAAACTATCACAAAAAATAATTTAAAATAACTGGGTTATCAAATAATCATTTGTGTAAAAAAAAAAATTTAACTGCTCTTGGCTTTTTTTTGAAAAACTGAAAATCAAAACTTAAAGTATTGTCAAATAGAGCTTTACTTATGAGATTCCATTCCCAAATCATGTCTCTTTTTACGCATCTGGAGTGAGCCCTGGACAGGCGGTGGAAACTACCAAGCTGAAGTACGGAGTACGGTAGGAAGAGGGAATTTTCGGGGAGTTAGAGTGGGAAAACCGTACTTAATATGGAATTGATTTAACGATATTGTCAAAGTCCATGGGGTGTATCTGTATTTGGCAGAGTAAGTGAACTTACTCGTGACGGAAATTATCTTTACATGGAAATGAATTGCAATAATCGTGTTCATTAAATGAGTTCGTTCCTAAGCTCGAGAGCCAAAGGCCTTGGTAGCTCAGAACTCTTAGATAAGAGCCCTGAAGGAATAAAGGCATTAGGGCCCTTCCTAGAAAGTCAATCTATCTTCCGGGGCATAAGACGATTCTTTATATTCCGAGTATAGTAGATGCCATCACACATACAATCATACTCAATTCGATGGAATTGTTTGATCTTAAAGGAGATTATTCATTGGTAGAATGGAAACAAAAAGGGGAAGAAGGGCCCGAACTGCCCGGATCCCACGAGTGAATCGGAAGTTGGATATACATTGGATCTCACCTGAATTGCCCTATCTATCCTCCTGAGGAGAAGTTTGGTTTCAAACCCCGGTTGGAACAGGAGGAGTATGCCATGCTAATGTGCCTTGGATGATCCACATCTCAGGGTCAGGCGCCGATGAACACATTGAACTATCCATGTGGCTAACAGCCCAGGCACAACGACGCAATTATTAGGGCGCGCTCTACCTAACTGAGCTAATAGCCCGTCATGCGAGCCCCCAATTCTTTTTCACAAAAATAAAAAAACTTGTCACTGATGGAATGATAACAATACATACATATAAGCTAAGTATTTCTTCATTTTATACATATTTTAGTTAATAACCTCGGGTTAAGTAATCTTTTATGCAATCTTGCGATAAATTAAAGCGAACAAAATAAATGTCTAAATCACCCCCCTCCCCATCTCAAGCATTACATAGATTTACAATGATTCATTAGATCAAGAGACCTCAAAGCGGGGGAGCAAATCAAAATAGAAAAACTCACATTGGGTTTATGAATAATCAGCTTGAATTGATGACTTCTACCACGTAAGGGTGCAACTTGAGCGGGCTGGACGGGCCCAAGGGTTAGACCATGATCAGTCCGCTCTCTTAAACTCATGCCCATGTCCATCTCAGCCCGTGTACGGGCCAAATAATATGTGTTCACGCCAAGCCCATTAAAATTTTGGTGGACGCGGGCTGTCCAAGGGTTGTTCATGGTTACAAATTACTTTTTCTTTAAAACGATTTTGAAACATATCACTTGTCATCCAACTCTACAATTTAGTCATGATAAATGACAAAAAAAAGTACATTAAAGTCTCAAAATGAACTTCAATATATGCGCGAAAATAAATCTTTGGGACAAAATAAGGGAGAAAAGGACAAGAGTCTTTAATACTATAATAAGAAATAAACTAGGTAAAGTAAAGTCTCCAAAGATTTCTAAACATGAAAGAAAAGTGAGAACATCGCTCAACCTAGTTCAAAAAATAGGACAAGAATATGAGCATACCTTTGGCTTTGAGGTTTTGACTATGTCGAAGTAGGGGTTGAAAGTTCAAAAAGTACAAAAAAAGAAATAATATTCTATTAGGTTAAGAGTTTAACGGTCGAGATTGTATATATATAGTTAGACGTGCTGGTAGAAATCTTTGCCCACGTCTTTTAGGCGGCCCATATTTTTTATGGGCTCTAAATTTTGAGCCCACGTCCACCAAGTTCACTACAAAAGTAAGTCCATGCCTAAATTTTTTTAGGGCGGCACAGGTTGTAAGGCCCAAGTTGCACTCCTACCACCACGTCAAGGTGACACTACCACTGAGTTATATTCCTTTCTACCAACTTAAAATCCCAATTAGAATTTCCTTTACGCATAGAAAAATCAGGTGGAAAAACTTTAGTTCGTTGCGGTTCCTATGCAACTAGATCAACGCGCTATTGCTGCAAAAAGCCCCTAAACTATAAGATAAGTGAGCCTCCTGTTTACTTCTTGTTGCTTAATTTTAGATGTGATAACTCATTAAATGGTCTTGTCATCCATTATGTTACGTTGATTTTGATGCCTTTATCTATTATTCTCACAGAAACACTCTTTATGTCAATCACAAAATAAACTTTAAATAGACACCAATTGCTCCATCCTTTTACGCAAAATTTTTCCTTTTATGTCAATCAATACCACAAGACTAAAGCAACTAGAAGTCTAGAACATGTACATCACAAAGAGGACAGGAACAAATACTTGGTTGTCCTAACAATGGAATGGAATGGAATGGACATGCTTCTTTGACACCTTTGTCATACAACCTTTGCAAAATACGACACCAAAACGGAAAACATCTTAAGGGAATGCCAACTCTCTAACATTTTATCCACTTTTCTACCTTTATTTTGTCGCTAAAAATCTACGATAACCTTTAGCGATAAATAAGGAGGCGAAGTTAAATAGTGGTAGAAATGGCATCTCGCAACATCTTATTCGCGACCCAAGAGAGGAAAACTAGAGCCGGGGCGTGACCGCGTTGGCAGCCAACCCGAGCACGCCACATAGCTCCGGGTACAGAGCCTTGCGTATCTCGCCGTAAACCTCACCGTCCCACCTCCGCCGCCCCAGCTCCTCACCCAGCCGCACCGCCGCCTCCACCGTCTCCTCACTGCCGCCGTGCGCCGACTGCACCAGGCCCATGGCCACCGCCTCCTCCCCCCTCACCCTAACCGCCCTCAGCAAGACGTCCCTCCTCGCCGCCGGATCCGCCACCTTTGCCCTCACCAGCGCCGTGAAGTAGTCCGGCAGGGTCATCCCTATGTCCAGCTCGCTCATGTACATCACCCCCCTGTCCCCCCTCATCAACACGTAGTCGTGGCTCATCGCCAGCATCACCCCCGCCGCCGCCGCGTGGCCGGTCACTGCGGCGATGGTGGGCATGCGGAGAGCCATCAGGTCTGCCACCACCGGCTTGAACAGATCCACCATGTGGAGGAGCCGATCCGCTGCGGCCGACTTCGATCCGGCCGCCTGAGCCCAGTTGAGATCGAACCCGTTTGAGAAGAACTTGCCCTGCGAGACGGTTATGAGAGCCGCTCCTCTGGTGGCCTCTGACCCGGCCTGGGCGAGGCAGGAGCGGATAGAGGCGATGAGGGTCGGGTTGAGGCGGTGCTCATCGCCGTCGCCGGTTAGGGTTAGGATGAAGAGGCTGCCGCGCTTCTCTATCGTGCACATGGTGGTGAGGTAGCTGTTTGATCTTCTGATGTTCTGCTTTTCCTCTCCTTATCCTTTTCCAAAGACTCGTCTAACGTTAGCTCAGCTGCATTTGCTGGGGTATGGCAAGAAATACTAAATTATTTCTTGAGAACTGAAATCCCAACCACCTCATCTGTTTCGACTATATTCTTACTGGGACGTGAATAGTCCGTAACTCTCGTTACAGCTGTTCAATTAAAATGAACAAATTAAATATCGTCGTGTCACAAAACTTAATAAAAATACATCTTATCACTTTTTTTTTTGTGAGAAATGATAGAAATATATGCCATGAAAGAAACAGAAGTACATCAACCATTTACACATGCAAAGATTCAACTACAACTACAGGAAAGCTGCCTACTAAGCTAGAAACAGATACAAAAGACTACAGAGGAAATAAACCAACTCCACAGAACCAGACAAGAACAAGCTTCAGCCAAGCAGGCTATGTACTGTCTATGCAGGCTATGTACTGTCTATGCAGGCTTGCTGGAAACCATCACCAGATCTGGAAGCAAAAGAAGCCAGTGAGAATGCTAGATTCAAAATGCATTCCTTTCTTCGGGCAATATGTACAAAGTGAAATTCTTGACATCTAGCTAGCAGGGGCGCCCGAACACGAGAAGGAGTATCATCCACAAGAGCCCGGCCTGTCAACTGTGAAAGAGCAACACAGTGAGGCAACAGCAAAATAATATGTAGATAAGATAGACTCTGTAACCAATTAAGGCCAAAAAGAACTGAAGTCATTGATCCCGAAGGAAAATCAGAAGTAGAAAAGTGATCAACACAGGCACGCATGACTTTCCATTGGAATTGAACACAACCATGTCCAAACCGTAGGAGTGAACACTGCTGCCCTGAGTCATCTGTATCGCACAAAATATTGGTGAGGAAGGGACTGAGCAGGTGCACATGATAGGTAATTTAAGTGGGTATAGGGGAGGAAAGAAGTGAGGAAAGCCAACATGCAGATGTTGATGAATGTCGTTCCTTCGTTGCCAGGTTTTTTGGACAACTCTCTTGAACAAGCGTGAATCCCTCAAATAAGTAAAATCAGTACACACTTGAGACCTCAGATGAGGCAGAGAGAAGGAATGATTCCGGAAGAGCACGTCATTTCGAGCCTTCCAAATGTTTCACAGGATAAGGGGATATTCTGACCACACCAAGCAAGGCATTAACATTAAGGTAGATAGGTTTGGCTAGCCAAGATTCGAACCATTGGCCAACAGGTAATCTTAAGTTGGGGAGTGGTCCAGCGGCATGTAAGGGTGGTTGCCAAAGGTCTTTAATTAGAGGACATTCGAAAAGGAGGTGTTGATGGGTTTCAGTTGAAATGGAACAAAAAGGGCATCGGTCACTGACAAGGCATTTCCTTTTAACCAACTCTGAACTTAGAGCAAAGCGTTCATGGTTGCCATAGAAAGTATTTTATTTTTTTCGGAATTGGCAATCGCCATAATTTCTTCCAGGAACCGGGCGACAAGTACTGATCCCGAGGGAGGAGGGCGCTATTATGGGTGAGAAGAAACTTTTAAGTTTTGCTGACAGAGAAAAGAGTGGAGCTACTCATAGGCCAATAGGCTTCATCAGCCCTCCCCTCAGGTAGTAAGCGGAGGCGGAATATCTGAGCAGAAACATCACTAGGGAATAGATTCAGAACTAAGTGCATGTTCCAAGACCGAGTACGTGGGAGAAACAAATTATCGACAGCCCAGGAAGAGTTCGCATAGGGGATGAAGGTTTTCATTCTGTCCAAAGGCTCATCGGCAGTCTCTGGTCCATCCAAATTGAAATTGATCGACCATCTCCCACATGCCATTGAATGCCCTGTTTTAGAACACGATGCCCAACTAGTATACCACGCCAAACCCAGGAACAGACCTGCTGACGCCTAGTGTTAAAAAACTCGTGATGTGGAAAGTGTTGGCCTTTAAGGACCCACGCAAGTAAGGTCTGTGGCATGGACCAGATTTTCCAAGTTTACTTTGCCAACAAGGCTTCATTAAAAGTACGTAAGGATCGGAAACCCAAGCCTCCTAAATCTTTAGGAAGACAGAGGCCGGGCCAAGCGACCCAATGAATAGAGGTACGAGAGGCGTCTCCCGACCACCAGAACTTGGCTAAGATTTGATCTAATTTCTTGCAAGCCCATGCAGGAAATTTGTAAACTGATATATAATGAATAAGAAGGGAGGAAAGCACAGAGTGAATCAATGTAGCACGCCCGGCCTTACTCAGAAGTAGACCAATCCAATGAGCGCACCCGTTTTGGACTCTGAGAATAACGTCTTTAAATATTTCTTTTTTATTGACCACAACATCCAATTGAAAACCCAGATAAGTACCAAAACCACCCCACTTTGAAAGTCTAAACCTTTTTCAATCTCCGACCGGATAGCCGAAGAAGCATTAGGGCTAATTGTAAGATTCAATTTTCGCCAATTAATCTTTTGGCCCGAGAGGGACAGTACGAGGATAAAACACTCTTTAATGTGCAAACCGACTCACTAATATTGGATTTGAGACTAAGGAAAAGATAAACATCATCCGCGTACATGAGGTGAGAGACGGGAGGTGACTGTTTTCCTGCTTTAATACCCTAGAATTTTCTGTGTGCCTCTGCCTGCTGCAAGGGTAAAGAAAGGACTTCTGAGCAGAGGATAAAATGAAGGGTGAAAGAGGATCCCCTTGCCTAATGCCACAATTGGGTGAAAAGTGAGGGGTAGGGGATCCATTAACAAGGACTGAGAAGAAAACTGTAGTGATGTGTTGCATGATCAAATGGATCTAGTGAGCTGGGAAGCCGGATCGAGTAAGGACTATTTGGATAAAATCCCAGCGCAATCTGTCAAAAGCCTTATTCATATCCAATTTAAGAGCGTTTCTGTTGTGTACAGGTTCAACTCAAAGTAAGTATAGATTTTTCTATTTTTTGCACACCTATAGGGTGAATTTTTTTCTTATTCTTTTGAGTATTTAATTGGATTAAGTATTCCTATATTTGAACAAAAAAGAATTTTTAATCTGTCATATTATACTTCTTTTCTTATGTGACGTACTTACGTGGCCTTATACAATTTGATGTACTTTCATTTTTACCTTTTAATCCCTTGTGGTTACTATTGTAGCAAGTTTTTAGGTTGCGCAAAAGATTACAAAGATATAATGCTTAAATTATGGATCACTTCCGTGCATTTAATTATTTTTTTGGCCATTTGTTTAATGTCGTGATTTATACTTTGACCAGTATTACATTGCGATATCTTATATCCTAAAATAAAAAAAAATTCAGATGCAGGTACGTATGCGAAATGGAATCTGTATTTTCCTACAAATGAAGATATATATGTTGTATGGAATCTCTCAGGAACGATATGGCAAGCATTGCATTTTGGTAATTCTTTTACCATCTATTATATAAGAACGTTGTGTATGCTCTTTTCTACATCAATTTCTCTAAGTTGCGAGGGTTAATATTAGTGTTATTAGTTATATACATTAAAAGTTTGAAGGAAGCTCTACTCATGATTTTATAATTCATACCGATTTATCGGCTTTTTTACCATTTCATTGCCTAAGGACTGACTTTTGATTAATTTTGAATCTTTAGTCAAAGGTATGAAGTTAAGTTAAACTTATTTGATTTAATGGCTTATATCGGGTTTGCTTTGCTTAAACATTTTTGGCTAGCCACAATGACAGAATTTACAAAACTTTTGTCAAAATAATGTACAGCTACAGAAACAAGTGTTCAATCAACATCAATGCACACTTTGCTTTAGCAAAAAGCCAAACCGCTTCTCTGCAATTAATCTAACATTTTATTGGGTCTAATATGATTAATAGATTTTTATTTTTTGCTTTGCCTAATTGCAGCATCTACTTTTTTCAGAATTTTTCCTTCCATCTCTTAAAAGAGAAAAAAAGAAAATAATTACAATATTAACTTTTACAGGTTGAATGGATATGTTCATCAAATTACTTCCCTTAAAATTTTGTTGAACTTATTATGACTTCAAAACATATTGTTGTTCATTCTTTTTTGTTTGAGATTATGGTAATTTTGATAAATCTTATCCGCATGCAACGCACGGATTAAAAGCTAGTTAGTAGTTTGAAATTTGCACCATTTACGAAGATTTTGGTCGAGAGAATTAAGCTTTTTGAGGGTTGAGTTTGCTAATACACATGGGACGAGGTGGTTTGGTTGGAATGTTGTGAGGTGCTTTGTGCATACACATTACACAAAAGCAGATATAAAATAATATATTTGGAGAGGTCAAAGTATATTCGTGTATATGAATAAAAGTTATTACTATGGTGATTGAAAATTCACCAAATTTACCTTATATATGAATTAACGTACAATAATTCTTGTTCATAGATACATTTAGTTGGGCAGAATTTGACGGCACGTTATGGTGATATTGAGAAAGGAGATAATAATAATAATAATAATAATAATGTAAGGGCGAGCTACCCACATATGAATGCTGCAGACGAGATGGATTTGGTGTACTACAGACTTAGGAAATGAAAAGAACTACCTGGTTGATAAGAATGGATCCTATTGAAATTGTCTAAGATCTTATTATACTCCGTGCGGTAATGCTTGTGCGATTTCCTTCCGGTGATAAGCTTCTTGTCATTTTCACAAGTACTTTTGGATACATAATCATAGATACCGTATTGTTACCGGTCGTACAAGCTAAAAATATATCACTTTTACTTTCTATCAGTACGATATTCTTTTAGATTTCGTACCGGTTAAAATATCATTGTGTATCAGTTGTATCGACTAGTACAGGTGATATCGGTTGAGAACTACGTCCTGGTCGAGATTTTGTGTCTTGTATTGGTTCCTTGAAAAATATAAAAGTTAAAAATTTTGTTGGAATTTTAAAAATTGACTATATAAAGATTAAATAAAAAGCACCATATGTTCTTTTATATCGATCAAAGTCTTTGTAATCTCTTCCTCATAATATTCATTAGAATTTACAAAGTTTTTATTGCTAAGTTTTTAATCTTTATCGCAACTTTAACTTTGCTTTTATTTTTCTTCTTAATTTTGAGTTACTTCATTGGTGGAAGTTTTCATTGTATTCTTTTATCTATCTGATATACTTTTTTTTTCTTTTTCCTTTGATGCAGACCCTTACATAAACAACTTATTATTGAACCGAAAATTCTTAAGCAAGCAACTTATTTTTCTATAAGATTTTGCAAATGACATAATTGAAAAGAGATGTAATTTTAGAGGAAGTAATTTAATTGAATAAGTTATTTATTTCGATTGCTATCAACTGAAATTTGATAATTTTGATTTGTGCTCAAATTATCAATTTACATTCATTCGTCCAAGTAAGCATCAAGATAACTTTAATTGACTTACAAGTTCACCATATTTCTCATATATACTGTGATTATTCGCCTTCCAAATCCAAACCCTAGTCCTTTGAATCAAGATGTTTATATTATTTGGCTATCCCACCCGATAGCATGACACTGTACACCATTTCATTCCTTAGTTCATTCACGGTCAAAAACACATAATAGTCTTTATCGGAACTTCGTTCAGGATTGACTAATGAATTTTTGACCGTGACGTGGTCGATGGCCGTGAAAGTAGTAATTGTGGTTGGTGGACGTGCTACGGTCACCGAAGATGCCTCGCAAAAGGAAAAAGGGGAAGCGAGGTCCCGTTTTTATTTTCAAATAACTGTTTTTTTTGTTGCGTTAAATGAATATATTGTTGCTTTGAGGAACAGGCTAGACTAAAGTCAACCAAAATAAATAAACTGCTTTTCGGGCAGGCCTTTCAATCAATTCGTGTGAGTTACTGATTTGGGCTTTAAGAGGGTGTTTGAGATTAATTATGAAAATGGTCAAATCTGATTTAATCTAGATTAAATCAGGTATGTGGGTATTTGACAAAAGACTGATTTAATCTATAATCCTCAAAGTGAGGATTATGAAATAATCACTTTTTTCATAATCAGGTTTGACCTTCTAATTTATTATCCTATCCTCATTTTTTTTTACAAAAAGACCTCTCACATCCCTAATTAATTATCTTAGATAGTTTTTAGAGTTTATCTCTTCTCCTATTGCTAAACTCTTCTCCTATTGCTAAACTCTTCTCCTACAACTAGATAATCTTTTTTTTACTTAAGATAAATTTTATTTGTAATTTGGAGATGTTATCGTACTATAAGCAATAACATGAGATTGCTTGTGTTTTTAATTTAAAATAAAAAATAACAACTTCTGTAGGTACGTGAAAATAGTTATTTTAGTAATTTATTTGGACATTATAGTTATTTACGAATGAAAGTTATGTTAACATTGCGTGGATATTAAAATATGTTTATTGAGTGTCCTCTATGGTCATTTTGTCATAGTGAAACTGATTTAAGTACTTTTTATCTAAATTCTTTTTATAAATTTAATTAATTTAGTGGGTAACCAGTGCCCACACTTTTTATAAATTTAATTTAATTTAATGCGTAAAATTACTTATTAGGGCCTTTCAATCAATTCCAAGCTAGCTCTAAGCCTTACACACTAACCAGTGCCCACAGTCACCTTTTTCCAAGGTCATCGAACGGCGACGTGCTTGCTGCCTTCCCGCTATAATTTCTTACCGCTCTTTTCAGACCTCTTTTCGCGCGAAAAAAGTTAAAAAAAACCGCCAAAAAGGTTGAAAGCGTTCGCGCCAAATTGAGTCTCATCTCATCACTAGCTAAAACCGTCCAAATCTCCCTCCAATTCATTCACATTCGTACCCCTTCCTCTCTTAGTCTCTCTCTGTCTCTTACAGATAAATATTCTCTTTGATCTCGTTACCAAATTTTGATCTTGCTATTAACCATTGCAAAACAAAGCATGGAGGCAAAGATCACTATACCCGACGATGCAATGAGAATCGACACGTTCCAACCGATAATCGCTCCCGATTCTCTCGAACCAAGCACTCCTTGCTCCCCCTCCCGATACCCAGAAGCACGCATGTCATCATCTCCGCCAATGACCGTCAAGAAAACGGTTACAAGCACCGGGGCCCGAATATCGACCCGTATCAAGCAAGAATGTCAAGAATCAGACGACATGGAAGCGGCCGATGCATTAAAACCGACGGTGGCACTCAAGAAAAGCGCTTCTGATATGGTTAATGAACACAGGGAGCATCTTCAGGCCGAAAAAGCGAAAGAAATGGCAAACGAAGAGGTGGAAGAATCCGGGTCGGATATCGGGTCGAACCGGGGCTTTAGACTGAAGGAAGAATCCCATCTAGGAATTGAAGAAAAGGTGCAAGCACAGGAAAACCCTTACACAGGGCTAAGTTATGATGAATACAGAGATTACAAAAGAGAACAAAAGATGGCGGATAATAAGGTGGTAGAAGCTGGATCAGGTATACGATCTATTCCGGGTTTCATAGAGAAGGAAGAGTCCGAAGAAATCAAACCCGATTTAGGGCCTGAAAGGAAGGTGCATGAAGAAGACGTGAAGATGGCAGTCAAAGGAGAACTTTGCGTAGGGTTTATGGGTAGTGAGGACTCTGCAGATAAAGAGTTTGCAGAGTATATTCGGGCAAAAGGATGGAGATCAACGGCCAATGAGAAGTATCATACTTCCCAGACGAAAGAGGAGAGGCCTGAAGAGGCAAATGATGCTGAATCGGGTTTCCTGTCGGGTTGCATGGTGAAGCAAGATCCCGAAATTGATTCCAACACCCAGATTAAGGAAATGCTGTGTCTTGCCAAACCAGTGTCATCCGGGCCTGCTGCTTCTGTCAATGCATTTAGCAGTATGGTGAGAGGTCACACAGCGAAGAAGGAGAGGGTGGAAGATAGAAGTCTTAGTACGGTTTTGATTGAGGATGGGGATTTTCCAGAGGAGCCGGATTGGTTGTTGGTGGGGAGGACGGCAATCACGGGGCTTTCAACTGCCAAAGGTAGGAAATTGGAGAACAATGAGATTGTTCACATTGTATTTCCTACTGGAGATGCAAGGTTTAAGCAGTCGGGAATTGTTCGGTTCTCGACTAAAAGATCTGGAGAGGTAATTGCTAGTTTGCTTTTCTACTTTGTTTTTTCAATTTAGTACTTCATATAACCATATTTCACCTAGATGGATTGAGCTTGTCTGACAGTCCATCAATGCTCAAACAGTCAAATTTGAATGATCTCATTTGCTTCCTGTAGTGTGTCGTTGGATGGCTGCCTTGATATAGGAAAACTTACGAAATTGGAGCTTATCGATGAGATAATTGTCATGTTTCCAAATGGTCGTACAGATGATTGTGAATTTCAAGCCAAGATGGCACGAATGTATTACAGCTCTAAAAATGGTTGGATTTTCAAGTATTAGTCATTATTTTAGACGTGTGCATGCTATTCACCAATTATGACTATTGTATAAACATGTCCACAATGTGCACCCACGTGGAATAGTAATTTTATTACTACCCTTGAGTACGGTGTTCATGCTAACTCTGTAAAAGACCAGCTTACATCACCTGAGTGGTGGTGTCATATCTAAGACAAGTGTATAGGCCTAGTTATAACTGTTTTATGCTTCGTCGTGTCCTCGCTTTTTCTAAGTAGTGTATTAAAAACAACCAAGGGTGCATCACTTGTTCATCCGACAACTGATAAATTTGGAAAAAAAAAAAAAAGCAATTTCAAACTCGAGGGATGGCTAAAGTGACCAAGTAGACTTCACCTTGTGTATAGCTTAGTGAAGACTCACTGGTGATGTGGTTTGTCTCAAATTTGTTTACAGATTGGCCGTCTTCCAATGGAGTGGGCGAAATGCCTCACTCCACTTGTAAATTCGTCAAAGGTAAAAGTGCTTTGCCGATGTGTAGCTGCGCCCTTAAATCTTCATTTGATGCAAGAGATATTGTTATACGCGAGGTAATATCTAATTTCCTGTAGTCATGATCCTAATTTTTTTAGCTTTTTATTATATACTTGAATATTTTTTTTAAGTTGATTCTGATTCACATGCTCATAAGATAAATCTGATTGCTTAAGCATTAACGTGCACTTTTCTGTCCCTTTCCGTCCCTTGGCAGCTTTTATATCCACCGTTCAGTTCTTACAGAGGACGATAAGTCCTCTTGGAGACTTGATGCCTCACCAAATATTGACTCCACAATTTATCCTCTCCTGACTCTATTCAACCTGCTGAAAATCAAACCATTTCAAAAGGTACTCCAGATGGTACACATTGTTGTTGAATATTGTTGATAATTGAGCCTTTTGTTTCCTTCTTCATTTTCTCAACAATTTCCACTTTTTAATATGAAGTGAATGTTGTAATTGATAACTGTCTTTAATTCAACCAGGCTGAATTCACGCCAGAAGAACTTAATTCGCGGAAACGCGTGCTGAATCTAGAAGTAAGTGTTGTTACTATATTTTAATATCTTGTGATATTAGCAACTGAGCTGCTTGAGGTTATGTAGGAGTTGCAAGTATTGAAAATTATGTGCCCTCATGTCAATGCGTGTTATATGCTACATCAATGCGCTTTGCATTTTTGTGATGAATATTCAGCTACGTTAGTTAATAGTTGATATTGTGATTGCTTGACACTTAAATCATCGTACTGAAGCCAGCAGTTGTATCGAACGCGCACACACTGAGAGAGACGTTTGGACCTTTTCCAGCGGCTTTTTCAGCCATGTGGGGATAAAACAGGGTAATCAGAAACTCTTCCATTGACATTTTAGTTTTACTTGTCAAACAGGTTGATGTAGCCGAAGCTGTATCAGTGTTGCCTATGGTTAAACGACAAAAGGGTTCGCAACAGTACCTTGAGCCAAACAAAGACGAGCAGGCTATCTCAGAATCCTCTCTGAACAAGCTTGTTGGTGCTGCAGAAGTGTATAACCTGGAGGTATATTCATATGTATTGCCTGTCCTTTAATGTTCTGGAATCAAATGAAACATGATTTGGAGGTCATCTTCTCTCTTCTCAGTGTTCCTTCTGTTCTATGTTTTGTAGGAGATGGAGCCCCCTTGTACACTAATGTGTGATTTAAGGCCATACCAGAAGCAGGCTCTCTACTGGATGTCAGAGTCAGAGAAGGGAATAGATGTTGAGAAAGCGGCTGAAACTCTTCATCCATGTTGGGCAGCATTTCATATATGTGACGAGTGAGCAGTTTTCCATAAATTCTGAAAATGAAAAAGGATGACAATCACGATAATAGCTCTTATATACAACAAAATTAGATTTTTACATGTTAGTTTCATTCAAATAGCTCTTTAATGCATATGATGACAGAAAACCTTTATAACAGGAGGGCTTCTGCAATTTATGTAAACAACTTCTCTGGGGAAGCAACGACACAATTTCCAGCTGCTACACAGATGGCAAGAGGAGGGGTAAGTTTGTCTATATTCTCTCTTTCCATGTTCCATGTGTACTATTTTTTTTCAGTTGCATGGTTCATAGATTTGCATACCCCCTTTATTTGCATTGTCTTAAAAAATACTGTAATATTGTACTTCGTTAGGCTAACTTTGTATTCACTAATGTAGATCCTAGCAGATGCAATGGGGCTTGGGAAAACTGTAATGACAATTGCTTTGATACTAGCAAGAACAGGCAGGGGAAGCCCTGAGGACGAAGATAGTAATTCAGAAGATGAGGTTGATACTCAATACTTGAAGAAAGAGAGAAGGAATTCTGAAAAGAAAGTTCGATCAAAAGTTAGAGGGGGCACTCTCATTGTTTGTCCCATGGCTTTGCTGAGCCAGTGGAATGTGAGTACCTACTTCTGTCATAATAGGAGGAAAGGATATGCCCCGCATTAGGTTCTTTATTGCTCTTCGATATCTTTTTCTTTTTTTAATGTCTTACACCTCGGTACTTTGATAGATTACTTTTCTTTGACAACTACCGTACTATTTTACGAGAAGCCTTGTCATTTCTATATATTTCCCAGGACGAGCTAGAAACACATTCGAAGCCAGGCAGTGTTTCAGTTTGTGTTCACTATGGAGGGGTTAGAAGCAACGACCCCGAGGTGATAGCAGAACCTGATATAGTCTTGACAACTTATGGTGTCCTAACAGCGGCTTATAAAATTGTAAGCAAGTTTAAAATTTTCTTTTTCCTAACAGCGTCTTATAATGGAGTAAGCTACTTTATATTTTTCTTTCCCTATGTATTTTTTGTACTTTCGCATCTTTGATTATTCATCGACCATTGAAAGTTCTGACTATATTATTGATTTTCCTACAGGATGGAGAGTACAGCATTTTTCATAAAGTTGATTGGTATAGGGTGGTTTTAGATGAAGCTCACACCATAAAATCTTCGAGGACCCAAGGTGCTCAGGCTGCATTCAAATTGTCCTCACATTGCAGGTGGTGTCTTACCGGCACCCCTCTTCAGGTAAGTAAATTGTGTCTATATCTTAGTTGCAAGAAACTCCTAATATGGTGACGTTTCTCTCTTGGAAACTTGCTTTTGCGATCCCAAGTTAGGTGCTTCATGGGATCTCGTCTCAAGTTAAGATGGGAACTCGATCCCGCTAGTTGGATAGAGATGCATGGAACAAGTGATAGAATACATGAAAATCAAGTTTTTTTCAACTCAATTCTTTGTTTCTCTCTTCTTTCAAGTCTTTAAAGTTTCCTTGTCTGTTGTTGCTATCTATGTAAACTATGCTAAACAAATGATAATACTCTTTATGCATTTATTTATTCAAGCCGCTCCCAACCTCAGATTCTTCTTGGTGCTTACGCTTCCCCCCCCCCCCCCCCCTGCTTTGTGCAATTAAGGTCTATATCGAGAAAAATTAATTTATCTTGTCAATACTGATCTTCCCATGATACTGGCTTTTGACGTCATTCATGTAAATTGTTAGTAGCTTGTTGGTTCTATTATTGAAGTGTTAAGTTTAAACCAATCTTTTTGTCACAGAATAACTTGGAAGACCTCTACAGTCTCCTTTGCTTCTTACATGTTGAGCCATGGTGCAACTGGGCATGGTATGCATAAATAGTTTAAGTTTAATGAAGTAAATATTTGTACATATATGCTGTGAGTAAGAAAAATGTATGGAGAAAGTTCAAACATGCAGGCATTTTGATGACTTCTTGGACAAATTAATACCCTTGAAGGATCTTTCTCTCATCGTTAAAACACTTTATCTAGGTGGAGCAAATTGATCCAGAAGCCTTATGAGAATGGTGATCATAGAGGACTAAAATTAATCAAAGCAATTCTGAGGCCACTGATGCTGAGGAGAACAAAAGATTCAAAGGACAAACTAGGAAGGTGATTACTCATATCCTTCCCCTTTCCTACTTTAGTTGTGAGGAAAACCCTACCTCAATAGCACCTTAATATTAGATGCATGTGGAATCAGGCCCATACTTGTTCTCCCACCAACTGACATCCAAGTCATTGAGTGTGAACAATCAGAAGGTGAACATGATTTTTATGATGCCCTCTTCAGGAGATCTAAGGTAAGGTTATTCAACATTATTCCTTAAATGAACTTCCTACATAGGCCTGAAAAAGAAATTGCTTGTTTTGGTGAAGGTTTCAAGCCAATAGCAGAAACTCCCTTGATAACGCTCTAAGTTGCATCTTTTCTGCACTTCACTATATACAGGTCCAGTTTGACCAGTTTGTCGCACAAGGCAAAGTTCTTCACAACTACGCTAACATTCTTGAGCTGCTACTTCGGTTGAGACAGTGTTGCAACCACCCCTTTCTTGTTATGAGGTTTTGCAATCTTGATAACGTCATTTGAAGTTTAAAATACTCGTCTTTTCAGATTTCTTAATCTTTTCCCCCCAAAAAATTCTGCAGCCGAGGTGACTCCCAGCAATTTGCAGACTTGAACAAACTTGCAAGGAGATTCCTTGAAACCAACCCTGATTCTGCCACTTCAAATCAGAGAGCCCCCACTCGAGCATATGTTGAGGAGGTTGTTGAAGGTATCCGCAAAGGTGAAAACACCGAATGCCCTATATGCCTAGAGTCTGCAGACGATCCTGTGCTCACCCCATGTGCACATAGGATGTGCAGAGAGTGTCTTCTCTCAAGCTGGCGAAGCCCAGCAATTGGTCTATGCCCAATATGCCGTCAACTGCTTAAGAAAAATGAGCTCATTACATGCCCCTCTGAGAACCGGTTCAGAGTGGATATTAACAAAAACTGGAAGGAGTCTTCCAAGGTCTTGAAGCTCTTAGAGTGCTTGGAACGAGTAATTCAGTCTGGGGAAAAGTGCATTGTTTTCAGCCAGTGGACTTCGTTTATGGATCTGTTGGAGATACCACTAAAGAGGAGAGGAATTGGCTTCTTAAGGTTTGATGGGAAATTGTCACAAAAACATAGGGAGCGGGTTTTGAAAGAGTTCACTGAGACAAGTGAGAACATGGTAAGCAGTAGAAAAAATTAGTCATCAGTTATTTTTTCTTACAACCATGATGACTATTTAACAATACTATATTTTTACGTTCCTGATATTATGCTAAATCCAGCTTTTTCCCATCTTTCAGGTACTGTTAATGTCATTGAAAGCTGGTGGTGTGGGATTGAACTTGACTGCAGCTTCTAATGTCTTTCTCATGGTAAATTTCCCCATCACTTCTTTGAGTTGCTATTTTTTTTTCAACTCTTCTTTTCCTTCATATGAATACATGAATTGTTTGTAGGATCCATGGTGGAATCCTGCAGTAGAGGAGCAGGCGATAATGCGAATTCACCGGATTGGTCAGAAAAGAACGGTTCGTGTTAGAAGATTCATTGTCAAGGTGAGACACCCTTTCCTTCTTTTTAGGCGCCTACTATCTTCTCAAACTTGAACTATGGCAAAGGTTTATTGTCACCACCATCTTGCCCACAGTTTGAGATAGGACATTGTAGGCTGCAAGGGCCTCTTTGCCAGTTCTCAAAGTAGACAAGCTTGGCAAGTTTTTACTTTACATTCATATAGTAGCACTTGGTAGGCAACAAAACCCGGAGTTAATTATGTAGCTCAATGAACTGAATCAAAGTTGCTCTTTTTAACATAATAATTTCGGGTACCTGAATTGTGTGAGTAACCAACTCGTTAGGTTGCCAAATGTCACCTAAACAAACAAAGAAAGGGTGGAGTGCATAGACCAACCTACCAGAAACTTGTTGATTTGGTTAGTTACTTTCAAATTAGATAGCTTCTTGATTAAGTGTTGGTAAGCCAATCCATGCCACTGCAAGTGACACTAACCATGGGCCAAATGAGCTTAGGCTAACTTTGAGTTGAAGCCTAACTCAGTGACTGCATGATTGAGCCCTATAAACTGATTTGTTTAATTAGCTTCTCCCTTTAAGATAATCCAGAAAAACCGGCCTATTAGTCTAATTTGGCAGTCCCTACAAATATTTGGCTATACTCTGAAAAGAAAGCATCAAATCTGATTTTCTCTTGTACTTTGTCTTCCTTGCTATTGTATCTCAACTCTATTATATTGTCAATCGTTGCCTAGAATTGGTCTCACAAAAGTTTTGCCAATTTATGATGCAATTTCAAATGGGTTGAGACTTGGTAATCTTTGCTAGCCGATACTGTTGTATTGCCTTTTTTCTTTACCATTTACGACAAATTGACTTTTGTAAGATGGAAAACATCGGTGCAGGACACAGTTGAGGAGCGCATGCAACAAGTTCAGGCAAGAAAACAGCGAATGATCGCCGGAGCCCTCACGGATGAGGAAGTCCGATCGGCTAGGCTGGAGGAGCTTAAGATGCTCTTTAGATAGTTTTACTTTATTTATCCCTAATCTCAATCTTATGCAATATTTATTGGAGAGAAGACCTCTAAAAGGGGATCGTATTTTGTATAGGCCGACGACCACCTCCCAAGTTTTGTAAATTTCCCATGCTAGAAGATGTTAACGATTCTCCCTATTAGTTATGTCTGATTTAATATAGTATTTTGTTTCCGGATTAAGTTACTTTTAATTTAAAAAAAATTATTTATACATTATTATGTAACGAGCGCAACAGACAGAAAAAGTATGTGAGTCTTCTCTTAAAATTATTATTATTTTTCTCTTCTATTTGTTCCTTTTATCATATACCATGTTAAAAGATCATTTTAACATACACGCTTTCTCTTCTATTTGTT
This sequence comes from Escallonia herrerae, assembly GCA_033070095.1. Classification (NCBI taxonomy): domain Eukaryota; kingdom Viridiplantae; phylum Streptophyta; class Magnoliopsida; order Escalloniales; family Escalloniaceae; genus Escallonia; species Escallonia herrerae. The sequence continues at coordinate 785,662 of JAVXUP010000006.1, forward strand.
GAACTTTCGGCGGTTGATAGTTTTCTGGCATTTTCAGGCACTTGATTCTTTGTGCTTATGGCCTCACGCAGGACTTGAAAATTTGGTCTTTGAGGTTAACTTTCAGTAATTGCGGCCACGATGAAATCTTGAAGCTGATAAGTTGGTATGGATCCTTCGGGAGAGACTTTCACGTCTGAAGTTTTGAATTTTGTTGACTCTTTGAGGTCATCCGCTTCTGTTTCGGTCTTTTTAGATTTTTTTTTGAGATCTGCTTTATGAAGTATAGTCAATGTGAGCCCCTTGACGTATATCATACTTCTATAAGATCATTGAGAGCCTTCGTCATGTAAGCAATATGATCTTCAATAGAATTTGAACTTGTTGCACCATCAATACTAGCATGACTTCGTAGTTCAGAGAGTCGATAGAACTTATTGACTTTGTCAAATGTGGAATCATGCAAAGAGACAGAAAGCTGGAACAACTGATTGAATCGACGTCATACTCCGTTGTAAATAAGGGCATGTATGCATAAATAGGCTCTTATGGTTGAGTGCGATGACACTTTATCAATTATGGATGTAACACCCTTTTACCCTCGATGACGTTGAAAAAATGGCAATTGGTGGCATTGAATATTGCAGTTGGCATCATGGATGAATTAAGGGGCTGTACGTTTGGTGCTGGTCCTTGTAACTACAAGATTTGGCGTGCAAAGCTTGAGATCAAGAGACATTAAGTTAGTCATGCTTTGAGCTATTGAAGCTTGAAACTTCAAGGATGGCAAGTAGAGAAGAGATGAGAGGCCGAGATGGTCCTATTAGGCGTGTCAAAAATTTGTGAAATTTTTTTTCGAGTCTAAAGATATAGATGGGAGAAATAGTCATAAACTGAACTTACATTAACTTGAATAACGAGTACAATTCTCTGACCAAAACTTTACACAAAGAAAAATCCATCTGACATCTGATTCTTCTCTTTCTTGACTAAACGCTTGATCAAAGACTTGATGGCTTGTTTTCGGATCAAGTGACGAATTTGAATGGGCTCATCATAAACACTTGAATATCTAAACTTGATTGATGCATTCTTAGGCTTTGAAGAATTTGAATCTTCAATTTGACAGAGCTTTAACTCGACAAAATAATTTTCTCTTCTCGCTTTAGAGGCTCACACCCTATATATAGTGGTAAACATGAGTATTGCTATAAGACTGTATCTCCTTCACAATTATCTATTAGTTTTGTAAAGAAGTAAATATCATATCTACCCTCACCATCGTATAAGCTAAAAACTTTAAGGTGATGCACGATTGTTAAATTAGTCTTTAGTCATATCCATCCTTTTAGAAACCACGTGTCGCTTTCCTATTTATCAATAGATTATATGCTAAAGACTAATAATAATAAATTATGTGTTAAAAACTTTAACGTGATAATTTGTGTTTGGTATAAAACTTACCCTTCAACAAATGACAAAGCGAGAAATTTATATAATATATAATAAGCGAAGCGAGAGCTTCTTTGTGCGACACATCATCACAGAGATATAACTTCTTTACTTGACACGTCATCACATTATGTTTTCAATGTGAAATAGAATTATAGTTAGTATAAGTGTCCTTAAAGGTTTGAAGTATTATATTGGATGTGGTTCTTATTTCTTGATAAGTTAATTTCCATATTACTAAGTCTTATATAATTGAAAAATTAATTCTAAACATTCTAAAACTCTAACTGATTCATAAACTAACTTATTAGAACTTAATTTTGACTATTATATACTTAAAACCACTCTCAAATATCAATATAAAAATTCATATGTTTTAAAACAAAAATAACATACTAGACTTAGAAGAGAAAAAAAATAATGTTACAATTGAGAATATTATCTTGGATGATGTTCTTATTTCCTGATAAATTAATTTTCATATTACTAAGCCTAATATAATTGAAAAATAAATTCTAAACGTTCTAAAACTCCAATTGTTTGATGAACTAATCTATTATGACTTAAATTGACTATTACATTCTTAAAATCACTCTTCAATATGAATATAAAAATTCATATATCATTAAAACGAAAATAACATACTCGATTTAGAAAAAAAATGATGTTACAATTGAGAATATTATCTTGAATTGGGTTCTTATTTCCTGATAAGTTAATTTTCCATACTACTTAGCCTTATATAATTGAAAAACAAATTTTATATGTTCTAAAACTCTAACTAATTGATGAACCAACTTATTCAGAGTTAGTTTTAATTATTCCTTAAAACCACTCTCTAATATGAATGTAAAATTCATATATCTTAAAAATAAAAATAACTAACTAAATTTATAAGAGAAAAAATTGATGCTACGATTGAGAATTTTATCTTGGATAGGGTTCTTATTTTTTGATAAGTTAATTTTCATATTATTAAGCCTTATATAATTAAAAAATTGACTCTAAACGTTTAAAAACACTAACTAATACATGAGCTAACATATTAGGACTTAATTTTGATGATTATATCCTTAAAATCACTCTCAAATATGAATATAAAAGTCATATATCTTAAAAATAAAATAACTAACTAAATTTAGAAGAGAAAAAAATAATGCTATGATTGAGAATATTATCTTGGATGAGATTCTTATTTCTTGATAAGTTAATTTTCATATTACTAAGCCTTATATAAATAAAAAATTAATTCTAAACATTCTAAAACTCTAACTGATTCATGAACTAAGTTATTAGGACTTCATTTTAACTATTGTATCCTTAAAACTACTCTAGAATATGAGTATAAAAATTCAGATATCTTAAAAATGAAAATAATATACTAGATTTAAATGTTAAAAAAAAGAATACTGATGCTACATTTGAGAATGATGCTATACTTGAGAATATTATTTTGGATGGGGTTTTAATTTCTTGATAACTTAATTTCCATATTACTAAGCGTTATATAATTGAAAAACTAACTTCAAACGTTCTAAAACTCTAACTGGTTCATGAACAAACTTATTGGAACTTAATTTTGACTATTGTATCTTTAAAATCACTCTCTAATATGAATATAAAAATTCAGATATCTTAAAAATGAAAATAACATGCTAGATTTAGAAGAGAAAAAAAATGATGCTACAATTGAGAATATTATCTTAAATGGGTTCTTATCTCTTGATAAATTAATTTTCATATTACTAAGCCTTATAAAATTGAAAACCGACTCTAAATGCTTTAAAAATTTAACTGATTCATGAAATAACTTATCAAGACTTACTTTTTAATATGAATATAAAAATTCTTATATTAAAAACAAAAAATAATATACTAGATTTAAAATAGGAAAAAAATGATGTTACAATTGAGAATATTATCTTGCATAGGATTCTTATTTCTTGATAAGTTAATTTTCATATTATAAAACCTTATATAATTAAAAAAATAAATTCTAAACGTTCTAAAATTCTAACTGATTGATGAACTAACTTACCAGGACTTAATTAATTATGATTATTGTATCCTTAAAACCACTTTCTAACATGAATATAAAAATTCATATATATTAAAAACAAAAATAACATACTAGATTTAGAATAGAAAATAAATGATGTTACAATTGAGAATATTATCTTGAATGGGGTTCTTATTTCTTGATAAGTTGATTTCCATATTAGTAGGCCTTATATAATTAAAAAATAAATTCTAGATATTTTAAAACTCTAAGTGACTGATGAATTAACTTACTAATACTTAATTTTGACTATTGTATCATTATAAACCACTCTCTAATATGAATATAAAATTCATAAATTTTAAAAACAAAAATATTTAAAAGAGAAAAAAATGATGTCACAATTGAGAATATTATCTTGGATAAGGTTCTTACGTCTTGATAAGTTAGTTTTCATATTACTAAGTCTTATATAATTGAAAAACTGATTCTAAATATTCTAAGATACTAACTGATTGATGAACTTAGAGTTGTCAAATGGGCCGGGCGGCTAGCGGGCTGGCCGGACCCGGCCCTCTTCATGAACAGTAGAGGCCCGACCTTTTAAGGCTTAGGGCCTGGGCCTAGATCAGGCCTGCATTTCCGAGAAAAAAGCCCGGGTCAGGCCCGGCCCGAAAAAGCCCGGGTTTGGCCGGGCCGAACCGTGGCCCGAAAAAACCCGGGTTTGGCTCGGTTCTGGCCCCCCTCTTTACTTTTCAAATTCAGATTTCCCCCCTTTCCCACCAACGGATTTATTTCCCCTTTTTCCCCTATATTCCACTTTTACCCCCCCAACAGCAAAATAACGGCTAGTTTGGGGGGTATTTTGGTCCAAGTTAATTTTTTCAACTCTTTTAAGATTTTTACACTCTTACCCTCCCCAACAACTATAAACGGATAGTTTTTACGGGTATTTTGGTCTTTTGTGAAGTTTCAAAAATCTATAAATTCACACCATTTCTCTCTAATTTTTCACACCAATCTTCTTACTCTCTCTTATATAAACATTCTACATTTCTACAAGCTTTGCTACTCTTGCTAATTACTACTCTTGCTAATTACTAATTAGTACTCTTGCATATTATTACTCTTGTTTACTAATTACTACTTTTGCTAAATTTGAATTACTAACCACTCCTCTTATTAATTTGTTACTCTCTAATTCTTTTGTCTAGTAATTAGTAATTAGTGAATTTTTATATTTATCAATTACTATTACTATTTTTTTAATTACTAACTCTCTCCAATTTTGAATTACCCTCAGTGATTCATTTGTTACTCTTTAATTCTTTTAATTGTTATTTCTAATTACTAATTACTGCTCTTATACTTGTGTATTTAGTTACTCTTACTAATTTTATTTTTTAATCTGGTAAAAAAGTTTAGCGTCAAATATGGCTGGATTACTGAAGAAACTGAAGCGTGGATCATCATCACGAAAAACATCATCATCATCATCACAAACACCACCACCACGAGCGCCAGCACCACGGCCATCACAAACACCAATCCAAGCACCACCACAACCATTCGTTCCTGGACGAATGAGTACAGGCTGTATGATAGATACCCAAGCCAATTGGGAGTTCAATCAAAACATTCCAGATTTTGAATACACGCCTGATCAAGACCCCCCGCATTATAGTCAAGGACGCAGCTCGGTTGGCGAAGCTACTACTCCGTGGCATAATCTTAACCCTATGCCTGGTCATGATGAAGAAGGGCCGAGCAATGCCTCCGGTAATGAGCCAGAAGTCCAAAAGGGGAAAAAAAAGAAAACCGAGTGTTGGAATCACTTTGATGAAGTTATGGTGGACGGCATCCGAAAAGCTCGATGTAAGTACTGTGCTAAATTATTTTCGTCTGGTAGTGGTAATGGACATCTTAACAGGCATTACCCTCAGTGTGCACCTCGACAAGGCCACGTCGAACCTACCCAAACGCAGTTATCTTTTGACGGTAAGTTATTTGTTTATAATCAGCGAGAGCAAAGAGACGGTCTCGCTGAATTTGTTATTCACGATGAACAAGCCTTTTCTTTTGCCGATAATGCTAAGCACTCTAGATATATGAACACATACGTTCAACCTTTGTACAAAAAGGTTCATAGAAACACAACTAGATCCGATGCACTCCGACAGTATAATGCTGCTAAAGCACGCCTGATCGATTATTTCGATAAATTTGACGGTAAAGTTAGTCTTACTTCTGATATTTGGCAATCTCCGTTTACTTTTGTTAGTTATACTTGTGTGACGGCCCATTGGATTGATGCAGATTGGATTATGCACAAGAGAATCATCGCTTTCGAGCTATTTCCTTTTCCGCATGATGGAATGAACATTGCTAGTATTATATTAAAAGCATGTACCACATTTAAATTAAAGGATAAGATTATGAGTATTAGTTTTGATAATGCTTCTAACAATACAGCTGCTGTTGATGCTTTACAGGAGAGCCTCAAACCTGTACTTTCTGGTAAATTATTTCATGTTCGTTGTGTTTGTCATATAATTAATTTAATTGTTCAAGATGGTTTAGCTGCTGCAGGAGATATTCTTGTCAAAATGAGGGGTATGACAGCGTATGTTAATAGTTCGAGTCCGAGAACACAACAATTTAAAACGTTGTGTGTTGAATATAATATGCCTCGCAGGAGAGCAGTTACAGATGTGGTCCACAGGTGGAACTCTACATACCATATGCTTTTACACATTCTAGCATACAGAGAAGTCTATACTCATTTTCTACTAACCTTGGTCCTAGCCGGCTTGTCAACTTAAGAGGAATGGTAGATGGCCACATACCTAGCTAAATTTTTGGAAGTATTTTTGTAACGCCCCCGAAAATCCAGAACTTCGCTGCCCCGAACTCCCGGGTCGTTAACCTACCGGATCACATCAAACCTGTCAAATCCTGTTCACTAACACATACTTCCAAAACAGTGAATCCGATATCAACTCAAACTCTTCACATTCAATATTACAAAACTATTCAAACTTGAACTATTAAGATCTAGGTTCTTTACAAACTCAAGTTCTTATAGAATGAGTTGACAAAACTGACCCACGCGGGAGTCTCCCTACACAGTAGTGATGGGCTCATTGGGATCTCACACAAACTCTAACCCATTCCCGAACATGCTACATTTGATCATTACCTGCAGAAGGGTGCCAAACGAAGGGTGAGCTTTTGAGAGTCCAATAAGGTCGTACAAGGACTACAAAAGAGATTATTACACGACTCCAAAATAATCCAACCGACGATGATTTTCAAAACACTTTTCAAAACACTTCGAACGATCAAAACTCAATGATTACCCAAAATGATCAAAATTCATCAGAAATAGATGCCAAAATAAATATTAACAATCAGAACAAAATCCAAAACGATCAATAGAAGATCCTTTTTAAGTCAACATTTTTAAGTACCACGAAAATTTCCCTTGCTCAAGGGATTTCAATCTGAGCAAAAATTCATTTCGAAAATACAGCAAGATTTTTTGAGGGATTTTAACCCAAGCAGAAATCAAATAAGATAATACGATAAAGGCTTGTCGAGGGATTTCAACCCAAATACAAATCCTTCTAGCTAAGTACAATGAATGTTTGTCAAGGGCTTTCAACCCAAGTACAAATCATTCTAACTAAAAAAATCAATAATCAATGTTGACCTGGGCTATTGCAATGCCATTAGCCTGCGTTTTATACAGGATTCAACCACCTTATACCGCCTCCCCACTAAATAGGTATCTAGGTCAACACAGAAATTAACAATATCAATGAGCGTTAACATAAGCTCATATCCCCGAAATCATTTCGGGTTCTCATAACAATAATCATATTGACATAAGTCAGCATTCGGGATTTTCAGAAGAAAAATCACAGATAAATAACAAAAACGACTGTGTATAAGTATCGAATATAATCACAAAAAGTTGAAAGAATGGATAAAGACAATTATCAAATTTTCTCAGCCCGCAATAACATGTGAGCATCACAAGATTTTCAAATAACTGATTCAGGTTCAACATTAGGGTTTCTGGGCAAGAACATGCTGATATCAATACATAACTTAGAGTTCGGCATTAGCCATAAATATATCAAAGGAGTACTTACGAGTACAAGTAATCAAATAAGGGTTCGGACAAAAGTCCTTACCTAAGGTTCAGATAGAAACCCTTACTTGGATTCACAGCTAAATTATCCTAATCGGAAGTCTTTAGCTTTAACCTACACGAAATAATCGAATCATTAGAATACAGCCTATAGAACAAAATTATAACTTAATACAAACTCACACATGCTCCCAAAATGAACCCCCCTCTCTGGGTATGTAAAATTACCGAAACGCCCCTGGAGGTAAAATTACCAAAATGCCCCTATTGGACTTAAATCACTCAAAACGGCCTTCTCGTAAGTAGAATCACCACAACAATCTTACCATATGTGAATTTATCCAAAAATACATTTCTTAGGTCAAATTACCAAAATACCCCTTCGAGGTGGCAAATTACCAAAATATCCCCCGTTACACTTAAATTCTCAAAATGACTTTTTCATAAGCAAAGTCACTAAAATAACCTTACTGTATGTAAATTTACTTCAAAATACCTCTTATAGGTACAATTACCAAAATACCCCATCGGGGTGGTAAATTACCAAAACACCCTTGGGGGTTTTTGGTACCGAAAAAATCTCAAAATATCTTAAACCGCTATTTTAAACATCCTGATGTTATTTCTGGGCTGAAAAGTATTTTAGAAATTTTTTGCCTGAAAATCCCGAATCGGTGTCCGGACCGAGCGCTAAAAGGTCAGTTTCGCGAAAAATACCCATCAGCCTTGGAATGGCCTTAAATTTTAGAATATTAAACATATCAGTAGTATAAGGTTTCCATAAAATTTTCAGATTAAAAATGTTAGGTTTGCTATGCTAAATAATTTGATATAGTTCTTTAATCGGTACCCCAATTTAGAGCTCTTCGCGGACTCCAAAAATTCTCAAAAAATTCCAGAGTGTAGTTATTGTAAAAATATTTTGGGTTACAGTTTTGGACTTTGTCAAATTCGGACCCTAGATTTTTATAAAAATTCATAAAAAACTGTCTCAATTCATTATATCTTTAGTGACAATTGCAATCACTATTTAGATTCACACACACACACACACACACACACACACTATAACACCGTATGCACACACACCTCTCATCTTCCTCACTGCTGCATACATTTTCACACACACCATTCATACTCTCACACGGATTCATTACTCCCATTATTTAAACCCTAAAATACTCACTGCCTTGTCAAAACATATACACTAACATAATCAAATACCCAAATCTCACACAAAGCCTCACTACAAGGCCAAGAACACTTACCCATAACCTGCACATGCTCACTACCCCCATTGAAACATAAGAACACACTCACGCACACCTTCCACGCCCACAAACACACTGATTCCCACCTATACACGCTAAAACATATGCTTGTGTTCCCCCTAATCCCTACCTTAGGCATCCAAGAACACACCTGTATACACGATGAATGAACGCACACACACACACGGTCAACTCGCAGTCACTGAAACACGCATTTGTTTCACCTATAGGAGCCGCTATGCTGCTGCTTTCCATACCCCTTTTCCCTTCACCAATTCACGTACAAAACTCACTAGCTACCCGGGTTCCATGCCCCATAACTCACTGCTGCAACTCTCATCCAACTCACCTGCACACACTTCACTCTCACTCACAGCCCTCTCTGTAATACCCCAATATTTTTTATGCTATATTATTGCTTTAAAATAATTAAATAACTAAATAAGCAAGTTTGTGGTCTTTTTGCTATATTATGAAAGTTTTGGTGCCTTTTGAATAAGAGGCTTAAGTTCAGGGGGTTTCGTGTAATTTGCCAGTTTGGGGCTTTGATATAAATAGCCTTTTCCCCTTCCAGCCTCCTCTTTCTTCCCGGCAGGCTGCCTCTCTCATTCTCTTCTCCATTTCAGCCCTAAATTGCTTGTGCTTTGGAGATTTGCTGTCTAAGTCGAGCGGCGTGGCTTGGGGGGATTGAGTTTTTGTCGAATCGCTAGTATTTTGCCTCTCTTTGCTGTGGCAAGGGTTTTGATTTCTCTTTTTGAACAGTTTTTTGCATCTGCCATGATTCCCGTATAACTCACAGTGCCATGATTGTCGAATACTTTAACTTTTGTTCATAGTGCTGTGTTGGTCCATATGCCTTTCTATGCATTTTCTAATCATTAATCTTGAGAATTTGATGGCCGGCAGTTTGCTTCATTGTGGGATAGGAGAATTCATTCGCAAAACTCAATTCGTTTGACTAAGTGATTTTGTTTCTTATGGAATTTATCATACTCTAGTACCTCAAAAATCCTAGATGACAGTAGGTGTTTTTGGTGGTTGGAAGGATATATCAGTGACACTAGTTGGGCATCCTTCATGGTTTCATGAAACATAGGTACTGTATCTTGACTTAGCATACCATATTCTTTGGATTGCTTTGATTTGTTAATTTGCCAATCCGAATTCCATGATCCCTACAACTTTCATTCCATTCTCTTTTGCCTTAGACTATGAATCTAGTTTCTGGGTATTCAATTGTAAGCTGCCCAATACAATATTCTGAAACAAAGAATGCCACCAGTGCAGTCTGAAGCTAATATGTCATTTTTCTTGCACTTAAGTTTGGATTTAGTGAAAACTAGGATTTACATCAAGCCATTATATAAAAACAAAACTATTCCAGTAAGTTTGAGAATGGTGTTCAGGCTAATATTGACTTGATAACTCCTTCATTGAGTCAATATATCCAAAGTAATGATTCGTTCCCCATTTCCTTCGGTACTAGTGTTTGGTTGTTGTACATCAAATTTTCATGTATGATTAGTAGTATTCTTGGAGAGCCTTTCATATAATAGCAGTTTTGTATTTCATCTTTTAGACCCAGCTAAAAGCTTCAGAACTCTTCTTGTTCTCTAGTAGAGAGAAAAGCACAACCTTGTCACCAAGCTGCCTTATTCTTAATTACTGGCCATTCTTGGTGGTTCTATGCTCACGTGAGTTTTTCCCTGCTCACAAAATTCTGCCCAAGCATATATAAATACTCTGTAATCATTTGGTCATGGCTACAAATTCCTTCTTCTTTTATCGATGTTTCAGCCACAATGAAGTTTGAGTTTCGTACATTTGAACATCATTGAATTCATGTTGTTGTCTTTTTGCTTTTAAGTCTAATAATGACTATGTTTGAACAACTCTCAAGTTTGAGAGGGTCCTTTGGAAACACGTTTGATTATATGCTGGTGATTAATAGATGCTTAGCATGCTACCGGTAGCACACGTTTGATGTTTGTACGTTTGGTTCGACGTTTGGGTCTTATGACCAACATAGTCATCGCATATTTTTGTTGTGTAGCGTTCCCGGCATATTATATATATGTTTAGGGTTAATGCTTAATCACGTTTGTTTTGGCATTTGATATAAGAATTTGGTTTGCCCATTCCATCAAGTATTGTCGTTTGACTCTGTTACTTTTGCTTTGATATTTTCTCGTTTTGCACCTTACTAAGCTATTTGAGCTCATCCTTTCACTCTTCCTTGTCCCTTGCCACAGGTCATGAAAGTGTCTAAGGATCCGTGTGACGGCATTGGAGCTTTGAGAGTCCTTTGTAGTTAATTAGATTGCAGTTTGTTTTGAGAACTTTACTCGAATGTGGGTAATTTGATAGAATTGATTTTTTGTGATTTGTTTAGTCGCTGCGTTTAGTAGATGGTTTTGTAAAGGATTATTCAGAGAATGAATAGTTTTAGATTTTTGTTTTATGAAGATATTTTATTTCAAAGGATTTAGTTGCTCTGTCTATATCGTTGTCACCAGAGTTATGGCGGTATCTTCAGGAACTTTGATTATAGTCACGGCTTCCATTTTCGGGGCATGATAGAGTTGGTATCAGAGCTTAGGTATGTGATTTTGTAGACTCCTAAGCCTAAAGTAAATTGTGTTTGAGATTAGATTTTAAGAATGTGGATTAGGTTGACAAATTATTCGATGTTTCAGCCTAAGAGTGAGATATGGGGCATGTACGAATAGTAGACCACATGTTAGTTGCCTTTTGGAATTCAAAGATTTTTAGCATTAACCAAAGAGGATGACTGGAAGGCAAGACTAAGAACTTTTGGTGTTTTTGTATAGCTCTATCAATTAGCAGCTATTGATGGTAAAGGTTGTTATTGCGATATATGAGTGATGTGGTGACCTACAGACGTAAACATTGGCGGATGAGTGTGTAGAATTTAATTTTGGGTTGATTTAAGGTAACACATTTGGCCATGATTGATTTGATAATAATTTGAACTCGTTTGATTGGAGACATCAGAGTGCACAACAAAAGCATAGTGGTTAGAACTTTAGTCTTTGGGGTTATGTGTAGTGCTCGTAGAAATTGGTTATCAATATTGGCTAAGTCAAAGTAGTATGTTTTAAAGGTTATTTGATGGTATTTGTTTTGGGGTCAGACTAGTGAAAATTGATGGGAATCATATTTCTCATTAGGTATTCTCGTGGTGTTGATTACTGAATTTCGTAGACATTGTAGGGTTGCAGTTTTCTTTAGGTCTTAGACATTGAGTTTGTGGTTTTAGTAGTTATTGGAATATGGATTAGAACATTGAGTTTGATCATGTCTTGAGTAACCAAGTATTTGAAGTACTAAGACATTGTGGGCTTAGCAATTCTAGAAATCGATGTCGACGATTTGATTAACTATTATTATATTTGTAAGGCTAACGGGCTCATTGATGTACTAGAGAGAAAGGGTGCCAATAACTTAGCAATTCTAGTTACTAGTTAGTCTCAATTGTTAGCGAAATATCATTAAGAGAGTATTGAAATAGCTTCATTTGTGACTTTGTACGGGCGTAGATTTTGATCACCTATAGTATGGGGCTGCAGGGGCAAGAAGAAAGAAATCTCACGGATTGGATCTGTAGAGTATAAGTCCCATGTCCCATATGGTTGAGGTGAAGATTGGTTACTACCTTTGGTATACTTTGAGGTTAAGTGTATTAATGTTAGGCATTGTACCTAAGCTATGGTTTGATATATTCTCATAATGATGCAACGGGAGCGTGTTTGTATTGTATTGGTGTCGGGTGATTTGAATTTGGATTGGAGTACCTTAGTTCAACGTGTTTCATTTGTTAGCTAGGTACAAATACTTCGAGGAGCAACCTGAATGTATTTTTGGATTGTGAGGAGCGTGTCATGCTCTCTAAGAAGATAGCATTTGCAAGAACATTAAGGTACATCTAATTCCGAGGACAGAATTCTTTTAAGGTGGGGAGAATGTAATACCCCAATATTTTTTATGCTATATTATTGCTTTAAAATAATTAAATAACTAAATAAGCAAGTTGTGGTCTTTTTGCTATATTATGAAAGTTTTGGTGCCTTTTGAATAAGAGGCTTACGTTCAGGGGGTTTCGTGTAATTTGCCAGTTTGGGGCTTTGATATAAATAGCCTTTTTCCCCTTCCAGCCTCCTCTTTCTTCCCGGCAGGCCGCCTCTCTCATTCTCTTCTCCATTTCAGCCCTAAATTGCTTGTGCTTTGGAGATTTGTGGTCTAAGATTCTGTAGACTCTTTAGACTTAAGCTTTCGATGATTTGAGATGAATTTTATGATGTTTGAGGAATAGTTCTGAGTAGTCTAGTTTTAGTAGTACTTATGTTTGAAGTGTTCTTACACAATAAGTTGTGATCTTATAAGTTTTTCACTATCTCAGGAACCATGCCGCCGCGTGCAGCTAGAAGGGATACTAGAGGTGGTCATAGGGGTAATAATTTCACTGGGGTCAACGTGGAAGCAGAAGCCCCTCCTACTCCTTTGACTGCAGATACCATTAAGGCATTCAACTGCCTAAATTGTACGACATTTGTTGGTGCAGACAAGCCAGAGGATGCAGAGGCTTGGTTAAGTAAGTTAGAGAAGAGGTTTAAGCTTCTGAACATCACCGATCGTCAAAAAGTGGACCTCGCGGTGTACCAGTTGGAGAACGAGGCTGACCAGTGGTGGAAGATGGTTGAGAGAACCCTAACTATAGAGGAGGAGCAGACATTAACTTGGGATCGTTTCCAGGAGATATTTCTTGACAAATATTTCCCCAGAAATGTGAAGGATGATATGGTAGAGGAGTTTTTGAAACTGGAACAAGGAGAGGATGAAACAGTCAAGGACTATGAGGCCAGATTTGCCAGGTTGTTGAGGTTTGCAACACATGTTATAGTTACTGAGGAGAGACGTGCAACAATGTTAAAGAATGGACTAAAATATGGCATCTGAAAGTTCTTGATAGCTGTGACTCTAGACACGTATGTTCAGGTCCTGGATAAGGCTCAGAGAGTAGAGAAAGATGTCGAAGCCGGGCGCAAGTATTGCAGGGATCAGAGGCAGAAAAGAGGAAGAGAAGAAAGTGGCTCAAAGGGAAAGGATGTGGTTTAGCAACCTAAGAGGAGGAACAACAATTTGGCTATCAAGGAACCTGGCTCTGATACCAAATCTGTCACCCCCCCCCCGACCCGGAGGCGGACCTTCACATACTATTTCAAAATATTCCTGCTTACGAGAAATATATACATTGAATATTTTACAAAAATATAACCTCGACAGAGGTAATCAGAGCTCTAAATCACATCCCAATGAAAAATAATTGCGTTCACCAACAAAGTCTAATAATTACAGCGAAATTCTAATATCAATAATCACCTCTGAAACTTGTGGGGTTCTCAATAGTCACTTATCAAAACTACTACCAATCTCTTATCTTCAAGTCATTAAAGAAGTCTAAAAATTAAAGAACAACTCCAAGCTCACGCATATAACTAACTCTTCTTCCTTTGTCTCAGCTTAATTACCTGAAATGGGAGGAGAAGGGGGGGTGAGCACAAAGCCCAGCAAAGATCACACAAACACATCCACAGAATACAACGTAGGTAATCAATAACATGTAGCTGAGTCAAAAAGAAACATATGGAAACAAAGTGTATAGACGAAAAATAATCTAGCACGACAATTCTCATTATGGGATATTAACCCGTATCAAAGATCAAATCAAAGTCAAAGTGTCACACTCGAATATTTGAACTAATAATCGAATACGATGCAATCACGCAATACGTGATTGTAAAGCAAGTTAACCTAAGCACGCGAAGGTTCTAAGTTCAAAGTTGCATACTGGTAGCAATTGCCATATCATGTCATGGTACCACATTAACCTAAGCACGTGAATGTTTTAAAATATTAGTTCAATTCAAAGAAGTTAAACGGATATCAAAGTATCTTATGGATACACCAGTCGCAAAACTATCAAAACTTGCATTCTAATAAGGACTACTTAATGATTTCAGAAACTATTCGATATTAGACTTGGATCGCAGAGGACGAAGAGACAAGTTTAATGGAAGTGGAATTGCTTAAATACGAGTTCGTACAGTTCCAGAAATTTCAAATAACGAAATATGAGGAAAAAAGTTAACAAACTTTATGAACCATTAAGAACTTGACAAGTGGCAAAGTCACTTTTGACATTTGGACGGCAACTTTTCATAAAAGAAGCTGAGAACTTCTTTTGGTAATGATCGGCAATTGCCAACTGCCAATATAAGCAACAGCACAGTAGCCGCACCGCAGTCGCATAGCAGCAGCACAACGGCCGAACAGTAAAAGAAAATGAGAACGAAGGGAACGATCAAGTTAGACTGCAAACGGCACAACAAAGGATGGGCGAAAACACTAGTTCTAACGATGGATATAATCGGTTTGATTATACAAAAAAAAATTCAGATTTGACAAATACCAATACTTCTAACGAAAGATAAATTTATTATTGACCAAAAATTAGAGAAGCGAAATCAATCAATGGCATAACAATAATGACGCAGACATGTACATGAAACCCTTACCTCAAATCTATGTAATAGTCTTTACCAAATTGCGATTGGTTCCGAAAACCTCAAAACCTAGATATTATAATTAACCCACTTACGTTAAAATCGTAACAATCACAATTCTACTATCATCAAATTCATCCTTATAATCAAAAGTGAGTTCAAGAATCTTACCAATTGTGCACAGAAGATTATAATCCTCCAAGACCCTAGTTTTCTCCTTCTTTTATTTCTCTGTAACCAAAACTGAATATATCGTAAACAGACTTGGCTAGCTCTCAAAAGTCTCTAAGAGTGGTAAATAATTTAAAGACCCCTAAATATTCATTACTTATTTCAAAATACCCCAAAAATAATTAAATTTGCAAAGATGCCCTAAACATAATAATAATTTAAATTCTAGTTATTTTGGGGTCTTACATCGACACTCTCCTTTAACCCTACACGCTCATACATAATTTTATCACCCACATATGTAAAAATACACACGATTAGGCCTATTAATCCTTCAACCGAATCTTGAAAATCCCAGAAAACACTTGTCCTGCACGGCCATGTTCATGGCCTCCACACTTACCCCACAGTTGTTAAAAACATACATAAACCCCATAAACACACACCATATTAAGCATGCTAGAGATTTGTGGGGGGTTTTGCCTGTTGACTTTGGCTCAAATCTTCCTCTTTCCTTGCTATTTTTTTCTTCCCCCTCCACGACCCCTGTTCTTTCTTCTTCTCTGTTTCTTGTTCTGTTCTGTTTATCATGTTCTTCCTTTTTTGTTTGTTTGTTTTTTTTCCTTTTCTTTTCTTCACCGAAAATCTTTATCAACCCATTATTAAATGATTAAATTAGCTTAGTCACTCAAGCTGGTAGGTGGTGGCAAATCCTAAAAAAAACATGATTTTCTAAATTATTTTTATATAAAATTACAAAAAGACCCCTAAACTTGACTTAATTATACAACAAACTCCAAATTTCATATAATTGCATTCAAGCCCAAAATTATTCCAATCATGCTCAATTTAGTTAAACATCGCTGAAAATATACACTAGCATTCATTTTATTATTTTTGATCACTAAAATCATAATTTACAATTATGCCCCCAAAGTTTTCAAAATTATGCAAATACTCCCAAATTTTTGAAAATTATATTTTTGCCCCCAAATATTTTGAAGCTCCTACACACTACTAATACCCAAACATTACTTAAATTTATCGCCCGTTTATTTTTCGGAGCACCGATGATTATTTTAACCCGCTCCTAAAGTTCGGGATATTATAATTTTATACAAATCTACCAATTTATTGTCTGGTACGTACTATCCCACCTCTCTTCTCGCTGTAATAGAAATTCTCAAGATGGCTACAATGTTATCAAAATGGAGATATATAGGACCCTTTGAGGAAATAGTAAAAGTGATGGATAAAAAATTTAATAAATATTGGAGTGAACTGCCTGTTATTTTTTCTGTTGCTACTTGTTTAGATCCTAGGTTAAAGTTGCATGGCGTGAACCAATACAAGAGATATCGATATTAATGTGCCATCCAGTAGAGGATACAACCGCACTCACAGCGAAAGTGAGCAAGACATTTGAGAAACTGTTCAACCTCTATCGTAATTCTGCTGACGTGCGCGGACGAGCTTCATCATCGACTGCTGAGAGGTATTATGCGCCATACCTTAAGGGCTTTGAACATCTAGTAGCAAGACAACTACCAGGTGAAGATACTTCTAATTCGGCAGGTTCGTCTACTTTTTTCTCTTTTAATGAGATTGGTGTATATTCAAATACTGATCATTGGTGATTTATCAATGCAAGAACATGTTAATTTTAATTTGTTAAATTTTTGAAAACAAAATCAAAACATGTATAAAACTTTAGCTCAAATTGCACGGGATGTACTGCCAGTGCAAGCCTCTACGGTTGCTTCAGAGTCGGCATTTTCAGCGAGCGGGAGGGTTTTGGATGACAGGAGGAGTCGTCTTAACCCCGAGTCGCTCGAGCTATGTGTATGTTGGAAGGATTATCTTGATGCGAAATACCGCGAGCAAGATAAACCGATTGATGATAGGAAGAGCAGTGACTCGGATGTTGAAGTACTTTCGGATGATTAGGTAATTTCTTTTTATTTTCCTTCTCTTAAGTTTTAAGAATAAAATTTCTCATAAAATATAAATTTTTTTTCATATATATATATATAATATAATATAATAAGTTTTTACAAGCAAGATATATATTTTTCCGTATATATAAAAAAATAGGTAACTTCGCCTGTTTGTTTACAAGCAGCCGGTCTCAAGCCCGGATAAAAGGAGGAGGGCCTATAAACACATTTATCTTCAATGTATATGATTTATAATGAAATAAAAGGATAAAGATTATATTCGTTAAATTGTGAATACTGGACATGCCTAGAGTACAATTTGCTTAAACAATAACAACAAATTACCATAATTAAAACCCTTATCTTGAATAACAAGAAAATGTAAAAAAAAATAATAAAAATTGGGCCCGGGCCTGGCCCAAGCCAGACTCTAAATGTTGGGCCTAGGGCCTGGGCTTGGACTGGGCCCAGATATCCCCAGAATTTGGCCCGGCCTAGCCCGTTTGGCAGCCCCCTTGGCCCGGCCCCGGCCCGTTATGCTGGAGGCCCGATGGGCTTGGGCTGGGCTGGCCCAAGCCCGGCCCATTTGACACCTCTAGATGAACTAACTCATTTGAATTTAGTTTTGACTATTGCATCCTTAAAAACACTCTCTAATATGAATAACAAAATTCATATATTTTAAAAATAAAAATAACATATTAGATTTAGAAGAGAGAAAAATAATATAATAATTATTTATTTTTTTAAAAATATATAAAAATAATGTAATGATTTGTTAATATTGTATAATATAGTAGTTTTTAGAATTCTTTTGATTAAAATAAAAACATTGACACACAAACAACAAATGACTGTGCATGTATTAGAAAAAAAATGTATAATTAAATCAAAAAATTCTTAATTATTATATTTGAGAACATTTAAACCTTTAAAATGTAAAAATATATTTTTGTAATTCTACAAAACAAATAATTAACCAATTCATGTTTGTGTAGGGCCTTATGATCAATGAAAAGACTTTTTTTACTTATACTTAATTAAGTTTTGGGCTAATTACACCCATGTCCCTCAGGTTTTGGGGGTAATTACACCCGAGGAAACAAAGTTTCAAAATGTAACACTTATGTCCATTGACAAACGGAATACAAAAATACTTAACGGTTTTGACAAAAAGACTTTATTGCCCCTGCAGCCCCTTCCCTCACCGCTGGCAGTCCCCTTCCCTGCCGACAGCCCCTTCCCTCACCCCGGCAGCCCCCTTCTCCACCGGCAGTCCCTTCTGTTCTTCCCCGAACAAAGCAATTCCACTGCAGCCCCCCATCGTCACAAATAGATCCACCAGTCGCCGACCATCCGAGACTCCATCGCCCCCCGTCCCTTTCTGTTCTTCGCCGAAAAACAGATCCACCTGTCGCGACCATCCGAGACTCCATCGCCCCCATACCTTTCTGTTCTTCGCCGAAAAAACAGATCCACCTATCGCGACCATCCGAGACTCCATCGCCCCCCATCCCCTTCTGTTCTTCGCAGAAAAAAACATATCCACCCGTCGCCGATCGCCCCCTTCCCCTTCTGTTCTTAGCCAGAAAAAACAGATCCACATGTCGCGACCATCTGAGACTCCATCGCCCCGTCCCCTTCTGTTCTTCGCCGGAAAAAATAGGTCCACTTGTCGTCGACCATCTGAGACTTCATCGCCCGCCGTCCCTTTTTGTTCTCTCTCAATCGGCCGGTATGGGTGGGTTGATCAAAATTTGCAAATTAGGGTTTTAAAACCCTAATTCGCAAATTAGGGTTTTCAAAGCCTAATTTGCAAAGATAGAGAACAAATCAAGGTTTTAAAACCCTAATCTATAAATTAAGGCTTAAAATCTTAATATAAAATTTTTAAAAATATTCAATACATACAGTACAAGGGGTAGTATCGTCATTTTAAAAATACGTATTGATGACATCATTAAAAAAGTATACTTTTTGGACGGAACCCTAACAGATGGACACGGGTGATACATTTGAAATACTTTTGGTCACGGAATGTTACATTTTGAAACTTTGTATCCTTGACTGTAATTACCCCATAACCTCAGGGACATGGGTGTAATTAGCCATAATATATATAATTTAAAAAGGGTACATCATAACTTCACAACTTTTTAATTCAATCACAATTTTGTTTGTTATTTAACTCAATATAGCACTAACACGACGATTTTATTACTATAAGTATTAAGATAATATTTATTTAAAATAATTGACAACTTAAATAAAGTAAGTATATAGTGACTTCATTATAAATATTTATTTTTTATAATTAAATAAGATAATTTTTTAAGTTGTACTTTCCTGAAAAAGTAAATAAGTTGCAGGAAGCCGTAATAAATGGGTCAAAAATACAAAGAATCACTGCATCCTCACGGCGAATCTGTGGAAGAACCAGCTGGAAATGGACTAATATAGCCGAGCCACACAAATTTCCACCTTTGACCATTTCTGAGAGCGATCGTGTCTTCCACATGACACCCTTTTCCCCACACACACACACACACACACACACACACATATATATATATATATATATATATATATATATATATATATATCTCTCTCTCTCTCTGAAGAACCACACGCACCATTGCCCATCCTCATCTCTCTCATTAATCCAATAATCCACCCATTTTCCCTCTCCGAACAAGCACCATTCCACAAACCCACAAGAACCCACCTCCCTTTACCATGGCCGATGCTCAGGGAAAAATCTCCGGTTGCCGGCGGCAGCCCAGTCGCCTGCAGCGGCGGGCGCCGGCGTCCATAAAGATCAGCCCCTCGAGGGACTGGAACGTCGCGATACCGCTTTTGTCGCCGCTGGTGTCGCCCACCTCGCCCAGCCGGACGGCCGAGAACAGATCTGGCAAGGATGAGAGCAAGAGGGAGCACCATCATCAGGTTGCCGAGCCGGGGAAGCCGATGGCGTACAAGAAGTGGCAGCACCCGGCCGCTCCGTTCTGCTACGAACCGGCTCCGTTTGTGCCGTTTCTCTGTTCCGGGATGATGGATAGATCGTAGCCGTTGATATAGATTTGCCTTTGTTTTTTTCTCTCTCTTTTTGCATCTAACGGTGTATGTTTTAACTAGCTTCTTTTTCCTTTCTGATATTTGGGGTATTTTGTGTTAATATAAATACCTTTTTGGCTCCCATTCTTAGTTGATCAAATTTCTCTATATACCAGTTATAACAAGCTTTGATGCCCGTCACAAAATTTTGGGACTTTATAAATGTGTCTAATCTTAACTTCAATGTGTGAATTAGTATAAAAAACAAGTATAGTTGTTTCATTTTGTGCAATATACTAGTATTATTTGAACTTTGAGCCTCCTCTTTGTACGGTAGAGGATCCTACATTCGTAAGTAAAATGCTTAACAGCAGAGGAATGTCCTTATTCGATGCTTAAGCATTACAAATTGCTACGGTCTTGCCTTCTTTTCGGTATTTGTTTCTTTAAGTAAAGAATTTGGAACTGGTACCGTAAAGTGTCCACCGTTTCAGCTGCATCTTGTAAACGACCGTCAAGAACAGATAGATAGTTTAATGGGCACTTCTCAGTGCTTCGAGATATTATTGGTCATGGGTGCACTGAATTTGCGGTTATAATGGGTTTCGCGTGGTGAGATCCAACATGAATGCGTAGCTTCTGCATCATGCTCCTTTAGTAACAGTCAGAGCTTTGTCCTTTTGGTTACTTTGGTGGTGAACAAGTGTTACCGCTAAATGCTATGAGTAACCTCATTTCCAAAGCAAGCGACCAACAATTTAGAGTATATTTGAAATTGATCTAGTTAGATTTGATTTATTTTTTATTAAATTTAGTTATCAAGTGTTTGTAAAAAATAATAGGGATCTTTTAAAAGATAAAAAATAATTAAAGCATAATTCGAAGAAACAAAAGTTACGAATTAATCATTTTTGTATGATCAGGTTTGTTTAAATGGAGTACCTACCTAAATAATCTTACAAATTGCAAAAACTCAGCACCTTTTATTTAAGGTTTGTAACTTTTGGCAAATAAAATATTGAATTTTGACTGTGGGCATTTAAAACTTAACGTTTTCAATTTAAAGCAATTGGATAAAAAATCGACTGACTGTTTAAAAATAAGTGGATGACCATCTATGCATGCATTTCACTCGGCTTTTTAAGGGCAAAATTGTCCAACCCCTTTTCATCTTTACTTCTTTCTCTCTAATTTCTAACACCTTCTCTTTTCGCCAGTGTGTTTTTCACCCATAGCCACGACCACAAACCATCACTGTCGCCACCCATAATCACCAACTCCAACCCCTTGCCACCAAAACCACCTCTGCAAATGCCCACCAACCACCAATCAATAGAAAGCCGCCGCAGCCGCAACCATCACCTAAAGCCATGGCCGCTCTCCAACTACCAATCACCAATCAATGCCCCAAATTATTCCAACAGGCTCGAGTCTATTTGAAATTTATTTTAGATAACAACTTGATTAAATCTTAATGGACTTTAAAAATAAGCTTTAAGCTATTTTTTGTAAGTTTAGTTTTCAATTATAAGTGGTATATATGTAAAAAAAATACTCAAATCAGTTTCAATGCGGCAAGCAGTCAGTTTCCAAAGAAGAAAAAGATTTTTACAACTAAAGAATATCTATCTTATCAAATAGTGCAACAGAACCTTACTTATTGTGGACCGAATATTGTGACTACAAACGGTGTGCAGTGGTGATTGTGCTACCTTTTAGGCTTCTGATGCTCGATTTGCTCTAGGGTCACTTGATGAGAAATGCCCGGCTCTTGCTTACGATGGTAAAATTCATATAACCATAATTTTGATGGTAAGATATATTTATCTAATCATTTTAGAAAAACACAAAAGTGCCAAGGATAGTACTCTTAAGAGTAGTCGATCAAGGCTTGGATGTGACAAGAATATTGCATTATGGAAAGAAGATTTTCACAAAGAAGGAATATCTTCTAGGATATCTTTTCTATTGTAAGAGGGGACCTAAATTTTGTGCACTTCCTTCGTGTGATATAATTTTGTCGATACTCCAAATTACAATTGGACAATTTGTTTTGCATGATTTGTTGTCTTCTTCTACCTTCAGTATGACCATTCACGACCATTTGTTTTATTCCTTTTGAACATGACCATTCAAATCCAATCAGACCAGCCTGTTGAATCAAACTTCTATACGGGTGACGGAATGTTAGATGTATGGTCTGCATCAAGTTTAGAAATATACAAAGATAACAGATGTGTATGCATCATGAAGAAGATTATAATAAGAGAATCCACAGAGTTTCAAGCAAGTGATCATTGACTAAAGATAAGACCTAGACGAAATGTGGGTATTCACATGGTTGTCTTTATGGAAAATGCTTACCAAGCATGACATGATGCCTTTGAATTTTCCATGTTCAAAGTATACAATAGTCATGCTTTGTGAGTATTCAGGAAAGCCGGAGGGGCCAATGGTTTTTATGGCCAGATTGTGGTAAAAGAGTAGCCCGAGGGGGAAGGATGTTACGGTTTGGCCGTCGATCAGCGTTGTCGTGAAGACGAAAGAGGGTACGTTTTCGTTCTTCCTATCGAACGGTGCCATTTTTGGTTACTTTTTCCCTACCAAACAGTGTCATCCGTGGTGCGTCAATTGTATGTGGTAACACTCGAACTTGCTTTGCCTGTAATGTGTCAAGAGAAGGCATTGCTACCAAGCGCAACAGTGAAGGATAGCGTGACGCAGAGCTGAAGCTTTCAGGAACACACAAATACAGAACATTCTGTTTACGTGCACGAGTACTTTACACCTTCAAAAATTAAAGATTACTAGTGTACAGATGTTTTGGCTGAAGGATTAATTTTTGCTTCCTCATTAATCCTCGTAACTGTCTAAGAGCTTTTCAGCTCAGAATTTCCTGAAGTTTCAGAGGTCTTAGCATGGAAGAACTACGTCCAACCAAGGTCAGAAGTTCTGATGCAAAATTGATCACTCGAATAACATAGAATAGGGAATGCTGGCTGCCATTTGATCGACCAAAAGGCAACAAGTTTACTGTCATCTTCGTCGTGACGACTATCACTGTTATTGACAAGGAAGGTAATCGCGAGCTCGATATAAAGATCCTAACAGTTGCAAGCTCTGTTAAGCATTCAATCATTATCTGCTAGAAGTACTTTCTAAAAGGGGAAGCCTTATGATGGAAGATGGAATCCTTTTCCAGTCAACGTAGTGAAGTGCAAAGCTTGGCATTTTCAGAAGTTTTCCCGACAAACATCAGTGGAAACTGATCCCAGATGCTAGCACAAAAGTATACCTATTTATCAGAGTGACATGCCCCATGGAACTCACTACAGCTTTGCAGGGCCAAAAGGCACACAAGCCTAGTGATATAGTAGCCAATATTTGCCTCATCACTGCTAGTTTTGCACATAATTGGCCCTCGACTCCATTTGGAAACTTGAAAACATCTGCATCTCTGGTTATTATTACCAAGCACTCCAAGGTTCCCAAATGATCGAGTTGAATCTCCAGATGAGAGAAAGTAGGAGAACAGAGGACTGTAGATGCTGGCTCCAGGTTTCCTTTACATCTTTGCTTGACTTGGCACATCATTTGTTGTCACATGTACTCTCTCATAAAGCTTATGAAAAAACATCAAATAACAAAATTAAATAAGGTCTTCTTATTTAGCAAGCAATCTTATGAATTATGATGCTTCTGTTCGTAGGAAGAAGAAAAGAGACGTATGGTACATAATTCAGAGACAAGGAACACCTTTTGAAACAATATTTTCCTGTCATTCAAATGTATTATGCCAGCAAATGTATTATGCCAGCCTTGAGGAGGGTACGTTTCCATCTGCTCTCGAGATCGAACAACTAGTTGGCAATGCATACCACGTAAAGCAGGAAAAAATTAGCAGAAAATATGTTACAATTCGGTATGCTGCAAAATACGATATGTCACGATGATGATATTTTCTCGTATAAAATGATCAATAAGAAGTCGCATTAAGACTATACTCTTGTACTGGCACTGAACAGAAGTACATATTTCGTATCGGGCCAACACCAAAGCCTTAAAAATAGGCTCTTCATCATTGATATATCATCGTCCTCGTCCTCCCCTAGAGAAGGTTCATCATACTCCCATAAGCATGTCTGTGACAAGGTAACCTATTCTAACTGAGTCACGCTTCAGATATATGCCACAGAAAACATTCAAGAATGAAGTAAAATCAACAATGATAGACTAGTAAAAGCGAAAAAAGTCTTTCCTATAACTTCCCATAATAAGGTGCTTTAAATTCTTCAGTGCGGATAAATATTATCAGCTAAAGAAGTATCAAAGTTCAATTTATATCAGATAAAGAAGGGGAAAAATTCTACTAGTTAAGAACTTAAGTAGTCATGATCGTCAAGGCCATCATGCGGTGGAATGGTTAGAACTCTCTGCTTCGTTTCGAAGGGGTGACGTAAAAGCAGCAGCAGCTTGTTTTCTTTGTTCATCAAAAGTCTTGAAGCCGGCCTCTTGATTAGTAGTAGTAAGCAGGAGCTTGAGATGGGAATTTTCCCTTACTATGTTGGGGAGTTTTCTGTTCCTAATTCCGTTGTCATGTGCTCAGAAAGGGTGGTGGTCATAACTTGGAAAGCAAACATCAGCAAGAAAGTAAAGGTCTCTCGTCACTTAAAAGTTGTGTTCATTGAATCCTTTAGCGACAAATACTAATTTTAAACAAGGCTGTATATAAGTGGAGCTGGAGCCAGACATGGGAGTGTTTAAGCTGGGTTCATATATCTCCATGTATGTTTGAGCTTGGCTCCTGTTCGTTATGAGCTGAATATGGATCTTTAATCTCGGCACGAGTTTGTCAACCCAAAACTTAGCCTCAGCTCGGCTCGTTGTCTTATTTTGCAAAATGAGTTAAAATGATTGGAGGTTCAGGCACTTCCGTTAACGGATTTCTAGGTCTTGATGAATGTTGGAGATTCAGAGTCGTAATCTGGCGTGATGTGCGTAGGTGTGTGTAAGAGAAAGAGAGGGTGTGCGCGTGTACGTGGAAGAGTGCATGTGTGTGTCTGCACGTGCGGGCATGAGGGCAAGTGTGTGTGTTAGTGGAGAATGTTGTGTATGTTCGTAAAAGAGTTGTGTATGTTCGTAAAAGAGTGTGTGCGCGTGCGCGCATTTACGAAGAAGAGGAGAAGAAACGCAAGGGAGAAATGTGTGAGCGGGCTTGAGGGTATTATTAGGATCTTGGCAGTTCTAAATGGAAAAGGAGAGGAGTTGGGCTGCATACTTAGGGCTTGGTTTGTGTGTAGGAAACGTTTGGATATTGTATTGGCCTTGAATTTAAAAAAGAAAAATTGGGTTCAGGGCATACCGGATAACTCTTCTATGTTTTAAACATCATAAATGCCGATATATTATATGTTGACAAGCAGTTCACGTACGAATACATTATCGAATAGTTTGAAGTGTTCATGCTAAGTTCGTTTAATAAGAGCTCTTTAAAAAAGTGTTTAGCTTTCGTTCATCCATTACACAAACGAACATAAAACAAATCTTTATGAAACGAAACATCAGTCTTTTATGAACATCGTTCATAACATCCCTGATTTTCATTGTGTCCTTTAGCGACCAAATCAACTTCGTCAAGTGCTATACGACTTAAACCGTTCACCACATATAAAAACTTTAATTCTACCCGAACCTCATCCATCGATTACATGATAAACAAATTTATTGTTTTCTCTCATGGAAAAAGAGGTGACCTTTTGCAAAAATGCAGAAATTTTCTATTTACCAGTACATTGCAACAATTGAGAAAGTTAAAAATGGCATTTTGTCACTAGGAATGTATTTTTATTCTAAATAATAAGTTACAAACTCATCGGTTTGGATTCATGAAGATTCATTGCAAAGGTAACGCGCACAATGAAAGTGATGGAATTGCTAAAGTTGCAGCGGAGGAGAGGCGAAGGCGAGGCATGTTTAAGTGGTTTAAGGCTAGCGTGTGTGGATGATTATGCTATAGTTACGAAGACACAGTCGGAGTAATTAGCTCGGTTTTGATTTTTCTATTTTCTTCTTTTATCAAAAAGTTACTCATCAAGTTATCGTCATTAACTTCTGAATCTGGAATTAATACTTAGTGGTTCAGGACTAATGGTCTCGACACACAAGTATAAACCAAAAATAACTACGAATAAATAACAATATTGTGAGATAATGTTAACCAAAAGTACACCCCAAGAACCTAGAAAATCTCTATGCATGCCTTCCAACTAAATTATTAGAGGAAAAAAAATGAGAATTTTGAAGCTACGTTACAATACGGAAGGACAAATAAAACCACAAAGCTAAGTCAAAGCTATAACTTATGTACATACGCTATACAAGTGGGATGCTTCTGAACAGATGAACTTAACTGATGAATCCATCCTCTTCATTAGATTTTATGCATCTCATTTATATTCATTAAGCTTGAAGCTGGGTTTTCATGGACAATTGGTATTGAATTGAAGGTCTCTTATCCACCCTGTGGAGCTTGACATGTTCAACCTCTGCTAGCTTTTAGGGATCGTTAACTTCGGGTATCAAATATCTGTCAAAGGTTACTTTATGAAAGAACTTATTAGTATCTACTTGACAAGTACTTTTGAGAGAGACATTACCCTACGATAGGAGTCTTAGGAGGACTCAAATTGTTACATGTTTCTTCTAAATCCACTCCTATTAAGTTTAATTCGACAATCAAATACTGAGTGGTTAATTTCAGAAGAAAGGCAACCTTCATGCTTGTTTCTATTTGCTTCATTATTATTTTTTTCTTTTTCTGAGAAAGGTTAGAAATATATGTCAAGATAAAATAGCTCGAATGTACATATGAAGCATTAACTAAAAGAACAGATGTATGGATGACACCCCCATCCAAGGATAAGACTAGAAGAACTGCTACCTATTAGAACCAAAAACACCACAAAGTTTTTTTTTTTTGAACATAAAGTTATTTCACTTTGAGAAACACGTGTAAACCCTAACCTTTTAAAAGTGTTTTTGCGATAACAAAGCATGATCTGTTTTTAATATTGGAATGAGATAACCCCAAATAGAAGCAAAAAGAAGACCTTTGCTCTGAAGATTGACTGAGGATGAGATCAAGACTGGATTGGGTACTGAGATTATAATCTCTTATGTAACTAGTCTTAAATCTGCTGACACCCATTACATGATTGCTCTTATAGAAGGGGAAAAAACACTTTTAGCTCAACTTTTGGTGTTAGAGCCTAAATAAGAGATTGTGATGATTTCTTATTTCAGAGAGTTCTGTTTTGACCAAAAGCTTCATCTTGAAGTTGGCCAACTTAATTCTTGTTCTTTCTGCTTTCTTCCATTTTCAGTTCAGTCCTTTCTTCTTCTTCTTCTTCTTCTTCTTCTTCTTCTTCGTAGAACCCGTACCTCGGGGCAATACTCTTGTTACACAGTTACAGAAGGTTTTAGAATCTGACATATATAAAAGTAATATGGGATATCTGAAGAAAGTTTCGTTTTTAAAGCATATAAGGTTGATAAAGAATTTCAAGAAAACTTGAGACCACGTCTATTTATTATGATATATATACTTGTCAATTTCACTACGTATTCCAAAACAATGTTAATACTCTTGCAATCTACCAACATGATATAAAAAAATGATGAGTAAATTGTTCATTTCGAAGAAACACACATCGGGAAAAATTTGACGGTTTTCTATTTTTTGTCAAGTTTATCAAATAATCCAGGGAAGTTGGATTATGCTAGCACGGATGAAAGCAAGCATCGAAAAGGCAGATCCTTTCCGAGTTTTGTGTAATAAGAATCATTTCTCTAAATGCTAGTGTCAAATACTCGCAGCAATTCTATTTTTGAAAGTAATAAAGGCTTGAAAATCTGGTTCATAGCTTCCAACTTATCATAGGTGATAACTTAGTGGTAAATGTATCTTCTTCGTGCAAAATATACACAAGTTCTAGTCTCGTGATAGCTGGTTACTTAGAGCAAAGAAATTCAATCATCATGACTAACAAAAATAAAATAAAATAAAATACTAATGAGTTGACGATAGTGTTAAAAAATACAACTTTCAAAGATAAAGGGAGAATTTAATCCTTGGATGAGCAGTTGCTAGGCCACATTATAAGGTGAGAACGCATTTTCTAAGACGTACCATCAACCTTTGAACAAATGGGGGATAACATTTAAAACGTTAATGCCATTCTTATATATAAGCATCCTTTGAAAATAGTATGCCGGTTGATATGAAGTCATTATCTGCAACATGTACTATCTACTTGTTTTAGGGTTACAATTTGCCAAAAAGGGTAAACCTAAAACAACAATAACACAAAACAGAAGGCAACCTCTCCATGAAAGTGACAACAATAAGCCATTGTTGTTGTTATAAAAGTTAGAGATGTCAAAAGGGCGGGCGGCCCGCAGGCTGGCCTGACCTGTTTTTGGCCCGAGCTGGCCCGACTCTTTTTTGGGCTCGGACTGGTAGGGCTTGGGCCAGGCTAGGGCCAGACCGAATTATTTGAGAAACAGACTTGGCTCGGGTTTGGCCCGGCCCGATCTTCTTTTGGCTCGAAAACTGACCCCCTTTTGGCCCTAAGGTTGGCCCTATTTCTAGTCCTCTTTTGGCCTACACACAGGCCCTCTTTAGGCCTAGTATTATTGTATATACATATTATTATATAAGTGTGCGTGTCCAACGATGATCGAATGAGTAATGAATCTGAACATGAATTATGATGATCGTTCTTCCTTGGTGTAATAATTAAAGATATGTTTGACGTAAAACAAGAATTATATTACAAAGATTACAATCGAACTGTGAGAAATCATGAGCCTCTTTGAAGAGGCCTTGCCGGTCTTGGATGGGCCGAACTTATTTGTCAATAAATACCAAATCGACTAATTCTACCCTCTTACATATAAATTAGTATTGGTACCGTGCGTAAAAAAATAACTGTTAAAATACATATAAAAAGTTAGTATTTATATTATTAAATAATAATAACAAAATAGATAGTAAAATAATAATATTATTTTCACTTTTTATGAGTTTTCAATCACTTTAAAAAATAATTATTATTCTTTCAGAAATGAAAGAAGAAGTAAAATATCAAATAGTAGAAATAGTCTCTTTCAAATAATAATAATTGTTATGTGTTAAAATTTTATTAATAAAGCTCACCAAGAAGAGTATGAAAAGGTATAACATATAATAAAAAATAAAATGAGAGACAAATAAATATGTATCTACATACATATATATATATATATATATATATATATATGTATATGACTTATAATAATGAAATAAAAGAATAAAGATTAGGTTCGTTAAATTGTGAATATTAGACATGCCTAGAGTATATAAAAAAAAATTTAAAAATGAGAGAGAGAGCAATTTGCTTACATAATAACAAGAACTTTAGTCATAGTAATACATTACAATTTACTTAAGTAATAATAAGAAATTACCGTAATTCAAGCCTTTATTTTGAATAACAAGAAAATGCAACAAAAAAAAATAGGGCCGGACCCTAGATATTGGGCATAGGGCCAGGGCTTGAATTGGGCCCAGATTTTAACTTCATCCGGCCCGGCCCGGCCCAGTTTACAGCACCACCGGTCAGGCCCGACCCCGATAAGCCCGGGCTGGCGACCCAAGCCCGGCCTATTATTGACGTCTCTAATAAAAGTGGTAGCAAAGTCAGAGAAACTTCGGAGGGCAAGTTCAACAGCTTTCCTTGATAATTTGTCCCCACAAAAGTGATTCCAAGCACAAACTTCCATGCAAATGGGGGCGGATTTGTTGGGCAATCAACCAGTTTCTTGTTTGCTTTTTCTTTTTAGTCCAATTTGGTGACATCTCTTTCCACGAACAAACCCTACATAGTTCCACACATAATGGTAATGGAGTAGCTGATCAAGTCATCTTGAATTTCTCTTTCCCTTTTGAAAAGACAGAACCTTCAAATGTAAGATAGAACCTTCAATTTGCTAACAATAAGCTCAGAAAGATAAAAATGGCCATTAAGGGACTAATTTTCCAAGAATGACCCTGATTATGAAATAGAGGAAGCATTAGGATGCCTTGGATCTCCATTAAGAAGAGTTCCAATAGTGCACTTTTTGTTGTTCTCTGTGGCCAACTCTTTAAATCAATGAATGAGCTCTTCCCAGAATTATAGATGGATACTGAGGTAGACCTGGCTTCTTTTTTTTTCTTCCCCTCATTGTGATTCATGTGGTAGGAATTAACTTAAAGAGGATGGGAAAAGGGCCTCTTATGTAAGTTAATTAATTACTTGCCATGATTGAAAATGAAGTATAAGTGACAATAATGAAGCAACGGTAGATCTAAGATTTGTAGGACAAATACACACGAGAGATGCCAAGTGATCGAGTAATGCTCTTGCCAAGGGTTAGAGCAGGGTATCATGTATGCAACTTTTATCCAAAATTTTGATAGAAGACTCTTTACGCGCTTCATAATATTAAAGTAAAGAAAATAAAACAAAAAACTGGAAGCTGCAACTGATCTTGCTAACTCCTGTCTCCTTTAAAGAGCAAGAGCTGGTAGGAGGTGTCTTTCTCCTACTCCATCTCGAGGTTACCACCATTTGTCCTCTAAATCCTTCCTTCAATTAGGGTACCCAAGTAATGAAGCTGTCTCATAACAGTTGAGCCAAACCCACAAGAATTAGTCATATATACAACTCAACATAGACAAAGTGCCTTGGTGTATTATTCTTTCCTTTTTGTCATTCTGTGATTGTCTTTGGATCTCTTTGTGGTTAAGTTGTGTCTGAAGAAAGCTTTGTCCTTTTAGAAACAAAGATACCAACTCCCACTATGTGGTTACTTTTTGACATAATCATCCATGATTTAGACTGGATTTCCGTCACAAATTGTCTTTACCTCGCATTGAAACCCAAATCCATTGCCAAAAGCTTGAAAGGAATGTCAGCAGTGGTCATTTGTAATGTTTTCATCCATTCACATTACCTTGGCTTTACTATTCAAACTTCATCACTATCTCTGGACCTTTGTTGATTTTAGTTGCCAATTCCAATCATAGAAAAATTTGAATACTATGTGATTTTGCATGCACGCGTATATACAATATTTCAACGACACTGTAAAACTGAACTTGTATTGAGTTTGAAGATTGAGCCTAAACTAGCATAGTTGTCAAAGATATTTACAAAAATCACGCATCGCGCCTTTAGTAAATGCGCTCATGGTTTCAAATGAAACGGCAAAAAGTTGCTTACCGAAATCTAGAATAATTGCAATTAATTGGTGATCAGTATCAATTTCTCCAAATATAATGTTATATGGCTGATCAGTACAAATTCTTTCAAATATCAAAGGAATCTCTTTCTCTGAATGTCACTGGGTGACTACTCAGACAAAAGAGTCCAACTACCAAAGAACTGTGACAATATAGTGTTTTGACTTGTGAACCAACGAGTGCGTTTACGCCACAATCTGCTTTCCCATCCCAACAGTATACTTTGACTTTCAAAGTAATACAGTACTACTAGAATCTATGACTTTGTATGTCTTAATAATCCCTGCGTACACTACACTTGCAAGAAGATCACATGAATAGTAAGAGTGCTCACAATCTGCTCAAGTTACATACATATGGATTTGATGCCCAACGGCGTCTCCTCCACCACGCCGTTCTGAATTTTCAAAATTTAATAGTGATCATATTTATCGTTTCTGTTTATTTCGAAATTATGTTGGCCAGTTTAAGTTCCATAGTTAAGTTATCTGTTGTTGCTTGTAATTGTTTTTAGTATTTTTTGTACCCTGTTTTTATGGTCAAATATTTGTTTGTAATCTTTTAGATTGTGCTTCGATGTTTAAATTAATAAAAATTTTCGTTTGCCAAAAAAATAAAATAAAAAATACATACATATGTGACCAATATTATTTGCATGGTGAAGTATTTGATTTGATGTAATATGAACACAAAGTTGTCCCCCGTCAAAGATCTGTCTCTCTGGTTTAGCCTCACCTGATTCTGATCATACGCGAAGATTCTTGAATCAAATAATGAACTTCCTGCTTTACCCTTCATTTAAGCCCTCCATGTGTTCATTAATGCAAGGTTTGATGTTTGGCCAGAGTCTCATTATTTAACCATATATAATAATCTACCACAAAAATGAAAATAGAAACCTCTCTCTCTCCCTCTCTCTCCCTCTCCCTCTCTCCCTCCCCCAAGCCACAATGTTTAAAGAGGAAAACAACCTAGCTGCTCCATCCGAAATATTCCCTTTTGAGGAGTGATATTTGATAAGCTTAATTGCTCAAAACTCTGAGATTTTCTAAAACTAAAGCTAAAATTTTAACGTTTATTAATAGGCGGAAAAAACTGTTAAGCTTGTCATGTTTTGCAATTGAAGAATTTTAGTAATGGGAGCTAATGAGTCCGTTAGTAGTCAGAGATATTTCTCCCTTTTAGGTTCCTTTTTATATTTTTTAGCAATTAACTTTTGTTAACCAAATTCAGGAAGGAATCGAAGTACATGTGATTAACGAGATTAGGAGGAAGGGTAGGATGGTCATTTCTTATTTCTTTCCTTATTCTTTCTCCCAGTTCCCTAATCACCGACGCCCTCCACCTCAATCCACTCATGGTTGTTGCTTCGGCCCGTGCAGCCTCTGCCCTGTTCCCCACGCTCCCCTACCGCTGTCATTTGCGTCTCTCTTGCCACCGCTCTTTCTCCTCTGGTCTCGCTGCGCTGCTTAAGGCGACGCACCCATAATGGAGCCCCAACCCAACACCATTAAAGCTACAATGCTATAGGTGGTTATTGGTTATGCTCCTAGTGGTGGTGATTTGGGCATTGGCTTGGGTGGCTGGGTAATGATGGAAGAAGGAGAAGGAGGCGGGTAGGTAGAGGTGAGGAGGTAAGTGGTGATAGAGGTGGAAGAAAAAGGGTTTGGACATAAAAAGACAGAAATACCGCTTACTACTAACGGAATCATCGACTCCAATTAGTAAATACTTTCAATTCTAAGACATAACATACTTTGCCTATTAATAAATCTTGGAGTTTAAACTGTTGTTTTACAAAAACTTCATGGTTCAAAGTGCAACTAAGCATATTTGATATTTCCACTTCAAATATCTAAAAGCGAATGGCAGAGTAATTCAACAAAGAGCATCGCTCTTCATTAAAACATTGTACTAAGAGTAGTCTTACTGACACTCTCTCTTGGCTAATGATGGGGGCAATTAATTCAAGCATATATATTATAAAAATATACACGTTGCTCTTGCTAGAGCGTCACTAGCAAAAGAAGGAGTTTCCATAAGACTAACCTTCCATTGATGACAGGCCAGAGGAGAATGTGGTAATCTGAAGACATGAACAGTTGAATTAGGTACACAGAAGACCCGCAGACGTAATACTCACAAACTCCTTTTTGGCCTTCTTCCGAACCTGCCACTCCTTTTCAAAAAACTCCCCTCACTACAAATCAGATTCCCATGAGACAAAGCCAACCCTGAAAAATCACTCCATTTTCCCCTTTCTTCACTCAATTACGCCTTCCCCCACGCCTCCATTGCTGCCACAGCTTTACCCTCCACGCGCATTTGTGCGCTGTTCCAAATCCAGCTTTCTTCAACACACCGAAATCATATTCGTACGCATTCTCCACGCTTCCATGGTCTGTCCTGCTCATAAATACACCAGCTAAGTTAATACCCATTTGGGTTTTTCAACAAGCGCAATCAAAGTCAGTCAGTAACCCACCTCAGATCTAACAAATTTCCACGAACCCAGATCTAAATACCCTTATTTTCACGGCCAAAATGGTGGCCGAGCCCTGGTTACTCAAGATGGGCAACCAGGTGAGCACCAATCTCAAGCACGCACTCCTCATCGAGACCTCAAAAAAGGGCACCAAAAAACAAGACCAACCGGTGAAAAATATGATAGGAATTCTGTCCTTTGAGGTCGCAAATGTGATGTCCAAGACAGTGCACCTCCACAAATCGCTCACCCACAACGAGATCTCCAATCTGAAACACACAATCACAAGCTCTGATGGCGTCAAAGCCTTAATTTCTCCGGACGAGGCCTACCTGCTCGAGCTGGCACTGGCCGAGAAGCTCGACGAGCTAAATTTTATAGCGGGCATTGCGTCTAGATTAGGCAAGAAGTGCACGGTGCCCGCCTTAGTAGGGTTTGAGCACGTGTACGGAGATGTGGTGAGCGGAAAGATTCACGTGAGGGAATTAGGGTTCTTGGTGAAGGACATGGATGGGATGGTGAGGAGGATGGAGAGGTATGTGGGCTCCACGGCGAGCTTATATAGCGAAATGGAGGTGCTTGGTGAGTTGGAAATGGCAACGAGGAAGTTCCAGTTGAACCAGCACGAGGAGAGCAGGAAGGCCTTTGAGCAGAAGCTCGTGTGGCAGAAGCAGGACGTGAGGCATTTGAAGGATGTTTCGCTGTGGAACCAGACGTTCGATAAGGTCGTTGAGTTGTTAGCGAGGACGGTCTGCACGATTTATTACAGAATTTGCGTTGTGTTTGGCGATGCAGTATTGGGGCGAGATTTTGCGAGTCACTCAGTTGTATCAGGCGCGCGGGTTGGGGCTAGTGGGAGTTTGGCTCGCTTGAGTGCACAATGCAGGCAGAAATCCGGTCGTGTGAACGGAAAATTCAGTGTTTCTGAGGCGATAAAGCCAGCTTTAAGCAAGAGTAGTTCGGGGGCAAGCAAGAGGGGGATGAGTTTTAGGTCTCCGATTGTGTCAAAGAGGGTGGAAGTACAGGTGTTTAGGGAGGAGGATTTTAATTTTGCATGTGGGTTGGGGCCGGGGAGGCTTTTCATGGAATGCCTTAGTTTGAGTAGTTCTGGATCCAAAGTGGATGATGATGTTGATGATGTTGGTCATGATGATAGAAGTAGTCAAATCTCGGGTTGTTATAGTGTTGCGAGTACTATGAAGAGAGAGCACCCTGGTCATTCAGGTTGCTTTATTCGGTCTCCAATTGGTGTTCCTTTTAGTGGAGATCATAGACATTTCGATGGTAGTGTGACAAACAGTTCAAGATTTGGCCCCAAAAGTAGATTAATGGTGTATGCTCCTCCTAGCACTATTGGAGGCTCTGCTCTAGCTTTGCACTACGCAAATGTCATTATTATCATAGAGAAGCTGCTTCGCTACCCACATTTGGTTGGCGAGGAAGCCAGAGACGATCTTTATCAGATGTTGCCGACAAGCTTGAGGTGGTCTTTGAAGACTAATCTGAAGTCTTATGTCAAAGATATGGCAATATATGATGCCCCCCTTGCCCATGATTGGAAAGAGAGGCTGGATGGTATCCTGAGTTGGCTTGCCCCTTTGGCACACAACATGATCAGGTGGCAAAGTGAGCGTAATTTTGAGCAACACCAAATTGTTACGAGTACCAACGTTCTCCTGCTCCAGACATTGTATTTTGCTGATAGGGAAAAGACAGAGACAGCTATCTGTGAGCTTCTTGTTGGGTTGAATTACATATGTCGTTATGAGCATCAACAGAACGCTTTACTGGACTGCGCAAGCAGTTTTGATTTTGATGACTGCATGGAGTGGCAAACAAAGTACTGAGCTTGTGGTTCTTCATTACGTTGTTGGATTTGAATACATGATGATGGTGGTAGTTTATCTCGACTTCCAGCACCTGTATAAAGTAGATGATAGTTCAACATGCTGTGAATATCAGAGCTGTAGACACCGGTAACATCTATTGTTTCTATAAGGGAGCTGATTGATGTACTTTTGCAATGTTCGCTAAGCTTAGACTTCTGAAGTACATAATTCCACTTTATGAAATCAAAGTTATCTTTCACCTTTTAGAATCTGATTATATTGCCTGTGTGCAGTTACGTTGCGGTTACTTGGGTGGTATCTTTTACCTATTGTTTCTTGCAAATTTTTTGGTGAGACATATCTAAGAGTGACATTATTGGTTATGAAATAAGTCGTTGCATTTCTGTAATAATGACTGTATGAACCAAATCTCTCTTCCGCCAAAAATATAGATATGCTATAAATGAACGCAAAATAAGTTCTAGATTTAGTTTCTTGTTCCTCGTCATGACCGGTATATTCTGTGGTTGAGATTTGCTGTTAATGAGAGAGGACGGAAATCTGCGTGCATTTTCCGATACAGAGGATTATGAGATATGAGCTACATCTTAAATGATTAAACAGATAAAAAAGCATTTGAAAATTGCAAGTAGATCTCATTTTCAAAATTTACATAGCGGTAAAGGGGTTAATATTCCATTATGACGTGGAGGTCACGTGTTTGAAGCACAGAATAGCCTCCATACACATGTCGGGATAAGCCTACATATATCAGCCCTCCCAGACCCCAAGGGCAGTAGCCTCTCTACAGTGGGCCTTCCCCGCAAAATATACTTTTTGACCTCCTCGGATATGGAAATCCACTTAATAGCACTTTTAGGAGTTGACAACTAAAGTTTCTGTTGTTTTTCTAGAATATTAGTTATTTTCCAACTTGTTCATGTTACGTTGGCAAGATAAACTTAGAGAAGTCCCTGCTCTTATTTATTGCCTACTGGTTGCTCTTGCTAGTCTGTGAATATGATGGAGCGTCTGTTTGTTGTTGTTTACTCTTGTTATGGCTGCACTTCATTTCTTTTGGACAGGCTGATGCCTCATCCTTGAAATCATAGAAAATGGTTTGTAAATCGAGATTTATTTAAAGAGTGCTTTACACCTAGCAATTAGATTGTGATTTGGCTTGGAGTTCCTTTTGGTTGCTGGAGATGTTGCAATTGGCTAACGCTACACAGGTACCCCTTCTGCTAGTATTATCTTGAGCTCTTGCTAACTTCGTCATCTGGAATTTCCTCATTGACGAATAAATTTTCAGATTCACAATTTTAGGTTCCGAAGTTATGTTAGGAACAAGAATGCTGTAAGCTTCCACTTTCACTGGTGGTGGAACAGAAATGTTGAAAAGATTATGTATAAATTTTCTGCAGCATGAAAAGAAAGTGCCATAACTTGCCATAGAAACCTGGTAGAGCACTAAGAGCAGAACAATTGTTTGGTATCTGAGAAGGCACCAGAGTAGATGCGTTATTTCTTTTAGTGTGGTGAATCCTTCATTTCAGAATACGAGAAAAGCAGAACAGTCCTGCGCTTTTTTAAGAGGTCTAAGGCTGTAGAAACTGCAGTCAATTGCTAAATATCTTCCAAAATTATTGCTGTAATGTTATTTCTTTTGTTTTACCTTGTTTGTAGTGTTGTTTACTCGTTTGTTACTTTAGACTCTTAATTACTACCTTTTGAGTTTTGAGTAGAAATCAGGTTCCATTCCTTCTACGAGAAAAAAAACTCGAGTAAGATCAACTTAGATGACTGGCTATGAAAATTCGGCAACGGATCAGCGGCTGCTCCTTGAGGCAACAACTTCATTGCATTTAGGAACTTCCGATCCCTTCTGCTGGTAATCTTATTAATCTCTATTTCGTCTTATGTGAAATGGATATTGACCGGGTGTAACTCCAAAATTCATTTTTATCAGAATATTATAGCCTAAAAGCATTTGAACTTTCTCACATTCTTGTGTAGATTAAATTAAACTTTACACTTCAAACTTCCTGCGATATCTTGTCTATTTTTGCTTGATTAGGAGGGAGTGTAGAGCAAGTTATTTCTGATTCTTATAGCTTATTTTGTATTGTGGTTGTCGTTTTCAGGTATGACCAACTTTTGCTACAATAGCTTTCATTTGTTTCAAAAGTTTCTCACCCCTGTTGAAAACATATAAATGACTCAATGATGACATTCCTGAATATAAATGAATTTCGTTATTCTCAAGTCTGTTTTAAATTTGTCAGTTTTGGATTATTAAGGCTACAGAATATATTCCTTTCATAAATCTGTACTAGATGTGCCCTGATCTTCTTTTATACATTATTATGTAAGACTCCGGACAAAATCCATCAAAGGTATCTAAGCTGGGTTATTTGACCTCCTTGTCATTCAGGAAGATTTTGAAGTCTTCTCGTGGTTTCAATAACTAAAATATGCTCTTTGCAAAATTTGCATTTTCCCTGTAAATGTTCAATTATTTTGTTTATCGACTCCTGATTGTGAAACAAGCCTTGACTCTAGCAACAGTCGATGAAGCTCAGCTCCTATAGAATGGAAAGCAGGTGGTATCATGCGGCAATCTTGGTATAACAGGATAATCAGATCACTTGAGATGACAGTATAGTTGTGGTTTCTTTTTCTGGGTGAGCGACACTCCTTATTACATGATCAACCTGTGTCACTGCAATCAAAGTATTGGATGACTCCTATGCCGGTTGAAGCTTTCCAACATTGTACAAATGCTCCTGCAAATGATGTTTCATCCACATTGATGGTGCCCAACAGATTCAGGAAACTTTATAGGACCCCAAGACCATAACTCATGGGACTGCTTTTTCTTTTTCCTTGTTTCCATTGAATTGGGCAGCCCCTCTATTTTTGAGTGCTACTTCGCTGGTCTCAAACGTGGTCGACTGCTTATATACCTCTGTTATTCATTAGCATGTGCTTCCTAAGTTCTCTTTCTTCCAGACAAAATCAGAGATTGAGTCCGTCTTCCCGGGAAATTGCTAGTACATTGCATATGACTCCGGTGAATGGATCAAGCTGATGATGATTCTTGTGGGAACTTCAGTCTTGGCCAAGACCGTTAAGATGTTGTGCTGGAAAGTTTGTTTGGTTTTGGGGAATATCTGAAATTTGATCCACGGTACATGGCAAATTCAGGATCTAAGAATTGTCATCGTAATGTTGGAAAGGGTTTTATGCTTCCTAACTTGCTATCAATACGTTGCTTCGAGAATGATGCGACTCATTGCAGTTCATTTGTCTTCGAATGCAAGGATTTTTCTTCTTAGTGCTGCAATCAGCCAGGACGAGTCATGTTCGGTTACGTTTGTGTCTAGTAGCATACCCTTTGCTGTGAGCTATACGCCTCACTACATGATCAATCTCCGGTAACCCGGTTGCGAAGGACCAGTGAAATGACCAAATTTTGGGCTTTGTTTCTGGACTGACCAGAGTAGTCGGTTGTACGTAAAAGCACAGTAGTTTGATTGCATTGGACGATTCTTAGGAGGACAACTTCGAGTGACAATCTTATTTCGTTAAGCTTCCACAACTAAAGCTGGACTTGAAAATGATTATTTTTTCGCCTTCAATGTTCAAGTGGCTACGGCTTACCCCTATTAAAGCATGAGATATTGATCCCACTTTAGTCACATGATTGTGTAGAGATGTCAAAACGGCCGGGCCGCCGGCGGCCCGGCCTTAAGCATGAATAGTGCTGGTCCTAACCTGTAGGGCCTGGGCTAGGGCCAGGCCTAATATTTTTCAAAAATGGCCCGGCCCGGCCCTAAAAAGGCCTGGGTCAGGCCCGGCCCTTGGCCCGTTTTTGGCCCTCTTTTCGGCCCTATTTTGGCCTAGCCTTTTGGCCCTAAGCCATTTTGAGTCATTTTTTTTTCCTTTCCCCCTTCTTTCTCACACATCATTCTCTTTACACCTCATATTTTACTTTTTTATTTTAACTTTTTGGACATACACATTTCTTTATATTTACTCATGTGAAAAGATTGTCTTTTTTGCGAACAAAATTACTCTTTGTTGCTAATCAATATTCTCAAATAGAGTAAACGTAAAGCTCTAAGGCACTTCATTAGTCACAAGAACGATATTGAATGGTTTAGGGCTTATTAATTGTATTTATTTTGTGAATGAGTATTTTTTCAACATAAAAAAGAAAAAAAAAAGGGCCTGGGCCGGCCCTAAAGTTAGGGTCTAGGGCTTGGGCCTGGATAGGGCCTCCATTTCCAAGATTTGGGCCCGGCCCGGTTTACAAGGCCCGAAACCCAAAATGGCCGGCCCTTTTTCTGGCCCGCTGGGCCCGGGCTGGGCCGGCCCAAGCCTGGCCCTTTGACACCTCTATATTGTGGATTGCACCGCATTTCGGTTTAAAAGTACTAAGTATTTGAGATCAAATTTTCACCCAATTTATGAACTAATAAGATTTTACGTTTTTCGTTATATGGAAATATCTCACTCTAACTGGCGTCCCCCTCCCCTCCCAAAAAAAAAAAAGAGACTCGAACGAAAGAGGTTACATAGTTGCATTAAGGGAAAAATGTAAAAATGTGAACGTGGTTTGGCAACAGTGATGGCGCTGGTGGCATGGGTCAATGCAATGAAGAAAATGTAGGGGGTGAAAATTGGGGCCGTGGCCACCCCCCAAAAACTTGGAACTCGTATAATTGGCATATTTAATCCCATGTCTTAGGCGGACTTTTTGCCTCCATTTTGAATCTTATTTGCCTGTGTAGCCCCTTTTTGAAAATCCCGATTTTAAAGTGAGATTTCAAGAGAAGAAAACGTGGTTTGAAACAGAGATTTCTTTTGAAATCTTGCTTCCTAACAGAGATTTCATACATTTTCAAAAAAAATCTTTGTTTCAAACCATGTTTTCCTTGTTAAAATCTCACTTTAAAATCACGATTTTCAGAAAGGGGCTATACGGAAAAATAAGGTTCAAAATGGGGTAATTAAGTTTTAAAAACAGATTATTAAGGACAAAAACTCGTCTTAGGGTTTTGTCTTGAAAATAAGTTATTTGTAGCTAATTAAGGTAAAACTTAAATGCAAATTCTTATGTTACGTGCAATGTTCTTAGTTTAAGTTTTTTTTTATGCCATATCAACTAAGTTCATTTTTTCATACATGTATAATTTTTAGTTTAAAGCGCATTTTTATGCAATATTAACCCGTTTAAAATTGCCTTGTATGTCATAAGAATTTGGTACATATTTGTCATATGCAATGTGATGCCAGGTCCAGTGGTGCACTGTATGTTGACGAGAGTTTTGTTAAAATTATGCTTTTTTTCCGCTTTTAACAAAGTTTGAAGGTTGAATTTCTAAACAAAAAATGAAAATTCAAAACTCCAAAATAGTT
Source organism: Escallonia herrerae (assembly GCA_033070095.1). Lineage (NCBI taxonomy): Eukaryota > Viridiplantae > Streptophyta > Magnoliopsida > Escalloniales > Escalloniaceae > Escallonia > Escallonia herrerae. Next base: position 827,329 of record JAVXUP010000006.1, read on the forward strand.
TTGAAAAACAACACTATTTAAAAAATTGGTTTTCAAAATCAAAGAAAAAGAAAAAAAAACTAAAACTGTCTCTCAAACGTATTCTTTTTCTCAAGTTTTAAAAATTTAAAAATAAAAAACTCCGTCAAACACTATGGTACAAGTCATTTTAATATTTTTGCGTGACTTTAATGATGGGTAGAAGATTTTTACTTTTACACTAGATATGTACTTTTTGGTCTTTGATTTTTAATAATACATTTAAATCTCATAAAATTTGATTTTTTTGGTCTAATTTCACAAGAAACAAATTTAGTCAAATTCTATTGAATTCAATTCCAATTTCTTTTCTTAATACCAAACAACTGAAAAAGAAAATTTGAAATCACGTTCCATAAACCCTTTCTATTTTTTTCCCCCAAATCCAGATCTGTACCCCATTTGCCTGAATTCGACCATTTTCCGTATCTTCCCATTACCTGTAAGGTCCTCTGTCATGAGAATCTTTATTAGTATTTGTTTCGTTCGAACGGTTAATTGAATGCTTTGTGGATTTGAGCGCCTTCCAACATTCTAAGAAATGAGCTATCGGAGGTTCGTCTCTAAGCTTCTATGATCTCTTATTTTCAAATCAACTCATTTGCATTTGTACTGGCATTTGAACATCTTTGATTTGTATTCTTGTGCACGTATTGGTACTGCTCAGCTGATTCGGTTACCATTCGGGTTATTTGTTGGCGCACATGTTGAGTTTAGTCAACTGCATTGCTCCAAGCAGTTGAATTGACGAGTTGTAACCTAATCACATATGGTGATGCTTAAAATCTTGAGCGCGTGGTAAATCGAGTCATGGAAGCTGAACACATTGTAAGGAAATAGACGAAGAGTTCCGAAAGTAACTTAACGTCCTGATCAAAGTGTAAAAATATGACTGGGTGGTTAATAACAAAGAAACTTAACAAGAGCGAATGAACGGCAGAAGTGAAGCTGACAATATTAAAAAGAATGCAAAGTTGTTTAGGGATTTGGAGAATCTTGAATTTTTTCTGGTCAGATAGAGATGCCTGTTGAACAACACAGAATCCATGGTTCTGCTTTCGGGGAACATTGCTTGGTTATCATATTTAAAGTGCAAGGTTCTTATTCATGTAGGCTTTCAGAGTCTAAACTGGCAGCTATTTTCTGCCAGTAAGGTTCAAGGTTTTGTTTGTACCTCGTTCATACCAATATGGACGATCATCTTTTGCTAGTTTTAGACTTGGCATGGTTCGTTAAATTTTATGAGATATACCTTTTGTTCTTTCTATGCACGAGTGGCATATGTAGCTTTCATTAAAAGTGGCCCATCTTGGATTTTCTGGATAGCCCTTTGTTTGCAACATTTACGAAGTTTGATTTATGCATGGTAGCAGAGTATGTTGGAGTATACTACATGATACTATGAGAGTTCTCACTGCGTTTAGTGTACTCACTCAAGCATGGTCTTCAGTGGCTTCAATATTGGAGAAAACTTATGCTGAAACTGGAAAGCGGAGTTCCTGCATTAAGGTGGCTCAAAGTCATTTTCTTTTTATGCTATGCTATGCACTGAGATGTCAGTATTAGGGACATATAGAGCTCAAATTTTATGACGTGCCAAATAACGAAGGATGGTAGAGCACTTAACGTGCTTAAGGAATGGTGATATACGTGGTCTGATACTTGGTGCAGAATAGTAAGAATAAAGTATGAGAAGCATGTCTGAGGGACTTCGCTGTAAACACCCAGTCTATAGTAAATGCTTCAGCGAATTCAAAGTCATTTTCTTTTTATGCTATGCTATGCACTGAGATGTCAGTATTAGGGACATATAGAGCTCAAATTTTATGACGTGCCAAATAACGAAGGATGGTAGAGCACTTAACGTGCTTAAGGAATGGTGATATACGTGGTCTGATACTTGGTGCAGAATAGTAAGAATAAAGTATGAGAAGCATGTCTGAGGGACTTCGCTGTAAACACCCAGTCTATAGTAAATGCTTCAGCGAATAAGAGGATACTGTTAGTCAATATGTGGGGTCAGTTTATGGGTCCTTAGCTGTAGGAACTTCTAGATATAGCAAGACTTAAAAACTAGACAATTCTCAAACAAGCTTTGAGATGCTCTATAAAATGGGAATTCAATAATTTTGGGTGCAAGTAAGTGGTAATGCTCGCGAAGGTTTTATGGGTCCTTTGCTGTAGGAACTTCTAGATTTAGCAAGACTGAAAAACTAGAAAATTCATATCTTCAATAGTCTATGTGTGTGCGTGTTTACTGTGTGTGTGTATTGTAGGAAAAAGGATGGGAGTAAAAAACAGGGGAAAAATCTTAGGTAGCGTTTGGTAACATTTTCAGTTTTGGATTTCTGTTTCCAAATAAACAAAAATCAAAACCAGTTTAATTTTTTTTACAAAAACAAGTGGGTGTTCAGTTACCCAGAATTTTGAGTTTTTTTTTTGGGTGTTTCATTACCCAATTTTTATTTTGAGTTTTTTCTTTGGTGGTGGTTTGAGGTGGCGGTGGTGAGGCCTGGCGGTGTCGACAGTGGTGGTGGCCGGCTGTCGCCCGCCGCCTGCTGGCAGTCGCAGGTGGTGGATAGTGGCGGTGGGCGGTGGCTGCCTGCGGTGGGAGGGTCGTGGTGGTCTCAAAATAAAAATCGAAACTCATTTTTGGAGTTTTTAAAAATAACCCTGGTTTAAAAACTGATTTTTTAAACTGAAGAAAAAAAGAACGAAAACTGTGCGCCAAACGCTTTTATTTTTTTCAGTTTACAAAACTGGGAAAAAAATGAAAAAATAAGCTGCGTCAAACGCAGCCCTAGATTATCCCTGGTATGCTCGACCTTATGTGCGCTGGGCATGAGAAAATGCTACTTGTAAAATCTCGAGTAAATTCTACCCCACCGGACCTGTATTAGCGATGGGTTGCCGGTCGGTGATCCATGAGTATTTGTTTGCAAGGTCTACTCCTTGGGAAGCTTCCCGGCCTTGGGCTTCTTCTCGATACTGATCTCCCTTCATCATCACCACCCCATAGAGATGACAATTTGATCTGCACCCGGCAGATTTCTGATCCGCTCCGGTAGGGTATCAAAATTTGTAACTCGCTGCGGGTACGGGTTGGATTTGGTCTTGTGTGTAGTCCTCCCGGTACCCGATCTGACCCACACCCGCCCATGTTTAATGTAATCCTAACCCTAACCTATTATAAATCACAGCCCTCCATCTCATCCTATAAGTAGTCACAACTCTAAGAAACCCTAGCCTACCACACTTTCTAATTTCACTTCTTCTTTCTCCTCTGAATCTCTCTTTGACGGCATCCCCGACATAGCTTTTCACCTCACCCTTTCACCTCTCTCTGCATCGTCACTCCTTCACGGCCGCGGACCACCTCCACCTTACCACCACCTAACCGCCCACCAAACACCGTCACCACCACCTAGCAGTTCACCGAACACCATCCCCCTCCATCTCCACCGAGCATCGTCACCACCTGACTTCTTTGCTCAGTCAAGCTTCCCGAATATTGAGAGCCTAGGCACATGGCCGTAGGTGCCAACCTTGCTTGGTCTCAACAATTTGGCTTGGTTCCTAAGAACGAGGATGGCCAAAGATCGCCAGAAAGGGAGAGAGTTGAATTTTGATTTGCGACTTACGATCATAACCACTATAAGAAGGTCTTTAGCTTTGATTCACGCTCTCGAGCTCGCTCGATCTCTTCCATATATAGTTTGTGTTTGGTTTCCATTTACAATCAGATTTGAGGATTTAGGGTTTGTCATTTGGGGATTTTGAAGGGTATAATATATGTTCAGAAATATTGATTATGTTTTAGGTCTTAGATTTTTTTGACAATGGCTATTGCTGAAATTGTATTATTGTCTCTTTTATGCCTTCTTTGCTTTGTTTCATCTTGTGGTTTTTGTTCACTTTAACACGACGAATGGTTGAGGATATTGTAGATTGCACAAATTTATAAAATACAGGGGGGTCTTTACGGCAACAAAAAAAGATTGGGGCGGATCAGGGCGGGGTCGGTTTTGGAAAGTCCGCCGGATCGGGGATGGTATTCCCTGACCCGGCGGCATGGTGGGGCTGGGCTGGGGACGGTGTATAAGGACTACCGGGGCGGATATGGATTTCAATAGATCCGCACTTGCCCCGCCCCATTGCCATTCCTACCAACCTAGCCCGTCCTCCACAACTGCATCTATGTGACTAGTCGTTGTCTTTACTGGCCTACCTCACCAAATACAATGGCCACCACTATCCTATATATTGCTACCACCTTTGTGATGAGGTTGGAGATTTTAGGGTTAGGGTTTGAGGTTGGTGGCGCATGAGATTTTGGGAGTGAGGATGAAGGGGAGGCAACAAATGTGCAAGGGGTAAATGAGTATTTCATTTAGTCGGTCACATAATTCAATTGCTGCCACAAAATCAACCCCATAGAGGTCCATTTGCAACAACTTGAGGTGCTTTTTTTGCAACTGAGCCAAACCCACAAGTAACTTTTTTAAAATTTCCCCACCAAGAAAATATGGATACTTCCACTACTAATGATGCTAACAGTGATCTGGACAATGACATGAGCTAAATAAGTTCATTGGACATGATCTAGATGTGATATGAGGGTATCGGTTGTTACAGATGGTATTAGAGTTGACTCTCAAAAACTCGGGCTGTGTAACTCAATCGGGATGCTAGAATTTGGGCACGAAGGCAAACTCAAATCGGACCACTCGGTTGTGGTGCTGCTATTATCCAACAATAGGTAGAGAGGGAAAGTTGGGCTATGTGTGACAAGGTTAAGTTTGGGCCTTAGCAGAGACGCTGAGGCCTAAGGATGGGAGAATGTGTTATCCCACTTTGTTTGTGGGAGACTTTTTTCCAGCTTAAAAAGACGTGCCAAGGTTCTCGTAAGTAGCTACTCGGCTAGCTTTTTTGGTGAGGCAGTGCCTTGTGGTGCAGCCGTGGATCGGGGCATTGAGCCCAAGGTCAAGGAGAAATATTGATGATATATTTTTGCTTTCACTTTCACGAATGACTTGTTGGTGCCTATAGAAGCTCAATGTTTTGTGAACTATGAGATAATTAGTTATTTTTATGCAAATGAAATCTATGGTATTAGTGGCATGATTGATCAATTACGCTATGATTTGCTTCCATCTCTACAGAGGAGCGACGAGAGTGGAAGAAAGTGGAGGGGAGGACATCTTAGATTTACTTGGAAGGAACATAGATGTGAAAGAAGTATGCTTCCGTAGTTAACTTTGTTGTTTGGAGGAATAAATATAGTTTCTATGTTACAAGTTACTGGGCTAAGGATTATGCTCGTGTTTAAGGATATTAAGTGACTAAGAGAGCTAATTTTTGCCAAGTAAGCCATTTGGTGTAAATGCTTGAGTTATTAGAGAATGAGCCCAACTTGTAATCATGCTTTAACAATCCCCTCACATCCAAGACCTTGATCTTACGAACATAACACAAAAGCAAACAAATAAGCAGGAAGCCTTGATTATTAGATCTTGCGAAACCAGAGCTCTGACACCAGCATGTAAAGTAATGATTTGCTCTAAAAGCGTAGTTTTTTAAGAATGTGCCAGCAATGCATGTCATACTCAATAGTTGTCAACTTCGCATTGCAGGGGAAGTCTTTCTATTATTAGTCCTTACCTTCCCTGGTTATCACATATTCACTATCTTATTTAGCATGGCTGTTTTAGAGGACTTTCTAACTCCGGGGAGCTGTTTTTGACAGTTTCCAATTTATTTTACATGGAAATGGAACTAGTTAGTCAAAAGGTGCAGGACATGGAAGAATATTAACTGTTTTTTAATTACGACGGATAATGGTAACATGCAATTTTCAGGGGGAACCTAACAAATTTTTGAGGCAGCTATGAAACAAAAAAGCATACAATACAGGCGTCTTTACTATTTTTTATTAAATATCCGTTATAGGACATGCATTTTGGTTACGTACCTGGTAAAAAATGTTAGATGCATGTCCCACTTTCTTACCCAGGTGCTGAACGCCCTATGTAGTTGCTTGTGGCAATTTGCAGGGTCCATGTACAAAGGTATGATATACGCCCTTATTTTAAGTGCTAAGATCAGATTAACTAGCTAAGAGCAGTGTACTTATTAGAGCTGGGTTGTGATAAAACTTAAGCCAACTTTTAGCTTAAGGTTATAGAGGGGATGTGATTAAAAGGGTTAAAGGCCCTAAGGATGCAGGAAATGGGATGCTTGGGTTGATTTGATCCATACCGAAACTGGAAAATACTTATGGGTTCTTTTGGTTGTTATGGGCTATTGTTGAGTTTTTGAAGGATAAATGGACCGTGTTTAGTTAGGCTTAGCCTCTACAGACATGCAGTGTTCAGGACCCTCTTTTCTCGACACGTCATTATATCCCTTGGTCAACAAAATCAACCCGTCAAACCAGAGTGCACCATCTGCGCCAGATGCCACGGAAATGCATTTAAAATGTCCAAGGCACAAACCAAGTGTTGGGCTGTCTACACATTTGGCGCCTAGTCCATCGGTTGACGGCCTCGCAAGGAGAGAATAGCCCATCAGGGACTTTTGCCCAAGGCAAGATGGCCTGCAGAGGGTAGGACGGTGAAATGTTTGGTGATCTGGTGGAGGACAAGAAACAGGTAGTGGTGCTCGTAGTGGATCTAGAATCTGTACCCATTCATCCACTGCTTCTGGGGTTCTTGTGAGGAGTTTGACTTTAATCGACGTATTTGATCATGTTAAGACTATCCCCACTATTAGGATTTTAAGAGAGAGTACTGGGAAGCTGGTTTGCGCACATGGTATGTAATAGCAGTTAACTGCTACTCTTGCTCAAAAAATTTAATGCATCTTTGTCTTTCATCTGCACTACCTTGGGACAGTTACACAAGTGCCTCTTATCACATGCCTGTAAATATTTTATCCCCCTTTCAACTTCGGACCTGCGTTCAGAATTACTCAAAGGTAATCATAGAAACAAACTAGATGTGCATATATGACACTCGTATAAGCCAGGTCAGCCCCAGTGGATATATTTAGGGAATTAATGAGTAAATTGATGTTCAGTTTATGTATTTGATCGAATTCAGTCTTAATTGCTTGTACGGGATGGGCGTTGTAGACTTGAATTAAAGATGGCAAATTTTCATTATCGACGTATATCCTTCTTTAAAAACCCTCATCTCCGTATTTTTAGGTTCTTTCTCTTTTACCTTCCCTTTACTACTTTCTTGATATTCTTAACTTCTTAATGATTCTGCAGACTACTCTTGTATATGGTAAGTGTGCACATGAAGTTCCGCATGGCAGCATGTATCTCGTCGTAGTCATTTTTTTTTCTCTCTATACACTAATCTAACGGCCTTACCAAGAAAACATACTCCTTATATCACTTTTGAGACACTTAAATGTTTAGAACTTCCAGTGAATGCGCCAAAGGGATGGTCATTTGCTAAGCAGTTCCAAAGCAAGGTTCCTGTGTTACAACTGAACAGGCAGGCTAAGTTTGTACTCTCCTGAACAAGTTTGTTGCAATGTGAATAAGTAGGGCTCCCTGTCTAAGTTATAGTCATATGAAACCAAGATTGGCAGTATTAATTAAGAAAAAGGATTTCCTTGTCGCTTTATATGTAAATAATTACTTTTTTTGGGTTACATTTGCTACTTCCATCCTTGGTGACACGATTCACCCACATTGGGAAACACGCTGAAATTGCAAATTGGCGATCTTGGGTTTAATTTGTGGTCAAATTGCGAATTAATTGGGTCAAATTCGCCAACTAAGGCAGTCAATGACGATTTTCTACCATTGAGTGCTCACCAGCCAGATGGTGACTATGAGTGCACTCTAGCGTCGTTAGGCAGCCGTAAATGTGGCATTAAATTATGAGCCTTCTTACCTTTTTTGTTTTACAAAAATGAAGATAGCTGCTAGGGAGATTCAACCCAGAGAAATCTTGAATAAAGGGCAAGTGTTCGACCACTAAACCCGAATGCCACCTTGATGTTGAAGACAATCATTGATTAAATATCTATTCATCTTTAGTTGTATTTGTGTGTGTATTTATGTGTAGTATAGTATTTCTTAAATAACCTTTTAGCATTTATACACGGGTAAGATTATAAGTTTCATATTAGAATGGATGCTACGGAGTCGCTCCCACACTTGTGATTTTTTTTTTTTTGGAATTGCCATTCTCGGAAACTTGTATTGCCACCCGCAAGTGCTCCTGCACTACGAGTTCGACACTTAGCCTCTAACTTCACTGTTCTCCCCTCCCAGGTGCCTTTCATAAGAAGTGCAAGCCACAACACTGGTAATAGCTCCAAAGTCTGCAAGAGGGAAACTAATACATGTGATGATACATTAGTATAACAAAAGTGGAGATTGTGCTGAGTACACGATCTAATAACGTGGTGTTCCTGTCATGGCAGGCAAACATCAGTTGCATCAGAGGTGTTGAGTGTCATAAGGATGAGAGCGTTGCATAATATGAAGTTTTTTTGAGTATCTTACATACAGATCATTTAGTATCTCTAGACATCTTTATTAGATCAGTTATATCCTTGCATATGTTAAGTGTTAACTATCAAGAAGACCGGTTTCTTTATCCTTTGCTTTCCTTGTCTTGCCCATAGAAACAAATCTCTCTTTGCCATATGCGAAGGTATTGCATCTGGTTTATCCTCAAAAGAAACAGAAAAGCATCATGCATCAAGTTTTCAGTGACATGATCAGTGCAATCTGTTGAAAATGTTGATAGTAGGAATAAATCGGACAAGAAAGACAATAGTTGTGTGTAGCATGACCTGAAGTTGTTCAGACAAGTCTATCTTGAGTTGATTTTTGAGACTTAGGCAGACACAATTAGTGAATTTTTTTTCCAAATATTGGATATTAGAGTCCTTTTGTCCCCATTTTTTTTTCTTTCCCTGTTCTATTTCCTGTTACTTTTCCGTTGTTTAATTTTGTTATTTGTCTAGCATCATTTTTATTCTTGTGTTTGTGATCTTGGCTAGACACGTTTTTCAAAACCTCCTATATAAATTATGAAAGAAGTTGTGGGGCAGTCACTGAGTTTCCAAACCATATTAAGAAAGCCAAAACCAATATGTATAGGTTTTTACTGGCATTGACATTGAGAGTGTGGGAAGGTCTCAATTCTTATGTCCCCTGAACCTCCCCATCCCCCCCCCCCCCCCCAAAAAAAAAAAGAAGGAAAAAAAGGAATACAGGAAAAAGAAATCTAGAAAATGCAAGGGAAGAAACAGCTGAAGGTCTAAAATACAAATCTCACGCGTATCTGTGTATAATTAGTTGCTGGGTTGATCGAAACACGTCTTGGTAAATTGTTCAGGTGCTTCCAAGAACAATGTAGTGATGTTAGACAAATGCTGAAGCATTTTGTTGCTTCCTTGCGGTGAGCTAGATATCACTTTATTTTTTGACAAGACACGGAAGCAGGTTTGTTGGTAATTTGATGCTTTGGAACCTCTCCTTTTGGATTTTATATTATGTTGAACTTCACGGTGGGCATATCTGATATGTGCTTATAAGTTAAATGATATGCAAATGTCTGTTATCTATGCATATATGAACAAACGTGCACAAACACGTGTTATCTTTATGCAGTAACATGTGGACCTATATGTGGTTTTGTTGGAAGTGTATGCCATGTCTTCCATTATTTCTACATCTTTGTACATGGTTGCTGAGTATCAATATACATTTGGAAGTTTTGTGTTATCTTAAGTTTTTGGTTTATCTTTGTATATAGGGAGCATCGGTCTTCTAAAGCTGCTCTCTTTGATAGCTTCGATGGCATTGAGGAGGGCGATCTTAGGGCCGCCTCCTCTTACTCTCGTGACATTGACGAGGTTGATAATGACAAAGCCATAGACAGCTTGCAAGATAGAGTCATTTTTTTGAAGAGAGTGAGTTTCGTCAGATACTAGCATTTATTTTACCATTTCTCCTAATTTGCAACGTGTTTGCTCGCATCTCTGATTGGAAAGAAGTATTGTGCTTCTGTGTAGGTATACAATTCTTGGATTTCTTTAGTGGATAAGATATCCTTTTTAAAAACAAATCGTTTTGTGCTGTTTGTATTAATTGTTGACAGTTGACCGGTGATATACACGAGGAGGTGAATAGTCATAACCGTATGCTGGATCAAATGGTATGTTGGTTTCAGTTGTCTACAATAATGGAAGGTTTTCATTCTTTATATTTTTGAATAAAAGTACGCATTAATCAGGGTAATAAGATGGATGCATCAAGGGGAAAGGGACCATGGATCGATTCAAAATGGTTTGTAGACAAGATTGTCTTTCCTACCTTATCTTCAGTACTCTTGTCTCTAATTGTTTCAACTTGTGGGATTCATTCGCATATTACTTGTTCAGGTGTTTGAGAAGAAATCAAGTCGGAGAATGTGCGCACTTGTTTCATGTTTTTTTGTTTCTTTCTTCATCATGTACTATCTTATGAGGTACCAACCTGCTGCTTGTCATGGATATATAATGCTTGTTTCTGGGTTATGTCGTCTGAGTGCGTGTCTCTCTACGAAGGCTGAACCTCGTGCATTGAGCTGCAGTGGCGGTGACCTTTTGCTCACTGTCTAGGCATAGTTGAGGGTCTTCTGTAAAGCTATAGCTGTACAAAGTTTCTGACTTCTTGTGTAATCAGTTCTTCACAAATTTTACAGTTCTCCAATTTCTTTCATAATAATTGAGAGACTGGTTCATAAGAATTCAGTTATTTTTAGAAGCAGAATTAAGTCCGCATTAGATACCTCCCTCCTACACGCTCCTTCAAGAAGGAAACAAAAAAGGTTAGTAACTGTAAAGAATTGCAAGAGAATATGTAAGGGAAAGAAAAGGAGGCAAGTGATAAAGGAAGTAAAGAAAAAGAAGACTGACATCTTTTCACCTATTGACACTGTTTAACCGTTTTACTGCAAGGTTATGTTTTTCTTGTATGGTTAAATGCGATCTGAAAAAGAAGACCGGCATCTTTTCTTTTTTGTTGTATGTTTAGAGTTGACATTGTTTAACCTTTTTACTGCAGGGTTATATTTTTGTTGTATGTTTAGAGTTGATATGAATACTGATCAAGAGATGTTGTGCCCGATCAAAAACGTACAGCTTTTTATGTTACACTGGTGACTCAACCTTTGCATTATAACGGCAAAGCAGGAATAGAAGATCTTGATGTCACATTAGATCTCTGGGGTGATTGGTGTTAATTAGATCCTAAGGCTCAACTAGCCTGGTAAAGGTCATGTAAATGCAAAAAGATAGATGTAGTTAGTGGCATTGATTTGATTCTGAAATGCATTGTAAGGAGATGATCTCCATGGTCTTTCTGCCCATCCACCATGGATGCTTTAAATATGTCTCTAATCATGGGATGGACCTCTGAGCTTGAAAGCCTTCCTTACAGAGGGGCAGAGGAGTGGATTTTGCCTTTCTCCTTATTTTCCTGCTCTGCATCCTTTTTTCCCGTTTGGAGTGTGTTTATACAAGTGAGTAAACTGTTGTCTTTTAAAGCTTTTAGATTCCTGAGTTTCGTTCCAGATCGCTTGCGTGCACCGGGATTAACTTGGTGATGGTGATGGTTGTTTACTGGCAGGAGACGAGGGGCATTGTATCAGCCCTGCTTGTCATGTCCACATTGATGGCGCGAGAACTGGCGTGACTCAGATTGTTTGCTGCATGTTGTTCTTGGGAATCACAAGTTCTTCATGGGTGGATGAGACAAGCTCGGTGACTTGCTGATTCCTTGATGGCACGTACCTTACTGAGCAAGTCATGTCAATAATAAACTACAGTAGCTGTTTTGGCTATTGTCTTCTGGTATCCTCACAATGGTCGGGAGCTACCATTGGAAGTAATTACACGTAGTTGATTTCCGTTGTTGTCGGAAAGCTTGCAGGCAATAAAGTTCTTTTCAGCGCAATGAACCCGGTTATGCAGCTTGCAGGCAATAAAGTTCCAAATTCGAACGATTTAGGTAACGGCGATGTGGTCTTTTACCGGCATTCAGTTTCGTATATGTTTGATCTATTGGGCCTTAATTACGATGGTTGCTTACTCATTTTTGTATAAATTTTTCCCATCATATATTTCAGGTTTGGGAGTCGACCCCTTCGAGTATTGATTTCTACAATTGACCTTGCTCATCTATCAATGATCACACCCGGCTAAATTTCGACAAGAAACTCCAAAAATATCCCTAATAATTAATAAAATGTCAAAGTGCATATGTGAAAAGCAAAGAAAAACCTAAAAAACCCAACTGAACCCCTTCCCCAACGGACCATCCCCCCTCCTCCCCCTTTTCGCCCCCGTCACCTTGCTGCCATTGTCTACTTACTTCCCCCTTGCTACTCTGTCACCACTATCTTAAAAACTTAGAAGCCATCATTGGTTCCTTACTTCCTTCCGTAGCGCCACTTAGTCAGCGCCATTGTCCTTTCCTCTCCGCCGCCTTATCGCCACCATCTACAAACTCTAAAAGTCATCATTGATGCCCTCCCTTCCCCCACGCCACCCCCATTGCTGCCATTGTCCCCTCACTTCCCCCTGCCACTACACTGTTGTCATTTGAAAATCCTAGAAGCCATCACCAAGGCGTCCCCTTCCACCCCACCCGAACGCCCCCACTCCCCCGTTGACCTGGGCAGTTTCGTTTTGAGTTAAGATATGGGTTTGGTTTGATTGGTTATGGCGGCGGCATGTGGTGGTGTTATTGAAGGGTTTGATGGTTAGTGGTGTGGCAACAATTTGAGTATGGTGGTGATTGTGCTTGAGTTGGCAGTAGTTGAGCACGTGATGATGAAGAATTGAGGAAGCAAATTTAAAGAATGAGAATGATTAGAAAAAAAATAGGGACAGGCCAATTTATCAATTAATTATTCAAAAACAGCCCAAGTGTACTCAATTGCACCAAATTGATAGATAAATGAGTCAATTGTCGAAATTAATATCCGAAGGAATCGACCCGCAAACCTGAAATACAATAAGGGGGTCATTTGTCATTTATTGGCCGTGTGACGTCCTTTTGTACACCCGATATTTTCTTGTTTATGTTGTACACATTCATCCAACTTTTGGAGAAGCCACAATGAACGTGAACACAAAAGAGCAAAATAAAAAATATTCATTACTCATTTGGAAGTAATTTAATCAGTCAAATGTAAAATGGACACATGAGAAACAACTCTATTAATATGAATTAATGTCAAAATCCACATTTGACATTACATCCGAGGCCGGCTAACCATGTCCTACTCATTGTCTGCATCGTTTACTTGCTCCACATAATTTATGATATTATACCAAATATCATATTACTCGAACGTCCACAAAATGAAGAAAGCTGTTTTCAATTGACCAAATAGGTCATAATTGCATGGTGAGGTAACGTGTGTAAATTAGAAGTGATAATTTTCACGAAAAAGAGTTTTTTTTCCAGCAACAATAGTTACTTTTTAGCCGCGAAAGCTTGGTCGTCAAATATTTGTTGCTTAAAGAAGCCATTTCTGTGAAGGAAAAATTCTTGCCGCTATTTAGGTCATAGGAAAATAACTACAACTCTTTGTATAGTGACAATTAATGATTGTGAAATACTATTTGTGACGTTTTTGCTAACCTTTCAGGGACAATTTATAACAGTACTTTTTTTAGTGTTGTTAATAAAAGTCACTAAAAATATTTTACAACCGTTACTTGTTACTATATGAGGAGTTGAACCTATCTTTACAACTCGGATAATTGTCAAAATTTTTCCTCCTGCAAAACCAATTGAAGAACTCTTTCGGCGTGCACTAAAAGCGCGTGTAACTCTTTTTTTCATTTGTCCGGCTAAAAGAAAATATATACCATCCATCTAAGAACGGTAACAAGGTCCAAAATACAAACGTCAATATAATGGAAAAAATTAAGAGTAACTCTAAAGTGTGAAGGTCGCATCAATTTATTTCAGGAACTTTGTCTACATCGTTTGGAACTATAAACGGGCAGTAGTTCTTCAAGGCTAATGTTTTTTTCAATTAATTCCTATTCCATCAGGCCCATAATTTGGCTGAGGACTAACTTTTGATGCAGTCTCACATTCCCTAGGCGTGGGGTCATCCTGGGGCTCATAAGAGCGTAGATTTCCTCACTTGGATCGCTAGAATTAAGGTTGAATTCTCTCATTTCTTATGTATGCATAACATAAAAGTTTATTGCTTGAAAAAGTATTTACGTGATTATACGAGAAATGTCGATGATAACTCCCCCAAGTCACGCAGCTTAATTGTAGTCGATTTATTGAGATAGCATATTATCCTGATGCTCTTTTTGGTACGTGTTCAGGAGATGCATAATTATTAAGCACTTCGTCGGTGTGTAACGAAAGAAAGAAGGCTATCATCCCATTTTTTCTCGTTGCCACACCCTTGATACCGCCTTCACCTCCTGCTTTCATTTCTAGGGCATAGGGACCTTCTATAACCAAAAAGAAAAAGTAAAGGGAGAGGGGATCACTTTGAGGAAGACCTCTTTTGGGAGAGTGTGTTTCATCTAATCGGGCACCATTTTAAGAGTACAAACACATTTCATAATCAATTGTAAACACCTATCACAAAAACTACACGGTCATTATTTTTCGAAGGAAAACCCGTACTTCTTTGTCATACTCCTTACTCATGTCTAGCTTAGAGTAATATGACACGTGGAGTCCTAATTTTTATGCTTTAAACACTGGTTTATAAGTTCAAAAGCAGTAATTACATTATCGATTCATTATGAGTCTCCCTAGAAAAGTAGTTGGCGGGCATTTGGAGACGAATTTACAAAGGATATTATTACCTTTAAGCAGTAAGTCTGGGTCTTCACATTTTGTGAAGTACGTTGCATAAACTTGTGAGTTAATATTGTGCAAGATTCTTTGGGTCGCCACATTTAGGGATCGGAACAAACTGGATTAGGTTAATTACAACCAGCACATCCATTTTTGGGGCCGATTGCACCAAGTACATCGATTTTTTTAACTTTGACACCCTACACCGCATATTTCTTAAATTACTAGTAAGCATCACGTGCTTTGCACTTTATATATTAATTTACAATAAAAATATTATGAACATTGTGAAAAATATAATTAAAATTAATCAATACGACTATTATAACTAAACTATAATAATAAATCATTATTAACTGCTAATCAAAGGCTCAAAATATATAAAAATTAATTCCACAAGACATGATCTTACTTTTAAGCTCGATTTTTTTTTTCACGTCAATTATTACTAATATTTATCATATGTATTTCTTTCGTCACATCAAGTTGCCGCTAAAGAAAATCCTGACTATTTCATATTATATCTTGTTATTGAAGGTACATTAACATTGTAATTAGTCTCAAACATCTTTCACAAATATCAAACTTTCACGAAACACTACAAGTTTGATTGTACAGTAATAAAAGTGAAAAGAGTGTTTAGAGATAATTAATATCAATTGTATATATTGTAGTTGTCTAATTTCCAGTAACATGTTTTGATGACATATATATAAGTATATGAAGTGAAATTAAGAAAAAAAATTTGAATCATAGGTAAGTGATATTAAGAAAGTTCAAAAATTAATCCGAAAAGGATTCTCCAAAGTAAAGGTCTAACGGGAAAAAGTTATGACTAATAATATATAATAAAGTTTGTAAGCCGAAATGAGTTATGAGCTTACATGTTGCATCTTAAAGCCAAGAATCAAGCAAACTCAAGAGATCTAGCAGGATACATATAGAAACTGAGCTGCTTAAGTAACAAATTTAGTGGTTTTAACTTTCAACGATCTTTTCAAAGTTTTTCTATTGTTTACTTTTAGAGTTTTGGTATTTTTTTTACAAGCATCACCACTAAAGTTTAAAATATCATTATTTAGTATTTTCAGTACCATTCATTATCCATCCATCTTCTTTGATGTACAATGATGTCCATTTCTTGTAACGGTGGTTATGGGGGTGAGGGTGGGGGGCTAAAAATATCCCTTGCAGTTTATTTGTTTTTGTTACTCCCTCTGTCCCAAAAAAATTATCATATTTCCTTTTTGGGCTGTCCAAAAAAATAATAATAATCAATTTTCAAGTTAAAAAAGATTATGTAAGTGTTTTTATATGTTTATCCTTTGTAAATTTTTTTTATTTTACTTATCTCCCCCCATTTAATTCTCAACCAATCAATTTCTCTCTATTGAAGCACTTTCTTCCTCCACCCTCTCTCTTGGGATAGAATGAGAAACTCACATAATAAGACTCATATCTTAAATAAGCGTGCAGTCAGTATGATCAAATAGTTTGGGATAAATAGAGTAAAATTTTTTCATGTATCTCTTATTTTAAGATTAAAATATAAAGCAAGTCTTTTTTTTTAACTTTTTCATCTTAAGTTCCAACGTTTAAGTATAATTTGTCTAAAATATTAATTATAAATATTTTTATTTTCAATTAAAAAATCTATATTTTACTCTGAAATTCTCTTAATAGTGTACTCTAAAACTTTCTTTTATTTTTATCTAGCATGACCTTGTTGATCTTAAAGTACAATAAGGATATGATAACAACAAACCTCTTCATCTAAAAAGTCCATTTGCATGTGTACCTTATGTGTTTCCTTTTGAAATTTATATTACGAAATAAGTGTGTAAAGTTGATATCGATAATAATAATGAACCTAGTTTCAACAATGTTCACAAACTTACATTTTTCATCCTATATTTATACATACACATTACAGGTTTATTATAAATACAAACTCAACAAAAGTTTATCAAGAATAATTTATAACCCAGATCATTCATCATATAAAGACCTATATCATCAAAATAAAAAAGAAAAATTACCTACGGCACAGAGTTTTGAGAGTTAAGAAAACTATAGGGCTAATTGCACCCATGAACATGAGGTTAGGATAAAATTACACATATGTCCATTAGGTGGAAAAAATAGCACTTATGTCAGTTGACCGAATAAGTGAAAGATGAAAAGACCAAAATGTCCATCACTTAGAAATATAATTCTTCAAATGTCAGTCATCGTCCCTTCATCTCACCATACAGCCCCACCACCATCATCCCTTTACACTTCTTCAGCTTCAACACACGCAATCATATTCCACCATCATCGTGTTCTTCAACTTTCTTACATTTCTTTAGCCTTCTTACCCCAATCAATTGTCACAACTTTTTTTTTATTTCAATCACTTGCAACAAACCATTACGATTCAACAAACCAAATGAACAGAAATGAAATTTTGAATTTGAGACTTAAAATCTGGAAAAAGATATATAAGATTTTTGTTGGCGTCAAACTATTACCCAGCACCAAGGCAACCACTGCCAGAACAACCTTTCACCACCACTAATCAGCCTAACATTGTGTTCAATTAGCCCACCACCTATCCAATTCACCCACCGCCACCAAACAGCCCACATTGCCTCAAATCAACCTTCCACAAAGCACAATCGCCATCAATAAGCCTTCCATAACCCACCTTTTAAAATCTAGGTTATTTTTATGTTGATAATTTTTAAGGTTATGTTTTGATAGAATTTTTTTTAAAGGTAAACAGAGTCTTAGCATCATATTTATAAGATTGGCTGGATTCACTCACATATTTTTGTCACTTAAAGATGCATTAGTGAATTTAAACCTCTTTAACAGTAAATTATTTATATTTAGCCCAAAATATTGTAGTTTAGTGTCAGTTTTTTAAAAGTAAAAAATTTGCTTAATTTTTGTAAACCTTTTATTTCTAAAAGGGATATTTTAATGGAAAAATATTTAGCCATTTTAATCTCTTGAGATTATTTTATATGCTGGGACCAGATTCTTATCCTTTTTTGTTATATTCATTCTTTTGTCACTAAAAGATGCATTAATAAACTTCTTTAACTTCAAAATGTTTAAAGTTAGCTAAAACAATAGTAATTTAGCCTCGTCTTCTAAAAAGTCAAGATATTTAGAGAACTTTTTAACTTAAAAGAATAGTTTAAGAAAAAAATTAGTTATTTGACCCTTTGCCTATCAAAACTTGAGAGTTTTCAAGCTCAAAAAAATTTATTAATCATTTGAGCTGAAATAAATTGGAGTCTTTATCAGAAAATATACGAAGGTAATATCTATATGAAAAACATATTATTATGTAAAAATATGATATCTCGGGATACAATGGATCATAAAAAGATAATAAACATATGAAGGATATCTTGTCATTCAAATAAAAGTATTCCAATAACTCTAAAATGAATATAGAATTATGTACTTGCCACAAAGTCAAGTTATAATTAAGAGCAGAGTTGTATGATCTAGCAATTCTTATGCATTTAAAAATTTCTAAAGGTCTAGTTTTACGATAGCTTTCTTATACCAATATGTCGGTAATTAAAATCTAAAATTAAACTTTAATTATATGATAGTTTCAACGTACGATTATATTTGCATTGAAATATATATACATGCATAATTATTGAGATTTGTAGCATACACATCAATATACAATTATGTAGTACAAAATTACAAAAGGATTGAATTTCTGATAAAATATATAATTTAGTTTAGTTAGATTATGTTTATTCTGAAAGGCTATAGAAAATATTGTTCTTTATAATTTGTTCTCATGAATCGAAATTGATGGAGAAGATGTAGTAACTCTGAGGTATTTAACTTTAACGTGAATGGAAGCGATATGTTTTGACAGAAATTTTTCAGTAATGAAAGAAGGTGCAAAAGTTCAAGGGTGATTTTATAAGTTCTCATAAGATTTTTTCATTTACTTTTTTTTAACCAAAAGGCAAAACAACCCTTAGCTCTAAGTAAAGCATAAATTACTATACGGGTGTTTTAAAGAAAGATTTTTTTTATATCTTAAGAGGAGCCAAATACATCTTTTTTTTAAAGAACACTCTAATTCAAAATGGGTATTTGATGTGAAAAAAGTTTTAAGTAAAGAAAACTCCTAATCAACACTAATTTTTGTATGAAATCTTCAATTTACAAAGGACATCTTACGAAGAAAAATAGAGGATTAGCCATTTAACTCTAGTCAAGATTATATATGCATATAAAAAAATCCTAAAATTTCAGTTTTACGATAGCTTCTTTATATCAATATGTTCATATTCAAATCTAGAATTAGACTTCATTTTTACTATATTTTTAATGTACTAATATGTTTGTATTGAAATTTATATACTTGCAGAATAATTCTAATATATAGCATATGCATCAACATTCAAATATGAAACACTACAAATTAAAAAAGATTGAGTTTTTGACAAAATATTCAATTTAGTTTAGATATATTACATTTCTCACAAAAGGCTACAGAGAACTTCTGCAAGTAATTTCCTTTAATCAAATATGATTGAGAAGATCTAATAACTCTAAGGTAGTTTAGTTTTTAACGTGAATGGAGACGGTAGAGTTTGATAGAAAAATTTTCAATAATTAGAGAGCAAGTCAAAACACTCTTATTTTTTAATCACACTCTTATTAAAAATAGGTATTTAATAAAAAAATTTAAATCAAAAGTCAAAATAATCCTTAACTCTAATCAAAATATATATTCGAATAAGGGTATTTTAAGGAAAGCGACTTGATATCCTATGAGAAGTCAAAAACACTCTCATTTTTAAATAACATTCTAATTTATGAAAGGTATTTAGTGGGAAAAAATGTTATAAGTAAAAAATACCGTTACTCACCCTTAACCTTTTATGGAGAAATTAATTAGAAACGAATAATTTAAGGAAAGAAAAGATTAGTCATTTAACATCATCCGTACTTTTATATATGTATATAGATATATATTATTTTCGGCACCAATTAACAGTCAAAGGCTCCTTTGACCACACATTTTGACTCCCGTTTCCTTCACGAAGATGATCCTTTGGTGAAGAAACGAGACGGTAAAAAAATATGAAATAGAATAATCACTATGGTGATGCTGTCATGAACGATTTTGCTTTCAATACCACATGCACCACACTTTAGCCGTTGTCAAAACCATTATGACCCTTTTGTCACCATCCCATAATTACCACGACCTAATTGTCGTCACTATCACCACAACACCATCACCACCACGAGGACACTGGCCATGCCACCACCACATTCACGTCCACAAAATCTATCTCAATATCCAGCACACTACAATGGCCACTGTGACCGCCATATTCTGGCCACCACAATTACCAACATCACGTCTTCACGCACCACTACCACCACAATCAACAACATATTTCCGTCACCACCATTATTACTCCATTATGACTGCCGTGACTACCACTTGCAACGGAACCAACACGGGTTTGGCAAATATATAAAATACATACAAAATGTATAGCACTAGTAAAATGAGTAAATATATGAAATTGAACAATTTTGCGACATCTGCTTTTGGTTTTCTAAATGGGTTAACCAATTGTTCAATTGTTAAAATTCAGCCGCTAAAAAATTTCAGTTTTACAAATTCAACACTTAAAATTTGAATTTGTATAGTCCTAAGTTTTGGGTACGTATATGCTACCCACTCTTATAACTAATCCTTATACACCATTTTTCTAAAGAATTGTCAGTTATAATATACCGGAGAACAACGCCGGTTCTTAACAAAAATATTAACTACAGAGAAGTTATTTACTCAATCTTCAACATTAGAGGAGCGATTGTTTTTCGTTGATAAAATTTGTTTTGCTTGTCATTATTACCAAGTTAAACATTACACCAACTTTGCACATATCCAACCAAGTTAACACCAAGTTTGCAAGAAGAACAACACATGACTTGACACAACCAAGCCATAGGCAGCAACCCAAATACAAGGCCAGAAGACCACTCTTTTGTGTTGCAGGTTGAAGTCCCGGAAGCAGAGCCAACTTGCAGCTGGTATACGTGTACTAGTAATGCAGAATATATGGAGTACAATTCACAAGCCTAAGTAGTACACAGAAGCACGCTTGTACATCTGAGCATGCAGAACCCTTAATTAGCTATTCTTTTGGCAAATTTTGTAAGTATCATCTATGTAATTGTTCGGGCAATTCATACTATCTGTTGGCACCAATATTTTCACGAATGGTGTGCAGACACGTGGCATAGTGATAACTACAAAATAGTGCATAAATGAAGGAAGGTGGAAAGGGCACGGTTACAGTAGTTATCATTTGTTACCAAATCATAAGGAATAGATAAATGAGCAAAAGAAAGCGAGAAAACCAAATGTTTGAATAAACCGCACAAGAAGGAGAAAACCGCCAACCAGTGTCACGATCGATAACGTTGAAATAGACGCGCCATGGGAAGTTGATTAGTGGGGATGTTGAAACAGACCACGATGAACACGATTGAGGACGTTTTAGAAGAAGCAATTGATCATAGAGATCGAAGTGTCTCCAGAAAAGATAAAAGATGATACTAACCAAGGGAAGACGGTTACAAATATTCCCAAGTATAAAAGCAGATGAAAGGCAACATAAAAGGCGTCGTCAATCCTTTCAGAAACATTAGACTAGGAAAATAGTACAGATAGCTTAAATAGTTTTCTCATAGGAAGACTCGTTAGATGAGCTGTGTAATTTCGATAGGAAACCCAGTTCGTTGTAAGAGTTGTATTCGATATACACTCATAATAGTGTTTGTAATTCAAGTGGGCACATCGACTATTGATCAAGTTCGTGTTCTGTCATCAGTGAATTTTTCTTTTTAGTGAAGTTCTCAGGCTCGAGAGGTAAAAGAGATTCCACGCAGTTCATCGGTTGTGTCGAAAGTGCACAATTGATAGTGAGTTTGCCCAGCAACGCAAACACCGTAAAGACAATGGCAATAGTTCTTGAATGCAGCATTGTCAAACTGATCAGGAGCTGTTCAGTCAAACACGCTCATGCTAGAGCAAAAGAGGCACACTGCAAGCTTCAGCATGCACCATCCTGTTCCCAATAAGATTCTCCTCAATCATGATAAGGAAAAAAAAAACAAAAAAACTCATTTTTCAGAAAACACATGTCTTCTATTCTCCCATCAAGACGGAAACAAAACTAAAAAATGCAGTAACGGAGCGAGCCATCGGTCGGTGCACGGTTCGGAGTCATGTTTCCTTTGACCATCATACTTCTGGTAGGGCTTGGACTAATTAGCCACGGTCATACCTCGACAGTCTTGTTGTCCCTTTCAACCCTTTATTCAATAGATCTTATTACGGAGTAAACATCAGCGCAAAATGCTCAAATTCAAAAACCGAGGTTTCGCAAGTCAGACAAGCAGCAGCTTCATCAATCTCGTATGTTTTGCAAAATATGGTACCTTGTAATGACTTGGTACAGATAGCAACTGCATCCACCCCCACAAGACAACTATAATACTCTCCTCCCAAGTAAGTTCTTCTCCACATACACCCAACTGATGATAGTGTGTGCCGGGGGCCGCCCTTCGTTGATATGTCGGGACACGGGACAGTGACGTGCTTCCCCACCTGCCCACGCGCACGCCTGCCCCACGACCAACTATTGCTTAGTCCGGGATGATTTAGAATCGCTGGATCATATCAGAGTGGCTGATGTGACTGGAATCAGAAGCAGAAGTAGAGGAAGGTAGAAAGGTATTCGGACCAATAAGTTAAAAAGTAGAAAATTAACGTTAAAAAGGGCTACTATGTTAGCGAAGTTCGGGCAAGTTAATAAAGTCTATTATGAACCTCTAAAAGATGTATTGACGCATGCCGAAGAATAGGGATGACAGTGGGGCGGGTCGGATACGGATCTTGTAAAAATTGCACCCGCCCCGGTAGCCCTAAAACATCACTCCGTCCTGCCCCGCCACCGGGTTATTTATATACGATACCATAATCGACCCTAACAAAGACTAAAAAACCCGTTCTCGCCCCGATCCGCCCCGCCTTTCCCCTCTAGCTAGCTTTGGTTTGTCATTTCAGGCAAGCAATCAATCACAGTTCACTACAATTCTCATGATTCATCACTTCACAAACACTGAATAATCAAAAATTCAATCACAAAACCAAAAAAGAGAAAAACTAACTAAAAGGCAACAGTTTAACCACAAAACAAAAGCGACAAATCACGAAGGATCGGATTGAAACGAGATTAGATAAGTTAATTCCTCGATGGTGGACGGTGGACAGTGATCGCCGAGGTGGAGGTGGACGTCGTTTGCACGGGAGCGGTGGTCTGTCGTTGTTGAGGTGGAGGTGGACGTGTCTGTGCGGGGGAGAGGTGGACAGTGGTCATCGAGATGTGCAAGTTGATGCTACGGGGGAATGGTGGATTGTGGTCGCTGAGGTAGAGATGGACGCCGACGGTATGGGGCAGAGCGGTGGAGGTGGATGTTGGGGGAGAGGGAGGAAAGGGGAGCCAAGGAGGCAGCGGCGGTAGCTTGGTCGGCTGAGTGAAGAGAAAAGAAGAAAGAAAGAATTAGGGTTGGGATATATATATATATATATATATATATATATATATATATATATATATATATATATATATATATATATATATATATATATATATAAGTGGATGGACGACAGAGATTAGCTGGTGTATAACGGGGCAGGTGCGGGTCACAGGGCAGGTCGGACACCGGGGCAGGTTGGGCAGAATACCATACCCGCCCCTAACCCGATGTGGATTTAAAAAAAATACCATACCTGCCTCATAACCCGGTCAAAGTCAAAATAACCTGCTCCTAATGGGGCGGGGCGGGGCGGGGCGGGGCGGGGTGGAGATCCGCCTGGTGCGGATCTAATTGCCATCCATCCCTACCGAAGAAGACGAGACCAAAAAGAGATTAACATTTTATAAAACAATATATCTGTCTTACTAAAATTATAATTGCTGGTAAAAGAGTCATTTGTTTGTAGAAAGTATTGTTTAGACGTAAAAAGAATAGGATTACTACTAAGTTCAATCACGACCAATTTTAGTAAGATATCAAAAATGAAAAGCATTTAAACCGTTGAAACCGATCCAACCGTAAAAATCGAACCAACCAATCCGTCAACTCAATTTTGGACAAGTTTATGCCCAAAAATTGATAACCTATACATACTAAGAAGCTCCAAAAAATAAATTTTTTTATCATAATTAATAACACTTAGTGAGACGTAGGCGGCGAATGAAAATGTGTGTTACATTAAGGGATTTAGGGTTTATCCCATTTTATATGAGTGGTTAGATAATTAGAGTTAGTAAAAAATAACTAGGATTAAGTACAAAATACAGATATGTTATATTATATACGGTTGGTTCAAATAGATTAAACCGTCCAAACCGAATCGTTCAATCCGTTCAACCCGCAAAAATCGAACGATTGAAACCGAATCGTTCAACTACGGTTCGTTTTTTTCTTCCTCAAAGTGAGGTTGCTAGGTTCAGTTTGGTATTCAGCCTCCAAACCAAACCAACCATGCTCACCCTAAATTCCTGCAAATTTGTGCTTAACCCAAGCCTCGTTAATTAGAGATATCTGTTAAGATATCTCATTCTAACAGCGCGGATAACCCAAGCTAAACTGCTTTTTGGTTCCTTAGTGGTTCTAAATGTAGCTTTTCAGAACAAGGTCTCTTAGCTCTCGCACATTAGTAATTAGTACTTTGATCTTGTCACTAAAATGTTTGGATTTTCCTTTCAGATGTTTGCACGTCAGAGTTAACTTAAGAGTTATTTAAATTTGAAATGAAAAAAATTCATGTATTGACTATGTGTAGACCGGTGGTCAATTGGTGGTTGTTCGACATTGCTTGCCTGGTGGGTCTTAGTTTGAGCGCAAGTGGATATTATAGTTGTTGTTGAACGGCTAGGACGATGGTTGGGGGCTTATAATGATGGTTGGTATGGTGGTAGAGGCAAAAATTGATGTTAGTGGTAGAAGGATGACATGCATTCGGTGGTTTGGTGTGGTTGTGATGGTGTGTTAGTGTTGATCTTGTGGTGGATGACTACTGTGGTGGCGACGGGAGGGTGGGAGGGAGGGAGAGAGAGAGAGAGAGAGAGAGAGAGATGTTGTGTCTAGTTTCGACAGAATGAGAAAGAAAAATTGCAAAGGTACTTTCATAAATGGAACAGTGCGCACTGACTTTTAAGTTTTAAAAACAAAAAATTTAGAGCAGTCAATATAGCTAGAGTGGATAGCCCTAGATGGGTTGGAACAAAGGGAGCCATCTCAACCTTGGATGGGGATAAGCTCCAACCCCTCACACCCGTACTCTCTCGCGTCCACGCGCGCGTGCGCGCGCACACACAGACACACATATTTATATATCAAAGTATTAACTTGCATCAGTTATAACTTGAATTTTCCCTTTTAAATCTATTATTTTATTTGCTTTACTTTAGATATATGGATTCATATTTCAATATTAGTTCTTACTAATGCCCTGCGCGTTGACTGATGCCCCAGTCGCTTTTATGAGTTGATGAGTCGTGTGTTTAAGTAGTATCCAGATCAGTTTGTTGTTGTTTTTACTGACGATATTTTGGTGTATCCTAAGTCATAGGAGGAGCATGGTAGTGTTCCGAAGGTTATCTTGTAAACTTTGAAGGATACTTAGTTGTATGTTAAGTTCAAGAAATAGGAGTTTTGTTTAAGCAAATTACGTTATCGGGACACATGGTGACTAAAGAAGAAGTAACTGTTGACTCCTCTAAGTTTGTAGTGGTCATTGAATGACAAATAAGGCTAGTACTAGGGGTGAGTACGGTTCGATTTGTTAGGTTCGAAGGTTGAATACCAAACCGAACCGACCAACTTCGTTTTGAAAAAAACGAACCGTGATTAAACGTTTCGATTTCTGCTGGTTGAACAGATCGGTTTGGATGGTTTAATCGGTTTGACCCAAATTCAATTTCGGGCAAGTTCAGGACAAAAAATTAAAAACTTATACATGCTAACAAGTTCAAAAAAAAAAAACTATTTTTTTGTCATATTAATAAAAATTAGTAAGATGTAAGCGGCGAGTGAAAAATGTGTTTTACGTCGAAGGATTTAGGGTTTATCCTATTTCATATGAGTGGTTAGATAACTAGGGTTAGTAAAAAATAACTAGGATTAGGTAAAAATATAGATATGTTATATTATATACTGTTGGTTTGGTTTATGAGGTTTCAAAAAAATTTGAACCGAACCGAATGTACGGTTTGAAAAAAAAGAAAGAAAATGACCAAACTGATTGATTTTTTGATCGGTTTGGAAATAGACGAATTGGTTGGTCGATTTTCACGCACTCCAAGAAACAGCGGCTTTCGCTACATGAATTGCGGTCGCTAAAGTGGATTAGCGACCGCAAAATGCGTTTGCTAATCTGGTCATTGTAGGTCTGGTCGCTAAATGTTAGCGACCGCATTAACAACACGGTGGCTAAATTTAGCGACCGCGTTGACCAAATTTAAATACCACAAAATGCGGTCGCTAATTCTTTTGTAGTTGATTTTAATGCTTTATTTAGCGACCGAATTGCGGTCGCTAAAGTTGTGCTCTGGATTGATAAAAAAAACCATGTATTTATTACCAGTATTTTAACCTGCTATCCTTGATAGTTATATCATCAAATTATAAGCATAATTCATTCTAAAACTCATTTAACTAACAATCACGTCAAAGTATTATACCATCAAATTATAAACATAATTCATTTCAAAACTCATTTAACTAACAATCACGTCAAAGTGAAAAATAAAAAAGATCAAGTCTCCATTAAATATACATTGTTTTGAACCAAAATTTAAAAAACGAGTCAAGTAGTTAACGAGCTAAACAAGTACAGTAGGACCAACCAAGAACATACTAGTCTTCACACTCATCAATGTCCTCGTCAACATTTTCTTCATCCCTTGTTGAAGGCACGGTGGATCCAACAATGTCCTCACGCCTTGATAATCACAGGCATTAGGCACAATACCGCTCTGTATGAAGCCAAAAAATAATTCAACACAATTGTAAAAATACCTTATCCACATTAGAGAAGCTAATTCAACTACGACTAAAATCAAATCGAATATATAAATAAAAGAACAAAAGATGTTGAATTACCAAAGCCTGCCACAAGCAAGTAGAGTAATTACTAAAATTGAAGGACTCATTCCCACTACAATCCCAAGTGAACTCAACAAAGAAACCAATTCCTTATCTATGAGGAATTGGTTTTTACTACTATACTATACTATTATACTACTATTAATTATCACATTGCCATGTTTGATCAGAAAAACCTGAACAAAAAGCAAAAGCTTTGCACCAAAAATCATTGCTTTCCTTGAGCATCCATATAAATTGTAATGCAACTCTGCATGCATTCACGGAATCCAAAAACATGACATTAAAAACCCCTCATGGTCTGCAATTAGTTATGCCTGATCTGCAAGATAATAATCAGCAAAAACACAAAACAGAAAAAATGCCTAATCTGGAATAAAGAGTACCATTACTATTGGGATTACCTAATGTGCAACAAGGTCAAACTATAGTAATATATTTAATTCTTGTATTGTTCTGTCCTATTGATTTTAGTTTTATATTTGCTCGGTCACTTTTTTGTTTAATTGATTGCTTGAACTTTAACAAAGGCAGTAAATATTTAATCACAAACATTGTCATTTTCACTAAACAAGGGCAATAAATTTAGATAATCACAAGATGTTAGGAATTGTTTGCTTAGTATAATAGTATTGCTTTGGTGCATTTCATGATAAACTTAAGTGAATTCCCTGACCATTTAATCACAAACATTGCCTTTTCATGTATGCAGTCACAAGCAAGCTTGAACATTTAACATAATCATCTCATTTCCTTCGATTATTTGACCTAATTTCATATGCAATTAACTGTGAAAATCATATCAGGTCACATATCTCATATCAAATGCTCAATTAAGAACCTCAAATCATCGATCAATGCTCAATTGGAAAACAAAATCAATAATTAATCTGAAAATATCTTAGGCGGTTGACTAATTGACCGGCCATGGGTCACCGGTCGTCGTCATTGGCAGTTGGTTCTTCGCCACCGGTGGAGTCCTCTCTTTGCTGTCGCCACTCGCCAGTCAGATTTGAACAGAAGAAGAGATCGTCGTCGTCGGTCCACTAGCCATGTTATCAGCACCCTAGATCATGGGCGTCGGCGATGCTATCAGAGAGAGAGACGTGGTCAGCCGTCGGTGTTCACAGAACTCCAATCTTGACCGTCGTCGTCAGAACCCTAGAATCGCTGCTATCAAATAAAGTCAGCGTCGCATACCACTATAGTCACGACTGCGATTTAGGAGTGGTTGGAGTGGGTGAGGCCGTAAGGGTGAAACTGTGAGTGCAGAGAAGAGAGAGAGAGAGAGAGAGAGAGAGAGAGAGAGAGAGATAGGAGAGAGAGAGAGAGTCATTATCGCAGACCTGTGGCCAAAATGTGGGGAAAATATTCAGTAGTTGTCTAACGCCACGTCACCTGCATAGGTGGTGTTAGACTACCATTAATATCTTACCAACTCAGTAAAGTAATCACGCAAGGACAACAATAGCAAATATTAATTTTAGGTAACCATGGTTAGTAGAAAAATTGAAATTCAAATTTTCACTAAAATTTCAAAAATTCCCTCTCACCGAATTCTTGCCATCAATAAATTTTCATTTCTCATTCTCTTTCTTCACCTTCATCTTTCTTCTCTTTTCTCTTTCATTTTCACCATTATTGAAAATATAAAAACTGATTGTCCACAAATTCTGTTACTTACACATGGTCATATAAAAATGGGTTGCAAAAGTACCATATCTCAGTGTTGTTGTGAGTTAGTTGTAATTGGATTCTAATCTTATGTCAGTAGCTGATGATAATGTTAGGTGTACATGTTTAGTGATAGAGACAGAGAGAGTAATAGCTGAAGAAGGAGAGATATAAGAGATGTAAAGCTTACCGGATGTGAAAAGGTTAGAGTTGAAATAAAAAAAAAATGCCAGAACTTAGAAGCAGTGTCTTCTCATTGTCTTTCTTCTTAGTCCATAATCTATTTGCCCTCTCTTTCATTTGAAACAACAGAAATTTAAACAAGGGAGATCCGAAATTTTCATCATAGACGCAAGGGCATTGCATTCTTTTTCATTTGTATTTACTATTAACAACAACATTATGTGCTAACTTTTTCATTTGTAAGTGACAGATTTGTGGACATTCGGATTTTAGAAATAACGAAGCTAATGTAATGGTGAAAATTAAAGAGAAAGAGAAAAGAGAAGGAAGGTGAAGGTGAAGGTGAAGGTGAAGAAAGAGAATGAGAAATGGAAATATATTGATGGCAAACAAATTGGTGAGCGGGATTTTCAAAATTTTGGTGAAAATTTGAATTCCAACTTTTTACTAACCATGGTTACCTAAAATTAATATTTACTATTGTTGTCCTCAGGTGATCACTTTACTGAGTTGGCAAGATGTTAATGGTAGTCTAACACCACCAATGCAAGTGACGTGGCGTTAGATAACCACTGAATATTTTCTCCAAAATGTGAGAGAAAGATTAGGGATTGGGGTTTTATACCTTGAATTTAGCGACTGCTTTGCTAAAGTATGACTTTGACTTAAACAAATTTTGCCTATACTTAGCGACTGCGAACAATAGCGGTCGCTAAAGTATGACTTAGCGACCGCCTCCCTTGGCGGTTGCTAAAGACACTGTTTCTTGTAGTGACAGTTGGATCAGTTTCAACGATTTAAATGCTTACTCTTAGCTAGCACTGTTATAAAAAAAAATTAACAAAGCTTTTTGGAGTTTGCAGGTTATTTCAGTCAACTTGTAGAAGGTTTTTCAAGAATAGCTATGACTTTAACATTAATCAAAATTAAGTCCTCTTAAGTTAGTAAGTTAGTTAGGTCGAGTTTATAATGTATATAATTAATTTTTAATTTTCTAAGGTTTAGTAATATAGCCTTCATTATTTCTGCAACATTAAGTAAATTTAGTATAATAACCCCGTCTAAAAATAGTATTTGGAGAACTTTACAGACATTAAATATGTCAGCATATAACTTTAATCCTTTTTAACTATCACATTTACTCAGAAGCTTTACTATCATAGCAAACTTGATTAATCATAATAACATGGCAATTTTTTTTGGTTGTGATCCAAAAATATGCCTATTTGTGTTTGCCGAAAGGATTGCAAAGCTATATTTTACATTGATAAGTTTGTGCGTTGACTATATATTACAATAAGATAAATTTAAATCAATTCTTGCATCACCTCTAAATCTTTTATTTTGTGTGGATCTATAGACTTCTAGTTTTTTTAATTATTAAATATTGTCTTTATAGGATACAATAATCATACTTAGATTTTAGTAGGTTAATACATTGGATAGCTTGAGTTTTAAAATATTTAAAATTAAATTTTATAAGGTTTACTAATACGGATTAATCTAGGAATAAGCATAGTGTTTGAGGCCTTTATAGCACTTTAATGTTTAATATATAGTTTTTAAAATTTTATTTCACATTAAAAATATATTACGATGAACTCTCAAACAATGTGGTCGGATCCCCGCATTATTTCCCTTGCAACTGCAACTCAAAGCCCTTTCGATTTTATCATAAGAAGAATGGCCATGTGACACACGGTGACCCTTGATGGCATAAAGGAAACCGTGTGTGGCACTCGACTTGCCGCTTACAAGACGAGTCCGCCAACCAATCCTAACAATTTAGAGCAAGCAGTGCATCAACATTGTATAAAACAGTGCACAAAGAGTAAATTTCAACACAAGGACAAACCGGTCACAAATATTCTCATTACTTCAATAGCATCATTACAATTTACAAAAGACTTTGTTTGCATTCACAGTGTGCCATCTAGCTAGACAGACAAGTTAAAACAAAGCAAATGACTCTCGGGTATGGTTGTCTGGCACTAAGTAACATGACCTCCTATATAGTACCACTAAGAGGATTTTCTTAAATGACAGTAGTAGACATCACTATGTGTGAGGAGTCGTAGTGTTCCTTTTTAGAGAAATACAACTCGGAATGACTTGAAATTTTACAGAGAAACTTAAATATATACAAGGGTGATCTCCACCAAAATTGAGCAAAAACGCACGCCTTGAATCTTCAGATCTTCACGGTTGGCTTTTGGTGTGCACGGGCACTGCAGTTGGGCGCGCGGGCATTGTGCTTGACAGGCGCATGGACGCGAGACTTGAAGAAGTTGAGAGGGCGCTGTGCTGGATGGGTGCGGGGGTGTTGTGCTGGATGGGCGCAGAGGTGCGGTGCTAGGCGGGTGCAAGGGACAGCCCGTGACACCATGCCATGTACGGAAGCTATTGTTGAATTTCATTGCATCTCTATATTTGTTTAGTATCTATTTTGCATTATATAGGTTTGAAAGTTAAATTGCTACTAAAATTATTGTTATGTATTTTATTTCTAAAAGGCCAGTATTAAGTGTAAGGAAATAGAGCATATGCAAGATTGCAAAATCAATTAAACAGACAATGCTTTTGGTCTAATTTTCTATTTTTATGTTACATTGAAAATATATTATGATGATATATCATGCGAATAAGTTACTGTTAAGTTTCATTGCGTCTTTCCGTTCTCTTTGTTCGCGTGTTACTAGTTTTGAACTATATGCATTCGAAAGTTAAATTGTTACTAAAATTAGTAGCGTAAAAACCCATGTATTTTACGATAAGGAAAAAAAGTACATGTTGCAAAATCAACAAAGGATGCTTTCGCTCTTATTTTTTATTTCATTTCACACTGACACATGCTCTCGCGTTTGCTAAATACGTATTAACTAGAGCGTTTATTAAATACGTATCAATTTTGTCTATTCTCTTGTCCGCTCTCTCGATGAGCAACATTTAGGTCCCACCTAATATAATATTACTGTTTTCACCATTGTTGTGATGCACATATATATATATATATCATATAATAGTGCTATTGGGTTTTCAATCCCTCAGTCTGTACTTTATTCTTTTTCTTTCTTTTCCGTTTGATTCTATCAAGGGGTTTTCCTGCATCTGTTCTTTCTTCTCTCCACTGAGATCATCACCATCACTCTTCTCTGTCCTCCAACATCAACCAGTATCTTTGTTCGCCTTCTGGCTTTGAAGTTCTAGGGTTCGTCACTATTTGGGCCGTCTTTAACAAGCTGCAATTCTGGCTAATCGGTGGTGGGCCGGTCAGGTGAACCTGCTGCCGGGTATCGAACCGGTAGCCGGCAACTCACCTATGCTGAACAAACGGGAGCGAGCCGAGCTATCTATCAATGAAAACAGAGGTGATGAAGATGAAGAGAGAGAAACCGGTTCAGACGAGCCGAAAGAAGGCGCGGTCGAGGTGGGCTCTCGCAGACCTAGAGGCCGGCCGCCCGGTTCCAAGAACCGGCCCAAACCGCCCATTGTAGTCACCCGGGACAGCCCCAATTCACTCCGCAGCCACGTTATGGAGGTGGCAAGCGGCACCGACGTGGCCGAGAGCATCGCCCAGTTCGCAAGGCGGCGCCAGCGAGGCGTCTGCGTGCTGAGCGGAAGCGGGTCGGTGGCCAACGTCACTCTCCGGCAGCCGGCTGCACCGGGCGCGGTGGTGGCACTTCATGGAAGGTTCGAGATACTGTCGTTGACCGGAGCCTTTTTGCCCGGTCCAGCCCCTCCGGGCTCGACCGGACTAACCGTGTACTTGGCCGGCGGGCAGGGACAAGTTGTCGGTGGAAGCGTGGTCGGGTCCCTGGTGGCCGCTGGGCCGGTGATGGTCATTGCAGCCACCTTCGCTAACGCGACCTACGAGAGACTGCCTCTCGAAGACGAGGACGAGGCCGGCAGCGCCGGACAGGCTCACCTGCCCGGCTCTTCACGGGGAGGCTCGCCCCCCGCTATCGGAAGTAGCGGGAGCCAGCATCCACCACCGGGGATGCAGGATCCCGGGTCCTTGCCAATCTACAACTTGCCCCCAAATTTACTGCCAAATGGAGGGCAGTTGAACCATGATGCGTACGCCTGGAGCCATGTCCGGCCACCGTATTGAAATCTAAAGAGGGGGGGGGGGGGGAAGGTAAGTTCATCATCATCGATCTTGAAATTTTATGCTTTGTACTGAGGGATAGAAAGTTGAAAGAAGTAGCTATAGGGTTGGAGAGGTGAAAGAAGAGAACAAAGAACATAGTTTTCTCTATGTACATTAAACTTCTTTTGTTTTGCTTCCTTTGTGCTTCCAATAAACAAGATTGTTTCCCCCCTGTTCATTTGTTTTCACCTAGTAATATATATATATATATATATATATATATATATATATATATAAGTTGTTGGGATGAAATATATACAACTTTCAATCTGCTTGATAAATGTTTTTGTGTGAATTGAATATGGGTATAGTTTCTCTTTCCATATTTTTTTTATTAGTATTTGTTGATCAATGCATTATGGTTCTCTCATATCAGTCATATGATGGACAAGACTTTAAATATGTGGTGGCTTTTGCAATAAACAATATGAGGGTGTGATCACCAACAAGTTTACATCTCTGTGGAGCTTGATTCCAGTCCCCAGAAATAACTTAATATAGAGAATATTAATGCTGCAGTCTCTCACATCACATAGAAAGGGGGACTTGTGGAGTTTTTCTAGGTTTCTAGGACTCCTTATTTTGTCTTCTTAACCTAGTTCTACTTGCGTTTGACATCAATGATGGTAAATAGGGTACTCAAATGGTCAAGCATATAACATCTTGAATGCGTTAATTTGTGCTTGCTATTTGTGATGAGTTGTGCAAGTAATTAAGGTTTCCTTTTAGGTGGTTGTCTGAGAATAGAATGCAAGGCTTGTTACAAGATTGCATTGGCGGAGGAGTAACATATAAGGGGTTTTAATTTTACCTAGAATTTTTCTAGGAGCTTTTAGAGTTTCCATACTCGATAGCTTTGCAGGTTTTGAGGAAGACATTGGAATTTCTGATGATTGTGTCCCTTTATCTATTCAGTTACCTCTTATGTTCCCTCTTTTAAGCAAATCTTTATGGAGTTATATATTTTGTTTATTTTGGAAACATTTACAGTTAAATACGCAATGTTGCTAGTGATTTTAACTAAAACATTCTTGAAAATGGAAAGGTTAGCTCAGTTATAATAGAACAGAAACAAAGAGAGGGAATTCCTTATAAACCAATAATGCATAGTGCTGCACCTTGTTGAGCAGCTTAGGATATGATGAGCTGAGGTGCTTTGAATGTAATGTTTTTACATTGCACATTCATATCTTAATCACTTTGACTTTATGTGATGATGCAGCTTTTAAAGTGGCCGTTTATACCTAATTATGACAACTTATAAACCCTAATTGCATCAATGCTAGTTGTTTATTCAGGAATTGGTTGTTAATCAGTTGAACGACTCAAATTCTTTCGTTACATGACACTTTATAGTTCACAGTGATTCTTAAATTTAAGCATAGCCTGGATTGCCTATTGTTGCAGCAAGGTTGGACATTGATAAATCCTCGCATTTTTTTAAAAGGAAGGGGAACTAATTATAAAAAAACACATGCAACATTTAAGTAATAGCAGATACATATATTCAATTACTCAGCAATGAGTAGTCCGAGTATCTTGCATGGTGTTTGCAGTGAACCCTAAAAGGGAGATTTGTTTATGACAGGGTTGAACTCTGGAATACAAACCAAATACTATTGTTAATTAATTGTGCTTATTAAGAGCAATTTAATCAAACCGTGCAACACTAAGCATATAAATACTTGTTTAGAACTCTTACATCAAACTCCATGTATGAAGATGAGACAACACATCGGAAGAAAAAAACTACAGGAAATCATATGATAAACGAAAAAGAAGCCGAGACAAGAACTTCGCTCCTTTTTTTTTTTACTACGTTAATGGATCATCATTCTTGCCATATACAATTCTAGTGGTTACTGTGTTGAATCCCATTTAGAAAACAGGACATTGTTTAATCCTTCTTTACAAATTTTGATCAAGTTGCTAGATGACTTGAAAAATGATTTTGATTCAGTTGCTACATCATTCTTGCACTTTCTGTCAATGGAAGTCCTAGCGGAAGTGAGGAATGAAACATCGGCTGTTCGATCAGTACTTGGAGTAGGACAATGATATTTGCTTTCTTCAGCAATCAAATTTGATCTATTTTATGGAATAACTAAAGGAATTACAGATTTCTTGCCCTTCTTTTTGCGTGAAGGCAATTAAGAGTCATTTACCCCACCAATAGCCATCAAGAGAAGCTTGATGCATGTTGTTTTCGGGACTTTCGGGAGGCAATATATGAAGGACTAGTGGCTGCACTGGACCAACCTTGACCTAAAAGTTTAAACTACTCCGTCCTCAGTCTAAAAGCGTAACCTAACTTTTTACGTTTATATTTCTTTCAACGAGGAAGGACAAGATCATATGTTACCACATATTCCAAACCTCTCACATTTCACAGTCACTGATCGATAACTTTCTCTTGAGATCAAATCTTTCACCATTAACAGCTCAAATACCCTATTTGTTCTTGCAAAATTAACAACATTAGGTTCATCTTGTTAAAACTAGCAAA
Organism: Escallonia herrerae; assembly: GCA_033070095.1. Lineage (NCBI taxonomy): Eukaryota > Viridiplantae > Streptophyta > Magnoliopsida > Escalloniales > Escalloniaceae > Escallonia > Escallonia herrerae. The sequence continues at coordinate 862,954 of JAVXUP010000006.1, forward strand.
GTCAAACTAACAAAATAAATCAAGAGCCATGCTTGACAGGAGAGCTACTTATGATTCTTTTTTATTTTCTTTTGTAAACATAGAGATTCTGTTCGACTAAAAACTCATTACAAATAGTGAAGACAAAGTAAATTACAAAACCTATTCACAAAAAGCTCTACCTCACACTCCCTACGGCTTTCATTCATATGGAATTTCGGTTAAAATCGTGTATTAAACCTTTCAAGTGATATGGCATGTAACATATCACATTACCTTATCAACAATCGTTAAATTATTGGACAATCCTTTGTTCTTTTTCTTTTCCCTACAAGAACATATGCATATGCAAAGAATGGATTAGCATTCAATAAGTTGCACTACAAACACTCCAAGGATCCAAGCTAACAACACAATGGACCCTCTTCACATGGATTCACGTGTCAAGATTAACAAAATCCTACTAATAAACATTAAGTAGCAACTTTGATACAGCATTCCAAAGCTAAAGTCGCAACTCGAGGGGGCCCTCTTGGCTCAATAATTACTAACACTCCTATTAAAATAACCTTGCTCCAATGACCAAGATAAACAATCTGATTCTCACTTGCCTTGATCACACCCTTCATTAATCTTTGGCTTTCCAAGTGTTGCAGGCACACCACCACTTGCCTTCACGACAACTTAGCTTTCTTCGACACACCAATTAGGAACATCACCTTGAAAGCGAACCCACTAAATGGCATTAATGAAATGTCGACCACCCATTACCGCCGTTTGTATTAAACTTATAATAAAGATTTGGGTGGTGGGGGTAACAACACAAATCATCATCCAAGCGAATACCAGTATCCCTTTGATCCTTTTTCTTATTTTTTATTTTTTTTCTTTTCTAATTTTCAAGCTCATGTTGATGCTGATATTTGATCGAACCATGCGCTTGTCATGGAGTACACATCATCATCATCACCATCTTTGATTGTACAGTGAAACTTGAGTTTGACCTAATTTTCTCAAAGCCATCAATGAGAGTGAAAGGGTAACATTCTAAGGCATGAGATGGGTCAGTTGAACTAGCAAGGGTTGTAGCTAACATTAGGATGTGGATTCCAGTAGGGTTTGTTTCTAATGAATCAAACAGGGTTGCGGTAAGTGGGCTTTGTTTCTCAGGTTGCAGGTTATGTTATGTTCAAAAATTTTCTCAATACGCTCTTGCAAGGGATTTTTTTGCTCATGTTTTGTTCCATGAATTGAATAATATTATTCTCTTTTTTTTTTACGCGAATTTTTGGCTCTTAAACGAGATTGCATCTATTCAGCAAGTAATTTACATTGATCAAGTACTATCCTTTATCCTTTGTGCTATTCGAGATTGGATATTCTATTATAAGTTCTAGTCGTGGAATATTTTCATTGTTATGTATCACTATTTTGTTCACTGTTATCTTTAAAGTTCTTTCCCTTTTTTTTTCCTGAAAATTTGCAACTGTCAAATAAACAAACATATTCTTGTTTTACTATTGGCGAAAACTCTAGCAACATTATATCATAAATCAAACCAGAGTTTAACAAAAGTAAATCTCTAAGGCAGCCACCTATAGTTAATTACAAGCACACATATACTAAGAGAGTATCTAGTGAGGGTTAGCCTGGATCCCTGTCACAATGACACACCCTTGGGAGGGCGAAATACTGCCACCTTAACTAGAGGACGCAAATTTTTTTGGACAGAGACATAGTTGAATCAATAAACATTGGTTTTTACCTCATCCGAGTAAAGCAAGCTAATCGTCGAGATTCAATCAATATAAGACTATTGACTCGGCTACGGCTATTGGCTCGGCTAATAAAAATGCACTGAACATCCCTAACCTGTATTTATGTTAAATCAAAAGTAGGAATGGCTGTGGACAGATCAACGCCCCCCCCCGCTAACCGAAGAGATTTTTAAAGGCCTAAAGGTGGAATCCATTATGCAGATTAACTAAGGTTCGGTAGACAATCCAAAGTTGGCCTGACGTCTTGGGAATATATATCCCTGTACGAATAGTGGTTACACGTTGCCATGGGGAGCAGCCTTCCAATAGGGTTTTTGCCCAATGTGGTCATCAAAACGTTGCAAAAGATTTCAGAGTAGCGTTATAAAAATCGTTCATCTTCACCTATGGTTTTCGCGATGAGCATCGAGGTGAAGACGATTTCGCTATGAATTTTAGGTGGTTGCCGTCCCTGTGTGTTGCCGGAGTTGTTTGTCCGATGACTTCTGTTCGTGCTTTGTGTGATGGCCTTTCAATATGGCTTCCTATTAGGCTCTTGCACAAATAACTTGTGTGTGCAATTGCACACTCTGGTAATGCCATATAGCTTCACCATAGGCGAAATGTAACTTGTCATTTACAAACTTTATCTTTCAATCTGTACCTTGCATTTATCTTCTCGTAAATCTAAGAGTACAAATTAAATGAAAAAGGCATAGAGAAAAAGGGGACGCTGTTCTGTTTTCACGCAAATAAATGACACTATTATCAAAGTATGTATTCACTCTTGGCACCAACACGAATCATAAAAATATATCTCAAGCAAATGTGCAACTAATAAAGCATGTACAACGACATTGTCAATACTGCACAAAAGTCGTCGAACTAGGTCAGAACGTTCCATGAAGTGATTAAATTAATTCGTGTTGCCATCGTAGCTTTAATCCTTTTGACAAGTCGTTAGTTAATGTTTTCAAGTGTTACGTGCATAGAAAATTCACTGTCGAAATCCCGTAAGACACGTTACGCGATCCGTAAAAGATCACTGATACTTACAGTTCCTCGTGACAACTATATTCAGACGAGCATTATAATTTTTACAATAAAAATATACTTTCAGCGACAAAACTTAAATAGCAATCGCAAAAAATACAGGAGGATGGCTGATTGAAAAAGAAGGGTGGAGGAAGAGGACAAACCCTCGAGATGGGTGGGAAGGAGACTCTCTCTCTCTGTCTAATCCACCTAGTGAGCCTTTTCCTGCAAAAGTTTTTGCGTTGACCAATGAGCCAATGCGATAGCGCCACGTGGTGGCTGTCTGAACGCCCACAGTGGGCTTTGTCCCACTGTGCCCTACAAATCAGCGCGCAAGTTGCTTTCACCCTCCGTAAAATTCGGGAGTCGCGTACCATCTTCGTACCTCTTGGTGCACAACACATGGCGATTGGCTTTCAATTATCGGGACAGACTATTATTCCCTTATCTTATTCCACATCTTTATTAGCGTCAAAAATTAATAATTGTCATTAAAAGGTAATTATTTAACGATTAAAACAAAAAAATATATCAAAATAGTTCTTCTGTAAATGTTAGAACAATTTATAAGCGGGAAATGAAGCACAAAGATAAACAAGTTAGGCACCAGCCAAGCCAAGCCAAGAACCTGGCAAGGAAATGCTCAACTAGTAATAAACCCAACCTGTTATTTATGCTTCAAAAGTGATTTCTACCATTAAAAGTTCATAGTATTGATCGGTTTAGAAGTATACACAAAGATCATTCTTATTATCATAGTGAATCCTTACGAATTATGTCATTCATGTTTCTCATAAGAAGGTATTATCTTTAAGTTTTCCACTAATCTTAGGCGCACTTTTCTATATATTAATTAATCCCCGAATATATGAAAGAAAATGTAGGTTATATCGTTGATCAGCCGAGTGGAGGCTCATTCGTATAAGAATATGAGATCCATAGGTTGCTCATTCGTATAAGAATATGAGATCCATAGGTTGCTCGACTCGCAAAAGAGGAAAACAAAGAAGATGAGTGAACCCACGGTGTGTGAAACTCAAATAATGCAATCTACAAAGTTGCTCTCTCGTCACAGACAGTGTTTATAAATGGTTATCGAGCCCAAGCCCGGCCACCACCTTGGATTCAGAAAAGTGTTTGGCTGTTCATTTAACGTTGAAAATGTGAAAAAGATGCATCATCGAATTGGCATGGTGGTCAAGAAGGATGTTATGCAGACGCGGAGAGTCTGCATAAACTATACACCCTATTGTTTCTCACTGCAAGGTTTTATTTTTTTGACATCTCACTTGAACTGGCATATCTGCCTTTTGGCTAACGTAACAGGACTGCAATTTATAGGTAACTGGATTGCCTGCCGGCAAAGTAGAAATTGGAAGTGAAGGACCAAGTCCAGCTGAGCCAGGGTATTCCCACACTTCAAAGTTCTAACGTAACAAAACTGCAACTTGTAGGTAACTGGACTACCTGCCGGCAAAGTAGAAATTGGAAGTGAAGGTCCAAGTCCAGCTGAGTCAGCGTATTCCCACACTTCAAAGTTCAAACCACCTAACAGCTACGGCTTGCAAGGTTGTCACATCCAGCTGGGTTCAAAAGTCCATTTATTCTTGTTCTTCCCGTGTTGCCTAAACAGGCAAAACCAAATAGATTGGAACACCAGTGTGGAAAAGCACCGCAAAGTTGGTACAAGAATGACAATTGGGAAGAGAAGCTCTTGCTCCTCTACATTAACCAAAAGGATAAATTACATACGGCACTCCTGAGGTTTGTTCTAAATTACGCACGGACCCTCTATTTTTTTCAATTACACTAAACTACACTTTTTTATTTTTCCGTTCCAAGAATTAACATAAGTAAGAAAATGACGGTAATACCCCTCGTAGGAATGTAAATTTACCCAACCACCAATATATGACCAATTCTCTACTACCCACATAACCCACCATTGCCACTGCCTATGTCTAGCTCCACCACTGTCTGACTTTATCCTCTCAGGCAAAAACCTGAACCCATAACCACCACTGACGTTGATGTCTAGATCGGCACTTACCGGTGAACTCTTTTCTCCGAGCTACGACGTCGTGCAGAGGATGGTGCTTGGTTTTTGAGGTAGATTGCCAGGGGTGCTCACTGCCGGCGATGGATGGTGCTTGGTTTTGAGGTAGACTGCCAGGGGTACTAACTACCGGCGATGGATGGTGCTTGGTTTTGAGGTAGACTGCCAGGGGTACTAACTACCAGCGATGAATGGTGCTAGCTTTGAGGTAGACTGCAGGGGTACGTACCGATTTGAACATCGATGGTGGTGGTGGTTTTAGGTGGACGATCGACAGTGGTGATTGTGGTGATTTGGTGGTGAAGCCAGTGTAACGGTGGCAACAAGGATGCTGGGCCAAATATGATGAGACTATCGCTGACGATTGATGGTAGGTGGTTGATCTGGACTCCGCGACGGCTATGCCGAAGTGGCTGTGTAACTCGCCGATCTAGATCTAGATCTAGATTTGACTCTCAATCTGGTTCTACGCATCCAATTCCAATCGGAGTGGGTACACTGAGGGGGTTTACAGGCAGTAGATGGTAGGAGCAGCTGGGATAGCAGCCCCAACTAGTGGCGATGGGTGATGAAGGACGGTGGTGGATGTTGTAGACCGTGCGTGGGTTGGTTTCGATGGGTGAGACACATTGGGAGGGTGTGTATGTGTGTGTAAAAGGCATATAATAGTGGTGGTGGGGCGGTGGCGGCGGCGGGGCAACGACGGTCATTAAGCATTGGCTTCGGTAAGGAATAAGAAGATCTAAAGGTAATTTGGGAATACCATAACTTCTAAAATGTGCCCTAACTTTTTTTTACGGTTCCTTAACAGAAGTGGGTTTTATGTACTACAATGACAAACCATAGGGGACTAAGGGTAATTAAAAAAGATATAGGGGGGTTCGTGTGTAGTTTAGGAAAAATCTGAGAGATGCCGTGTGTAATTTATCCTAATCAAAACTACATCTAGTTTGCATATGGATTGCAAAAGAAAAGTTACCATTCCTTTGTAGAAAGTTTCTTGGAAAGAGTCCCATATATAGAGAAGGCCAAAATTCAGTTCTCTCGAAAGAGAGGAAAGCGAACAGTATATTAATTGCGATGGCTTGAATATAGCTTGTTTAAATTGGCCTCCAAAAACTAAATACTTTGAGTTAAATAATTAATTGTTCTTGTTGCTGTGATTTTAGTAAAGTATTGATCTTAATTTTGTTAGTTCATCACAACATCAGTCAAAACTGCATCATTTTGGAGACTTTTTAAGGCCGTTAAGCTCTCAAATTGAGAATACATCAAGATTGAAATCGATTCTTATGCCTGATAGGTATCTTTCATATATGAGCATACTTTTAGTTTGACAACAGGTTTTAGCAAAGACAATTCAAATATGATATAGCGACTAATTTAACCATAGTTGCATGAGTGAGTTACCAAGCGTGGAAGATGAAAGATTAGAGGGTGGAAAGAAAAACCATTGGAGCAAATTTCTTCCAACCTTTTTTATTCAATCACGAAAATCCATCAGTACATTACATTTTTGTATTTAGCGGCAAAATCAAGGACTAGTTTTACATTTATTGCTAAAGTCTGCCAATATAATATGCAACAGTTGTCGCTGGAAACGGGGTTTGAGGAAATGCTCCAACGACATGGCATCAAACAACACTTTTGACTTAAATTTAAACACGAACATTGGCTTTACTCAACTACTTTTAGTGTCGTTTATTTGTTATCAAACTTACTACCTGAGCATTATTCCATGATCTATCCAAATTTCAAGATTTGGATCCTCAGCTGCAGAGGAATCTACACAAAGAGGTGCTGCAGATGATAGTTGTCAAATGTGATCTAACAGGCATGGACAAGCCATGTCCACAGGTAATAATGTTCTCTCATATGAAAAATAACGGACTCTTGACGGCTCAACGTTGTCTGGACTTCTCGTCAAAATCCACCCCCTCAAAGTCTTCATCAAAAGCAAATTTTGCTCTCAAGTTTCCATCTGCAACACTTGAAGGGGGCAACCCCCCCTCTCCAAAAAAGAAAAATGAAATAAAATGCTTTTGGATTAAACTCAATCATTTGTGCCGAACGAAACATAGATATAGATATGAACTAACCCCAAACCCTAAGCCATTAAACTAATCAATTGCCGACATTACCTTCAGTTTGACTATGCGGATAGGAGGTCATAATTTTAGATGTTTCGAAAAAATTTACAGCAGAAGATCCAAGTCTCCGTATCAAAAGGTAATAACTTAGGCTCCGTTTGACACTCTTTTTTTCCCTCTTTTTTTTTCAGTTTTAAAAATTGAAAAAAAAGGAGCGTTTGGTAACCATTTTTTTTTCAATTTAAAAAATCAGTTTTAAACTGCAGAGTAAAAAAAAAAACTCCAAAACTGGTTTTTTTTTCACTTTTGGTTTTTTTTTTCGACCACCACCACCACCCTCCCACCGCCGGCAGCCACCTCAGGCGACCACCGCCGGAGACTGCCGACAACCACCTCCGGCCGCCGGCGACCACCGGCAGCCACCTCCGGCCGCCGGCAGCCACCGCCGGAGACTGTCGGTAGCCATCTCCGGCTTCGGCCGCCGGCGACCACCGCCGGAGACGGCCGGCAGCTACCTCCGGCCGCCGGCCACCACTGCCGGCTAGAGTTGTCAAACGGGCCGGGCGGCCCGCGGGCTGGCCCGACCCGGCCCGGTTCTGGCCCGGGCTGGCCCGGCCCCGTGCATGAACAGTAGCGGCCCCAGCACAGCGGGCTTGGGGCCTGGGCCTGGACCAGGCCTTCATTTGCTCCGAAAAAGCCCGGCCCGGCCCGGAAACGGGTTTGGCCCGGCCCGAAGTCGGCCCGGGTCTGGCCCGGTTTGCGGCCCGGTCTGCGGCCCGGATCTGGCCCGGATCTGGCCCGGTCTGCGGCCCGGATCTGGCCCGGTCTGCGGCCCCACATGTTTGAATTTTTTTGTTCTTCCCCCCCTTTTTCAAAATTCCACTTTTACCCCCCCAACAGCAATATAACGGCTAGTTTGGGGGGTATTTTAGTCTAACCTATATTTTTCAACTCCTTTACACTCTTACCCTCCCCAACAACTATAAACGGATAGTTTGTAGGGGTATTTTGGTCTTTTGTGAAGTTTCTAAAATCTATAAATTCACACCATTTCTCTCTAATTTTTCACACCAATCTTCTTACTCTCTCTTACCTAAACATTCTATATTTCTACAAGCTTTGCTACTATTTTCCTCTCCAATTACTACTCTTGCTAATTACTACTAGTATTTACTAATTAGTACTCTTGTTTATTAATTACTAGTCTTGCTAAATTCTTTTTAATTACTAACTCTCTAATATTTGTTACTCGTTCATTCTTTTAATTGTTATTTCTTATTACTACTCTTATACTTGTGTATTTAGTTACTCTTACAAAGTTTAGCTCGAAATATGGCTGGATTATTGAAGAAAATGAGGCGTGCATCGTCATCACGAAAAACATCATCATCATCGCAAGCACCACCACCAGCACAAGCGCCAGCGCCACGGCCATCACAAACACCAATCCAAGCACCAACACAACCATTCGTTCCTGGACGAATGAGTACAGGCTGTATGATAGATACCCAAGCCAATTGGGAGTTCAATCAAAACATTCCAGATTTTGAATACACGCCTGATGAAGACCCCCCGCATTATAGTCAAGGACGCAGCTCGGTTGGCGAAGCTACTACTCCGTGGCATAATCTCAACCCTATGCCTGGTCATGATGAAGAAGGGCCGAGCAATGCCTCCGGTAATGAGCCAGAAGTCCAAAAGGGGAAAAAAAGAAAGCCGAGTGTTGGAATCATTTCGATGTAGTTATGGTGGACGGCATCCGAAAAGCTCGATGTAAGTACTGCGCTAAATTATTTTCGTCTGGTAGTGGTAATGGACATCTTAACAGGCATTACCCTCTGTGTGCACCTCGACAAGGCCACGTCGAACCTACCCAAACGCAGTTATCTTTTGACGGTAAGTTATTTGTTTATAATCAGCGAGAGCAAAGAGACGGTCTCGCTGAATTTGTTATTCATGATGAACAAGCCTTTTCTTTTGCCGATAATCCTAAGCACTCTAGATATATGAACACATACGTTCAACCTTTGTACAAAAAGGTTCATAGAAACACAACTAGATCCGATGCACTCCGACAGTACAATGCTGCTAAAGCACGCCTTATCGATTATTTCGATAAATTTGAAGGTAAAGTTAGTCTTACTTCTGATATTTGGCAATCTCCTTATACTTTTGTTAGTTATTCTTGTGTGACCGCTCATTGGATTGATGTAGATTGGGTTATGCACAAGAGAATCATCGCTTTCGAGCACTTCCCTTATCCGCACGATGGAATGAACATTGCTATTCTTATATTAAAAGCATGCACCACATTTAAAATTAAGGATAAGATTATGAGTGTTAGTTTTGATAATGCTTCTAATAATAAAGTTGCTGTTGCAGCTTTAAAGGAGACGCTTCAACCTGTACTTAATGGTGAATTATTTCATGTTCGCTGTGTTTGTCACATTATTAATTTAATTGTTCAAGATGGTTTAGCTGCTGCAGGAGATATTCTTCTCAAAATGAGGGGTATGACAGCGTATGTTAATAGCTCGAGTCCGAGAACACAACAATTTAAAACGTTGTGTGTTCAATATAATATGCCTCGCAGGAGAGCAGTTACAGATGTGGTCCACAGGTGGAACTCTACATACCACATGCTTTTACACATTCTGGCATACCGAGAAGTCTATACGCATTTTCTACTAACCCAGTTCCCAGCCGGCTTGCCAACTCAAGAGGAATGGCAGATGGCCACATACCTAGCTGAATTTTTGGAGGTATTCTACACGTCTACCAATTTATTGTCTGGTACGTACTATCCCACCTCTCCTCTCGCTGTAATAGAAATTCTGAAGATGGCTACAATGTTAACAAAATGGAGATATATAGGACCCTTTAAGGAAATAGTAAAAGTGATGGATCAAAAATTTAATAAATATTGGAGTAAACTGCCTGCTATTTTTACTGTGGCTACTTGTTTAGATCCTAGGTTAAAGTTGCATGGCGTGAACGCCTCGATACAAGAGATATCGAAATTAATGTGCTACACAGCAGAGGAGACAACCGCATTCACAGCAAAAGTGAGCAAGAGGTTTGAGGACTTGTTCAACGTCTATCGTAATTCTGCTGACGTGCGCGGGCGAGCTACATCATCATCCACTGTTGAGAGGTATTATGCGCCATACCTTCAGGGCTTTGAACATCTAGTAGCAAGACAACTACCAGGTGAAGGTACTTCTAATTCGGCAGGTTCGTATACTTTTTCCTCTTTTAATGAGATTGGTGTATATGCAAATACTGATCATTATTCTGATTTATCAAGGCAAGAACAGGTTAATTTTAATTTGTTAAATTTTTGGAAACAAAATCAAAACATGTATAAAACTTTATCCCAAATTGCACGGGATGTACTGCCAGTGCAAGCCTCCACGGTTGCTTCAGAGTCGGCATTTTCAGCCAGCGGGAGGGTTTTGGATGACAGGAGGAGTCGTCTTAACCCCGAGTCGCTCGAGCTATGTGTATGTTGGAAGGATTATCTTGATGCGAAATACCGCGAGCAAGATAAACCGATTGATGATAGGAAGAGCAGTGACTCGGATATTGAAGTACTTCTGGATGATTAGGTAATTTGTTTTTATTTTCCTCTTTTGATCCTTTTGGTTGACGTTGCAGATTTCTTGATCTTTGATTGCTGATATTTTGGATAGACATGCATTATTATTTTGATTGTTAGAATTTTAAGAATAAATTTTTTCACAAAATATACTTTTTTTCCATATATATAAAATAAATTTTTACAAGCAAGATATATATTTTTTCGTATATATAAAAAAATAGGTAACTTCGCCTGTTTGTTTACAAGCAGCCGGTCCCAAGCCCGGATAAAAGGAGGAGGGCCTATGAATACATTTATTATTTTTCTATATAAATTGTTATGTGTTAAGATTTTATTAATAAAGCTCACCAAGAAGAGTATGAAAATGTTTAACATATAATAAAAAATATAATGGCTAACAAATAAATATGTATATACATACATACATATATATGTATATTACTTATAATGAAATAAAAGGATAAAGATTAGGTTCGTTAAATTGTGAATATTGCCTAGAGATGAAATTTAAAATTGAATAACAAGAAAAAAAAAAAAAAGGGCCCGGGCCCGGCCCAAGCCCGGCCCTAGCTATTGGGCCTAGGGCCAGGGCCTGGACTGGGCCTAGGTTTGCCTTCGGCAGGCCCGGCCCGGCCCGGCCCGGTTGGCAGCCCCACTGGCCCGGCCCCGGCCCGGCCCCACAACAGGCCCGATGGGCTTGGGCTGGGCCGGCCCAAGCCCGGCCCTTTGACAACACTACTGCCGGCAGCCACCTCCGGCCGTCGGCCACCACCACCACCACCGTCGACCACCGCTACGCCCCACCACCGCCACCGCAAACCACCAAAAAAAAAAGTCAAAATAAAAAGGGTTACCAAACACAAAAAAAAAAAACCTCAAAAAAAAAAGGGGTTATCAAACACCCACTTGTTTTTATAAAAAAAAATAAAATTAAGTTGCTCTTTAAAAAACTGCTCTTTAAAAACTGAAAACCAAAAAAAAAATTTTGTCAAACGAAGCCTTAATTTTTGAAGAACCAGTACCGTTCAAAGTCACCTTAATAAAGAATCGGCAAGAAATAAAATAAGAAAACCCTAACTAGCGATGACTGCCATTGGCACAAAACACTAAAAAAAGAAACAATAGGAATGATTCATCATTTCAATCATGCATATAATGCATAATATGTTGGCCTGGACCATCTATGTATTATTCATTTTGGCACAATATACTTTTTTTTTCTTGTTCTTTACTTGTTTTTGGTTTTATTGCTGTTTTGTTTGTTTGTTTGAAACATAGAAGATCGAACACTCAACACACGGGGAAGACAACAAGAAGACCAAATAGAATTAATCCGTTGGCTAAATAATTAATCAGTTAGTTACATGAGTTGACAGTATGTAAAATATTGGCCACGTTTACATGTTTTTGGTTTCTTTTCTTTTTTTTTTGCTTTTATTTCCTCATATGTTGTATTTCCTATTTTTATTATCTAATTATTTTTGTTCTTCTGTCTTTGTTTCCAAAACTGTCGATTATATAAAAAATAAAAAAATTGGCACTATATAAACACCAAATAATGATGTAAGAGCCATTCTTTTGTTTCCGAAGAAAAGAGAATAACTAAAGCGAAAGAAGGAGGATGCTAACGCCCGTTTCATTACCATTATCTTCTTTATTGTTTTAGAATTTTGATGATATAAGCAAACATTTCTTTTCAAGAAATTGGAAAACATGTAACAACTTGTTCGGATACCTTTTTACAACTATAATAATACCATAATTTAACTCTTATCATTTTACAAAATATGAAAACGCCTTGAGTATTATTCTTACACATCTTTATATCAAGTTTGAACATAAAGGCAGCATGGGCTAGTTCTGGTCCAACCTGCATAAAGGCTATACATATTGAACATACAGAACACCACAGAGCTTTCCTGGAAACTTGGCCCAGCCCAACCCTCAGTTTTCCTGGAAACTTGGCCCAGGCAATCCAGCCCAACCCACAGGTCTTCATCCTTACAGCAGGTGTAATACTAAATATATAGCAATCCAGCCCAATCCACACAATCTTCATCCACGTTGCTCTATGAGATTCGTAAGGAATTGATACCTCATTGGTCTGGTCCCAAGGAGACTCGAACTAACAACCTAAAAGAAAATAAAAATAAAAATCTGAACCCTTACAATTTGGTTTAGCATTATGATGGCTTCACAGATCAACTTATGTCCACCACGCTAAGAAAGAGGCTGACCATCCATGTTCACCATAATAGATTCGCAAAGAATTGATGCCTTATGGTCTGGCTCCAGTAAGACTCAAACTAGCAACCTCTAGAAGAATTGTCCGGAGCCTTTACGAGTTGAGCTACCATTTGAAGTTCCCTTTTTTGGGTGATCACCCCTTTGGAGTTCAGATATTTTCATGTGAATGATGCTAGTTCCAATTAAGCTCCAATTAAGCTCATGACTCGTTTCTCCAAGTGTCCGGGATTCTAGATGGACTATCCTAGAATCAGTGATCCCAGCCCATGGACTCAAACAACTAAAATATTGCCACAATAAAAGTTACAAGCCCATAGGGCTTCACCCCCAACTACCAACCAGATTGAATTTGAAAACTCTCATAGGTCTATTGTGTGGTCACGGGTATTATAGTTGCACAAAACCGTTGCTAGAAATGCGGTAAAAGTTTGACTGACCATATTTTGTGGCTAAACGACAATATAATAGCACTGGACCATAGAGGAATACAGTTGTTTAATTTTCTATAAAGTGAACAATAACGAGCGATTCAGATTCGATAATCTCGACTACCTAAAACCGTTGTCGAGACCATGAATCCGGACCCATGTAATCTACAAATTCAAATCACGTAAACCCAAGCAATCAGTTGATTGCCTTGGAGGTTTAACAGTGCAACCACATGGTAGCATAGTATATTAGACCCACTTGTTCTTGAATCTTCTTACTCGTTATTTTCAATGGCAGATCTACGGGTTTCTTGCTTTACCAAATTATTGAGAATCATTTTTTGGTAATTGCAGCAATGCCATCAATCCATTCTAGACTAATGAATGCTTTTGATAGTAAAGAGGAGCAATAAAGTATAACTGGAGATTGTCTTATTGACAGAGAACTTGGCTATAGAAAATGCATACCCTATAACTGGGGATTGTCTTATTGACAGAGTACTTGGTTCAAGAAAATGCAGAAAGGGTATGCGTCAAGATCTATGTAGCATGACCTAATGCAGTGGGCAGAGTTACACTAAATGTGAAAATGAAGAAAGGGTATGCGTCAAGATCTATGTAACATGACCTAATGCAGTGGGCTAAGAGTTATAGTAAATGTATAATTTTTTTTGTCCTTATACTATGTCTTATTTGGAGGCAAGGATGATACTTAAATTGTTATTGACTCTTTCGATGCATGAGGGCAAATTGGAAAAAGACTTTTAACCAACGTGGTATAAGCGATAAATGAGGTAAAAAGATACTATTCCTGTGATCTCCTGTTGTCCATAGGATAATTAAACTTTAGCCTCTTATTGTTAGCGAATCTCTCCATCTTGTTGGATAACACCCGTTGGTTATACCTTATTTTCTTTCAAAGTTGGACATATAAAATTCTAAGTACGATTATTAAATGCTGCTTTTTTTTTTGGGTAAAAGTATTAGATCAAGCAATAATTAACCACATGCATAGTTATCGGAACTGGACCAAACCGGTTCAACTGTGAAGCAGTGACTTCATTGGTCCGATTCAAACTCACGTTACTATAACTATTATTTTGTACCATCTTGATGCCACTCTAGCAACCATAGATCTTTAAATCTTTGTTAACAACCCTCTTGGATTTGACACCACTTTTTCTCATTTTAATAATTCTCAAGAATTTATAGGTTTGAAGAATAAAAAATTGTAGAAGTTTTACCATCGTAGTTAGCATTGAACTTGAACCACGAATAAGCGCCTTCACGGGGGTCGAGGGTTCTAATAACTATGTCATAGGGTTCTTTGCCTTTTTACCAAAACGTTTTTTCCCAAATGATGCGGCTTGACAGTTCACATGATTGAAAAAAGCCGATGAATGACCCCAAAACATGTGTGGAAGCTGTACCATGTCTTACAATATTGTTTCAGTTAAAGTTGTCTTTATAACCTACTGTTATTTTCTTCAATTAGAAGTTCATGAAAGAATTCCTTAATTAAGATTTCATGACATATTTGCATGCTAGAATTACTACGTACAAATTCATTGGCTATCCACCGCATCAAAACACTTGGCACGGACCACAAAATTATAAAATTGGACTTAAACATCTAATTATCGCCATCGGACCTTGTTTTTTGGTTTTTTGACCATCGTTACCATGTAAGATTCGTGTATGAAAGCAATATCTCCTAACTAGTTTGTATGCTTATAAGGTTTTGTTTCACCTATCTAGGGCCCGGCCCCAAACTATTCCATGATATCAAGGTTGTTCCAAAACATACTGCAACACATTTATAGGCTTTAGGATGTATCACTCCTATTATGTTAAGAGAAATGATTGTTCTTCTCTTCTTTTCAATGTACTAAGGCTGATATGCGAACGAGTTAAACACATTTGGTGATGAAACTCAAGCTTTCTCTCAACTTCCAAACTCTTTTTTCTCCGATATATTGAAACTCCAGCTCTCTCTTATATATTTTCTTGACTTACTTGACCATCATTGTATCTTACCTTCTCTTCTTGCATTGAAAAATGCGATTCCACGTGCATTGGGATCTCTCTCTCTCTCTCTCTCTCTCTTTTTGGTAGAACGGACATTGAATTAGTTAAGATAATAATGTACAACCAAAAAGAGCAGAAGAGCAGAAACTGAGATTTCTCTCTTTGATTGCATCCACAAGTTGGTGGCTTACTGCCTTGGTTAATGTGGCCCAACTTACTCTTTAGGCCTAAATTAATGTTATGCACGTGTTTTGATGAATGAAGATCTTCACTAAACCCTCTACTCTATTCTCCTTAACAGTGTTTTAGATTGGAATCTTCATATGCATGTGGCTGACCACATTCTTGCAATTACCAACAGATGTTTACCTGAATCTTGTGTTTCTTGTGGTGTTCTCGTAAGCCCTTTTCAATTATGGCTTACTTGCCGTTGGGTATTGGCTATCAGCTGAAGCGACAAAAAGATAAACTACTTCAAGTAGCTCAAGTTATCTTTGAGTTGCTATTAGATCAGGGCACAAGGCTTATAGGAAGTGAGCTTTATAACAAAGAGACGACAGTAAAAGTAGTCAAGTAAAGGCAATATTATGTTCAAATTTTAAGTCAAAAGTGCTGTTTTTCGGAAACTTTTTTGATGCCTTGTTGGAGCATTTCCCTCAACCCCCATTTTCGGCAACAATTATAATCCGCTACATATTTTCAGCGACAATTGTAACGTTAGTCATTAATTCTTGCCACTAAATATAAAAATGCCATGCAATGATGGATTTTGTCCTCGGAGTCAGGGACTTGGGGGTAACACTTTGTAATGTTAGTGTCGATTCTTTTGTCCTTAGTGGCAAAGGTGAAGTGCCAAAATTTGAAGTGTGATTGAGAAAACCTCTTTATATTCAAATGTTATGAAATGTGTAATAAGCTTACATGATTTAGCTTTTGAAGATTTCTATTATCTCATTATCTTATATGTACGATGGCATGTTTGAAACAACATTTTATTTGACAAACAAAAGTACTGTAAATTTGAATTTCATGTTGGTCTCTTAATTGATGGTATGACTTTTCTCTCATTAAGCGAGCAAGAGAATGAAATGCGGAAGAAAAGAAGGCTCCAATGATAAACTTAGATGCACCATTTGGACCTTTGTATCATTAGAATGACTTAAAAGAGTTTTCAAGATTGGTCTGCTCCAAGGTTGGACAGGAAATCAGCATGATGAATCTACAGTATGCGATCGCCTATCAGTCCTCTTAATTGAGGCTTTGGTTTTGTTCTTATGTTAACAGCTATATTACCACCATTGAGTCTCGTGCGACTAGATGAACGTAGTGTAGAATTAAAAAGACTCTTGTTAGCGGAGTAGTCTTAGTGGAGTAACCTTTGAAAGGCATAGTTAATTGTATTTCTTTCCTTCCAACCAAAAAAAAAAAAAAGTTACAAGAGATCACATTTATCGGTAGATTTTATTAATTATAAGCATGCTACTAATTCTAATAATTAATGACACGTAAACAAGGTATTTTTGGTCCTTTATAGAGAAGATATTGGTACATGTCTTAAAGGTATATTATAGTGGTAGTTACGGTTATGATAATGGTGGTGATTGATAGACGTGGTAATGATATTATTTACAAAATAATTGTAACAAAGGGTGGTGTTGGCGTGGTGCACTAGCGACGGATATGCCGTCGCTAAAAGTCCCTCGTATAAAATCCCGTTAATAAAAGTTTTACGACGGAATTTTAAAATCCATCGTCTAATATTGACCTTTTAGTGACGGATTTATTTATAAATTAGCGACAGAAATTCCGCCGCTAATTCTGCTTTACATGCTTCAGTTTATTTATTTAATTTTTTGTGAAATTAGCGACGGATATTTCGTCGCTAAATGAGATTTTTAACGACATAAAAAGCTTATAATTAAGTACGCTTTTAGCGATGAAATTAATCTGTCGCTCACAGTCAACAATTTTAATTCTGACACCTCATATAGGGTGTCGATATGGTGTCCGACAGGTGTCCGACACCTACCGACACGTGTCCGACACTTCCGTTAACAATCTCAATTCTCAATTCTCAAATGCTCAATACAATAAAAATTAATAAAAATCATATATTCCATCTAATTGGATCTCATCTCCTGCCAACAATCTCAATATCTCAAATGTTCAAATGCACGATTAACAATCTAAAATCATCAATTAACAATCTAAAATCATCAATCAATAATCACAATTCTCAAATGCACAATTAACAACATAAAATTATCAAACAAATAATCAATGTTCAAACAAAAAAAACTATTCAAAATGCACATATCTGATGCGATTAATTTAATTTAAGGTTTAATTTGGGCTCAAGTTCTACATTGGGAGAGAACTTTTCACAAGTGCTTTGATCAAACACTAGCACTTGAAAACGCATATGTCCCATGTGTTCAAAGATAACAAAGTTCCCAATATTAAGGTCATGCTGTTGAACGAATTTGTTCTAACCCTCTTCGAAACAAATTTCATTTTGGTCGCGCTTC
The DNA here is from genome assembly GCA_033070095.1 of Escallonia herrerae. NCBI lineage: Eukaryota > Viridiplantae > Streptophyta > Magnoliopsida > Escalloniales > Escalloniaceae > Escallonia > Escallonia herrerae. The sequence continues at coordinate 880,703 of JAVXUP010000006.1, forward strand.
TTCTTGATTTTAACAAGCCATAAACCCCTTGCGGCTGGTTAAAGTTACTTCCTTTGATCTCACTGCGGTAAGCTGACTGCAAAAGGCTACCGGTATGGCCTAACATATTCATAATACAGTAAGACATGTAAGTTTTTGACCAAAGATAATAGTGCGTACACACACGAAAACATAGAGAAAGAGGGATGGCATACAAGTTTTGTATGAAAACCAGGCATCATGACCTTGAAGAAGTGCCTGCTGACTGAAACGGCCTTGTTCACCGAAGCAGAATCCATTTAACCTACTTTAACATGAAAAACCAATCGAGCATTATTCAATTTATGAGCATCAATTTCATAGCTTAATTAAATCTATTAAATGTCACACTTTTTAAGCTTTTAGTAACTACATCAATACCACGGGCCCAAATATGACATTTTAATTCGGTGTCGGTGTTGATCGGACTCGATCCAATTGGGTAGAAAATTATGTTGAAGTGATGCTAAAAGTGCAATCCACAATGAGTTGTAGCTAAAATGATAGGACAGATAAACCTCAGCAACAGTACATAAAACAAACGTAAAGAACACAACAAGCAGATGGAAAATTGAAAATCACATTGTTTTATTGACTAAATCTTTCGCTCGGCCTTTTTGTTAACCGAGTAACAGAACACCCCAGCTGGCTGAAGAAACCAAACTATTCGATGACTTACTGGTAGTAGTAGACATTATTTTCCAAACGAGTTCATTTAGTTTCAACATTATGAATGTCCAAATGAGCCATTGATTGATTCTATACACATGGTATTACTTACCTCTTAACTCATAACTCGACGATTTATATACCTTTTGGTAATACAATCTTGAGAGAGATGTCACGTTCATTCTATATCTCCATGACACTCTCTACTACAATGTAGCAGATCCCCAAATCAAGAAAGCTAGATATATAGTAACAGCAGAAATGGATGCTAATATTACTTGTTGTGGTCATGGGGACAAAAAGATTGAATTGAAAAACATCTCTAGAGGAGCCAATCAAAAATAACTCACATACATACATACATATAGATTAAATCAGAAGAAAAATAATTGCTAATGGAATTACCTTCTAATGCAGAAGACAAATAATTCTTGCCGGCGGCAGTGGAGGGCGGTAGCAGCGGAGACGCGTCGGCAGTGGAGGCTTGGTGGCGCGACGGCAGTGGAGGTGGAGGGCTTGGTCACGCGGTGTCGGGGGAAGAATGGGGGGTATCGCCGGAGGTGGGGCAGGAGGTGAGAATGGCGGTGGGATCGCGGGAGCTTTTTTCAGATTTTCAAAGAGAGAAACAGGGAGACAGAAAACCAGATCTGGGAGTTAATATCCAGGACTTTTAGCGACGGAATTACACCGTCGCTAAAAGTCCGTCAGTGAAGGTTGACTTTTACTGATGGAATTTTTACCGAAGGATGAATTCCGTCGCTTAAATTTTTCATTAAACCTTTAAAAAAAATTCCCTAAAAATGTTTTTAGCGACGAAAATACCGTCGCTAAAAGTCCGCTAGCAAAAGTCGTCGCCAAAAATTATTATCGAAGGTTTCTTCCGTCAGTAATAATATTTAATGACAAAATTTTATCGCCGGATAACTCTGTAGGTATAAGTACATTTAGCGACAGAATCGCTTCCGTCGCTAAAAATCCATAGCAAAAAACGTCTTTTCTTCTTGTGGTGGCAATGGTGATTGTTGTGGCGATATGGCGGTTATATTGACTCGGTGGCATTAACGACAGTGATGGTATCGACGAAAATAGTGACAGGGATAATGTCAGAGGTAAATTAGTAGATTGGAGAATCATCAAACAAAGAGAATTTGAAAATATCACTTTTAAGCCATGTGGGATATTCGAAGCTCCTGTTTTTTGCCAATTACGATTCAATTTTTGTTACGAGACAAATCCTTTTTTAAAAAACCAACAAAGTACTCTTATAAGTGAGCACTTCCCGTAACACTCCACTAAAGATTTAAGAAAAGGTTTCTTAGACTTCTAGGTTGCATTTGGTGCATGGATCATTCAGCAGGATATAATGAAATAAAGACAGATAAGTCAGGATAATATATTTTGTCAGATAAGAAAGTCAGATAAGCTACAAATCCTATCATTTGTTTGTATTAAATCCTTATTACATGCCGAATAGGATTATCTTGCCGCCTTCACCACCACCAGCAACCACCATATGGCCATCCTAAACCCAACACCAACGCCTTCAAAACAACACGCATCAGTAAGCCCAACCACGCATCATGGCGCCACAACATTAGCGAGTCCACCGTCACCATTACAATCACCATCCAGTCATCACGACGCCCATCACCAATACAGTCATCACGACGCCCATCACCAATATAATCAACACAACATACCATATCAACGAGCCCACCACCACCATTGTAAACACCATCGAAATGCGCAACCACCACCAACCACCATCGTCGACCATAATTGCTCCATCCTCCATGACACACAGATCATAGCTTGCCGCGTCCACCACCAACCTCCATATCCCCCCTCCTTCTCAGTTTTTTATCCCATCCACCATAAATCACTACATACACATGCACATTGACGAACCCACTGCGGCACCACCAATTGTCCACCCTCACCTTGAAAGATAAGAGAGACAATCAATAAAGAAGGCCTATGGTGGCAATGGGTTTTGTGGAGGCGGTTCTTTGCTGATGGAGTGTGGCAGTGTTCTACCTATGGTGGGTGGCCATGCTCTTCTTTTTTCTGTAATGGCCCGTCATCTTTTATCCCTAGGGCATTAGATAAAATAAACAAACCCCCCCAACCTCAATATAGAATTATCCAACTCCACGGGTAAAAGCAATTTAACAGATTAATCATCCGCCTCTTAAATCCATAGCCAAATGTTAGATAAGATTACTTAAAAAAAATTGGAGCTTTTTCGAGCGCTCCAAACACAGCCTCAATGAATGAGAAAAACTCCATCCATTAAAATAGTGTAAGATTGCCATATGTAATGACGTGCCTACTTTTATCGATCATATTGGAGATATACAGTAGCCAGAGCACCAAGTGAAGGATTCCTGGACATCCAGAAATATGAAACACTTACTCCCGTAAGCTGACTAAAAAATGTCGTGACCAGATCACACTAGAAATAGGTCCTTCAAATAAGATACATTAGAAAATTTCAGGTTGCTTCCATAAAAAATGATTGTATGACTCAAATTCCCCCATTTTGACTAGGCAATGCTCGTGCTCGCCTTTAACAAACTGTATAGAACAATTTAGTAAGAAAGCAAACGAGAAGCCTATGGAAGCAATCAAAAAGCATACTGATGTATGAGAGTCCAAATCAATGCTATCAAAATGTTATATTTGATGTCTAGAGAATGTGGAGAACCATATTATTACATTTGACATCGTAGGATCTTACCCTCAGTGTTTGTTAAACATTGTTCCCAACCCATTCTGGTCACACCCAAGGGCCCACTGGGGGTCCCATTTCATACGAACACGTCGACATTGTCAACAGTCTTTTTTCTAATGCATCGAACCGGTCAAAGTGCTCGCGCCCAAGTCACATGTGTTTCTCGCTTCGCGCGCTTCATGCGCTACTATAATCACAAATTATTTCACATCGACGTCACTAACAGTAGCACGATCGTCACACCGCGACCACCCAAGCACCTTTTCATAAAAAATGTCTACCGACGGCGCAACCAAAATGATGGGTCAAGGGGCAAAGGCCTTGGCCAACCCCATGGGGTCGGCCTCGGCCTAACCCAACACCATGGGGTCGGCCTCGGCCTCCCATGGGGGGTTGGCCTTGGCCTTCCCCCCGACTCTTCACTTTTCGTGCAAAGTCCCTTTTGCACTTTGTTCGCTCCGTACACTCTTTATGTGACTTCGACGATTTGTTCGTCATATGGGTACGATTAACGTCGACACGCTCGTCACGACGCAACTTTCGGATTTGTCATCGCTCATCAAAACACCTACCGTAGGCGCGCCTGAAGTTTGCCAAAAGGGGAAGTGGCCTTGGGCTCCAAAAATGGAAGTTGGCCATTTGGCCTTGGCCAACCCTAGGGGGTCGGCCTCGGCCTTCCCCAGGCATAAGGGGTCGACCTCGGCCTCCAGGAAGGGTTGGCCTCGACCACTTTCCCCTGGTGGTTCACCCCTTTGCGCATACTCCTTTTCGCACTTTTTTTGCTTTGTACACTTTGTACGTGATTTTGACATCTTGATCGTCATGTAAATATGACTCGTGTCGACACACTCGTCATAACGCAACTTCCAGATTCATCATTGCTCATCAAAACACCTACCGTCGGTGGCCCAAAGTTCACTGAAAGGGGGAGTGGCCTTGGCCTCCCTTCATGGGAGTTGGCCATTGGCCTTGGTCACCCCTTAGGGTCGGCCTCGTCCTCACCAAGGGGTTGGCCTCGGCCTCCCCATGGGTGGTGGCCTTGTCCTTCCCCTAATTTTTGGCCTATGGCCTCCCTTCCCGTGCGTACTTGTTTTCTCGAGTCTTTGCACCTCCGCGATGTTTACGGACTTTCGTACACCAACCTCGCGACGTCCGTCGTCCATCAACCTTGCGACGCCGGTCGTGCATCAACCTCGCGACGCCGGTCGTGCATCAACCTCGCGACGCCCTTCGTGCATCAACCTCGCGACGTCCGTCATCCATCAACCTCGCGACGTCAGTCGTGTATCAACCTCTCGAAGCCCGTTGTACATCAACCTCGCGACGCCCGTCGTGCGTCAACCTCGCGACGCCCGTCGTGCGTCAACCTCGCGACGCCCGTCGTGCGTCAACCTCGCGACGCCCGTCGTGCGTCAACCTCGCGACGCCCGTCGTGCGTCAACCTCGCGACGCCCGTCGTCCATCAACCTCGCGACGCCCGTCATCCATCAACCTCGCGACGTCGGTCGTCCATCAACATGCGACGTCATCGTGCATCAACCTCGTGACGTTCATCGTTCGTGACCGCATACCGCTCCCGCAATGCCCATCGTCCCAAAGTTGCGCACTACCACTGAATGACCCGTCACCGACGACTGCATACCATCACTCTCGACTTTGTCATTACTACCTGTTGCATTCATTATCTTGTTATGATAGGTGCACTCAGCTCACATACCATCTTCGAGACACCCGACGGGCGCCCGTGTGACAACTTTGCGACATTCATCATCGCGCCCGAGCACCATTCTCATGATACGTGCCCCCGGCACTAAGTATTGCTCCGTGACGTTCGTCACTGCGCCCACGCGCCATTCTCATGATACGTGCCCCAGGCACTAAGTATTGCTCCGTGACGTTCGTCTCCGCGCTTGCGCGCCATTCTCATGATACGTGCTCCCGGTACCAAGCATTGCTCCGCGACGTTCGTCACCGCGCTCATGCGCCATTCTCATGATACGTGCCCCCGGCACCAAGAATTGCTTTGCGACGTTCGTCGCCGCGCCCTTGCGCCACCGTCATGATATGTGCCCACGGCACCAGGTATTGTCTCGCAATGGTAGTCGCCGCGTTCATGCACCACAATCATGTTACATGCTTCTGGGAGGCTCCGTTCGTAGTGCTCCAGCACGAGGACCCCTCACTACGAGATGGGCTCATAACCTTAAAGCCATCGCCGGCACAATCACAACGAGATGGGCTCACAACCTTAAAGCCATCACCGGCACAATCACAGCGGGATGGGCTCACAACCTTAAAGCCATCACCATCACAGTCACGGGGGGCTCTGGCACGAGGACCCTTCGCCACGGACCCTGAGTACTAAGCTGCGAGCATGTCCACTCATGTTACAATTGATCGTCGACACCACCAGGGCAATGACCCCCGGGTCACTCTGGGACTGGAGCAGGTCCTAAAGGGCATGGCGCCTAGTCCGCCTGACAGTTGGCTACAGGGGCAACCCTCACCACTGTCAGGTTCTTCGCGCATCTCTTGACACACTTCGTGGGATTCAGTAAGGGCCTGGAACGGTGGCTGGAGCAACGAGCTTACTCTGATCATGCCGTCATAGTGTGGTCAGTCTTCTCAGACAGGTAGAGCGATGATGTGCGAGGCAGGCAACGGGAATTTGGAAACCGGCAGTCCAACAGAGAACCGGTATTTTGGGACCCCCTGGTGACGTGTCACTCCCAGGGGATGACATGTGGCATTTTATGACATAAGCACAATGTTTCCTATAAATAGTGAACTTTACAACTCAAAAAAAGACTTTTGGCTCATTCTTACAAAACCACTTTCTCACTCTAGAATTTGAGAGCTCTTGAGTTCTAGTGAGAGAAACATAACTTCGGACCGTAACATTAGACCCCAACTCGAACCTTGACTTGGACTGTCGACTGCCGGCCCTGTTCGTCTCGTCCTCGTCTCCGCAGCACTGCCACTCCTCAAGGCCTGTCTAGGAAGCCTTGCTCTCAGCCCTTATTCCGTCCTTACTGTCTCTCGTTTTGCACACTTGGAAGCTGACACGAACTGCAGCTTTTGTGACACCTCCACATAGGTACGAACCCATTTTCCTTGATATCAAACATAATTAACATGCTTTGTTACTTATAAAGGAAACCGCAATTCTTACATTTCTTTGTACTCTGGCTATGTTTAGAAACGTTAAAAAATAATTAAAAATTAAATATTGTAGTCTGAACTAATTTATCATCTGTGACCTACTCTGCTTTGTCACAACTTTTTAAGTTCCATTAGAGGTCCACTTGTAATAACATCCCTTGCATTTGCATGAGTACTTTATCTACTTAATGCAAATAAAACAAATGCAAATTCCTACACTAGCAAGCATGTTTGTATGCTAGAAATAGGAAATAGAATCAATTTACGTTACTCTAAAACCAAAACCAAATACCTATGAACGAAATTGATCACCGTGGTTGGTTTATTCGATTCAAATTGGAGAATGTCTGGTCCTATTCCTACGATAGGAAGCTTGGAAGGAGCTTGAGACTAAAACAAAATAACCAAATACTTATAAACGAAATTGGTCACCACGGTCGGATTATTCAATTCATACTAGAGAATGTCTAGTCCTATTCCTACGGTAGAAAGCTTGGAAGGAGCTTGAGAAGCCGAGATTAGGATCTTCTAGTAGATGATAGAATGCAAATGCACGTAGTATCATAAATTGTCCCTCAAAAACGAGGCGAAATGCTCTCATAGTAAAATTGGTTGGAGATGAAACTTTGGCTTTTAAAGGCAAAATAACTTATGATTACGAGTGGGTGCTAGTTTTTACATTTTATCATGCTTTGTCACACATTACTTGTGTAATACCTAAAATAGAGAAAATAAAATAAAATAAAAGCCGAATTTTGGGATTTATACAATAGTGGCAGTTTAGTAAATAACTGATTACTGCTAAGGGAGTATATTATAATTTACCAGGGTCATTCTTAATAAGTTTGAAAACATTGGAGGGTTAATTGTAATTTATCATATTGCCTCTTTCATCAACCGACTCTTCCTTCTTCATTCTATACCGCTACTCTTCTCCATTCTTACCCTAAGAGGTCATGACCACTAGGGCTAGGGAAATTTGATGATCAAATGAGAATTTGGACAATAATTTTGGGATCTTGAGTTTTATCGTCTCAATTTAGTGGTTTCGTTTTCTACGGTTTGATGGATTTTGTGTTATTAACATTAGATTAGTACTTAATCACTTTTGATTTGATAATATAGGTTTTGGATTTGCAATTGTGATTGAGAAACTGTTACTAATTCCAGGTAAGGGTTATACATATATCGCATTCATCGTTGTAAAAAGATTATCTTTTACTAACCAATTAATTCTTGTTTTCTCGAGGCTATTAATTAGATTGTTTACCCTTTTACTTATTTTTATGTTATTGATATTAGTCTTTATTCATGACCTCGATCTCAGTGCAATAAATTTAAATTATGATGTCTTTTTTCAGCGACATGTTGAATTCGGCTTCTACTTTAATTTCTGGTATGCATTAAATTGTTAACCTTGTAGATTTTGGCACTTTTTTTTCATTATATTCATCATCTGTCCAAATTGACTTGTTTGAATTCCAAAAGGCTATTGAAAATTATTTCCATGGCTTCATGTTAAAATTGGTAGTTATCAAAATTTTAGAATCCTAAGTTTTAGGCATTTTATCCAAATTGTTAATAACTGTCAAGCATCGTTGGATGATCCGTTCCGTCCTTGTTTCACACGTTAACAAGTTATCATATTTGTTCAGTTTCTGTGGTAACTTAGTTAATATAGTTTTGTACTCACGTTTGATTGTTTTGGACTTCAAATATAGATTGAACTATATTATGTATTGCGCTTTTAGCATGATTATGTGATTGTTGTTAACAGTTCTCAAAAGGATAGCCTATTGGTACCTGTACAAATTGTAATGTTTCATCGAGTGAGTTGATTAAACATGGTATATAGTTTAAGTAAAATCTAGTGTGCTATACGGTATATGTCTTGTTATTACAATCGCCAATAAAATATTGTTGACTCTTTTGTTAGTGTAAAGTGCATGGATAACCAATATCCCATGCATATTGATCGTTCGGCCTATTGGTTCTAAATACTTATTTTAATACCATTATCATACTCCAGGTGTGTGCGTATATTTCTCTTGTTGGGATTTTGTTCCTTCTTAATTTTCAGGTAAGAATTCATTAGATGTTGCACCTACAGCTTGGATTGAATGCTAGGACTTTGAGCATGTTTTAGAGATTTCCTTTTTGTGTTACTACTTAAAATAACTCTAGTTGTAATATATTTCTTTGGTCGTCGAAGGTTGGACAAGACCCTTTTCAATCGACAGTCGTCCAGCCCCTCCGTTTTAAGCACGACGTGGTCTTAGCAAGGAAATCCTCGCTCTCCTTATCTCTTTATTCTCTGCATTAAGGTGCTCTCAGCATATCTTAACGGGGGGAAAAGGAAATTTTTAAAAAACAATTAAGGGCATTAAACTATCTAACCATAGTCCTCCTATTTATGATTTGTTCTTGGCCGAAGATTGCATTTTGTATTATGAGGGTGCTTCGGAAAGTTGCCACATCCAAAGGGAGTATGTAGATGTCCCTAGACAAGTAATAGATCTTGAGAAACGGTACCTGGTGAAGTGTATGTGGCAAGATAGACTTACCATATGCCTCTGGTGGAGGCATGAACAGAAGGATATGAAACTTTGACCTAGTCAGTTGGAAGAACATATGCTTTGGAAGCAAGGCTTATAATCAAGCCTTGCTTCGAAAGCATTCTTGGGAAATCCTAATGAAGACCAGACTGTAATTTGAGGAAACATCTCCTTTCGACACCAGAACCGACTCTTCTTTAACCGATTTTCCGGGTTTTCTTGGGCTTCGGAATGTACTCTGTGGAAGAGTCCTCTCAATAAGATTCTCAATAAGATGTTAAAGCATGATATGCCTGTTAAGTTATAATCCGCTCTAAAAAATTATCACGGTATCAAATCTCTCGATATGCAAGGTCTTGGGTTTAATTTGTTTCGCGTCTATCTTTGTGCCTCTCTATGATAGTGCAGTTAGCACTTAGTTTATTTGTGCACTTGGTAATGGTGCACATTAATTTGTTTCTTCATGATCTTGCACGTGAGGAAGAACTTTAAAACATGATGAGTAATATACATTACTCGACTCGTTCTTTAGCAGCTTAATTGACTTCTATAGTAAATGATAATTCAACAAAGATGCTTAGGAAAAGTGCTACATAATGACTTTAATGTAGAGATGTCAAACGGGCCGGGCGGCCTGCGGCCCGACCCAGCCCGAAAAAAGCCCGGCCCGTTCATGAACAGGGCTGGCCCGGAGGAATTGGGCTTAGGGCTTGGGCTTGGACCAGGCCGAAAAATCTGGGGGGAAAGCCCGGGCCAGGCCCGGCCCGGCCCGGTTCTGGCCCGGCCCTGGCCCGGTTATCCGGCCCGGTTCCGGCCCCACCTGTTTGAATTTTTTGTTTTTCCCCCCCTTTTCCTCCAACGGATATATTCCCCCAAAATTCCACTTTTACCCCCCCAACAGCAATATAACGGCTAGTTTGGGGGGTATTTTAGTCTAACTTAATTTTTCCAACTCCTTTAAAGGTTTTTACACTCTTACCCTCCCCAACAACTATAAACGGATAGTTTTTAGGGGTATTTTGGTCTTTTGTGAAGTTTCTAAAATCTATAAATTCACACCATTTCTCTCTAATTTTTCACACCAATCTTCTTACTCTCTCTTATCTAAACATTCTATATTTCTACAAGCTTTGCTACTATTTCCCTCTCCAATTACTACTCTTGCTAATTATTACTAGTATTTACTAATTAGTACTCTTGTTTATTAATTACTACTCTTGCTAAATTTTAATTACTAACTACTACTCTTATTAATTTGTTACTCTCTAATTCTTTTGTCTAGTAATTAGTAATTAGTGAATTTTTATTTATTAATTACTATTACTAAATGCTTTTTAATTACTAACTCTCTCCAATTTCAGAATTATCCTCAGTGATTAATATTTGTTACTCGTTCATTCTTTTAATTGTTATTTCTTATTACTATTCTTATACTTGTGTATTTAGTTACTCTTACGAATTTTGATTTCCAATCTAGTAAAAAAGTTTAGCGTGAAATATGGCTGGATTATTGAAGAAACTGAGGCGTGGATCATCATCACGAAAAACATCATCATCATCGCAAGCACAAGCGCCAGCGCCACGGCCATCACAAACACCAATCCAAGCACCAACACAACCATTCGTTCCTGGACGAATGAGTACAGGCTGTATGATAGATACCCAAGCCAATTGGGAGTTCAATCAAAACATTCCAGATTTTGAATACACGCCTGATGAAGACCCCCCGCATTATAGTCAAGGACGCAGCTCGGTTGGCGAAGCTACTACTCCGTGGCATAATCTCAACCCTATGCCTGGTCATGATGAAGAAGGGCCGAGCAATGCCTCCGGTAATGAGCCAGAAGTCCAAAAGGGGAAAAAAAGAAAGCCGAGTGTTGGAATCATTTTGATGTAGTTACGGTGGACGGCATCCGAAAAGCTCGATGTAAGTACTGCGCTAAATTATTTTCGTCTGGTAGTGGTAATGGACATCTTAACAGGCATTACCCTCTGTGTGCACCTCGACAAGGCCACGTCGAACCTACCCAAACGCAGTTATCTTTTGACGGTAAGTTATTTGTTTATAATCAGCGAGAGCAAAGAGACGGTCTCGCTGAATTTGTTATTCACGATGAACAAGCCTTTTCTTTTGCCGATAATCCTAAGCACTCTAGATATATGAACACATACGTTCAACCTTTGTACAAAAAGGTTCATAGAAACACAACTAGATCCGATGCACTCCGACAGTACAATGCTGCTAAAGCACGCCTTATCGATTATTTCGATAAATTTGACGGTAAAGTTAGTCTTACTTCTGATATTTGGCAATCTCCATTTACTTTTGTTAGTTATTCTTGTGTGACCGCTCATTGGATTGATGCAGATTGGGTTATGCACAAGAGAATCATCGCTTTCGAGCTCTTTCCTTTTCCGCATGATGGAATGAACATTGCTACTCTTATATTAAAAGCATGTACCACATTTAAATTAAAGGATAAGATTATGAGTATTAGTTTTGATAATGCTTCTAACAATACAGCTGCTGTTGATGCTTTAAAGGAGAGCCTCAAACCTGTACTTTCTGGTAAATTATTTCATGTTCGTTGTGTTTGTCATATAATTAATTTAATTGTTCAAGATGGTTTAGCTGCTGCAGGAGATATTCTTGTCAAAATGAGGGGTATGACAGCGTATGTTAATAGCTCGAGTCCGAGAACACAACAATTTAAAACGTTGTGTGTTGAATATAATATGCCTCGCAGGAGAGCAGTTACAGATGTGGTCCACAGGTGGAACTCTACATACCATATGCTTTTACACATTCTGGCATACCGAGAAGTCTATACGCATTTTCTACTAACCCAGTTCCCAGCCGGCTTGCCAACTCAAGAGGAATGGCAGATGGCCACATACCTAGCTGAATTTTTGGAGGTATTCTACACGTCTACCAATTTATTGTCTGGTACGTACTATCCCACCTCTCCTCTCGCTGTAATAGAAATTCTCAAGATGGCTACAATGTTAACAAAATGGAGATATATAGGACCCTTTAGGAAATAGTAAAAGTGATGGATAAAAAGTTTAATAAATATTGGAGTAGACTGCCTGTTATTTTTGCTGTGGCTACTTGTTTAGATCCTAGGTTAAAGTTGCATGGCGTGAACGCCTCGATACAAGAGATATCGAAATTAATGTGCTACACAGCAGAGGAGACAACCGCACTCACAGCAAAAGTGAGCAAGAGGTTTGAGGAATTGTTCAACCTCTATCGTAATTCTGCTGACGTGCGCGGGCGAGCTACATCATCCACTGTTGAGAGGTATTATGCGCCATACCTTAAGGGCTTTGAACATCTAGTAGCAAGACAACTACCAGGTGAAGGTACTTCTAATTCGGCAGGTTCGTCTACTTTTTCCTCTTTTAATGAGATTGGTGTATATGCAAATACTGATCATTATTCTGATTTATCAATGCAAGAACAGGTTAATTTTAATTTGTTAAATTTTTGGAAACAAAATCAAAACATGTATAAAACTTTATCCCAAATTGCACGGGATGTACTGCCAGTGCAAGCCTCCACGGTTGCTTCAGAGTCGGCATTTTCAGCCAGCGGGAGGGTTTTGGATGACAGGAGGAGTCGTCTTAACCCCGAGTCGCTCGAGCTATGTGTATGTTGGAAGGATTATCTTGATGCGAAATACCGCGAGCAAGATAAACCGATTGATGATAGGAAGAGCAGTGACTCGGATATTGAAGTACTTTCGGATGATTAGGTAATTTCTTTTTATTTTCCTTCTCTTAAGTTTTAAGAATAAATTTTTTCACAAAATATACGTTTTTTCCATATATATAAAATAAATTTTTACAAGCAAGATATATATTTTTCGTATATATAAAAAAATAGATAACTTCGCCTGTTTGTTTACAAGCAGCCGGTCCCAAGCCCGGATTAAAGGAGGAGGGCCTATGAACACATTTATTTTTCTATACTTATTACTAAAGATCGTCTCGGTAATTAACATGTATCAATCCCGGGTTTTCGGCCAATTAGTTTGAAGTAAAATATCAAATAGTAGAAACAATCTATCTTAAATAGTAATAATTGTTATGTGTTCAGATTTTATTAATAAAAATCACCAAGAAGAGTAAGAAAAGATTTAACATATAGCAAAAAATAAAATGAGAGACAAATAAATATATCTATACATACATACATATATATGAATATTACATATAATGAAATAAAATGATAAAAATTAGATTTGTCAAAATTTAAAAATTGGACATGCCTAAAGATGAAATTTAAAATTGAATAACAAGAAAATTTAAAAAAAAATTAAAAAAAAGGGCCCGGGCCGGCCCAAGCCCGGCCCTAGAAATTGGGCCTAGGGCCTGGGCCTGGACCGGGCCTAGGATTTCTCCTCAGCCGGCCCGGCCCGGATGGCTGCGGCCCTGGCCCGGCCCCGACCCGATTTCGCTTAAAGCCCGCTGGACCCGGGCCGGGCGGCTCAAGCCCGGCCCGTTTGACATCTCTACTTTAATGCCATGCTCGGAAGGAAATTAGTACGTACTGAAAATGATGTTGGAATATTTTCAATGGATGAGAATCGGACAACATAATTTTGTATTTCATGAAATCCAATTAGTACGTATAGAAAATGATGTTGGAATATTTTCAACGGATGAAAATCAGACAAAAGAATTTTGTATTTCATGAAATCCAATTAGTATCAAGGGCAATGATCAAGGAAGCTCACGAAAGACAAAAAAAAAAAAAAAGGCTCTAAAATCTGTTCGTACACTTAAATTGATCAATAGATATACTGTACCCGTTGGCTAAAAGAAAGTGGTGATAATAATTAATGAAAGCTTTATCTTAGTCCAAATAATAAATATAGAAGCTGGAGCATGCACATGGCTATTGAAACATCTATAGACTCCCTAGAAGTCCCCCCCCCCCCCCCCCCCCAATGGTTAGTCTCCCTAGAAGTCTTCAAAGCCTAGCTAAACATTGTGACGACTTTTAAAGATTTCTTTATGCTATAGCCTTGCTTAAAGAAGTAACTAAACAATGTGCCAAGTCCCACCTTATAATGTAGTTCTATTCGAAACTAGTAAACAAGTCTGCTTCGGATTCCATCAAAACTTGTAGTATAAGTACACCATGGCAACATGGCTACATAGGTCTTAATTAAAGTCAAACTAGGTTGTTGAAGATTACTAGTAGTAGACAGCAATGTCCAAATTGCTGAATTTAGAAAGGTCTTTCTTCTTTTATTAGCTCAGCCCACAGCCCCATGGGCTTGGGGAGCAGAATACTTGCTATTTCGGTTTGGTCCAATGATATATTCTTGTGTCATTGCATACGTTGGATTGAAAGAAATTACTCATTTGTCAAAAGTTTGGACAATTGCAAGGATGGCTCATGTTACATATTTTCTTCCCATACTTTTCATTTTCCCCCATTTTTTTCCTAAAATTTGAAGAATGTAAAATCAAATTATGTTTTTTTTTTTATCACAAATAAAGAAATATTTTCAAGTTGCGTATGGGAGATCCAGATCCTCCGAAAATGTTAAAAGCCTCTGTCTATGCAGTTACTCCTACTCTTCCGTAATCAGGCGCCTTCGGGAGAATTTAATACTGTACCAATGACAAGAGCGTAAAAGTAAGCGGGGTCACACTAGTTTTTGTGTTGGCCGGTAATAGGATTAAATGCACATAAAACCCCATACTTTGGGATCATTTACACGGAACACCCCAGGGTTTGAATTTTGACCCCCACCACCACAAATTTCCAATTTTGGTGCACGCAGCACCATTTGATGGTTTTTACTCGTTTTGGTGGAATGTCTGTTCGAAGCCAAAGGGCACAAAGGTAACTTCCTCCATATATCCAACATGGCAGCCACGTTAATTTTGATTTTGTAAGGCATATTTGACCTCCGGCAGCATTGAGACGGCGTTCTACCGGCGACGGCGCCGAAGGGCACTGCTGCTCCTCGCGGTGGTGCGTATCTTGACGGCATGGGTCTGATGGCGGCACTAAGCTGGATGGTGATGCCGGTCCTTGTTGGTGGTGGGTAGGCGGCATAGTTGTAAGGCTGTAATTGTGAGGCAACGGTTACGCCGATTGGAGCAGTTTATCGTGGTGGTGACGCTTCGCCGGAGCTTGCGATAGTGTTGCTCCAGTGCTTTTCGGAAGGCCTGCCGTGGTGGCAACGATGACATCTTGATGGGATGGTGGTGGCCGCTTGATTGCGACGGTGTCGATAACACAGATCTGGAGGAAGGATGGCGGTCCCTTGGTTGTCGACGGCCTCTTACCTGTGGTAGATGGCCTGGCTATGCACGGTGGCGGCGCTAGGTACTGACCCATGGCCGGCGGCGCTGCATGGCTTCTTCATCTTCTTCATCTTTGTGTGAGAGAGATACAGAGGGAAAGAGAGGGGTAAAACTTCAATGTTCGGATGATGTGGCTGCCAACAAGGATATTTTAATGAAGTGCCCATTTTGACCTCAAAATTATAACAGCAGTCCTCGAATTTTGAATTTCAACCGTCAAATGGTGCTATGTGCACCAAAATTGGAATTTTGGGGTGGTGGGGGTCAAAATTCAAACCCTGGGGTGTTTCGTGTAAATGACCCCAAAGTATGAGATTTTATGTGCATTTAATCCGCCGGTAATATGTACTTCCCTCGTCTAATCAAGAAAAAGTTATTACATTTTCTTATATATCTTATTCATGAATCTCTAGTGTTAAGATAAGGGTTCGCATTTCTAAATGTAAAAAATGGGTGGACCTCCTTACTTTTTTATGCACTTTCAATACCAGTGTCAAAACAACACAAGATCCATCTATTTATTTCCTTAAGAAACTTTAGCGAATTCACCTTCCTTTTTTCGTTTTTTTTTTCCTTCTTCATTCTACATTCTCATACAACAGTATTAACCCAAACTCCCAAAGTTTACTAGAACTTCTATGATTGTTTGGTTTGCACCTGGGACAAACACAAGTGGTTGTTCATGCCGTGTTGAATGGATCAGATATATCACGGCGAATTCTGCAGAAAAAATTGTGCCTTCTACAATGAAATTTGATAAGTGAGATTTCGAATAAGTGTTTACATAAATAGAAATTAATTCTAACTCCCATTCAATATACCTGACATAACATATGTCGTTTTTAGTCTATCTCTTTCTATGGACAGCTATCTTTCGAGTACAAGTTTAGGTTCGACCTCACTGGAAAAATAAAATGGATCAAACGAAGCTTCATGTAACCGTACCAAAACAAAAATCTCTCGAACTCAAAACTCTTTAACGAGGAAAACGAGTCTTCACCATCTCGCTGAGCTATTTGGTGGCACATGTCCAGTGGGGTTCAAGGGTCTAAAGAGTGTCCATCCAATGCACCCACAGTAAAGCTGATAACAACCCGTGTGTGTGTGTGTGTGTGTGTGTGTATTAAGGCTGATAGAGTAATCTGGTAGCTCTTTCTTTAGTTATTTTAAGGTTGCAGATCTCTAAAGTGTTGCCAAAACAACTGACGTTGAGACTCCGGATTACCTTTTCAAGTCTTTGTAAATTCAGATGCAGAGCCCCTTGACACACTGAGCATTCCGCCATGGGAAGACAGAGCTATATTTAAGTTGAGGTGGGGTTTGAGATTTGTGGGTATGTACGAAAACCCTTCCACACACAATCAAGTTGTTTTAGATTAAGGTATAAAGTAGACAGGTTGCTAGATTCTCGTCAAGCAATCCCATGTTTTATTAAAGCCCTACAACATTGTTTATTTTGCAGCAATCAACGTACAGAGACTTTTCAAAAGTGAAGTAGCAATTTTCTAAAAAGCAAATGAATATCAAAATTTAATCTCGACAATTCTAGCTACTGATCAACCCAAGCAATTATGAGGTGGTTGACCGTCAGGATGGCCACTTTTAAGTGTTAACATATCAGAAAATATGTTTAAGTCTTATAGGTAAGGTAGTCTTTTTGGGTTACCAAAAAACCCTCCCATTCCCCCTCCAAATCCTAACATAAAAGAAGAAAAAATAGTAAAAAAAAATAAAATTAACTGCAACAGGAGTTAAATGAAGAGCGTACAATCCTTCTATGGTAAATGATGGTCTCAAGATGTCTGCAAAGATAATACTAACAATATGTAACGATAATTAATAGCCACCGTATGAAAACTCTACAAAGACTATTCTTATTGTCAAAGTTGTAGTCAAATTTTTTGACAAAACAATAATGAAGTTTAATAAGTCATCAAAAAATGGCCTGACCAAGGATTCAATTCACCTACCTTGGTCACACTCGCACATAATGATTTTCCGAATGAACCGCCACCCAATACCACCAATCCAGATATCTCAGCCAAGAAACCAGTGTGCATTCTGAGATCAACCTGCAATAATAATATCCCAAAAGCGGCCTAGTCGTCTACTGTCAAGTCCTCAAGTATCATAATAGCAGAACAAAAATCAAGTGATACATCAGAACACATATGAATGTAGCTGTCACGTAGAATATGAAACCACCCTTTTCAATTGGTGGGTCAAGTGGAGATAAGGGAACAATGGTGGGGGTCGGCGACCATTGAATTAATGGGAAGTGTCCATATACGTACCAAATTCATGCATGGCTTCGTTTTCTCGAACACACGGTTTGTATCTTGTGCTTGACCCCCATACCTCCCCCTTTCCCCCATGACCTTTGCATATCCACCTGCTTCCCGGGATCAGGCACAGTGTCATCCCCTCCCCCCTCCACCCGTACCAGCGGCAGCACGTTCCGCTCACATGCCTTTACCGCTTAATGATGGCAAAAACATGGGCTTTGGATGATTGACTTGTAGGGCAGTGTCATTAGTTATCTTGCTTGATGAGATCCAAGACTCCATCCAAAAGGATTAGAAACTTGACGAAGTTGTGGTGGTGGTGGTAGCAGCGGGGGTGATGGTGGGGAGAATGGTAAACCGGGTCCGTATCATCACCCTTTGAGAAGTGATGGATACACTAGGAAAAACCTTGGACATCTGCCTATCGTTTATCTATGTATCAAGAGACTTGCTCGTCCCAGGCAGTCATAACTACATAGTATTCCGGAACCGCTAAATATATGCACGATAAATATTCTATTTCCATGTCTGAATAAACTCATGGCCATACGCGGTTTGGACTATATTGCTTGAAACCGCTGAATATCTAAAAAAGAAAAGAAAAAAAAAACAAGATTGTTCTAACTCCTACTCTATTTTAATCAAGTGCAATAGCCTTTAGATCCAGTAAAGTGGGTATAAATTGTTGGGGTCATCTAACAAGAAGGAGAAAATTGAATTTCTGGGAAACTGTATCAGTATTCAGTGGGTGCATTATCAATTTTGAGTCGCAACATGCAAGCAAATGCTGTACCTAAGCTACCAGCTGCTTCAGCTGCACTGGAACAGACACAGCTGTAAAGACTATAACATGGATTGCATTGATTGCATTCTCACAAATGTACAACATTGCTACAAAGGTTAATGTGAGATGATTTCTTGACTTAGCTTGCACCATACCCTTGCATCTTTATATGTTCCTCAAAAGAATTCACTGATGACTGGTTTTGCATTTGAATGGATTGTTAGATGTGTAATTAAGTATTGACTCTCTGTGATCTTATACTGAACTAGCTATTACACATTGAGCAAAGCTTTAACTCGGGAATGAAAAAGGAGATGAATTTTCTATACCATTTCTGGCTCTGAATCTCGACCTCGAGTCCTGTGTGTGAGCATCTTATACGCTGGCATGGTTTCTCAGTACTGGGACTTAAAAGGTAACCGGCCAAAGATGCGTTCTTTGTTAATTCTACCGATACACCTGGATTCCATAAACGATAATCTCTGCTGCCTAATCCATATTAAATATCAGTCTGATTTGCCAGCAGAAGAACTCTCCGGAGCTCATCGGCGATTCCTTGCAAAAGAATTGGTTTTTGAATTACTCCGTTTATTCCAATTTGCGAGCATCTCTCCCAGACACCCTCGTTGTCACTTGCTGTTAACGCGATAATCATCGGCCAGTTGCGGCTTCGAAACTTCCGAATCTGTATGGTAATTTCGAATCCATCCAAGTCAGGCATATGTAGATCCAAAAGTATAATCTGGAAAGAAGATATGGCCGAGCCAACAGCACCGAGGCACTCGTATCCCGACGAGACACTAGTAACAATGCAGCCTAATTTTTCAAGCAGCTTTCCTGTTACCGCCCTGTTCACGTCATCATCATCAGCTAAGAGAACTTGAAGGCCCCGAAAAAGAGAGTTTGACTTTGGGTGCTCTGATGATTCTCCAGATTCTGAGATGCCTATTACAATTGATGGCCGGAGTTGAAACCGAAGAAGAAGTGCCATGCTTTGATCAAAACCAACGGGATTTTGGACTACCCAGATGTTCCCTTGCATCATCTGACAAGATAAGAAGTCAGAGACGTAAATAGTTAAATTACTGGTCAAAAAAAGAACTCAAGAGAAGATGAACATAACGAATTGGAGATTGGTATTATCTTTCACAAACTGAGGCTTGGTATTGCTAAAAATTGAATAAAGCCTAGACAATTATGTGGAGGTAAGGACGCATATTATCTCTATTATTATAACTTCAAAATACATGGAAAGGGACTTCTTCATGAATGCAGATTTTGATAGGAAACTTGCAGTTAACCCTTAGCATGCAGTAAGCAATGTCATAGAGGCGAACTTCACAGAACCTACAGCTTAAAAATCAGCTAACGTTCAACAAAAACACATGCATACCTGCACAAGCTTTTGGCACACAGTGAAGCTCAGGCTTTCCTCAATTTGCCGATTGCAGTATCTCTGATCACGAAAAGGTATTGTTGAAATCAAACCCTCTGATGGGGAGGCACTCTTGTTAATCCCGATTTCAAACTTGATATAAACATACCCATCTGATGAAATTGGTCTCCATGCTCCCCATCTCTGATCATTCCTCCCGTGACTTCCACTTTCTGAGAAAACTCGAAACATTAAAAACCCTCCCCCACTGCTGCCATTCAAAAGATTTCCAACCATATGCAAAATCACCTGAAAAACTCTTCTCTCATCACCCATGACAAAATCAGGCAATGACCTCTCAACCTCAACTGCAAAACCATAACCCCTATGAACACACAAGCACTTTGCCAGGCAAGCCACTTCTTTTACCATGGAACGGAGCCGGAAAGACCTCGTTTCTAAAAGGAACTTTCCACTTTCCCTCGGCGACGTATCCATTACATCATTTATCAAGACAGAGAGAACATTGCTGGTCTTCACCATTGTATCAACAAGATTTTGTTGCTGGGAGCTCAAACTCTCATCCTGCATCAAGGAGAGCAACCCCAAGATGGAGTGCATAGGTCTTCTCAACCCATTGCTCATGACCATCTGAAATGAGTTCCTTGCTTTGCTTGCCATCATTGCATCCTGTTTTGCCTGTTGCAAGGCTCGATTTTGTTCCACTAACGTATCTCTCATGAGCTGGGACTCTTCGAGCACCGCAGCATGGGAGAGAGCCACAGCTACTTGATCAGCAACCACCATTACAATCTCGAGTTCCTGATTGCTCCAAGATCTACCTTGTCCGCCAGGAAGAACCAGAACCAGTATGGCATAACAAGTCTGAATCATCTCAGGTGTTCCACCTTTGAAGTCAGAAACTCTCAGCATCGGCATCCTAATAGCAGCAACAGCTCCCGGCTCTCCTGCCCCACCACTGCTTGCAGCAGCGAGGGTAGACTCCGGGTCAAGTATTTTTACTGCATCACTGTCCTTGATTTCTTGAATATCTGGCTCACTAATTGGGATAGACAAACTATCCATTCTTAAAGAATTCCTGCCTTTCAACTCATGGGTCAAGTTCATCTCAGATTTACCCTCATTAGGCATCCATATGGCACAGTTTTGCAAATCCAGGGTCTCGGATAGCTTATCCAAAGTGGTATACAATATTGTATGCCTATCAAGTGACTTGCGGATCTCTTGGGTGAGCATCCGAACATGCAGCCCGGCGTCTTTCTGCTTCTTAATGAGTTTAACCTCTCGTCTAAGATCCCATGTCTTCTTCTTCAGCATAAATTCTCTCACCTTCACTTTGAGCAGCAATGGGATCAAAGTGATAAGTGTTATAGCAGTAGCAAAAGAGACAAGTGCAGTGAGAAACTTGAAAATGGTGAGGGCAAGCATTAGCTGAAAGGGGTGCGGGTCGTAAGTCCATCCGTTGAGCAAATGGGTCATCCCACACAGGACAATGAAGGCAATGAATTGAAAGAGTACCCATTTGAATGGGACGTTTGAACAGCTAACAAAGTAAAGTAGCTCAATTGGGATCGAAAAATAGGCCACTGCAATCAAGAAATCACTCACTTTTTGACAAGATAGCAAGTTTTCAATGCTCCAAAACCCTTCCTCCTCGCAATTGCACCTAGGAAAACCATTATCCGCAGTCGAAAGGGAAACAAGCAAGGATGAAATCAACAACCCAGATGCTAATGTTTTAAACATTGCATCCACCAAACACATCCCTCAGTCCATTGGTATCTGATTTTTCAATCCGTTCGTACCCAAGTTGATGAATTACAAGCTCCTCACATTCATATCCTGTACAACAAAATTCCAGCACAGAAATCAAATCCCATCTGTACAAAAGAAATAAATGTAGAATTCCCTATGCAGTTATGCATACACATTTTGATATGCACTAGGCACCAACTGATAATGTAAGATAATTTTGTTTTAGTGCTTTTTGGCTTTATATAGCCTTACGGCTGTTAATCGCCAATCAAAAAGGAAAGAAATAAACAAATTGATTAGTAACAATATGGAGGCCACCGAACTCAAAAAACCAAATAAATAGAATTTGTCAAGCCCAAATATTGAATAGTTCAAATCAAGCATACCAACCAACTCAAACCCATCACTTAGGATTGAATCTATATACATTCTACGTCTCACACTTTAGAACAAGAAAGATCATTAGCTAGTACTTTCCAATCAATAGGGGTAAGTGGGTAACTCAAGAACACAAAAGACAATAAATAAATCCAGAAACAAGATATTGAAAGGAAAAAAGAAATAGAAACCCCACCGGCATTTAAGATTCAAGAAAAGGAAAATGCAGGCGAAGCAGGAGATGTACCTGGACGGTCCACATCATCGGCAGACAAAACAAGGCCAGATTGCAATCCAATTTTCAGATCTTATCACTCATTCATACACAGACAGATTCCCCTATACATAACAAACTTGAACACCTCCAGATGCATCACCATCGCCCTCCAAGAGATTTCCTCCCGTCCGTCTGGGACTCTCAAACCCCATTTATACCACCAGCGACCCACAAAAGATCACACAGGAAATGGAAGATCCATCAACAAAGCCACAAAACTGTCGAAGAAAACCCACTTCTTTCTTCTTTTCTCCTTTTTCAGACCTCAAGCAGCATATGCAGCTCATTAACCGCAACAAGAGGGGGCGGGCAGAACCTGGTTTTCATTTTCCTTTTAAGCTCTTCAGAGCCCCTATATATATACATATAGTGATGTATGTATGCCCCCCTTTTTCACAGTTGAATAAGCAGCAGCAGCAGCAGAAATTTCCTTATTTCTTCAAGTACTTTCATTGCCCTTTTCCCCGTTCCTTTCTCTCCATTTCTGTCTCTCTTTATACAAGTTTCAAAACACAAGTCTCGGGGGGGGGGGAAATGGAAATGGAAATCTAGAGAGAGAGAGAGAGAGAGGAGGTTTCTGTCCGCGCCGTTGTTTGCTAGAGAGCTGGAAAATTATAGAGGGAGAGTGGGGGGGGGGGGGGGGGGGGTTCTAGGAGAGAAGGTGGTGGGGCCCAGTTTCTTACATGAAGAGAACTTGGACGCACTTTTACTCAAAACGTCCGCTTCAGCCTTCCCCCCATTCTTATATACATGACATTTTATTTATTTAATCCTCTCTCTCTCTCTCGTTACTTTCGTATCGCCTAGGAAGTAATAAAATAATATCTTTGGCCACGTGGAATTTAAGTCATCGCTAGTTAGGTATAGATAAATGGACTCCAAATCTGTAAAGTTCATTTCAAATTATACCGTTTGAGTTAGACAAAAAAGAGATTCGTTTTTTTTTTTGGTAGTAGGATGGAGACTCATTTGATTAGCTTGGTGATTTGGAAAACGTGTTTATAATGAAACGTCCAACCTTTTTTAAGGTTAGTTGATGGACGTTGTTATATATTTGGAAGAGAGAAATATCAATCATAGTGACTCTTTACTTATAAATGTAATTGTGGTAATCACGATTCATAATAAAAATTGATCGACTAGTGGATTTCTCACGAGAAATTTTCTAGTGTAACAATGATACAAATGAGAATAGTATTTAACATCCAAAATATTGCCAAAAGAGAATGCGTCCAAGCCAAAATTCACAACGCCCTGTCCTGGGCTAACACGCATAAGAAACTACAACCAAAATCCCTTACATCTGGCATTAACTTGGAAACACACTTGCATGTAAGCCCATAGCAATAGAATGAGGGCGATTTAACGAGATTGGAGATGCTTATACAATCTAATTTTATCATTTCATCTGTTAATTACATTCGTCGTTGGAATTTTTCAAAAAGAGAGGGGAGAATAAAGGGTGGGGGGTGGGGGGTGGGGGGGAACTTTGGGAGGAGAAATTGGCCGGGGTGGGGGGGGGGGTGGGTAAATTGCCATTGGTGATACGTGAATCATGTGAGGCGACTGGTGGGGGTGGCGCACGCGCTGGGCGAGGGAGGTGAAGGGGAGGTTGTGTTTGCTTGAGACAGGTTTTGACGGGTGGGATGAGTTGGATTGTGGGGCTTGTGATCTGGACCGTAGCTAGGTGTCATGATGGCGATGATATGAAAATCTTGACCAGGAAGACAAAAGAATGTTGCTCCATTGGCTGCTTTGACCCGGCTGAGTCGACAGCCAAAGAACGAAAAAAACTGGGTGAGTTAACTCGACACTCGGCCGGACAGC
Source organism: Escallonia herrerae (assembly GCA_033070095.1). Classification (NCBI taxonomy): domain Eukaryota; kingdom Viridiplantae; phylum Streptophyta; class Magnoliopsida; order Escalloniales; family Escalloniaceae; genus Escallonia; species Escallonia herrerae. Next base: position 904,873 of record JAVXUP010000006.1, read on the forward strand.
AGATATGCAATTAATCTGATTTACTAATTTTGATCTCGGAAACACAGTGTAGGGTTACTAAAGAAATATTTATTGCCCCTACTCTTCACCAAACTACGGTACAAAGACTGCAAGGTCCTAGTGGAGAAGCTAACAAGAAAAATATCATGTTGGTCTACCAAGTCACTATCATATGCTGGGAGACTGCAATTGAATATATCTGTATTGAGCAGTATGTATATTCATTGGTGTTCACTTTTTATCCTTCCTAAGAAGATCATTACACAGATAGAAGGAAAGCTAAGAGATTTTCTCTGGCATGGGAAAGACATCAAGTGTACAGGGGCTAATGTTGCATGGAAGGACCTCTGTCTACCTAAACAAGAAGGAGGTCTAGGTATCAAGAGAGTGGAAGAATGGAATAAAGCTGCTATTTGTAAGCACTTATGGGATCTAGCTCATAAGAAAGATTCACTTTGGGTGAAATGGTACCACATTTTCATAATAAAGAATAAGCACATATGAACCTTTAAACCACCTGTTTGCCTATCCTGGACATGGAAGAAAATTCTGAAGATTAGAAATATGTTCAGTAAGTATATGCACTATAAGGTGGGGAATGGAGAGCTCACATGGCTATGGTACGATAGATGGATCCTGGAGGTCCCTCTAATTGAGCATTATGGACAAAGAGTAGTGTATGACTCTGGTCTACCTCTTAATGCGAAGGTAAAGGACATTATTCAGAATGGTATATGGAAACAACTACCTGGCAGATCAGAGGAGCTACAAAGGGTTAACACTTTGTTAACCAATTTAAGTGCTCCTAATATTCACCATCAAGATCAAATCATATGGAAACTCAGCCCTAATGGAGATTTTAGTATCAGAACAGCTTGGGAAAGGATAAGACATAGAGAAACTAACACTGCATGGTGGAAGCTGGTTTGGTTCAAGGGACATATACCAAGATGTGCATTGATTTTATGGCTACTGTGCAAAGGGGGACGGACTAAGGACCAAGGCCAAATTAAAGACTTGGAATGTTATTCAAGAGGATAAATGTGTAATGTGCCACTGAGACAGAGGATCATTGATTTGTACAATGTTCATTTGCACAGAGAATATGGGGAGAAGCTTTCAGTAAAATGAAGATGCAGATACCTTTAATCTCATGGCAGCAACTTCTAAGGGATATAACAACCAAATGCAGGGGGAAAAGCTTTCAAGCCAGATTATGTAAACTACTAGTTGCTGTGATCACCTATGGGGTGTTGATGGAAAGGAACACTAGAATATTTGAAAATAAACAAGCCACAGTGGAAGGATGTCTACAGATGATAAAGCAATGGATGAGTTACAGAACATCTAGCTGGAAGAAATCCTACTCTACTGATAGGAACAAGGCACCATGTCAAGCTTGGGGACTAGACACTAGTAATTTTTTGTTAGATTGATGAACTTAGCATTAGAATATACTCTACCATGAGGAACTGTACATAAAAGGAGACTAGATTGTAAATGTTGTTTGACCTTAAATGAATACAAAGGACCTTTGATAAAAAAAAAATATTTATCATGAATTATTGTTATTAAAGATCTTATTTTTTTAAGGGAAAAAGTGAGAAAAAAACTTGAAAAAGAATAAGATATTACATGTAATAATTTATTTTTATGTTTGGTAGAGGAATGAAGTATTAAAATATAAGGGTAAAACATTAGAAGAGACTTTTTTTTACTGCTCTCTATTTGATGTGACAATAAAGAAATGAAAAAAAATGATAAAATCTTAAAAAATGAAAAGGTTTTTGCGTAGAGCATCGCATCACATAGTATTTTTTCAGTGACACTTGATATTACAATACGAAGCAAATTCAATAAAATTAGGAGAAAATAATTTGCAGATGAATCATAAACAAAAAGAAAAGTAAGAAAGTGTCGAAATAATAGGATGGTCATGCTTTGCTTCAATCTTTTGAATCTGATACTTTGGCATATTGCCCAAGGACATCAATGTTTTGCACGTTATGAAAATATATGTTAAGAATAATCTAAATTTAGTAATACTAAGATTAATAAGGGGGAAAGGAACCCCCGGGGGGGAGGGGAGGGGGTGTTGTGTTCAGCATGCTAGTGATGTTGCTTGTTTCTATATAATTGCAGATGCACCAGATATCGGAATGAAAATAAGAGGTCAGTGAGGACGATCTTAAGCCTTGAAAAGTAAAACAAAACTTGTTAGAAAAATCAAACATTATTGTTTTGAAACTAAAAGTTATATTTCGTATAATAAATCTGACTCTGTCAAATGTAGAATAATTAAAGAAAATGAATTGGTCAATATTGCTTGACAAAATAGATAAACAACAAAAGATAGAGCTATAAGACACAAAGTTCTTACATCTGAATGTCATCGCTACAAGAAAAAGGCTTTTAGCGACGAGGAAATCCGTCGCTAAAAGTCCCTGGTATAAAAGCCCGTTACAAAAAGTTTGGCGATAGAATTTTTAAATCTGTCGTCTAATATTGTACTTTTTGCGATGAAGTTATTTAATAATTAGCGACAGAATATCTGTCGCTAATTATATTTTATGTTTTTTAATTTATTTTCTGTTTTGTGAAATTATAGACGGAATGAATGTTTTAGCGACGGGGCTGGGGCTGGGGCTCTATCTGCTGTACACGAGCACTCTGTGCCTCGTCATCAGTGGTCAATGACGAGGTGGGACCCATCGGGGAGGAAGCAGCTCGGCGACCACCCCTGCCACGAATAGCCCGTATCCTATCCATATTTGACTTCGTATAGATATATTGCAAAGACATTAAAAACAATAATTTGGTAGAAATCATCATCGGCACTATATATATATATATATATATATATATATATATATATATATATATATATATATATATATATATATGTTAAAAAATTTGTGATTTCAAAAGACTTCAGGATGCTGGGGTGAGCTTTTAAAATACCTTTCAAAAATCTTCCCTCTTTGGTTTAAAACTCAGGGCATGCGTTAGTCTAACGGGTTTCAAAGCCATCACTCGGCAACTACCCTAAGCGACTCGCTCCCACTTTTGCTTAAAACCTAAAGGTGAATTCTGGAAAAACATTTTAAACACTCCGTGGTAAGCATAATCAGTTTTTTGAAAAACAAATTAGGCAGAGTCTCTTTTTATCAAGCAAATGCCATGTAATCTCTAAGTCTATCCTATATTATCTGCTCTATGACATGTTAAGTTAATGAGATTTTTTCCCTTTCAATTCCTGGATGACATTTCACCTCTTGAGCGTGTTCACCCCAAAATAACTAAATTAGTTGAATAAAATAAAGATACCAAAATGGGGGGAGGTTGGCCGGAAAAACACCTAAGCCCTTCTAAGAGAAGAAGCCCGGATTTCGTTATACCAATCGTCAACACCCAAACTGGGGGGTGCCAGGCAGGGCCTTATTGACGTCTGGTGTCCATCCAAAATTCTTCGTTTTCGAAAAGACAAGGGTCTCCGGTTAGACCGCGTACTCCATTTTTAGAAAAAACTGAACATTTCATAGAAAAATAGTAGAATAGAGAGCAGATTTAGAGAAGAGATGGCAGAAGCTTAATAAATAGAAAGTCTGGTTAAAAAATTTGTGATTTCAAAAGACTTCAGGATGCTGGGGTGAGCTTTTAAAATACCTTTCAAAAATCTTCCCTCTTTGGTTTAAAACTCAGGGCATGCGTTAGTCTAACGGGTATCAAAGCCATCACTCGGCAACTACCCTAAGCGACTCGCTCCCACTTTTGCTTAAAACCTAAAGGTGAATTCTAGAAAAACATTTTAAACACTCCGTGGTAAGCATAATCAGTTTTTTGAAAAACAAATTAGGCAGAGTCTCTTTTTATCAAGTAAATGCCATGTAATCTTTAAGTCTATCCTATATTATCTGCTCTATGACATGTTAAGTTAATGAGATTTTTTCCCTTTCAATTCCTGGATGACATTTCACCTCTTGAGCGTGTTCACCCCAAAATAACTAAATTAGTTGAATAAAATAAAGAACTTACTTGAAAGCAAGAAAGAGAACAACTTGAACGCTTCTTAGTCTTTTAAGGTTGTGCGCATCAAGAAGAGAATTTTTGAGAGCAAAGGAATTTTATTGATCTCAGAGAGGATTGCAGAAAAGCATATGCCGAAAAGCATATTTACAATTGAAGTGTCTAAGGCCTTATATAGACCGAGCTAAAGCTATCCAACAAAATTGAAAGCTTTACAGCTGTCTACTAATCCTAAAGCTGTCGTCCACTAAGTTTTACATTTGGACAAACACTTTTTTTTTTTAAGTTGTAAGACAAAGTACAATAATTTCACATAAGTCTTAAAGTGTACAGGAAAAAGATTCCGTATCTGTCATTATTTGCCGAAAGTAAAGTCTTCTGTCTCCTTGTGCCGAAAGTTCAAAAGTTGCTGGTGGGCACCAGTCTTCTGTCTCCTTGTGCCGAAAGTTCAAAAGTTGCAGGAGTATTCTTGTGCCGAAAGTTCAAAAGTTGCAGGTGGTGGAAAAGCATATTCCATCATCTTTGTCCTTTAGCTTTTTCCTTTCCTTTGGCTGTCTTCTTGTTTGAGCTGGAGGATGACGATTCGTCAGAGCTTGGCAAAATCTTGAGAAGTTCTTGCTGAAGTCTTCTTTCTTCGTCACTTGTATTTGGCTTCTGCGCGAACTCTTGACTGTCTTGGTTCGCTTGACCGCCATTCTTTTTGTCAAAGTCTTGCAATAAATCTAAAATCATTTGTGCTGTCTGTCTCTTGAAAGCGTCTACTTGAAGGTTCCGTTTCTTCGCATCCTTGAGCGCCTTGCGTCTTTTTCCCATTTTTCCCAAACGGACAGGGGTCTCAGGATTTGATAAGTCTTTACCAGCTACCTGTGGGGCTGGACTAGTAACTCTTTCTCCCGAACTAATAGGATTTTCAGAAATTTTGAGTAAATTTCCAACTGTCACAGGACTTGATTTGTCTTTACCTGTTGCCTGTAGAACAGGACTAGCTACGCCTTTAACTCCGGACGTAGAGGATTGTGTGGACTTGGATCTTACTAAAGTATAGTATCTTGTTTTCCAGTCCATAGTTTCTAGTTCATAAACTTGTAACTGAGTTTTAACACTGGGAAATTGTTGTTCTAACTGCTGTTTATCTACTGCTAACTGGTCTGTGGTTCTTTTTAAGAAATTATAATGTTTAATTAAGACATCACAATTTGCGCAAAATTGTGAGCCGGAAGAAGAAGGAATTGGTGTTCCAGAGAAAGGGACAATTGTAGAGGAGGATGTAGTACATTCAGGAAAACATGTCTATTTGATCAGTAGTTTCGACGGGAAGCACTTCTTCCTCATTATCGCTACTTAAAGAACAAATGTCTTCTGCGTATTCTTCTATAGATTTGATACTATAAATACTTTAAGTATCACTTAACGTTTCATCTACTTTTAGTAAATCTTCATTTGTATTATTAACTATCATAGATTTGAAATTATTATTATTTTGTCTTCTAGGACAACTAGAACTTAAATGATCAGGTTCTCCGCATGAATAGCATGTAATTTTATTTTTATAGATGCGTCTATTGTCATATTTTCTAACATGTCTGGGATTTAAAAAAGGTTTTCTAGCTCTACTTTTTCGTAGGAAATACGTCTTTCTAGGTTGTTTTGGCCTTCTCAAAGGCTTTCTAGTATATTTAGGTCTAGATTCTTCTTGACCATAGTGTTGAGGTGTATATATTTCTTTACAAAAGTTTGTTTCATTTTTAAGTTGTCTAGCAATTTGTATATTAGTACATTTTGAAACTAAAATTTCTATTACTTGTTCAAAGACACTTCCTAAGGAATAGGCTGGTCTTTGATTCGGGTTTTCGTAAACTTTTTTAATTGTTTCACTAATTTCTCATCCTGAAGCTCCTGGTAATTTATATAGAAATTTGTCTATAACATTTGAGTTGTATATGTTTCCACTTTGTGAGGCAAAATAATAGTATTCTTGCATAAAAGGTTTTATATTATGCCAGTTATATAGATGTACTTGTTCTAATTTTCTAGCCGCTTCTATTTGTATAATAGCATCTCCAGTATTGGGATTTCTTCCTGTTAATATTAATTGTATTGTGTTTACAAAACTATAAGGATTGGGGCCTAAATCTGCCATTTCTTTTAAATCATTAGGATAGGCTTGCTGCCATTCTTCGAAATTAGCTTTAGCTATTGGCCCTAAGAATTGTGTCATGTATCTTATCATTTCTTCTCCTGTTTCTAAATTATCTGACTGTTTAGTAATGAAATTTGCTACTACTGCATCTTTCCATACTTGTATATAATTAGTTCTTTGTTGTGGATCAACTGCAGTTATATTTAAAATAAAAGGTTCTGCTGCCTTTTGTATTTTAAAGTTTTGTTCTAAAGGATGTTTTTTACCTTTGGGTCTATAATTTGGTCTTTCATATTTTGTATTTTCTATTGTTGCACTTTGTCTTGGTAGATTGCCATATGCATACTGTGGTCTATTTGTAGGTTGAGTTGTATAGAATCTACTACCATCATTATTTTGATTATGTGTGGTTCCTGAACCACCACTTTCGTCCATAAGAATGTATGGAGTTTTATTCATTAGGTTAAATTTGGTATTACTTAAAGAAATTTGAGTTGTAACAGATTTTGTATCATTTGTTTCTTCTAATTCTTCAACATCTTCTATTGTGATAGAATCTGTGTCTATATATGAATTTATTTTGTTGTTTAAATAGTCTTCTATGGTTCCTTCTGTAGTAGAATATAATTCATAATTGTTTAAAAATTCTTCTTCTATACTTATTTCTTCTAGATATATATTTTTTAAAAATTCTTCTTCTTCTTTTAGATTAATATCTTCTAAAAGATTATAATCTTTTTGTCTTATAGTTTCTATTTCTTCCAATGCTTTATCAATTTTATTGTTTAACTCAGTTTTATAATTTATTTCCGGTTCACATATATCTATATGAACGGGTTGCGAGATAAAAGCTTGGCTTAGATCTAGGTCTTTTAAGTCTTTCATTATATCCAAGTCTATATCTGTTATAATTTCTTCAGGTTGATTGAAGATATCTAAACTTTCTTCTCGTTCAACGAGTTGTATAAATTCTTGTAATTGTTGCATACTAATTCCTCTTCCTATAAATGTAGTACCTATTTTTTGATTTAATATTTTAAAATCTGTTGTTTTAAAGACGTCTAAATTATTCATCTGTTTCGGTTTCTTGAGTGTCTGGGTTATTAATTGCTTCAACGTAATTTGTGAATCTAACAGACATTCTTCCTGACGTATTACGATACCAAAAACTGTCTGTGGGTACTATACTCGTGGATGAACTAGTTCCTAATATTTTGTCTACTTGCCATTCTTGACCTGAATTTTCTAAAGAATTTACTTTGTAAGGAGGTAAAAGTCTAATTCCTCTATTGATGATAAACTTAGCTGTATCTTCTATACTTAATTGATATCCTACTTGACTATTCTGTGCGAGTTTACCTATAAAGGTAGTACAGATTAGAAGATTTTTACCTTGCTGAAAATCTTCATATCCTTTTGTCATTATTTTAATTTTAATGTTTCTAGCAAAATCTCTTGTATTTAAGCAAAAGTCTGGTGCACAATAGAATATGCCACCATTGTTGTTCATATCAACTTCTATTGCTCCTAGAATTGCTTGCTCACTCGTAAATCTATCATCTACTATAGCTAAAAATACTTTAGCACCTGTATCTCTTCTTGTTAATCCTTTAATACCAATAACTATTAATCCTATGTGTGTTAAATTGAAATTTCCTCTGATCAAATCTTGCTCAGAGTCTGGATGTATTAAATTTATACTTACTGTATCTTCTCCTATGCATCTATTTTGAGTTTCTCTATAGTGCATAAAGAGTCTTGTTTGACTTAAATTGGCATTATTTTGATATAAAATTTATGGAGAAATTAAGTCTAGCCTATTTTGTCTAAATTGTTCAATTTGTCTATCTATGTCTATGACTTGTTCTAAGGAAGCTATGGGTGCAGGAGGATTTCTAAATAATCTTATAACTCTATTACCTACTGTATTTTCATTTCTTCTTCTAGTTTCTGTTGCGAGTACTTCTGTTCTATTTCTGTCTTCTGCATTACTTCTTCCTAAAATATTACTATTGTTTCTTATCATAGACTAAAAATTTTAATGCCTCTTTTGTTTTAGAATTTTTTCTTTTGTCTATTTTAATATTATTTAATTTAGAGCATAATTCTTCGATATCTGTCGTAACTATTTCTTTATCTTTTTTCTGTGTCATGATGTGTTCTAATTTGTCTAATTTTTCTAAGCAATTTATTAATAAAAGGATAATAATGTTATTTTGTTTTCTAGATACTATTTCATTAGGAGTTCCTAAACTGTTTCTTGATAAGCCTTCTGATGGAGTTATATAATTATTACTTTTGAGGAAGGCTTGCTTATAATCTAAATTTGCTTCGTATTCTTTAGAGCTACTCATTTATATTCTATTCCCTGTATGTTAAAATATTGTCTTAAATTATTTTCTATTCTAACATTTTGTTTTTCCATATTCTGTATTTTTTGTTTACTTTCTCTTAGTTCTTGCCTAATTTCTTCAAGTTGTTTTTGTATATAGTCTAAATTATTATGTTTGGGTTTATCTAAGTTAGATTGTAACATGTTTTTTAATATAATCTAAATTTTCTCTTATTATTTTAAGACTATGTTGATCTGTTTGTAAATTGAGATATTCTATGTTTTTAGACATTTTAATAGGGTAAATATAAATTTCTTCTAGTTTGTCTATTATTTTCTTGTTGCTGTATCATAAGTGTTTGCAGATTACTTAAACGTAATTGACTCATATAATTATCATAAGATTCATCATCTAACTGTGTTCTAATATGTCTTAAGAGTCCTTCTAAATATGCATTAACTTGTAGAAAATCATTTTCTAAGGTTATAAACAAATGTCCATAAGTTTGTAAGGGTCTTGGAACAGGTCTTAGTCTTCATGAGTTTATGAGCTTCTTCATACGTTTGTGTACCTTTATACCAAGGTCTTGTATGATTACCTACGCCATGTGCCATGGCTTCGGGCCAATGTTTGTATATACCGGGTTGCTGCCCTTTAAAAACACAATAAAAGTTATATTTTCTTGTATCTCTAAGTTTATGAAAATAGGCTGCTAAACCGTTTAACGAATTAACAAACCATCCATTGTCTTTACGAATAAATGCTTGCCAAAGGTTGTCTAAAAGAGTGACCTGGTCTATGGGAAACGGTCCTAACTTGGGGTCTTTTACTTGAAATTTACTTCCTACATGTAGAATTCCTAAATTACTACCATCAAAATTAATCCTACTGGTGCCTGAATTGTCTACATAGCTTGTATAAAGTACTGGAAACGACGGATTTGTCTGATTGGCGAAATGAGCTTGTCTAGAGCGTCCATCAGAAGAGGATGTCATTTGTCCTGCACAATTACAAAAATTTGTCTATAGATATGCTTGTAAGGCAGTAAAAATCTTTATTAAAAGGAAGATTTTATTATTACAAATATAATTGTTTTTATCTACAAAATACTCCTCCAAGCCAATCGAATTCATTCTTCCAGACTTGAATGAAATCGTTTGTAGCTTGAATACGATTTTGTTTAAAAATTTCTAACTCTTCATCTCCATATGTCTCAAACTCATATAAAAATTGAAGATGAGCTTCGAGTCTCTGAATTCTCTTAAATGTCTGACGAAGATAGAGTCTGACTTGAAAATGAGTCATCCTGTAAAACAAAATATTATTGTAATAATTTGCGAGATAATAAATCTGTTAAAGTGTTGTCTTTTCCTTTTATGTGTTGCCACTCTATTTTGTCTAAACGGTAATTGCTAAGGGTTGCTAAAAACTTTACCCATCTATTTGTATATCTAGCATCTTTGTTTTTATTATACCTTACTATTGCTTCACAATCAGTTCTAATACTAAATTCATGTTTTGAAATTAATAATGCCTTGAAATGTTCTAAGGCATAAATAATAGCAAGTAATTCAAAATCTAAACTTGTCAAATATTGGTTACTTTCTTTATATTTACCACTTGCGTATCTGCATAATCTTTCTTCTTTTTTACTGCTATATTTATTTGGTTTGCAATATAAGACTGCTCCCCAGCCTTCTTTGCAACCGTCTGTTTGAACTATTAAATAATCTGTTTCTAATGGTAAATATAAGTCGGGTAATTGTTTTACTTTGTCTTTTAAAGTTTTTATAAGGTTAATATCTTCTGTATTAAAATGTCTTTGACCATTTTTACGAGTCTTATAATATAAATGTCCTATTAGTTTACTCAGGTCTTTGAAATACATTCTAGCCTGATTTAGTAAGCCTAAAAATGCTTGTATTTGTTTTAATCCTTCAAGTTTGTCTGGAAATTGTAGAATCTTTTTGGCTATATGTTCTTGTAATTTAATTCTACCATTCCCTATTTCCATTCCTAAGAATTTAACATTTGTTTTAAATAATTCGACTTTTTTCTTACTAAGAATCAAGCCATGTTTTTCAAATAATTTAAATACTAAATCTAGGTGCGCAATGTGTTCGGTATCATTTTTACTACATATTAAAATATCATCAATATATACTAAGATAAATTCATTGTAAGGTCTAAAAATATCATCCATTTTTCGTTGGAAGATACTTGGGGCTGTCTTGAGGCCAAAAGGCATTACTAGCCATTCGTAGAGGCCTTCGGGTGTAGTGAATGCGGTCCACTTAATGTCTTCGGGCCACATTTTAATTTGGTAAAAGCCAGATTTACAGTCGAATTTACTAAAAATTATTTTACCTTGTATTTTACTTAAAAGAAAAGTCTTATTAGGAATGTTATAACTATCGTCTCTTATATTATCATTTAGTCTTTTATAATTAATTACCATCCTACTCTTGTTTCTAATTATCTCAGCATGGTTTCTAACTATAAACGCTGCTGATCTGTGTGGACTGTTACTAGATCTGATTACTCCTAATTGTATAGTGCATAAAGAGTCTTGTTTGACTTAAATTGGCATTATTTTGATATAAAATTTGTGGAGAAATTACTCCTAAGTGTATATATATATATATATATATATATATATATATATATATATATATATGAAGGTGCAAAAACACGTCAATATGAACCAATTTCTAAAATGTTACTACATTTTTTCCGTAATGTTACAACATTACAAGTCAATAATTTTCAGTTTGAGAATCATCATCATCTTCATCACTTTCCTCATCGTCCTCTTCTTCGTGGGACTCGTCGTCCTCTTCATCTTCTAATTCATCATCTTCATCAGTGGACTCAGTCACATCATCTCCAATACTTTCCACGTCTTTCGCGTCATCATCTACGACTTCTTCTCCTACATGAAGTGTTGTTGGAAGAGGAAGATTGTCCTTTTCGTTGTTGACCTCAACAGGGAACAAGACACATCCGAACACGTGTCGGACACCTCCGGACACATGTCCGACACCTCTCAGCTGTGTTCGAAGACATTGATTTATTTTTTAATTGTCGGACACCGTGTCGGACACCCATTGAAGAGGTGTCCACAAATATAAAGCTAAAATATGTTGTTTCGGTGTCAGCGTCGATCGGACGTGGTGTCCGTGTTTGTGTTACCTAATGGGGATCTCAATCCAATTGAGTCCCATCCTCCGTCAACAATCTCAATTCTCAAATGCTCAATGCAATAAAAATTAATAAAAATCACACATTCAATCCAATTGGGTCCCATCCTTCGTCAACAATCTCAATTCTCAATTCTCAAATGCTCAACGCAATAAAAAGCATACATTCAATACAATTGGGTCTCATCCTCCGTCAACAATCTCAATATCTCAAATGCTCAATATTAATGCACAATTAATAATCTAAACTCATCAATTAACAACCTAAAATCATCAATTCATAATCTCATTTACTTCAAATGCACAGCTAATAATCTAAAATTATCAATTAACAACCTAAAATCATCGATCAATAATCACAATTCTTAAATGCACAATTAATAACCTAAAATTATCAAACAAACGATCAGTGTTCAAATGAGAAAAAATTGTTCAAACTGCACATATCCGATGCGCTTGAATTATTTCAATTTGGGGTTCGATTCGATTAGGGCAATTAATTTAGGGTTCAAATAAGGGTTCTGTTACTTCAATTTAGGGTTCTATTTGTTCAATTTAGGGTTTGGTTGAATTAAGGCATTCAATTTAGGGTTCAATTAGTTCAATTTGGGGTTCGATTGGATTAAGGCAATTTAGGGTTTAATTAGGGGTTCAATTAGTTTAATTTAAGGTTCGATTAGATTAGGGCATTCAATTTGGGGTTTAATTAGGGTTCAATTACATCAATTTAGGGTTCAATTAGTTCAATTTAGTGGTCGGTTGAATTAGGGCATTCAATTAAGGGGTTTAATAAGTTCAATTTAGGGTTTGGTTGGCTTAGGACATTCAATTAGGGGTTCAATTAGTTTAATTTAGGGTTTGATTCAATTAAGGCATTCAATTTAGGGTTTAATTAGGGTTCAATTACTTAAATTTTGGTTCAATTAGGGGATTCTATTAGTTTAATTTAGGGTTCAGTTGAATTGGGACATTCAATTTAGGATTCAATTAGTTCAATTTAGGGATCGATTGGATTAGGGCATTTAATTTAGGGTTCAATGAGGGGTTCAAACAGTTTAATTTAGGGTTCGATTCGATTAGGGCATTCAATTAAGGGTTTGATTAGGGTCCAATTACTTCAATTTAGGGTTCAATTAGGAGGTTCTATTAGTTCAATTTAGGGTTCGGTTGAATTGGGGTATTCAATTAGGGGTTCAATTTCAAGTTCGGTTGGATTATGGCATTCAATTTAGGGTTCAATTAGGGGTTCGATTAGTTTAATTTAGGGTTCAATTCAATTAAGGCATTCAATTTAAGGTTTAATTAGGGTTCAATTACTTCAATTTATGGTTCGGTTGAATTTGGGCATTCAATTAGGGGGTTCAATTAGTTCAATTTAGGTTCCGATTGGATTAGGGCATTGAATTTAGGGTTAAAAATACACACTATTTCAGAAAATTATAAACTTTAACTAAAAATTCTAACGTAATCTAAGGTATCCATTGTAGAATTTCACGAGTTAATGACCAAAGTATGCTACCCAAATGCTCTCGCCTTTCACTACGCTAATTTGTATACACATATATGCGCACAGTTATTCACTACCACCCTCTAATTACTTCAGCTCTGTTATCTACTAAAGTATGTGTTTCTTATATTGAAACACGTAATGAAGTGTACCTTTGTAGAGATTTTGGGAATTAAACTATACTCTCTACAAACATACACTTAATTATGTGTTTCTTATATTGAAACACGTGATGAAGTGTTTCTTACTAGAGCCGATGGATCCGTGGCTCTCACAACCTGAGTCAACGATTGTGATAGTCAATCTCATGATTCATTCTAAATAAAAGGCATTCCTACATGTGGACGATTTTTTTGTGTGGTTAGCTACGTATTTTTCCATTATTACGTGGCATCTCATTTTAAGCAAAGTGGTCTTAATAGCAAGACCCCTTTGCCTTGAAACCCTTTGCTTTGCAATGAGATGCTACGTAATTTGATTATTCTCGATCGGTAAGTAGAAGTTTTCCCACTGGTAGAGTGGTAAAAGATTTCATGCTTTAGATTATATTAATGAAAAGATTATTGCCCCAAAAGGAACATTCAATTGCTTTGGAGAGGCCTCCACTAAATTACTTTTGATACATTTGCAGTAGGCACAAATTTGATTTGTAGTTTTGATTGGCTAATGAAGAAGAAAGGGTCTTTTATTTTCCTAAAACAAAAGGATACAGGATGTTATCCGGTCTAAGCCTGTTGGCCTGCACATCTATCAAATAGGAATCTAAGCACACAATTGTCAAAATAAACTATGCACTTAGGTAAAGAATTGGAGTCCTATCAGTATTGGAAGGACTATAGGTACTTGTCATATAAACTCTTGCCACCTAGAGATGACAACCCCTAGCATAAGAAAGCTCATATAGTTTATGACAGCATATGTCAAATATTTTGGCTGAAAAAAGCCAAGGCAACTGATTCTCCTAATAATTTCCCTCGCCACCCACCACCGATCAAGTTAAAGATAACATGATAAGAAAATAGGGCGAAGTAGAGATTAATTAGGAATACAACTTATTACATAACAAGAACTCCATTGTTATCAATGAACACCCGGCGTATGAAGCTATTTCAGACCGAGTGGCCGTCGAGTATGGATGGAAGTTTGAACAATAAGTAGATCGCCAAGTAAGATGTCAACTAGGCATACATAGATAACGGACTTCATGCTTTACTTTTAGTCTGGCGATTCATACATCAAAAGATAGCTCAAGATATGATGTCTCTGCAAGGAGGTATTTTTGGTCTCCAAGCACACATTATAACTTTATTTATGTGAAATACTGTAGTAGATAACAGAACTGAGCAATATACACAAGACTAACGAAAATCAAATTCTACTTACCCAAGACTAACGAAATCATGCACAAAATGTGAAACAAAGAAATAGCAAAGTCACAGCAAATAAAAAAAATGACTGGCTAGGGAGGTCACCGTCGAAATCTTACACAAAAGTCATAAATTCACAGCAAATCATACACGAATATGAAAAGCGGCTAGCTAGAAGTAAACAAAGTCACAGCAAATCAAAAAAAAAATTACCTGATGGGAGTCGTCGGTGTCGAGGGAGGTCACCGCCGATGTCGAGGGAGGTCGCCGTCGGTGTCGAGGCTTTCGGTGGTTTTTGTTGGCGCCGAAGGTGGGGCAGGATGTGAGAACGGCGGTGGTACAATGGCCGGAGCCTGTTTTGGGATTTTCGAAGAGAGAATCGGTGAGAGAGAAAACCAGATCTGAGAATTAAATAAACTTTTAGCGACGGAATATATCTGTTGCTAAACGTCCGTCAGTGAAGGTCTATTTTTACCGATGGAGTTTTTAGCGACGGATTTATTTCGTCGCTTAAAATATTTCCTTAAACCCTTGGAAAAAAAAATTCCCATCAAAATGTTTTAGTGAAGGAAGTACTGTCGCTAAAAGTCCGCCGGCAATAGTCGTCGTCAAAAATTATTATCGAAGGTTAATTCCGTCGGTAATAATATTTTACGACGGAATTTTACCGAAGGAGGTTTCCGTCGGTAAAACTACTTTTAGCGACGGAATCTATTCCGCCGCAAAAAACGTCTTTTCTTCTAGTGCATCTAAGATTAGTTTTATAAGAATGAGCCCAACTTAAATCTGCATGTTCCAAGAAATCATAAAGATGAGAACAAATAAATGTAGCATAGGTCAAGCACAAAAATTATTATGAAGGGTAGCAAATGTTAAGTAAACATGTAAACTAAAAATATATAATATAATGCTTAAGACATTAAAAAAATAAGAGATGTTGAAATAAATTACGTTCTAAATGTGTAAAGAGTGCAATATAAAATGATATGTTGGTTGTAAACTTAAGGTAGTTTAAGAGGCCAAACTTTTAGATTACTTTGAGAAAATTTAGGAGTTTAACTGTAACTGGAAATTAAATTGTGATCTCAAAGATGGAAGGTTCTGGCATGAGAGGGAGAGATACTATGAGGGAGGATTAGAATTTTGATGTCAATAAATGAGAGAGCTAGTACGTGTTAAGGGATAATAGTTTTGATGACTGTAAAAGATAAATGAGATAAATTGGGTAGTCAAAACATGTAGATTTTTCCAACTAAATTACGGATATCATTTGAATTGAAAAACAAAAACAAAAATTTTAATGTCTACTTTTTGTGATGAATCAGGAGAAGCAATAAGTGGATGAAAAGTACTTCAATAATTTAAAGTAAGAAAAATTTTTGGTTAAGAGGAAAATTATTTCATTCTTAAAAGGTTTTACGAGGAGTCTCAACTGATTCATCTTCGTTAGAGAAATAGAAAGTAATATCAAGAGCCATCTTGATGATTCTATTTGTCGTTTTATACTAACTATTACAACTTGCATGATCTAGTCAACTAGACCAGCATCTACTTAAAAAGGTGCAATAAGCAAATTTATGATCATAAAACCTTATAAGTAAAACTAAAGTACTAAAACAAGACAACACCAGCTTCCATGCCACGCACACCTCACAATGTATTCTTCTTACAATTCGACAAGCCATGTTATACCATATCTCCACAAGCTCGCACCGCCTGTAACTCATTCATCTCAATGTCACCCCTAAAACACTAAGTACATCAAAAAGGATAACTTGTCCATCGACCCACCAGCACTACCACCACCGCAACAAAAGGAGACAACCAACGACATCGCTCAAGCTCATGAATGACCGGTACTAAAACTATTGCACCACCGCACGACCGTATTAACCGTTTAGTGCACCACCATATAAACTGGTCCCTAAAAAAATTTACCAGAAAAATGCTAATTTTAAAGTTTGATCGACTTTTGTGAAACACAAGACATATTTTCTAAAATAAAAGGTCAGTATACGAAGATAATACCACTTTAGATGTAACTTGGAGAAAAAAGTACGAAGATGAGGCCATTATATGTCAATAGAGATAGAGAAAAATGTGAAAAGGGAAGATGAGATAAATGGAAGTGATTTTATGAATAGTTTACTTTTTAAGAGAGATGTTAGGAGGATGTTTTTAAGTAGAAAAAAAACCTCATCCAAAGTGGGAGAGCGGGGGAGACATGATTCACCCAGATAAAAGTGGTTTATGAAATACACCGTATTATAAGAAAAATTTATAATTGTAAAACAAAAGTGATTAATAGGTCTACATGGTAAGAGGAAAGAACTCCAAGTAGATGATGACTTGGCAACGCTTTCTCCGTTTTGGTTTTATTATATATAATTAGATTTATTTTCTTATTTGAGGTATTTAGTAGACCACTAACTTGGTCAAAGTTTTCTGATCCTTTCAATGTGTGGGTAGTGCTCTTGCTCGCGTTTTCACTCTCCACTCTCACAATCATACATGTGTCGGTTCCGCTCATGTTCGGTTATATGTAGTAGGCTCTTGGTTGTAGTTGCCTGACTCATTGACTACGGTTGATGACAATTTGCAGCTCGGTCGAGATAATGGTAAGTGATGTCAACCAAGACCACGAGGTTATACAATAGAATTGTATCCACCAAGGTATAAGTCCCATTTTAACATACTATGCTTCATAACTTCAACAATATTTTTTAGTCTGCTTTCACTTCCTAATTAGACTAAATGTAAGATAACACTTGGCTGTGTATTAGGGTGGATGGAGATCCCACATTAGCCGTGTGCTAGGGGAGGTCATGGACAACGTATAATACAGGGTCACATGGAAAGTCGGAAGAAATAATTATTTTGTCTTATAACACCTCGCCATCAACGCTCAAGTAGCTATTGGCTAGCTCTTTTGAAAGATGCATTTTTATGTGGTGAGGCCGTGAACTGAGTCATTTAAAATGGTATAAGTGATTGGGAATATAATTCAAATGAGAGGTGTGTAAGCATCTATTGTGACGTGGGTTAGGGCAATTCGGTAGAGTGACGTAGCAAAAGCGTAATGGTATTGTCACTTTATGAGAAATAGCACTGAAAGTTAGAAATTGTGATCCGAATACAATTTTTTTTTTAAAATGGAAAGAGAATGTAATACCTTGCACCCAGGTTCAAGATTAAGGCTATTTATGCGGGCTTGACATGTATTTTTAGCAACCATCATGACATGACGAAGGTTTAACTTGTGATCTCTAGCACTTTATTGTTTTGGTTTCAAAGATTTTGGTTGGAGAAAGCTAATCGTGCATGGCGTTTGAAGACACCATTTATGTGACATATTGAAAGTGAGGGTAATAGGTGAGGTCTATGAATTGAGAAGTCAATGAGGCATATGAACACTTAGACCCCGTCTATAGAGCTTTTTTTTTTTTTTCAGTATTAGAAACTGAAAAAAATAAGCGCGTTTGATAATCATTTTTTTCCCTTCAGTTTAAAAAATCAGTTTTTAAATCAAAGTTGTTTTTAAAAACTCCAAAAATGAGTTTTTTCTTTTAGTGTTGGTTTTTTTTTGGGACCACCACCACCCTCCCACCGCCGGCCACCCCACGCCCCACCACCGCCACCACAAACCATCACAAAAAAACTGAGTTATCAAACACTAAAAAAAAAAAATTGGGTTTTCAAACACCCACTTGTTTTATAAAAAAAATAAAATTAAACTGCTTTTTAATTTATTTATTTTTTGTAAACTAAAAACCAAATTTTTTTTTTTTTGCAAACAGAGCATTAATAAGATTTGTAATAACGAGGCATAGAGCTTCGGTCTTCCAAATAAAAGTTATGAGGGGGAGTTCAGGGATATAAAATGGTGGGGATTGTATGCATTAGGAAAGGAATGAAGAAAGAAAGCAGTGCTACTGTTCACGAGCGTATTGTGTACGGATTATTGGGTTGGTTTGACAATTTTTTTTTTCAATTTTTAAAGAGCAGCTTAATTTTATTTATTTTTTGTTTTTACAAAAACAAGTGGGTGTTTGATAACCTTTTTTTTTTAATTTTTTTTGGTGTTTGGTAACCCTTTTATTTTGACTTTTTTTTGGGTGGTTTGCGGTGGTGGGACGTAGCGGTGGTCGACGGTGGTGGTGGCCGGCGGCCGGCGGCCAGAGGTGGCTGACAGCAGTCGCCGACGGTGGTCGCCGGGGGCCGGAGGTGGTTGCCGACGGCTGGAGGTGGCTGCCGGCAGTCCCCAGCGGCCGGAGATGGCTGTCGGTGGCCAGAGGTGGTCGCCTGAGGTGGCTGCCGACGGTGGGAGGGTGGTGGTGGTGGTCTTAAAAAAAAAACCAAAAGTGAAAAAAAAAACCAATTTTTGGAGTTTTTTTTTTTACTCTTCAGTTTAAAAACTGGTTTTTTAAATTAGAGAAGGAAAAAAAATGGTTACCAAACGCACTTTTTTTTTTCCAATTTTCAAAACTGAAAAAAAAAAGAGGAAAAAAAAATCGCGTCAAACGTGGCCTAAGTGTCCTCCTATCTTATTTGGTATTTTTTGTTAAAATATTTTGTGAAAATGTATTCCCTGCTTTTGTATGCTAAACTCGGATCAAGCTTGCGATTATTTTGGCACATGAAACGTCGATATTGGCACGTGTAAATGATATGGTTTTCGATCCAACTAGCATACATGCTTAGATGTGATCCATTGGCAAAGTGTATAAGCAACTTAGATAGTTCTATTCAGTAGAACCTTAAATAGAAAAAGGAGAACAAAACTAAAAACTTGCGAAGATCCTAAGGCATGTCCGTTATCATTATTTATATGTATTTTGTACTTTTATTTTTATTATATCTGTATCTAGTTAGAAAATATGGTTATTTTTTTCATCATTTTGGCAAAAAAAAAATTAGTTACTTTTTTCTGACAATGGGTAAGAGGCAGCCAGAAAAATGTGAAAACACCTCACATTTTCATACTATTTTGGTTAGATTTTTTCAAAAAAAATGAAAATGATAAACATACACGATAGAAGGAATCTTTTTGGTCATCGTTGCAAAATCTAAAAATTAAAATATAAAATGAAAGGAGTGATGTTTTTTTTTCCTACACACTTACCTCTTCAGAATATAATATACTGCATTGTCTTGGACCATTAGTTCTAACTATTCATGTCCGTTAGACCAGGGACTCGTGTAATAACAGTAGAATGAGGGGTTGATTTATATTTTTTTCAAAGAGTAAATTTCTATATGCCCCATAAGTTTGCATTTCTATCCAGCTGAGTCTCTTCTCATTTTTTTCGTGCTTAATAAGTTCCTCTAGTAAAATTTTGTCTCTTAAAACCTTCCATCCATTTTTATGAACTAAAAAGGTTAAACGGGTTTTTGATCAAAAGTCAGGGGTAAGACCGAAAAATCATTCATAAAATGTAACTTATCATCACCACTAACCAGGTCCAAACATCACCATCAGTGACTACCCCACCGAAAACATCCACACCGTGACCTCCCCCACCAAAACCATCCTCAGCCGTGACCATCCCAGAAACTCATTCCCAGCCAGGCCGCCACCACAGTATTCATCACCACCTCTAACCACACCATAACCCATCACCACCCATGACCATTGCCACCAACCTTATGTAATCATCGCCACCAAACCCATCACCCCATGTAATCACCACCACCAAACTCGACACCACCCCGACCACCCTCACCTCAATGAGTTCATCCCTAATCTCGAAAACCAGACATCTATTCTTCCCCTTAAAAAATTTTGTTATGTAAATTGCAAGAATTCCGTCCGAGAGGTTGAAGATAACTTGCGTACATTGTCAAGTTGCTTGACTTGAGGCCTAGCTAGTGCGCCTAGCGGTTCCCTTCAATGACTAGCCTGCCATTACTAATGCCTATCGTGCTAAGGCTAATGTCATATCTTGCCTAGGCACACACCTAACCAAACCCAAAACCAGATTGGTGAGCCTTCAATCGTTCACGTGCTATTGCCACCGTCATAGTCCTAAAATCCTTAGAACGGCCCAATATGCCATCAACACTACTCCATCGGAAACCAAATATGTCCTTATCACTTATCATCAAGTACGACATTTCCTCTAAGAAATTAAGGGTTTGTTTATGTACCTCGAATCAATTACCAACAACCTCTCGGGGAAAAGCTTTTGCATGTAAGTGGTGTGTAGGTGAATCTAATTAGCATAAAGAGAGAGGAATAAGAGCTCAATTTTAACCAGTGGTGGTGGTGATCGTATGGAAACGAAAACACTAGTGATCACATGGGGAGAGAGAGAGAGAGTTCTTTACTATCGATGTTGGTGCTCAATATGGCTTTGGTGGTGGTGGTATGGCATGATGTTGGCAAGGTGTTGAGAAAGTGATGGGTGGTGGCTAATGGTGGTGGTTGGTTGCTAGGGGTGGGGCTTGTCAAATCCCACATTAACAATACATGGCGTTTGTGGTTGATTCTTATATCTGGTGAGCTTTCCCAACTCTTGAGCATGTTTTTGGGTTGGACATCATGTTCAACATGGTATCAGAGCTAGGCCCCTGCCGTTCCATTCGATCCAACGGGACCACCTCTTATTCAAGAGGACACCTCTTATTCCCACGCTTCGCGTGAGGGCGGGTGTCAAGTCCCACATCGACAATACATGGGGTTTGGGGTTGATTCTTATATCTGGTGGGCTTTCCCAACTCTTGAGCATACTTTTGGATTGGACACCAGCTTCAACGGCTAAAGAAGAAGTGAAAGGGGGGCAAGGTATTGCTAGGTTAGGGGTATGTAGGTTTTTTTTCCCCATTTATGAGTGATCCTCCATTTTTGTCCCTTTAGTTATTTTCAACACGTCCTCTGTCCAAGAAAATGAATTTTTTTTTCAGACATAGAATTTTACCAGAGGAACCTATTAAGCACGAAAACAAAAAGAAAGGAAATGAATTCACTGGGTTAAAAGTACAAACTTAAGTAACATACATAGAACTACACCCATGTTTAATAATCTTAAATGGTCATAACTAATACTTCAGAACCATACGATATCCTCTACCAACTTTAAAAGCTGCACGTGCATTTCTCAAATTCCCCCTTATTGATGTGCCTTAAGGACTTGTATCTCTCCTCTTGTCTATGAAAATTAATTGGACCGCTTTTCACCAAGGAGATGCGTGGTGTAAAAACCAACCATTTGATTGAGATGGCTCGTTATTCTGTCTCACATTTGATCCATGCACCAACCACAATATTCCCAAAAATCATGAACAAACAAAAGGTTGCACAGTAAGGTCTCTGGCCTTTACAAACGCACACAATTCCTGAACTTGACTGCTTTGGATTCAACTCCACCCCCTCCCCATTTTCGGCCCACCGTTTCGTTTAGGTAGTTTTATTGACACCTTGTAAAGTGAAAATGACACTTTTGTACGGCTGATTTATACATGTAATTTGTGCCCAACAAGGTCACTCTTTCTCCGTATTACACATTTAAGGAAATAAGGATCAGAGTTGCTTAACTCGCCACGTGCTTTCCCGTGCCTTACATTGAGAGGTTTGGATTCTCTATACAGGGGTGCAATTGGGACCGGATAACTCGCAAAAATATGGGTGTTGGATTAGTATTATAGTAACCGTGGTGGATATAAGCACAAAATTTTGCGCCCGTAAAAAATATGGGTTGGACATGAACAAAAGTTTTTCAAAATCCGCCCAGCACGTTGGAAATTCAATCCGTCGAACTTTTATATTAGATATAAATCACATATGTAAATTTTATGTGTACAAAATATTTGATTTTTGTTCTGTTGTTTTTAAAATCTTCCAACCATATTCGTTTAGTGATCTTTAAAGACTTCTTTTTTCTCCCTCGTTGCTTATTACAAGACTAGACTTCGTAAGACAGTTTCGAAATTCTTGTCGTTTTCTTTTATTTTATCCTTTAACTTTATTTCATGCTCGTGCTTAAATCTATTTTAAGACTTTACTATACTCTTCTTTATTATCATGACTAAGTAGTATACTTGGATGATAAATGATATGCTTAAAAACTAAATAAATAAAATTTATTACTAATTAGTAGACTTGGATGATATTTGATATGTGTTAAAATTAAGTAAATAAAATATGATATTTGAACGTTTTGGTTTCTGCGGATTGAACGGTTTAATCGGTTTGAGCCAAACTCATTTTTGGACAAGTTTAGGCCCAAAAATAACTTATACATACTAATAAGCTCCAAAAAAAACTAAATTTTTTATCATAATTATTAACATTTAGTAAAATGTAGGCGACGAATGAAAAATGTGTGTTACGTTATAAGATTTAGGTTTTATCCCATTTTATATGAGTGGTTAGATAACTATAATTAGTAAAAAAATAATTAGGATTATGTAAAAATATAGATATGTTATATTATTATTATTATATACAGTTGGTTCGGTTTATGCGGTTTTAAAAAAATTCAAACTGAACCGACAGAATTGAATGTACGGTTTGAAAAAAAAAACCAAACTGTTTGATTTTTAGATCGGTTTGAAAATACGCGAATTTGTTGGTTCGGTTTTCACGGTTGGATCGGTTTCAACGGTTTAAATGCTCACCCCTATTTGAAACATAATGTGATATAATAAATAAACTTAATTAGAGGAAACATGACATTTTCTGGATATACGAAAAACTTAAAAATGGAAGAGATGGATTTTACTTGCATAATTTCGCCAATCAAGGTATAATATAAAGTGCAGTTTTCTTCCATGGACGTCAAAACAAAATATTTACTTTTTAGTGAAATTTGAAAATAAAATTCATATTATCTAATGAATTAAAAAGAACTTATGAAAGAACTCTGCTGGAAAAATATCTAGTTTGTGGGCAGAAAGAGCCCAACCAATTCCGGATGCAATTAAAACTTGTCGAAAATCTTTTAGCAACGGGGTTTCTAATGACAGAACTGCAACGTCAAATATTCTGTTTGAAAAGATCTTTTCTAAAAGAAATTATCCTTTTTCTAACGGAATTTTTGCCATGTATAGACCTATTTTCTTACGGTGCTTTTAGAGTAATTAGTAACTTAACATGGTATTAGAGCTCTTCTTGCCCACGTCTTGGATTTGATTTTTTCTGCTTATATACTTTGTCTCTTTTTTATAATGTACTTATTTATTTGTACACTTGCTGATGATACACAGTCGTCTCTCTTGATCGGTTTCTTCATGTGCAATCAGGAACTTTTACCTACAAGAACACGTTAAAACAAAAAGTTTCTGTTAACTTTCAGAGTAATTAATAATTTAACAAGAACATGCATCGAATATCTTCACGTTAACGATGTTGACGGAAAAACTACAGCTGCGTTGCCTTGTCAAAGAACTAGTGCAACCCATCAATGGGGATTCCAACTTTTTGACCAAGCTTATCGAAGAATTAAAGGGCATGTTGGCGGAAAGGCAATTGCACGAACATGTCACATACCTACTAGCATGTTCATTGTATTTGTATGAAAATTCATATCTAGAAAGTCCGAAGTCTATCTGGAACCTAAAAATGTCTTGGTATGGCTGAGGCTCTCATTAGCCAACGCTTTCGGCTGGTCCAACATTGTGAGATCGACTAGGGCATATTAATGCAGTAAGGCTCTCTCCCACAGTTGTTAAGCTGTCATGGTTCAGTAAATTTAAACATTTAACTGGAGGACTTGTTAAAGTTGATGTGGATCTTAGCTTTTTATTTATTTATTTAATCTTTTCTAATTTAAGGAAAAGAGGAAGCTAAAATGACGTTAGGTTCACGAGACAGACCCTCATGGGTACTCGTTAGACCCCACTGGGGTTTTGAAAACTGAACATAGTCAGTCGACTACTTAATGACTTTCTGACCAACCTATGAGAAGTAGATGTTCAAGGTATTAGTTGAAACTCCCTGGTGGAGCTACGAGAACGAGTTCCCTGAAAAGAAGGAATTGCGACCTAACAGGCTGATTGAAGCTAACCAAAAAGGAAAAAGAAAAAAAATTCCTCCATCTTTGTGCCAGGCTTTAGCTAGAACAACATACACTAGATAGTCATAGACAAGGACATAGATCCATAACCAAGAGTCTAGCTCTAGCAAGCAAGGGCATATGTTGCTTATTGAGACTTGCCTGAGACTGTAGGGATCGCATCTTAAGTTCACTTCTGAGCATGATGCTCAAATAATGCATGACACGGTAGTTTGAACGGGCTTTTGTGTATTGTTAAGAGCAGCACGCAAGTTGGTGATAGCGACCATGCTAATATGTTTTAAGAATTTCTCAGTTTATCATATTTTTTACTTCTATAGCGCGTAGTATAATTTCTTTTGCATGATTGGAATGATTATATTGAAGCAAGATAAAAGATCCTTGGTACCGTTCGGATAATAATATTTTCAAAAAATACTTAGAAATGTATGGTTTTTAGATGGTGTTTTGGATTAATTCTATAATGATTAAACTTGATTAAAATGCAGACTAAATCAGTTTTGCAGTGTTTGACAAAAAAAAGATAAACCGATTACATCTGCTTCAATGTATTTAAAATTGATTAAATTCATAATCATCATTCTTAGATTCTGATTTAATCAGTTTTTAGAATCAGGTATAACCAAAACATTACGATAATATCCTTGCTCACGCTTATGATAATTTTGGTACACTAAACCTAATTTTGTCTCTTTTTATATAAACACTTTTAACAACTTTTAATTTATTTTTGTATGCTTAAAATTGATTAAAACTTATTTAGAAACTGATTCTAAATTATTACTATAGCTAATCAATTCCAAACCAGCAACTTAGAATGAGCCCAAGACCAAGGTAGATTGATTGATACACTAGAATCGGACATACAGGGAATGATTGCAAGAAATAAGGTAGACAAGCAATGAAGTTTGATGCAATGAGTTATGCCCAGTTTTAAGTGACACCTTTCATAATCCGAGTCTAATCATGGAAGCACAAATGTGCTTCAATGGAGGTAAAAGCTACCAAGGTGCTGCGGTCAAACCTTAGAGGAGATCAACTTGAGCACTATCTTTCACGTAATTGGATGCTCTGCAAGGAATTCAATCCAACTGTGAGCGCGTGTCAGAGGATAAGATAGCAGGCAGGATAAGGTAAATGCACAATTAGGACCTGATTGGGGATATTTGAAGCTTCGTTATTTTTCGTTAAACGTTCTATATAAAGCATTGTTAGGCTCATGATCGAACGCTAAAGTGATAAGACAATGCTGGGAAATGTTTTGTTGATTTTATTTCAGCGGTTGAAAAGGTAAAAGTGATGTCTTTTCCAAAACAAAGAAAAAGAATGAGTAAAGATACTACTGAACCAGTTCTCAAAAGATCTCGTTACTAGGACAGTGAATCATTTTCGATAAGTCCCTCATGGATGAACAACCACCATCGATACAGGTTCAGTTACAGGTTTACAGCGGTGGGAACTAGCTATTGGAATTGATTGGAGATTAGCTTTTGCATACAATTGGCCAAGAAACTCAACTTGACCTCGAACCAGAAAGAAGACAAAAGGGAAACTATCCAAACAAAGTCTAAAGTAAAACGCAAACTTTCAATTACCAAAATCAAAATAATCTAGAGCAACACGCTGAGAAGAGAAAGAAAACGTGAAGGAACCTTTCGGCATTTGTTTAGTTACGTAAAAAGGAGGGGGGGGGGGGGGGGTGTACATTAGAAACTTGAAGAAAATTTCCATGAATACACTTCATTGTCTTAATGCAGAACGTGGAAACTGTTTTGAAGCAAAAACACCTCCTTAATAAGAAGCTTATAACCAAGCGCGTTAAATAATTGCTTTTACATTTCAAAAGTGCTTTTATAGCTCTAAATAGTAAACGCCAAACTGATGTTATATCTATCTGAATTCTTACTCTTACGCGTACACATCACACTCATTACTTGGATCCTTTATAGGACCTAAATGAACTCAATTTATCTAATCAACAAGTGATCCTAACACCCTGCAACCTGATTCTTCCTTGAAGAGATCATAAATCTGCAATTGCTTCCGCTTGATCTAAAGAATCAAATAAGAACCAAAATCATATCCATGATTTATTTATATACCTAATTGATATAGGTGTCAAAGCTGGGACATGGGTCGTGATTTGGTCCGAGCCGAAATGAGTCGGGCTTAGACTCTCCTGCATGAAAGTCTGGCCCAAGCCCTGTCCTTGACTGTAGGGCCGGGCCATGTTTATTTATTTATGTATTTTTTTTACTTTTAAACCCTTGGATTCTTAAGCTCTGTTTAAATCTGTTTTTTTTTTTTAAACTGGAAAAAATAAACGTGTTTGGTACACAAATTTTATTTTATTTTCATTCAGTTTTAAAAATCAGTTTTTAAAACATGACTGTTTTTTAAAACTCTCATTTAGAGTTTTGGATTTTCAGTTTTGATTTTTATTTTGAGACCACCACCACCTCCCACCACCGTTGGCCACTGCCACACCCCACCACCGCCAACGCAATCAAACACTAAAGAAAAAACTCAAAATAAAAATTAGATAATCAAACACAAAATAAAAACTCAAAATAAAAATTGAATAATCAAACATCTATTTGTTTTTGTTAAAAAAAAAATAAATAAACTGAATCCAAAACTGGAAGTGTTTTCAAACGCTACCTTAATTGTACGCTGCTACTTTTGAACAATATTCTGGCAAAATTATATTCCTTTTTTTTTTTCCTTTTACTTTTAAAAAAAAGCTACTATCCAATATCCATGGAAAGAAAGTGTAAAACAAAAGACCATAAAATCTTACAATACAATAGTAAAGTGCTTGTGTATCTCATATTTTTGGATTCTGAATATTGTTTTTTATTTTTAACTTATGGCTAGATAGCACTGTGAAACCTTTGTTTTTTTTCCAAAATTGCAGCTAAAACTACAACGTTTACAGGCACATTAGCTCTCAAAACTCTGAAGTTTCCCTACTCTTACAATCGATAGGAAAGGCAAGGATAAAATTGTCTTTTACACTCTAAATCATCTGAACCCCATAAGTTGTCGTTCGAGCACCATTGGATTACACAAATTTGAATTTTAAATCATGTTTGAAGACGATCGATCATACTCCCTTCAAACAACCACGTGCAACCCATCCTCAGTTACCACCACCAATAAAATTCACGCGAGCCTTCAATCCTCACCCACACCTTTAGTGGCTTTCAAACCTAACTATCCAGAACCATCGCCACAATGACCTCTTGAAATCCTAATTTGAATCCAAAATTCTTCTTGGAATTGGGGATGTTATAAATCCGAGAAACTCAATTAAAGAGTAAATATTCCAAAGATTTGTGGCCACATATTAAATGAAAACAAACGAGTGAAAGAAAAGGCTGCGGATGTGAAAAACCTATTATTGGTAGAGAGGAGTAATTTTTGAAAGTGATGGTGATCAAGGTGATTTGCTATTAACGTTCCTATTTGTAGCAGTGATAATGGTGATCAATGGTGGTCAGTGGAGGTTTAGCGGTGGTTAGTGGCAGCGAAGATGATTAATGCCGAAAAAGACGGTTCTACCCTTTCTTTTTTCCTTCAATTACAACAATAGACAAACTTTAAGATTTTGAGAGCTAATGCGCAAATGTTGGAGTTTAGATACATTTTTTGGAAAAACATAGCCGGGCTTTTTTCTTGGAAGAAAATGAAGATCCAGCTTGAGTCCTGACCCTCAGCCCGGTTCATCCACTCCTGGACTGCTCATGCAATGAGCCGGGCCGGACTTTATTGGGAAGCTCTAGGGTGGCCCATGGGCTTCCTGGCCCTACTCGGTGAAGTTACTTTTCTGTCTTTTCTTGCATTGACTAGAGTATAATTCCGCTTATTATTTGTGAGGCTCTTGTTATTGATTTTTTTTTCAATATATGCTTAGGGTGAAAAATGGGACCTTAACAGATGTTAAAAACTACGCACAATATGGTCTAAAGGGGGTACTTTGTGAAATTTAACCAAGTATAGTACAAGGGTTGTTTAGAAACCCAAGTTTAACTTATGTTTGAGAGTTACAGTTTCCATTTTACCTTGAATAGTCAACACAGCAACAAAGGACAGATGTGGATGACATTGTGAGTCTTGCTACATTATGGATTGAATGAGGCACCCTTCAGCTATAGATGGAAGACCATTCAGATCAAGTTTTCAACTGTTCTGGAACTCATGGGCTTAACTACGTCTTGATCACCACAAAGGGATAGTGCTAACCGGCATCTTGCCCTTTTCATGTTCCTTGTACAAAACTATGTTAGCTGTTCCCAATAAATCTACTTGGTGAAGGTCCAAAGTAGAACATTTGAATTTGTGGCTCATCACATGATGTTCATCGGGGGATCAGTTAGGTGCAAGGGGGTGTAGACCGAGGTCCAATTTGATAAAAGACTAGCACATACAGATTCATAATATAATGCGCGGAAGTTGACTTATGATACCGGCAAAAAGAAGTGAATACTAAGCGTTTGGCGACTAACCTACTTTATGCTAAAAATCAATATCGTAGGAAGATAGTTGGTAACTTGGTGTTTATAGCGTGGCCATGTTGGAGAAACTAATTAATGTTTCTATTAGTTGCAAAATATAAGGACACTGATATGTAACTACTCTGCAATAGGAACCAATTGTTGGAATTGAGTTTTAAATCTATTGTGGAGAAGCAACTTTGACTCAATTTTGCAATGGGTTCCAAAACCATTTTTGGTTATGAATAAATTGATTCATGTTCATCTATTGCAATAAATGATCATGATATATTCACATGTTTTAAACAAATGGAAGGTGAATGAGAAAATTGAAGTTGAAGTTGATGGTTCAACTTGAAAGGAAGAGAGAATCTCACATTGAAGAATTAAAGTCAATGTTGTCTCCTTATAAGGCTTAGCCTTGAGTTAATGGTTGGGCCCCTTGGGGGTACCCATGTTTTGTAAGGAGGGAGGACCTAGGTTGACCCAAGGTCCACCACACACGCGCACTGCCCGGTCTGTGGTTTGGGCTTTCACCCATCAAACTTTATTCTATTTAGGACAAAAACATTTTAAATAAATAAATTTTATTTATTTTCTTTTCCAAAAAGTTGTGACCTTTCTAACTTGTAGTTTTTTCTGTGAAGAGTTCTATGGCATCTGGTGAAAAACTGTGGAAGGTGATCAAAGGGTCGATGGTGGTAGTAAGAGGTGAAAGAGTATGAACCTATACACTTTTTTAAGTACCCATAACCACTCTATCTCTTTGACTTTTACAGAAAATCAGAGAACCACATTACGGCATCACAAGTTGGGACATTTGAGTGAGAGTGGTATGAGAATTCTGCACTCAAAGAATGCATTGCCAGGGATGAAGAACATTCAAGTCAGTTACAGAAGTTAATAATTTTCAATCCCGAATTTTTCTTCTGTCAAAGATTCTGTCGGATTTTTCTGTGTCCAAAAAGAGAAAGAGTTCTGCCATTGTTTGGTTTGCCGGGTCTGGAAATTTGGAGTGCTCCTATTTCAGACGTTGCCGTTGTATCCTGGGAGGCTTTTCGTCAAGAGACTGTTAGCACCATTGTGGGACGAATAAAGTCTTAAGAACATTTAATCAAATTCACGCCTCGGTTGTTGCTGTTCTGCATTTCTTGTTGTGAGTTATTACAAATAGTTCTTTCCAGTTTACGTTATTCTGTTTTCTAACGATAGGCTTTGCATGCTAGTAATATTTTTCAAACTGTTATCTGCACAAGTATACACAAAGCAATATTTTCAACAATCTTAAGACTTTATTCCGCACTTTGTGTTACATGTGTACATACAAACAGTGTTTTCAAAGCAGTGTAGCGTTTTCAAAAAAAAAAAAGTTCGTTCTCTTAATTGATTATGTCAAACTTTATTAAATTATTTTGGGTAAATTACACACGGCACCCCTGAGGTTTGCCCTAATTACATACGGACCCCCCTAATTTACCCCCCTATCTTTTTTAATTGTGTAATTAAAAAAGATAGGGGGGTCCGTATGTAATTAGGGCAAACCTTAGGGGTGCCGTGTGTAATTTACCCAATTATTTTCAGTTTCTAAATTCAATTTAGTGTTATTAGAATCTGTTTTTGTTATACTTTTGTGATAGACTGGATTATTTTTCGTTTAATAATTATTGTTATAATCTATTGATAGATATAACAATGGCTACTAGCGAAACCATTACGGAAAGTGGACTGGTTCATCCCAACGTGCAACATAGCGGTGGGACCGTGTATGCAACGCCTTATGTTGCACCTGCTCATGGTTCCGTTAGACTTGGTGAAAGACCGAAAAAGTTCAACGGAAAAGATTTTAAGAGGTGGCAACAAAAGATGTTAATTTATTTGACCATTCTTAATTTGGCAAGGTTCTTGCAAGAGGATGCACCGGATCTTGGTGACAATCCTGATCGGCAAAGAGTGGCTGCCGTAGATGTTTGGAAGCATTCGGATTTCTTGTGTAAGAACTACATCCTCAATGGATTGGACAATACATTGTATAACGTATATAGTCCAATGGTCAATGCGAAGCATTGTGGGAATCCTTAAAAAGGAAATACAAGACGGAAGATGCCGGCTCAAAGAAATTTGTAGTCAGCAAATTCCTTGATTTCAAGATGGTGGATTCTAAGATAGTGATTAGTCAAATCCAAGAGTTTCAGCTGATTCTGCATGATATTCATGCGGAAGGGATGGTACTTGGATAGTCTTTTCAAGTGGCTGCTTTGATTGAAAAATTGCCACCTACTTGGAGAGATTTCAAGAACTATTTGAAGCATAAGCGAAAGGAAATGAAGCTTGAAGACTTGATTGTGAGATTGAGGATCGAGGAAGATAATTGCCGGTCCGAGAAGAAGGCTGGCAATTATCATCAAGAAGTCAAGGCAAATATGGTCGAGCAAGGTCCATCAAAGAGGAGGAAATTCTGATTCAGATGGTCCAAGCGGAGCAAGCGGCTCAAATTCCAAAGGCGGTAAGAAGAAGAAGTTCAAAGGGAATTGTTATGTGTGCAGCAAAGCTGGCCATCATGCTAAGGATTGTCGCAAAAACAAAGGAAACTTTAAGAAAGGAAAGCATTCTCAAGCCAATGTGACGGAAGTTACCAAAATTATGGAGGACGTGACATATTTGAATCTATCTGCGGTGGTATCCGAAGTCAACCTGGTTGAAAATCTCAAACAGTGGTGGGTAGACACGGGCGCTACTCGACATGTGTGCTCCGAGCGAAGTATGTTCACTACATATGAGAGCGCCAACAACGAGAATCTGTTCATGGAAAACTCTTCTTCTTCAAAGGTGCTAGGGATGGGCAAGGTGGTCTTAAAGATGACATCTGGCAAAGAGTTGAGTCTCAACAACGTGCTTCATGTACCAGACATTCGGAAGAATCTAGTGTCAGACTCATTGTTGAGTAAAAATGGTTTTAAGCTAGTATTTGAGTCGGACAAGTTTGTACTAACTAAGAGTGGAATGTTTGTAGGAAAAGGGTACCTTTGTGATGGTCTTTTTAAGTTAAATGTAATGACCATCATACCAAAAGTTGTACCAAATTCCGATAATAATAATAATAATATCTCTTATGCTTACTTGTTGGAATCTCCTAATTTGACATCGTAGATTAGGTAATGTGAACTATGGTTCGTTACAAAAGCTTGTGAAAATTGGATTTTTGCCTAAAATGGATTTTGACTCACATAAAGCATGTGAAATTTGTGTAGAAGCTAAAATGTCAAAAACGTCTTTCAAGTCAATTGAAAGAAGCACGGAACCTTTAAGTCTAATTCATAGTGACATATGTGACTTAATGGTGGTACAATCTAGAGGAGGAAAAAAGTATTTTATTACTTTTATTGATGATTGCACTAGATTTTGTTATGTATATTTGCTTAGAAGCAAGGATGAAGCCTTGGAAGTATTTTTGCAATACAAAATTGAGGTTGAGAATCAATTTAGCAAGAAAATCAAAGTACTAAGAAGTGATAGAGGTGGAGAATATGTTTTCCCTCTTGAAAAAATTTGTGCCGATCACAGAATCATTCATGAGACCACGACACCATATGCGCCTCAGTCAAATGAAATTGCTGAAGGAAATGATGAATGCTTTGTTGATAAATTATGGACTACAGGATAACTTGTGGGGAAAGGCGGTCTTAACCACAAATCATATACTTAATACAGTATCTCACAAGAAGTTGCAAAAGACACCTTATGAGTTATGGAAAATGTCGTCATCCTTCCTTCAAATATTTAAAGTGTAGGGGTGTCTACCAAAAGTAGCTATCCCACCACCTAAAATGGTCAAAATAGGACCTAAAACAGTCGATGAGATTTTTATTGGATATGCAAGCCATAGCTCGCCATATCGGTTATTAGTGCATAAATCTGAAGTTGACGACATACACGTCAACACCATAATGGAGACAAGGAATGCACATTTCTTCGAAGATGTTTCCTTGTAAAGTTGCACAAGAATGGAGTTTTTTTAGAAAGAACTAGTATGGACCAAGAACCCTCACAAGAGGAAGATGAGTCAAGACGTAGCAAGAGAGCTAGAACATCTACATCTTGTGGTCCTGATTTTCTAACATATTTGTTAGAAAATGAGCCTCGTACTTATAGTGAAGCAATGTCGAGTCCCGAAGCTCCTCATTGGAAAGAGGCTATTAACAGTGAAATAGAATCCATCATGCAAAATCATACATGGGAACTGGTGGATCTTCCTCCTAAAAATAAACCTTTAGGGTGTAAATGGATTTTCAAGAGAAAGATGAAAGCTGATGGAACGATCGAAAAATATAAGGCCCGATTGGTTGTCAAGGGATATAGACAAAAGGAAGGCCTTGATTATTTCGATACATATTCACCAGTTACTAGAATAACATCCATCCAAATATTGATAGCTATTGCAGCTATTAATAATCTTGAGATACACCAAATGGATGTGAAGATAGCCTTTTTAAATAGAGATCTAAATGAAGAGATCCACATGGAGCAACCCGATGGGTTTGTAGCTCCGGATCATAAGAGGAAGGTATGCCAGCTTGTTAAGTCACTTTATGGACTAAAAAAGGCTCCGAAACAATAGCTTGAAAAGTTTGACAAAGTCATAATCGAAAATGGCTTTAGAATCAACGAATGTGATAAATGCGTCTATGTTAAAGGCATGGAAAAAGGATATGTCATTGTTTGTCTTTATGTGGATGACATGCTCATTATCGGGAGCAATAATGAATTCATTAAGGTTACAAAGAAAATGTTGACCAATAGATTTGACATGAAAGATATGGGTGTGACTGATGTTATACTTGGTATGAAATTATCAAAACATCAAATGGACTAGTCTTGTCACAATCTCACTATATTGAGAAAGTGTTAGACAAATTTAAAAGTTAAGATGATAGTCCTGTTAAGATATCACTAGATGTAAATTTACATCTAACAAAGAATACTGGTGAAGGAATATCTCAATTAGAATATTCGCGTATAATTGGTAGCTTAATGTATATCATGAATTGCACGAGACTCGATATAGCACATGCTGTCAGTAAGTTGAGCAGATATACTAGCAATCCGGAAAAGAATAACTAGATAGCTATTGTAAGAGTTTTAAGGTACTTAAAATATACCTTAAACTTTGGTCTGCATTATTCTAAATATCCAGTTGTATTAGAAGGATACAGTGATGCCAACTGGATATCAGATTCTAATGAAACAAAATCCACAAGTGGATATGTGTTTACATTAGGAGGAGCAACTATTTTTTGGAAATCCTCTAAACAGACATGTATTGCCAGATCCACTATGGAATCTGAATTTATTGCTTTAGATAAAGCAGGAGAAGAAGCGGAGTGGCTTCATAATTTTTTGGAGGATATTCCAAATTGGCCTAAACCTGTGCCACCAATTTGCATACATTGTGATAGTCAATCTGTAATTGGAAGAGCACAAAGCAGTATGTATAACGGCAAGTCTAGACACATACGTCGCAGACACAATACCGGTAAAGAATTACTTTCTAGTGGAATTATCTCTATTGATTACGTGAAGTCAAATGATAATATTGCTAATCCGTTAACGAAAGCTTTGACTAGAGAGAAAGTAATACTGAAACTTGCTTTCGAAGATGATAGCTGGATCTTGAAGCAAGTTTCAGTATTACTATTCAGTCGAGTTGAATAATTCGAATTCATTAGCGCCTTATAAAACTCAAGACTGCACTTTCGATTGTACAAAAAGTGGACATGGAAACTTGACATATATTGTTCATAATAACTTGACATAGTTCATAGCTAAGTTAGGCCTTTTTTTGGCATGGAAATGGCTGGCTATACAGACCTCGACAATGCCCTTGCTATTTACATCATATGCAAACGTACTTCACAATTTTGACTATCTCCTGGTTTCTCAAGGCATATACGGCCAACACTAAAGGGGCATATAGTGGTGAAGTCCTTGTCATTAGATACTCTCTCTTTAACTTGCTAGGAAAACATTGCTTTCTGTTGTGATACGATGAATCGAAGTAGGTACCTTGGCGGAGCCTCACCACGAAACAAAAAACAAAACACAGATAGTTAACTTAAATATATAACAAAAACTACAGAAGAAACTTCCTACATAGTACATGGTTGGTAAGAGGGAAGGATCTACATATATATATATATATATATATAATTGTCGGCATGCAAAAATGCGATTTTAGCGTTGACCAATGAACGTTGGACACGTGTATGAGTTAAAGAGTTTAGGATATATAGATCACATCTCACTGATTGAAGTTAATAGAAGTTATTGTGTTGGTAATTATTTATGAGAGGTGATTATCAATGGTAGATGAGGGTTAATAGCAGTTAAAATCTGTAGAACATGGAGCTTGTTTGTATGGAACTTGTTAACGGTTTTTGCATGGAGAACTAATCGACAACTTAAGTTGGTTACATCAAGCAGACGGTTCTCAGTAGTTGCAAATCGGTTGCGTTCAAGGGAAGGATAAAGGAAGAATTGAAGGAGAGGAAGACATAACTTGACACCGAAACAAATCTAGACTTAGGTCTAAGTCATTTTTTTCATTCTTCATTAATGTATTGATCTTTATATATTCCATTCGGTTGCAACCATGGTTTCAGGCTTTAGACCCGAGTCATTATATTGTTTGACTATCATCAACATCAATCAAAACTCGCCGTGGGCGAATTCAATTTCTTTCTGTTTTTATTATTTAGTTAAGTTTAGTTTCCACTCGAAAATCCTTAAAGAAAAGCAAAGAAGGACCTGCACATTGAATCAACAGTAGCATTGTCAATAATTTGATTGAAAGTTTTCTTTTAAGTGCAAACTATACACAACAAATAAAACAAAAAAACATAATGAAACTTAACGACAGCTTTTTTATGGGACATATCAACGTATTAGCTTTCTAATATAAAATAGGATCCATAAACACTAAGTACTTAAATATAAAAGCGGCGTCAAAGGTCTCCACTATTATTTTGTTGGGTTTCTATTTCTTAATTAGTTAATTTTTATATCAATAAGACTTATATAATTTTAAAAATAATTCTTACATTCTAAAACTCCAACTATCATATTATATATTAACTTACTTGGATTTAATATTGACTATTGTATTCTTAAAACCAAGCACTAAAATAAATATAAAGATCTATATATCTAAAAATTGAAATTAATATATTAGTTTTAGGAAAAAAATGAGGGTACAATTGAAATATAAGAAAATTAATATGTTGGTAGCTAAGGTAGAGTTTAAAATGCCTAAGAGTCTAAAAAATCACAACATAGATAAGATTTACTTATATATATATATATATATATATATATATATATATATATATATATATATATATTAAAAAAATTAGTTGAATTTAACTCATTCTTAGCTTTATCCACTAAATTATATAGATACCTTTGCTTATGTTAGATTTATTGGAGCGTCTGTTTTTACACCTCACATGTTTGTCCACACCTTATTATGTATTTAAAAGATAATGTGACAAAATATGGTGTAAAAATAAACTTTCTCTACATTTGTTTTCAAGTATCATAAAGTTTTAATTCTACTCTATCTTTTTTGTATATCTCAGAGAGAATTGCACAATATGATGTTTTTGCAGTTCATCAACGTGAGTGAATATGATAATGCAAAACCTTAGGATAAGGAAATCATTGACCAAAATTTAGCCACAATTCTTAACTAACATGTTCGTTAAGTTAGATTCATCTTTGAATATACCAAGATTATCAATTGAATTGAATTCTGGCTGAATATAACTAACTTATTTTTGTTTATACATAGTTTAATTTTCAAAATATATACATACATATTGTTTTCTTTTCTTTCCATACTATAAAGAATTTTACTAATATAGTAATATGTAAATATATTGCAAATGTAGAAGTTTAAAATGCTTAAAATAGAATTATTAGTAAAATAATACACCTTAATAAAATGATTTTCTTATATTTTCTTCCGAATAAAGTTCATTTACTTTAGCTCATGCTTTGTCTACTATTTTCAATAAAACCTTTATGAATTAATAATGTTAGACTTATTAGAGCGTCTATTGATCTCTTCACCCGTATAAATTTTACTTGTTCGTCTACGCTTCACACATTATTTACTTGTTACTTGATAAAAGATAAATAAATTTTCAGTACTGCAGTTTTTGACGACAAAGACCGAAGTATAAAAAGAACTTTCCTGATTTTTTTTCTAAAATGTTGTAAGTATATTTTAGAAAAGATACAGAGTTTATTCTTCTAGCCAAATCTCATATATGTGTTTTTCTTATTACATATAGAGTGTTTTATTTTCACGTTATCTAGGTTAGTACAGTAGAATAATTGTACTTTGAAATATCAACAAATAGTAAAATTAAGGACCTTATAGAAGAAATAGATTATATATAATTCATATAACTTAAGGTTATAAAACTTAAATATGAGTTCCCCTATTACATTTCTTAAAGTAATTTTTGTTTTATAAGATAATTATCTCATGTTAGAAAGTTTTTTGGATATATAAAGTTCAAATAAAGTCTTTATAGATTACTATACTGGTTAGATACAATTCAGAATGTTTCAAATTAGTTTTAGAATTGTTTAAAGCTTACTAATTTAGATTTTTAGTATTTTTGTAAATTTTATAAATTGTAAAAAAAAGTTGGAGGACTGTCCACCTTAAGGGCCAAACATGTCTTTTGAATACAAACACGCCCACACCACTCCACAAAGCTGCCACACGTCCACCACCCACCCTTTCTCCTACCCACTCACACACCTTGCACACATCTGCAACCCCCCCCCCCCCCCCCACGTCCTCATTCCCCATAACCACCATCCAAGACCACTGTCCCCCATCCCTATCACCCGCCACTTGTGCATTACGTGATTAAAGACATAAAATTTCTGTCAGTCATTTACATAGTTAGTCTGATATTATTGATATGTATTTTTAAAAAGTCGATATTGCCCCTTATATACTTGTAAACTTTAAGTTACTAGTATTAAGCACATGCGTTGCACGTGGATGTGATCGGGAATAATTTTTGAATTGATATCATTATTTTTTATAGGATCAAAATAATATAATTCAATTATATTCATATTTCTTTTGTGACTTGTTTTAGAATAAATGTATATTTGATATTCGCAATTGTAATCCATTCAATATTTAAAAATCTTCTTTGTAGGCTTATGGATTGAAAAAATATTTGATGATGCTGCATAAAAGAAAAGTAAATAGAGAAATTAAACGAATGAATCTACTTCTTTATTTTTTGTAATCAGTTAAATTGATTTATGAAATATACTTAAGATGTGTAATTTCCGAACCATGTGTGTAACTGAATAAATTTTCAGTTCAAATTTGTGCCATATTTAAGTATTATTTTTTCTCATTTTTTGATGCAAATTTAATCCTTTTTTATTTTTTCTATTTTCGTTTTTCCAACAGCCTTTTGTTTCTTAAGTGATATTTCACGTATTTTAATTTTTTTTGCTTTGTTTTTGTTTTTTAGTTTTTCTATTGGTTAATTATTTGCTAACCTAAAAATGTGAGAAAAAATAATCACAGCTCTCATTATTCAATATTTATTTCATTTCAACCAAATTAAAAAGGAAGTAATAAAAGAATTTTTTTTGTTTTGTTTTTCTTTCTCATCTGACTTTTCATTTCCCAATGTTTATAATTAGATTCATTATTCAATATACATTTAATTTTAACCAAATTTAATAGGGAGTCATAAATAGAGGGTAAAAGTGTTATTAATATAATTAACAGAGGACATAATCGTCCAGAAAAGATTTACGACATTCGTACTTTTATAGGTAGTATAAATAATGGGCAAAATGTCTTTTCTAGTTGGGATGTCAAAATGACAAGTGACTCAGTTTGTATACGCTTGGACGAAAATATCTTTCCTAAATGGGGTATTAAAATGGAATGGAAAATTAGAGAAGAGGGTATGTTGACGCGGAACAGAATATGAAGGCGTCAGTATAATTTCCCAAAAGGGAGGGGTGCTAGTGTATTAAGACATCAACTTATGGGATGCGAGCATGAAGCGAGTTCCAGACAAGGTCTAATTTCTGCGCTTCAATATGTATATTCAATTTTCGCTCACAATTAATTCATAACAGATTTTAAACACTCGAGAGCCTTCTAGTATGAACAACTAATCTTATAAGGAGATTAAGTAAGATCTGACCATAGTAATGGTCAATAGTACTAAATTACATAATTGGATATCACAATGCTGTTCGAGCAGCTAAACACCGGTAAACATCTAATCATATGGAGTAAAGAATACAAACCGAGTCACTTGTCATTTTGATATCCCAACTAGAAAAGACATTTCACCCATTATAACTCAAAGTTTACAAGTTTTCGCCTATTTTGTATCCTTTGTACAAGCTTTGGTGGCTTATATGGTATAAAAGTTGATCAAGAAGACAATTTATAAACTGTCTTGTAGACCAAACTGGCTTGAGGCAGAAAACATAGATGGTACACAGTGCCTACGACTCCTTCGAGCTCATCAATGATTGCCCCGCCAAGATCGAAGTGATCGAATCCTATCATTGTACTTATTGATTTTACAAATGGAGCCCTTTTAGTTTATATTGACATTAAGAAAACTCTTGTAATGGATTCCGTCTTTATAATTGTGGTCTTGAATTCAATTCTCTTATATTAGAAGTTTATTCTCTCCCTTTTGTACCCCATCACCGCCCATCGGTACACACACCCCTGCGACATAAACACACACCACTCATAAGCACGCACTGTTGAATCACCCCGCCCTGCCCAAATTCCCATCCCAATCCCCATCACCAACTACCAGAAACCTACACCCACACAAACAACAGTCCCTCACCATTCCATCCCCTATCACCCACTAACAGTGCACACATAGCACAACACTCACACGTATGTACCAAATAAAACGGTTATTGTAAACTAAAGAAGAAATGTTTGTAGTCGACGAGAGGTGACACACTACCGAATGTTGGTGGCTGCTAAATTGGGTTTTGTGTGGTGGGTAATGGGTATAGTGGGTGCACACCACTGTGTGTAGGTGGGTGTGCATTTCTGCTCGTATAGATGTTGGTGGGTAATAGGGGGATGGGGTGGCGACCAAATCTTTTTTACCAAAAAAAAAATGAACTGTCCACAAATCGGGTATGAATGGCCAGATCACTACTAATAACTTAGCAGTGGCATCGAATCAGCTCACACATGCGCACGGGCACACAGTCTTTGTGTCTGCGTACTCGCGCGTGCGCATCTCACATAAATTTTTAATTCTATGTTATCATTTTCTGCATATCTCACATGGAATATGCACACATGCACTCGTCACCCCCCTCCCTTGTCGCCCATGCAAACCACCTCTGCAACAGGCAGTTTGCTAGGTTATTTTCTTTTGTTTTGTTCTCTATTTTTCAATTTCCCCCTTCCACTCCCATCACCCCTTCTCCCACAGCTCATATGACCCAGCCCACATCATTTCCCCATACTCTGAACCAATCCCACCACCACACCACTCCACCCACCCACCCACCCACCCACCCACCCACAGGCACACACACACACACACACACATACAATTCATAGCCTTCAACCCCCCACCCCACACACACATGCACCCACCCATAGAGGAAAAGTCACTGGCAAAGGTGGAGAAAGGGGGTGGGAAGGTAGGAAAGTGGAAAAGGTGGGTGCAACTGGTAAATGATGTGGTGGTGGTTACGGTGTGGCATGGTGGCAAATACATTAGTTTGTGATTAAGCGGTCTTGTGGGGGTTGTAATGGTGTGTGGGGGTGGGGGAGGAGGAGGTGTGGGTAAGGTGGGCTGTGGTGGGTTGGAGAGGGGGACGAAGTAAAGGGGAGAGGAAGAAAAAACAGAGGCAAAAAAAAAAACGAAGTCTTTTACGTACCGCCTTTAAAAGAGCTGTATGCATGGAAAGTTTTATTTTTTTGTTGCACTTGGATGAGAAGGGGTATTTTGGTAAATAGACTTTACCAAGGGGCAAACTGGCGAGTTTTTGAAAAAAAAAGGAGTTATTTTAGTCGTTCACAGTGTTCAGCGGTGAGTTCACATTAGAAAAAAGCATATATAGTTTTTCTATATACATTTAATTGTATCTCTATATATATGTATATATATAATTTATTTTCAATTGTTAGATTCTTTCTTTCTTATGAATTTAATGTGTTATTCTCTCTTTTTAGATATTGATTTGAGAGTGATTTTAAGAATACAGTTGTCAAAATTAAGTCCTAATAAGTTACTTCAACGATTACGCTGAGTTTGCGAATGATTAGTGTTAGTTTTACAATTATACAAGGCTTACAAATATAATTCTCATCATTCCTGCAGAATTAATGAAATTTAAAGTAAAGACCCTATTCAAATTCAAATCAATATTCAAATCATTTTTTTTTGCTCTAAATCTCATAATTTTAATCTTTTATTCTCCTAAAGACACTCTCATTTGAAAGAAAATATAATTTAGAGTCCTAGAAAAGTATAATAACACCCACTACAAGAAAAAGACTCTTTCGACAGATCAAAATCCATCGTTAAAATCGACATATACCGATGAAAATATCCCTCAATAAAAGTCCGTTGCTAAAGACATTTAACAAAGGATTTTCCATCAGTAAATGTCTTTAGTGACTGATTTTTACTGACAGACTATTACCGACGGAATTATCCCTCCCTAAATGTTATGTTCATTTTTTTGTCATTTTTTTAATTTTTTGGTGCTTCACAGAATTATTCAAAAAGGGTTTTAACGACAGATTTTTGGTGACGTCCAGTATCCGTCGCTAAAGGTTATTAAAAGAACACAATCCTACCACTTCTTCTTCCCAGCCGCAGAAGATCTTTCCCTCTCCTGTCTCTCTCTCCATAGTCTCTGCCTTCTCCCCCATCTATGCCGCCCGCTTCCCACGCCACCTACCCCAGCTACTGCCTTTTCCTCATTCTCCCAACAACCTCAAAACTACTACCCAAGCTAGGATCACCTCCCACTGCGAGCGGCGGCCATCGCGACAATGGTCAATGGACCACAAAAGTCGCTAATGGACCAGAGGGGTCGAACACCTAAACCACCACATGCAAACTAACAAGATTGGATCTTCTCCTGCTGCCCACCTCAATCGCGAACCCAAGTCGTCAAACTCATAGTCTACCAGATCTGAATCTCGTCTTCCAAAGATGACCAAGACAATCAATCCAAGGAGATGGAAGACCTAAAAGAAACTTGCTCATTTCTTTCTAGTTATTTGATTGGTATTACACTTCTTGCATGATTGTTCATTTTATGTGATATTTAAGAATCTGCAAAATGGGTGATTAGATATGGGGATTTTTCTATTCGTGGGTACTTTGTATCAATTTAAGGTTTGAAGAGCTAATAACCTTATGCATGTTTGTTTTCTTCATTAAAATGATAATATTGTCATAGAATGAATCACCATAAATATGCACATATTTAATAAGCACATAGAGGAGGCTAGAGAAGGCATCA
Source organism: Escallonia herrerae (assembly GCA_033070095.1). Taxonomy (NCBI): domain Eukaryota; kingdom Viridiplantae; phylum Streptophyta; class Magnoliopsida; order Escalloniales; family Escalloniaceae; genus Escallonia; species Escallonia herrerae. Next base: position 947,542 of record JAVXUP010000006.1, read on the forward strand.
ATAAGCACATAGCTAAGGTTATTCTTAGGGCATGATAGATTGAGTTTTAAAGTTATTAGGTTTGCTTTGAATAAGTTTGGTGATCTCTCCGTCAGGCATAAATATATAGATACACCAATGTTTAAATGTATCTCAAGGGTGTCAACTGAGAACAGCATTGACTAATTAATAAATCTGCATGTGCAATGGTAGAACGATGTTCTATGTTTAGGACTTCACAGTTCCCCAGATCCACATACTCAATGAAATTGGATTTTAGAGTGTCACGGTTCATTGAAACATAGTAGTAACGGGAACTTGACCCTTCATTTCCATATGGACATGGGACATGCAGACAGAAAGTCAATTAATTTGTGATTTGCAGAAAAAATTACTTAATTATGTGATATTGCTTTCTTTTTCAATGCACTTATAGTTCTAAAATCTGGACTCTCAAGAGGCAAATTGTCACAGAAACATTTACTAATGATCTCAAGACGCAAACATTTCCTAATGATCTCAAGACACAAAACCATATTATGAGGGTCTGGTTATACAGACCAGAGAACTCTCTCATGAGTTTGAGAAAAAATTGTAGTGGTTTAGGGAATAAAATTTAACGCCTATCTACATGATTATATTGTAATGTCGATCAGTTCATCAAGAACAAGTCCACCGACTATATATATAATTCTATATATATAATTATACGTAATTCTGTTAAAATTACTTTCAAAAGAATCGTCAAGAACAAGTCCACTGAGCAGTACTCTGGAATTCTGTATGTAATGACCATGCTCAATTACCTTCTCTCTACCTGTTTAGTGTCCTAAATTATAGTTTCCATTTTCCCCTAACTTTACCAATTAAAGCATTTCTCATACTGAACTTATTTAAATTTGTCTTTCAACTGTTCACTTTTATTTAGATCTGAATTTTGTAATAGATTTCAAGTGATCTTGCAAGTGAATTTTGTTTAATATGCATTTTTCCCTTAATAGCATTACTTATTAAGCATAGTTGTTTTGTTAATTCTTCCCATGTTTGTTACTGGTAGGCGGACTGCCCATAAGCACTTAAGCACAGCTGTGAATGTTCATTCAGTGTGGAATTTACAAGGATAGAAGTTCAGCTATACAACATGTTATCACTTAATTGAGGCTTCTCTACTCTCGCTTAACACTTGAAATTGATTCCTTGTGATTCACTTTAGTACTTAGATTGTATCATATAGGAGTTGTGCGACATTTGTAGGATGATTTGAACTAATTTGTAATGTGGATTGTTTGATTAAATTTATGTACAGAAAGTAGATTTTATTTTTTTGGAAAAATAAAAGTTGCTATTTGGGGCTTTTTTAATGGATTTGAATGTTTGTGTGATTTGAATTAAAAGAAGCAGGTTTGGGTAAAAAAAATTATATATATTTTTTATTTTAACTGTCTGATTTTTTCGTCGTTAAAAGTTTTTTAATTAAATATCTAAAAAATACAAAAATGAGAAAAATACCTGAAATACTTTTAGCGACGGTATTCCGTTGCTAAAAGTAAACAAAATTCGTCAATAAAGATATCATTTTTACCAACGGATTCAGTATTTCCCTCGCTAATCTTTTAGCGACGGGATTTTCACCAACGAACTTTTAGCGACGGTTGTTCCGTCGTTAAAAGTCTTTTGCGACAGAAGTACCACTTTTAGCGACAGAAAAATCCATCGCTAAAGTGATATTTCTTGTAGTGACAGTTCTCTACTTGGCACTCTTATTGGTTTTATCTTATGGTTAAAGCTTTTAAAGTGAATGTATAAAACCGTTCTATACTTGGCTCGGATTTCCGAACCAATAATAATATATTTGAAACCTTAATTTTGTATCAAATGGGATAGAGGCCTAGCAAAAGTAAAGCCAGAGACTGAACTGGCAAGATTTCTATAAATGTATATATGTGACGTGACAGTTACCAAAGCTTACCATGTTTTAATAAGTTAATTGAGTTGCTTTCAGCGTGCAAACTTCTTCCAAGTAATAATTGCTTAAAAGTGCTTTCACATGGGGAAACATCAAGCGCAAAAGATACAACTCTCAGCTAAACAAACTTGTAAACAGGTCAATTTTTGTTTCTTAGAAAGAAGCTAATAACACTTGACTTTAACGCTTAGAAAAGATCAAAGAATCGCTTGACCGATAATACCTATAGTATAGCATAGAGCAATTGATAGAATAGACACAAAACAAAGCCTTTGTTTGATCGAACAAAATATTGCAAGATCAAAGTCTAACAAAGTTCAATGAAGCAGGAACTTAGTCATAGCAGTAATCAGTCAACTCTAGGCAAGATCATACTCCTTGGGCTACTTCAATGCCTCGCTTATGGATGGTTCGAACATAATGAGGATGTGCTTGCATGTTTGTGTGTGTCGCAGGTGCAAAAGTGTGTATGCACACGCAAGCGCGTGTGTGTGTGTGAGAGAGAAAGAGAGAGAGTATCCATCCTTTGCTTGTGATAAATTGAGGGCCATCTCTTGTCATGATCACTAACTAATAACTGAATTGCCATGATCTTAACATGAATTATGAACTCCCACTGGCTCTCTATTTTTGGCCGCAAAAAGAATGATTCACTCTTGCTTCTTTCGGATAGTAAATTGAGAAAGAAAAAATGCACTCTTATTTTTCACCAATAATCAAGCAAGACTTGATAACATTCTCTAAACACAAATCATAAACTTATAAAATGGCTAATGAGATCATAACACTGCAATACTTGATGGTATAAAGTAAATATCGAACGAGATTGAAGATAGGATGAAAATCTTCCCATGGGTGCATCGAAAGTGAAAACTACACTTCAAGAACAAGATATATATATATGGTGTATATAATCATCATTTGTAAACATGCAGCAATCACTTCAGTTGTACTAAGTATTGGGATCAGTTTGTGTAACTCAAATTCTATCTATACATAAAAACAGGAAGTAAAATGGGACTAATTAGTTCTTGATTCACCTGTTTGATCCCGTGATTGTTGTAGATCACTTCTTTCTTCTGAATCTTCTCCTCCCCCCATTCAAAGTAGAGTAACCCTAAATATGTCTAGCTATATACGTAGTTGATGAAAGAATTGACTAGCTGTACACTGCAATTATGGATCATGACCGAGACGAAGCTCCAAATCCACCTCATTTTCCATCCTATCTTCTCTTCCTTCTTTCTTCTTCCCTTTTTTATCTTCCATAGGCGAAGACCCAACTCGTAGACTCAAATTCGCGGCCAAACGCTCTTCATTCAGGCTAAGATGGTCGGGACTAGGCACCATGAAGTCACTTTGACAGTATGCATTAGGGTAGCTAGGGTTTGGTGCTGGAAAGTAAAATTGATGGTTCATATTTGAGCCTAAAGGAGCATGATATTGAACTTGTTCCATGGGAATTGGTGCACAAAACCTAGGATTAGTGGTACTCAGGTAGTCTACATTGATCTTGCTCGAAAACGAAGGTTGTGGGCTTTGACGCTTGGCCTTGGCTTTGTCTTTCCTGTGTATGTTCATGTGCCCTCCCAAGGCTTGCGCGTTTGTGAAGCCTCGCTTACAAAACGTACACTCGTAGGAGCGGCCGGTACCATCAGCAGACTTCTCCGGTTGGTCATTTTCGTCGCTCGAGGTTTCAGAGTTTCCTCGATTACCAGGATCCATGCTTGAAGGGTTGTCTTGTGTTCGGGTAAATATGGAGGATTTTCTTCTTTACAGGGTGCAATATCAAGGGCTGAAATTTCTCTGTGGAAGAAATATGAGGATTGAAATTAGGGTTGAGAGAGAGAGAGAGTGTAGGAAGGTTTTTTACAGATCAAAAGACTTCTGGGATGATGGGATATTGAGACATTTTTGTTTCTTTGAGAGTATTTGTATTGAGAGAGACATCATACTGTTTGCTGTCTTGCTGATGTGCTCTTCCACTTGGCCGGCTCTAAAATATACTTTTCTCTCTGCAATTTCTTCACTATCCTAATTGCTATTCTTGCCTTCGAATATCGTCACAATTATGATTTAGTCCCCCAAATTCCACACAGACACCTACCTTCTCTTGCACGCGCTCCTCTTTGCAATTTCATTATTCAGCGATAGTTACAATTCCAGGTCGTGAAAAAAAAAAAAAAACTACACAATGTTAAAGAAGCGTGCCCTTCCGATATGGGGCAACATTCTTTTGATTTTGGGTATCGTCCACACTAGCCTCGGTTGATAATGTGTCTTGCTAAACTGGTTTTCGACAAATAATAGTTAGAACTAGCTAGGCAGTACAACCTAGAAGTTCATTTCCATTCCTGTAAATAGACCTTGTCCTTGAAACAATGAGACCAATAGTTGTTTCCAAATTCCGTTCATCAACCCCAACCCCAAAATATTTTAGAACTGAGGGTGCTACAGAGACAATAAAGGTCTCTTTACGTCAACATTTATATTCACATCAAACACACCAAAAGGAAATATTTGTGTTCAATCATGGATGCTAAAAACTACTTCCAACTGCTCCCATGCTTCTTGTTTCTTTCTTTGCATTAGTTCTAGCTTATTCTCCTTGTCCTAGTTCTTAATTGCTTTGGGTCTTGACATGTGACTGCGAATGTCACACACGAGTTACTATGGACAGGCATTCTAAAATCGCGTATAAGTATCCGTGATTACCATTTACATAGGCTGAATAGGCACAAATTGTTTAAGAATGGAAACTTTATCTGCTCCTCACATTAATGCTTCAGTTAATATGAGAGTAGATGTTTGCACAATCTATGTAGTACCCTACTTGGATTTTTTACAGAAGTTTTTCAGAAGTGCTTTTCCGTTTCTTGGTTGTGAACTTCAAGAATGGGGGGGTGGATGAGAGAGAGAGAGAGAGAGAGAGAGAGAGGAGAACCAAGAACCATTTTATCGGGTTCTAAACCCGGATGTTTTGTGTTTGACTCTAAGTAACTGCATTAAAGTGCTAACAATCAACTGTTAATAGGTGTTGTCACACATATGGTGAAGCAAGATGCCGCTTGCAGTTGTTTCAACGGTCATTTACAAAATGTAAGTGAGATGGTGATGTTGTAATTAGGGGGGCATGGGCAGATGCAAAGCATGACCAGGGGAGCCATGGCACCCCCCCCCCCCCCCCCGCCCCCCCCAAAAAATTTTTTTTTTTTTTGGAAATTTGTGTTTAACTGTTTTAAGTAATGATTAATTAAGTTTAAATTATTTAAGAAACTTGTCGTTATATTGTAACATTAATGTATTATTTTATTTTGTTGTATCGTTGACTTCTTGTCTCACCGGCTGTCATATTTTTTTATTTTTCTCGTTCACTTGTTCATCTTCATTCTTTTAAATTTGAAATCTCCAGTTATAAAGAAAAGATCAAAGTTAGTTCTTTTAAATTCTTGCAGTATTTTAACTTATGTGATTATTTTTCTCGTACAATTAATAGTAATACATAATAGATCAACAATAACAGGTAATTTTTCTATGAAATATTAGTAATTTGTTGTTGACTAACCTTACAAATTTAAATAAATCAGTATGAATAGTGAACTTGTATGATTAGTAGTTAAATTAAATAATCTATTTTACATTTAACACATCTAGTCATGCGAATTCTTTCACGGCAGTCATTAATTTTTTTTTGGCACCCCTGATTAGACTTTCTGGCTCCGCCTCTGTAGTGGGGTAAATCGCACCTATAGGATTCAGAAACCTCCATAGCAGGGCGAAAAGAAAAATGTTTAAAAAAATTTATTAGGATATCTTAAATGATCCTATTCCCTTTGAGAAAAACACAACTTTTTCGTCTTTTAGTATCAAAGCCATGGTTGAGTTGGTACACATAACTTGTGACTAATGTCCTATAACTTCCCAACTCCTTCCCTCATGCAAGCTAGCTCCAACTAATTAACAAATACTGGCTATCTCTACTTTTCGGTCCTTGTGTGTGTATCTATGTGCTGTGAGTGTAAGAGAAACAGAAGGAGAGGGTCGAAAGAGAATGAAAAGATATGCAAGATTATTTAAGACTCCACAACAGGTACCATATGTCTTGTAGTATGACGATTGTTAGCTGGTTCTTTTTGGATCAAAAGACAGGCCAAAAGCGAACGCGTTTGTTCAGGTTTCTTATTGACACCATGAGGTTGACTATGTCTTTGTTAAAGGAAGTTGTGAAAATTAGGACTAGCAGTCGGCTACTATTTCCCAAGGTTTTGAATTTCTTAAGAAGTGTAATGCCAAGCTAGATTAAAGAAACTGTTGTGTACAAATGGAAGTAGAGCATCAATGATAATAACATCAGTGGTGCTGTGCTGTGCTGCTGCTGCTGCTGCTACTACAAGTTCCACTGCCAGTTCATGCCTGTGGAGATCCCAAAATTCAAAGCCAGTTCTTGTCGTTCATCCTCAAAGACGAAGTAAAAGTTGTATGATTATTCCGAATCAATGGTCTCGACTATTTAGTATCGTTGAACGGGTCATTAGTTGTCAAATTCTATTCTTTTTAATTGTCATATTCATGAGTAGCGATCTTCGTAATGGCTCTTCTTCTTTAGAATGTTGACAGAAAACTGCAATTACTATCTAAAACCAATGAAATTTTTTGTAGAGTCTAATACCTCTATCAAAAAACTTACATTTGACGTGTGACAACTCGAAACATAAAAGCAGCAAATCATAAGGGTCTTAGCGTTGAGATCATAAATAACTTAAGACATTTAGGATGGTGATAAGTTAATTTGATGTTCTGAGAAACTTATACCCCGTTATTTTTTTCACATTTCATCGTCACTTTAAAGTGTATTTGCGACAAAGCTTGTATCTTTTAACGGCACTAACAAACATGATAGGACGTCTTGTGCTTGTAGAACCTTTTGTTTTATAGAGGGTGATTGACAATCAGACTGAACTTTTCACACTTAAATTTCATTTTCGTCGCTAAAAACCAAAAAAAAATTGTCAGTTAAGGCATTAAAATGTCACTAAGATCTTTAGCGACTAAAAACGTATGTAAGCAAAGAAAAGTTAAGTGCGGTTATCAAATTTCTTAAGAATGGAGTATTTTTTTTCCCTATGAAGTTTGAGACCGTTTTTTAAAGGTTTCAAATACAGTCGTCTCTCTCTTGGCAATCATGAGTGATGAAAAAATTCTAACTATTTCAAGAATTGAATATATCACATGACTCATGTCCATTTTTTATTAGATTATTTTCTTATCTAGTAATTGCGGCTGTTGCATAGGCAAAATTAAGCGCAAGAAACAAACTGAGGCCAGAAGAACATATAAAAATAAAAAACTAACAAAATGAGACTGAAAAACATGGATTATACCAATAAATTTTTTTTAACAGAAATTAAACATGACGCCGAAGGGAATCACCAATGAATATATACACACACGTACACATGTGATTCATTGCTCGTACTAGCAGGCCTTCCATCCGCAGATAGACAGGCCAGATTTAACTTTTTTAAAAAAACAAACCGTCGTCCTCTACATTATCTAACGGCGGTAATTTGACCAAAATGTCTCGACGGTATTTAATGAGTCGAAGGATTCGTAGGCAAATAAGAGAGGCAGTATTGTAAATTTCACCGTCCGCTATATTATGTGGTGGACGGCGAAGTTTTCTTTAAAAAAAAAAATAGATCTGACCCGTCCATCTGCAATGGATGGACTGCCAGATGACACTGACAACTTACCTTGAGAGAGAGAGAGAGAGAGAGTGTGTCTCTGTAAACGTCAGTATGCGTGCTCGCGCATACGCGATGCATTTGCTTTTATTCGTGGTCTACATAAAGTACCAAAGCTATTGCATAATAAATACCTTTAACGGCCTTTTTTTCTTTTTTGTGTAATAACAATGAAATTTCTTTACCCTGTCCCCGAGTTCTATAAATCTTGAACCTGTAACCTTGCACCGAAAGAAGAGGTTTACTATTGCACTATTCGCCTTAGGACCTCATAATTAATTTGATGTTATAGCTCTCTCTCTCCGACTTTCTTTTCATCATCCACTTCGTTCTAACTTTCTAAGATGAACAACTAATGACAATCTGTACCTCTTCTCCTGACATAAAATTGGTCGTGTAACGTAGGAGCAAAGATGTACTTTATGGTAGCATTTCACTAGTGAATCATTATCACCCTCACCGCCATCTAATGAAATGCATATATTTCCTTTCTCACTACTTGCACTTTCAGCTCTTTTATGGATTTATCCATCAAAAATCTAGTAAGTTCTTTGTTTATAGTAAACTCTAGAAAATTTACTGTAAACTCGAACCTATCAAAAGACTCAAATTAGGGCAAATTTGAACTTTTTATAAAAAAATAAAAAAAAAAGTATTTAGTTTCCCCTTTAAGTAAAGTGTTTTCGAAATCTTTGAAGCTTACAAGGTGGCTCTGCAATTTTTGATTAAATTGTAATAAGAGGTGAAAACTTTATTCTCCATTTAGTCATCAAATATTTTTCTACAGGCATGAATGTTTCCTAAAATTGGTTTTTATTTTTTTTATGACAAACATTAGATATTTAAGGTAAGGCATAAAATAAAACGTCTAATAAGTAGTCTTTGAAACCATGGTGAATTTGTAATTAAGTTTTTTGGGCTCAGTTACAGTATGAAAAATGGTAATATATACAACTATCATCTTTCAACATAAATAAGTATATATGGAGTGGCCAATCATTACAATTTTCTTCATTTTCACCCCATCGTCACTATTCATATTCTTTCTCATAATTACCCCAACAAATTATGTTTTATAGAATTACATCTTTAACTCTTAGGTAGTATTAACTATCATATACACATATAAATACTGTACGGTGCCTCATTTTTCATTGAACCGGAACAAAGACCCCTTTATTAATTTCATGACGGACCATGTACCGGAACTTTGCGGCCGAAATGAGCAAGACACCGATAGAAACTCAAATGCCGGCCAGGACATGCAGCTTCGTACCGACTGTTCATAGGATCAAAACACCGCGATAATTGCAGTTTCAGTAAGCCCATCTGCCTCATCACCATCTCCAAATACACAACCAAACCAATCACCGTCATCCCGTTCCTTTAACCCCCTACTCAAGCCTCACCACCATCTCAAATGCATTTGCTAAACCAATCACCGCCGTGGCATCACCGTAGTCACGGTGACCCATTCTTCTTAACCAGCCCAACCATCACCACCCCTTCACAAATATTCCAACAGACCCACCGCTAAAATGGTGCCATATATACCCCTTTTATCGCCATGTCTTTGCAACAGAAATGAAAGTCATATAAAACAAAATGATCCAGATAGGAATTGTCAAACCGGTTCCCTCTATTTATAACTATGTGTAGCACATCACGAAGCGGCAAAACCCGTGAGGCATTTCTCCATCTGCAAGTTCTCTTACTTTCACCATTGCACTTGGGACTGAACCAAAATGTTAAACTAAAGCAGCCTCATCTTTCATTTTATTGTAAGACTTCCGCCACTGTTATATTATACAGTCCTATCATGTATTTAAATGCAAAACGTCTTAAAATTGGCACCTTAATCAGCTAATCTTAATATTATTTTTAAGAGTTGTTATTGTATTTTCTTGTAACACTTCCACCACTTTACGACTTTTATGATGTAATTACGGAGAGATTTTAGGTCCATCCCTTTCCACCCACAAAAACCCAAATGTATCAAAAGAATCAATGAACCGTTTGCAAAACAAATATCGATATGTCGAAATCCCCGCCCTCTTATCTACGCACATACCTCCATAAATTTTTCTTCAATGCGTCTTGTTTCAATGATAATTCATCGCCTAGAGAAGATCAACCTCATTAAGGGATGTCTTTACCTTTGGCCCAAGATGCAACCCTCTTTGGTAATTCACAAACAACCTTTTCTACACAAACTTTAAACCCTCTGATGAAGACTCGAAGCAGCAGCAGGTGAAGCAGCGAGCAGGGAACCTCATCCACGTAGTCGTGGCGTCGCCTGAGTGGCTTCAGTCGCGGTCGCCGGTAGGGGTGAGGCCTTGAGGGCCAGATCTGGTCGGACAGAGTAGCTGAGTAAAAGTCTCAAAGTCTCCATCGTCGAAGTCTCGGAGTAGCAGGTGTGAGGCCGTGAGCAGCTTTAGTCGCCGTCGTCGAAGTCTCAAAGAGCGGAGCCTCGTCGGCCATTCTTCAAGATCTGGTCATCCCGTTCTTCAACATCTGTTTACTGTAGGTGGGTTCAGTTGCGGTTGCCGACAGGGGCTAGATCTAGTCGGAGTAGCTCCGTCGAATTAGCTTAGTCCACCGACGGTCACTCACGGTCCTCACGGAGTCACAACGGAGAGAGAGAGAGAGAGAGACTGCCGAGTGTGGGTATCGGGGAACGGATCTCGGTGCGATTCCTGAAAAAAATAAAAAAAATTTCCCCAAAAGTCAGGGGGTGCTTCAACCCCCCCTTGTCACCATGTAGGTCCGCCACTGCACACACACACAAAAGGAAATCGACCCAAACAGCTCAAACCGATCAAATTCAATCCAAATCGTTTCAAACATCTTAACAGTTCGATTGCACATTTTTCAAACTGGCCTTTGACGTTCGGTATGGTTCACGAGTCTCATTTTTTAAACCGATTTCGAATCAAACCGAACCTATCTATAATATGTTAATCTATTTTTAGTAACATTCATTGATAATTTCACATATATGGGTACTAAGCAAATTCAAATAAACAAATGTTGAAAGTCAAAAAAAAAATGAAAGAAAATAACCAGAATACTTATAACACAAAAATTTTTGTGACCAATATCTATTCTATATATTTAATATTTTTTTTCATACATCAATGAATACTTGTATATCAAACGTCACAAGATTATATATGCAATTTAAAAAAAAATCTAACTTTAATTTTAAATTATTTTTAGATCCAATAGTAGTGTGTAAAGGAACAATGTCTTTAATTAGGCACAAAGCGATCCAAACTGATCGACTAAGTTGAATAGTTTAAACAAACCAAACCGATGGTGTTTGATTTGATTCGATTCGCAATTCTTCAAACTAATGAGTAACGATTCGATCGATTTGCAGTTTTACCTTCAAACTGAATCAAATCGAACCGTGCTCACGTTTAGTTATAAAACTGTATGGAGTGGTTATAGATTTTTTATGTGTTATGGTATGTACAGGTATCAAATCAATAGCGTCTCAAATTATATCGAGAGTTTTGTATTAAAGAACTAACAGGGAGCCTTTATAGATGTTAATAAATTGGGTCAATGGACCCATTATCCGCCCACTAACAGATAATGTGTATTTGTTAGTCTGGATAATTACAGTTAATTAGAGGATATTTATCTCCTAAGTGTTTGAGGTAAATACATCTTTATCTCCTAAGAGTTGGAGGTAAAGCCAGTCTCTAATTGTATCTCTATATAAAGGCTAGAGATATCCCAATAAAAAGAAAGAAAGTCATAGCAATAATCCCTCTCTCTATAGCACTCTCTCTAGAGCAATCACCAAGCTCTAGGATTTGGTTCGTGGACGAAGAACTCGACTCTAGTAGCCGTTTTCGTACCTGCGAAAAAGATCAAGCGTGTTGGAGGCTCGTAACAACAAGGATCCTACGTCGGAATTTTTCGGAGACTTCGTACGGTATGTTTTCGAACCCATTACGTGTTACGTGGTAGCACGATGATTGTTGTAATCGTTTCAACATTGGTATCAGAGCATGATTACTTGTTGATTCGCCTTTAACATGCTAGATTAAATTATGTGCATGTTACGATTTTTTCCGGATACATGAATGAGACCCATTATTAAAATTCGAAATTTTTTGAGCATGTTTTTCTGAAAAATAATTAGATGATTTTGTTCTCCTATGGTTGAGGATGAACTCCATAAAATTTCGTGATTTTTGGATGCATGATTTGTGAGAAATCACGATTTTATTTTTCAAGAAAACTGTGGTTTTTTCGAGTTTTGGGACTCAAATTCGGAGCATGATATTCTGTTTTTATCATGATCGGTTGGTACATAATTAATCTATGTTGTATAAGCTTTCCAACGATATATCGTACGCATTATTTGGCTTAAAAACGAGAGAGATATGGCATCCCGAAGTTGGCATCGCGGCATGGCGGCGGCTGAAAAAATTAGGGTTTTTTCACGAAGAAGATGAACAGTGCACACAAGCCGTGACACGTGTCACGCGCCGATTGCGCCACTCGCTGACACGCGCCCCACGCGCCGAACGTGAGCCAAGCCACGCCCTGAAGCCGCGCACGCGCGTCCACGCGCTAGCCGAGACTGCTGTACGCGCGCCGCGCGCCACACGCGCGACACGCGCGGTGACTGCTAGACACGCGCGATCGGCTTCATCTCACGCGCCCCACGCGCGCGTGGATACACGCGCGCCTTTGCCAGAAATCAGATTGAATCCCACGCGCAGTGGTGGCGCGTGGAGGCGCGTGCAGTCTGTTTTTTGGCCGGTGATCGTCACCGCCGGCGAGTGGAGCCTTGTAGTGCCTTCTGAAAATTTTCAATGGTGTTGAATTACCTTTATACCCTCTGTGTGTGTTCTGTTTAATTTTTAAACGACTTTTTCTATGGAAAATTAACTTTAAAATTTTGTTTTATACACACAGAATTTTTATTTAATTCCAGAGGGCATATTAAGGATAAATTTACTGTTTGCCAATTTTTTAGGATTTATCTCTCAGTTTTTGGTCATTTGTGAGTATTTTTGTGGTACTTTTGTGGTTCCCAAAAATACGAATAATGCGTAAATATTATTTTTTGCACTTCGTGAGTAGCAATAAATATTTTTGGAGAGTTATATGACATAGATAAATTATGTCTAATTTGTTACATGCTTGCCTTGATTTGTGTTATGGTTTAAATATACTTTTGAGGTATATTTGTTGGGTTTTTGGTAAATCCACACTTTTAAACCATTTATATTTTCAAGGCCCTTGTCGCCCGTTTTCCTTGGGAGGAGAATGTGGCCTATTCATCCATTTTATTACCCTGTAACTTCTTATTTGAGTATGCTAGTTTTAGGTTAAATGGATGGATATTAGATTGGCATTCTAAAGAAACTTATGTTTAATGTGTTTACTCTTGCTTTAAGAAAATTCTTTTGAGAATAATGTGCTGTGCGGCATCTCCATTTGTTTTATTGGAGTAGTTTGTAGTAGGATTCTCAAAGATGTTGTATTCTGCTATTTCCCTGTATATTTCGAGAAAGCCTTGTACGGGGATGTAATTTCGCACGCACATTATTCAAGCCAGAATTTTCTTAGCATAAGTTATTAGAATGCCAATAGGGCTCAATGGAGTCCTTGCACACTATTGCATGGTGCAATTTTATATTGTTCTAAATTATCATGTGGATGATTTATTATATTGTGGCTTATATGATGATGAAATTTATTGCGAAAAATTACTTGAAAAATATTTTTCCCAACTCACATACATGGGAGATGATTACGAGCTTAGCAGATTTTCGATTTCATGATGTGAGGAAGGATTATGTTTTTCATTTGAATTTTTTGAAATAAAAAATAAGGATGTATAATTAATGTCTTTTCCTTGCGCAATCTAATGTAGTGAATATAATGGCCACCAAAAATGTCATAGCTGATCTCGTTAAGGGTGAGAAACTTAACGGAGATAATTATGACGTTTGGCACAAAAAGATGAAATTCATGCTGAACGAACAAGAGCTCGAGGAGCACTTGACCAAGGAGATGGTCGCGCCAACTGAGGCGCAACCCCTAAGAGACCACACTGCCTACCAGAAATGGAATCAGAAAGATCGTAGTGCGCGCTACACCTTGTTGAGCAGCTTGCAAAATGATCTAATTGGGCAGTATGATGAACTTCCAACTTGCAAAGCTTTATGGGATCAGCTCAAGTTTTCTTTTGGTGGAACCTCAACTACGCGGCTTCGTAGCCTTGTGATTAAGTTTGAGGAGTACACAAAAGACCCTAAACATACCATGAGTGAACATCTAAGGATGATGTCCAATATGATTGGTAAGCTAAGGGATGCTGGCCATGCGCTCACAGATGAGCAGCAAGTCAGAGCTGTCATAAGGTCCCTTCCTGCCTCGTGGGCCAATATGAAACAGATATTGACCCACAGTGAAAACATCAAGAACTTTTCTGATGTTTCACAGCATGTCATCCTTGAGGACGAGACTCGAGATACTGACAAGACCCTTGCTTATGTCGCCCAAGGGGGATCGCGCAATGCAAATGGCAAGCGCGAAAGACAAAGTAAGAAAGGTAAGAAAGGCGAGGCTAGCACTTCTGCGCCAAAGGAAGGAAAAATGAAGAAACGCAAGAGAGGAAAACGTGGTGGGAAAAAGGATCTGTCTAAAGTTAAATGCTTCAACTGTCAACAGAAAGGACACTTCGCTCGTGATTGCACTGAGCCGAAGAAGGTACTTTCAGAATCTCTCTCTCAGTTATATGTTTCCTCACATGTGATGGTTGCTCATTCCCAACCTGTGTGGTTTGTGGATACAGGTGCAACAAAACATGTAGCACGTGATCGAGAGGGGTTCGTAGATTATCACCGGATTCCAGCGGGTAGCAAACATATCTTCATGGGAAACAATAGTTCCGAAGAGGTGCTAGGGGTTGGTTCTTACCAGCTCAAGTTGCGCACTGGGCGCACATTGATTCTAGAGGATGTGCGATATGCACCCACAGTTCGGCTTAATCTACTTTCAGTTACTGCTTTATTAGACAGTGGTTTTTCCTTTATTTTTAGGGGTAATAAGTTGGACATTTTTTTGGATGATGTTTTGTTCGGACATGGTTTTCGCATGGATAGTCTTTTTCAATTGGATTTAATTGATTCTCAGTCTTCTTATTCTTATGTGGTGAATGATAATATTGTGAATGATTCTACCACCTGGCATGCAAGACTGGGCCACATAGGCCAAGATAGAATGACTCGTTTGGCTAGAGAAGGCCTTTTAGGCCCACTCGCAAAAGTCAATCTACAAACTTGTGAGGCTTGTTTGGCCGGTAAAGCATGCAGGAAGCCTTTTGGAAAGGCTGTGAGAGCAACTCAACCACTTGAGCTAGTTCACTCTGATATATGCGGACCTATGAGTGTAAAGGCACGCCATGGCGCCTCTTATTTCCTTACACTGATAGACGATTATACGCGATATGGTTATGTGTATCTGATATCTCACCGCTACGAAGCTTTGGACTGTTTCAAACGCTTTGTAGCTGAGGTTGAGAATCAGAAAGAGAAGAATTTAAAAACTCTTCGCACTGACCGAGGACGCGAATATTTGTCAGATCACTTCAAGAAGTTTTGTGAGGAAAAGGGGATACGCAGGCAACTTACTATTCCTAATACTCCACAACAAAATGGTGTTGCGGAAAGAAGGAATAGAACATTGTTAGACATGGTTAGGTCTATGATGGCGCAAGCAAACCTTCCTATATCTTTTTGGGGGGATGCCCTTTTGACTGCAGCCTATATACTTAATCGTGTGCCTTCACAGTCAGTCAAATCCACCCCTTATGAGCTTTGGAATGACCAAAAGCCAAATTTGGATAACTTGCGCCCATGGGGCTCAGCAGGTTATGTTCACAGTACTTCTCATAAGTATGGGAAACTAGGGCCTAGAGCAAAGAAGAGTATCTTTCTAAGGTATTCTGAAAACTCTAAAGGTTATGTAATGTATGGTGAACATCCAAATGGTGGAAGGACTGAAATAGAGTCTCGTGATGTCGATTTCATAGAGAGTGATTTTCCTAGCATTGGAGATGCGAGTAAGAATCTTGACCTCTATGAGTTAGAGGAGGTTGAACCCACTTTACCATCTTCAAGCGAAGGTGGGGAATTAGTTCCTCATCCGGTTGTCGCTGAAGATAGTGTAAGTGACCTTCAACCTAGTGGGAGTATCCCAGACAGTGGGAGCACACCACAAGGACCATCAGGTCAACAAGATTCTCAACTGCGCAGAGGTGCACGAGGAAGAGTTCCACGTCGTCGTTTTGAGATTGACGGTGAAATTCTTATGTGCACTCCAAATGATGAGGACGAGCCTACTTCTGTGGAAGAAGCCTTATCTTCATCTGCTAGAAATGAGTGGATGGCTGCAATGAAGGATGAGTTAAGCTCAATGGAAAAGAATCGAGTCTGGGAGTTGATTGACCTTCCGCCAGGGCGCAAGACTATTGGAAACAAGTGGGTTTTTAAAGTCAAACGCAAGGTAGATGGGTTAATCGACAAGTATAAGGCACGTCTTGTGGCGAAAGGCTATACCCAACTGCGGGGTGTGGACTATGAAGATACTTTCTCCCCAGTGGTGAGATTTGCTTCAATTCGTCTGATCCTAGCTATTGTCGCCCAGCAGGATTTAGAACTTTTTCATATGGATGTTAAGACTGCGTTTCTCAATGGAGAACTAGACGAAGAGATTTATATGGCTCAACCCGAGGGTTTTGAAGTCAAAGGACATGAGCGCAAAGTTTGCCGTCTCAAACGTTCTATATATGGTCTCAAACAATCGTCTAGGCAGTGGTACTTTAGGTTTCATCATGCCATTACCTCTATAGGTTTTGAAATGATTGAACAAGACCATTGCGTTTACGTAAAACGATCCAAGAAAAATATTCTAATCCTTTCTTTGTATGTGGATGACATTCTTTTAGCTGGAAATGACATGAGTTCCATTGTCGCCACTAAGCAGTGGTTGTCCTCAACTTTTGAGATGAAGGACATGGGAGAAGCTAATTATGTGCTCGGGGTTAAAATCATACGTGATCGTCCAAAGAGACTTCTCGGTTTGTCTCAAGAGACATACATCAAGAAAGTCATTGAACGATTTCGTATGCATAACTCAAAACCCATAGACACTCCAATGGACAAGGCGTGTACTTTAACCACAGACCAATGCCCAAAGAATGATGAGGAAAAGAATCGGATGTCCAAAGTGCCTTACGCGGCTGCAGTAGGAAGTCTGATGTACGCTATGCTGTGTACGCGTCCAGACATCTGCTATGCCGTTGGAATGGTGAGTCGTTATCAGAGTAATCCTGGACCCGCTCATTGGAATGCGGTGAAGAGGATCCTTCGATACTTGCGTGGAACCGCTGATCTCGTCCTGTGTTATCATGGTGGAGACTTGAGACTGAGAGGATACAGCGATGCTGATTGGGGTGGTGATAGAGATGAGCGCAGATCCACTTCAGGTTATGCATTCATACTAGGAGGTGGAGCTATCTCTTGGTGCAGCAAGAAACAGACTTGCATCGCCCTATCCACGATGGAGTCGGAGTATGTTGCTTGTTCAGCAGCAGTCCAGGAAGCTGTTTGGTTGAGGTCATTCTTACAGTCTTTAGGGGTTACAGCTCATGCAGATGAGGCTGTCACTGTTCACTGTGACAATACAGCTGCCCTAGATTTTGTAAAGGACCCCAAATATCATGGGAAGGCCAAACACATAGGCCTTCGTTATCACTTCATTAGAACTTTAGTTGCGCAAGGAGAGGTGTCCATGAAACATATACCTACTGGCAGAATGGTGGCTGATCCTTTGACCAAGCCCATTGCTAGAGATGTTTTCCTTTCTCACATTAGGAGTATGGGACTCCGTAGGTTTTGACATGTTTATGGCATCTTATGTACTTGACATTTATTATATTAAATTTTCATTCCTTGATTTGAGTTTATTTTGGAATGAATGGATAATCTTTGTGATTACATATACATCCTTGTTGAGAGTGTCACCAGGCTCGAATTGACCCACTCACACGGGTAATTCACCTTGGCGCTAAGATAGCGAGCAAGATGAGACATAATTGTCTTAAGCGCCAAGTGGGCGAATAAGATGATACAGCTTATAAAGCAAACATGTCGCCTTAGTTGGAGCTAAGATGAGACCTAATAAATGTAGGTCGATCATAGAGTATCTCCACAACTCTATGTAGCCTGTTTACAGCCGAATGTGAGATTTCAGGCAGGCACTATGAGAGTGACTGGGCTGAAAAACTCAGGTTAGGCGCTTGTACAGCGACTAGACTTAGATTCGTATGGCGTATTTATTATACATTTATGTGACACGCCCTTGAGGGTTACGCCATAGCATGCAAATCATACTGCATGTGCTAAATGCAGACCGACAGTGGGAGTGACGAATGAATCCCTGCTTCGTCACTGTGTGAGCCACTTGGATCAAAATTTTTGATCATATATGGTACCCTTTTCACCTTAGACTATGTCATGAAGAGGATACTCAATGTCGCTACTTTAGCATGTACCCTTGGATCATGGATGATGCGGTCTCGCGGGGCATGTCTAGGAAAGCGGTTGGGTCTAATTGGAATGACATGAGGGCTTTGGGAAGAAAGTTCAATATTACATCATGTTGTGTGATTCATAGCCCGGGCGACTTTGTCGATTTTCGTTTCGATATGAGTCATGAATACATAACATATGAGAGGTTTAACACTGCTCATTATGAGGGATTTGAGAGTGTTTAATCTGGTGTAGTTGAACTATCTGGGGTACATACGAGATTTATTGGAGTGATGTATTGTGTTAGTTTGGTGATAACTTAATACAATACTCCTCAACTGGACATCCTTTCTCGTAGGTCGCACGTTCCATTTCCTGTATGAGGAGATGAGTGGACGAGAGATAAAGAGGGACTACGATTTATTTGCCCTGTGTGTGGGCGAGTGGGAGCTGTTAATAAATTGGGTCAATGGACCCATTATCCGCCCACTAACAGATAATGTGTATTTGTTAGTCTGGATAATTACAGTTAATTAGAGGATATTTATCTCCTAAGTGTTTGAGGTAAATACATCTTTATCTCCTAAGAGTTGGAGGTAAAGCCAGTCTCTAATTGTATCTCTATATAAAGGCTAGAGATATCCCAATAAAAAAAAGAAAGTCATAGCAATAATCCCTCTCTCTATAGCACTCTCTCTAGAGCAATCACCAAGCTCTAGGATTTGGTTCGTGGACGAAGAACTCGACTCTAGTAGCCGTTTTCGTACCTGCGAAAAAGATCAAGCGTGTTGGAGGCTCGTAACAACAAGGATCCTACGTCGGAATTTTCGGAGACTTCGTACGGTATGTTTTCGAACCCATTACGTGTTACGTGGTAGCACGATGATTGTTGTAATCGTTTCAACAATAGATATAAAAACAAGAAAAGAACAACGATTAGGAGATAAAAATCCCTTACTTTATTCTCCATTAAAATGATTAACGTTGTTATATATACCTAAAATCTCAAAATTATTTAACAACAGCGAATATTGTCAAAGAGTTTAACTTATCAACCGAAATGATGAGACATAAAATGATGTAACCATTAGTTAACCACCAAAAAGAGTCACTTTTAGGATCATGAATGCATCCGACCATCCGTGGTGCCATCATGTGTGTGTGTGATGTCGTTGAAAGCAAATAGTAGCAGAGAGTTTAAGGTGGAGAGCAGGGTGGAAGGGTCAGCAAGATGGTGATGTTGAAGACCCTGGCTCACTTTATGCCATACCTCTTCACAATTTCACCACAATGAACACTTCGCCACTTTCAGATCTAACTTAATTGTCTTCCCTTATCTAATGAATTTTCACCTTCCACGTGTTGAGGGACCTGCTTGGAACTGCTCACTTATAGTTCCTTTGGAAATCATTATTACTATAGGCAATCCTTTATATGCATAAATTTTTATTTTTATTTTTTGCTAAATGATGAGAAAAAAATGATAGCTTTTTATAATTTTAGTGAGACTCAAACCCTACAGTGACAGGTTTAGGTGCACTTTTTTAATCTAGAGAGTTAACCTCATTGCTCAAAGCAGCAACCCTTTTTATCTATAACTACAGCCCTGGTTTTGTTCATATCCTATTATACTTTGTAATCACTTCATTTATTTAAAATTATGTAATTGACCATATTGGTTTATATAGTGACAATGAGGTTTTGAACATATATAATTTGGTGTAACACTACAAGAAAATATATATTTTGCGATGAATTTTTAGCGACGGAAGGTATTCCGTCGCTAAAAGGTCTTTAAGCGACGGAAGATCTCGTCATTAAAAGTCCGTCGTTTAATATTATTACCGACGGAAGATATTGTCGGTAAAAGTATTTGCAAATGGACTTTAAACGATGAACTTTTAGCGACGGAATTACCTTCGCTAAATACTTTTTAGAAAATTAGTATTTTTTAAGGATTTTTTAAAATTATTTAAGCGACGGAATAAAACCGTCGCTAAAAATTTCATCTGTAAAAGTTTTTATAATAAGACTTTCACTGACGGATTTTTAGCGACCGTGTTATTCCGTCGCTAAAGATCCGATTTATAACCAGATCTAGTTTCTTTCTCCCCCCCCCCCTCGTTTCTCTCTCTGAAATTCTTCTCTCATTCACCCATCGCCGTTCTCACCTCCGGCGACCCCTCTCGACGGCAACCTACCTCCGGCGACACCCCCGTCCCCCACCCGACGCCGCGCCACCAAGCCTTCCACTGCCGCCGTGCCACAAAGCCCTCCACTGTTGCTGCGCCACGAAGCCCACCACTGCCGCCGCACCACCAAGCCGCCGTCATCGTACCCACCTCGAGATCTGTATGTCCATTGCCCTGAATTAATCTTGTTGTTTATTTTTCAAAGTTGATTATCAAGCATTTGGCCATAATCACACTTCTGCTTCTATAAGCTTCTGAATTTCAATGTACGTGCATAAAACATTCGAATTTGTCTTCTCTGCCATGTATAATCTGAATTTGTTGCTAATTTGGACGTTTGGCCATTATTTTGTCTTCTGAATTTGTTGATTATGAAGCATTTGGCCATAATCTGAAATTGTTGTTAATTTGTCTTCTTTGCCATGTATAATCTAAATTTGTTGAATAGTCTGTGAACCTCCTAATTGAACCCTAAATTGAATGCCCCAATTCAACCGTACCCTAAATTGAACTAATTGAACCCTAAATTAAAGTGATTGAACCATAATTAAATCCTAAATATTGAATGCCCTAATCGAATCAAACCCTAAAATAAACTAATTGAATCTTAAATTGAATGCCCTGATCCAACCGAACCCTAAATTGAAATAATTGAACCCCCTAATTGAACCCTAAATTGAATGCCCCAAATCAACCGAACCTTAAATTGAATCAATAGAACCCCCTAATTGAACCCTAAATTGAAGTAATTGAACCCTAAATTGAATGCCCTAATCGAATCAAACCCTAAATTAACTAATTGAACCCTAAATTGAATGCTCTAATCCAACCAAACCCTAAATTGAACTAGTTGAACCCTAAATTGAATGCCCCAAATCAAATAAACCCTAAATTAAAGTAATTGAACCCTAATTAAACCCTAAATTGAATGTCCTAATCGAACCGAACCCTAAATTAAACTAATTGAACCCTAAATTGAATGCTCTAAAACAATCAAACTCTAAATTGAAATAATTTAAGTGCATCGGATATGTGCAATTTGAACAATTTTTTCTCATTTGAACATTGATCATTTGTTTGATAATTTTAGGTTGTTAATTGTGCATTTGAGAATTGTAATTATTGATCGATGATTTTAGGTTGTTAATTGATGATTTTAGGTCATTAGCTGTGCATTTGAAGTAATTGAGATTAATAATTGATGATTTTAGGTTGTTAATTGATGATTTTAGGTTGTTAATTGATGATTATAGATTGTTAATCGTGCATTGACCATTTGAGATATTGAGATTGTTGATGGAGGATGGGACCCAATTGGATTGAATGTGTGATTTTTATTAATTTTTATTGCATTGAGCATTTGAGAATTGAGATTGTTGACGGAGGATGGGACCCAATTGGATTGAAATACCAGTTAGTTAGCGCAGACTCGGCACAATTAAACCCTAATTAGGACTAAATAGTCGTAATCAACCTTAATTAGCTATAATTATCCAAAACAACTCCTCATTAACAATAATTAGCCCTAACATAACCTAATTAAGTCTAATTAGCCCTAATTAGGACTAATCAGCACTACTCGGCACAATTAAACTCTAATTAGGACTAAATAACCCTAATTAGTCCTAATCAACCCTAATTAGCTATAATTATCCAAAACTACTCCTCATTAACTATAATTAGTCCTAACATAACCCAATTAAGCCTAATTAGCACTAATTAAGACTAATCAGTACTACTCGGCATAATTAAACCCTAATTAGGACTAAATAACCATAATTAGTCCTAATCAACCTTAATTAGCTATAGTTAGCCCAAGGTACTCCTCATTAACACTAATTAGCCCTAACATATCTTGATAAATCATAATTAGATTAATTAAACCCATAATGCTAAACCCTAAACCTTGATACTCGTAATTAATCCTAATAGCACAGTTAGCCCTAATTAGCCCTTGTACATCCCATAATTACTCCATATTGCCCAGAGATGGTTCAATTACTCGTTGTTTACAAACCCTGCCTTCTTTATATTAGTTGTTGTTTTGAGAAGTCCATTGGCAACGAGATGATTCAACTCGTTGCCAACGAATTCTATTTAAAGTGGAATTGGTAACATATGCAACGATCTTTTTGCAATTTTGGTATTTAGGAAAGATTCTTGCATATGTTATCAATTTCTGAACGCATGCATGCATAAATACCCTTAGTTCCCGTTCAAAGGTACTCATTACGAAGTAATGCTTTGTAATGAGCCTTTGAATGTCCAGTTTGGACAATTTAGAAAAGCTATGTGTTTATAAAACAGTGTTTTAACTCATGCTCTGTGTTTTATGTCGTGAATATTTGGTACACATTCTCACGTGTTTCTCCAGGTGCATACAGATATGGTGTTCTAACATCCGTCAAACCTTGTAAAGCAAGGTTAGATGAATGTTAGAACACCTAATCGATGTCGTGTACTTGGAGAAATGCGGGGAGTGCTGCCGAATTTTTCGCAGACATAAGACTAAGCATGAGTTCTTCATTATTTTATAAACATGTGCTTTATGAATGGGATAGGACCACTACCTATTAGAGAATGGAGGAGAAATATATAGACATGTTGTCACATTCATGCATTCATATTTACATCGACCCTGCCTAATGACTGGTCATAATTGAAGGTGGTATATAGTACGATAATTCAGTCGTCATGTCGGTCGATCGAAGTTGGATGAAAAGGAAGAATGCTGAAGATTTTGATTGTCGCGTTGACGAATTTCTTGACTTCGCTTATGCGCATCCTGCACATGTTGACCTTGATAAGATAAGGTGTCCGTGCGGTAGATGTGAGTTGTTGCATTGGAGAAAAAGAATTGAAGTAAAATGGCATTTTCGTTGGTACGGTTTTATGGGTGGATACACAAGGTGGACGCAGCACGGGGAAACGATAGTATTGTCCTCCAACCCGGCTAGTCAAACTGAAGTTAGGGAGGAGGCACGGTATGATTACCGAGATATGATTATGGATGCTGGGCATGCTAATGTTAATTGGGATAACGACGGTGGGACGACGGTCCCCAACCGCCGAACGAGGGGGCTCATCAGTTTTATGAGTTGTTGAGAGCTGCGGAAGAGCCGCTGTGGGATGGAGCTCCGAAACACACACGGCTGTCTGTGGTTAGTAGGTTATTACAGTTGAAATCAGACCACGGGCTGAGTGAGAAAGGTTTTAACGAGTTTGTTACCTTAATCAAAGAAATTATGCCCGAAAGTGAAAAGCTACCGCCGTCGTACTATGACGCGAAGAAGATGATGAGGAAACTTGGGTTGAGCTATGAGCAGATAGATGCGTGCAATAACGATTGTGTATTGTTCTGGAAAGAGAATAAGGATTTGTCATGATGTCCAGTATGTGATCATTCGAGGTACAAACCGGACAAAGGGAAGAAGAAAAACATTGCATGGAAGATATTGCGATATTTTCTGGTCACACCACGGCTTCAGAGAATGTACTACTCCTCCAATACGGCTGAACATAGCAACGACGCCGATGTGCTGACACACCCAGCTGATGGAGAGGCGTGGAAGGAGTTTGACCGCAGGCATCCAGTCTTTGCTCAGGAAGTTCGAAATGTTAGACTTGGTCTGGCAACCGATGGGTTCAACCCTTTCGGTCAGTCTACCACGCCTTACTCCTGTTGGCCTGTTATTATTGTCCCGTACAACCTTCCACCAGGCATGTGCATGAAGAAGCCGTACATGTTCTTGTCGTTGCTTATTCCGGGTCCGAAGAGTCCCGGTAAGGACATAGATGTGTATTTAAGGCCGTTGATTGATGAGTTAAAACAGTTATGGAATCATGGAGTCAAAACATATGATGCATCCCTTAAACAAATTTTCAGATGAGGGCTGCTTTGATGTGGACTATACATGATTTTCCCGCATTGGGAATGACGTGTGGCTGGAGCACACATGGGAAGCTAGCATGCCCTGCTTGTATGGGCGTGAACCCCGGTCATACGTTAAAGCACGGCGGAAAGTCCTCGTGGTTCGGATGTCACCGTAAGCTTTTGCCACCGGGCCATCAGTTTCGTAGGCAGAAGGATAAATTTGACGGGACAATCGAGCGTGAGGTTGTCACACTGGACTACCCATCTGGTGAAGAAGTGCTCTCACACCTGGAGGCACTTGATACTGACATACCACACGGCAAGGGTGTGCCAGATCAGAAGATTCCAGGGTACGGGAAAGAGCACAACTGGAGAAAATTTTGTATCTTCTGGGAGTTAGCCTACTGGAGGACGCTCGTTATCCGAAACAACATGGATGTGATGCATATTGAGAAGAACGTTTTTGATAATGTGTTCAACACAGTGATGAATGTCAAGGGCAAATCGAAAGATCACCTTAAAGCGAGAAGGGATCTACAACAGTTGGGTGTACGCCGTGAATTGCATCCTCGGACAGTCAGCGGGAGGACCATACTTCCGAAAGCACCTTACTGTCTAGACAAGAAACAAGTGGAGAAGGTCTGTCAGTGGGTTAAGAATTTGAAGCTTCCGGATGGGTTTGCGTCCAACATATCTCGTTGTTGCAATGTATCGGAATGCAAGTTCCAAGGGATGAAGAGTCACGACTGCCACGTATTCATGGAGAGATTCATTCCTATTGCCTTCCGGGGACTGTTGCCACGGGTTGTTTGCGAGACTTTGACTGAATTATCTCATTTCTTTCGAGATATATGTTCTTCTACGATCCGGGTGAGTAACATGGAAGTGCTTGAGAAGAACATTGTGGTGACGATTTGCAAGCTGGAGAAAATCTTCCCACCTTCGTTCTTTGATTCAATGGAGCATCTGCCTGTTCACTTGGCATATGAAGCTAAGATGGGTGGACCCGTGCAATATCGGTGGATGTATCCCTTCGAGAGGTAATCTTTAAATTGTTACAGTTGTTCGTTTACACTTAATGCGACACCTGTTATCATTGATATTCCACCTAACTCGATTCGCTAAACTTCTAGGTTCATGTTCCATTTAAAGAAAAAAGTCCGCAATAAGGCTCGGGTTGAGGGCTCAATTGCGGAGGCTTACGTAATGGAAGAACTTGTAAACTTTTGTAGTCAATATTTCGGGCCTGATGTTGATACAAGGTTAAATCAACTAGGCCGAAATGAGCCAGGATCAAGCACAAATTTGGAAGGGCAATTGTCAATATTCAAGCAGTCAGGTAGTCCGTTCGGCCGAACGTATACTCGATGGCTAACGGATGAAGAGTACAGTGCTGCAACAATATATGCCCTTCTAAATTGCGATGAAGTTTCGGCATTCGTTGAGTAAGTTAATGTCTTAATTCACTTACATTGATGTACATAATTGAAAGTGTGTGATAAGCGAGTCAACTATATTGGTTTGCAGTGAGTTCGATGCGGAATCTTTAATCACTGATCCCGCTGGACTTGAATCTCATCGGAAATCACAATTTGTACAGTGGTTCAAAAGGCGTGTAAGTCCTTAACGAAATTATATTATGTGTTATATACAGTTCTGTGGCCAATTAGTATACTGATTTATCCTTAATTTTTACCGTCATCTACAATAGGTTCAGTCAATGGATAGACCAGTGGCCTCCTGCTTGAAATTACTAGCTGAAGGCCCTAACAAACAAGCATCCTGTCATGGAGGCTATATCATCAACGGGTTTAGGTTTAACGTAAAAGATGATGACCGAACAAAACAAACCCAAAACAGTGGAGTCTTGGTCAACGGCGACTGTTATGCTGAGAATTGCATGGACTTTTACGGAGAGCTAGATGAGATTGTTGAGCTAACATATCTGGGTTCCCAAAATCGCCTGGTAATGTTCAAGTGTACGTGGTTCGATGTCACATGCAGTAGAGGAATCCGTGTTAGCTCTCAAGGGATTGTAGATGTCAATGTCAAGTCAAGACTTGCATCAGACGAGCCCTTTGTGTTTGCTAGTCAAGCTGCACAAGTCTTTTACGCGGAGGACGTCGCCAATCCCAAATCTCATTGGTATACAGTTATCAAGTCCAAGAAATTGCCCGTGACATATGACAGTGAGGTAGACTCCTTTCAAGCCGACCAACCACCTGTCTTGTTACCTGTTGAGGTCAACAACGAGGAGGACGATCTTCCTCTTCCAACAACACTTCATGTAGGAGAAGTCGTAGATGATGACGCGGAAGACGTAGAAAGTGTTGGAGATGATGTGACTGAGTCTACTGATGAAGAGGATGAATTAGAAGATGAAGAGGACGACGAGTCCCACGAAGAAGAGGACGACGAGTCTAGTGAGGAAGATGATGATGATTCCCAAACTGAAAATGATTGACTTGTAATGTTGTAACATCACGGAAAAAATGTAGTAACATTTTAGAACTTGGTTCATATTGATGTGTTTTTGCACTCCGTTCATATATATAGTGCCGATGATGATTTCTGCCAAATTATTGTTTTTAATGTGTTAATGTCTTTGTAATTTATCTATACGAAGTCAGATATGGATAGGATACGGGCTATTCGTGGCCGGGCTGGACGCCGAGCTGCTTCCTCCCCGGTGGGTCCCACCTCGTCATTGCTCACTGATGACGAGGCACAGAGTGATCGCATACAGCATATGGGGCCCCAGCTCCAGCTCTAGCCCCAGCTGTCGCCCCAGCCCGACGCAGATTCATCCCACACGCGCGTTGATTCTCCTTCTTCCGTGGGTTCTACCTCAGGTATAGTTGATAACGGTGTTTAGTACATTTTCGCTATTTATATTTAAAGTATATTTGAACTGTATTAATGTCTGTGTTTTGTAGGATCTCGACGAGGCCGTGGCCCGACACGCGGGGTACGCATCGACCCCCAGCGTAAACAGAGAGTTACGCTCACCCAGGAGGGCCTGTAAGTAAAAAAAAATCACATCATGCCTTATTTTTAAATTTGGGGTGTTAATTTATATTTGAACTGTATTAATTTATTTATTTACTTCTTTGGCAGGATCCTGGAGAATCAGGCGAGGACGAAGATCGGCGTTCTTGTGAAGGGCCGATTCTTCGAGCCACGCCTGTACTGGAAGGACTGGGATGCCGCTGCGAGGGAGTCCCTATGGGAGGAGTGGCTGGTACGGTGAAGTATTTTTTTCTGCGATAGTATTTGTTTAATTAGAGTTTGTTTTCTAAATTAATTTGTGTTATTGAATGCCTTACAGGAGGGGTTCACGTTTGACTCGCCTGATCAGCAGGCACTGGGGCAGCAGGCCTTCTTTGCTTACATCGGCAAGAATTACCGCCGATGGCTCCACGACGCACGGGACCGGGCGAAGAAGATGCTGCCCGAGGGTGCCCCGATGACGGAGATGAAGACATATCCCCCACATTGGATATCTCCGACTGTATGGGGGGAGATGATAGATCGGTGGGCTGCGGATCCAGGCTGGGACGCCAAGAGTAAGAGCGGGGCCGAGAACAGACAGAACAAAGATCCGACGCACACGGGGGGGTCGGTGCCACACGACATCGTCCGACACATGAATGCGGTCCAGCACCCGGATCTGGAGGAGGATGAGGTCGTAGCTCTGACGTATAATCAGACGCACGTGCGGAAGAAGGACAAGGACGAGGCGCACCGGGCGGGCGACTATGTTTCAGATATTGCCCGGCGGATCGATGTGAGTCAATGTGTTTAATTAAGTTGTTAATTTTTTCTTTCTATCCTCAATGTCTGTTGCGTTAATTAATGCCCTAACATATCTTTAAATCACTATTTTTGCAGGCCTCGTATGAACAGCTTAAGGAGTCCGGACAGCCATCAGCGTCCACTAGTACGGGTGCGAGTACTGGGGCGTTGAAGCGATGGCTGGATACGCCGGAGGTCGTCAATCGGCCGAAAGGCCGCATACGCGGCCTGCCTAGCACGACTGCTCGTGCCGTGATAGGAGCGTCCTCACCCCCACTGCCCCTCCACAGACACCGGCTCCTCGGCATCTGTTGGACGACGAGGAGATCCAGCGCATTGCTACGGTGGTGTTGAGGATGATCAGGGAGCAAGATCAGCAGGGTACCGCTACTGAACATGCCGAGCCGGCCCCGGATCAGCAGGATCCAGATCCGGGACTCGGCAACCCCTGATGAGCCCCTTCTCGTGCCCGGTCCCAGCTTGTCCCCCCTCGCCAGACTTGTACATCATGAGTATTTCTTATAATAAATATTTTTGGTAATTGATTGTATATATTTGTTTGTGTATTGATTATTGTGCGTTGTTGAGAATTGAAAATTTTATTACAGGTCTGAGTAATAGAAAAATATTTTAAAATAAAATTAACTTTTAGCGACGGATTAATTCCATTGGCAAAAGTGTTTCTTCTATCAACTTTTTAGCGACGGAACATGCCGTCGCTAAAAATTTTATTCGTCGCTAAATTCACAAAATAGAAAATAAATTAAAATACGTAAAATAAAATTAGCGACGGATATTCTGTCGCTAATTAATAAATAAATCTGTCACAAAAAGTGCAATATTAGACGACAGATTTGAAAATTACATCGCCAAACTTTTAGTAACGGGCTTTTATACGAGGGACTTTTAGCGACGGTGTGTCCGTCGCTAAAACTTTTAGAGACGGATTTTAGGCTTTTAGCAACGGATTTCTCCGTCGCTAAAAGCCTTATATCTTGTAGTGTAACAATAAAGACTTTCATTACATGTGCGCATGTACTATGGTCACTTGTTAGAAATCTTAGACCATGTTCCCCACTTTTTTTGTTTTTTTATTTCCTCAGTTTTGAGAATGTTTTTCCTTTTTTGTAATTTCTCACATACGCATTTGGTAAGTACTAGATGAAAGCACGTGTGTTGCAGTATTAGATGAAAGCACGTGCGTTGTACGAAAGTGCACACCTTCAGAGAAAATGATGCTAATTAGATTATCTTTACGCATGAAATGATATTTTTTTTTTCTAAAAGTAACAAACACAGCTATGATATTATCTTAAGGATCTTGTTTTTACTAGAGTTTTACCTCATCGTATAAGCTTCAAAGGTTATAAAAAATTGTAACATAAAAGAGAAAAAGCATTTCGAAGGAAATAAATTTTACTTTTGGATGTGGTTCCTTCATAGTTAGAGCTTAAAACTCAACGTCACTAACATATTCGTATGGCAAGTGAAATCTATGTCATCAAGCAATCTTCATATAGTTCATGCAAAGTAAGTATAGTGAACTATCAAATCTATTTAACATGTTATCCCATCAAGCATTTTAATTATGTTATCTACCAGTACTGATAAATTCCTATTATATTAAGTGCTACTATGTGCTAGACAAAAAAATAATTGATTTCACATATTTCATCATAATGAAATTAAAAACTGTTTTAATCTTATCAAACTCTCTTTAGGTCATAACCAGCTCGAATTTCTTTCACTGCATTCTCTTTAGGAAATTTGTGTACTCGAATATGTGGACTGCATGCATCACTTACCACTTGCATGAGTGCGATATCTTGTTGCTATATTTTCACTGTAACCTACTTTCATGCTAGGAATAAGTTAATTGAGAGGTATCAAGTAATGAACAAAGCTACAAATAGATTGAAAATGAGATTTGTTAAATGGAGATTACAGTTCTCACTTTTAGATGACGTCGTGAAAACCATATATGTGTATATAAATTTAAAAAAAATTATGTCTCATGTGAGCAAAAATTGAGATTCACTAATTATTTGACTGTTGGCGGGTCTCTTTGTATGTGTTATCCAGAAAGAGGAGGACTCCATGCTTATTCCTTCGCCAGAACTAAAAGTAAAAAATTGCATAGCATTTTCAGGGAGAATCTTTATGCTCAAATCCCAATACGAGATATCTTCGTATTCGAGGATCCAACAAATTCGACTCCGTAGAGCAGTGGTGTAGGATCAGATCCGAAAGATAGTAAATATTTTCTTTCTTATGAAGGGAAGTATTTTTCAAAAAAATTTGTCTGATAAAGGTGTCAAATGATATAGTTCATTTGTTAGTAGCTTGGACGCCAAAGTTACAACACTATGCAAATTCAACGTGTAGTTTCTCTTTATTGCCTTTATAATGGATGATATGCTTCAACCCATGTTTGCAATCTAGGGTAAACTTGGTGTACTTTTTGGTCTCATTTAATTGCTTTAGACATCAAGAAAATAAGATATAAGGCCTACTTTAGGGATGATATCACTTTGGCTACTTGGAATAGGGTGAGTTATCGTTTTTCTATCAAGATTAACGCTGGTATTATGTTACTAATTTTGTACAATCCATAGGTGTTCTGCTCAAAACTTTCAACATTGAATTAATTATGACTAAGATTGTCCAAATGATTCTGGTAACGTTCCTATTAGCGTGAGTATTTGAAGGTTAAATTAAGATGTATTTGTCTTACTTATTAGTAAATAAGCGTCATATATTCACTGACAAAAGATTAGATAAAATTCTTTTATAATCACAAGTTGAAAACCTTGATGATTGCTATAAAAGTTAAGGTGGTTTCGATTATAAGGACATTAATCTATATTTTTAAGAATGTTACTGTATCAATCAGAAGACATAATGAAAACTTTTTAAGGATTTCCAATCCATTTCTTAAAGTGATAGGTAGCAAATATGTATATATTTTTTTTGGCTAAATCTACTTTTATTTCTCTTTGTAGTCATATTATTGTATTGCTTTATATAACCATTTTACATACCTGGAGATTGTGCAAATTGCAACAGCAGAGTTTAGATCGAATGTGTGAAGAAAATGTCAAGATAATCATTGTATGATGGTAATCTTCTTTAATCATAAACCGTATTGATGTGGTGGAGATCAAGATTCAATCATTAGAATTTTGCCACAATTAGATGGAGTATGAAGGAAAATAGAAGATGTTGAACTTAGGTGAATTGAATGACAAAATTAAATCAATTAAATCAAGTTTGGCTAAAAGTTAAAGGTTTTCAATAAATTTAGGAAGAAGACTCATGCATGCATTTAACAACGACTTTGAGAGAGGAACCATTTATCTAGCATGGATTGATCGAGAGTTTTTTTGGGGGGGCCATGACATTAATTAATGAATGGTTATAATCAAGGTCAATCATGGTATCAAAGAAAATTGTAGGGATAATGTTATTCAAAAAATGATTTACATCTATTCATACTTTTATTAGTATATATATAGATTTTCTAATTTTGTTTTTTCAAAGACTTTATAGGTTAACAAGTATTCTTAATTTTTTTACTTCAATCAAAAACAGGTTTCAAAAATTCTAGAAGGGTTTACCAAATGTGTTTTAGCTTCCTAAAGAAAAGTTGAAAATAAAGAAAAAAAATTAGCAACCATTAATTATTTCTATATAGGACTTGTACCCATGTTCTTATAACCAAGGTTGCAGCAAAAAAAATTCTTTTTTTGTTGAATAGACACCATCTAGCCATTAAGGGGATAAAAAAATGTCTTTAACGCATTTTTTCAGTGAGAAAATCATTTTTGTGCTTGAGTTTATGGGTAAATTACAACCAATGATATGTTTTGGATTAGCATCACTTATGTTCCTTAACCAAACAGAATAGGCACAGCGTTAAAATTTTGTATCAAAGGATGTAATTGCCCTCCAGACTAAACCTCTCTCTTGATATCTATTTTCCCCTTCTTTCTATTTTTCTATTAGCCTCAGCCACAACCTCAGCCACTACTGGCAACACAACTAACCACAGCCATAACTGTAATCCGTCATCACCGCCCCACCAACCAACACAACAACAACAACTGTAATCCGTCATCACCGCCCCACCAACCAACACAACAACAACTTCAGCTCATCACCAATTTTCATCAACAACCATCCAAATCTCAATACATACATACACAAAAGAACCTGCACACGCATGCGTGCAAACAACACGCTCTTTAACCAATCGGTCTGCCTACCTAACCATCAACATATCATCCCACCTTTGCCCACAACTATTGTGGCAATGGGTTATGGCAGCGGGTTGCGACGGCAGGTCAGAGCAGTGGGTCATGGCAGCAGGCCGCGGTAATGCATGGCTCGCATTGGGTCACGACAGTGAGTCACATATATGTGTCGTGGCAGTGGGTCATGGCGGTGGCTTGAAGTGGTGGATCTAAGGACCGTGGTGGATCATGGCAATGGGGCTTGTAATTGGTTCATTTTTTTGTGGAAAGGTGTTAATTTAAGGGTTCTGCTTCAATGAGAGATATAGCGGGGTTGGGTGGCTGGTGGTGTGGTGCTACGATGGTTGTTAGTGGTGGAGGATAGCGGTGGTGTTGGGGTGTTGCGAAGGTTGTGGTTGGTGGTGTTGGGATGCTGCAATTATGGTGTGGTGGTGATTGGAGTTGACGGGAGAAAGGAGAGAAGAAATGGGAATAGAGATAGGTATACATATATAATACTTATTTAGTGTCAAACTATTCTTAGGGGTAGTATTATCATTTCTATAAAAAAAAAAATTGCCACGTTAGCCGAAATTATTAGTTAGGACCAAAAAAATCTAACGTTGGGCAAATCTGATACAGATACTTCACATTTTGGATACGGTCCACTCTATGAAAATTATGTCTTTAACTGTAATTTCACCTAAACTTAAGGGCATAAGTGACATTGTCTCTTCTTTTAATTTCATGAATGAACTTAGCCGTCCATAAGTGGCTTACTTGTACAAAAGTGTAACTAACTACGTGAAGATAATAAGTAGCTCCAGGCAATTAAGTTCTTTGATTTGCTTAACTTTTTATTATTAAGTATACTTGGCACTTTTGAGGTTCACCTTTACTATAGTGGCTCCCCCTATTTATTAAAGTTACACTAAGATACATGTTTTCTTTTACTTTTGGAAAGACAGTAATACCGCTCATTGAAAAATAAAGTTACCCGACACACCATAGTCAAGATCTGACCAGTTCACCACCACTACATCGGCCAAATCACACACTACTACCTCCTAATGTCAGTCAATGATGATACACTTAACAACCAGTATCCCGTAACTACGTTGAAAATGAATCCACCATCGTCAATTGCACCACAACCACCACTGCCCAGCCACCACCATAAAAAACAAACTCACTATTCTCGATCTATGCCATTGCCTCGCCAACACCACCCAAAACAAACCTACCACTGCCGATCTTCACCATTACCACCCCTGTCTCACCATACCACTATTGATTCTTACAACCACCACCAAGCCCACCATTCAAATTATTTGTCCATGAAAAATCTAGAAAAGACACAAGAATCCCAATTGAGGGATCTTGCATGACTTCAACTCCTCTTGCTTCCATTCTACTTTGATTCTTGATGATTGGCATCGAAGCTTTTGTTCTTGGAAAATATATGAGCAGCTTCTTTAGTAAGGGAGGCAAATGAGCTCAGATCTGTGTACGCGTGTCTATATGTAGGGGCAACAAGCGATGGTAATAGCAACGGTAGCAGGTAGCAGTGGAGAGCTAGAGAGCAACGGTCAATTGTACATATTGTGTGTGTGTGGCATACCACGGTAGTAATGAGGAGTGTGTGTGCATGTTTATGATAGGCAGTATTTGTATGTGTGTCGCTGGTGGGGTTCTGTATGGGTAAGGGCCATATGACTTGGCCCATCTAAATATATAAGAAATATTTCACTTTTAGGGATTAATTTTACGCTACACCTCATACTTAGGGGACAATTGTACACAGCACCCCATAGTTCTAAATTTGGCACCCAGCACCAAAAATTCAAAAATCTTGACTTTCATCACCAAATGACTGTCAAAATACCTTTTGACCACACGTATGTTAGTTTTTAAGGGGTAAAATGGTTAGTTCGGTTACTGTGTCCAAGATGGCATCCCATCTGTCTCATATTTCTATACCTCTCCAACAGATTCTATATATACTCTCTCTCTACACACACAAAGAGATATAATTCTTTGTATTGCTCCTTTCTCTGCATTCCCCTCATCCACCTCTATCTTTTGTGCATATTTTTACTCAACTAAAGAACAAAATTGCTCATTTCTCTCTGTGTTTTCAATGTGCGTGATTTGGAGAGAGATTTTTAACCAATCGGCCCTGGTTTTGTCGCCGACATTGATCCTTTCATCAACGGCATGAACTTCACCATTCCTTTTCCATTCCTTGCTAACTACTCTTCAGTACAATACTCTCACAAACTTCACCAAAATTCACACATTAAGCCCTGTTGATAGCAGATATGATGTCGTGCGCTCTCTAGTGCAATAATTTCACGGCAAATCAGTTTTAAACATTGTTACACTTCCCAAATTCCCGATTCTCCCACTTCATAAATCCCCAATCCTCCCACTCCCAAAATCATCAAATCTGGATTGCCCAAACCCATCAAAAACCCATCAATCCTTCACTCAGTTAGTCAACCGCAATCCCCCAATTAGTCAGCCACAACCCCACACCCTACAAAGTGACAAGATGCCTTCAAAGCCCAATCTCAATTATAGCGGCAAGCATTCGGGTAAAGGATCCAGAAAATTAGGTGTTGGTGAAGGATTAAAGGGAGAAACAGAGACAGAAATTAAGAGAAAGAGAAGCTTGTTTTTCTATGTGTGTAATGGCCACGTGAGATTAGGAGGTGGTGATTGTGTTTGTATTTGCATGCGTGTGTGTGTGGAAGAAGCTTATATGAGTTGCATTTACGCGAGAGAGAGAGAGAGGTGCCATTATATGTCTGAGAGAGAGAGACGAGAAAGAGACAGAAAGGCTGCGTGTGCATAATTGGTGTTGACTAGAATGACGCGTAGATTTAATAGCTAAAAAACAAATTCGTTCTTAAAAAACTAACAGCCGTTTAGTCAAAACTCATTTTGACTGTTAATTAGTACCGGATACCAATATTTTCAAAATTTTGGTGCTGGGTGCCAAAATTGAAACCATGGGGTGCTGGGTGCAACTGACCCCTAAGTATGGGGTGTAGCGTAAAATTACTCCCACTTTTAGCAGGTTTGTTGCCATTTTTCCATCCTTGGGAGCAGGCCAGGAAATGGGCAATGGTGGTGATGGGCAATATGTGTTTGTGTGTGTGCATGCGTTTATGTGCGTAAGGGGCATACGACGGTCGTGATGGGCATGTGTGTGTTTGCGTGCACGCGCGCTCGTGTGTGATAGGTCGTATGTGTGTGAGTGCTGCCACCGATGTGTGAATGTGTGGGGGTAGGGTGTGGCAATGTGTGTGATGGGCAGTTAATGTCTGTCATCAGTGTGTGCATGCTGGGTAGTGAGTGGGGAATGGAATGGGTTTGGTAATAGAATGGTTTTGGGTGTGCATATATGTGGGTATAGCTGAATGAAGCCTTTAGCGGTGGTGGTTGTGCGTTAACGGTGATGATTGGGCGTTGGTTGCTAAGGAAGGGCATTTTGGGTATATCAAGCTAAATGTATGGTGCCCTAAATTTTTTTGACGATTCCTTAACAAAAGTGAGTGCTAAGTAACACAATGACAAACTATATGGAATAGATAAGGGGAGTCGTATGTATTTTTGGGTAAACCTTAAGAGTGCGGAGCAATTTATTATATTAACGTACTTAAGGGCAAATATGAACAATCATTTATACTAAGGATATAATAAACTCTATGAGTTTAGGACCAAGGTAAAGTCAAAGACACAGTATTCACAAAGTGGACACCATAACCAAAATGTAAAAATCTTGTATCAGATTTTTCCAACACTAAGATTTTGTGACCTAATTAAAAATTTTGGCTGACATGGCAATTTAGTATCGCTTCTCTCTTTCTCTCATTCTTTTCTCTCGTTTTAACTGTAACCACCACGACACCACCACCGCATCATCGTAACTCCACCAACCACAATTAATACCCACTACACCACCCCTACACCATTAACCACCACGACACCAACACCACCAATTTACCCACGGACAAACGCCCACATTTACATAGATGAAGATCTGCACAAACGTACACATAGACACAAATTTACACACACATATCACAAATGCACCCTAACACTGGGGCCAAGACCCACAAGTGCTTGCCAATGTATCTATGTCGCCACCTGGGAACACCCCATCTTCACCGTCGACTTGCTCGGCCACGACAGGTTTGACGGGATCGAGTTCTACGTCTGCGACATGGAGAAGGTGGCGTGAGTTACGGTTGACCTAAATTTGAATTTCGAGATATATAGGGTAGATAATGAGAAACAATTGCTTGTGTATAGGTGGGTGGGTGGATGGGGTGGGGGATCTAAAAGGTGAAAGCTAGGAGTGTTTAATCAATTTGGTGTGGGTGTGTGTTTGTGTGTGCAGATTTATGGTAGATTTTTTGGTTGTTTGGTGGCGTTGGGGTGGTGCGGTGGTTGTGGTTGGTGGTGTTGTGTTGTTAGGAAATGTGTTTCAAATTTCGTTATTTATATATGAAAAATAAAATACAGTTCATTGAACTTTAGTTTTTCAAAGTAAATACATGAACTTAAAACTTATTAACTTTTCAAAAGGTTTTATTCTTTGAACTTTCTTTTTCTAAATGAATTTAAAGATTCATGAATTTAGGTTCATGTATACTCCTTAGATAAGATTAACCTATCTTTTAGTTCAGTGTATTGTATAAGATTTAAGATTCATTGATGAATCTTGAATTAGTATGGTTCAAAGAACTTGATAATGTTCAAAATATATATATATATATATATATATATATATATATATATCTACCACTATATAAAGGGGTAAAGAGTTAGAAGTCAAAAAAAAGACAAGAGAAGAGATACCATCTTCACTTGAAAGAAAAGAAAATACTTAAACTAAAAACTTGTTTAAACTTATGCTTTGATCGATCAGAGGTGGATACACGATTCATTGCAGAGAAGTGCAATTCTCTTGGATGAACAGTAAATCTGAGTTGGTTGAATCCTGAAGATAGAGCTGTCAAGGTAGTCTTCCATTTTACACGTGGGAGAGGTTTCAACTGTCTTTAAGAA
This sequence comes from Escallonia herrerae, assembly GCA_033070095.1. Lineage (NCBI taxonomy): Eukaryota > Viridiplantae > Streptophyta > Magnoliopsida > Escalloniales > Escalloniaceae > Escallonia > Escallonia herrerae. Next base: position 984,968 of record JAVXUP010000006.1, read on the forward strand.
GCGTTTATGTACCTCTAAGCCTTGGTTCTTTCATTATACTAATTCGGATATTATTGTTCATTATTTCTGAATTTTTATGTGCATATGTTCCAACAAATTGAAGATAATTCTCTCTCATGGCTGCTTCATCGAATGGAGTTCCTAAGACTAATCACCCAAATTTTGAGTTTTTTTATGGAAAGAACTTTTAGAGATGGAAAACTAAGATGGAGTTTTTCCTTCGTCAACTTAAGTTGGCTTATGTACTAACTCAACCATGTCCAACAATTCCAATTGGAGAGTCCTCATTTGATCAAGTGAAAGCAATCAATCATCAAGTTGATAAGTGGAATGATGATGACTACTTTTGCAGTTGTAACTGAAAGTTTCATGGTAAGGAATGAAACTGAATGGTAGGTTGACCTGGTACTTCTCGTCATATTGCTGGAGACAAGAATCTCTTCAAACGCTATGAACTAGTAGGGGATGGAATGGTAATGTACATGGGTAACTCTTCATCTGCCAAGGTAATTGAAAAAGGTATGGTCGAACTTCGGCTTACTTTTGTCAAAGTTATTACCTTGAAAGTTGTGCTTTATGTTCCCAATATTCGTAAAAATCTTGTCTCTGGAGCTCTTTTGTCTAAGCATAGTTTCAAGATGGTCTTTGAAGCTGACAAATTTATCTTGTCAAAGAATGATATGTTTGTCGGTAAAGGATACGCTGTAAATGGCTTGTTTAAGCTCAGTATTGAAAATAAAGTTATTTCTGCCAATATTGCTGAGTCTTTTGAATTATGGCATCAAAGGTTAGGTCACGTGAACTATAATTCTATTGATCCCATGGTAAATGAAGGGCTTATAAGAAAATGTGATTAAACAAATGATGATCAATGTGTGATCTGTAGCAAGTGCAAGATCAGTAAGAAACCCTTCATATCAGTTGAAAGGACCTCTAGTCTTTTTGGATTGGTTCACACGAATATTTATGAAATGGACTTCATTTCATATCAGTAAACATTACTTTATTGCCTTTATTGATGACCATTCTAGATATATCTATGTGTATCCTTTGAGATCTAAGGATGAAGTTTTTGAAAAATTTTAAGGCATATAGAGCAAAAGTTGAAAATAAGATAAACTCGACAATCAAGATCGTGCATTCAGACAAAGGAGGTGAATACATGAAATTTGAGTTTCATGATTTTTGTGAAACGAATGGCATTGTTAAACAGTTAACTGCTTCATATACACCGGAACAAAATGGTGTTGTAGAAAGAAAGAACATAACTTTGACTGAGATGATTAATTGTATGCTAACCAGTTCTGGACTAACAAAACATTTGTGGGCGAAAGCTTTATTGTCTGCTTGTCACACTTTAAATAGGATTTTTCAGAAGAAGAACAATCTGACACCCTAATATGTTTGGAATGGCAGAAAACCAAACATATCATATTTTAAAGTATGGGGATGTTTGACACATGTTTGACTTCCTGATAAAGATACTCCAAAGGTTGGATACAAAGAAGTAAATTGTATCTTTATTGGTTATTCGACTACTAGTAAAGCTTATAAGTTCTAGAACTTGGAGACACCTTCTCCTCATACTACGATCAAATCGGTCCATGCAAATTTCTTTGAGAATATATTTCCAAAGAAAAATTGAAGAGTTGAAAGTGACTCCTCAGTTAGTTTGAAGCAAAAAATCCTCAAATCAACTCTTCAATTTTTCTTTGGAAATATATTCGTCCTCAAATCAACTAGAAAGAGTCGAACTAAGAAGAAGTTCAAAGGTTGCTACACTGAAATACTTTGGACCTGATTTTGTTACTCTAATGGTGGATAAGGACTCGAATACATATATGGAAGCTATGTCTTCCAATGATGCACCTTTTTCGTGTGAAGCTATTGATGATGAAAAGCAGTCGATTATGTCCAGCAACACTTGGATTTTGGTTGATCCTCCTGTAGGTTGTAAACATATTGGTTGCAAATGGATCTTAAAGAAAAAGATCAAACCAGATGGCACGTTGGACAAGTATAAGGCTAGATTGGTCGCTAAAGGGTTCAAACAAATGAAAGAATTTGACTATTTCGATACCTTTGCTCCGGTTGCACAGATCACATCCATCAAACTTCTTATTACCTTAGCTGCCATTCATAATGTAGTTATTCACCAGATGGATGTTAAAACAACCTTCCTTAATGGTGACCTAGAGGAAGAAGTACAGATGGAGTTGCTAGAAGGATTTATCACTTCTAAACAAGAGCATAAAGTTTGCAAGCTATTGAAATCTCTATATGGCTTGAAACAGGCTCCTAAGCAATGGCATGAGAAGTTTAAAATGTAATGTTTGTTAATTGATATGTTGCCAATGGAGGAGATATATGCATATTCAGCAAATTAAGAGCTGGTTCTGGTGTTCTAATATGCATATATGTTGATGACAAGCTCATCTTTGGCACCGACATTGATAAGATTAATGAAGCTAAGAACTTTCTTGCTTCAAATTTTAGTATGAAGGATCTTGGAGAGGTTGTTGTGATTCTTCGAATCAAGATCATAAGATCTCAGCATGGGATTGTTCTTACACATTCAAGTTATATTGAGAAGATCCCTATAAGGTTCAATCATTATGATGATGATCCTGCTCCTACTCCTATTGACCCGAGTGTCAAGTTGGTACGTAATAATGGGCAAGCTATTAATCAGCTTGAATATTCCCAGGTTGGTGGTAGTCTGATGTATGCCATGTGTTGTACAAGGCCAGATATAGCTTATGTTGTTGGCACTCTATGTAAGTACACAAGTAATCCAGGAAAAGAACATTGGAATGCTCTATTACGAGTTTTGAGGTACCTGAAGGGTACTATGAGATATGGTTTGCATTATGGTAGGTTCCTAACTGCTATTGAGGGCTATAATGATGCCACTTGGAATTCTGATAAAGATAATTCTATATCTGTGACTGCGTGGATATTTTTGTTAGGTGGATCTGCAATTTCTTGGAAATCGAAGAGGCAGACCTATATTACTCACTCCACCATGAAATCAAAATTTATTGCTTTATCCTCTGCTGGAGAGGAAGCTGATTGGTTGAGAAGCATTTCAGTTGATATTCTTATATGGAGTCAACCAGTTCGCCTTTGACAATATATTGTGATAATAAGGCTATTTTGCTTCGGGCAAGTAGTGAGTGCTATAATGGCAAATCTAGACAAGTTCGTCTAAAGCACAATCATGTACAGAGAATCCTGACTGATGGAATCATGTCCATTCAGTATGTGAAATCAAGTTTGAATTTGGCCGATCCTTTGTCAAAAGGCTTGGGAAGAGACTTAGTGTCTGAGACATTAAGGGGGGTGGGTTTAAAGCCCATTGATTTTTAAGTTGTGCATTATGGATACCCAACCCAATTGATTTTTATCCTGGATTTTGAATGGGAAAACGAGTAATGTGACAACTAATGCACATAATGAAATGAATTTTCATATGGCCTCCCTATGATGTATGTGCATGTTCCTACATGAGATAGAGGTTGAGATTATATATATCTCTTAATGAATCTATAGACCAGTGGATTTTGGTTGGAGCCAGCAGGATAGCTCTTGATAGATTCACCGAATGACTTTGTTTAAGTGGAGGTTGAGACTTAGTTCTCTTAATGAATCCATAAACTTTGTGTTAGGGTGTGCAAGGTTACCCTTGCTGGATTCACCGATCTGGGTGTGGAAGTGTGGCCACTTCCTATAGGATTATTAAGGCTTTATAATCCTTAGAGCACTCAGAGTGTTGGGATCAAGACACAAGGCCATAATGTGTCGGGCTTTAGTACTTCATCTCCGAAACATAAGCGTATGTGATGTATTTCTGATTTGTTAACATGGTTCTTAATTCAAGGCTTTGTCCATTAAGTTCCTAGATGAATCAAGGAATACTTCACTAGGCAATGGTTCAAACCCAAAAGGTATCATTTGTTGATGTACATGACTGTGTCGATCAAGCATATCTTTTAAAATTTGAAACAAGTGGAGGTTTGTTGGAAATGTATTTCAAATTTGGTTATTTATATATGAAAAATAAAAATAAAATTCATTGAACTTTAGTTTTTCAAGGTATATACATGAACTTAAGACTTATTAAATTTTCAAAAGGTTTTATTCTTTGAACTTTCTTTTTCTAAATGAATTTAAAGATTCATGAACTTAGGTTCATGTATACTCCTTAGATAAGACTAACCTATCTTTTAGTTTATTGTATTTTATAAGATTCAAGATTCATTGATGAATCTTGAATTAGTATGGTTCAAAGAATTTGATCTCAAAGAACATACATTTTTCTACCACTAGGGGTAAAGAGTTGGAAGTCGAAAAAAAGACAAGAGAAGAGATACCATCTTCACTTGAGAGAAAAGAAAATACCTGAACTAAAAACTTATTTCAAACTTATGCTTTGATCGATCGGAGATAGATACACGATCCATTGCAGAGAAGTGCAACTCTCTTTGATGAACAGTGAATCTGGGTTTGGTTGAATTCCAACGATAGAGCTGTCAAGGTAGTCTTCCGTTTGCACGTGAGAGAGGCTTCAATTATCTTCAAGAAGCGTTTACGCGACTCTAAGCCTTGATTCTTTCATTATACTAATTCGAGTATTATTGTTCATTATTTTTGAATTTTTACGTGCATTTGTTCCAACGGTATTTGCCATAGGTAGTCACCATCCACGCCATGGATGACCTTGATTACGCACTCACATAACAAGGCAAACAAGCTAGTGAATAAGGATTTGAAATCCCTTGCTGTAGTAGCTGGGGTGACCAAATCACAGACAGCACCGTTCGTGCTTTTAGCAGCAGCACTAGAGGATTCAGATCTGGAAGGGTACAATATAAGATGCGGTCCTATAGATTGTTTGAAAAGAATATGTCATTTGCAATGCCCTTTTGTTATTTTTATTAGTAACTTTTATCAACATATTCTATGCAGCATTGCACTCTTAAACTAATATCTCCATTGGTGGAGTTCATTTAATTTTAGAAGATCGAAAGACCAGAAGCCTACTATCTAAGCCAAAAATTCTATTCATCATGCCTCTGTCCACCTATAGCCATATCCTGGTATTGCCATGGCATTTTTTCTTTCGAAAAAGCCATTTTCGATCAATAATGAACAAAGGGGACAACATTTCTAGTACGATACAAAACCATGGTTTTTACAAGACAATGCTAAGCCGATGAGTGGTGTGGTTCACTCTTTGTAAGTATGTGGAGTACTGAATGAACAGAGCATTGAGGTGAATTTAAAGTGAGAGGACAGAAGAGGTTGGGGGTGGGGGTATGCTTGTAAGTATGTGAATGTCCAGAGTACTGCTTCGGGAAAGAATGGGGTGTCATCAGTACTTCTTCTGCAAACAATTTGCTTTGAACTCAACAAAACATACCATTCTGTTTAAGGTAAAGTCATCATGCCATTTGACACCCAAACATATGTCGGGAACATGCAAACTATCAGCTTTTGGGGAATAGCATCCACATGACCAACCAATGAAATTTAAACCTTTCAAAATCATTTGACATGCCCACCCATTGGGTTCAAGTATTGAGTACTCACAGATGTAGACAATGTACATAAACGATGGAGATTGCTTCTTTGTATTTATGCACATACACAAATTTGATGCTTATAGATAGATGTCTCATCCCTTCTTTTCTTAAGAAATTATTCGATTACATCCAAGCGTAGTCAGCTAAGATACTAACATATCGATTACTCTTAACACATTGGCCTAACTCTAATTTTTGATAGTCTTTAGCCTTTAATCAAGTAGCAGTACTTGCTCGCTTCTGAATTTGTTATGAACCTCAGTTTTTACAAGTGAGAAAATATACCTTGATTGCCAATTATGCAATGTTTACCTGTAAGGACCTAGCATGTACTAAAGAACACTTTCAAGGTATCAATGATCTGGATCTTCCTTTAGATGTCAACTTTTGAGTGCTCAAACAGATTAATTAAACATGGGGTGCTTTCCACAGAAACACTATCCTGATGCGTGAGCCATTTTCCCACGCACAACCCATATGTTCAGATGTCCTCACCATGAAATACAGCTATGAGATTGAATGAAGACTTTCTAAGAAGAAGTAAAGAGTATTTGCAGTCGTAGATACAGATTGTAGATTTTTCTTAGTTAAGATTCAAGTAAGAAAGGCTAGTCCATTCATGCCAAGAAGAGTTCTCATTCTGCTCACTTCACACAACAAAATTTTCATTAAGAAAATTCACATATTAATGATTATGTCATGGAGCTTATATGGTATAAGGTACCTAGATTGCGTAAAATAACCTTTTGCTCATATCATTCTCAGGAAAATAGACCCCATTTTTCTATTTTTTTAAGTTCATTATACGACTAAGTTTTCCCGGTTGCTGTTTGCTTAACTTTCACCTTCCGGTTGCTGTTTGCTTAACTTTCACCTTCCATCTACTAAGACTGCTATATAACCACACATGAGTGTGTTGGCCTTTTCTAATTAGAGTAACCACAGGATGGGTCATCCCAGATCAGTTAATTTAATATCAGAAGAGACTTAGTACTGCATTGTTAAGTTGCAGTTAACCTAACAAGCACAAAAGAAATGGAGGAAGATGCGGAGGAGGGGGTAATAGTAGGAGGGCTTGTTCTCTTTCTAGCTTGGTTCACATTTTGTCTCACTACATGCATGAATCAGTCAAAATTTAAAGAAATCTGTCATCATGGAAAAAGGAGTAAAGTTGCATTGAGATACCGGAATACTTTTGACATAAGAGTCGTAGAACTAGATTACAACAAATATGATCGCCGGATCGGGTCGAGAAAAATCGATTTTATCATGAGAAGTACATACGGAAACTTTCATCTCTGTTGCTCATCACTATGCAGCTAACTTATAATATGGGCTGCTCAAAGCGGTGCAATACGCCTAACAATTAGGGTTACCAAATTTAGAACTAATTAAGCTTTCAAAGAGCTGCAATTGCATATTCATCTAAGAGTATCCGAGTCGAAGTTCCAGATCCAACTCCTCCTTTGAGTCACTTAGCAGACCAATCTCCAAGTCTAACTTAACAATTTCCCCCTTGTCATGCACGAAGCCATTAAATTCTCCAACCTTAAAAAGGGTTTTGGGCACTTTCATGTCTTCAACATTTTCCCCCATATCCTTACCCCATTTCTTGAACCCACTTGGGGAGGCAGAAGAAGGTGAAGATAGAGAGGAAAGAGGAGGAGAAGCCAAAGGAGGTAATGTTGAAGTGAATGGCGGGAAGTTAGGGTTAGGGTTGGGTTTTGGGTCAAGATTAAGGTTAAGCATAGGGGCATACTGACCATTAATATCCCTGGGAGGAGGTGATTGTCTTAACCTGGCTCTGTCTCTCCTGTGAACATTCATGTGACCTCCAAGAGCTTGAGCAGATCTGAATTCTCTTTTGCAGAAGCTACAAGTGTAAGATCTTGGAGGCCATGAAAACCCTCCTAGTAAATCTCCATCTCCAAGATCAATATCCCATGAATCTTTGATCGCCTTAGTGTTGTTGTTGTGGTTGTTGTTGTCTTTCATAGATAGCGGTAGTCTATAGCTTCCACCAACAATGCTATGGTGTTTCAAGTTAGTGCTCAAAGAAGTGTTTCTCTCCATGGTTGAACTTTGGTTCACACAGACCTAGCAAAGATCAAAAAGACGAGAACAGTATCATATCTGTAAGGAAAAGAAAAAAGAAAACAAACCCATCTCGCAAGACTTAAGAGAGAGAGAGAGAGAGAGAGAGATGGACGGGAGTCACTGGACAGACTCCAAAGAGATGTGATGATGATATAGAGTTTGAGAGAGAGAGAGAGGGGTGATGAGGGGTGCAGATGAAAGTTGAAGGCAAAAGCTGAAAATCCTATTGATTGAGGGTGGTATTAACCAGCAAGTTTTCCCTAGGTTTGGCCACTAGTTACTAAATGTAGAACCTCGTCCTGCCAGGTTATATACCTTTTTGCTAAATCTGGCAAGATGTTCCTTACTCCTCTTTGAAAATTGTATCAATCTTTATGTCACAAATCATTTCAATTCCATTTACTTTGTTGTATGGTAATTGTGATATTTTTCTCCTTGCTTCTAGGATGACCTTATTGCGTATTCATAGTTAGAGAGCAAACATCACATTAGAAGGTTGTACATTTTGTTAGGACACTTTGTTACTAATAACCGACTTCTATTCTATGGCACTATTTGCATGAAGTTCAAGGATGAATTGAAATCTGGGTCGATGAAGTTTGGTTGTGGACCAATCAATCTGTGGGAGCGCTAACGTCAATATGTCCCACCACAAGGTGCTCCTTCAGGCAGCTAAGATTGTCCGTTACTAGTAACGACTAGCATTTGGCATGATCCCTTTGTTGATGTGAAACTCAAGTGGCTGTTATAGCTAAGTTTTCTCATACTTGCATGTCCCGGAGCCCTTTGAAACTTAGGTGGCTTGTCATATCTAATACATCTTGACTACGTTGGATTCAAGTAACATCTATAACATAAACTTTGCAAGAAATAACTGGATCAACCTTGGATTTATGAACACATGTCCAAATCTCTCTTCTTCTTCTTCTTTCTTCTTTTCCAAACATGATAATATCACTCTCCGTTTTGTTCTTCGTATTTTACAGCTATCAGTGCGTGTAATCATGCATGTCTTACAATTGCAATACCGGTCAGCTTCATGGTGGCACACTAAAGCAAAGTTTGGCTTTAGATTTTGAGAACAGGATATCTCAGTGAAACCAGGCATTCGTTGCCATTTTCCTGAGATAAATAAGGGACAGTTGATTCAGAGCACCCAAACAAACAAAAGATCCTTCCTCATATAGCTGAGATTTAGTGAAAAACCAGGGGCCAATGAGATGAAACCATTGCATGCTACAAATAGCTGTGATATAATAAGGTTATGCGGCCGAAATTGCAGGAATTACCCGCAGTGCAACACATTGCCGTATCCATTACACATAAGTGAGGGTAACCTTTTCATGAAAGCTCACCAAATTCAAGTGAAAAGTTACCATGTTTGTATATGACAAAAAAGACATAGAAGAAAGACATGGATTGTGCTTGCTAATGATTCAAGATACTGAGTTGAGAATCAACCTTTGCTATTTGGTTGCTGTCTTGTCTGCTTTGAACATTTTGGCTCTTAAAAAAAATATAAATAATAAGAAAGACATATCATGTCAATCGCTCTTTCTTCTGTGGGTTTGGATTGGTTGAACTTTGTTGGAATAGTGAAAAACATGGGGAACTATCAAAAGCCATGAAGAATTGTACAATTGAAGCTGCTCCAACAACAGAAAGGTCATGGGCCTCATGGCAAACTATGAAAACTTTCTACCAAAGAGAAATGGAGAACTAGGAAATACGATATCATCACGCTTATGGTAGTAACACAACAATGTAAACTTATGAGTGTAAATGATAGCCATGTATGTGTAACTATATTCAATATAGCAACATATATTATTTTTCGGCTGTGGTGATAAAAAATGTATACTAGCAGTAGAAAATCGCAGCGATGGACTGTAATCTTATCTTTCATGCCGGAAAGAATGGAATTTTTTGTGGGAGCTACTCAGTAGTGTAGTTAGCGAACCTATATAGTAAATGGAAGCTAGTTATCTCAGCAATGTGAACCTCGCCTTTTTTCTTCCAAGGAATTAGTCTCACCAGCAACTGGATGTTTTTTTATTTTTTTTGGTGCTTCAGAAATATGATAAGACAATAATTAGTACAGGGTTTAAGCCCCCACATGGGCAACACCAGTTGAGTCATCAGATAACAGTGGGAGCACCACATTTGGTGGTTGCATGAGGTACATAAAAGACTCTCGTTGTTGTTCGTCAAGTTTAGACATTTGGTTGGCGCATAAGTTTCCTTCTCTAAAGACATGTGTAATAGTGGATCTAGTATTTCTAATCAAGAATCTGGCATCCTTAATAAGGCTACTCAGGGGTGCCATAAGATTTCTCTTTGGTTGATCAGCTCCACAGCATCTTTAGAATCCGTCTCAACCAAGACATTTGTATATCCTTAATCCTTTATCACATGCAACTGGATATAAGTAATGCTTATAGGACTTGATTTGGTGTTTTAGCCATTTCAACATTAAAGGAAATAAAGCTAACTGCCTAACTCGACTTGTAAGCTTAACTATTAGAACTTTGTTCATCCATATATATATATGGGGGCTGATCCATTGCTAGCGCTAGCAACTTAAGCGCGATCTGGCCGTCCACGGGCTAGAATGGACGGCCAGATCGCGCGCCACAACAGCAATTTTTTCACCGTTTGCAACATAATGTAGTAGACGGTAAATTATCGTCCGCTACATTATGTAGCGGACGGTGAAAAAAAGGGTGGTCGTGACGCGCGATCTGGCCGTTCATTCTCGCTGGTGGATGGTCAGATCGCGCTAGCAACTTGGGTTAAGTTGCTAGCGCTAGCAATGGATCACACTCGAATGTGAGACTAACATAATTTCATACATGCACCTCAACAATATTTCCTCACATATGAGTCCAACAACCTTTGAAGCTTTATCTAGCGTCGTGCTCTGCCAAAAACTATTGTTCTTTTATGAGCCAGTAACACAAGAGCAAAGCTTAGACCACAACCGAGGCCTCTGATACCATGTTAGGGACATGGCAAGGAGCGTAAGGCAATATACATATGAAAGACCAAGTCCTATTAGTTTAAACTTGTAAGTCAATTTGGATTTATCGTATGTATATATATATATATATATATATATATATATATACATGGATCGTCTTCGTTCACGGAAGAATTATGGTTCACGAAATCACATACACAAACGTTTCGTTCAATGTAGGTTAATGGCATCAAGTAGAAGTCCCAACCATTACCAAAAGGAGAAAAACGGAGATGTTTGCATTCTTGTTCAAACCGCCAAAGTCTGAACTTGATTTGTGGTCGTTGCGCGCGATCTGGCCGTTCATTCTCGCGGGTGGGCTGCCAGATCGCGCTAGCAACTTGGGTTAAGTTGCTAACACTAGTAATGGATCACACTCAAATGTGAGACTAACATAATTTCATACATGCACCTCAACAATCTTTCCTCACATATGAGTCCAACAACCTTTGAAGCTTTATCTAGCGTCGTGCTCTGCCAAAAACTATTGTTCTTTTATGAGTCGGTAACACAAGAGCAAAGCTTAGGCCATAACCGAGGCCTCTGATACCATGTTAGGGACATGGCAAGGAGCGTAAGGCAATATACATATGAAAGACTAAGTCCTATTAGTTTAAACTTGTAAATCAAGTTGGATTTATCGTATATACATGGATTGTCTTCATTCACGAAAGAATGGTTCACGAAATCACATACACAAACATTTCGTTCAATGCATATTAGTGGCATCAAGTAGAAGTCCCAACCATTACCAAAAGGAGAAAAACGGAAGTGTTTGCATTCTTGTTCAAACTGCCAAAGTCTGAACTTGATTTTCATATTTAATGCCAAGGAAAGCGGGTTCGTAACTATGTAGAGGTATCATAAAGGATACAATCCCAAGTCAGATGTCAGATGTACAAATTGGGATACAATGAGGGTGGAGTAAAGCAGAAAGCAAGGCTTCCCAGACAGGCCGTGAGGAGTGATAGTGCTGTGAGGACGAGCTGAGACGAACAGGGTCCACAGTTGACATTCAACAGTCTAAGCTGAGGTCTAAGTCAGGGTCCAACGTCGTGGTCTGATGTTATGTCCACTGTCACGGTCTAATTGTATTTCTTTCTATAAAATTCAATATCTCTGGATTCTAGAGTGAGAAAGTGATTTTTGTCAGAATGAAAATTGTTGTCTAAAATGTAGTCTTAAATATTCTATCTGTAGGCAAATATATGCTTGTGTCGCAGTTGACACGTGTCGTCCCCAAGGAGTGACACATCACCCAAGGGTTTATAAATGCCGATGCTCTTTTGGACTATCGGTTCCCATACTGGCTCAGTCTGTCTGAAAAAGACTGAGCACACAGCGTCGGCATGATCAGAGTAAACCCTTGCCCCAGCCACTGATCCAAGGCCCTTACTGAATCCCACAGAGGTGCGTCAACACTACAAGAAAAATAACTTTTAGCGATGGATTTTTCCGTCGCTAAAAGTGGTATTTTCGTCGCAAAATCTTTTAGCGACGGAATTTTCATTGCTAAAAGTCTGTTGGTGAAAACCCTGTCGCTAAAAGATTAGCGACGTAAATACCGAATCCGTTGGTAAAAGTTATATCTTTACCAACGGATCAAATTATTTTTAGCGACGGAGTATTCCGTCGCTAAAAGTGTTTTCATTTCTTTGTATTTTCTCAAAAAATTAATTAAAAATACTTTTAGTGACAGTATATCGATTCGTTGCTAAAAGTTCGCTGGTTAAAATACAAAATTTTGTTAGAAAAAATTAATATCCAAACCTACTTCTTGTAATTCAACTTAGACAAACATTCAAATCCACACAAAAAACAACTAATAGAAATTTTTATGTTGAAAAAAAAAACCTATTTTAAGTATTTCAATTCAATCAAACAATCCACATTTATAATTTAACCCAAATCGTCCTACAAATGTCACACAACTTTTATATAATACAGCCTAGGTGATAAAATGAATTACAAGGCACAAATTATACATGTTAAGCGAGAGTAGAGAAGCCTCAAGTGACAACGTTGGATAGCTGAACTTCTATTATTGTCAAGTTCCACACCGAAAGAACATCCACATCTATGCTTAACAGTTATGGCCAAACCACCTGCCAGTAAACCTGGGAAGAATTAACAAATAAACAACCATACTTAAGGTAACAGGATCAATGGCAAAATGCATATTAAACAAAATTCATTTGCAAGATCACTTGAAATCTATAAGAAAAATTCAGCTCTTAACAAAATGAATTGTTGAAAGTATAATCTCAACAACCTAATACAATGACTATTTACTATGAAATCTACAAGGAAGAACAAGTCCAAACATATGCATAACCTATGAACACTTCACCAACTGAACCAAGACAGACTATGAATCCATTACAAAAGCCAAAGTGATACTTCGCCCCTTCAACCACATTAACACACGAGATGCTCAAGTACAACCAGCACTAACTTCACCTTTCTTTCCAGGAGTCCATAATTACATATAGAAAACATACAGCTAAAAGGCACAAAGGACTAACCAAAATATAATCTTGATCAAGTATTTGTCTAAGGTTTACCTGCCACTAAAGATGCCAGAATGACTCTGAGAATTGGATTTAAGCTGGGGGAATGAGTAATGGTACCCGCCACTATCTTATGAGTTATTGATGGTGAAAGTCATTGTGAGTTCTTATATTTTGATTCATGCTTAATGTTGACATTTGGGAGCATTTTGATGTGCATTATTTGAATTCAAGTGGCAGCCTTTTGTTTCTTGATGCATTTATTACATTTTTATGAATCTCCATAAAATGCAATAATGTGGCAAGTCACTCAAAGAAGAAAAGTTTAGGGTTCTACACTGCATTATAACTTGTTTGTAGTTTTACCCTGATCATTTGTGATTCTGTGCTCAAATGATTACGTATGGTCAAAAGCATATTTCAATGTCATAAGCAAGTCATTATGTGCTCATACAAATTCCGTAAGCAGATTTAAGATCGGAGCTAGTAACATGCTTAGATGATAAATGCAATTTGTGAACACTAGCTGCAATACACATGTGAAGCGCGACCAAAATGCAAAAGCATATTTTACTATCTAAGAAAGCAGGTTAATGACATTGGTGTAAAATTTTACATGAGACCATTAAACAATATGAACACTCTAATCTGACTTCTCTTTAGAGAAATGATAGAGAGATGTAAAAGTTAAGGTTTTTCTAGAATCATCTACTAAAATCAGTAGCCAGAGGCAGTGGCTTGCGATGGCCGGCGACAATAGAATCGCGCGGTATGGCGGCGATGCAGCAGAGAAGGTGGGTGCGTAGGGGTTGTGGCAGCATGCAGCAGAGGGTTGGGGTGGTTGTGGGGGCGTAGGAGGCGGGCACCAAGGATGAGATGGCGAGCGGTAGAGACGGCCAGGTGGGGGTGGGGGTGCGGCAGGAGAGGGGCGTGGAATTGGGGGTTGGGGGGAATTGGGGGCAAACAGAGAGAGAGAAATAAGGGGGAAGGGTGTGAGCGGCGGGGAGAAAAGAAAGAGAAGGGTAGGGTTTTCTTCAGTTTAATAACTTTTACCGACGGAAAATTCCGTCGCTAAAATCTCCTTATTCCATCGGTAAATGGTTTTTCCCTACGGACTTTTAGCGACAGAATATCCGTCGTTAAAATTGACTTTTAGTGACGAACTTACTTCCGTCTGTAAAAGCTCTTTTTCTTTTAGTGCAAGAGACACGGAAAGAACCTGATAGTGGTGGGGAGGATCCCTATTCCCAGAGAGAACCTAATAGTAGTGCGTCAAGCAGACTACGCAGGATACCTTCCGAAGACCTGCTCCCGTCTCCAAAAGTGACACTGGGATCATCATCCTGGGGGCATCGGCGATCACCAATAACGTGACTACGACGTGGTCACGTACAGCTCAGGCATGCCTAGTGTCATGCAAACCGCCCTAGGTCGAGATAGCTTCTGTGAGAGGGAGCTTATCCTGCTACGAAAGGTCCTCATGCCAGAGCACTACAAGCGGAGCCCCTGGGAATGTTGCACACTCTGGAGAGTGGGTCAAAGCATGTTCCACGTCCAAGGCTGGGGCGCAGAGTGTGGTGAACAAGTGTTGTGCCCGTGGGCACATAACATGAGAATGGTGCACTGGAGCAGGGACGTCAGTCATGGAATGGTGCCAGGGGAACATGACATGAAAGTAACGCACAGGCGTGGTGCCAAGGACACGAGACATAAAAGTGGCGCATGGGCACGATGCTAGGGGCACATGACATGAAAGTGGAATATGGGCACGGTGCCAAAAGCACGAGACTTGAAAGTAGCGCACGGGCGCAACAATAGCTTTCGCGGCAGTAAGCATCGTGCCGGGGCATGACGCATGAACGGTGCACAAGCACATCGACAGCTGTCACAGTAATGGGCGTCATGTCGGGAGCTCGTGACTCATGAACGTGCGTGGCGACGGCTGTCGTAGAGACGGCACACGGGCAAGGGCAATGGGTATCGTGGAGCCGGCATGCGGGCAATATGGGCATCGTGGAAACGGCAAGCAACCGCAGGTGACGACGGGTATCACAGAAACAACGCGCGGGGTATAAGTTTAGGACTTGGTTTAGGACTTGTTATAGATATCGTTACCTGACCAATATCATCCAATGCTAAAAATAATTCGTCTCTCACAGTGCAAGAAATAAAAGTCAAAAGACCCCCGTGTAGCACATAAGTTCCAACAAATTGAAACCATGGGAGGACCGTGGTCCGCCCTTGTCCGAAGGTGGCTCCGTCCATAAATGCCGCAAAGCGAGGCTCTGCCACTTCCAAGAATCAAACGAGAGATAAATGATGTTTTTAAACTTTTTGACGATAGTAAGGTTCATCTCGTTCCCATAAAATGGAACTTTTGGAGCGGGTTTATACTTGATTTATGTCGAAATAACGTATATTTGCGAAGTTAAAAGATACAAACACCTCGGGAAAAAGTCGACCATGCCAAGTTCGGACCTAAAGTCTGTTATGTGGCACCAGCCCAGCCTCTTGTACAATTCAATGCTTACAATTTCAACCGCCTTTCTCAGCAGTTGAGATGCTCACATGTATCAACTCACACTGTGTCAATTTCAACTCACTTGAAACCCCCTCTCTTCCTTTTATCCAGCCTATTCTCGAAGGAAACCCCATCAGATTACACCAGAAAAGCCTGCCACACCAATCCATGAACCCTCCGAGATTCATGGCTCACCAAGAAGAACTTGAATCACACATCAACACCAGCAAGACGCAGTACCCACTAGACCCGAGCAGCTACAAGATCCTGGCCGAAGTCGGCCGCGGCGTGAGTGCCGTCGTCTACAAGGCCGGGTGCCTCCCAGTCAATGCCGCCGCGGTCGCCATCAAGTCCATCGACCTCGACCGCTCGAAAGCCGACTTCAACAACGTCCGCCGCGAGTCCCAGACGATGTCGCTCCTCTCCCACCCCAATATCCTCAAGGCCCACTGTTCGTTCACCGTTGGCCGCCGCCTCTGGGTGGTCATGTCCTTCATGTCCGTAGGCTCCGTACAGTCCATTATCTCGTCCTCTTTCCCCAATGGCCTCCCTGAGCCTTGCATTGGAGTTGTACTCAAAGAAACCCTAACTGCATTGTGCTACCTTCACGACCAAGGCAACCTCCATAGAGACATTAAGGCGGGTAACATCCTAATAGACTCTAATGGGTCCGTTAAGCTCGCGGATTTTGGTGTATCGGCCTCGATTTATGAGTTGAATCCCGTCTACAAGTCGCTCTCCGACATAACGGGAACGCTGTACTGGATGGCGCCGGAGGTGATTCACTCTCAGTCAGGGATTGGCTACGATTTCAAGGCGGATATTTGGTCATTTGGGATCACTGCACTGGAGTTGGCTCGCGGAAGGCCTCCCTTTCTCACCTCCCCTTCTCCAAATCCCTAATCATGAAAGTCACGAGGCGCTTTCGGTTTTCTGATTACGAGGATGGTGCAAATAGTGACAAGAACCGAAAGTTTTAGAAGGCGTTTAAGGACATGGTGGGATTGTGTTTGGAGCAAGATCCGTCTAAAAGGCCGTCCGCGGAGAAACTGCTGAAGCATTCTTTCTTTAGGAGTTGTAACAAGGGCTGTGATTTTCTTGTGAAGAAACTGTTGCAAGGGTTGCCTTCCGTGGAGGAAAGGTTCAAGGAAAAGAAGACTCTGGAGGAAAACTGTAGTGAAGGGTTTTGTTTGGAGGAGAGCGTGGTGAAACAAAGAAGGATCAGTGGGTGGAACTTCAACTTGGAGGGTTTTGAATTAGACCCTGTGTTTCCCAGTGAGAGGTTTGGTATTGAGGATGAAGTTGTGAAGCAAGTGCGGTGTGGGGGTGACATGATAATCAGGGAGAAGGGAGGGGGGGAGTCATCGGACGCATCGAATTCAAGTTCACCGGGACAAGTACTCAACGGCGGTGGTGGTGGGGGTGGCGTTGCTAGGGAAGGAATGGTGGGGAGTTTGGTGGTTTTGAAGAAGAGTTTGGAGGATCAGAGGGAAAACGTGGTGAATATGATTGGTATTTTGGATGGTGGCGGGGTGGAAGAAGGGAGTAATGATTCCAGTTGGGAGATGATCAGCTTGAGAGAAGAGCAGCTGATGCAGGTGATCGATAAGTTGAGGATGGAGCTGGATAATGAGAAGAAGAAGAACTTTGAATTGGGTTTGGAGCTGGAGTTTCTCAAGTTGCAGCTCTCTAGTACATCTGACTAATGAGGTGGTTCTCTGGTAATGTTTCTCTGCTTTTTGTTGGCTTAGCTAGATCAATGGTGTACCATTTTCTTTTTTTCTTAGCTAGATTGTAGATGAAATAGTTATGGCAGGGTTTGGACCATAATCCTGATTTTATTGAATGGGTCGGTAAGAATCCGTTGCACAGCATCCGTTGCACAAATATAATGACAACAAAATAATCGCTATGAATGTTTTGCCGCTCGTCTAACTTGTTAGCAACGGCATTCCAGAACCTGTAGAGTTGACTACTATGGAGGTTTTAATATCTTCTTTTTGGTAAAAAAATTTGGATAAACTTTTCATGAAATTACTCCCATCAATCAAAGGGACAGAAGAAAATTTTGTAGATGGTAAGTTCGACCAAGTTTCTATTGAAAATTTTCTCATCTTCCACCAAAGTCCAATCCATTCAATAGGTATGGCCAGAAGCCCAAGCCCAGAGACTTGGGTAGGCTTTGTTGATTTGGATAGCCCGCGGTTGGTTGCGGATGAGAAGTGACAAACATTTATTTGGTATTTTTCTGCTTCACAGATCATAAGAGGATAACCCAATCCATATGGATAAACGTGTGAGAAGTGAGTCGCCATTTCGCCGAGCGAGGAAAAACAATTAAGAGCGTAGAAGCAATAAATTAGTTAACATGAGTTTGAGAGCGAGGAGCAAGAGTATGAACGGTGGATATTTTGAAAGAATTTAGTGACCTACCCAAAAGATCACCTATGCGGGACAAGCCTTCGCCCAAGATCTGACATGAACGAACACTAGTATATTATCTAGATATAGAGACTACTGCATAGTGTTGACAAAAGCATTGCTCTCACCTTCCAACAATAAAACCCAAAGACAAGAACGGGACCGAAAATATAAAAGAATGTGACCGCTAACATGGTACTCCACCATTTTATCCCTTCTTACGTAATGCTCCTCGGTTTTCTTGAAACATAAAGAAAAAAGGGGGACGAGAGAAGGAAAGAATTTGGACAAGGACCAGAGTCGAAAAGGCATGCATTTTGATCAATCATAAGAGATAAAACAAAGTATAATCTTAGCGTATTTTGGCCAAATATGTAGTACTACTTTTGTTTTTAGTAAAATAGTAAAAATATATACACATAATCGCAACTGAAAGCAATCTCGAGTTACAGAACTTAAAAATTGTACTGAAAAGACATAACATCATAAAATCATACTGTAAAGACAGAAGACTTAACAAATGACCATGAATCTTACAACGCAAAATATATTTTAAAAAAATAAAACAAAGTATGACACCTCACAGATGACATCACGAGCAAGACTCAAAAATGAAACGCACAAGGCACCACAAAAAATTGCAACCAAAATTGGCAGTAAATAGGCAAAGACAAGTTGTTAGAATCAACCGCTCCAGACAGGTAACATCAAACACTAGACATAGAGACCATGACTGATGGGCATATTTGTCGTACATAACTCTTGATTCAAGCAATGATGTGTTCTGCTATCCGGTAATCACTCATACTCGACTCTAAACGATCTTTAGTGGCATTTGTAATGCACACTGTTTTGACCCATTTGTTATAAACTTATCCACGCCTCATATTTGTGGACACAAGGTCAAGTGTTTGTCATGATGCATTTTCTAACGACAAACTGAAGTGTGCGGATTTCAAAGCAGTGCGTCATTATATGAATTCCAAGCCACAAGACCACAGGGGCTTTTTCTCTTTTTGGCTGGTAGTTGTGGGACGCCGACGGTGGTCGCAAGTGACCGTCTGCAGTCGTCGGCGGTAATTGTCGACAGCAGGAGGAGGCTGATGGTCGGCGGCGGCCAGCGGTGGGCAGTGCCAGTGGTGGTGATTGCCAACAGTGGGAGAGTGGTGGTGATGGTAGTCTCAAAATAAAAATCAAAATTAAAAATCAAAAACTCTTTTTTGAAGTTTTTAAAAACAGTCATATTTTAAAAACTAGTTTTAAAAATTGAATGGAAAAAAACTAAATAAAAATCGTGTGTCAAACGTATTTATTTTCTCCAGTTCACAAAATTAGAAAAAAAACTAAAAAATAAGTGTTACCAAACAGAGCCAAAGTTGGCCAACAAGGCTTTGGAGGTAGAGATGTCAAAAGGGCCGGACGGCGCCTGGGCTGGCCCATTTTTGGGCCCGGACTGGCCCTAACCATTAGGGCTTGGGCCAGGCCGAATTATTTTAGAAACGACCCGGACCCGGCCCTAAAATGGCCCTTTTTTGGCCCGGCCTGGTTCCCCCCTCCCCCCTTAATTTTTTTCTTTTTTTTTTTTTTGAAGTCTATTTTATTACATTTTTATTTTTTTGACATTTTGGATCTTTTTAGTTAAATTAATAGTTTTGGAGGTGTTATGAATTCATATGATCAGTATTTTTTTTTTAAATACGCAGTGAAGTATGGGTGTGTAGTGACTGTGATGTGTTTTTTATGATTTCTGAGTGGACTTTCATTTAATGTATTTTACAAAATTTGCTTTATGTTCTACATCACAAGCTAAGAGAATAATTATAAAAAAAAAAATTATCACATTTTCATTTTATATGTATTCTAAACATAAATAAAAATTATGTATAATATGTAATTTAAATTTTTTTTGTTTCAAACCAAAAAAGATGAATTAAATTCTAAATTTAATTTTCATGAAGTGGGTGAAGTGTTAAAGAGTCTTGAAGAATAATCTCATGTTTCTTTAAATGACTACTAAAGAATTTGAATGTAACAAAAAAAGATGTTATTTTATCTTCATCTATATCGTTATTGTTGTTGTTTGATATGTTCTATTTTTCTTTGACATTTCAGGTTTTACACCATATTACTAAAGATATTAAATTTTGTACTTAAAATAGTATGTGGGAGCTAGAACAACTCATTTTTGCACTTAATCCGTGATTAATGGTCAACCAACATCAATTTGTCTTTTTGAAAGGGGGTTAATTCGTGAATAAGTGATTTTATACTCGTGGTTCGTTTACAAAAACTTTGCCCTTTGTTGAAAAAGTCTTTATAACAAGAAATTGAGAAGAAAGGAAGAAATTGGGAAGAAAGGGAAAAATTGGATTGGGCCCGGGCCCGGCCCAAGCCCAGCCCTAAATATTAGGCCTAAGGCCAGGGCTTGGACTAAGCCCATATATCCCAAATTTCAGGCCAACCTAGCCCGTTTTTCATTTGTGAAGCCCGGCCCCGGCCCGTTTTCATTGGAAGCCAGCTGGGCCTAGGCCGAGCCGGCCCAAGTCCGGCCCATTGATATCTCTATTTGGAGAAAAGCAATCAAGATTGTCTCAAAGGACGGGTTTATCATAAGAAAGACCATAGGTCCTGTGCAATCTCTATACCTTGATATACACCAAGTACCATCTCGGTCAAAGCCAGAATTTGGCCAGCAATATATAGTTCACAACTCCAAAACAAAAAATGCCAACAACGGTTGGGTTGCTTCAGCAATCCCAAGGATCTCAATTCAAAATTTTCACCTAAATTCAAATCCTGTCCACCACACTTTGTTAGCAACAAACTTATGTTCTCATTCTATATGTATTCTACACACCGGTTATTGTGCTCTTCAACCCCGACATACGTGCGAGAATCACACAACACTCTCTACCGATTGAATTAAAGCCCTTACGGTCCAGCATTTTTTTTTACAAAAGAAAAATAAAAACTCCCGAACAGAAGATCCATATGGTTCACAATTGTCCCACATCTATTACATGATAGCAAGAGATCCAAAAAACAGGAAAGCTACAGACAGTACAGCAGACAGAAAGTGTGATTGAAGCGGAACACAACCCTTGTCAGTTCTGAGTCCCAAACCTTCAATTATGGGTAGTTCAATGTTACGATGAAAGCCGAGAGGAAAACTTGAATAAACATTGTGTCGCAGCTTCCTGCGTAATATGCTTTTGCAAATCCCTATATCAACGAAGCCACATTTAAATTGGTCAAGGTACAAAGTGGAACAAGTAACATAGTTGATGTTTGAAAATCGAATTTGCCCATATGGTAGTGCTCAACTTGCTCATCATCCACAATCTTATTTGTTAGCAAGAAACTGGATTGCTTAATGCCAAGTCTTTCCATTATAGCATCTAGACTTCCATAAAGATGAGATGTAACAGACTTCATCATCCAAACTCTCTGTTCATTCCTCCATGTCTGGATCGAGCCCCCGGTTGAGAGGACCTCTTGCATATGTTTAGATTGGGATGAGATAAATATCAGTGAGAATAGCATGAAATATGAATTTGAAACCTACAAAAATGAGGAATGAAATTAGTTATAGAATATTCAAGTGATGATATGTCTACTGAAACTATGAACCCAATCACTGTCTAAACCCCTTCTAAATTCTTCATTACTCCAAGAAAAATCTACATGAGTGGAGTAATCATTCGTGCACTTAGGTATGATATCTACTAAATTTGTTACACAAAGCTATGTACCTGGAAGCAAGTAATACAAAGCTAAACAAACAAACTTTAAATTAATGCTAAAAAAAGGAAGAAAACTCAATAATTTGATCTTTACCTCTGGATACAGGGAAATGCCATTCACAAGACAAAGCTGAGGAATGGTAGCTAAGCACCACAGGGGCAAAAAGTAAAAAGGAAAAAATGCAAGTTCCCCGTAGCATATGCTCTGCGGAATTGACATTCTCAATGACCCATATAAGAGGCAGAACCTTGATATACCTACTTCGACCAACCCACATGCCCATCTTGTGCCTTGAACCAAGAAATCATTCAGATTCGTGGTGCCAGCACCCAAGAAGAATGGTCTTGGAGGGTCAAAATATACAGAAGTCCAACCCTTGTAATGTAGGTTAAACCCAGTAAAGTAGTCTTCCACCAAAGAAAAATAACGGAAACCTACCTGCAATTAAAGCAAGATGACAATCAATTAGCGTTAGAAGAAGAAAGTGGGAGAGAGCATAAGCTCTGCTTTAATACCCCTTTTTGGTTGTCGACTTCTGATTTTAGGTTTATCTTTTATAAGATAAAGTTCCGCTCAATGTTCTTCTGTCTTAAAGAACTAATTCTGAGAGACTTCGGCCGATTTTTCTATCTTATTTCAGGTAGACCTGGCAAACGGTTCGACCCGTCGGGTACGGATAAAACCCGGTCGGGTCCGGGTAAAAACGGATCGGGTAATTTATACTCAGGTTTTTCCGGATACGATTTTCTGAGAACCGTACCCTACCCTAGCAGGTAGGGTATTACCCGCGGGTAAATAATTAAAATTCTCATTTTTTTACAATTATTTTTTGGATATTTTTTTCCCTTCATTTATTATTACAAGAACAACCACCATTTTCTTATTAAAATTCTTACAATTATCACTTCACTGATTTCATTTTCGTCACAATTATCTCCACTCTCTTCTTTACTCTCACTCTGTAAGATCCATCACAACAAACAAATATATATCTTCCAAATCAAAAAAAAAATTACCTAAAATCTACAATCTTATACAATATTAACATTAACAATGCCAATTACACAGCACAAAATAGAAAGACAAGATTCAATCTCACTTGTGTTGATTCCACGGATCAAACAATTACATACCAAACAAGTACCAAAAAGTACCAAAAAATATCAAAAAACAAAATCTATTAACAATAAATTTTTTATACGATTTGTGACGGTGGAAGTCGATCTGATTTGTGACGGTGGAAGTCGATCTGTGACCGTGGAAGTAGATCCGTGATGGTGGAAGACCGGAAGTGGCCCGTGGAGGAGGTCATGCCGTCAGCGATGTCACTGTCGATGTGTTAGAGACTGAGAGGAGAAAGGACGGTGGAACCTTCAATCTGCGGCGGCGACGACAGATGTCGGCTTTCCGATCGGCAGCAAAAGAGTGATGTGGTTGAGTGGCCTTAGATAGAGTGAGGGATGAAGGGGTTGACGGTGGTCCTGGTCTCGGTCACCGGTGAATCTCGAGTGAGGGGCTGCGCCGCCTTGAGTCGGCGTGAGATTAAGAGAGAAGATGAAAATGAATGGTTAGAGCTAGGGTAAAAAAAGCATCTCCTTTTATATATAGCCTAAAAACGGGTATGCGGGTAAACTGTATCCGACCCGCATTTACTTGAAAATTACGGGTCGGGTCGGGTTGGGTCAGATTTCGGCGGGTATTGAATATTGGTACCCGTACCCGGTATTTTGGACCGGGTACGGTCTCTTTTTGCCAGGTCTAATTTCAGGTCAAATGTGAAAATTGAAATTAGGACGATAAACAAATAGCAATGACAAATAAAGCTGACTCGAAGAAAAAGGAAATGATATAGAATCAACGAATGGTAACGAATCAGGCCTAGTTGTTTTAATTCCAATATATGAACTTGCCTCTTCACCCCATTTTGTTTGATTCTCATAGGCACAAGAGGCTAACTGTAGGGTCTCTTGTAGAACTTTACTGGAGGAGTCCCCTAAACTGGTGACATTAGCTTTATCTTTTTGACCAAGGGACTTGATAAAATCTTCTGATAGTCCAAAAGTGTGCTCAAGTTCAATGACATCATTACCTGCACATTGAGTTTCAAAGAAAAATTACTGCAGATATAAAGATGGCATATTAACTAGGTAAGCAATCAACTCCATTCTGAATAAATCGACAGTGGCATAATAATTTGATAGAGAAATACCCTCTTGGATAGAAGCGCGATAGAGTGCATCCCTCTTTATGAAAAAGCATGTACCAGACAAACATGGCCCCTTAAGCCCATCAAAACCTCGCCATAATATCTGTAACATAGACATGGAAGTCCAAATATATTAGAGTAAAACATCTGTCTCCCTGCAGACAATATGCCTGGTGCGAACAGTTCGTTATACTTTGAGACCTTGCGTTGAATTAAGGTGATGGAATATTTTAGGGTCTTTATATACCTTAAACGTGCTTCTTAATTGACTGTCGTAGATATCATCCTTGCTAATGTTGTAGAATTTCTGAGGAAACTGAACAAATGCCAGTGAGGGAGACATCTTAGGGTCAAGGTGGAAACACATTGCTTGCCTGGCAGATTTTGGATCATTGCAGTACATGTCACAATCAAGCACTAGAATGTAAGGTGAATTGCTTATGATGCCAGACACTCAGAGCTGCAAGAATGGTTAGCCTTGTTACTGACATGTTTCCTTATATGAATGTGTGTGTGTGTGTGTGGGGGGGGGGGGGGGGGTGTAAGAGAGAGAGAGAGAGAGAGCTACAAGAACATTGAGGGTTCCAGCTTTAAAATGATGAGGATGAGAATGTCTTTTCTCACGAGACACAGAGATAAGGAGAGGCATCTCTGTTTGGTCTCCAACAGAGTCATCATCTATAACCTGCAAGACATTAGAATGTCTAACTTTATGTGGAATGCTATAGGAGCGATGTGGCATAATCTAGTATGTCACTTCTAAATCAAGTAGATTACAAAGCTACCACTGCAAATATCTATAGAGAAACTGTCAAGTGCTAAGCAACCTGAATATCTAAAGAAACTTGCACAAGAATGACATGGGCAGTGGAACTTTGGTGATAAATGGAATATCAAAAGTAAGTGATGGGTATTAAATGATGCATTGTGTGGCATAACTCGCAGTTATCAATCCTAGTCCCTAAGTGCATTGATTCCTTATAAAATTCAAGACAAGGTAATGTTTATTATGGAAAAATCTAGCGCATTGAACAGCCACTACAACTAAGCACATTTACTTTGTGCAACAACGTGCACAATTCAGGAAAAGAAAAAATAGCACGTACAATACAAAAGCTGGGCCATGTGACCAGCCATGTCTCCAACCTAAGACAAAATTCTCAAATAATTGACTCTGCCAATCAGTTCCGTGTCACAATGAAACAAAGAATAGTGGCATAGTACAGATATGAATTCCACTCAAATTGACCAATCATCTCAGTACCTCTTTAGACATTTAACCCAGATTTTTTCAAAGAAGAAAGTCTAGTGAATAAGTGAAGAGTACCTAAAAGGGAAGAATGGGAGCAAACTGTTCAAGGATATCTAGGAGAGAAGAGAAGATTATTTCCAACTAAGAAATCGGTTAGTTAAGAAAATTACCTTGACAGCAGGAGAGTGATCTGGAGTTGGTATGACGCTTTCTTTTTCTCTAATCCTCATCACAAGCTCTGTAAAAACCTCACACCTTTTCTGGGCCACAGTTATCCCAAATTTAGTAATTAATTTCACTTGTACATGCATAGTAACCAGAGTACTTTGAGAAGCAATATATGCGTAAGAAACTTATTTGGAAGGTCCTCCCCAATGTAGCTGAAGACACAACTAGGGCAACACCAGCTTTACGGTCCTGTCTGTCCCTTGCAGGGTGCTACTCAACACTTCATATGACTAGCAGCTGTAGGAAAAACTAAGACCCATTCTCAGAGGCAAAACAAGGGTGGCGCATCGTGATTGGCTGTGTCTAGGCCACAGTGATGAGTTCTTTCCATACTTAACTTTTTTCCCAAATAAAAAGAAAAACACCATTTCCTTTCAAAACTTTGAGCACCCTCTGAGCAGTTAGCTACTTTCTACGAGAAAGATTTGAATACAAAAGCATTGACCTTACTCGTTGGTGTTTACCTTCGTTTGGCCAGTTATATGATAGTTTTGCCTATTACTAACCTAACATCGCTCAAATATCTCTCCTAGGAACTCAAACCTTCAAAGAAGGGGTATAGGGAGGGAGAGAAGTTACCTTAACCTTCTGTTTATCAGCAACAAACTCGGGAATGCTCTTGCAATCCCCATAATCATCCTCTGCCGCAGAAAAATAAGCCTCTGGACACCTAGTCTTAATACCATACCTCCTACAGAAGGTAGCCACCACTTTGCAAATTTCCAAGCCTCTTGCATTGCATGCAAGGTGGCAGAACATCCCCAATCATCGGAAAGATACACGTAAAGCTTCTTGGGTGGGTAGTCCGGCGCCATGGCCGATACTACAGTGTTCATCACCTCCAAAGTTGGCTCCTTAATTGGATCAGCAGTACATACAAAGACGTCGAGGGCTGGAAGTTTTTCATCTTGGGGTAACCTTTCAGGCCAACGATAAGCTTGGTTAAGGAGCCAAATAAAAGAGAGTAACAGCTCAGAAGCAAAGACAAACACATAGGGTTAGATGGGTGCATCTCGTGCTTTGATGGTTCGTAAGACAAAGGAAGCTCTATAGTATACCAGGAACATCAAAGAAACGGAATGGAAGGGGGTATGTGACCTGTTGATGATCAAAAAGAATTTCTGGACATGACAGAGATGGAGAGGAAGAGTGCCATCCATTGCTTCACTCAAGTGTACTACTCCTTCAATTTTTTCTATATAACACGATACCATGAGCTTGAAGGACCTCTCATTTGCTGTATAAAACGATTGGGTTGGCCATTAATTGTGACCCACTAACATAACCTAGCTTCCACGATAGTGATTGGTAAGAATTGCTCCATGTTAGAAGCTTTCAGCAAATGTAAAAAGAGAAAGTAAAATACAATTTTGCCCCAAGGAGTTGACAACGTGGCACTTCCGTCTTTAATTCAATTTCCACATAAAGCTCCAAGGGTGATACTCATACAAGCCAACAGTATATTTGTCATTCAAGTCCTCTTATGTAATTATTTCAATCTTTGCTAGACACTTACTTAAGTTATCAAGTGATTCGCTAAAAATATTCTTAACCTTCAAAAATTAAGTTAAACTTGTATCCAAGTTCTGTGACCCCCAAATGCTCCCTTCTAGGAAAGTTTTTATTTGACAAATAAATAGAATCAAATAAATGGCCATTCTGAAGTGATATTTTTGTAGGATAAACAGAGAGAGAAACATTATGACCTTTTTGTTACAAGTTGATTCCTAGGACGAAGTCAGAACTGCAAAAGTTTGTAATGTTTTATGTATCACACAATTTGACAACTTATATATGTTCCAAACATGAGCTTTTGATAAGTCCTAAAAAGTGCGGCCCAGTGACTTTCTTATAAAAGTCCTCACATGGAGGGAGAAAAAGATAAATATAGTTAATGGTGAGATCAGCAAAATGGGATTGCAGAAGAATCCAAGTATCTAAAAGTTACTCTACTATAGAACCAGCAATAAGAAATTTTCAAACTATGACGGTTCCTTTACTTTCATTTCCAACAGAGCTTGTTACCACTTCACAAGGTTAGCAATAAGTATTCTATGCATATACAAAAATGTTAAGACATGGTCACTCAGGCATTAACTTCATGTTCTCATGAGATACATTGCACTAACAATAAGCATGCATCCACGAGCACATGAATATGCCTAAATGAGATCAGATCACATCAGTGCATGTTCAGAAATCATTCAATTCCGATTGGGATTCCATCATTCTAAGAATAAAGTAAGAAAATACAAGTTTTACATCTTATGATAATGCAAGGACCAAGAGCAGTATTACCTGCATTATGGAACTCTTACCTACTAAAATTACAAGTTCATAATGAGCATCTGCGGCTTTCTAGACCAGCCATCCATCTCAGATGTCGATGAGAACCATCATATACAAAGCACAAACCCGGAAGTCAATGGCAGAGGCTCGAAAAAAACCGAAAGATTAGCCTTGGGCCATTAATGGATTCCCTGAAAAAGCTGCACCACCTGTACCCGCAAAAACACAACCAATCAGCTGTTCCTGGTGTTTTCTGCTTCTTAAATCCAAACTGCTGCACCAACTTCCAGAGAGAGGAGGTGACGTTACACATAGATTTTTGGACATGACGGAACAACAGCTGCAACACATAAGGAACTAGCAAGAATTACAGAATTTCATAGCATTGATCTGGTATTCTAAGTTATTACAATCTAGTTTGGAAAATATCAAACATATCTTGACTTCAAAGTCTAGGTCTATGTATACATACATGTTATGAGAGTGTGTGCGCGCGCGTGTGTGCCTGTTGTGTGTGTGGGCGTGTAATCTATGTGTGTGAAAAATTATATATATGGGAGGTGAGTAGACTTCAGAAGGGCGTCTGCAGCCTAACTCCAACTTAGACAAGTATTGTTTTTTGAAAATCACTAAGTAAAGAAATCCAGAGAGAACAATATGGCATACATGTCAGTGCGCACGTGTACGTGTGTGTATCCGCACGCATGCATGTTAGTTATGTGTGAGAAAAAATATAAATATGGGAAGTGAGTAGCGTCTAAAAGGGCATCTGAAGCCTAAGACTTCCAACTTAGACAAATATTGTCATCGAAAATCACCAAGTTAATATATCCGGGAAAATAAAATTATGTGCACAAGAATGCAACACAAAGTACAGCCAGAATTCAAAATGAAAGATCTTATTCCAGGAACCGCAAGACTTAGGGAGACAAAAGGGATCCACAGAAGATGATAGACGGAGATCTTGAAAAGGAAACAGAAACAGAAACCCAGATCCTTAGCAAAACATTATGGCTACGAAACATGTCCACCTCGACCTGAATGACAGGCACATTTCATGTAATGGAAGAGTGAAAGCTACACTGTCTAACCTGCAATGATGGTACATGTGTGTTATAACTACCACTCCACAATTGTGCATTCTTATCAACCAAAGCGCCAGGACGTGTCACTCGCCAGGAAAGCTAGACTAGATTGTGGCTAGTCGTCTCAAAGTACCCTGCAAGATGAGTCACGTGCGGGCACAACTCAGAAAAACAAGTTGCTCTTTGCATTCCAATTAGCGCATCAAACTCCCTGGAAAGCCCCAACGGGCTGTACAAGGCTTTTCAGCAGATGAAGTTTAAGTGAGCAGTTGAAATGCAACTGTAACAAAAATCACTGTCTAGTTTATTTACACTCCAAATCCAGGATCAAACTACTGTGCTCTAACTAAAGAGTCTGCAGAAGAATATAATACCAGACACTGTCAAAGTGTATAATTTCAGGCCAGGTCATTCAAAAGTTTCCATCTCTGTTGCAGGATAAGAGTAGACTATTCTTAAGATCGTGGGTCTGTTTTCCATTCTCCATGCAGGCAGTTCACCATAGAGATGGTGGTAATTGTAAACCAACACAGATTAGCATTAATACAAACAGTTATCATCACATTATTTACGTCTTTACCCTTTTTAAGAAACCTAAACCCAATTCTGATTCTCTATCTATAGTATTTACATCATGAATGAAGTAACATATAGGTACAAAAAAAAACAGAAGTTTAAAGCTCAGTCATTGGCTTGATCCTCACCTGAACAGCTTGAGGTGCTACTCCGTGATCCATCTAGCCCATAGGTACTTTATCCTTCTCCTTTGCATACTTCCGGTGAGACATAAATTCCTGAAACTGCTCTGCTTTCTGTTTCATTTCCAGTATCATCTGATCAGTCTCCTCGCGTATCTGCCTAGGCAAATACACCTCCAGATAATCAAACCATTCCCCCAATGTCATCTTCTCCAAATCCGGCCCCTCCCTGTCCTTACCCCGAGATTTTGTGGCCATTTCTTCACAAGCTTCTTGCCCTAAATCCAACCCCTTGCCCACCTCCACATCTCTCAAAACATCAACCTGGAGCACCTCACAAGCTTCTTGCCCTAAACCCAACCTCTTCCCGACCTCCTCTTCCATAATATCAACCTGAGCTGCATCGGATTCCATGATCCCTAAATATGACCCGTTCCCAACTTCCTCCTTTTTCAGAACATCAATCTGGATCGTGTCAAAACCTTCTCGCCCTGAAGTCAACCCCTCCAGAACTTCGTCTACCAAACACCTGTTTTCACCATTCTCTAACGTCTCATTCCCCACTATCTTCTTGCTTCTATTACCCCCTTGCGTCCTTCTATCTCCAACCGACACCAAAGTATCCGGTTCCTTAGGATTGCCCCTTTTTATAATCAACCCCTCCGGCATCCCCAAATTTTCTTCCTTTCTAGAGCTCCGGGTTCTCCTCGTACTCACTTGCGGCCCCTTTCTCAGCTCAATGAATCCCACATTGTCCGTCCCCTCTACCTTCTCAACGTCTTCAAGTTCACTCTTCAAAGCCCTATCTTTCCTCGGTCGCCCTCGCCCATATCGTTTCCCTGCCGCTACCTCCACCACCGCCTTACCTCCACCCTTCTCTAACCCTAACTCTAAGTCGTTACTCTCACTAACCAGCGCCAAATTTCTACCTCTCCGGCTCCGACTTTCTGCTGCCGCTTCCGCATTGCTTCCCAGTGCTCCACGCGTCTCTAACCCTAACTCGCCATTCTCACGTTTTGCACCCAAATTCGCCTTGGCAATACGTCTCCGGCCCCGACTTGCTGCCACCACCACCGCCGCGGTATTACTTTCCAAGTTTCCACCCTTATCTAGCTTTAACTCCGACTCCTCGTTCTCACTAATTACACCCAAATCTGCCTTTGCATTGCCTCTCCTGCTCCGATTTACCGCACTGGTGCCCTCAGCCCCCGCCCCCCGCCTTCTAGGGTTCCGCCGCAACCCGAAATCCCCCTCGGTGTGGATTCTGACCCCAATCGCTGTGAGCTCGCCGATCTTGATGGTGTCGCCGTCGCCCAGACCGGCCGGCGAGGACGGAGGGAGAGTGGCGCCGTTCAAGACGGTGCCGTTTGAGG
Source organism: Escallonia herrerae (assembly GCA_033070095.1). NCBI lineage: Eukaryota > Viridiplantae > Streptophyta > Magnoliopsida > Escalloniales > Escalloniaceae > Escallonia > Escallonia herrerae. Next base: position 1,015,996 of record JAVXUP010000006.1, read on the forward strand.
AGCCGAGGTCCCAGACGACCCATCGGCCCGACTCGTACCCGATCGTGAGGTGCTTGGAGGAGATTCCGGCGTCCTTGATGGCGATCGTGTTGCCTCGGGCGACCCGGCCGATTCGGATCAAGGATCCGGGTCGGGACTCCAGGACTTCGCCCTCTCTCGGGCCTTTCTCGATGGTTAGCTTCAGGCTCGAGCCTTCTTCCATTTTGAGCAGACGCTTTTGCAGAGTGAAAAATGGGGGGAGTCGAGGGCTTTGAAATTTGAAATGTTTTCCAGGTGCCGTTGAGAGGGAGAAAAGCTTCAAAAAGTAAACGTCGTGATATAACTGACCGGCAACGAGATGAGAAATTTTTAAATAAGACTTCATCCGTCTGATTTTTTTACAATTAAAAAAATATACATATAAATATCATTTTTATATTTACTCTCTTATTGCGTTGTTTACTTCTACTTTTCTCTGCACCTGTAATCTTCTACCGATTAATTTTCTTTTTTTCAACATTTTCTCTTTCTTCCTGATATAATGCAAATATAACTTTCAATAATTGAGGAATACCCGACAATCTCAGTCAAACTGGGAGATCAATAATTATCTTATCAGAGATCGTGACATGATCCTTGAGGATCCTAATGCGATCCTAACACATTTGGCCCACGACCTAGTCCTACTAGGAGTCTTCTCCTATAGCTATATAAATGGGTCTATCCCTCCAGGTATAGGACAATTACAGAATATATGTTTTTCAGAGTTACTATTTTGTAGTTGCGCTCTGACTTAAGCATTTGAGAGTTCTCCGCCAGGAACCTCACCCGGCGGACACTCGTTTTTTGTCTTGCAGGTTATCGGTTCAGGCTCGGGCTCCGAAATATACGCGGAGCATATTTTTAGCAGCAACAGATCGGCGCCATCCGTGGGACTCGCCAGCCTAACCAATCGACCTCAAGAAAACTTAACACAATCGTTTTGCAAGCGGTCGACGGCAACGCATCGGAAGCACCGCCACAACCATTGGTCTTAACGTCGCCATCTCACCATCCGACTCCTGAACATTGGTCCTATCGTCACGCCGGCCAAGTCAACATCGTTGATACCAACAAGCAACTCCGTCCGCAGCTAGCGAAGCCGCCGTCAAGTATCTGGTATCATCTTCATCGCCGAAGCAATAAGTTTCAACGCCGTTTTTGTCGCCGATTGCGACTCTAGGCCAGCGTTGACCTCGGCTCGCAGTGGTACCAGCTGGTGCCGTCACCGCCACGACAGGCAGCGCGGTCGCCCCCACACTATGGGGATCCCCAGCTCCTACTTCGGCCACGCTCACGCCACCAAAGCCACTGGCGATGAGAAGCTGCTGGAACCAACATCACTGAAGAACACAGCGGAGCAGTGGGCACCATAAACCGCCGGCCACCGCCGTGAAGTGGCCGAAGCAAATACAACATCTCAACAAAAAAAAAGGAAGAGACCAGGAAGACGTCAAGCCATTATTGATCGACGCAAACCGTCGCAGCTAGTGCAAGCTCCAATCGGTGATTATCTGCCACAAGCCGCGAAAGCCATCAGCATCACCACCGTGACAGGCCCTCCATCACCGCCGAAGTAACAGTGACATAGCCAGTTGCCCAAATCTGTGACCATAACCAGATCGACAACCTCTAGGCGATCCACCACTGTGACTAGCGGCAGCGCTATCGGCATCATCACCACCATCACCGACGTCGTGTCGCCGTCTCACCGCCACCCATTCATCCAGTCTACGCCAGCAGCGACGTCGCCACGCTACCGCCGCACCAGCCCCAATCGGCACCTCCATCTAGCAATACATCAGCCGGTGGATCTTTCGCCACCAGAACAACTCATCGCCGCTCCTTCTTTGTTTGACGTAGGCGATGTCACCTGACCGACAGTAGCAGCAGCCGTGCTTCTGTTAATAAGGGAAAAGGGGGCAGACAAGAAACAAAAAGTCAAATTCTCTCTTTACATCAACCCCCACAAATATGCATATTTGGATTTTAGACCTGCAAGGTCTTACTTATCTGAAATATGCCGTAATGTTTAAAAGCATCAAGTCTTTCACCTACAAAAAGGCATATTCATACTTAAGACCCAAAGGGTCTTATTTATTCCACTTAAGCCGCATGCTTTTTAAAGCATTAGGCTTTTATCCCGTCAAAAAAGCATATTTATATTTAAGACCCAAAAGTTTCATTAATTTGGGTTATGCCATATTTGTTGAAAGTATGAAGCTTTTAACTTAAGGAAAATGTGTATTTAGACTTAAGACCAACAAGGCCTTATTCATTATACATAGACCACATTAAGGCATTATACTTTGTATGTATAAAATATGCATATTTATGCTTTAGACCCCAAGGTCTTATCTATTTGACATATGCCACGAATCCCTCAAGCATTGAGCTTTTTATAACGCATATTTGGAAAGAAAACCTACAGAGTCTCATTAATTTGCGTATGCTACCGCTCTTTAAAGTATGCGCACATGTTTTTATTTTGTGGCCCGTCGTTAAAAATTAAGCGACTACGATTGAAGGGGTTGGCAAGCCTCCTAGAGGCTACTTCTCCTACGCGTTCTGTATTACCTAGATGCAAGCACAAGTCACAAGTCAGGGCTCCCGATTTTCATAACTTTTGTAAGCTCACTTGCGACACGCAGTGCAGCGCACCGTGTCGGCTAACCGACAAAACCCTAATGGGTCCACGGTGTTGAACACTGTTCTTAATTCTATGTTAAAAATATAGTTGCATTTTTATATGCTTTGTTGCTTCAAAGGCTATTTTTTCAGTCGCGTACTTTTATTTCTTGCAAGGGTTTAAACTATGCCTGCGAGCATCAACAGTGACGCATAAACCACTTCATAAGCAAGGAACAAATTCACAGCACCCTGCGACTTGAAGTCGTGTTTAGGGTTTTCTGCTGCAGCATCTTGCCGACTCAGTATTTCTTCTCTTGTGATATATCCGGTCATACAGTGATCGACTATGAACGGTCAAATATTCACCAGCGCATGCTACCAACGCATCTAGTGGGTCAGAGCACTTCCCCAATAACGTCACTAATATGCTGGTACAACTGCAAGCTCATGCAACCAAATAAACTGAATCTAGTTGTTTCTCAGTATATCGAAAAATTGCGACAGCTTCTCTACTGATCATCAGTGACATCTTTCTCAGACGGACTCCGCGCTCATCCAATCAAGTAGGTAGATATGGTCTTCTATATTGCTTCCACAAGGTCTTCTTGCGACCAGGCGCTACATATAGACTAAAAAGCTATCTTTATATATCCATGTCTTCTCAAATGCGGGGGGGGGGGGGGGGGGGGCTTTATATTTTATGAGATCATTCTTATACAAGCTTAATGCCTTGTGTCTTATCAGACAGAGAGGTTCGTCACAGTGACCATATTACAGGCTCCATGACCCTTGCCGTTTTATTTGGCACCGCGAAAACAAGGACAAAAACTCCAAACCTCCGAGGGTGCGTACAACGAGAACATTAAGTTCCGTCAAACCCCCGAGAATATATTCATGAGCATTGTGCTCCATCTGCCTCCGAGGGCGCGTATGATGAGAACTCTAAAGTTTCGTCAAACCCTCGAGGGTATTTTCATGAGCCTTAAGCTCCATCCGCCCTCGAGGGCGTGTATGACGAGAATTCTTAAATTCCGTCAAACCCTCGAGGGTATCTGCAAGAGCTCCGTGCTCCATCCGACCCCGAGGGCGTGTACGACGAGAACTCTAAAGTTCCGTCAAACCCTCGCGGGTATTTTTCATGAGCTTTAAGCTCTATCTGCCCCAAGGGCATGTATGACAGAAACTCTTAAATTCCGTCAAACCCTCGAGGGTAATTACATAAGCTCCGTGCTCCACCAGCCCTCTAGGGCGGTCCCTCGAGGGACGAACACCCCAAGGGTGACAGGATAGAGCCCGAGTTCTATCCGAACGGTTTAGCTACAGTTCTAACCCGTGAAACGGCAAAGGACTATGGGACTTCATCCCCCCCCCACCATTATTTGTCAATTCAAAACCCAGCCAAACGTGAGTGCGAGGCTTCTTTGCCAGCTCTTAGCTGATGATAAGAGTTCGCGACAAAGTAAAACGCAAGCATGATGTGGTCGGCTCGAGCTCAAGAACACACACTTGCACAAAAGGAACACCCTCCAAAGGAGAGGTGACCCCTCGAGAGGACATTCAAACACTTAGCACATGCAACAACTTGCATGCACAGCTTTGTGTCCTCTCTCGAAAGAGGCTACCATGGGGCACAGCCTCTAAAGGATCTCAAGATCCCATGATTCGTCTTTCTAATGATGATTCCAAATAGCCTACTCAGGCAACATTCTAAGACTTAGCTCTCGAGAACTAAGGTTCTAGCGCCCTACTTGGGCAAAGTTTCAAGGCTTAAGCTTCCGCTTAGGTCGGAGCACATGGAAGAGAGAAAAATTGTTACCCCTACAAGTGGATGAGAATCACTTACAAATCTGATGCGTGTCTCGAGACACCAGATATAAACTTTCTCAGCCCAACATTTTAGCTAAGGAAGTGGGGGGGCTTATGATATAACTCAAATATAACTTCCAATAATTGGAGAATACCCGGCAATCTCAGTCAAACTGGGAGATCAATAATTATCTTATCAGATATTGTGACGTGATCCTCGAGGATCCTAACACATCTGGCCCACGGCCCAGTCCTACTAGAAGTCTTCTCCTACAGATATATAAAGGGGTCTATCCCTCCAGGTACGGGACAATTACACAATTCATATTTTTTCAGAGTTACTATTCTGTACTTGCGCTCTGACTTAAGTATCGAAGAGTTCTCCGCCGGGAACCCCACCCGGCGATCACTCATTTTTTGTCTTGCAGGTCATCGGTTCAGGCTCGGGTTTTGGAATATACGCGGAGCACATTTTTAGCAGCAACACTTCCCTCTCTCGGAATAGAACGAAAAACTGACTCGTATCTTAAATAAGCGTGCAAGTTGAAGAGAGTTATTCTTGCATTTCAAATTTATTTGTTTGTTAAAGCCAGTTAATCTTGGAAGGAGTTGCTCAGCAAATTCTTTGATGGTCCAGATTAGTGGACTGTTTATATTTTTTTAAGGGTTGGATTGGAAGGAGCAATTCCTCTCAAAAGCTCAGAAAGAAATTTTGATGGAATGTGATGCTTTAATTTAAACTAGCAGATTAATTACTCATGCAACATTTTAGAAACTTTGATAAGTACTTCTGGGTTGGGTTATTCAAACGAGCGAATGAAGATTCATAATGGCATCTATGCGCAAGATACAAGAATTGTGGTGTGATTTTCGACAGGCACAACCAACTTGTTGTCTTTCAAAATGCTAAGTCATTCATTCTTGAAGTAAATTCTATTTGAAATCGACTAATATTAAAGACAAAAAACACAAGTTAATCCCAAAAGGTGCATTTTATGCAATTACATAATTTTTTTAGGGCTAATTACACCTATGTCCCTGAGGTTTGGGGGTAATTACAGTCAAGGACACAAAGTTTCAAAATGTAACATTCCGTGACCAAACGTGTTTCAAATGTATCAGCCGTGTCCATCCGTTAGGGTTCCGTCCAAAAAGTATATTTTTTTGCTGATGTCATCAATACATATTTTTAAAATGACGATACTACCCCTTTTTAAATTAAGAATTCAAGCCTTAATTAAAGATTAGGGTTTTAAAACCCAAAATTAGGGTTTTGTTGAAACCCTAATTTGCAAATTAGGGTTTTCCCAAAACCCTAATTTCCAAATTAGGTCTAATCCCTCCCTACCTGCAGCCCCTTCCCTCCCCGCCGGCAGCCCCTTCCCTCCCCGCCGGCAGTCCCATTCCCTCACCCCGACAGCCTCTTCCCTCCCCGCCAACAGCCCCTTCCCTCACCCCGGCAGCCTCTTCCCTCCCCGCCGGCAGTCCCCTTCCCCGCCGACAGCCCCTTCCCTCACCCCGGCAACCTCTTCACTCCCCGCCGGCAGTCCCCTTCCCCACCGACAGCCCCTTCCCTCACCCCGGCAACCTCTTCCTCCCCGCCGGCAGTCCCCTTCCCCCCCGGCAGCCCCCTTCTCCCACCCCGGCAGCCCCCTTCTCCTCCGGCAGTCCCTTCTGTTATTCGCCGAACAAAGCAGATCCACCACCGGCGACGTCGCCGTCGCTCTTCCCCTCCATCTCTTCTCTTCTCCCCCGCAGCAGGGGTGTGGCGATTGGGGGCTGTCCTTGACCCCGTTCCGTTCATGCAGAAATGACAGAAATGGGGTTAGGGGCGGGGGGTGGGGGCGCGGGGGTGTGTGTGTGTATGGGTGCTGGGTGTGGGGAGAGAAAGAATAATCAGTAAATTAATTGGGTAATTTATTTTAAAGTCAGGGGTAATAAAGTCATTTTGTTTAAACCGTTAGAATTTTTAGGGTTCCGTTTATCAACGGACATAAGTGTTACATTTTGAAACTTTGTGTCCTCGAGTGTAATTACCCCCAAACCTCAGGGACATAGGTGTAATTAGCCCTTTTTTTTAACTGTTCAAACACATTTACAAGAATTGCTTGCCATTAACGGCCAAATTTTATCTGTTCATACTTCACCAACGGCCAGTTACTCTCACTCGATGGTTAGGTAGTCATACACATCTATACTATATGTATTCGGATTCAATTAATAGGTTCTAAACCTTTAATCTTTTTTTAAAAAAAACTTTTATAAAATACAACTAAAAATGTGTTAAACAACAAGTAATCTTCAATCCAATGACCTCTAATCGTCCCGTCCTCACTTTATAATTATTTGATTTTTACTAGTAAATACTTGTAAGCATGTAAAATTAGACTATCTGCGCATCCATTTGTCAAAGGCTAGCTCAGCAATTAGGACTGTAGTAAATTTTACCCAGAAGAAATGGTGGAAGAGGCAAAACTTGATGAATCTTCTCCAGTAGAAATGGGAGTTGCTGTAAGATGATGCCTACCACCTGCTTGTAGAAATGTACAAAAGGCTGCACGTGTTTGAAAATGCAAAAATGCAAAATAGTAGTGCCTTGAACCCTTCTGTTTGTTTTCCTTCTCGTTCTTTTGCGGAGTGTTGAAACGATTACAACAATTATTGTGCTACCACGTAACACGTAATGGGTTCGAAAACATACCGTACGAAGTCTCCGAAAATTCCGACGTAGGATCCTTGTTGTTACGAGCCTCCAACACGCTTGATCTTTTTCGCAGGTACGAAAACGGCTACTAGAGTCGAGTTCTTCGTCCACGAACCAAATCCTAGAGCTTGGTGATTGCTCTAGAGAGAGGGTTATTACTATTGACTTATGATTTATTGGGATATCTCTAGCCTTTATATAGAGATACAATTAGAGACTGGCTTTACCTCCAACTCTTAGGAGATAAAGATTGTATTTATCTCAAACACTTAAGAGATAAATATTCTCTAAATAACTGTATTTATCCAAACTAACAAATACACATTATCTGTTAGTGGGCGGATAATGGGTCCACTGACCCAATTTATTAACAGCTCCCACTCGCCCACACACAGGGCAAATAAATCGTACAGTCCCTCTTATCTCTCGTCCACTCATCTCCTCATACAGGAAATGGAACGTGCGACCTACGAGAAAGGATGTCCAGTTGAGGAGTATTGTATTAAGTTATCACCAAACTAACACAATACATCACTCTAAAAAAATCTCGTATGTACCCCAGATAGTTCAACTACACCAGATTAAACACTCTCAAATCCCTCATAGTGAGCAGTGTTAAACCTCTCATATGTTATGTATTCATGACTCATATCGAAACGAAAATCGACAAAGTCGCCCGGGCTATGAATCACACAACATGATGTAATATTGAACTTTCTTCCCAAAGCCCTCATGTCATTCCAATTAGACCCAACCGCTTTCCTAGACATGCCCCGCGAGACCGCATCATCCATGATCCAAGGGTACATGCTAAAGTAGCGACATTGAGTATCCTCTTCATGACATAGTCTAAGGTGAAAAGGGTACCATATAGGATCAAAAATTTCGATCCAAGTGGCTCACACAGTGACGAAGCAGGGATTCATTCGTCACTCCCACTGTCGGTCTGCATTTAGCACATGCAGTATAGGGCGTGTCACATAAATGTATAATAAAATACGCCATACGAATCTAAGTCTAGTCGCTGTACAAGCGCCTAACCTGAGTTTTTCAGCCCAGTCACTCTCATAGTGCCTGCCTGAAATCTCACATTCGGCTGTAAACAGGCTACATAGAGTTGTGGAGATACTCTATGATCGACCTACATTTATTAGGTCTCATCTTAGCTCCAACTAAGGCGACATGTTTGCTTTATAAGCTGTATCATCTTATTCGCCCACTTGGCGCTTAAGACAATTATGTCTCATCTTGCTCGCTATCTTAGCGCCAAGGTGAATTACCCGTGTGAGTGGGTCAATTCGAGCCTGGTGACACTCTCAACAAGGATGTATATGTAATCACAAAGATTATCCATTCATTCCAAAATAAACTCAAATCAAGGAACAAAAAATTTAATGTAATAAATAATGTCAAGTACATAAGATGCCATAAACATATCAAAACCTACGTAGTCCCATACTCCTAATGTGAGAAAGGAAAACATCTCTAGCAATAGGCTTGGTCAAAGGATCAGCCACCATTCTGCCAGTAGGTATATGTTTCATGGTCACCTCTCCTTGCGCAACTAAAGTTCTAATGAAGTGATAACGAAAGCCTATGTGTTTGATATTTGGGGTCCGTTACAAAATCTAGGGTAGCTGTATTGACACAGTGAACAGTGACAGACTCATCTGCATGAGCTGTAACCCCTAGAGCCTGTAAGAATGACCTCAACCAAACAGTTCCTGGACTGCTGCTGAACAAGCAACATACTCCGACTCTATCGTGGATAGGGCGATGCAAGACTTTTTCTTGCTGTACCAAGAGATAGCTCCACTTGAAGTGGATATGCGCTCATCTCTATCAGCGCCCCAATCAGCATCGTTGTATACTCTCAATCTCAAGTCTCCACCATGATAGCACAGGACGAGATCAGCGGTTCCACGTAAGTATCGAAGAATCCTCTTCACCGCATTCCAATGAGCGGGTCCAGGATTACTCTGATAACGACTCACCATTCCAACGGCAAAGCAGATGTCTGGACGCGTACACAACATAGCGTACATCAGACTTCCTACTGCAGCCGCGTAAGGCACTTTGGACATCCGATTCTTTTCCTCATCATTCTTTGGGCATTGGTCTGTTGTTAAAGTACACGCCTTGTCCATTGGAGTGTCTATGGGTTTTGAGTTATGCATACAGAATCGTTCAATGACCTTCTTGATATATGTCTCTTGAGACAAACCGAGAAGTCTCTTTGGACGATCACGTATGATTTTAACCCCGAGCACATAATTAGCTTCTCCCATGTCCTTCATCTCAAAAGTTGAGGACAACCACTGCTTAGTGGCGACAATGGAACTCATGTCATTCCCAGCTAAAAGAATGTCATCCACATACAAAGAAAGGATCAGAATATTTTTCTTGGATCGTTTTACGTAAACGCAATGGTCTTGTTCAATCATTTCAAAACCTATAGAGGTAATGGCATGATGAAACCTAAAGTACCACTGCCTAGACGATTGTTTGAGACCATATATAGAACGTTTGAGCCGGCAAACTTTGCGCTCATGTCCCTTGACTTCAAAACCCTCAGGTTGAGCCATATAAATCTCTTCGTCTAGTTCTCCATTGAGAAACGCAGTCTTAACATCCATATGAAAAAGTTCTAAATCCTGCTGGGCGACAATAGCTAGGATCAGGCGAATTGAAGCAAATCTCACCACTGGGGAGAAAGTGTCTTCATAGTCCACACCCCGCAGTTGGGTATAGCCTTTCGCCACAAGACGTGCCTTATACTTGTCAATTGACCCATCTGCCTTGCGCTTGACTTTTAAAACCCACTTGTTTCCAACAGTCTTGCGCCCTGGCGGAAGGTCAACCAACTCCCAGACCTGATTCTTCTCCATTGAGCTCAACTCATCTTTCATTGCAGCCATCCACTCATTACTAGCAGGTGAAGATAAGGCTTCTTCCATAGAAGTGGGCTCATCTTCATCAGTTGGAGTGCACATAAGAATTTCACCGTCAATCTCAAAACGACGACGTGGAACTCTTCCTCGTGCACCTCTACGCAGTTGAGAATCTTGTTGACCTAATGGTCCTGATGGTGTGCTCCCACTGTCTAGGATGCTCCCACTAGGTTGAAGATCACTTATACTATCTTCAGCGACAACAGGATGAGGAACTAATCCCCCACCTTCGCTTGGAGATGGTAAAGTGGCTTCAACTTCCTCTAACTCATAGAGGTCAAGATTCTTACTTGCGTCTCCAATGCTAGGAAAATCATTCTCTATGAAATCGACATCGAGACTCTATTTCAGTCTTTCCACCATTTGGATGTTCACCATACATCACATAGCCTTTAGAGTTTTCAGAATACCTAAAGAAGATACTCTTTTTAGCTCTAGGCCCTAGTTTCCCATACTTATGAGAAATACTGTGAACATAACCTGCTGAGCCCCATGGGCGCAAGTTATCCAAATTTGGCTTTTGGCCATTCCAAAGCTCATATGGGGTGGACTTGACTGATTGTGAAGGCACTCGATTAAGTATATAGGCTGCAGTCAAAAGAGCATCCCCCAAAAAGATATTGGGAGGTTTGCTTGTGCCATCATAGACCTAACCATGTCTAACAATGTTTTATTCCTTCTTTCTGCAACGCCATTTTGTTGTGGAGTATTAGGAATAGTAAGTTGCATGCGTATCCCTTTTTCCTCACAAAACTTCTTGAAGTGATCTGACAAATATTCGCGTCCTCGGTCAGTGCGAAGAGTTTTTAAATTCTTCTCTTTCTGATTCTCAACCTCAGCTACAAAGCGTTTGAAACAGTCCAAAGCTTCATAGCGGTGAGATATCAGATACACATAACCATATCGCGTATAATCGTCTATCAGTGTAAGGAAATAAGAGGCGCCATGGCGTGCCTTTACACTCATAGGTCCGCATATGTCAGAGTGAACTAGCTCAAGTGGTTGAGTTGCTCTCACAGCCTTTCCAAAAGGCTTCCTGCATGCTTTACCGACCAAACAAGCCTCACAAGTTTGTAGATTGACTCTTGCGAGTGGGCCCAAAAGGCCTTCTCTAGCCAAACGAGTCATCCTATCTTGGCCTATGTGGCCCAGTCTTGCATGCCAGGTGGTAGAATCATTCACAATATTATCATTCACAACATAAGAATAAGAGGACTGAGAATCATTTAAATCCAATTGAAAAAGACTATCCATGCGAAAACCATGTCCGAACAAAACATCATCCAAAAAGATGTCCAACTTATTACCCTTAAAAATAAAGGAAAAACCACTGTCTAATAAAGCAGTAACTGAAAGTAGATTAAGCCGAACAGTGGGTGCATATCGCACATCCTCAAGAATCAATGTGCGCCCAGTGCGCAACTTGAGCTGGTAAGAACCAACCCCTAGCACCTCTTCGGAGCTATTGTTTCCCATGAAGATATGTTTGCTACCTGCTGGAATCCGGTGATAATCTACGAACCCCTCTCGATCACGTGCTACATGTTTTGTTGCACCTGTATCCACAAACCACACAGGTTGGGAATGAGCAACCATCACATGTGAGGAAACATATAACTGAGAGAGAGATTCTGAAAGTACCTTCTTCGGCTCAGTGCAATCACGAGCGAAGTGTCCTTTCTGTTGACAGTTGAAGCATTTAACTTTAGACAGATCCTTTTTCCCACCACGTTTTCCTCTCTTGCGTTTCTTCATTTTTCCTTCCTTTGGCGCAGAAGTGCTAGCCTCGCCTTTCTTACCTTTCTTACTTTGTCTTCCGCGCTTGCCATTTGCATTGCGCGATCCCCCTTGGGCGACATAAGCAAGGGTCTTGTCAGCATCTCGAGTCTCGTCCTCAAGGATGACATGCTGTGAAACATCAGAAAAGTTCTTGATGTTTTCACTGTGAGTCAATATCTGTTTCATATTGGCCCATGAGGCAGGAAGGGACCTTATGACAGCTCTGACTTGCTGCTCATCTGTGAGCGCATGGCCAGCATCCCTCAGCTTACCAATCATATTGGACATCATCCTTAGATGTTCACTCATGGTATGTTTAGGGTCTTTTGTGTACTCCTCAAACTTAATCACAAGGCTACGAAGCCGCGTAGTTGAGGTTCCACCAAAAGAGAACTTGAGCTGCTCCCATAAAGCTTTGCAAGTTGGAAGTTCATCATACTGCCCGATTAGATCATTTTGCAAGCTGCTCAACAAGGTATAGCGCGCACTACGATCTTTCTGATTCCATTTCTGGTAGGCAGTGTGGTCTATTAGGGGTTGCGCCTCAGTTGGCGCGACCATCTCTTTGGTCAAGTGCTCCTCGAGCTCTTGTTCGTTCAGCATGAATTTCATCTTTTTGTGCCAAACGTCATAATTGTCTCCGTTAAGTTTCTCACCCTTAACGAGATCAGCTATGACATTCTTGGTGGCCATTATATTCACTACATTAGATTGCGCAAGGAAAAGACATTAATTATACATCCTTCTATTTATTTCAAAAAATTCAAATGAAAAACATAATCCTTCCTCACATCATGAAATCAAAAATTTGCTAAGCTCGTAATCATCTCCCATGTATGTGAGTTGGGAAAAATATTTTTCAAGTAATTTTTCGCAATAAATTTCATCATTATATAAGCCACAATATAATAAATCATCCACATGATAATTTAGAATAATATAAAATTGCACCATGCAATAAAGTGTGCAAGGACTCCATTGAGCCTCATTGGCATTCTAATAACTTATGCTAAGAAAATTCTGACTTGAATAATGTGCGTGCGAAATTACATCCCCGTACAAGGCTTTCTAGAAATATACAGGGAAATAGTAGAATACAACATCTTTGAGAATCCTACTACAAACTACTCCAATAAAACAAATGGAGATGCCGCACAGCACATTATTCTCAAAAGAATTTTCTTAAAACAAGAGTAAACACATAAACATAAGTTTCTTTAGAATGCCAATCTAGTATCCATCCATTTAACCTAAAACTAGCATGCTCAAATAACAAGTTAAAGGGTAATAAAATGGATGAATAGGCCACATTCTCCTTCCAAGGAAAACGGGTGTGAAGGCCTTGAAATTAGGTTTAAAAAGAAATGTGGGCTTACCAAAAGCCTAACAAATATACCTTAAAAGTATATTTAAACCATAACACAAATCAAGGCAAGCATGTAACAAATTAGACATAATTTATCTATGTCATATAACTCTTCAAAAAATATTTATTGCTACTCACGAAGTGCAAAAAATAATATTTACGCATTATTCGTATTTTTGAAAACCACAAAAGTACCACAAAAAATACTCACAAATGACCAAAAACTGAGAGATAAATCCTAAAAAATTGGCAAACAGTAAATTTATCCCTAATATACCCTCTACAATTAAAGAAAAAATTATGTGTGTATAAAATAAATTTTTAAAGCTAATTTCAATAGAAAAAGTCGTTTAAAAATTAAACAGAATACACACAGAGGATATAAAGGTAAACTTAACACCATATAAAACCTTCAGAAGTCAAAACAAGACTTCACGCGCCGCCGGTGGGGTCAGAACATGCCGGAAAACACCCTCACGCGCCTCCATGCGCCACCATGCGTGTGGGGCAGCTTCTGAGTCTTCTAGGCAGGCGTGTGTGACGCACGCGCGCGCGTGGGCGCGCGTGGAACCATCTTGGCTTGGGCGCGTGTCGCACGTTCCAGCAGCCTCGGCTGGCGCGTGGACGCGCGTGCGCGGCTCCTATGGGCGGCTTGGCTCACGTGCGGCGTGTGGGAGCGGCTTGGCGTGTGACTAGTCATGCGCGTGGCTCAATCGGCGCGTGACACGTGTCACGGCTTGTGTGCACTGTTCATCTTCTTCGTGAAAAAACACTAATTTTTTTCAGCGCCGCCATGCCGCGATGCCAACTTTTTAAGGCCATATCTTTCTCGTTTTTAAGCCAAATAATGCGTACGATATATCGTTGGAAAGCTTATACGACATAGATTAATTATGTACTAACTGATCATGATAAAAACAGAATATCATGCTCCGAATTTGAGTCCCAAAACTCGAAAAAATCACAGTTTTCTTGAAAAATAAAATCGTGATTTCTCACAAATCATGCATCCAAAAATCACAAAATTTTATGGAGTTCATCCTCAACCATAGGAGAACAAAATTATATAATTATTTTTCAAAAAACATGCTCAATAAATTTCAAATTTTTGTAATGGGTCTCATTCATGTATCCGGAAAAAAACGCAACATGCACATAAATTAATCTAGCATGTTAAAGGCGAATCAACAAGTAATCATGCTCTGATACTAATGTTGAAACGATTACAACAATTATTGTGCTACCACGTAACACGTAATGGGTTCGAAAACATACCGTACGAAGTCTCAGAAAATTCCGACGTAGGATCCTTGTTGTTACGAGCCTCCAACACGCTTGATCTTTTTCGCAGGTACGAAAACGGCTACTAGAGTCGAGTTCTTCGTCCACGAACCAAATCCTAGAGTTTGGTGATTGCTCTAGAGAGAGAGTTATTACTATTGACTTATGATTTATTGGGATATCTCTAGCTTTTATATAGAGATACAATTAGAGACTGGCTTTACCTCCAACTCTTAGGAGATAAAGATTGTATTTATCTCAAACACTTAAGAGATAAATATTCTCTAAATAACTGTATTTATCCAAACTAACAAATACACATTATCTGTTAGTGGGCGGATAATGGGTCCACTGATCCAATTTATTAACACGGAGTAACATGGCTGTAGCCAACGTTGTCAACCATCTAATGCCAAGGGGAACATATGAGGTTGCTAGTAATTCAAGTGCCACCAGTAATGCCAAGGTAAATTACAGTGATTTTTGGGTATGCGTTCTATGTACATGAGTCGATATGCATATATAATGAAAACCCAGAAGTGTACTCTGTGGGAATTCAAGCCTTTACGACCATAATATATGCTTCCTGGTCCTTCCCTCTTGTTCTCACCAAACAAGACATACAGCTATAAAGTCGTAAAGGCGTAACTCTAGTGTCATAATATAAGACCCTAGTATCTTTCGCATCACTTATACGACTTCAGTTGAACCACCTAAACTCTAAATTACCAATGCCAAGTTGTGAAGCTCCATATTTGCAATATAATGTTTCCTGGACCAAAAGAAAACATTAGTTGAGCTAGATCCTTTTACTTGCCTTTGCCTGGTATCATCCCCTTGAGTACAGGATAACTCAAAACAAAGATGAAGGAAGAGAGGAAAAACTGTCCAAACATCTCTTCAATGTTTCTGTTGTAAACCACCCTTGTCGCTCCCCCAATAAAGCATATCATGTTCAATACGACTAGCAATGTCAAGGGGATCATGAACATCTAGGCACCTTGAAAATCAAATATGCCCTTCTCGTACTTTTTAAGCTTCTCTTGGTCGATAGCTTTGTTCGTCAGCCTGAAACTCGCTTTTGTTATGCCTAGCCACTTCAATAGAACGTCTAGGCATCCAAACAAGCACGCTGTAACTGTTCTTATCATCCAAATTCTCTGTTCATTCCAACATGTCGTAAATGAGCCACCGCTAGAGCAGACTTCGTATAAGTGCTGACCAAAGGAGGACAAGTAAACGATTACGAACACTGAGAACCAAGGGTCTGAAACCTGGAACACAGGCAAAAGGGGGTATGCTGGAATCAACATTTCAGTATGCAGGCTAAAATAAGTTAGACTCAAACTGTTCGGGTAACCTTATAACAAGTTTTTACCCAGCTCTAAATTCAATTTCAATGAGCCATTTGGGTGTGTTTACTCGTTTGAGTTCAGAAAAAACAAACATAGTTATACCTATGGTATATCATATAAACGGATAGAAAGCAAAAGCCATTGGCGAATCATGAGAACGAGTTATATAGAAACGCAACCATCATACGTGTCATTACGGCACAAATGGATGAAGGGAAAGAGAGAGAACTTTGTTAGAACTTACCTTTGGGTACAAGGCAATGCCATTCAAAAAGCATAGTTGAGGAACGGTACCATATATTACGCAAGAGACTGATAACCAAGGAAAGAATGTCAAGGATCCATAGCACAGGCTTTGAAGGATGGACATCTTTGACATCCAGTATGTGAGAGGGGAAAACCTACAGACACCAATTTTGAAACATCCAGAGGACCACTTCATCAGTTGAACCAAAGCGTCCTTCATATCGATGGTGGTGCAACCTAAGAAACATGAGCTTTTGGGATAAAGATAGAAGGACTTCGAAGAGCGCCAATAGCGCCTAAAAGATAGACGGACTTTTTCGATTTGTTTTCTTAGGTTATCGAAAAAGTACTTGGAAGGAAAACAAATGAATCAAGTTATCAGAAACATTTGTACTCTTTCTTCGAAAAGGTTTTTACATCTTTTCCCGAAAGACCTTCCTTCACACTTCCACTTTCTTTTTTATCTATTTGCTTTTCATTGTTTCTTCTTGGTTTATGAGATCTAACCATAGTACTGCCTTTGTTCCTTACAGTCGGAATTCCAGTGCGAGTCTGACTAAAAGATACTTACAGTAAGCTGCATGTGCACATATCTTTGTGCTTGTATAGTTGCAGTTTACGTAGAGAAGTGCAGGCCTACCTTGATATTTTCTTCCTCTGCCATGAATTCATCACTCCAAAGGAGACGATCATCATCATCAAACGAAGAAAAATATAGATCAGGAGTCCTCGTCTTGATTCCATATTTTCTACAAAAAGGTATAATGAGCTAGCTTCCTTAACAGCATACATTGTTGAGGCTGCACCACCATCATCAGAAAGATACACTGCAAGCTTATCGGATGGGTAGTCAAGTGCCATGGCCGACAACACAGTGTTCATCACATCAATTACGGGTTCCTTCTCAGGGTCAGCCGTGCATATGAACACATCCACCCCCGGTAACTCCAGCTCGCCCGGAAGATTTTCGGGATTGACAGTCCGAGATACCGGCCGCCACGGGAATGCCTGTGTGAGGATCCATATGAAGGTCAAAATGAGTTCAGAGGTGGTCATTAGCCACCATGCAAAAAGTGGTACATATTCTTCAGCTTGAAAAACATGTGAGATTCTGTAGTATAGTAGGGATACTATGGTCACAAAGTGGAAGAAAGATGTGAACTCTGTTGATTGTAGCGCGAGGTTGCTCAACTGTACAGTTATGCAGATTGAGGGTCATCTCTAGTTTTTCAGCTCACAAGCAAGAGCTTCTCTCTTGTAGTCTTGTACTTCATATAGCTGGTGAAAACCACAAGATCTGTTGCGTATCATTCATTATTTCATTATCATATTTATTATTTTGATTAAATAATAAGGTCTTTGATTAAATATAAAGATTTGTCATCATCATAAAAATCATGATCATGAGAGTCAAGTCTTTTACTATTTAAACTAATCTTTTCTTGATCATCGGATCCTTAAGAATAGGATCTTGATGATCCAAAGAGATCAGTATATACGTGATGGTCTCTATAGGGAGGAGATTAGTTGATCTCATTTACTAAATTACATATATAGATAATACATGTCAACCGACTCAATTGAGAATTTTTAATGGTTAATATTACCATTAAGCTATCAATAGGATATTCCAATGAGGAACATCGTGTAAGAGTTTCTTTGACTTGAGATCGTCATACTAATTTTGTTTATCGTGCAATGCCCTAGGATGCTAGTTGAATGAATATTGGGTATGATCAAATACTTGTAGAATTAATGATTTATTAAGATGGAATCAAACAACTGTTGGTAATGAGTTATGAGCTCTTTGATAATTATATAGCGACTAAATTAAGTGCTAAGCCAGGGCAAGCGAATGAATGAAGAAAATGAGTTTTTAAGTATTTACTAGTCGGTTGTAATTGACTTGAAACATAACTGGTGGCTTATTGGGATTTGACATTAAACTGTATCTTAGTATTAACCCTGACGTGTAATGATAAAAGGAAATAATAAATTATTCTTCTTAAATTCTTTAAGAGTAAAAGATATTACTTCACACTATCTGGTCGTTAAGGAAAGTTGCTAGACGTCAATATTGATTGGTAAATTGATGCGACTAATTAACTACTGGCTTAGTATTGAACCTATTGGGTCGCACACTAACAAGTATTCCAATCTTTACTAATGAATTATTTAATTTATTATTTGATGAATAAATTGGTGAATTAAATTTTATCAAAATTAATATATATTTGATTCAAATGAAATACTATTATATTCTTTGCTAGTTCCAAGGATATAAAAAAAAATGGGAGACAATTTGAGGATTTCCTATTTAGAACAGGAAATAAATATATTGACAAGATATGTGTCAATATCTAAGAGAAATAAGAGAATTTTCTGGTTGAAACTAAGTCCCAAAACCAAGGACCTGGTATGCTAATATGTATATGGCAGGTTTCCTATTTAGAATAGGAAACTAATTACAAGATATTCAATAATATGTAGTCACACATATTAAGCCCTAAATTCGTGGACAAGATATGGGAAAGTGCACATATATATCCAACCAATTTAATATTTAACAACTAATTAGGTGGTGATGGTGTCAATATATTTGAGGGTGATTATGGGCATCACGTGCTTAATTATTTATATGCATATATGCACTAAGCATGGTCAACACGTTATAAGAGAGCATTCTTTTTGCAATTTCTTATGAAAAATTATAAATTTTTTTCTGAAAAAGTAATGCAACCGAAAAAAAGAATTAAATAACATGAGACTGTTATTTCTAATCCTTGGGTTAGAACCAAAAAGGAAATTATGGTTCAAGATTTTCTCAAGTTTTTCAAGGGGTTGATAACAAGGATTGGACTCGGTATGGATACACATGAGTCTTTGTATATTCAAAGAAATTTTTCTGCATCACGAACCTGCTTCCAGGTATTCTAATTTGAGGGTGGATTGCTTTTAGCCCTTCCGTTGCGTGTTATGAACACTGTGCAATCCTACAACTAATACATTGTCATTATGCATGAAGAGTTTCCTCTTGCAAACTTATCCTTTCTGGATTTTGTTGAGGAGTCGCCTATATTTCAAGTTTGCTGTTTTCATCTGTATTAGAAATGGGGATTAAGTGCTCTGCTTACAATTTATTTACTTAACGTTTATGTAACGTCTTATATCGCTCGAAATTACTGTTTAGTTGACCAACTGAATAACTAGATCTATTTGCTTGGAAGGTTTCGTTGAGGCAAAATGGACCAGTTTCTTATGGCCTCTAATTCTTCCTATTTCCCAAAGAACAGTATTCCAGAAACAATTGGATTGTGAATTACAAGAGAGAAGCACGTCACTGGCAGCGCAGAATTGCCAAAATCGTGCTTGCCAGGGAATGGCTTGACATGCATGTAAGCTCAGGAAGATTGTTGAAGCTTTGATTATGACAATTTTAGTCATGAAAACGTACCAAAAAGGAAAATTTGTTACAGGCACAGATCCTTTGGACTTGCCATAAAAACTTGGAAGGTAAAGCTCATTGTTATGATAAACACATTATGCACTTTCTGTGACCAATTGTTTTAGCTATCTGCTTGATGCTGAGTGTGACATTATAGCTGAAACTCCAGTACTTTATTGAACTTACTTATCATGAAATTTTTGTTAAGATCCCTTTTAGAGCCCATCCAACTAGAATTTATAGTGCAGATCAGCTGGTAGCATATGGATTGTTATGGCCAAGGTATAAATGGGTTGGTATTTGATTATCTTCTGAACTGGCAAGTGAATAAGCCGGCCGTCTGCCTTCATTAACATCGCCATTGCAACAAGGACAAGGACAATGAGAACGACCTCCTTTGTGAGGGACGTGGTGAGATTTTGTATACGGTGAGGACGACACTTTGTCCAGCATGCAACGATCGTTATTGGTATACATATATAACGTGAAGTTGAAGATGTCGTGAGCGAGAAAGGTTCATGTTAGCACGAAGTTGATAATTAAAGATCGTCAAATGAGGTGTCATGTGTCCATTTATGATGTTATGAGCGGTGCAGGTTTATGATGAAATGAAGTTGATAATGATAGTCAAATAAGGTGCCATGCGTCCTTTTATAACGATCATTATTAGCATAAATGCTATGCAAAAGTTGGCATGAAGTTGAAGGAGGTACGGGCAAATAGCTTGTGTTAGGATTTTAATTTTCCTTCGGTTAACAAACATTTAGTTTCGGCTATCGCTGAGGTTAGAGTTCATTGCCCTTGCAGTCAACAGTATCATTCCGATTAGTTGCACACCCTATGTATAATTAAAAGAATGCAAAAAGATTCGTCATGTTTGGCGTGATTACGAACATGAGTGCATTTGTAAACGGAAAAAGTAAAAATTAATAAAAATTTTAGGTCATAATGATCATTATGGTGTAATCCTAGACACGCCCAAGAGAATCAATTTATTTCACCCCTTTCTCTAGACTATGTTTAACGGCTCAAATTTGCCCCCTACACTTGCTTGGGGGAACATGTTTAATTTACATGTAAATGTTACATTTGTTTACTACTGGTACCCTATATTCCATGTTTTAAACATATCATTCACTCCTTTATCTGCCAGCAATTAAAACATAGTGCCAAATTTTTTTAAATGATTCAATGGTTGTAGCAGTGAAATATAACAAAACAAAACAAAATGCAGTGTGAAACCGCTTCAGTTGTTTTTTTTTTAAAAAAAAATTATTACATTTACGAACGCGTTGAACCAAATATTCAAAGTTAATCATGACTACACATTTGATCAATTCTCCAAAAGCCAACCAAAAGTGCTTAAATTACGACTACAGTCACGATCAATTTCATATCTGCATCGGCACCACTTCCTTTGATCCAAGCGATGTGCTCAATTTGCTCTAGAGTTGTCAAACGGGCCGGGCGGCCCTCGGGCTGGCTCGACCCGGCCCCTTCTGGCCCAGGCTGGCCCGGCCCCGTTAATGAACAGTGAAGGTCCGTACTTTTAGGGCTTAGGGCCCGGGCTGGGACCAAGCCAGAATTTTCGAGAAAAAAGCCCGGGTCAGGCCCTGCTCGAAAAAGCCCGGGTTTGGCCCTGCCCGAACCGTGGCCCGGAATTGGTCCGGCCCGGGTCTGGCCCGGTTCTATACTTTTCAAATTCAACTTTTCCCCCTTTCCCCCCAATGGTTTTATTCCCTTTTTTCCCCTTAAATTTCACTTTTACCGCCCCCCCCCCCCCCAACAGCAAAATAACGGCTAGTTTGGGGGGTATTTTGGTCCAAGTTAATTTTTTCAACTCTTTTAAGGTTTTTACACTCTTACCCTCCCCAACAACTATAAACGGATAGTTTTTAGGGGTATTTTGGTCTTTTGTGAAGTTTTAAAAATCTATAAATTCACACCATTTCTCTCTAATTTTTCACACCAATCTTCTTACTCTCTCTTATATAAACATTCTACATTTCTACAAGCTTTGCTACTCTTGCTAATTACTACTCTTATTTACTAATTAGTACTCTTGCTAATTACTACTCGTATTTACTAATTAGTACTCTTGCTAAATTCTAATTACTAACCACTTCTCTTATTAATTTGTTACTCTCTAATTCTTTTGTCTAGTAATTAATAATTAGTGAATTTTTATATTTATCAATTACTATTACTAATTTTTTTTAATTACTAACTCTCTCCAATTTCGAATTACCCTCAGTGATTCATTTGTTACTCTTTAATTCTTTTAATTGTTATTTCTAATTACTAATTACTGCTCTTATACTTGTGTATTTAGTTACTCTTACTAATTTTATTTTTCAATCTAGTAAAAAAGTTTAGTGTCAAATATGGCTGGATTAATGAAGAAACTGAAGCGTGGATCATCATCACGAAAAACATCATCATCATCACAAACACCACCACCAGCACGAGCGCCAGCACCACGGCCATCACAAACACCAATCCAAGCACCACCACAACCATTCGTTCCTGGACGAATGAGTACAGGCTGTATGATAGATACCCAAGCCAATTGGGAGTTCAATCAAAACATTCCAGATTTTGAATACACGCCTGATCAAGACCCCCCGCATTATAGTCAAGGACGCAGCTCGGTTGGCGAAGCTACTACTCCGTGGCATAATCATAACCCTATGCCTGGTCATGATGAAGAAGGGCCGAGCAATGCCTCCGGTAATGAGCCAGAAGTCCAAAAGGGAAAAAAAATCCGAGTGTTGGAATCATTTTGATGAAGTTATGGTGGACGGCATCCGAAAAGCTCGATGTAAGTACTGTGCTAAATTATTTTCGTCTGGTAGTGGTAATGGACATCTTAACAGGCATTACCCTCAGTGTGCACCTCGACAAGGCCACGTCGAACCTACCCAAACGCAGTTATCTTTTGACGGTAAGTTATTTGTTTATAATCAGCGAGAGCAAAGAGACGGTCTCGCTGAATTTGTTATTCATGATGAACAAGCCTTTTCTTTTGCCGATAATGCTAAGCACTCTAGATATATGAACACATACGTTCAACCTTTGTACAAAAAGGTTCATAGAAACACAACTAGATCCGATGCACTCCGACAGTATAATGCTGCTAAAGCACGCCTGATCGATTATTTCGATAAATTTGACGGTAAAGTTAGTCTTACTTCTGATATTTGGCAATCTCTGTTTACTTTTGTTAGTTATACTTGTGTGACGGCCCATTGGATTGATGCAGATTGGATTATGCACAAGAGAATCATCGCTTTCGAGCTCTTTCCTTTTCCGCATGATGGAATGAACATTGCTAGTATTATATTAAAAGCATGTACCACGTTTAAATTAAAGGATAAGATTATGAGTATTAGTTTTGATAATGCTTCTAACAATACAGCTGTTGTTGATGCTTTACAGGAGAATCTCAAACCTGTACTTCTGGTAAATTATTTCATGTTCGTTGTGTTTGTCATATAATTAATTTAATTGTTCAAGATGGTTTAGCTGCTGCAGGAGATATTCTTGTCAAAATGAGGGGTATGACAGCGTATGTTAATAGTTCGAGTCCGAGAACACAACAATTTAAAACGTTGTGTGTTGAATATAATATGCCTCGCAGGAGAGCAGTTACAGATGTGGTCCACAGGTGGAACTCTACATACCATATGCTTTTACACATTCTGGCATACAGAGAAGTCTATACGCATTTTCTACTAACCTTGTTCCCAGCCGGCTTGCCAACTCAAGAGGAATGGCAGATGGCCACATACCTAGCTGAATTTTTGGAGGTATTTTACACGTCTACCAATTTATTGTCTGGTACGTACTATCCCACCTCTCCTCTCGCTGTAATAGAAATTCTCAAGATGGCTACAATGTTAACAAAATGGAGATATATAGGACCCTTTAAGGAAATAGTAAAAGTGATGGATAAAAAGTTTAATAAATATTGGAGTGAACTGCCTGTTGTTTTTGCTGTTGCTACTTGTTTAGATCCTAGGTTAAAGTTGCATGGCGTGAACGTCTCGATACAAGAGATATCGATATTAATGTGCTACCCAGTAGAGGATACAACCGCACTCACAGCAAAAGTGAGCAAGACATTTGAGGAACTGTTCAACTTCTATCGTAATTCTGCTGACGTGCGCGGACGAGCTTCATCATCGACTACTGAGAGGTATTATGCGCCATACCTTAAGGGCTTTGAACATCTAGTAGCAAGACAACTACCAGGTGAAGGTACTTCTAATTCGGCAGGTTCGTCTACTTTTTCCTCTTTTAATGAGATTGGTGTATATTCAAATACTGATCATTATTCTGATTTATCAATGCAAGAACAGGTTAATTTTAATTTGTTAAATTTTTGGAAACAAAATCAAAACATGTATAAAACTTTAGCCCAAATTGCACGGGATGTACTGCCAGTGCAAGCCTCCACGGTTGCTTCAGAGTCGGCATTTTCAGTGAGCGGGAGGGTTTTGGATGACAGGAGGAGTCGTCTTAACCCCGAGTCGCTCGAGCTATGTGTATGTTGGAAGGATTATCTTGATGCGAAATACCGCGAGCAAGATAAACCGATTGATGATAGGAAGAGCAGTGACTCGGATGTTGAAGTACTTCCGGATGATTAGGTAATTTCTTTTTATTTTCCTTCTCTTAAGTTTTAAGAATAAAATTTCTCACAAAATATAGTTTTTTTTCATATATATATATATATATATATATATATATATATATATATGATAAGTTTTTACAAGCAAGATAGATATTTTTCCGTATATATATAAAAAATAGGTAACTTCGCCTGTTTGTTTACACGCAGCCGGTCCTAAGCCCGGATAAAAGGAGGATGATCTTTAAACACATTTATCTTCAATGTATATGATTTATAATGAAATAAAAGAATAAAGATTAGGTTCGTTAAATTGTGAATATTGGACATGTCTAGAGTACAATTTGCTTAAATAATAACAACAAATTACCGTAATTAAAGCATTACTTTGAATAATAAGAAAATGCAAAAAAAAGTAAAAAAATTGGGCCCGGGCCCTGCCCAAGCTCGGCCCTAAATGTTGGGCCTGGGCTTGGACTGGGCCCATATATCCCCTAGTTCTGGCTCGGCCCGGCCCGTTTGGTAGCCCCTCTGGCCCGGCCCAGGCCCGTTTTGCTGGAGGCCCGATGGGCTTGAGCTGGGCCGGCCCAAGCCCGGCCCATTTGACACCTCTAATTTGTTCCCTTTGTTTTTGCTGAAAGACTCACCAAGTTCTCTTTGGTTATCTCCCTCATCCTCTATCTTGGACACGATTTGTCCTCGTTGTTCTGCCAAGTATAGCGGCACGGCACCCCTGGATCTGCACCTGGGGTTGCACGGTCTTTGAACTGCAGCGTGGTGGCAAGACCGATTCAACTGGCGACTTTGAGTCCCAATACAATGGAGTTCCATTACCCAATTCCTTTTCCCAAAAAGCAACCAGCTTAATTAGATTGAACCAGTCAAAGTCTTCTAACTTCATTTGAAACTAAAGCGCAACTCGAATCTCTTTAAGCATTTCGATCTGCTTCCCGAGTACTGTTGGTCTGGCGTTGACCCAGCAGTTGAACACAGCTTATATTCATCCGCTGCTGGATCCATTGAAAGATATATTGCCAGTTGCGATCGATGGGATAGGCATGAAGTTGGGAATCAACTGCAGCAATGGTGGTGGCGGGTGATATATTGATGAACACATGGTGAGGTTATGGGTGCTTCAGTACTCTTGGACAAAATAAGAGTTTTTTTTTATTTAAATGTATGTACATCAAATGACATTCTTACCCTTATTTATTACACGTATACCGCACATACTTACTTAGAGGGGCACCTTAAGAAAAAAGTTCATATCTACCAACAACTTTATAATGATATTAGTAAGGTGAACGGACAGTATTGCAAAAAAATATATACGATTACATCGATAGACCTGCAAAAATGTTTAAATTATTGGGAATAATTTTGTCATTAACCTACTATTATTACACTCGGATGGAAAGAAGTCGGATATTGAGGAAGCTTCTTTACATCAAAGAACTTCCACAAAAAGATAATCAAATAAGAGCTGCTAAATAGGAGATATATACAAGTATTAATTACTTTTGAGGTTAGGCATCTTTCAAGATTTTCTTCTATTATATTCATAGAAAGAGATAGAAGAACTTTTAGTCCATCCACTAAAGGAAACTATGATTACCATAGATTGCCATGAACAATAAATTCAAATCTATTATAACAGTGCTAAAATAAGTTTTTAATTCATGTGACTATATTCTTAAATGAAACTAGCCCAATCCCATGATAGATTTTAAAGAAATCTGGCATATTAAAGCTTTTACCGCTCAAGATAGGCCCATCGCGATACCAGTAGAGGATTGTATGTTATCGAGTGCATTGTTTTTGTAAAAGCTACTAGTATAATTTTGGCAATAAAACACACAGACACAATATATATATATATATATATATATATATATATATATATATATATATATATATATTGACAAGTCAAAATGTTGCGAAAAATAATGAGCGAACGGAGCACTTACATGTTCAAATTCTCATTTAAAATTTCACAAAAAAAATGAATGAGAAAATATTCGAAGAGAGTGTTATTCATTGGATCAGTTCAACATAAGTCATAGAGTCGCACAAAGAATGATTAAGTTCACGGGTAGGAATGATAAGCTTCATTCACCATTAATTTCCCAACTAAAAAGGATTAATTGTAGTTTGGAATTACATGCGCCAACTGTGCCAACTATCCAGAAGTTATAATCTTTGCACCTAGCACCCTACCATTCTTGATCCGTACTCAATTTACCAGTTTGACAATTCTTTTTCTAAATTGAATGGATGGCTATTTAATATTTGGGGGCAAAAGAAGAATTTAAAGCACTGAAAAGAGTTAATTCAGCTCAGCTAACTTCAACGACCTAAGTAACTCACCATCGCTCGCTGCCACTGACACTGAACCAAACATGCACCACCATTACCACAAACAACTTGTTACCATCCAAATTCTGCAATGTTGTATCATCAAAAGCCTTATCAATAATAATTTAGTCACATTAGATATGTATACGAACAACCGATTATCACCCAAAAAAATCATATCACCAAAAGCCTTGAAATAAATTCACAATAATTTTGGTCACCTAAGATATGAATACACCTTGAAATAAATTCAACAATAATTTTGGTCACCTAAGATATGAATACATGGCATGTGAGAGGAAATAATTGGGGGTTGTCACTTTCATGA
The DNA here is from genome assembly GCA_033070095.1 of Escallonia herrerae. NCBI lineage: Eukaryota > Viridiplantae > Streptophyta > Magnoliopsida > Escalloniales > Escalloniaceae > Escallonia > Escallonia herrerae. The sequence continues at coordinate 1,042,894 of JAVXUP010000006.1, forward strand.
ATAATCCCACGCACAACATCACCTACATTGAAGCTCGATTTTTTGGTATATGATCTTAGGAATTAGTGTGTAGTTGTGTGTGATGATGAAGGTTGTATGGTTGCAATGATATAGGGCACCATGTTCGTTATGATGGTGTTGTGATGGTAGTGTTGGTTGTGGCAAAACTGTTGGTAGCAATGAGTTTTGATGTTAATGATGAAATTGATGGTGGCATCCATGGTGGGTTGCTAGGGTCCATATTTGTGATGGATTTGGACGAGAAAGTGGTGCCCACTGGGTAGCTTTCCTTATGCCTTTCCATCTTTGCTCTTCATACACCTTATACTACTAGAAAATAGATCAAGAATCTCGACCGATTATGACCCGAAAGATTTTTTAAAAAAATAGTTGATTGCAGGTTAAATTGTGATGGGAGAGCTCTCTGACACTTAAGGAGTAAAACTATGAAGAAGCTAAAAGACAATCGTGTTTGTGGGTGATTAGTTGTCGACATTCCTGAAGATATTTTTTCTATATGATCTTATTTATGATAACAACAGTAGAACTGACAGTTACACTAGGTTTCCAGAAACCCTAACTCCTAGATAAGGAAAATGCCTAACCCTGACTTGACAAAGTCTGACTAAATTGCCAAGTGTCGAACATCGATTAGTAATCAATTTTTAGTTGTCTCAACATGCATTTGCAAATCCCTCTAAGCGTGGTAACTCTTCTTCAAAAAGTCGAGAGTAACAACTTCAGGTGGGCTATTAGGGCTGCCACGTAGGATATTGGTGCAACTTACCCAACCAGTCTTTCGAAATCTAAATAACACCCATAGGCTGTGTTTGGCGCTCAGGATAAGTCAGTCGGATAAGGAAGGATAAGGTTGATACCAAGATAACATATCCTTGCGGATAAGGCCGGATAAGATAATTATCCTGTCCAGCGTTTGGATCCAACCTGGATTGCATGCCAGATAATCAGTTATATCATGCTGATTGTGTTTGGCAGCACACCGGATATAGGTCAGATAAGATAAAAAAATTAAAAAAAAATGGAAGTCCCCTTTTCACCATTTTGTCTTCATAAAAAGTTTGTTATTAGTACTATTAGCAGTAGTTACGTGCACAACCATCGCTAAAACGAAAGGTTTCTTCAAGCGCAATTCCTATGTAGCAAAACCTCTTGTTAACATAAATTTTTTCGATCGTTGCCAATCAGAGTAAGAAAAGTAAAAGATCATTTGATCACAAGGTTACTTTTCTTTCTACGATGTTAACAAAAGGAAACATGCAATCTCAAATTCTTATCTATTCACAAATTGACAAGAATACTGCCAGAAGGTCAGCAAGAAAACCTGTAAAGTCTTTAAAAAGTTATTACCATTGCTAAAGCTACATAATTTAGTGACAAAAAGAAGAGTAAAAATAATTCTTGCACGTAGAGCGTAGTAAGTTGGTAATACGTAAAACTAAATCAGCCCACGTCACATACAAAATTCACTCGGATTTAATTTTGCTTAGTGGATCCATATAGTTATAATATGCAATCTCTAACATGCATGAATACTTGATTATGATACCTAAAACATCAGATAAATAGTGAATTCTTAGACAACCATTCATCAAGGTGTCAAATGAATAACAATTCATCATTATATATCATCCATAAACCTAAAAGTCCAACCACGATGACAACTGAAAACTGGTAAAATAATAGTCATCGCTGCAAGTCCATAAATGACAACTAAATATCGGTAGACAAGTGGTAGTCCAAAATAATAGCTATTGCTACAAAGTCCATCGATGACAACTAAAAATCGGTAGACAAGTGGTAGTCCAAAATAATAGTTGTCGTTACAAGTTCATCGATGACAACTAATAATCTGTAGATAAGTGATATGAATCAAGCTACACATCGGTATTAAGTAACGTGTGAGCATACGATGCTTTAGCATCATCAAGCAGGCAGAGAAACACATCAACAATCTCCTGTTTAGCAGCAATTTTATGTGTCACTTAAAGTTGATCAAGCTCCGAAGCAAAGTCGATTCTGCAAAGCTCTTCATAAACTTTCTTCCTATCAAGGGATGCATCTTTAGCGTGACCAAGCCTTTCTGCCAGCATTTTCATCCTTTTGCGAGTAGCCTCCATATATGTTTCAAACACAGCCGTTAAGTTTGCAATCCACTAGTAAACCCATCAGTCATGCTACCTCGTGTCCTTCTCTTCTTGATTGGCTTTGTTCTAGTTGATTGAGTGGTAGATCCAGTCATAGGTACAGACATGTCCTTGTCATCCAAACCAATAGTACCCTTTTCACGATCTAGATCTTCTACAGCATCACCTGGAGCTTCAGCTGCTTTTCCAGTAGCTCGATCCTTGCCAAATATAAATCTGAGTTGATCATACTTGGATAATGGTTTATTAAGCAGGCCCTTGGCTTCTGGGTGACTCTGCAAAGACATAATTACAATCTCGTGCAAAAAGTTAGAATTGGCAAAAAGGAAAAAAACTAAAAGAAATAATCGCTAGTTACCTTCAAGTAAGCTTCTCATTCTGTACCCTTAACCTCAATAGAATGCAATGTGTCGTTCCATCCAAAGCTAGATGATCCAACCATATCTGTTACCGCATAGTACATTTTCTTCAACCCCTTGTACTTGGACTCGATGTGAGGCGTTGCAAGAAGATTGCAACCCGATAATTTTTCTTCCATCTGTTTCTCAATATGCAAGAAAGTTCCAGGTTTGAATCCTGATTCTTGTTTCCTTCCTTCCTTAACACATTCTTCCATTATATCCAGAAAAGTTTGTTCTTCAATAGTGTCCAAACTCGACGATTTCCTTTGTCTTTGGAGGTAGCCTTTCCTTTGTTTTTTGAGCTAGTCATTCGTGTGCAAAAATTCATAAGTCAATTACAACAACTAAACATCAATTCACAATTTCTTTGGAATATTATAAGTCAACACATAGCCTTAAAATACAACCATAAGTCAATCAGCGTTCTTATAATAGAACCAAATTTTAGTCCACGCTATTAAAATACAACCATAAGTCAATCCACGTTCTTAAAATACAGACATAAGTTCATCCACGCTCTTAAAATACAGTCACAACGTCTACAAACACTATTAAATTACAATCTCATGCTTGGCCTCTCCATTCATCAAACATTTCTTTGGCCAAGTTGTCTCTTCATTCCGTCCACTGATCAGATGTTTCAACGATAGTGATTGCATCACCAACCAAGTCAGTTTGTTCTTCAGTCACCATATTTAGCTCGGCCTCCATTGGGTCCACGACCATTTCAGTTCGTATAAGATTATGCAGCAGACAACATACTGTAATTATACGTCCTTGTGTTTTAACAGGATAAAAAGACGGACTGCGCAAAATATCCCATCTTATCTTCAAGAGGCCAAAACATCTCTTTACGACATTCCTAGCAGAAGAATGCTTCAGGTTAAAGAGTTCCTGATATGTAGTTGGTGGAGGTCCATCTCTCCATAATGACAAATGGTATCTCGTGCCTCTATATGGTGCAAGGAACCCCTGGCCGTTTGTATAACCGGCATCAACAAGGTAATAATAACCTAACATAAAAAATAATGTCTCTTAAGAAAGCCGTATATGTAAGTAAAAATATCAAATGACCTAACTTTTAACACAAAATTACCCATAAGAATCCTTAATCCATTTCTCTTGCATATAGCATCTTTAAGCACCCTAGAATCAGCAGCTGAACCCTCCCAACGTGGCAGTACGTAGATAAACTTCATATCCCGAGAACAATTCTTGTACGATATCTCGATTGATCCTCCTCTGGCACACACATTCTAATATAGGTCCCATCTAAAGCTCCTAAACAATTTTATAACCACAAAGAATATAAAAGAAAGAATTAGTCTCATGCTAAAAGTAGCATGCTGCATTAAAGCATTTCCATTTCTCAAAAAAATAGAACTTCTCCGTACCTTAAAGCATTTCCATTTCTCATCGATGCAATTGTTAGTGACAGGATCTGGTGCACTAAGTAAAATGCCTTGTAAACGTAATACTGCGCGCAATACTGCATTAAAGTGTCTGCTAACGGTTCCCCCTACCTTTAGAACTCAAACTTGATTATACGATTTTTCTCATGATGACCAAGCATATTAAAAAAAATTGCTACCTGCTCCTCTATACCTACCTCTCCCTTAGCTTTTAACCCTCCAGTTGTACGAAGAAATCCGCATAATACACAAAATGTGTGTCTATCCATCTTTAGCTGTTCTATCGCTCACACTAATCAAACGATTCAACCTTTCTAACCGAGTCTGCTTTCTATAAGATGAACGCTCCTTCAAAACAAATTTTTGGTAGTGCCTTTGAGCAGTAATATGTAGCACCACAAGAAGCATATACATAAATTGAATCTGCAAATGTATCTCCTCAAGAACAATGTAAACTGCAATCGCTTCATCTCTTTCATCAGCCATGTTACGCAATTGAACACCACTAATACATAAAAAAATAAAAAGAGGTCAATGAGGACACCAAAATGCACAACAGTACCTTCTACCTAAAAGCAACAAGCCAACCATGAGCTGAGAATTAATAACTACCTAACAGTTGGCCACATTATGAAATTCAACATTATTGACATGCTTTAGTGTGATTTTGCCATCAAATAAACACTATTGACGTGCACTAACAACTCTCAACATTTCTAACGTTGAATGATCAATCAAACAAAAATATATTTTTCCATCAACAAAGAAAGCAATCATATTATGGTGAAAATCTTTTGTTTTTCAGCACAATAACAACACTTGAATGCCAAAATGAATCGCAGAGACCAATATATATACCAAAACATATAGATTTCTCCAATAGTCAAAATCAAGCTAATACAAACATAGACAGTGAATATAAACTCATAAAGGGATGCATGGTCATAAGGAAACCAAGAACTGCTTAAACATGAAATCAGTGTACCAAGGTCCATCCGTTCCACACTTGACACTACTATTCAAAGCTTTCTATCTTGATATACGAGAAACAAGAGATATAAACAGATGATAATCAAAACCCAACATAGCAACAACAATTTCCTTCCCAATCACGATCTCAAACTCCACATGCATTGAAGAAACACCAGACAATCAACACACAAGCACTATGCATACATGACTAGCATGGACCAAGAGAAGATTACTGTGCACAGATATATATGCTAGATCAAGAAAAGGGTATCACAAGAGGAACCTTTATGCCCACTATTCCTAAAAATCCTCCACTTTCCCTGCCCTGCCCCACCCCATCCCATCCACACTCTCACAACATATCTCAACAGTTAGAATGTCTTTCCATTTCCTCCCCATTTTAAAACGCTGCACCATGCTCTTCCTCCCTTTTCCCCCTCTGCATTTATAGATAGTTTTAAATTCTCAATTCACCATTGAAAATGGTCGGGATCATGCTAATCACCTAGATAGCTGGACAATTATTCTGTTATGCAATCTGCTGTGACAATAAGGGGCAAGAAACAGAGCTGTTGGGATGGAATTGGGCATGTTCCCGGAAAATGAGAGGTTTTGGGAGAGATCTGCGTGCTCGACGGTGGAGAAAATGGGTCTAGGGTTTTAGGGGTTTTCGAATTCGGGGTTAAATCAAGCAGTCAACTAAAAGGAACCCTACGCAGGTTGCAATCTATTGAATAAGTTAACATTTTCGATTCTTACTTAAGTCTGAAATCAAGACTTGTAGATGTTGTACTTTCCTAGATTTGAAAGTAATGTGTCTGTTGATTTGGAATCGAGAAAAATATTAAAGAAACTGAAGACATTGACGGAAAAAGAGGGCAAAAAACAGCATACCTGACCAATCCCCCCTCCCCCGGTACAAAGTTATCCCACTTAAGTGGGATAAAATCCATCTTTCGAATTTCTTATCTGATCATTATTAGTGTGTTCAAACACCAGATATAATTATTTTATCCTACTCGGGGTCTTATCCTGCACACCAAACAATGATCACTTAATTATTAATATATTAAAACTAAAATTGAAGGATGTTTGACGCATATGTAAAACATGTTTCCCCACTTAAACCCCACATGTATAAAGAGTTACCGAGCCGCCACTAAGATCTGCCCCCATTTCTTCAGTCTTCCGTTCAAAGTCCCCTCGTTTTTCGATTTCAGAAACAAATCGAGAAGAATCAAGCAAAAACCCTAGCAGTGTTCTTCCGAGCTATCAGCTATCAGGTACTTCAAGAATGAACTCCTCTTTCCTTTTTGCCTCTAAAATTTGCTTCTTTTATACATTAAACCTTCATTTTGCCAAATAGAATGCTAGCCACTCCAATTCACACATCATTTTTACATCCCCATTTTTTAAAATTTAGTACTTGCTGACTTTTTTCCCCTGATTATTATGTTCTATATATTTTTGTGTTACTCGTTAATGATTTTTTTTTTGTCAGCAACATTGCACAAGCTAATTGTGCCTTTCTTTGTTAAGGTTCTTTTGTAGTTTATGGGTTTCGATTGGCATGCCAGTTTAGACTGCTTTTTTTTGGATAATTTGCAGGTGGGATTATTGCAATTGCTGTTAGCAGGGAGGGCATTTAGCTCTCTCTGCACCTGAATTAAACCCTTCGCTTCGCCTCGTTTGGGCAATTTGTCGAAATAATGGCAACAACGAAGCATTTATGCGGAGCTAGAACCGTTAAGACACCAAACCCGTGTTTTGCCCTGAGCACACTGCGTTGCCAACTTTGGCGGCGACAGTGTCTAGATTTTGCGGTATCAGTGGGTTCAGTTAGTAAATTGTGTAGGACAGTGGAGGGTTCATGCAGGGGAAGGGTTTTGAGGGTTAGTTGCCTGGGAAGGAAGGTAGAGGTGATTGAACGGAGCGAAAGGAAGGACAAAGAGAGGGTAGATAATGAAATAACATGCGTGATGAAGTTTGGCGGATCGTCGCTGGCTTCTGCGGAGCGGATGAGGGATGTAGCTGAGCTTATCCTCAGTTTTCCGGAAGAGAGGCCCGTGATTGTTCTGTCTGCTATGGGGAAGACAACGAACAAACTTTTACTGGTATTTTTGATTTATCATTGTATCGTTTTACTGACAGTTATATCTAATCTGTTTTACACCCATTTCAAGAAGATTCTGATACGGGATTGTTTGCTTGTATTGTAGGCTGGAGAGAAGGCTGTTAGTTGTGGTGTTTCTAATGTCACCGAAATTAACGAGTTGGACTTTGTGAAAGAATTGCATCTTAGGCAAGTAATTCCTCGTACTGCCATTTCTTGTTGGATTTATTCACAATCATGTTTGCATTCTGTATTTTGGACTAATTCTACATTGGCAACAATTTTACATCACCAGGACTGTGAAAGAGCTTGATATAGAAAGCTCTGTCATTTCAGGTGAGTTTCAATCTTTTGTTGTTCAATATTAATGTTAGTAGTCTAGGATTCCCTTTGAATCTATGTTTAAATTTCCTTTTGAATCTGTTAATGTAAGACTACTTGTTTTATTGTATCAGTAATATCAATTATCGTACCCTTCCCGGCTAAGCCTTGGCTATGATAACATCACGTGGGGGTCACGTGTTTGAAAACGTGAAACATCTCCACCACATGGGGCAAGGCTGCAATCTAATCAAGAGCCTCTGGGCCGCCCTTTTTGAGGGTGAACCATGTGCAATAGTGAGAGGGGTGGGGGCTGGGGGAGGTAACGCTGTTGATATTTACCTCTTTACTGGAGCTGCCCATGCACTGGGCTGCCCTGTTTTGAAGAGGTGAGCATTGGTTAGGAAATAGTCTCTCTGCAATAGCAGGGGTAAGGCTGCGTACATCAAACACTCGCTAGACCCTGCAATGGCAGAAGCCCTACGTCGATCTTTAAAATTCATCTTTATGACTTCATGGGTTTTCTTAAAATGAACCGTTAACTTAAGTTGTTGGAAAATTAGTAATTGACCCCATTATGACAGCCGTGCAGTAAAAATTGTCCGAATCTTGTTGATTATGGTTCCAGCTTGTCAAAATTCCCCATTATACTTTTTGGATGAATATTTACAGGAACCAGACAGGACATAGCATAGCAGCCTTATCCAATTCTTTTGTCATGTTATTCGACAACATCGCTTACCCTGTTAAACTTGAAGTAATGAAGCCTTAAAGAAAACATGAAGACGATGCTCAAATATGAGCCTATAGTCGACCATTCAAGCTTTCTATTGTCAGCGTGTATACTCATATCTGTTTTGCTTGCCATGTATTTCTTGGGAAACCTTGTTCAGGACATCTAGAGGAACTGGAGCAACTTTTAAAGGGGATTGCAATGATGAAAGAGTTGACTCTACGCACTAAAGACTACTTAGTCTCATTTGGGGAGTGTCTGTCCACAAGAATTTTTGCGGCTTATTTAAACAAAATTGGTGCGAAAGCTCGGCAAGTATGTTCTTTCTTGAAATTTCTCTAACACACCTCAATTTCTAAAAGTTCAGAATTCTGCTAGCAAAAATACTTGGTGGCCTTCTAGTCCAACTGCCAAAGTATTTAAAATTGTCTGCCAACATTTTGACTTCATTTTGTCCGGATTTCCATTGCCACGGCAGTTAGTAGATAGTTGCTCAATCTTCCTGATTAAAACATTTAGAGCAATCAGACAGGTATCATTGACCAAAAAGAAAGGTCAAAGTAATAAGAACGAATCACCATCTTATAGTACCAGATATGGATCATTTAGCAGCTCCCATTTGCTATATGCTTTAAGTCTTTGGGAGTGCATTTATCCTTATAGAAGATTTCTTCTATATCCTTTTACTCTACACATTTATTGGATCGTCTATCTACTGTTTTACCTGTGTTTACTTTCAATATCTCATGTTCTCTGTTGAGTTCTGCCAATTATTTCTTATTATAGTCCTCAAGCTTCATTGAGAAACAAAGGGGATGACATTGAAGGATTAACTGTTGAGTCAACTACTAGCTATGTATTATCTTTAAGCATGTTTACCTGAATCCGTACGGAATCGTTGATTTGTTAAACTTTCTGCTGTTATTTGTTGATGTCATTTAATATATTCTGTATCTTATGTACGTCAGAACCTACTGTCGAACGTTCTATCATGCTTAAGACTGCCTTGTTAACACTCTTTTGGGTGATACCTTACCAAGCACTTTGCGTGGTCTTGCAGTATGACGCATTTGACATTGGATTTATAACAACAGATGATTTTACCAATGCGGATATTTTGGAAGCAACTTATCCAGCTGTTGCAAAGAGATTACATCTTGATTGGATCAGCGATCCTGCAATTCCTATTGTCACTGGTTTCCTGGGAAAGGTCTCTTCTGGTGCGCTCATAAGTTTTCCTTGATAACTAGCTGCCATTCTTTTTAAATCTTCTACCGGGTCTTGCCCAGTAAGATATAAATGGTGATTTTGCTATAGGGTTGGAAAACTTGTGCTGTGACAACATTGGGAAGGGGTGGTAGTGATTTGACAGCCACAACGATTGGTAAGGCATTGGGGTTGCGAGAAATTCAGGTTAATGCAGACTCTCGGCTCAAATTGAGAATTCAAGTTCACAATTACAGTTTCGTGAAAAACAATGTTGGCTATTACAGAAGTGTGTATATCATTTTGTCTAATTATTTTGAGGGGGAGCTCAATTAGTCTTCAATATGTTGTCTTTCCCCGGCTTTAAAAATGTTCTAAAAGTTCCCAGTTCTCTATTCATTACAGGTATGGAAGGATGTAGATGGTGTTCTTACATGTGATCCTAATATACATCCCAGCGCAAAGCCTGTGCCATATCTAACTTACGATGAGGCGGCTGAGCTTGCATATTTTGGCGCCCAGGTATTCATTTTCTTTGGTGTTTTTAACCATAGTTCGAGTCTAAATTCACTCTTTTGTCAGGGGTGATTATTCTGCTAAGGTTTTGAGGACTTTGTTTTCAATACACTTGTGAGCACCCCACAGAAAAAAACCCACAAAAAGTAGAACCAAAGTAGGGCCTTCTGCTTTGCCACTTTCCAGAAGGCAGTTCTGCCAACTCAAAGGCTAGGCTTGCTCCAAACTTCTAATTTTCTTCTTACTCCTTTTAGGAGTCATGTGACACAAAGCAAATCAAATACAAAGCCTACACTACTTTATACAAACAGACCAAATAAGAAATGCTGTAAATCCATAGCTACCTCGATGTAAATTTAGTTGGTCCACACTATGGCTTTCCTTTGTTAAATCAAAATGTTCCCATTAAGGCAGCCCCCTCATGAGATAGTAACTTAAGTAGGGCCCCTTCATGCACAAAACAAATAGCAGAAAAAGACTGGCAATTCGACAAGAATTTATCGGCCACATATTGAACCAATTGTCCTCCCACCACGTCTTTAGACTTATGCCGCGAGCATTCCAACTGTCAATCTTGTAAATATCTTCTGAAGAGGGAAGCTTCTAGCAGGACCATCCTCTCCAAATGAAACACACTAAGCCATCTAAACGTTCTCTTTCTGAGATATGTAATGAAGCACATTTTTCCCGTTTGAACTACATAGTAGGAGAGGGAACCTTACAAGCAGGGATCCAAGCTGTACAAAAATCTGAGGAGCTTAAAAAATAATGACGTTACAACCCAAGCAGGACCCACTATGAACTCCACAAAAGACAACTGTTTCAAGAACCTTCTCTTTTGCCTGGACTAAAAGGAAAAGAAAATTGAGGCTCTGGAATGACAGATTGATTGGTTGCACTAGAAACTCGACATGTTAAAACATCTCCTTTTCCATTTTCTCTAGATAGCGAGTATCAAATAAAAGTGGTGCCAATGTGCATCTTGTCCTAGGTTGTATCACTGAAGCATTCTTCTTCCTTATGACCGGAATAAGGTTAGGGAAGGACTTGTACGACTCTCCCCTTCAACATAGGTCAGTCTTTCTCTGTTAGTCATTAAGCCAGACTTACACTGAAGCACCATGCGCCATGTTATCCATAAGGTTTTAAAACCTCCCAAAAATGGCTCAATTGAATTCTCGTTCGGCTTGTAATTCCCCACTCCCCTCCCGACCCCATCAGCGACAGGAATAGATATTGACAGTACACACTGTGTGAGTTCCACTTAACAAGGTGATACCTATGATCATCCCTGACTTCTGACAGAGATCAGGCTTTGAATCTGAAACCGTTGTCCATCTCGGTAAGGAAGGGTCGGCATGAGCGCGTTTTCTTTTGCTTGCCATTGCCGAGGGGGAGGGGGTTGGGTGGGGGTGTGGGAAATTATTTTTAAGCTCACTATTTACAACCTTACCAGAGATAAATATTAACATTATATGTATTTGATGTTTGCATGACACCAAAATTTTTCATATATATACATTTTGCTTTGTATGTTACTCCGTTTAGGTGAGTTTTGGTACTCAACGTGGTCGTAAACCTTTAATCTTTATGTTTGGAATTGTGCTTTCTATTTATTACTTTTTATGGCTATTCACAAATGATCTCCTTTTGCAATTGCTACTTTGTCTGCTACACGGCTCAAAGGATAACAATCAAAATTAAGAAAGCTGCATGATGGACATAAAGATGAATAACTCCATGTAGTTTTTCTTCTGTTTCATGTAGTTCTTCTCTTGCGGTGCTTTGACAGGTCTTGCATCCACAATCCATGAGGCCTGCTAGAGAGAGTGATATTCCTGTTAGGGTTAAGAATTCATACAACCCTAAAGCCCCAGGTACCCTCATCACGAGAGCAAGAGATATGAGTGAGGTGCATACCAGATTACTGTTTACAATGAAAGAATCATTATTATGTTAAATGTTGTAGTATGCCTATATTTTTTCTTGTCTGTTTTCAGGCAGAACTAACTAGCATTGTTTTGAAACGGAATGTAACCATGCTGGATATCGTTAGCACTCGCATGCTTGGTCAATTTGGCTTCCTTGCTAAGGTAAATGAAGTTAAGCTCTGAAAGGATGTGTTCTTTCTCTAGTGCTAAATACTATGGTTTTCCAATACTGATGGACTGAGGATGATGTTGTCACTATTCAGGTATTTTCAACCTTTGAAGAACTGGGCATATCTGTGGATGTCGTAGCTACTAGTGAAGTTAGTATTTCCTTGACACTGGATCCATCAAAGTTGTGGAGCAGAGAACTGATTCAGCAGGCAAGCGTACGATAGCATGCGAAGCTAGTAAATCTGCCGCTCATGACCACATATTACTTGATTTATGTATTCATGATTTGAAAATTTTGCCCGAATTTGTCTTCTGTCAGTACTTATGTTTTTGCGTTTGTGTTGTCAGTTCTTCAGCAGTTCAGATGGATAGTTCTAACCTCATATAGACTTCTTTTGAGCAGGAACTTGATCATGTAGTGGAAGAACTTGAGAAAATAGCAGTTGTGAATCTCCTTCAGCGCAGATCGATTATCTCTCTCATTGGGAATGTTGAACGGTCCTCCCTGATACTAGAGAAGGTACTTCTTTTACCTGCGTTCGAATAGTTATTTTCAGTGACCCTGATTGGTGTCTTTACATGCAGTGTTTTGTTTTTGCCTTGATACTCCAGATTTTTCATATTTGTCTTGCGTACTGGATATCATATTGTAAGAAAATGTTATCCGTTCGGTAGGATTGTATTGTACCTCAAAAGCTGTGTTAGAACGAACATCTAGTAATGACTTCTTTACTTGGAACTCTTTACTGAACAACTGCGTTTGAGGCCTGTAATATAACGATAGTATATCACTTGATAAGGCATTTTTTTTTTCTCTTCTGTGACTGGTCACCTTCTACTCTACTTCTCATTGTTCTGGATACACATTGCTATCATTTTGTAATTCTCCCTCATACTTGACAATCCTCTGTTCTTATGTCCCCTGAGTTATGGTCTAAACAGTTGCTTAGTGACAATAGTTAATGTGGGCAGCTGCAATAGCCTTTTCTCACCTGCACGTGTTCCACATTCCCGCCTTTATTCTTTGGGGGAAACCAAAAAGTGCTTGGGAGACTTCTCAGATAAGAAAATTCTGAAAAATGTAAAATCTTAAATAAAGCTACCATCTCCAGAAGATAACTAAGCTAGTGTTATTTCTTTTGAAAACACTTGTTCCCGTGGGATGGTGCCTCCACCAACTTGAGCTCTTCTCACTCCCATATTCTTTAAAGCTCTGCATAGAGGTCTGTTGCCATCGTCACGATTGCATCTTGTTGTCTGAGGTTGTCTGTAAGGTGAGGCCATGCTCTGGATTTTGGCTATTGATGCCGCTTAACATAAATAGAGATGCACAACTCGGTCTTCGAGAATACTAGCTTACTATGCTCACCCCCACCATATCACTATGTTGAGTCTGAGGGTGTATGTCTTCGAGAATACTAGTATATGTTGAGTCTAGCCACATCATGTCAAGACATGATATCCAGCCCTTAACATAGAATCATTCGTGATGTGGCTCCGACTTAGGGCTTAAAATGAAAATCTATGATCTACCAGCTTCTTGTACTCTGAATCCCTATTAACATCTTCGATAGAATATGTATTTGCATGTATAGTTATTGTATGTATGGCTAAGTAGCCTGACGGATTGATGACAGATTAGTCTAAATGATGTGATGATTTTCCATGAGTTGGGCCACTTTTTTGGCACCTGGTGGGGACTACCACTTGACAACAAGCGGCGCCAGAATAGACTTCCTTGGGCTTTCTATTCCCTGTTTTTAATTGATGAAAATGCTGCCATAATTCTTCGAAAGGTTATGGTTGTCACAAGGGCTATCCATCCAAAGAATACAAGGTCGTAATGGAAAACTTGATGGAATTATTTGTATTGAATGTTCAGGTTGTTGGTTTTCTTGAAATACAACAAATAATTGGTGTATTAAATGAAGATTTCTTTTAAGGGACTTATTGCTATTGTGCAATTTTGGACTATTACTTTTTTTTTTTTTGGCTATGGCTAGAATTGCGATTTTTATATGGCCCGTCAGTATGAGGATTGGAACCAGAGACCTTGAGGTTAACCCTCAAGGCCTCTGCCATTTCTCCCACTCCTTGCTGTTGGACTACTACTTGTAGGATTGATCTTTGCTCCTTTTCTGCTCTTTATGGCAGGCATTCCATGTTCTTCATACTAATGAAGTGAATGTTCAGATGATTTCCCAAGGTGCATCAAAGGTACTATAAGCAACCATTTGCTATGTTTACAACACCATAGACCCAATCTTACGTATACCTTAATGCACGTGTTAGGCTATAGACCCCAACCATAAACACTGGTGCACCTCAGTTATCCAGGATCCATCTTGATCGAGGAGATTGCTTCTTTAGTAAAAGCAAATGGCGAAACACACACAATGCACCAAACTAACTAATTTCAGACAGTCGAGAATTATGTCCTTTATGCTTGCCATGTCAAAAAAAAGATAAGCCTGGTCAAATTGTTATGTTTACAATGACATGGGAGCAGTGGATATGCATGTAATGGTCTCTTTCAGGTGCTTATGGTTTCAGTTATGATTCCATTGTACTAACACCATCTCTGTGGGCAACCAGGTTAATATTTCGCTGGTAGTGAATGACAGTGAAGCAGAGCGATGTGTTAGGGCTCTCCATGCTGTCTTCTTTAGAGTGATCTCTCTAACATAGTATCGAAGCATTCATATGTGAATGGTTCCGTTTGACGACCAAAAGAGAAAAGGAAAACGGTTCATGTTCAGCATTGCGACATGGGTGTTGGCAGACCATCACGTATGGCATCAATTTTAATCCGATTTCATTCTTTTGTGGCCGATTTGTGCCCCCCACCCCAAAAAGAAAAAAAAATCGAGGAGCATCGTTTCTGTTGATTCACCTCTTCGTATTCCGCTAAATGTCCTATATTATCTGCAAGGTTCTGGTTGTTTCACGAGATTGAATTTATCTTGGCCATTATTTCTCTCATGTCCACGGATATGGGTATGCTTGTTTAGAAGTGTTTTAGATGAACTAGAAGGTCCTCAAGTCGGATTTGGAGGTGTTTCATATTTTGGGCTAAATTGCAAGTAACTCCCTAAGTTTGTGTTTGTTGGCAAATAAAATTTCAATCGTTTATTAATTTATTTTTAGTAGAATAAGAGAGATGTATTGATAATTTTAAAAGGTTACACAGTCGCTTGGTTGTAGAGCTTACATATATGATAGGTCACGATAGTATACATATCAATCTTTTATTTTGGGCACTTAAAAGTATCGGCGTTTCAAAAATTTTCACCTGATCTTGTTAGAGGGGTATACAAGAACATAATAAATAAATTTTAAATGTTATTCTTTTTCTTTTTTTTTCCTTCATCAATAAAACTATCATTGCCGTCACCACCACCACCAATTCTCCCTCCCTGGACAACTTTGCCCTTCAAAAAAGCTGCAATAAATACATGCGTTCATCTATTTGGTTTTGAAGAATGTGAGATATTGGGTTCAGTTGCTTAAAATTTAATACATCAAGAGCTTTGTTTGTCAAAAGTAGCAAGGAGTTAATTTGCAATTTAGCCTATTTTTCAAGAAAAGGATTTGAACATATGCTCTCTTTTTTTCTTCCCAAAATGACCATAGCTTAATATCAAAACCTTACTTTGAAAAGGTTAATACTCTATCTCCAATACGTTTTTAATGACAAATAAATGTATAAAATGCATCTAGGATATGAAAATTAAAAAAAAAAGGAATATCTATTTCAAAATCCTTTATGTTTTTCACACCTTTGTTTTTGTCACTAAAAAGTGTATTAATGACATAACATAAATGTTTTAGCTACAAATTAGGGTGTGGTTATAGACAATCCAATAAAATAAAATAAAAAAAAAAATTCCCCAATTGCAACTCTTCCTAAACCTTTTTCACCGGCAAACATCACACCACACACACACACAACGATCTCCCTCCCAACCCAGCAAAGACACCGACATTAGGCCTATCAAAACATGTTTTCAGATCATAAAAAATTCAGTCTTTTTTTTATCACTTGTTTTATAGTCTACTTACAACACGTTTTTATAGCGTTAACTTGAAATAAACCGCTTTTTTTTTACAAAAAGTTGACGGACTCGTGTTAAATTAAATATGACTAAACCATATTAAGTATTCCCTCGTTTTTCATCAATTGGATTGATTTTTGTCGTAGAAAGGCATAAGTTATGGTGAAAATTAGGCTCGAAGGTGGTTGATGTTGCAAAAGCATCCCCGCAATGTGCTAACTCCACACGTAATTTTGCCCGAAAACAGAAGACAAAAGTTTGAAAGGGAATTCTAATTGTTGCAAAGTTTTCCGAGGAGGAGCTCTATTAGGGGGTGTGACATGAGATTGTTGGGCCTGCAACTTGTGGCTTTGTGCAAATGGGCACTAGCAAGTTTCCTTTTTGATGGGTGAAGGCAAAAGGGAATGAAGCTTTCTTGTTTTGAAAGCACATTTTGCGGTGAAAAGAAGTACGCTTGTAACTTGTTTGCTGAAATGCCTCAAGGACTGGGAAGCCACTGAAGATACGTTGCTGATGGTCTCATAGAATGCATGGCGCCATAGAGCAGCTGGGAAACAAAAATTTTTTTTGACCAGTCCCAAGTCCTTTCGGTTAGTTCACTGTTGCTTTTTTCTTATTAGCAAATTGAACACCATTGAGGGTGAGCCTTTGTACAGGTTCCAAACACGGGAACTGTCTCTCCACAATGGTGGGGGTGAGACCGAATGTCTCATCCCTCTGGCAGACCCGCCAATGGCAGGTGCCTTGTGTACTCGGTACTTCTACACAAATAATTTTTTTTCCTCAATTGGCTTTTTTGTTGTATGTCACCTTTGTTCTCCTAATACAAAGCTAGATAACTCTGGTCATATGTGATACAAGTTTGAAGTTGATAGGTAATGACCATCATATGCAAGCGAATCTTGGAATAATGGTTGCATTAGATTTAGAATATTCTGAAACTATGAGTACCCATGATATCTACACAAAAATGAACTGCTTCTAGTAAAGTTTTTTTTTTCCTTTCTCAAATATGTTTCTCACTACAACATTGACTGAACATATAGCAGTTGATATAACAAGAGGAGGACGTTATTTTGAAACCCTAGTTCTACTCTAGTGAAACTTTAGGTAACATCTACTTCCAATCAAGTTCAATTAGCCAAGTGAACAACACTTACTTGGAAAGATTATTATTTGTAGAAGAAACAGCTACAGAATGTACTATCGGAACAGAAGTTGACAGTTGCTGGAGGTCAGTGCTTTTCACTTGCCAAACTTTTGTATCAGCCCCTTGAGAACAGGATAGCTGAGAATTAGATTGAAGGTGGAGAGGAAAAGCTGCACAAACATCTCTTCAAAGTTTCTAACAATTACCACCCTTTGTACTCCGCCGATAAAGCATATAACGTTCAATATGATTAATATTATCAGGGGAATCATGAATTTGTTGGCACCTTGGAAATCAAATATACCCTATGAAGCACGGGTACGGGTGCGGGTGCGGATACGACACGGGTGCGGATACGCGGATACGGCATTTTTGAAAATTTTAGGATACGGGTGCGGCGGGGATACGGCAAATATTATATATATTTTTATATATATAATATATGATATATAAATATTTTTACTATGTACAACTAGCATTTAAATTCTAAATCAAATACAATACCATTCAACAGTAGTTCAATACCATCAAAATCAAATATATAATAACCACCACCAAATACATCATATTCATAACAAAAGTAGCAACATAGCATCAAAATTCAAACTATCAAACAAACAAAGTACTCCATCAAGTATCTAAGGGTTCCATGAACACAACATTTTTATCTTCGTCTATCTCTCCATCACCTTCATCCGTAAAAAGTATGGCCTCCAACTCCGGCTCATCAAGTGAAAGCTCCGCAACCGCAAATACACCAACATCATCCACAGTACCAAATTGATCTCCTCCAACGTCCCACATTTTTGTAGCTCCTTGTGCATATTGTGGAGATCTTCTTGAGAGAAGACGGAGATTGCTATGAATGAAAACCAAGTCCTCCGCACGTTGTGGTGTCAACTTGTTCCTTCTCAACGAATGCACCAAGGAGTAAGTACTCCAATTCCTCTCAACACAAAACGACGAAGCGGGTTGTTGAAGTAGTTTCAAAGCTAGAGTTTGGAGCATAGGTGCATGGGGACCGTGGCACGACCACCAATTATGAGGACTCATAATAGCCCGGTCATTGATGGAATCGATATCACTGAAGTGTTCGCTCTTAGAAGAAAATTGAGCAAACTCAGTATTGACCTTTGAACGATCCGTCGGATTTGGAAAATACCTCCTCACGCATTTTTGCCTTTCAATATAAATCTCGGCATCCTTGTGAGGAGGAACACGAGTGGGATCCTCACTAAGCCATTCATCACTATAGTACCTTCATAAACACGTTAAACAAATAAATTAAAAAAAATTCAGATTCACGCTTTACTACTAAAAAATTCAGATTTAAACTTTGCTTATATAGCGTGAAAATTACCTCGGATTCAAAGAATGTGCCATACAATGAAGTGGCGTGTTGTTCTTGTTCCAACGATTGACAAGAATGGTATGAACCACGTCATAGAAGGTAGAACACTCATCCTTCCTCTTCCCTTCCTCTCTATATATTGCACATTTCACCTTCTCAATCATAGTATCCCACAAATCATAAACCAAGTGAAGACAAGGCGTATCCGTATCACATTGTCGAAGCATGTCATAGATAGGAGAAGTAAAAGCAATTATGTAGTTGATCTTATCCCACCAAACCTCATCAAGAACCATATCCCTCACAAATCTTGCCTTTCCAACATCATCCTCCCGATACGATGACCAATCCTCGCTAATCACCATAGTTTGGAGACTTTGCTTCAAGAGCTTGAATCTCCTAAGCATCACAATAACAGTAGCGAACCTTGTATCGGCCACCGAAAGCAATTTCATAGTAGAATACTTGTTAAAGATGGCTAAACTCATGGAATGGTTCATGATGAAATTCTTGATTTGCATTACATCGCCATAAACTTCCGTGATCCAAGAGCATTCATCATAAGTTATTTGATTGTTATCCGCATTCTTTGCCGCACAAATGTTTTTCAAGGCAAGATTTAATGTATGCACCACACAAGGAGTCCAAAATATAGTAGGGAATTGTGCTTCTATCAATTGCCCGGCCGCCTTGCAATTAGGAGCATTGTCCGTAATTACTTGGACAACATTTTCGGGACCCATGTCATTGATCACCTCCTTGAACAAAGCGGCAATGAAAAATTTGTCCTTAACCTCCCCCGAACAATCCACAGCCTTAAGAAACATAGGCCCACCTTCCGTCACCGCCATGCAATTAATTATCGGCCTCCTTTGCGGGTCACTCCATCCATCACTCACAAAACTCACGCCCTTTTCCTTCCATGTGGTTCGAATAGGTTGTAACAAATTTTGAATATTTGCCTTCTCCTTTTGTAAAAGAGTTGTCCTTAACAAGTTGTAACCCGGAGGCAAATAACCCACAAGAGAGTTAGAGGCGGCAAATGCATACGAACTCACGTAGTATGGATTCCTAGCTAGGTGAAATGGCAAACCCCCGGAATAATACATCCTAGCAATCTCGGAGTGCAAGCGATCTCTTTTAGCAATATTAAAGCAATCCATGATTGGATTGCTTCCTTCTTGACTTCCACTAGCACTTCCACCGGCACTTCCACTTGTACCACCCTTTCGCTTCTTAAGGGGAATACCGCTTTGGAAAAATGTGCTTGTTCCACCTAAAGAGTTACTTGGTGGAAAAGGCGGAATCCTTGGAGCACTTTGCTTTATTTTCTCAAGCACGTTATCCTCTAATTTTCGCATGTGGTTGATCTCATTAGGTGTCACTTTTTTACATGGTTCAATTCCCGTTCCTTTAATCTTCAACAAATGAGACCTAACCCGAGTGTACGAGCTATTAGACGCCTTGCCACATAGATTGCACTGCCATCTCACATTTCCACCTCCTTTACCATCCTTTTCGAGCCTAGTCACATACTTCCACAATGGTTTTGTCTCATCATCACCAAGACCATGCGTAGGGGTAGCAATACTATCTGAAGTTGTTGACATATTTGGCTTTAATTTAAGCCTTCAAACCTTAATCATAAAATAAAAAAACAGTCACAATAGTCCAAGTAAAAAAATACACTGTCACAGCAAAATCAAAAAAAAAAATTGATTTGAGAATTGAGACTAGAATTACACAAAAACATTCCACGTTCCACATTGTTCAAGTCTTAGTAGAAAGTAGAAATCAAGAACAAAAAAATATTGAAGACAGTGTGAACAAAATATTGAAGACAGTGGAGACATTAGACATACCTTCGAAGCAAAGCTGCCGGAGGTGAGTAGGGTGGTCGCGAGTGGTCGCCGAAGGTCCCCGATGGTCGCCGGAGGTCGAGGGAGGTTTTCGGTGGTCGCGGCAGTTCGGCGGTGTCGTGGGTGCTCGCGGCTGTTCGGCGGTGTCGTGGGTGCTCGCGGCTGTTCGGCGGTGTCGTGGGTGGTCGCGGCTGTTCGGTGGTGTCGTGGCTGGTCGCCGAAGGTCCCCGATGGTTGCCGGAGGTCGAGGGAGGTTTTCGGTGGTCGCGGCTGTTCGGCGGTGTCGTGGGTGCTCGCGGCTGTTCGGTGGGTGTCGTGGGAGATCGCCGGTGTCGAGGGAGGTCACCGGTGTCGAGGGAGGTCGCCGGTGTGTCGAGGGATGTCGCGGCTGCGATCTCTCTTTCTCTCTATCAGACGAGAGATCCGTGTGCCCTAATTTGGTAAGTATTGTTCATTTTATGTTTTCACCCCCAAATAAATTAAGTTTTGTGTATTAACCCCCGAAATTATCTTCTAGATATTATGTTTTCAACCCCGAAGTGTCGGATCCGCACCCGAACCGTATCCGAGCCGCACCCGAGCCGCACCCGAATTTCTGAAAATGAAAAAATAAATAGAAATTAACGGGTGCGCACCCGACACGCACCCGAGCCGCACCCGAGGCGCACCCGTGTCTGATGCGCACCCGACCCCGATACTCCTACCCTTTTGAAGCACCCGTGCTTCATAGAATATACCCTTCTCATATTTTTCGAGCTTCTTTTGATCAGTGGCTTTGTTAATTAACCTGAAACTAGCCTTGGTTATGCCCAGCGACTTTGTTAAAACATCCAGGCAACCAAACAAGCATGATGTAACTATCTTTATGATCCAAATTCTCTGTTCATTCCACACTGTCCTAATTGTGCCACCAGTAGAGAGGACTTCATATAAATGCTGACCAAGGGAGGACAGATGTAATGATCCAAACACCATAAACCATGTGTTTGAAACCTGAAACAGAAAGCAAAGGTAGACATATAGAAATCAGCGAAAGTTCTGTATGCAAGCAACAATTTGAGCGTAGGTGTGTAGGATATTTTATTACGCAAATTCATCAGAACATTTCAGTGAATCCAGTGTTTTTGTGCGTACCATCGTAGAAATCAATGCAGAAAAGATGTCATGAGTAGTAAGCCTACATGCTATATATCATTTGAAATCTTAACTATAATCCTCCTCTTCTTTCATTGTGAACTCCTTAATGTTTTTTTTTTTCCGATTAAGACATGAAATGGAGTGGGAACTGCTGTCCAACACTTCTACGCGTCAAGAACTAGGTACCTCAATGGCCAGTGGTCATTCATGATCTGTGTAAGGACTTTCACATCTTGGTAGCAAGTGGTTAAGTACTATTAGGGTCGCAACATGGAAAGAACTTGTGGATTGAAAGCAGTAAGTTTGAGCTACGATGCTTGCAGACTTGCCAATATTTAAGAGTCGTAATCCATCAAACCAGTAACTCTACAGGCTCAAAGGAACAGTGCTTATACTACGTCGTTCATAGAAACTTATAACTTCTATCCTAGTTGTCTTGTGGAAGATATCATGGGGACACGATAAAAAGAAAATAAGAGGGAGGAGATGTCCTTAGAAGTTACCTTAGGATACAAGGGAATGCCATTTAAAAGGCATAGCGGAGGAATGATGCCGTATATTAGTAAGGCAAAGGAGAGCAGGGGTGAAAATGTAAAGTATCCGTAGCACATGCTTTGAAGAAGGGACATCCTTGACATCCCATATGTGAGAGGGCTGAACCGCGAGAGACCAACTTGAAATAATCCAGATGTCCATTTCATGAGTTGAACCAAAGCATCTTTCATGTCAATTGTGGTGCAACACAAGAAACATGGCCTTTTCGCATAGAGATAGACAGGATTCCATCCTTGGCAGTGCAAAAGATACCCCGTGAATGTACTCTCCAACAAAGAATCATAAGAGTAACCAATCTGTCACATGACCAGCCAAGAAGTCTTAGCTCATCGATTTTGTCTAAGGGTGATCTAAAACATTACATTATGATATATTTTACTTGCCTCTTTACCCCATTTGGTGTTCTCTTCAAAACCACAAGAGGCCACTGCATCTGATAAAATTTTCTCCCCATTTACTTTTTTTGCATAACTATGTTTCAGTGAAGCATTGAACTTTCTGGAGAAACCAAAATGCTTTTCTGGCTCGAGAAGGAAATCTGCAAATTACCACCAGGCCCACCCCAAAACCAAAAAAGGCAAGAAAAATATTACAATTTAGAGGGAGGGAGTGAGGGACGGAGGGAGAGAGAGAGAGAGAGAGAGTTCATTACTGCTAATCATTTCTCATAATTTTCCATACCGTCTTGGTCAGGACTGTTATATATGTTAGACAATAGCGGAAGGTAGTGACCTGATATGGGAAGGATTCTGGTCTTATATTGATTTGTTGGAGAGAAAGTTATACAGAGAATTCTACACAAAAACCTCTTCCAAGGTTCTGCTTATATAGGACTCTTAGGACCCTTCTAGATGCATAGTAATCAATGCTAAGTAGGTGAACATAAAATGGACAATGAACCTAAACCTGATGCATGAATCCTATAAGTCTGATGCATGTACTAGTAGACATCTAGATTTTTCAAGAATTACATTCTAACAATATAATGCGTTTTTCTTTAAGTAGTAACCTGTACCAGCACACACGCTGCCTCCTATCCCATCCATACCTTGATACTTTGTCTGAAAACTTATTCAAGTTATCAACCATTTTGTTATTCATCGGAGCAGGTGTAAAGTAGTTGGTTTAAGCTGGTGCACCTTGTATGCTGATCTTGCTTGGCCTTCATAGATATCATTCTTACTAACATTGTAGAAAATTTGAGGGTATTGCACAAAAGCGAGAGACTTAGATATCTTGGGTTCAAGATGGAAGCACATCGCTTGTCAGGCTGACGCAGGGTCATTGCAGTACATATCACAATCTAACACTAGCATGTAGATGCCATTGCTCATTATGCCTGAAACACGAAGCTGCATGGTATGTACTGCAAATTAGTGTTCATATGCGGGGAGAGGAGAGAGAGAGAGGGGTTAGGAATGTGGTACACACAAGAGCGTTGAGGGCTCCGGCCTTGAAGCGATGAGGATGAGACGGTCTCTTCTCGCGGGCTATGTAAACTAGAAGAGGCATTGTATTGTGATTATCTTTATGCTCTCCGGTCATCATGGGATCATGTATAACCTACAATATAAAGATTCATCAGTGCCTTCTGGTTTGTCTTCGTCCTTTTTGATCATCGGTTGATCTCATCGAAAATAAAACAAAATTTATATACAATTCAAAAACTAAGGCTGGTCCAATGCAAAGCTAGAAGAACGACAAGTAGCATCTTAAATGAAATTAATCAAATGCAAACTATCGCACTGTAGTACTTAGCTTGGGAGACATTCAAGTCTCTAGACAACATGGATACTCTTCCATGTAGGTTACAAGAGTCCTACAAAAGTGACAGTGAGGAGATAGACCATAATTTATAGACTTGTGAACACAGGAGTTCGTTTTTCCATTAAGGCTCCTTAGAGAGAGTCCCTATCACTTCACTCAATCTTTATTTCGAAAGATGGTCTCTATCACTTTTTCGATCTGTATCTTTACACGTAACAGCTGTGGTGTAACTAGAAAACCATCCACGAATTTGGTTGTTAGGATTCACGATTTGCCTTAGACTAAGCAGCTAATCAATCCTTTTTTTTTGACAAAATCCATTGGCCTAAACGTTCCACAGTTTTTTTTTTTGCTTGATTCAGTCATGACTTAGGAATTTCCTCAACCGCTTGAATTTTATTCAAGCAAATTGTAGAAACTTCGACGACCACAACATGTCTTGCCATTAATCAAAATGTGAAGAGAAAACTATATAAATGAGCAAAGCTGACAATACAAAATTGTGAGAACAGTAATAGACTTCGTGATTTTCTTGATGAATGGCATTCTCTATTTGAGTTTTGCCTATTTATCAGTAATTCTTTCTGGAACACATCAAATCCAGTAAACTGATTTTGCACAGGCATCAGTTTTAAGACTTATATTTGCTTTCGACCGTTGGTTCCTCGGGAGTTTCTGAGCATATGACTTACTCTTGCAGGAAACGGAGGAGACAATGGGAGGAAAACGGGAGATCATTTTGTAACTTTAATTAGCTTAAACCTTAGTTTGAGTTAGATGCTCTTTCTATCTGCCCTAATTTGACTATAGTTTCACTTTTCAAATGAATGAACGCCTGGCCAGTTGTAGATACCCTTAGTAACCAATACCATCTAGTTAGGCTCCAAGGAGGATCTAAAAGATAATTCTTCGGCTTTTTTTCCTTTTCCTTCTCTGTTTTCCTCTTGTACTTCTAAAATGCAAAAATTCTGGAATTGGATACGTACCTCAACTAGAGGGGGTCGATCGTGCACAACAGAATCTTCTATGCCAGAATTTCCCACAATTTTCTTGAATGGCAGATATGCTGACTGTTCAGATAAGATTATCAGTAACGTCTTTTTTAATGTCAAAGTAGTTAGTGGTGTGAAAATGATTGTGTGGAGAGGTGTATCTCTCATTTTTACTATCGCATTACCAATCAATATATGTGTGTCATTGTGTATAGTTTGTTTGGCACATTGACTGTGCATATGCGTGCCTCTTGCTTGTACATCTGCAAATCTAGCCATATACCTTGGTCTCTTCTTCCTCTTTCTTAAATTCATCACTCCCGAGAAGACGCTCATCATTGCCAAACGATGAGAAATATGCTTCAGGACATCTAGTCTTGATTCCATATTTCCTACAAAAGGGTAGCCAAGATTTTTTTGCAAATGAACATGCTTCCTTAATGGCATAAAGTGTCAAGGCTGCACCGCCATCATCAGATAAGTAGATGGCAAGCTTCTCAGGTGGGTAGTCAAGCGCCATGGCTGACAACACAGTATTCATCACCTCCATTACCGGCTCTTTCGTGGGGTCGGCTGTGCATATGAACACATCAACCCCAGGCAACTCTGCAACTCCTGGAAGACTTTCTAGGTTGACTGTCCGAGTCACTGGCCGTAATCGGAATGCTTGTGTGAGAAGCCATACAAATGCAAAGATAACTTCAGAGGTGGTCATAAGCCCCCATGCAAAAACAGGTACGTTACTTTTGCCATAGAAGAAGGGTGAGATTCTGTAGTAGAATAAGGCCAGTGTGCCTACAAAATGAAGTAGAACATGAACTCTGTTTATCGTGGCAAGGGGTTGCTCAACCTTGCAGGTATGCATAGTGTGTGAGACCATGTTGACCAATTGTGGTACTTACAATGATTAGCTCTTGGTGCTCTTTATATAAATGGTCTTGATAGCAAACAGTATTAGTAATGTTGTAAACAACAGTTATTCTTATAATTGTCCTTTATAAGAATGACAGAGTCGTAATGGATTTTGATGTGTTTATGTCTGCTTCAAATTATGGATACCTTTTTATGCCCTTCCTTGCTTTATTCTTCATCACTTAACCTTTTCTGTCTTGGTGATGTGTCTGACTGGGGTTCGGCTTGATGCCTGATCACTTCCTTTGATCGAATCACAGCCGTACAGCTGCTGCTGTGAGCCCTAATTCGTTTCATTGTCTGCATCTGTCATTGATTGAATAGAAAACATGTCAAAGTTCTTTACAGGTCAACTTAATAAACTTTGTAGATAACCTGATGTGAGATCTTGTTATCAGAAATGTCTTTGAGATTAGCAGAATATGACCCCAACCCTTACTCCATTTTGTCAATCTCAAAGCCATAGGGCTTACCTCCAAGCTTTCTCCCATTTAGAGTTTAACCTACGGCATACATTCTTGTTGGTTTCTGGCAATCTATTTTGACCTTTGAGAGCTTAATTCCTCATAAACTTCTGCTTTTTCTGTTTGTTTATCTCTCGGGGTTGAAGGGCTTTCCTTAATTTCTTACACCTTTTGAAAAAATGCTTGATTTATGGGATTCTAAAAATGGACTATTAGATTAAATTCACCTTCACTTGCCTGCAAGTGACACCAAGTCTTGTACTACAATCTTTTAGTAGCCTGCTTGTTCATCTCACTGACAACAAGGATTAGGAGCAGATTCCATTGTGCATATTCTTCCCCCAAAACTTTCAACTTACAAAAGACTCTTACCTAGATTTAATCAGTTCCTCACCACGTATCCCAGAAACCAAAGTCCTATAATGCTTTGCTTGAGTTAAAATCTTCATCCGCATTCATTCAGGTATCCTAAAAAGGCCTCTCTCTTCATAATCAAACGAGTTCATCGACTACGAGAGTGTATTACACTCGCATATTGAAGTGAACGGCAAGAACTATAATCGTTCGGTGAAATGACGAGAAATCAACAGACAAAACAGAAAGCATCGTAAAGAAATTCTCACATTCTAAACACTTGTAGGATCAGTATACAATCAACGTCCTTTTATTTTTCCTTTTTCCGTTACATTATTAGTCAGTCGCTACATGCCTGGTCGAACGATACACGGTGCAACAAATATAAGTAGGTAGGGCACCAAATTTTGCAAACTAAATTGTTGCGTTCCACATTTCATGCCCTCACCAAATTTGACCCGAAGGTAAGGATGGTAATCCAACGTTTTACCTCCCACACTGGGAGATGCATGAAATATGGTTGCCTTTAAATATGCTGTTGAGGGCGCAAAGGAGCACCTTGGGGGATGTGGGGGCTGGTATCTGCACGCGCCCAACAAAACCCTAAACCGCTCTGGTAACTCAGAGGTTCGATTTAACTTCGTTTGCGGGGGTGGTTTCTCCGGTGTTTTCCCCGGGTTTCCTCAAAAGAAACACCGATGCCACAGCGCGTGCAGATCCCAGGGGTTGATAAATGCCCCTCGAGGGGTTTGAAGGGAGTGTGCTGCCGGCACTTGGACACGTGTCTCGCGGCTGCTATTCCTCGCTTCTCGGGCATCCCCATTTTTGGCAAACTTTAGCCTTAATTACTTTTGAAGGCTTTGTTGTTTAGGGCACCTTCAGTGACAAGCACAAGTTACGATTTTGCTGTTTTAAATGCTCTAAAAGGTGCACAGCACGGTTCAGGTCTTTTTTGACTACATAATCACGCATAAGAAGTAAACGTATTTAAAATTTCTACTTGGCATGCGCTAGACGACTCCGTCAAAAGCTGCCGTTCTCTTGGGAGGTCACCAAGACTTCTGTTAGTTGTTAATTATTAGGTTACAAATCGTAATGGAGTGCGTACCGTTTTCTCCACGAAACGGTATGTGCCGGTACCGTCTCAAAATTTTCATCAACAATATCTATTTATATTATTTATTCACCGGCGAACTAACAATATATACATATATATTTTTTTACTTACAACTTTTCTAAAATAAACTGTTTATCTTATGAAGCTTGATTTACTATAATTTTCAAATAAGCTAGTTTGTTAAATAATAATATCTTTGGGTTTAAGAATAAGTTATTTTTGTGTCTGCATGTATGTGCGCGAGCGGGTGTGTGTAAAGTAGTATATCGTATAGATGAAAGAATATGATCAAAGTTTACAGGTATGAAGTAATCAAAGATAAGTCAATATTGAAAACTTATCAGGAACGATTTTGCAAATTGTAATGAATTTTATGAGCAGGAGGCTACAGAAGTTTTGATTAGTATAGTAGAACTTAGAGTGTCTTTATATTTAGTCTTTATATGGTCAATTTACAAAATTTCTAATAAAATTGGTTACTTTTACATTTTTTAAAGAACCGGTACAAAACACAATATCTCGGCCGGTACGTAGTTTTTGGCCAGTATCACCTGTAGCGGCCGGTACAACCGGTACCGAGCGGTATTTTGACCGATAAAAAATTTAAAGGATACTGTACCAGCAAAAGACAAAAACGGTACGTACCGGCCGGTACCTGTGCGGTATTGATAACTATGTTACAACCAACTCAAAATTGTTGCTGAAAATCTTTTAGCAACAACCAACACCTGTAGGTGTAATGTTTACACCCTACAGGATCCAATTCAGCTCACGTGCTAGAAAAATGCTAAACCAAGGGGATGATGCGTACAGCTTATAGAGCATAATCCATTTTCTTCTTTTTTTTCCAGTGTACAGTTGATCGGAACATAAAAGTTCAATGTTGCATAATCTACTTCTGGAAATAAATAAATCCGGCTTCCCAAAGCACGTCAATGTTCAAGTTCCCATTTTTGTAAAACACAGATCGCCATATTAATAAAAATGGATGATGCTGGCTGTCGATTGGTGTGGATAGCTGCCGCCGATGGATCTAACAGGTGGGCAAGAGAGCAGCGGTCATGCGGTGGAGCGATGTCGAGAGAGAGAGAGAGAGAGAGAGAGAGAGAGGGAGGAGCGACGGTTGATGGAAAGGATGAGAGAAGAATGACTTGGTGATTAAAACAGAAAACCCTAGCACTTTTATAGGGGGAAAAACGGGTAGCCTGGGTAACCTGTATCCGATCTGGTCCAAATCAAAAAATACGGATCAATTCAGGTTCGAGTCTGCTTTCACCGGGTCTTCAAAATACCTACCCATACCGGGTTTTTTGGTTAGGTACGGATCGACCCGTGGGTCCGGGTCTTTTTTTGGCCATGTCTACTATTAATGCTCAAGGCCAAGCCCCCATTATCGTTTCTAAACAGGAGAAGGATGTTCACTAATCCAGGGGACTGAATGGTGTTATTTTGAGAGCGTTATGTACAATTGAAAAGGTTAAAGAAAGTGGTGGATGACTTTACCTGCTCGTTTAAACAAGTAACAAAAGGATTAAGCGGGGGCCTCGGATGTCAAAACTGGCCCTTGCAATGCCAAATAAAGAACCCTTGCAAGTGATCGCGCATGTACAGAGCGATAGGAAGACTGGGAAGCGGTTCTCCAAAGCGTATAACCAGTCCAACATAAAAAAGGACAGTCCTGTATATCATCTTTGAAGGCACTCCCAGGCCCCAGCACAACCAGCCTCCTGCAGAACAAAAGTACAACAGCATAGTTAATTTTCTGGAGATTGTGATCAAGGATACCAAGAGAGAGCCTCGCTTCATACATTTCAGTATTTCAGCCAACACGCCTTGTTTCTTTTTCTTCACCGTATATCAGCGTATAGATCCACAATAGTGCTGGAAACCTGCATTATTTACACCCGAGTTAAAACGTAGTGCAACTACTGTCGTATGCAAACAGAACCATAAACATCAAGACGACATAGAGCACAAGACAATCAACCAAATTGTTTCCTGAAAACCCAGGTCACCATTACATAGGCATACATATAATTGGTAAACACATGCATTTACGACCCGTGCAGGTAGCACTACGCACTTCATCACGCCATTTATATCAAAATTTTAGCAACTTTAAACACTCATAATATAATTCGAAGCACCATTATAGTTTTCCTTATATAGCATTCAGAAGCTCGTCAAGTAAGATGTGTGTGGATGCGTGCATCTCATTTTCGGTTTTTGTTTTGGAAAGTGTTCAAGAAAGTCTCTCTGGAAGTCAATACGTTACAGGCATAGTTAAAAATACCGTAACATAGGAGGTACTGGTTTTTTTTCTGTATAGTGGTAAGTACAGGAAAATGGTATCGTTTTGGTACTATTTTAGATGATTATACCAACTAATGTAAGTCAAGAATAAGATGAAGTCATAACTTGCAAAAACTGAAGGACAAGAAATATCTTTCTTTATTCTCTCTAGAAATTAGAGAAAATATGGTACTATTACATTCCATTTATACCTGTTGTAGATAAAAATTGGATCGGGAATCACACCAGAAATTAAGCCTGCAAAAGAGAACACGGAGTGACCGCAAGGTGGGGTTCCGGCGGGAGAACGCTCCGATACTTAAGTCAGAGATGGCTAACAATGTAGAACTCTGAGAAGCAATAAAGACACAATGTACATGTGTGTGAGCTTTTTTTTCTTACCTGAGGGGCTTGACCCCTTTATATAGTGGTAGAATGAGGAATCCTAGTAGGACTGGGCTTTGACCAACTCTAATCAGAATCTAATTAGGATCCTAGAGGATCTCACGTCAATCTGAATTTGTCACGACCTGAACCCACGGGCAGGCCCGCGAGCTAGGCACGTGACCGGCCGCAGACCCTATGGACTCCAAACGAGGGCTCTGCCAGGCCTTACTCGCTAAGACAGCATATAATCTGTAGCGGAAATTAAAACTTCTATAAACTTAAATTACATTTTCATATTTTTATTTGAATACAACACTCATGCTACAACTCCTCATAACTCTAATTTATCAACAACTAAAACTAAACCAACAATCTAAATTTTTAGCGACTCAACCAATACAGTCTCCGGAGCTCAGTGCCAAATTGTTCCTTCCTATGCTCGTTACCATCACCTTACTTTCAAACCTGAAATGATAAGTAAGGGATAAGCTTCCACGTGCTCAGTAAGTAACCAATGATTCAACTAGGTGGACCATAGCATGCATAAAATAATTCACTTTATATTATAATCGCATTAAAAAGTCTAAAATCATGAAGTTGGTAATCATCTGGCAAAACGAATTAGAGCACATGAAACTAAAAACTGAAGTGAAAAATCATTAGCACAAAACTCACAACAATCAGTTCAATCCCAACATTAGCTCAAACGATATGCTGCGGTCAGCGTACGAGCCCCCCTGACTAGGGTCCGAAATCCCTCCTACACCCGGGATAAAATAATCATGTGGACGCAAGGGCGCACCACCAGCCACAGTACTGTGCAT
This sequence comes from Escallonia herrerae, assembly GCA_033070095.1. Classification (NCBI taxonomy): domain Eukaryota; kingdom Viridiplantae; phylum Streptophyta; class Magnoliopsida; order Escalloniales; family Escalloniaceae; genus Escallonia; species Escallonia herrerae. Next base: position 1,074,051 of record JAVXUP010000006.1, read on the forward strand.
CAACGTACAAGCCCCGTTGACCAGGGCCCGAAATCCAACTTTCTCCCGTGGATACAGGGCACAACAATCGAGTAAACCAAAAACTACCTTTCTGTTTGTCGTAAACATAACCCCTCATCAAACTATCCACACACTCCTTTCGAAAATTTTCAAGTTGTTCAATATTCACAATAATGTCAAATTTCAAAACATTTCACTTGTACCAAACATTTCAAATCTGAGGTCCATTTCAATTTCTAAACAAAAATCAATGCATGCTAGTCCGATTTTTCATGACAAATAAACTACTAAAGCTTTTTAGAAATTCAAGCCAAAACAATTAAACATAATTAAAACAGTCAATGCCAAACTTCATTTTTTAACAGCAGGTAAACATATACTTATTATATAAAAACACTAGTTGAATCAAGGGTCACTTACTTGTCGCTGACACATTTCCTCGATCCAAAATCTAGCCTGATGATCAGTTATTACCTTTGACCAATAAAATCGTTAATGCCATTACTTTCATCTCCATAGCCCCGACTTTATTATAACTGAAGGGTATCATTGATGAAAATGCAGAATTCCTGTTGAATATTTTCTCAAACAACTCAGACGCCGCATTCAACCGCAACCACACCTACACAATATACACACTTGCCTAAGCGCATGCAACACGTACACCTACTGGTGCGCGCACACAAACCACCCATATACCACAATCACACAGCCACACACATTCCACCAGCTATTCCATCCCAGTATAGTTGCCACACCCATCAACTATTGTGACCAAAAGGTTCTCTCATCTATCAACAAGGTCTTAAGTTTTATCACCCGCCGCCATATACACCCCACCACAGTGCCCCACATACACACCCTATTATAGACGATTGTTCGACAACAATAACACCCACACACCTGACAAGCACTGACACCGTACACCCACAGCTGTACACAAAAACCACCATCCACCGCCAACACTACTGCCAAATGACCGCCATGCACCCATTCACCAACAACACAAGCAACCACAAAAACCCATTTCATAATTTATGCAAAGTGCCAAAAAAAATAGTGCTTGGCAGCTAGGCAAATGGGTCGAGAACCCAAAATTGCAAATTGCATGCTGGTTGCTCCGGCCACCTTCACTGATCGGGGCGTCTCGTCGCCGAAATTTCTGGTCAAACACACACGCACACGAATACATCTGTAAAAATGGCAAAGTGGTTCAATTAAGGACCCACAGTGGTGGCTTGTAACCTCTGGTTGCCAGGAGTTGTGGTCGTTAGGCGACGGCAATCGACCGGTGGTCGCCTTTGATGACGAGCGGAGTTATGGTTGGCCGGTGATGGTTACCATGCTGTTCCATCAGGGTGCGCCACAGTGAAGGTGATTCCAGGTGGTTGGCATTAGTGGATTCAAGAATAGGGCAACGGCAGCGAGGGGCGGTGACGGGCGGTGCTGTTTGGTAGAGGCGCCGGCCGGAGTTGCTCGCCAGAGACTGAATGGTTAGACGGCGACAGCGATTGCACGGCGACTAGGCGGTGGCAGCGGCGCCTCAGCTACGGCACGGTGGTCACGGAGGTGTTGTGTGGTGATGTACGGTGTAGGTGCGGCCGGAGTTCATCGTCGGTGACGGCGTGTGGACGGCAATGGGGCCATCAGAGCTGGGAGCGGTGCTGCCCAATTAGGGCCGGCTGCCTACTCAAATCCTTTCCCCCTTCTCTATTCTGTTACCCGTCTCTGCTATTTCTTCTTTCTTTTTTCTTGAATCTCTCGGGTATTTTCCAATTCATCTCTGCCCCTTTTTAAATAACTCAAAAAGATATAACGTTAATTATATACTAAACCCTAATTTTATTATAACTTCTCAAGCGTCACCGACCTAGTTTCATTTATTTCTTTCTTGCACCGCTTTTTATCTGTAGCTAGTGGTATTTTCATTTGTCACTAATAATACTGCTCAAGCTAATCATCCCTAAGGACTCAAAAGAATATCACTCATAGAATTTGTAGCTAAAGTAATATTAACCGGCTAACCCTAGGTTCGGGATATTACAGAATTGATAGAGTCAGAGCCTCTTCACGATTATGCCCGGTGACTGATACGGTAAATGCCATATCAGTAATGAGCCAGTATGGGTTACGTGTCATAACTGCCACGTGTCGTCCGTAGATTGGAGGGATATTTTTAGCTATATCATATGCCCCCTGCTTTTGCCAGCGTTAATGAAGCGGGTGGAAGCACACTTTTTTCACTGGTGGTAGCAAAATATGCCAAAAACAGAATTGAATTTGTTTGCCTGACATTTCAAATATCCAAAGAGTGCTCTGCTCGGACATAGTTCTGCTCGGTCAGAGTTCTGCTCGGACGGGATTCTGATTGGACAAAATTTTGCTCGGCCGTTGTCACTCTGCTCGGGCAGAGTGCTCGGACAGGATTCTGTTCGGTCAGAATTCTTTTTGGCCGTGGTCACTCTGCTCGGGCAGAGTGTTCGGACGGGATTCTGTTCGGACAGAATTCTGCTCGGTCGTGGTCACTCTGCTCGGGCAGAGTGTTCGGACGGGATTCTGTTCAGATAAAATTCTGCTTGGCCTTAGTCACTCTGCTCGGGCAGAGTGTTCGGACGGGATTCTATTCGGCCAGAATTCTACTCGGCCTTGGTCACTCTGCCCGAGCAGAGTGTTCAAATAGGATTCTGCTAGGGCAGAACCGTGCTTGGCCGTTTGGCACTCTGCTCGGGCAGAGTGTTCGGACACGATTCTGCTCGGGCAGAACCGTGCTCGGCCGTTTGGCACTCTGCTGGGGCAGAGTGTTCGGACACGATTCTGTTCGGACATAACCGTATTTGGCCGTTTGGCACTCTGCTCGGGCAGAGTGTTTGGGAAGGATTCTGCTCGGGCAGAGTGTTCAGTAAGGATTCTGCTCGGGCAGAGTGTTCGGTAAGGATTCTGCTCGAGCAGAGTGCTCGGTTCATGTCCACGTGTCCCTCTTGCAATTAATGCCTTTGAGCGGGAAATTTTGAACTTTCAAACTTTCATTCTCTTAGCTTACGACACGTAAGAGTCAGATGAACCGTTGTGCATCCCAAGAAACGGTTATTCGGGGTTTTTCTATAAAAGGAGATCTCCACTTCATTTTCACCTCACTCAAATCATTCGGAAGCATCCTTCACTTCAAGTAAGTCTCTCTTCATCTTCTCTTTCTGTTCAGCATTTCAAGTTTTCGTAGTTTGTTTAGAAGACATGTCTGAGTCCTCAGTGTTTGTTTCATCTCCTGAAAAGGATGTAGTCATTAGCAGTAGTTCATCCTCAAGATCAGGTCGAGTTTTAACTTCAAGTAGTGAAGTTGGGACTTCAAATCCACAACTTCTCCGACCTTTATCCTCAGAACCACTACGCCCTTCATCTTCTCAACCTCCCCAGCCTTTAACCTCCCAACCATCTCCATCTTTGCCTGCCAAGAATGCCTTAGGCGACGTTAAGGATCAAGCCGAAGATGAGGCTAATCCTACGCCTTGGTATACGGCAGATGAGAAGTTGAGTAAAATGTCTACCGAAGATTTGGTGGAGTTGCTCCGGGAATATCCTCTTCCCGTAAGCTGGTATGCTCGTCTTCTTGGTTTGCAAGAACCAGCCAATTATGGAACGAAGTATGAAACTGGGATATACGAAGAGCAAGTGAGATCTGGATACATGCTTCCTCTTCACCCTTTTGCTCTTCGTTTCTTCGAGCATTGCCACATGGCCCCAGGTCAGCTTATTCCCAATGGCTGGAGGAAGCTTGTTGGGCTCATTTATCTGGTTCAGACTTCAGGCTACAAACCAGATGCAACAGATTTTATGAGAGTATTCTTTGAAATCTATTTCGTCAAGGGAGTTGTCAATTGTCCAGGATGGTACTATATTCACAGTAGGCAACGACTTCTGAAAGGGGGGGCCGAAGTTGAATAAAGGTTGGCACTCCAGATACTTCTTTGTTGGATGTTCTGATAAAGGAAAGCTTCCGTTTGACAGAGAATGGAATCCTTACTGTAAGGATTTTGAGAACCCTGGCAAGCCTGCTCCCAACAACCTTACTAAACACATTCTTAGCCATATCGAACTTCAGGGCGGACTTTCCATTGATGAACCCTTATCAAAGTAGCAACTAGAATGGGCAAGGATAATTCCTCGCATGCCTGTTCCAGCTGGAGCTGTAACCCCTCCTCCTGCGCCTACTATCTCTAGCACATTTCCTGCTGAGAGCGTGTCTCTAGGTGTGCTTTAAATAGGCTTTTGGTTTCAGTCTTTGTTTTAATGTGTATTCTTGTATTAATTACCAACTCCTTTGTAGAAATGGCCAGCGGAAGTGGAAAAACGCTGCAAGGAGGCTTTCTTGGTGTCTTGCAGAAAGCCAAAGGAAAAAGGAAAGAAAAGCAGCCAAGTGCAGAGTTGCCCCTGCTCTAAAGAAGACAAGGGTTATCCCTCCGGACCACTATCCGCAGATCGTGGAGAACGTGTCCGTCGAAGAGGATCCCATCTTTCGTCCCAGATGGACTCTTCGCTCCAATGATGTTGGGATGCCAGATAGTCAGATTTCAGAGTAACACCTTGTTCACGGAGTTCTTCCTCGGGACAAGGAAATATTTCAGAACCAAACTCACGAGACCTTTGCCTGTTCCTTTGCTCAGGCTATGTATACGGTGAGATTCTTTCTTCTGGTCTTCCCTTGTATTTACTTTCGGACTTCGCTTTGTTGATCGTCCCAATCTTTATCACAGATGTATACGAACGGGTCTGAAATGCTGTCTCGTTTTGAGATGGCAAGGCAAGTGGCAGCTGAGGATGCCCAGCAGAAAAGGGAAGTCCTCAAGGAGGCAGAAGAAGCCACTTGTCGTGCTGAAAAGTTGAGTAAGCAAGAGACTGACTATCTTGCACAGATCAAGACTTTGGAGAGGAGACTGGAACGGGCCAAGAGGAGAGTGGTAGAAGAGATGAAGAAGGCTCGTGATCAAGGCATCCGCGACTTTCTTAATGGGAATGCTGGGGATGAATGGCTCAAGAAGCGCGCGGATGACGGCCTTGAGATTTATGAGCTCGGCTTTGCGAAGGCCAAGGAAATGTTCGCGGAACGCTTTCCTGTTATACCCTTGGATGACTTTGTTCTGCCTGCTGTGATATCTCCGTCTGGAGAGACTGTTCTGCCTTCAAAGGCAGGTGATGCTGCAGCTTCTCATCCTCCATGGGAAGGTCCTTCTGGCGATGCCCCGAGCCCTAGATGTTTAGGCTTTGTATCTAGGCTTTTTTGCTTTCAGACTGAGTTACTTTGATGCCCCATCGAGGGCTTTTGTAAACTTTATCTTTTTTACTTCGTGGTATTTCGTTTTACTATGTGTTTGTCATGGTTTATGTTTTACCATTCACACAGCATTATTTATTTTTACTTTGACTAAAACTCTTTGTTTAATTAAAGAGTCAGCAAAGAAGTTGAGCACCTACGCCCGGCCTTAATTTGAAGAAGTAAAAGTTTTGATGGAGTGACTACGTCTCCATTAACTTTTGTTTCTTCACGGACTTAGATTTGTAGCTAATCCATTTGGCTTATTCTTGCGTTTTTTGTGAAAAAAGCAAGAATTTGGCACTCTGCCCGGGCAGAGTGTTCGGCCATCACTCTGTTCGGGCAGAGTGTTCGGCTATCATTCTGTTCGGACAGAATGTTTAAGTGTACATTATAACAAAGCTGAGAAAAATGACTTTATTGCTCGAGCAAAAGATAAAGTTTACACTGGATTGCTTAACAACCCATTTATTTGAAATCATCTTTCTAAAGATAACTTTTAAAAGACGGGGGTTTTGATAAGGTCTGGAACCCTATCCCCCTGAAAGAAGCATCTTGCCTCGAGGCAAGATGTTACTGGTAATATTTCTGCAGATTCTCAGCATTCCAAGTGCGAGGCATTGGTTTTCCGGAAAGTGTTCTCAGTGTATAGGCTCCCCGGTTTGAGCACCTTATAACATGATAGGTTCTTTCCCAGCTTGGAGATAACTTTCCCGTCGCTGCCTTTGGATCGGAGACTCCTAACTTGCGCAGGACCAAATCTCCTTAGGTTCACCAGCTCGAGCTTGGTGTCTTCCTTAAGATTTGAACCAATCCGAACCCTTTTGTTTTCTTCTTCAGGATGTGCTTCGATGCTTACAAGATTTTTAACTGGTTCTCCCCTTTGCATCTTTATATCTTCTCGGAGGTCTTCAATAATGAGTGCTTCCTTGTTCTTTGATCGGCATGAAGTCACGTAGCACTGACGAGCTGTAGTCTGGTCTTCTTTCACCTCTCCAATCCCGTGTTCTGTGGGAAACTTCATCTTGAGGTGATAAGTTGACACTACAACTTGTAACTGATTGAGTGCTGGTCACTCCAATATGGCGTTGTATGTTGAGGGGACCTTTACGACCACAAAATCAAGCATGAAGTTGGCTTGTGCCGGAGGTGTGCCAATCGCAACTGGGAGTGTGATAATACCTTCGACTGCAACTGGATGATTGGAGAATCCATACAACGGTGTATCCATCTTTCGTAGATGGTCCGTTGGAATGTTCATCTTCTTGAATGCATCGTAAAATAAGATTTCTGCAGAACTTCCGTTATCAATCAAGACACGCTTTACATCAAAGTTCCCAGCTCGAACTGTGATGACTAATGGATCATCATGAGGAGTTTTTACATCCTTTGAATCTTCATCGGAAAAGGTGATCGCTACTACGGGTACCGTCTTTGATTTCTTATTCGGGGGGCTGACTTGTTATGCATACTTCTCTGACGTATGCTTTTTGAGCCCGTCCTGATGAACCTCCTACGGCTAATTCCCCAGATATAGTGTTGATTGTACCCGCATTTTCTTCCCGATCTTCTCTTTCTTTCATGGCCGGAGGTGTCTGTTGTCTTCCTTCTCTAGGAGCTACAAACTTTCTCAACTAGCCACGCTTGATAAGGGCCTCAATTGCTCGTTTAAGCGACCCACAATCGTCAGTTGTGTGGCCATGATCGTTGTGAAAGTAACACCATAAGTCTTTGTTCCTTTTATTTGGTCAAGAATTCATTTTGTCTGGCCACTGTAGAGCTTTATTGTCTTGGATCTCGTGAGGAATATGTGACGGTTTTGCATTGAGGGTTGTCAGCTTTTTCCAAGCGAACGGGTCTTTTGGACGTCGTTCGTCATGTTTAGAACGTTTTGCTGACTTTCCTTCTGGAGGAGTTATCTCTTGAGATCGTTTCTTCTGTTCTTCCTTTCCTTCGCCACGTCGTCCTCTGTGTGTCTCCAGGTATTCTTCTGCTTGAATATATTTGTTAGCCTTCTCGATAAGGGATTTCATATTACCTGGAGGACTTTTGTTCACAGAGAATGCGAACTTGGATGTGGGTCGAAGGCCTCGGAGGAATGCAGTATACTTCACGGATTCATCCAAATTATCGATTTCCAAAGTGGCTGCGTTGAATCGTCCGAGAAAGCATGCAAAGACTCATTTTTCTCTTGCACAATGTTCAGCAGACTCGCCGAGTTCTTCCTTCGAGAGCGACTGCTTATAAAGCGCTTCTGAAAGAGATCTGATAATTGGCCAAATGAGTAGATGGATATTGGTCGTAGAGTTTTGAACCATGCATGCGCAGCTTTCCTCAGAGTGGTAGGGAAGGCTCTGCACATGACAGCATCTGAGACCTGGATTAGGAGCGTGTTTGTTTCAAACTGGTAGACATGTTCTCCCGGATCTCTGGTTCCGTCGTAAAGATCACATTGAGGCATCTGAAAATTGGGAGGTAGTTTTGCTTTCTCAATGGCTTCTGACAACGGATATCCAGATTCATCCCTTGGGGGAGATCGTTCTGGAGAATGATATCTAGGGACCACCTTCCAGGAGTCCCGTTCTCGGGAACGAGACTCAGGCACCCTCTTCCTGTGGATAGATCTCCAAGGGGTCTCAGCTCTGGCGACCTGTTCGGGAGAGGAGTTGGTACTGTCTTCGACTGATGGATCACGTCGATAACAAGATCCATTCCTGGTTATGTAATCTCCGCTCTTCTCTTTGGGATTGTAAGTCGGATCGACTGTTGATCGGTATTTGCGGCCGTAACTTGATCTGGAGGTGAGACGAAGACGAAGGTCATTGGGGTCAAGATGAGAATGGTGAGTGGACGGCAGAGCCACTGCCATGTCGAGATTTTGTTGAAGAGTGTTCACAACATTTTTCAGTTCTTGGATTTCTTTCGTAAGGTCGGCATGGGGTGTTTTGAATAGCTGACGGTTTAGGAGGTGACGAAGATCACCGTTTTTCAGAGTAGACGTTGGAGATTGGTTTCTCCGAGGTCTAGTCTCTGATTCGGGAGTAGCAGACATCACATTAATGTATAAATCTTTAGAAGAATTGCCACGACGGTGGCGCGAAGGGGTCGAGTGTTGGTCATGAGAACGACCAAGTTGATGAGAGCCGCTAGTTCGTGCGTGACGGTTCTTGGAATGACAGTATGAAGAGTCATCGGAAGAAGAGTGATTGGCCATGTTCCCTGTAGTGGTCCCACGGATGGTGCCAATCTGTTGTAGCTAAAAACTGGATCGGGAACCACACCAAAAATCAGGCCTGCAAAAGAGAATACGGAGTGACCGCCGGGTAGGGTTCCGGCGGGGAACGCTTTGATGCTTAAGTCAGAGATGGTTAACAATGTAGAACTCTGAGAAGCAATAAAGACACAATGTATATGTGTGTGAGCTTTTTTTTCTTACCTGAGGGGCTTGACCCCTTTATATAGTGGTAGAAGGAGGAGTCCTAGTAGGACTGGGCTTTGACCAACTCTAATTAGAATCTAATTAGGATCCTAGAGGATCTCACGTAATCTGAACTGATAGAGTCAAAGCCTCTTCAGGATTCTGCCCGGTGACTGATACGGTAAATATCATATCAGTAATGAGCCAGTATGAGTTACGTGTCATAACTGCCACGTGTCGTCCGTAGATTGGAGGGATATTTTTAGCTATATCAATACCTGTACTCACAAAAAAAGTCTCTCCACCTAAAATGCCCATCTTATTGAGTTAATGTTGTGACCAAAAAAATAAATGTGTAAATGTAATCAAAAGAATAAAGTACATAAACTCGCTACAGATACCACATCTATTAGTTTACGGGAACAACCCATTTGACGGAAACAACCCACTTCCTTCCTTCTCTACCTCCAACCAACTTGACTACACAGCTTCAACACCCCCACTACCACCATAATCACTCTCTCGTTTCTTTGTTGTGTCAGCAATGCAATTCAGATCTGGAGGAAGAACAACTAGATCCAACCAAAACTTGTATAGGGGTTCTAATGGTAGGGCTAGGGAGGAAGTGGTCACAGGGTGCCGTGGCGGTAATGGTGGTTGCTAACTTGAGGAGGTGTCGACGGGTAGGGAAAGGGACAAGCTTTCCCAAAACGATGGCAGCGGTCATCCAATGTATCCTGAATCTGTTTAACAAGCCAATTCTTTTGGGTCAAAGGAATTGTATTCATTTGGCCGGCTAAAGTCTTACCAGTCTAAGTTAGAGTAACAGTCGAGGAAGTAGATAGCTCGTCGTCGTCTAAGCCTTTGCCCCCAAAGTAGTTGGGGATGGCCAAATGAATACAATTCCTCCATTCTCCCCTGTCCGATCACCATAAATTCATTGCAATCAAATATTTTCTTCATACATCTCTCTGGTCTTCTCTTACATCATCTAACCCCTAAATCTAAAAGCCTTCATCGGAATGACAACCATCTCAAACAAAACCATATGCATTTCAGTAACATTATTGGCCTCACTAGTCACGTATATTGTTGCCTCAACAATCCAGAAGCAAACCTTCACTTCACCGACTTGGTTTATCCCATGGGTGACATTTAAGAAGCACGGATGCGGGTGCAGATACACGCATTTTTAAAAATTTTAGGATACGGGTGCGGCAAGAATACGCCAAATTTTATAAATAATATTTTTAATTATATACACTTAGTATTAAATTTTTAAATAGTTTGAATTTCAATAATCATAATATATGTGTTTGATATATGTAAAAAGATATTAATATATAAACAAAGTAGTGAGTTTTTAAGTTTAACGGGTTCTTTCATAAATTTTAAAGCTTTCAACCAAATTAGTGAGAATTTCTTAAGTTTAATGGGCTGTTTTATAAATATTAAAATTATAAATTTGAAAAGAATAAAGTTTTGTAGTATCACTTTTATTTCTTTGAAGTATTGGGGTGGTTTATGTAATAACTTAAAAATGGGTACTTAACATAAAATAAAAATGTGTATCAAGAGTCTCATCTCCATAGATAACATCGACCGACCGACCGTTCTTCTTCTTCTCTGGCCGCACACTGCATGCTGTCGCCATCGCCGGTAAGTCCTTCTCCTTCTTCTTCTCATCCTCCTTCTTCAGCTGCTTCTACTTCTTCTCTCCAGTCTCCTCTCGACCCCCGGCAAAAAAACCTTATATCTCCTCTTAGCCGCCCGGTACTAGGACCATTAGTTAGATGATATACCTTATCATGCCCATTAAACTCAATCAGAATCAGAATTCGTCATGTATTGTTGAAAATTAGCAACATCTAATTTCTTAATCGTTGACCCCGTGGAGAATGGACAACAATATCATAAATAAGCCACCACGGAACCAATAAAGTCCATGAGGTCGTCGCACACGAAATTCAGCCAATAGCATTCAGCATTCAACACCAACTCTGCAGAATTCTCAGGCAGTCCCGAAAATTTAAGCAGCTTGCAAGCCGAACAAGCGTAGACTTGATTAGCAATATGCCCAACTTCCAAACATCAGCAGTGCACACAACAACACAACAGATCCTTCAGGACACGCAACTACGATAACAAACCCGTCAATCAACACAACAAACTCTCAATCTCTCCCACAACCAAATCAGCAAGCACTGCTCCTACCCTGTTCACTGCCTCCAAATACACAACACATAACCTTGACGGTTCTCTTAAATTCTCGCGACACTAGGGCCGCACAACTCACCTCAGTTGCAACGAGAAACCTTGGAAAACAACAATAAAAGGTCCAACCACCCATCTGCTAACCCTCGATTCTAGATTCTTCATTTTGATGACTCCAATTCATTATTTTGTGATTAATCTAACTTCATCATTAAGTATGATTTCAGGAAACAAGGTATTACAAACAGCGTGGATCTCTCCCTAGCTGAAGAACTTGGACTTAGATTAGTTCCTCATTTCTTCTTGTAATTGTCCAAAGCTAAGTTTTCTTAAAGATCAAACAGAAAACCGGAAAGATCTGAAACCAAAAAACTTTGTTCTGCCAAGAAACTTTTCATTCGAATGAATGTCAATTCATTCGAACTACTCCTTAAGGAGCAAAAATAGTTAACTTGATTTCGTTTAAAAATATTTTCCATCCGAACGAATTCAAAAATCATCCCAATGATTCCTTCAGTCTTCACCTTGATTTTTGTCCAAAAAATGTTTTCATCCAAACGACTTCGTTTTTATCCGAAAGATTCCTTCAGTGCTCAACTTGGTATTTGCCCATAATGTTTTCACCCGTATTAATTCCAATTCATTCGAGAGATTCCATCAAATTCAAGTTGATTATTTGTGTAAAACGTTTTTTTTTTCGAATGAATTCTATTTTCATTCAAATGATACTTTTAGAAGCAAAGAGAGATTACTTAGTACTTCATTTTCATCCAAACGATTTCTATTTCGTTCGAATGTTTTTTTCAGAGTAATCTAATCTTTCTAGGTATCAATTCATTCAAATGATTTCTATATCATTCGAACGAATTCTCGTTACAATTTCTATGTCCTGTCCCGTTAAATGCTCTTCAATGGCTATATCTTCACTAGTATAAAAGGGACACTAAGGGAGTTAGCCACTCACTTTTCAGATCTTCAAAAATTCTCTCAACATTTACATAAATCTTCATAATCCTTGTGTGAGAGATTGCTACCACTACAAGAAAAACTGTTTTTTACGACGGACTTTTAGCGACGGAGTATAATCCGTAGCTAAAATACCTTTCAGCGACGGAAAAGGTAAAAGTCCGTTGGCAAAAAACATTTACCAACGGAATATACCGTCGGTAATAGTTTTTGCCGACGGACTTTTTACCGACAGAATATTAGCAACGGTGTAACCTGCCCTTGCCAAAACGGCATGTGCCGTGCACATGCGGGCTTAACGCCCGAAAATAAACGGCCATCCACTTTTGGAGCTATTTACAATAGTTTTGTCAACCTCGGGAATACTATTGCAAAAGTTGTAAATACAGGAAGCAAAGTGCAAAAACGTGTAAACCTTAGGGGACAGTTTTGTCATTAACCCTTTTGATTAAAACAAAATGTGTAGTTACTTGCTTTCAATGTCATGTCAGAGTAGCGGGAACTTGATGAACGGTGTTTGAACTGGGGCTTGAAAATAGGTTTTGGAAATGGTAAACCAACTTAACTTTTTCCTGAACATCATAACGAAAACATGGAAATGATATACTATCTATAAAAGTATGAATCTTGTAAATCATTTTATTCCATTTTCGCCCTTCTTAATCATTCCAATAACAATACTACCCTTTCATAAATACTATTATTATCCTACCTTTTCATAAATACTATTATTAATTACTATTTTTATTCATTTTTGGTTTTGCCCTCCGTTAGTTATTCCAATGACAATCCTACCCTTCCCTAAATAGTTTTTTTGTAATGCGTTTAATGAACATTAGGTCATAATTTAATCTAAGCCTACATTTACCCATTGGGAAACAAAATATGTGGTTACAAAAAATATATTTGTGTGTGTACTACCTATAAAAGTATGAATATTATAAATCATATTTGGACGATTATGTCCTCCATTCATTACGTCAATTTCACTCTTACGCTTCTTTTATTACTCCCTTTTTAAATTTAGATAAAATTTAAAGAACATTGGGTAATGAATATATTCTATACATTGAAAAACAAAAGGTGTGATGAGAAAGAAAAACAAAACAAAGAAATTCATTTATTATTCTCTTTTTAATCTGGTTAAAATGAAATAAATATTAGATATATTGAAGAGTTAATGAGAACTGTGATTTTTTTTTTCCTTACATTTTTAGGTTAGCAAACTAACCAAGTGAAAAATTGAAAAATAAAAACAAAATAAAGAAACAAAATACGTAAAAAATCAATTAAGAAATAAAAAAATTGTTGAAAAAACAAAAACAAAAAATGGTTAAATATGCATAAAAAACAAGGCTTAAATATGGTGTCAATTTTAACTGAAAATATGTTCGGTTATTATAGTTAAAAATTGGGTGTTTTGTATTTCTTATTGATGAAATGCAAAGCACCTAGTCTTGAAAATTATAAATCTTAACCATAAACCAATTTAGCAGATTACAAAAACAAGGACGTAGATTCATTCTTTTAAATTTTTTCATTTACTTTTATTTTCAGCAGTACTATCAAATATTTCTTCAATCCAAAAGCCTACAAAGAGTATTTTTAAACATTGAACTGATTACAATTGCGAACATTAAGTATACATTTCTTCTAAAATAAGTCACAGAACATAATTAAATTACATTAATTTGATTCCAAAAAAGATAATAATATCATCTCAAATATTACTCTCGACTATATTCACGTGCAACGCACGTACTCGTATCCAAAGATGGTGAAAATGTATCGTGTGCCTATAAGTGATGCATGAACTCCATGCAGTTTCATTTTCGTACGAGACACAAATATAAGCATTAAAAGTTTGTTGCACGAGTCCTAACATTTGATAACAAGGCATCCAAGCTGCACGAGACATATATGAACAAGCATTATGGTCTCTAAAAACATATCAACATGATATAAAAAAAGGCGGCTTGTACTTTGGGATCAATTGCATTCAGCATCCTCAAATTTTCACGCGGTAGCTCTCTACAGCACAAAGTTATTTTTAACTATCTGCCATCCCAAATTCATAAGTGTGACGTCCAACCCCCCTCGTACATTTTTCAACCAACAGCCTCGCCGGAGAAGTAATTTAACTCAAATAAAAGGGCACTCCCACCTCCATGCCCACCACCACGACCTCCACCAATCACCAAACCCGCCGCCACCTCCTTTCTCAACTGTCTTCGCCACCATCTATTGGAATTCCGCCGCCACCTTAGCCACCATTACAGAAACCCGTCACAAAAACCCATCACACCATCAGTTTTTGCTCTAGATCCCATTATAACCATCATTTTTTGCTCTAGATCCCACCACAACTATTAATTTATACCATACATGAAGCCTAGAACCCTTCTTCCTCAATTTGATCACAATAAACCTTAGATCCCCAATCTTTGACATGATATTCCAAAAATACCCTCTTGAGTTCAGTCATTTGCCTGAAATTTGGTCAGAATATGGTCGGAGGGTGATCGGTGCCACACTTATGAAAGTTTGGGGTGGTAGATAACTAAAAATAACTTTGTGGTGTAGAGAGCTACCGCAAGCAAACTTAGGAACACTTAGTGCAATTGACCCTGTACTTTACAAAATTGTGTCGTGTGTTGTTGTTGTTGTTATTTTGCTGCTTAAGGGCAATCTCTCACATCACACGGTATGAGCTAAATATATAACAACATAAGAAAGAAGTTTCAGTTTTTCCTTGGCCAATATATAGTCTTGCAACATGTCAAGTAATATCCCGCACCTAACTAATTAATTAGTTATTTGCTGTAATCTAGTGGAGTAGTAGTTAATCAGTGTTTCAAAACTATTTAGGTAAATGATCCTAAGTTGTAAAAACAACGAGGCTAGGTGCAATAGACAAACAAAATAAGTATGTGAGTTGCTTTGTAGAATTTAAATCTGGAGCTGCAACTTGAGAGAGTTGGACGGGCCCAAGGGTCAAAGCGTGCCCAGCTCACTATCAAACACTCATACCCGCGTCACGTCCAGCCCATCTACAGGCCAAATAATATATGTTCTACGCACAGCCATTAAAAGTTTTAGCAGGCACGAGCCTAACGTGGCTGCCCCATAGGTTGTCCATGGTTTCATGTTAGTTTTTATTTACTTAATTTTAATGCATATCAATTATCATCGCAATCTACTAATTAGTCATGAATTTTTAAGCATATCATTTACCACGAAGTATACTAATTAATCATGGGAATAAAGAAGAGTATAACGAAGTCTCAATATAGATTTAGTTATAAGCATGGAAACAATGTTTCAAGACAAAATAAAAGGAAAAAATAAAAAAAGAAAGGATTTCGAAACAATCTTACGAAGTCTAATCCTATTTATAAGAAACAAGGGAGAAAGAAATAAGTTTTCAAAGGTCTCTAAACATATAAGGTTATAAGATTTTAAAGACTAAAGATAAAAAAAAAATCACATATTTTGTACGCATAAAATTAATATATATAATTCATATGTTAAAAATTCAACGGGCTGGGTTAGGTTTGGCGGGCTTCAAAAAATCTGTCCATGCCCAACCCATATTTTTAACGGGCTCAAAATTCTATGCACACATTCATCACGATCGTTATAATACTAAGCTCACGCTAAAGTTGCACCCCTACTAAAATCTAATCTAGTTATGTTAAAAGAAAGAGAAAGATCAGAGAAAATGGGGAAAGGATGCAGTAGTAATGCCTAAAGGAAAGGTAGGGACGGCGTAAAAGAAAGGAAACAAAATATGTGTATTAGTACAATGTCTTATGTGCGTTGTAATGTAAATTTGATCGTCATAGACACGTCATGATCAGGAGACAAAATATGTGATGTATATTTCTATTAATGTCATTCTCTCGTTAACAAAAAAAAAGGTGGGGGGGGACGAAAAAGAAAGGAGCAACAACGCATCAGCTGTTCAAGACAGTAGCTTATGGATATCTGAGGGTTATGTTCAAGAGGGTCAGTGGCTGGAAGGAGTAGCACAACTGTGAAGAAGAGCTTCTTTTCATGTAATATATATCAGCCAAATTTATATTGAATATCCTGTGATGAATTCCATCTCTTGTTCCTCACTGCACAAGAATGTGTACAATTTCCGAATATCTTTATAATTATATCTGCACTTCGACATAATTTCTCGTCATTGCAAGGGCAAAAACGTTGAGATCATGCTAAGTCAAATATCTTACGGAGTACATATCAAACGCGAGAAGATACACTTAAAAAAGGAATGTTCAAATTTATATATGCATGTTTCGTAACAAAGACTATTAGCCTATTATTTACTTCTAATTATCAACCAAAAACATTGAAAGTGGAAAACATGCCATTGACAAACATTTTGTCCCCAAACGAGATTCATCAAATGGGCTAAGTATAAAAGCCACCATTTTCAATACTCATGTCTTCCGCCTACATTCAGAAGAAAAAAAAAAAAGTTTACGTTCGTATAAATGTTCTGGTTGACAGTATGTTAATTGACAAGCATCAAAACCAAGTGACTGCCTGAGTACTGAAATTTCGCTAGCCAAATCTTTCATTACATTTTATTACTATTAGTCTCTCGTTAATACAAGTCATTCACAGTTCTTGTTATTGCAGTTCACAAGTTTCCACCATTTCAGCCCATTATTCCGGTTCATGAAAATCTAGTTTTCTCTGAATCACTTATGAAAGTACGCACCAGTCTGCCCGTTTTCATGCATAGTCAAGGTCTCATTTGGCAATGCTCTGTGTTTGGTATCAAAATAAGTAACAGATTTCTTTCTTTTTGTTTTTTTTTTTTAAAATAAAATTCTTTGAGCATGCTTTCAATGGGGCATTTTGAGGTTACGATAAGAATTAAATTGCTTGTGATACTAGTAAGTGTATGAGTAAGAGTAAGGGTGATAATAGTAGGGATCATTATAGATGTTAAGTTCAGTCCAAGAGATAGGATAACTCCTACATGATATTTTTGAAAGTACCTCCAAACAAAGAAATTTCTGATGACTCAATGCTGAGCCCGGCAAAGAAGACGATCATCAATGTCCACGAGCAACAACTCCAAGGTAGCCCCACCAAGCGCACGAAGGCACTGATCATGCCCTTGCCAGAAGCAATGCCAGATGACAGGGAGGGAGGAAATTAGTGCAGCAGCTGCCCGTCTTTTATGGTATATATATATGCTATGCTAGTACTACTTTCCTCTACTGCAGGATCATCCTAGGGAGCAACAGGCTCTTGACTAAAGCAGCTTCCCTTGCCACTTCTGCGTGCGGAGCAAGATCAACTGTATTCCATGGCTTCTTGGACTACACCTAAATTAGAAGTTTAAAATCTAGCTCCGTAAATGTGGACAGTAACTAGCATCCTACCTTGTGTTACATATGTAGATCAAGGTAAACCTCTTGTAACCGAGAAGGCTAATTAATGAAAAGTTTCTCTAATTGACCCAAAAACAAAAGAAAGTATCCTACATGAAATGGTACCAATAGGAGTAAAAGCAAGTAACAAGACCAAAAGAGGGTTCTACTGCAGAGGCTGCTACTTCCTACTGGTTCTAGTGCAGCAAAGTGGCTCACAGTGAATTGAATTGTACTCTCTTCCCCTTTTGAACCAGGAAAACTTAGAAAGCTCTTTGAATCCATGGTCCGGCAATTTAAGCAAGAGAGTTTTTATTGCCTAAGAGAACAAACTACCTCATAATCAAGAAAGATAAACTTTCTATTAAGACACAGAGTAAATAAAGAAAATGAAAGGCCACCTCCAGATCTAACTTACAAAGTCAAATTGCTTTTTTGAATCAGAGCTACATTATCAAAAATACAACAAAACATTGTTACCTGTTGCACGGACCAGTCCCCAAATTACCAAATTTCCATGCTTTGCTATGTGGACCTAAAAACTGACAGATTTAATGTGGAGGTCCCGAATTAAATATGCAAAAAAAATTATGACAGAAGATAGCAGGGAAAGGGAGTGAGACATGGACACTCTAACAAACCAGATATGAGTGGTTGTCAGATTTGAGGAAAGGCAACCAACGTAACTAAACGATTGATTAGCTAACAAGCTGCAAAGAGAAAAATCTTTTTTTCCTTTTTAGTGTACCATTTGTTTACCCTATCGTAAGCTTGCCTGATGCAACAAATTTTATAACTGGCCAACATATATCATACAAGTCCTAGTATGAGCATATATATTGCTTCCATGATCATTTTTAGTGAGGAAACACATGCACGTGTAATAAAAAAAACTTCAAGTACCAAATACAAAAAAATAACCCTAACACATACCCTCCACTACAACATATGTGCTTTGTTTAGGTAAGCAACACAAGCCACGGCCCATTTAATTAAAGCACCAAATGTAACAATAAGTTTATATAATACGGCATACATAACTTGCAGATCTATAGCTTGTGTACCAACCAAATATTGCTCAAAAGAAGAAAAATAAAATGGTAAAGGACCCACAATTTTATAAATATAAGAATAAACCGGCAAGAAAACATGCTAAACCACACCCCAAAAGGCCACATATTACAAGTTAGCAGCAAAATTGTAATTAAGTACTCAGCTGAACAAATTACAAGAAGGATACAGAATGCCAAATTGGGTATGTAAAAGGAAAAAAATTTTGGTCAATCGAGGGAACAGAACGCAGAAAGTTAAAAAAAATAAAATAACTGACTTTAGTAGTATGACCAAATAGAATTCAACAAACCCAGACTAGCATCCAGAATTGCAGTAGTCCAATTCTTCTTCAAAATAATACCTAGGTAAAAGGTCCAATGATATTACAGAGTGACAAAGAAGTCATTATTGACATTTACAAAATACAAGATATGGGGAAAGAGCAATTAGAAATTCAAAAATTCTAGGCGAGGGAGCGACGGCGAGGACGGATGATGACAGAAATTTTCCGAGATTGAGTCACAACAAAACAAAAGCCTACTAAGTACAAAGTTGGAAAACCAGTTTCGGCCACCCTATACTGCCTGAATCCTTGCAAAGATGAAGATATGGATACAAAGCCTGATACTAATGCCTCACAGAAACTTACCCCATCCACTGATGTAAAGCAATTTAAATTCAGAATTAGAAGCCTGAAAATAGTTCCACTAGCTTCCATCTCAGGCGAGAAGCAGGCCAAGCATTTGATAAGCATGTACCAAAATTTTACCCACACAACCTCTTCAACTAGAATGTATCATCTGAACCTAAAGTAGACAAGTTGGCTGGTGGACAACCCCCCATAGGCATATATGAACTCATGCACTAATGCAACATATGCAAGTTGACAAGTGGACATAAAGGACAGATAGCGGCTTTTGTTATAACCCTGAAATGCTAATGCATCATAACGGTGACCAAAAAATTACCAAACGAACTCCCTATATTAGGGAATTTTACTTAATAAATAAACAGAAAAAAGTTACATTATTCAACAGCAGAATCTTTACATCCAAAAACATAGAGAATCGAGACTTCTGCCTTCAGTAGATATTAACTTCTATTCAAAGGAGACAAGGAATGCATTAAGTATTAAATTCACTTTGCAACTCAATAACAAGACTCCGACCAGCCCAGCATATTGTATAACTCTTTACTACAATAACCACGTAGAGAGTCCATACAGAGCAAAGCCCTTTCACTTCACAACTAGAAACCCTAAACAAGCAAAAATCAGAATTTAACAACCTCAGACAGCAATCAGAAGAATTAAAGAATGCAAACTGAACACATATCTTCCTCCATTCTTTCCTGGCCCCCTTCCCCCATTATTGAAACAGAACTTGTCGAACCACAGAGAATGCCAAATCAAAAGCTCAAACCCAATCAAATACACAATTAATTTGCCATTAATTACCTTGACTCCAAACATACCCCCAGAATTGTCAAACTGGGGAACCTTAAAATTTTAAACATATAAAGAAAAATCAACGAGTGTGAAATATGATTGATTATTGAATTTTGGCAGTAGGTGTTAGGGAAAACCCACTAACCTTGCATCTGCTTGGCACCATTAATCACCTAAGTAGATGAGGGGTCGAAGGAAGAGTGTTATGATGCGTCAAATCAAGCTAGTGAAAACAAAAACTGCAAGGTGCCGTTTTAGATGCTTTGCTACTCAATGGGCTTCGTGTGGCACGTACATATGTCGGCCGCTTAAAGTCATTTAGAAAGTATCGAGAAAGGACAAATTTAATAAGTCTGTAGCGGAATTACGGCTAACTGAATCATTCAATGGTTAGTTTGACTCAAATTGAAGTTCAGTTACCAAAATAAAAGATCCTTAAAGTTCAGTGATGAACGACGTATTTAACTCTTTGTTCTTATATGGTTCACTTGCATAACCCTCTAATAATGCAATGGTGGAACAAAATAATGATTGAGCTGCCTGTTTGTTCCCAACCTATTCTGGTCTCACCAAAAGGCCCACTGGGGGTCCCATTTTGCATGACACGTCAGCACAAGAACTAGACAATATTCAACGCTTCCAACCGGTTAAAGGCGCACGCTCAAATCATGTGCACTTCTCACTTTTTCCACGTGACTTCATCATCAAGAAGCTCATCCTTGCGCGACTGCTCATCAAGCTCCGACCGTCGCACTTCGCCCATCGGCGCACCTTGGCGCTTACCGATGGACGTCGGCCTTGGCCTCCCCCTTGGGGGTCGGCCTCGGCCTTCCTCTGGGGTTGGCCTTGGCCTCCCCCAATGGTTGGCCAAGGCCTTCCCCCAAAGGGCCAAGCCTTTGGCTTCCATACTTAGCATCTTCACTACTCTTCAAGAGGTCGGACGTCACTCCGCGACCCCTGTCGCCCAGACGCCACTCCGCGACCCCCGTCGCCCGGAAGTCACTCCGCGACCCCCGTCGCCCGGGTCGCCCGGACGACACTCCGCGACCCCCGTCACCTGGACGTCACACCGTGCCCCCGGCACCTTACTCACTCCGCCACTCCCATGTGCCGCGCCACTGATACAGTCGTTCCCCCAGGCTCCCTGTCACACTACAGTGCCCTCGGCACCATACGCACTCCGTTGCACCCATGCACTGCGCTATCTCCATGGCATGTCCCCCGGGCACCATACACATTCCGCCGCGCCCGTGCGCCGCGCTGCTGATACAGCCGTAGCCCCGGGCTCCCTGTCACACTACAGTGCCCTTGGCACCATATGTACTCCGTCGCGCCCATGCGCCGCGCCACTAACACAAACGTGCCCCCGGTACCTTACTCACCCAGTCCCGCTTGTGCGCTGCGCCACTAACACAGTCATGCCCCTTGGCTCTCTGTCACACTACCATGCTCCTTACATTGGTCCATCCTTTCACCACACCATGTGCACCTTGCCTTGGTCGTGGAACATGCTTCGACCCACTCTCCGGAGTGTGCAGAATCCTGCGGGGATAGGCGACTCCTCCGAGACACTATCTCCGCCAAGGAGCTCTTCAACTCCCTTTCCGCCAGGTAGACGGCTCCTCCAGGATGCTACCTCGACCAGTCGGGTAGACGGCTCCTCCGGGATGCTACCTTGACGCGCTCTGAGTGCTCCGGCACAAGGACTCACCGCGGGGATAGGCGACTCCTCCGGGACATTATCTCCGCCAGGGAGCTCTTCAACTCCCCTTCTGCCAGGTAGACGGCTCCTTCGAGATGCTACCTCGGCCAGTCGGGTAGACGGCTCCTCCGGGATACTACCTTGATGCGCTCCGAATGCTCCGGCACAAGGACTCACCCGCGGGGATAGGCGACTCCTTCGGGACACTATCTCCGCCAGGGAGCTTTTCAACTCCCCTTCTGCCAGGTAGACAGCTCCTCCAGGATGCTACCTCGGCCGGCCAGGTAGACGGCTCCTTTGGGATGCTACCTCAGCCTGCGGAATAGGCGACTCCTCCGGGACACTATCTCCGTCAGGGAACTCTTCAACTCCCTTTCCGCCAGGTAAACGGCTCATCCGGGATGCTACTTGGCCCGTCGGGTAGACGGCTCCTCGGGATGCTACCTTGACGCGCTCCGAGTGCTCCGGCACAAGGACTCACCCGCGGGATAGGCGACTCCTCCAGGACACTATCTCCACCAGGGTGTCTTCGTGACTGGCCTACGTGCTCCGGCATTGGGGGCTCCCGTCAGCACCCCTAGGGACTATAACCCCCGGGTCACTCCGAGAGAGGAGCAAGTCTTCGGAGGGCATCGCGCCTAGTCCACCTGGCAGCTAGGCGTCGGGTCTTCCCCACCGCTGCCAGGCCTGTGGGACTCTGCAAGGGCTTGGATTGGTGGCTAGATCAAGGGGGTTCACTGGCCACACCAACGCTGTGGGAGCCAGTCTTTCCAGACAGACAGAGCGAAGCTGTGCGGGGCAGACCGGGTGAATATGCGATTCGACAGTCCGTGGAGCACCGGCAGCTGTGGACCCCTCGGTGACGTGTCACTTCCGGGGAGCATCACGTGATGACATCATCATCTCAACCTCTATAAATAGATTTCTTGAGAATTCATTTGAAGGACTTCAGATTTTTAGATTCACAGAACTCTGACATTTTCACTTTCTCACTCCAGAATCCTAGAAAGAGAAACATACAGGACCCTGACTCTGGACCTAAGCATCAGACTGTGACTGTCGTCGTGTATTCACCCTGCGCCATCGCCTTCGCCTTCGCAGCACTGCAACCCTCAGGCTCTATCTGGGAAGCCCTTGGTCTCTGTCCTTGCTCTGCCCTTGCTGTGTCTCACATCAGTACACTTGGCATCTGACACGGACTGCATTCCTTGTAGCACCTCCACGTCGATGGTGAACCCACTTTCCTTGGCATCACTGTTTAATTAATTAATTGCGACTAGGAACTCATCCAAGAGGTTATTTAATTATTATTGAATCAAATTTGAAAAGATGGCATCAAAGCAAAATATTTTGCTTTCTGCTTGGGAACCAACTACTTCAAAGCTTGCTGTATAACTCAATTCATGTAGTAATGTACAAAAAAGAAGTGATATAAAGAAAAGAAGAAAACGTAGAGCCAACCCCAGGCAAAGAAGATGTTCTGGGGACTATTACAAAGAATAACCTGTGTAATGGCACGTTAAAAGCAAGCACCGGGTTGTCTTGAAAATTTATTCAATATTCTTCACTGCATGCTTACTAGTTGGCAAGATCCTCTTAATCATTTCAAGGTGAGCGGGATCTTTTGACTTGGCCGAGAGTAGATTTACCACTATCTCAGAAGTTGAAGTGTCTGCTGAGAATCCCCTAGCTACCATTTCCTCTACAAGTGTCATTGCCTCGTGATATCTCTCTTTTTTGAGCAACCCCCTGACAATTAGGTTGTAGGTGACATCATCAGGCATGCACCCGTTCTCTTCCATTTTCACGAGCAATTCATTTGCTTCATCTAGCAACCCTTGATGACAAAGCCCGTTCACAATTGTGTTGTACGTCGTTAAATCAGGCATCAGTCCTTTAGAAGAAAGGTTATAAAAAATGTTCCATGCACTTTCAAGCTTCCCATCCTTGCATAGTCCATCTATGATAGCATTATAGACAGATGTACTTGGATAAATTCCTGTGCTATTAAGCGTATTAAGGACTGAAAGTGCTACAGCAAGATGCCCGTTTTTGCATAGGCCATCTAACAAGATGCAATACGTGGGTGAGCTTGCTACCACACCTGCAGCTCGCATATCATCAAAAAGTTTCAATGCGGCACTGCATTTTCCAGACTGAAAGTAAGCGTGCAAGATACTGTTGTAGGAGATTACATCAGGTTTCAACCCCTTACAGGGCAGCTCTCGAAGGAGGTGCAGGGCTTCGTCCATTTTCAAGCTCTTGCAATAACAATTGATTAAAATGTTGTAGGTGATAATATTAGGCACAAGGCCCAAATTTATCATGGCATCAAAAATTTTCCTTGCTTCGTCCATCTGGCCGCGCATACAGTACCCATCTATTAGTGCATTGTATGTAACGACATCAGGATCCACACCCCTTTGCCTCATGATTTGGAGGACCACGCCTTCAGCCTTTTCAGCCTTCCCTTCCTTGCAAAGTGCATCAATCACTGTATTAAATGTATAAACATTTGGAGATACTTTTCTATGGCCCATATTTCTTAACATTCTGACAACCTCTTTCCATCGTCCATTAATGCAAAGGCCATGAATCAAGGAATTGCAAGTAACCACGTCAAGCGGAATGCACTTCTCAATCATCTCAGAGAAAAGGGTTAAAGCATCATCCACCATTCTGTCCTTGCAAAGAGAATCTATGACCGTGGAGTAGATAACCGTGTCAGGTTTACATGTCCCTTCTTCTTCCATCAATCTGAGCAACTGAATAGCGCGACTGGTATTCCCTGTTCTGCAAAGCCCACTTACAATAGTTCCATACATGACTCCATCTGGTTCACAAACACTCTCTCTCATTAACTTTTTGAAAAATTCGACTGCCTCAGGAACCCTGTCGTTTAAAATGAGCCCTCTCAAAAGGGTGCTAAAGGTACACACATTGGGCACAATACCACGCCGAAAGAAGCCGCCTAAGATAGCGAAACCACAGTTTACACTATTCACGTGACAGAAACAATTAATTGCGATGCTCAAGGTGTACTCGTTAATAGGGATACCCAACGCGCACATTTCTTTGTATAACGAGATGGAAGTCGAGTAATGTCTCAGTTTGGCAACAGCATTTAGCAACTGATTCAATTGGCGAATAGACGGGGGAGGCCGCATTTGGAGCATTTCATCAAACAGGCTAAGTGCATCTTCGAGCTTCTTGATTTTGTTAAAGTCAATACGATGAAATTGGTGATTTGAAGCACTACTATGAAATCCTAAGCAGAAGAATTGCAAGAATGGAGGTGGAGGACGAAGAAGAGAAGAGCGCGTACCGTGTTTGTGGGGAAGTGTTCGACGGCATGACGAAGCCGCTGCTGCTGCTGCTGCAACGCCGTTCCGTTTCATCTTCAACCAGAAACGACGGCGAACTGGTGCTTATTTACTCTGTTGTTTTGAGGGAGGAGATTACTTGTGTTCAGCTGTAGGAGTTTGTGTCTAAGATGGTTATAGCCAAGCCCAAGTGGCTTCCATGGGCGAAAGAATACCGGCAAGTTGCACATAATAACTTCGGGGGGTTAGCTAAGTCCAGGTCCCCGAGTTGGGATGAAACTACAGAGAAGAACATCATCAAGTTTGAAAAGACTCTTTTCAAACTTGATGGGCCGGGCTTGGGCCGGCCCTGCCCAAGCCCAGCGGCCTCCAATGAAATCGGGCCGGGGCGGGCCTCACAAATGAAAAACGGGGCTGGGCGGGGCGGGCCTAAAACCTGGGATATATGGGCCCAGTCCAAGCCCAGGCCCTAGGCCAATATTTAGGGCCGGGCTTGGGCCGGGCCCGGGCCCGGGCCCAATCCAAATTTTTTTTTTCCTTTCTTCCCAATTTTTTATTATAAAGACTTCTTCTTCAACAAAGGGCAAAATTTTTGTAAACGGACCACTAAGTATACAATCACTTTTTTACGAATTAACCCCCTTTCGAAAAGGCAAATTGATGTTGATTGACCATTAACCACGAATTAAGTACAAAAATTAGTTGTTCTAGCCCACACATACTGATTTTAAGTGCAAAATTCAATCTCTTTCGTAATATGGTGTAAAACCTGTAAATGTCAAAAAAAAATAGAGTAGATCAAACAAAAATAATAACGAGATCGATGAAGATAAAATAACATCTTTTCTTGTTACATTCAAATTCTTTGGTCATTTAAAGAAACATGAGATTATTCTTCAAGGCTCTTTAACACGTCACCCACTTCATGAAATTAAATTTAGAATTCAATTCACCTCTTTTGGTTTGAAACAAAAAGAATACATAATTTTTATTTATGTTTAAAATACATGATAATTGTTTTTATAATTATTCCCTTAACTTGTGATGTAGAACACAAAGCAAATTCTATAAAATACATTAAATGAAAGCCCACTCAGAAATCATCAAAAACACGTCACAGTCACCACACACCCATACTTCTCTGCGTATGTTAAAGAAAATACTGATCATATGAATTCAATAACACCTCAAAAACTATTAATTTAACTAAAAAGATCCAAAATATCAAAAAAATAATAATATAATAAAATAGACTTCAAAAAAATAGAAAAGAAAAAAAATTAGGGGGGGCTAACGGGGCCGGGCCGGGCCAAAAAAGGGCCGTTTTAGGGCCGGCCCGGGCCCGGGCCCGTTTCTCAAAGAATTCTGCCTGGCCCTGGCCCTGGCCCAAGCCCTAAGGGTTAGGGCCAGCCCGCGGCCAAAAACGGGCCGGGCCAGCCCGCGGGCCACTCGGCCCTTTTGACATCTTTAGAAAAGAGTAACGCATTTGAAAAGAGATCAGCCGCAACCATCCGTTGTTAGTCTGTTAATTTTGCTAATGTCATAAATATGTATTTTTAAAATACAAATACCGTCGAATATTGCATATATATTTTATATGTTGTATATAATTTTCAAATAGTAAAATTTTCCTTTTCCTTATTTCCAAAATCCTAATTTTCAAACCCTTTGTTGATAGCAACAATGATGGTCATGAGTGATGTTGGTGATGGGACAATAAGGTGGTGGGGGGGGGAAGGGGTGGTGGTCTGTGATCAGGGCATCAACAATGAAGAGATAATGGATCGCTCGCGACGATGGCCCGTAGTAGTAGCTCTAGCGTTGGCTTGAAACGTTGACTCGCTATCGTGGATCTGTGGATGACGATTGGGGTTGTAGAAAATGACGATTGGGGTGTGAGTCAATATGTGACCATGTCGAGGTGGTGATGGCCGCGGGGCTGTCATGTAGATGTGGTGGTGGGCGTTTGGTTGTTGTGAAAAGGCAACAGCCAACATATTGGAGTTGGTGGTGGTGTACAAATTTTGGAGATGAAATCTGTGTGGGGATTGGGAGTGGGCGGACGATGTAAAAGTAGTGGTGATCGGCGAGGTAACTTACAAAGTCGCGGCCCTGGAGATTAGAGTTTGACGATGGTGGTGCACTAATTAATTTTGGAGATAAAATATGGGTGTTGGTGGGTGTTACTTAGAGAGAAAATAGTGCAAAGGGAGGAGGCGGTTGGCGATGCAATGCCAGTGGTGCTACAGCGGCGGGTCTTGAAGAGGGATGAGAGGCAAAGGGATTTGAAGAATTACCTTCCAACATATGGACAAGAAAGTTATTTTGCTAAAGCCACTATGTATTTGATGATTCTGTTTGGTCAACAGATATCACTACTGTTCGTCCTAACTATTAGACATCACATGTAGTTTCATTCCTACTTCATGGACCTGGATGTAAACAAATTTAAATTCAACTCTCCTTTCTTCATGGTCCTAAGAAGTCCTATAGACCAACTTGGTCAATTTAACATAAAGCTGAAGTTAGTAGTTCCTGCAGCAACCTTTCTAAACACATCAAAGTCTGCCTTGGTCGTCAAAATCCATGTTGATTCTATGATCTAGATTTCGTTAGCAATTGCTCACATCTTACCTCATTCTGAATGCATATTTTCTCCCCATAATTGTCATCTTCGTCAATTATTAAAGTCAAATTGAATTGACATGAGAAGTAAAGCTAACACCGTCTCCTAATCTAGTATAGTTGATAGTTTCTGTAACTTGTCACTCCCATTACAACGTTATAGTATCAAGTACTGAAATTTTAAATTTTTTTTTTTTACCGGTGCTCACCATAGTGACCCACAAAAGACACTATACATATTTAACATAAGCTACTTGCATATCATAGAATGATAATGGTCATACATACATAGATACATACTTATAATGCTCAGAAGGATTCTCGTGGTAACACTTTGAAAAGTCCTAATTTAGAGATAAAAGTAGGAAACTTTATGTTGATGGCCACAGATGAAATGTAATAGTATACATCGGTAATCTCATATTTGCAACAATTATAGCAACCCCTAATTTTTGGGTGAATTACACACGGCAGGCACCCCTGAGGTTTGCCCTAAATTACACACAGCTACGCCTAAATATTTTTATTACTCCCCGCCCCCTGTAGTTTGGTATTGTGTTACATAATACCCATTTCCGTTAGGGCACCGTGAGAAAAAATTAGTACAACATTAATTTATTATGATATACCGAAAATGTCCTTATCTTCTCCACCTCTTTCTCACCTCAAGCAAGGCAAACTTTTTGATCATATGTCTCTATATTCTTCCCATCTTCTTCATTTTCAAGTTCCTTTACACAATCTATCTACACCTTTGGAATTAGAACATGGAAGGGAATGTTGTGATAGTTACTGGTGCTTCATCAGGAATTGGTAGTTATCAGGCAGCAACGGCAAAGATCTGGGCGATTTTCCACAAAGTAGTGACGAAAATATTCACAGTTTAATTTTCCTATATTTATTTATCATCCAAATCAAAACCCTAGTTTCACGAATTACAATTGACAGAGTTCCAGAGAGCAATTCAAAAAAGGAATTTCTTCTTTGATACGTGTCTTTCACAAACATTGCGATGCCTGCTGAAGAGCGTAGGGAGAAGCCCGTTGATCAGAGTGAGATGCATGGAATCACCCCCTAATTCGATGTGGAGGAACGAAAATGACCCGTCGGCGACGGGGATTTTGACGGCAAATTCAGTGTGACAGAAGAAGGAGAAGAGGGCTGAGAGGCCAGATACAGTGTAGGAGATGGTGATGGCTAGGGCGGCGTCGTTGCAGGCTTCTTGGCCTGTGAGGCTGAAGATGTCAGATCCCACGACGAAGCCAAAAGCCGAGCCAGATGAGGTCCCACCATGTTAGGCATTTCTTTATCTCGTTCTCGCTCTGCTTCTTCAACTCGACTAGTTCGGTGGAGTCGGTGGAGCCGCCGGCGAGGCGATCCTTGAGGAAGGGGAGGGTCTGGCACAAGGTGAGCTTGTAGGTGGCCAAGGTTCGAAAGGTGGGTTCCGGGTATAAGTCCTGCTTATGAAGCGTCAGTAGGTTTTGGGGGTGATTCCATGGTGGCGGCGGTGGGGGGCTAAAGGGGGTGGTGCAGATAGATTTACGTTTGGGTCTCTTGGTTATCGCTATTGCTTCTGACAACCTTCACCCGCACTTTGTCAGTGATTGGTTGCTTGCCTCGGCTGCCATTTTCCCCGCCGATGATCGGCGCCGACTGCCCCGCCCCTCTTCCTCCTCCCTTCACTGGTGATCAGATTCATGATTGGTTGTCTTTGCAGAGAGGTGGTGGCCGGCAGTTGTGATGGGGCGGTGATGGGTCATGGTGGCTACAGTTGGTGGCCCGTGGCTTCGCTGGCAGTGGGTGTGGCAGTCCAAAGGGTGCTGCCGGCGTGTGTGTGTGAAAGAGGGATATAAAAAGATAGAGAGATGGGTAAATTAACTTGTTTATCAGGGGTATGACCGTCCTTTCATTAATTTTGTTAACTTCATTAACAGAAAATTAAAAATGTGTAGTTTAGTGCAATAAAAATACTTAGGCGTAGCCGTGTGTAATTTAGGCAAACCTCAAGGGGTGTAATATCCCGATTTTCGGGAGCTGTTTAAAATAGTCATTCGTGACCCGAAAAATAAACGGGCGTTAAATTTGAGTAATTCTCGGGTAGTAGAAGAGTGTTGAAACTTAAAAGAGTTTTTGGACAAATATGAAAAAATTTTAAACTTTTGGACCATTTTCGTAAATATGAAAATTTTGGAGAACTATTGTGCAATTTTGAAAAAACTTGAATTTAGAGGCTTTGGTTTTTTAGGTTGACACCTCGTACTAGTTTCGGTAACTAAGCTAGACTAGATAAAAGAGGGTAATAATGTTCTTGGAGATTAGGAGCTTCGGAAGGAAGGAAGGAAGAAAGAAAGAAAAAGAGCTAATTACACATATGTCCCTGAGGTTTGGGGTAATTACACGTGAGGACACAAAGTTTCAAAATGTAACACTTATGTCCGTTGACAAACGGAATACAAAAATACTTAACAGTTTTGACAAAAAGACTTGATTGCCACTGACTTTAAAATAAAATACCCATTAATTCCATTAATGCCATTACTCTCCCCCCTCACCCCTCCCCCCAAGCCCATTTGGCCATTTCTGTCTCAAACACCATCGACAGCACCCATTCGCCTGTGCCTCCCTGTCGCCGCACCCTTCCCCGTCACCCCCACCCTCCCCATTCCCCTTTTCCGTCGCCGGTGTCGCCTTCCCTCGAGATCCCGGGCGGTGGTGGCAGTGGCGAGATGGTTGCGGCGATTCACCTTCGCTAAGAAGATAGCTGCGCCGATGATTTGGTGATGTAGACCAAGCAGCTGGGGAGGCTACCGGTGGTGCACTTTGCGGCGGAAAAGGTTGGCGACACTGGAGGATGCAGCGCTAATGATGGAGCTGGGGTGTGACAGCGTTTTCGTCGGTTCGGGTGTGTTCAAGAGCGGGGACCCGGTGAGGAGGGGGCGTACAATTGTGCAGGCCGTGCATTACTCTAACCTGAAGGTACTGGCGGTGGTGAGCTGCGGGTTGGGCGAAGCGATGGCTAGGATTAACCTAAATGTGAAAATTAAATTACACATTGAAAGAGGATTTAAATTGTTTGAAAATTTGGCAAGCGTTAGTGATGGCGCTCGGTGAAGGAGCGCCGGAGTTGATCGCTGGTCCTGGGGCTGCTGACCGAAGTTACTGGCAGGCGACAGGTTTGTCGGTAACATCGATCGGACGGTTGCAGTGGTAGCGGCACGGTGGCATCGACGCGATGCTCGCAGAGGCACGATGAAAGGGCATTTCGGTGAAGGCGCGGGGAACGGAGTTAGTGCCGGCGACCGCTTGTGCGGCCGGTAGTGGGGATGCCATGGCGTGTAAGAGGGAAGGGACTGCCGGCGTGGGGCGAGGGGAGGGGGCTGCCGGAGAGTTAGCTGGGGAAGACAAAATAATTATTCTAATTATTAAATGACATTTTTTTTGTTAAAAATACTCAATATATACAATAAAAATTACTCAGTATTAACAACTTTAAAAATTACTCAGTATATACAGTACAAGGTTAGTTTTGTCATTTTAAAAATACGTATGGCTGACATCATAAAAAAGTACACTTTTTGGACGAAACCCTGACGGATGGACACGAGTGATACATTTGAAACACTTTTGGTCACGGAATGTTACATTTTGAAACTTTGTGTCCTCGCGTGTAATTACCCCCTAACCTCAGGGACATAGGTATAATTAGCCCAAAGAAAAAAAGAAAAAGTGAAGCAGACTAAGAAACAGAGAAGAAGAACAAATAGAAAAACAGAAACAGAGGAAAAGAGAAGAGAAACAAGAAGAAGAGGAGAGAAAGAAAGGCAGCAAAAAGGAAAAGAGAAACAAGAAGTCAAGCTGAAAATCAGCCTTTCAAAGGTAGTGTTAGGACTGTTTTTAAACTTTAATTTCTTAGTTTTAAGCTGCAATTTCAGCTGTAATTTCTTAGTTTTAAGCTGTAATTCAGTTGGGTTTAACATGGGTTTGAGAGGTGTAATTAAAGTGTTTAAACTGTGTATAGGTATGTTAATTTCTGTGTTTTAAAGGTGTGTACGGGTTGCTATATAGGTGATATTAAGGTTGTGTATGTGCAGTTTGTGTGTGCGTGTGTTGCTGTGACTATGTGCGTGAGCTTGGGGATGTATATGTGTGTCCGTGTGTTGTGTTATATGTGTATATAAGTGAAAATTATGTGGGTAAATATGTTTAAGAGTGTGTTAATGTGTCGGTGTGAGTGGGGGATGAGAGTGCGTGAGCTATGTGCTGGGGGAAGGGGTTAGGGACTGCTGGGTCAGTGTAGAAGAAGAAGTACAGAGAGAGGGAAGAGCTGAGAACAAAAAAGAACAAGTCAACTTTGGATAAAAAAATGTGGCTAACGATAACATATTCCAGCAGTTCATTTATGAATTTTAAAATGTACTTAGAAATTTATTTGGAGAAAACACCAAATCGTAACCCTACTATTTTTATGAGACCTAACATGTGAAATTTTCTGAGATTTTTCTGAGTCTGGGAAGGATGCTAAATAATTTTATCTAACCAAAGGGGTTTTGGTGTATTTTAAAATAGTAAATTAAGTTATTAAATTTGGAAACTTTTACAGTAATCTTATGTGGATAATATAGTTTGTTTTCTAAAATTTCAAGGGTTTTTAATATCGTTAGCTATTTTTAGATTTGTTAGTCGTGTAACGTTTGATCGGATATCAAGTACTACAGCAGTTTACTAAGCAATTTTGTAAGGTCATTTCCGAGCTGATTTTGACCAAGTAATGTATGGTAACCCCCATTATTATCAAGAGACATACACTTTGGAATTTTTTGGAAATTTTCAGTGTCCTCGAAGGGCGCTAATTTGGGGTACCAATTAAAGAAATTTATCGAATTATATCGAATTATTTAGCATAGCAAGCTAAACAGTTTTAATCTAAAAAAATTAAAAAAATATTATTATACTGATATGTTTCATTTTCTAAAATCTCGTGTCATTCTGAGGCTAATAGGTATTTTTTGCGAAACTGGCCTTCAACGCTCGATCCGGACACCGGTTCAGGATTTTCAAGCGAAAATTTTCTAACATACTTTTTAGGCCAGAAATGATATCAGGATGCTTAAAATAGCGTTTTAAAATATTTTGGAATTTTTTTTGGTGCCAGAAATTTTCAAGGGTATTTTGGTAATTTTATCAATAAAAGGTATTTTGAGGTAAATTCGCATGCAGTAAGGTTATTTTAGCAGGTTTACTCACAGAAAGACCGCTTTGGTGATTTGAGTACTAGAGGGGCGTATTGATAATTTTACACCCTAGGGGCATTGTGGTAATTTGGCATAACCGGTGAGGGAGGTTTATTTTGATAGTATGTGTGAGTCTGTTTTAAGTTATAATATTTTGCTATAGTCTGTGTTCTAATTGTTCGATTATCTCGTTTAGATTAAAGTTAAAGACTTCCGGTTAGATAGTATAGCTACGGATCTAGGTAATGTATTCTATCTGAATCCTGGGTAAGGACTTTCGTCTAAATCCTTATTTTGATAACTCGTACTCGTAATTACTCATTTAATCTATTTATGGCTAATGCCGAACTCTGAATTATCAGCATGTTATTGTCCAGAAACCCTAATGTTGGACCTGAATCGATTATTTAAAAATCTTGTGATGCTCGCCTGTTATTGCATGCCAAGCAAATTTGATAATTGTTTGTATCCGTTCTTCTGAATTGTTGTGCTTAAATTCGATGATTTTTCGCAATTGTTTTTGCTGTTATTTGTGATTTTTCTTCTAAAAATTCTGATTTCTTCTAAAAATTCTGAATGCTGACTTATGTCAATATGATTATTGTTATTGGAATCCGAATTGATTTCGGAGATTTGAGCTTATGTTAAAGCTCATCGATATTGTTGGTTTTTCTGTGTTGACCTAGGAATCTGTTCTGTTCTGTTCTGAGGCGGGCGTTATATAAGGTTGGTCTAAATCTTGCATGGAATGTAGGCTAGTACCCAAATGGACTAATAATTATTCTAGTACATCATGCATGTGTACACTCTGTTAGCTTGCCGGAATGGCATTGCTATTGCCCAAGATTAACGTTGATTTTTTATTTTCTCTGTTCTATATATTGCCGTGACTGGTACGGTAATGACTTGAAAGTATTCTCTAAAATAATTTGTGCTTGGGTTAAAATCCCTTGAGAAATTCAGTATATTTTGAAAAGAACTATCTCAGATGATCTATGTACGTTTAAAATACCTTGAGAAAACTCTGTTGTATTTTTGAATTGATGACTTTCGAAAAAGGATCTTTTATTGATTGTTTTGGAACCCATCACGATGGTGTTTGTCTACTTTGGTATTTATTTCTGATGAATTTCGATCATTTTGAAAATCATTAAGTTGTTCAGTTCGTTGAAGTGTTCTGGAAATCTTCGTCAATTAAATTCTTTAGAATTATTTTGTATTCCTGCTTGTAGTCCTTGTACGACCTTACTGAGCTCTTAAAAGCTCACTCTTCGTTTGATTCCTTTCTGCAGGTTTTGATCATTAGTAGATTGCTCGGGAATGGGGTTTAGAGTCTGAGTGAGATTCCGATGAGCCCATCACCACTATATAGTAAGACCCCTGCGTGGGTCAGTACTGTTAATTTGTTCTTAAGAAATTCGAATTACGAAGAACCTAAGATGTAATAGTTTAAGCTAAACAGTTGTGATCTAGTGTTTTTTTTTTTTTTTGAAAAATTTGAATTGATGCTGAATTAGATGATTTGGAATATATGTTAATGAGCAGGCCTGGCAAGTTCGATGTGATCCGGTAGGTTAACGACCCGGGAGTTTGGGGCAACGGAGCTCTGAATATTTGGGAGCGTTACAGGGGGTGCTGTGCATAATTTATCCTTAATTTTTTAACAGCCTAACTGATTTATATCTAAGCTCTGAAATGAAGGTACAACATAACTTGCTTGTTCTTCGAAAGAGCTAAGAAAATGAGATCAATAGAAGAATGCTATCACCAATTTTGTTAAATAAGATAGTAAAGTGAATGTTGGGACCCATGAGTTAGAAAGGACCACCTTGTAATGGCTTCCGGATTGTGCTCAGTCAAGGCTCGGAATTGAATGATATTCTTGAAGTTGAAGCATATCCTCCCATTCTAATTCATCACAACTGCGACACTGTACCCGAAAGTTATTGCTAAGTGATATATGATTGATGCATGTAAAACTCATCTAGGAATGCTCTTTCTAAAACTCATCTGGGATTGCTCTCTCTCTCTCTCTCTCTCTCTCTCTCTCTCTCCTTACGCCTTTTGTGCTGGCATTTTTATATATTGAAATCCATATGCATGTCTCAATTTGGTCCTTTAATCTTATTGTTGAAACTTTGGTTATTTTTTAAGTTCAATTGATGTTTTGAGACAACAAAAGCGCTCCTTCACATCCTAGTTTAGCTTGTTATATGAAGGATTAATTGCACATAAAACCTCATAGTTCGGGGTCATTTACATGAACTACCCCAGACTTTTTTTTGGTTCCCACTAACCTCAACTTCCTTTCTTTGTGCATCACACACCGATTGATGGCAAAAACTTGAATTTCTTCGATGTCACTTGAAGTGCAAATTCGACAATTTGCAACAAAAGTCTATGTGGCAGCCATATCATCACAATCAAAATAGATGTGGCAGCCACATCTTCTTCTTTCTCATTATCTTCTTTTGTCTAAACTTAGGGTTCTGCCTCTAATATCTACAACATCAACCACCACCACCATTATACATCAAAAAACTCATGGAACCTTCCATTTCTGCAATTGTGACTAATCAGCCAACTTAGAAGAGATTTCTAGTTAACTACTAGCTTAATCATTCAATAAAAGTTTAAAAGCAAACCCTAATTCAAAACCAAAACCTAATTAAAAACCAAACCGTAGATCCCCAAATTGAGCAATTCTAAGAATTCAACTCTCACAGTGATTGTCGCAGAAGATATGAGGTGATGGCAGTGGAAGTTGAGAAAGAAGTTCGCGGCAGTGAGGTGGTTCAGAAATGGTGGTGGCTGAGTTTGGGGAAATGGGTGGTGAGTGGTTTAAGGAAAATGTGAGTTTATGTTAGAGGAATGAGGTGAACTCCCTATTTTACCCTAGAAAAATTTTGATTGACTGGTTTTTTCGTCAAATGGTGCCTCGAGCACAAAAATAAAAGTTCAGAGTGGTGTAAACCAAAAATTAAAGCCAAGGGTCTTCCGTGGTAACAACCCCATATGTATGGGAAATTATGTGCATTTATTCTTTATATGAAACTAAGGTTTAATCAATGACTTTATTATCTCCCACAGGTGAAAATTTTAAATCAGGCCACCTTCACTCAATGGCATACGCAAAAGGAAACACTAGTTATTAATTGTGCTTGCTAGTAGGAAATTATAACCATGAGTGCTATTGCTTCATGATCCACTCCTTATCCAAAAGCTGACTATACCCAACTATTATGAAAAAGATGACTAAATTCCTTATTATAGAACAAATCACAAAAGGGACTAAATTACTATCATGTGTACGCTCTAGAGGGTAAATGAATATATAGAGGATGGGGCACATTAGTGTTGGATAAGAAAATATAGTCCATGTATTCCATATACAATTAAATGTAAAACACTGGGAGAGGTATGGAAAAGAAATGGACCTAGCTATCGGTGGTGGTTATGGTTTTGTAGGACGGTGGTGGTTGTGATACCGTGGGATGGTAGTAGTTCTGGTTTTGTGGGACGGTGGTGGAGGTGGCATGGGCACTTTGGTGATGGTGGTGTGGGCATTGTGGTGATGGTGATTTGTGGGACAATGTTGGTTGTGATACTGTGGGACGAAATTAGGGAGGTCGGAGGCGATGGCCGCTACTAGCAGAGATTCCATACTACGCTAGAGATTGTGTTGATGGTGGCCATATTTACGGTAAGAGACTATAATCCAACTACTTAATACAACAGATTTATTAGATTGTGTTCTTAGGCATCACGATGCAATCATATCACATCTCCACTGGCATGTAGATTTCCAGGCTTTCACAGTTTTGAAAAAGTTTTATTTTTACTTGACCAATAGTCTTGCAAATGATTCATGTAATGTCCCGCAGATAATTAATTACTTATTTATTTTCCTGCAATCTAGTAGTAGTTAATTAGTATTTCAAGACTAATTGAGTAAATGATCTTATGTTGTAAATTTATAAAATTAGGTGCACTTGACAAATATATGAAGTAAGTAGGTTAGTTTGTGGAAATTAAACCTAATCTAGTTATTATGTTAAAAGAAAGAGAAAGAACATGGAAAATAGGGAAAGGAAACAATAGTTATCCATAAAGCAAAGGCAAGGGAAAAAAATAGAGAGACGACAAAAAAGAAAGGGACAATGATGCAACAAAGTTGCAATAGCCATCGATAGAGTGTTTGAGAGAAGAGCTCGTAGGGCTTTGTAATATGAGGGTTAGGCCTAAGAGGATCTATTGCTGAAAGGAGCAACATAGCGCGAGAAGAAAAGCTTGTTTTGGTGGAGTAAGTTTTTCGCAAGAAGTAGGGTCACTGCAAGTGAGTTCGATGCATCTAACGTGATTGAGCTATAAGCAAGTCAATTGACATAGGTTTTTGAGTAAAGAATTTGGTACAAAATTATGTTATAGAGGCATGTGTCGTGTGCTTTATTAGGGCACACATGTTTATGCCGCACTTAGAGGTATTGCCACATATTATAATGCCAAAATAGAGCTGTCATGACAGTTATTCGTGTCACTCTATTACTAACAAGGCATTTCTTGGTGCCACATTAGAGCTTTGTTGTCGCACATCCAAGTGCAGCCACGGCTAGCCATCCTACCATATTAAAAACAACATTAAATGTGTCGCATAAATTTGCAAGTGGCACTTTCGAGCGTGACAATATTGATGACGAGCGACAATTCATAGTGCCGTATAAGAACTAAATATTGCTTTTTGTGGCAATTTTAAGCCTTTTTCTGCTATATATGAACCAAATTTATATTAAATATAACATGTGTTACCCTTATGGTTGGATAACCTACTTACATATTGTTTTGATGATAATAACACATTGATTGTGTTCTAATATGTCTTTTGATCAGCGACGTCTTAGTAAAAATATACATACACACTCGTAAAGACGCATTTGAGAAGTTAGATATGTAGATTAAAGTCAAATGAGCTTAAGGATATAGTGGAGATGTTAAAAGAGTTTCATTAAGTTCAACGTCAAAGAACAACAAAGAATGCATAGGCTAACTTTTGATTATGATTGATCCTTGAATTGATGACTATGGCCTAAACTAATCTCAGGATACCTTGTGCATTACATGTGAGTTTATAACCTTTCATACTAGTGTGTTTCATTAATATGGGGTGAACTTTGGAGCTAACTCGGATTTTCTTTCAATGTTTTGGAGTTAATCTTTTTTATAGTTTGATATAACTTTTTATTAGCTTCCCAAACAATAAATGGCACCTCAATCTGATTTTTCTGAGAAAGTTATGCCCAAAATAAGAAAGAGAGTTTTGAGAGGCAGTCGGCAAATACAGTCGATTGTATTATGAGGCAGTAGGGTAATATAATTGACTACTTTTCAATACAGTCCAACAACATGGTTGGAGTTTCAGTTCCAATGACTATTGTGGAGGAAAACATCCAAACGGTTAGTTTGAAGGAATACAGTCTGCTACATCACAAAATAGTCGACTGTGTTAACCGTTTTGGCATGTGTTAATGCCTATAATGACTATTTCATATTCTTCTTATATAATTTGGAGCTTCGTCATATGCTATGAAATTCACTTTTTAAGCCTCCATTCATCAGAGAAATATCAAGACTCGTATGTTAAACTTTTTTTTCCTTATCTTCATGATGTTATGTCATTAAAGAGAGCATCTTTGTGAGCAATTCTTTGGTGAGGGTGAGCATTATTCAAATCATTAATTCTCTCATCTCTCTATTGTACTAGAGTTTCATTTGCACTCATTTTCCTTTCAAAAGGGCTTTCTTGTACACAACTAATCTTTGTAAAAGAATTGTGATCAAGGCTTGAGTTTGTCAAGTCTTAGGTAAACTTTGTGGATTCAGGGCTTGTGCTTGGTATATAAATAATGTTTGTAAAGGTTTTGATCTTGAACTTAGAAGAAGATTGTCGTTAGTAAATTGTAGTGCTTTTGCAAGGGACTTCCTTGAAGATGACCAATCCAAGATCAACAGGCGAGTCATCATATTCATTTTTGTACAATTATTTGTATTTTGACGACCTTGTCGAAACTTACTTAGGTGAACCACTTGTGATTGTGGCTTACTTTAAAAAGCCTCTAGCTTTTGTTATTGGAGATAGACAGAGAAATAACTACTTGGAATGTGAACGAGAGCTTTTAGAAGTGAGTGACATTAATGCCCTTTTTTTTTTGGTTTTCAAATTTTAAACTAAGAAAAGTTATTTTTGTCAAACAAAAAGACGGTCATAACTAAGCTCGTCAGAAGATTATATCCACGATTATGATGTAGTGATATATCTCAGGAGGCGTATACGAGCTCTACTTTTAACATTTGAGTTTCACAAATACTGCTAAAGTGATTATATAACAATACTTCAGAAACTTTACTAGCAAAAATAGAACACAAATAATGGAACCCAAAACTCAAATGTCTGTTGTTGCCTATAAATTCTTAGCGACAAGTCAAAAATAGCAAGACATTGATTTCCCAAATTGCACTCTCCCACTCCCCAAGTTCATGGTTCAACACAAACCCTGGTTTGATCATAAGAATTCTTCAAAACCCTAATATGAAAGTGGGTCCCACGCAGGGCCCAATCCGTGGCACCCAAAAAGGTAAAAACAAGTCCAAAAAGCATCACATTAAACAAATACTGCAACCCTCCTCCTCCCCTCTTTAATGTAATTTTGACCTCCTTCCCTCACCACCCCACCCTAGGGGTCCATCTAATCTGACGCACTGTACATTTCTTTTTCTTGGTATGTAATAATAATGTTGTGACACATTAGTTTGTGACAAATTCCTTTAAGCAACTCATATATGTATATATATATATATGGAAAGCGAACAAGCTGTTTCCGTATCTCCTCCTCACTGTTTCTTCAAATAAAAATCACAATAATTATATTTAAGCAACTCATATATATATATATTTTCATAAATAAGTTTACAATCGCAATTCATTTTATTTCCGCCTCTGCTCTGCTCTGCTCCCTCTCATCTCTTGCTCTCTAGACCTTTTAATAACAGCCTCCGTTCGCCATTAACGAAGCTATTTTCTTTGCTTCAGGTTTGCCTTCTAATTCGATCTGTTGATTATTTTTTAATTTTTGTTTTTTGTGAGATTTTCGATTTGGGTTTCTTGTTTTAGGTTCGGTTCATTTGGGTTTTGTGGGATTTAGTGTTTTTACCGATCCCCTTTTTGGTTGGACGTGTGGGTTCATCGAATTGTTTTTTTTGCTGATAAGGATTTCTTTTCTTTGTCAAATTTGTGGATTTGCGTGCATTTTTTGGGTTATTCTTGAAGTTGATTGCGTGAACATTTTGGGATTCTGTAATTAGGGTTTATTGGAATTTGTGTTTTTGTATATGGGCTTTGTGTTTTGGTGCAATTCTTGATAGGGGTTTTGTTCTTGGACGCAATTCTGATGTGGGCTTTGAATCTGGTAACTTGAGGAAGTAGTATGTGAAGTGGAGGAGATCTTTCACATATGAAGGGAAATGTTTTTGAATTTCATAGTTGTAGTGGATGGAGTTGATTTTTTTGTTTTATTTTAAATGTGAATAAGAAGTAATGTTTTAATTGATAGTGGAGTGTTTTTTTTTCTTTTTCCCTTCGTTTCTTTTCGTATAGCAGGTGAAGTTTGAGGGTGTGTAGGGAGTTGTCGAGTGGGAAAATGGCTGGGACTGCGACGAGTGATGAGTCTGGAGGTGGAAGGTCCTTGGAGGGGATTTCTAGCGGGCAGCTGCGTTGCCAGTCTGGAGAAGCATTGGCGGAGTGGCGGTCTTCCGAGCAGGTGGAGAATGGAATCCCGTCGACTTCGCCCCCTTACTGGGACACTGATGACGAGGATGAATGCGGTACGTTCTTTCCTTAAATCTTATGCAGCAGTTAGTTTTTTTTATCTTCCCGTGTTGTTGAGGCCGAAGAATTTCCCAGTGGTTGTGGGATCATCCAACCGAGCAGGTGGCAGAGTATATGAGCCTCGTCTCCCTTCCCAATAGATGGCTCATTTTCTTACCTTGTGAAGATGATAGAGAAGAAAAAGAGAGATGCTTAGGTCTACTAATTGCAGTCTGGATATATTGGCTTTTCATGCTGGGATATTATCCAAATTCCAAAGGTCGGTATACTGCAAAAGATCATTCATGGTTGCAGGAGATCGAACTATGTATGGAACTGGAAATGCATTAGCCTCCACTCTCAGCAGCCTATCACAGCTACTTGGTGTAAATCATTTTTGTACGGACTGCCTAATAGAATTGACATTTTTTCTTTAGAAAGTAGAGAATGAATCTAAGGTGATTGACCAATCTTTATTTCCAATGTATATGACTGGTGTGACATTTGGAACACATCATTGATTTAAGTCATTGCCTAAGAAAGTTGTTATGTAGTACATCAACACTTGCCTTGTGTGACATTGATATACTCTAAGGCTATGTTTGGATACCCTTTTCATCGTTTTCATTTTGCATTTGGGAGAAATTGTTTGTTGACGAATTTCAAATTTCGTTTTTTAAAACACCATAGTTACGTCATAAAAAAATTATTCACCTATTTATATATTGCCAACCCTTCTTGGAATTCAATCCTCATTTGGACGGAAGACGACGTTGAAAAAGGTGTCTTTTACAAATTTCTCATAATGTGAAAATGAAAAATGAAAAGGCTATCATTCATAGCCTTAATGTCTCAGAGTTTAATATCCTGGATGTATATTAGTTAATAGAGAAGTTAACTGATAAAGGATGCATTACATTCTTTGTTGTTTTTTGAAAATAGGGAGGAATCCACAGTTTATGGGAAGTATAGGAAGTGGTTGGCTTTTGTTCTTTGATAATCGCTGTCTGTTGTACGGGGTACTAGCAATCATGTTTCGATGTGAATTTGCAGTGGTTTGTTACTCCTTCTTTTCACTTTCTTGATGCTTCAAACTCTTGTTATAGGTATTAGTAATGCAATGAGTGGTTAAGCAATCCTCATCTGGGCTACTGGAGATAATTGTACCCTTTGATGGCCTGCCTTGCTATACTTTTCTAGAAGCAAAGTCTATATTAT
Organism: Escallonia herrerae; assembly: GCA_033070095.1. Taxonomy (NCBI): domain Eukaryota; kingdom Viridiplantae; phylum Streptophyta; class Magnoliopsida; order Escalloniales; family Escalloniaceae; genus Escallonia; species Escallonia herrerae. The sequence goes on from JAVXUP010000006.1 coordinate 1,115,804, forward strand.
TTAAGTGAGGTGAAGTCTTTTAGGTTGCATTTGAGTGGGCATCTAGGAAGATCTTTTAAAATTTAGAAAGATTGTTTTACGCCTATGAAGGTCATTTTATAGAAGAGGAATTGCTCAAAGGCACTATTGAACGACCTTTAGGGTGTCATATAGCCCTGTCTCCATTTTTAGTATCTTTCCTTATTTTCATATACCTTGCCCTGTGTCCCCCAACAACCCCATATGGATTTGGGGGTTAACCAAGGTTAATAAGCATATATTTTATGAAAAGTATAGCATACCTTATCGAAAACAAATCCTCTGGTCCAACATCGAAGGGGCAATTTCACACCAGCTAAGTTTCAAGTATTTATCTCCTATGTCAAGTTATATATCTATTACATAGTAATATTTGTTAATGAGATGTTTTTATACTTTGCAGGGCCAAAACCTTCCGAGTTATATGGGAAGTATACATGGAAGATAGATAAATTCTCACAGATTAACAAGAGAGAACTTCGTAGTATTGCATTTGAGGTTGGAGGCTACAAATGGTATGGAGAAAGTTACACATTATTTGAATTTTTGTTTACCTTTACTGGACTACATTATGCATGTATCAAAAAAAATAAAATAAAATAAAAAGATCAAATGCATTCTGTAGTCCAGCATTTGCATACAGTTCAAAGTAACAGCTGTTACGGCTTAAATATTGGTGTATTGGTTCATTTTGCTGTGTGTTGAACCAACAAGTCGACCATTTACAATTTTATCAACTCAGATACCGGAGAAATTTTGCTTGAGTATAAGAGTAATCACCAAAATTTTGGCAATGCGGCTAGTACTGCCAACTTTTTGGGCGTAAAGCAATGACCATGAAGGAGAAGAAGAAGCTATCTCAGGGTTTCAATTTGATAAAACTACATATCACTGTTAAGACTGATAATCTGATGCTTAGTTGCACAAAGCGGGGACGGGGGCGGGTGCGGGAGCGGGGGCGGGGGCGGGGGCGGGGAAGCGTAAGCACCAAGAAGAATCTGAGGTTGGGAGCGGCTTGAATAAATAAATGCGTAAAGAGTATTATCATTTGTTTAGCATAGTTTACATAGATAGCAACAACAGACAAGGAGACTTTAAGGACTTGAAGGAGGAGAGAAACAAGGAATTGAGTTGAAAAGAGCTTGATTTTCATGTATTCTATCACTTGTTCCATGCATCTCTATCCAACAAGCGGGATCGAGTTCCCATCTTAGCTTGGGACGAGATCCCATGGAGCTCCTAACTTGGGATCGCAAAAGCGAGTTTCCGAGAGAGAAACGTCACCATATTAGGAGTTTCCTGCAACTAAGATCTGATGCGAATTGTGGATTCTGATATGAATATGTTGTCTTGCTGGCAGGTACATCTTGATTTACCCCCAAGGCTGTGACGTCTGCAATCATCTGTCTTTGTTCCTCTGTGTTGCTAATCATGACAAGCTTCTTCCAGGTATGATCATATTTGGCTGTATCAAATAACCTTGAAAACGATATTTGGTTGTAGTGGGTATGATGCAGCTTTTTGTTGGTTAAAACAGGATGGAGCCATTTCGCACAGTTCACAATTGCTGTTGTCAACAAGGATCCAAAGAAATCTAAGTACTCTGGTTGGTTTGTTAGATATCGGTTTAGTTCTTGTTATGGAGCTTCTATTCCAATGAGGTTCAGCATTAATGCATGACATGCGAATCTGCAGATACGTTACACCGATTCTGGAAGAAAGAGCATGATTGGGGATGGAAAAAATTTATGGAGCTATCTAAAGTGTTAGATGGGTTTATTGATGCTGATACTCTCATAATTAAAGCTCAAGTGCAAGTTATCAGGTTCTTTTAGTAGTAACTGTCTTAGGATCTTGTTAGTCGGTTCTTTTGATTTGCTGAGTTGCAACTTGCACATATCTTGACTATAATATCCTGTTTCTGACTGTAATCCAGTATGTTTGGATGGCTTCCTTCATCTATGCGTTCTTGTTTGTGTATGTATGGTTGTGTCTCTCTTTTACATATTCTGATCTCCTGTTGTCCAAGAGATTTCGTAGAGTTTATTTACGCAGTGGCCATGCTCGATAAGAACTGTAACTTGTAGGGATTGAAGTATCTTAACAATAATGCACCAGTCAGATAAATAATTCTGCATCACATGAATAATTGCTAGAGGACCAATAATTTTCATCATTGCTGTAACTTCTTCTAATATATCTAGCATGTGGATACTGTTCGACCTATATATGCACGTACAAAGATCATGAATTAGTTTTGGCTGGCTTAGGCTTTGTAGAGACACTTCACAAACACAAAAGAAGCAGAGTTTATCCAAGTTTGCTACAAAATATAATACAAATCTAGTCATGACTTGTGAACTTAACGATACGTTGGAACTTAACAATACGTTGGAACCTGATTGATTTTAGATATGTTCTTGTTCATACGACCCTCCAAATAGCATGACCTCGAGTGGAGTTGATAAAGTAATTCAAAGCAAATAGAGATATCAGAACTTCGTCTAGCATGGTTTACCTGCAAAAATGCTATCATCATAAAGAAAAAAGATTGGGAAAATATAGAACCCCGTACGCCCATCACTTGACAACTTAAAGTATCTTATTGCTTACTGATCCAAAAAGGAAGAGCTTAGACAATCACACTTATCTTTGGGGGGCTTTGTGTTGGGGGGTGGGGAGGGAACTGAGAGATGTAAATTGACAGAAAAGAAAGCGAAAGAAAAAGTGATTGCAGAAAACCTCTTTTGGGTTTGGTCAAACTTTTGAAAAAAGAAAGAAGTAAAGAATGAACAAATAGAAGAAGGAAATGGAAGAAGAAGAAGAAGAGCAGCATATGTGAAGGCTTTGGCAAGAGGAAAGAAAACGCAGGCGGACTTATCGCCAGAAGGTTCAATATCCTTGTCTACTTTAGCTCCCCTCTTCACGATGGTGGCATACTTGACTCTTCGACACTTCAATGCCTTCTCGTTCGGGGTTGACTATTTGATAGGCCTAGGCGTGCATTTTTTTGCGTCCTTTGACTTGCATGCCTCTTGCGTAAGTGGGAAAAGCGCTCACCTCTCTATAGGCCCTTGCTTCGATCTGGTACAAGCGTTATCTTCTTGCTTGAGCTCGCCTCTGATGCTTGCTGCTTATAACTATGATGATTTGTAAACTTCTCTAAAGGTGGGAGAAAGGATCAAATTGTCACTTGATTTGCGAAGAAACAGATTAGTTTTGAGGAAGTATTTAAATTTGGCTGGTGGATCAAATTGTCACTTGATTTGCGATAGAAACAGATTAGTTTTGAGGAAGTATTTGAATTTGGCTTGTGTCTTGGACTTCAGAAGAAATTTAGTGTGTTTGGAACCATGGAATTGATGTAATTTCATTTCAAATCCTCAAATTTTGTTGTTTGGAACACTAAAAAAAAGGAATTGGAATTGGATTTCATGGGATTTGACTGGATTTGTTTCTGTAGTGTGAAATCCGTTGAAAAATGGTCGGATTTCATGGGATTTCGATTTACTTGAATTAAAAGTAATTATTTACCTTTATTACCCTTTTTTCTGGATCTCTCCAAAAATTAACCAACCACCACCATTTTCATTGCGGCTACCGCCACACCATTTTGACTACCACCAGCGGCACCACTACTACCACCACTACTGCCACTACCACCACCACCACCACCACTGCCACCACCGCCACCACCACCACGTCGCCACCATTACCACAGTCGTTGCCGCCGCAACCGCCGCCACAACCACCTCCACTGCCACCACCGTTGTCGTCGCCACCACCATCGTCGTTGCCACCACCACTACCACCATCGCCACCACTACCGTCACCGCCAACACCGCCAATAGTGTCACAACTACCACTGTCCACCACCATTGTCGCCGCCACAGCCACCATAGCCACCAATAATGCCGCCGCCGCCACCACCCTCGCCACCACTACTGCCACCACCACCATCACCACTGCCGCCACCACTACTGCCACCACCGCTACTGCCGCACCACCCACCACCATGACTACTGTCGCCGTCACCACTACCGCCACCGCCGTCACCACTACCGCCACCACCGCCACCACTACTGCCACCGGTATCACTATTTGTGTCAGTTGACGACTACCAGTTATACCCTGTTACACCTCAATACCACCACTACCATCACTTGACCACCCCACCACTTCCACTGTCGATGTTGCTATCCCGTGCAGTGCTGCTGCCACCACCTCCACCACCACCATGTGGTGGCACTAGCACACTTGAAATCACTTACCGTAATTTATTTTTCATCATAAGTCAAGGATGTAATTTTTTAAAAATTTATTACCTTTCCATTTCCTTTGTTCTCCAAACACAAAATTGGAATTCCGTGATTTGAATTCCCTTTCGTTCCAAACAAAAAAAAAGTGAATTGAATTCCAAATCCAAATCTTAAAAGAATTGGTTCCAAATGGACCGTTATTATGTCATATTTATCTTCAAACAAGCTAGGGAAAACAACATCAGGAGTAGAAGTTATATCAAACAATGGTAGTGTGTCAAATCTCTTCTGTATTGTGTGTTCCAATTATGTATACATATATGTATTGGCTAAGGGAGCCCATCCCACCCAGTGCTGGGATAGGCTCCACTTTCTCAACCCAGCTCTGGGCGCTGGGATAGACTCCTCTTTCCCAACCATCTCTGACTGTCTACCACCGGCGGCGTGGACTGTCCAGGCAACATTTTTAGAATTGCTAAAAGCTTTCATGTGACCAATTGCTCCCACTCATGTTTTTTCTTTTTTCTCTCTCTCCAGTTCTACCTCCCTTTCACATATTCCACATCTCCCTCACTCTCTTTCGTCTTTCCTCCCCCCCCTCTCTCTTTACCCTCCCTTTCTCTGCTGCCACGACCACCACCACTGGTTGATCCACACACCACCACTGCACCAGAACCAACACATTAGCCAATCACAACCCACCACTACTCCCGTCACCACCACTGCAGCCTACCACAAGCCGCACCACCCACCACCGTATCCCACTACGAAGCGCCGCACCACCCACTACCGTATCCCACTACTAAACGCCGCACCCACCGCCGACAAAACGTCCAGATGCACCACAGTAGCCCACCACGATCTACTAAATAACCAACTCTGCCCCGCGACCACTACCACACGAACCCACCAACAACCACGACGGCCACCACCAGCACCACTACTTCAGCATCGAGGAGCCATCACCCCATATCTATTCTCTCTCTTCCGCTGCCACGATGACACCAACCTACAACCACCACCATTTTACCCTACCCACCAATGTCGCTACCCACTAACTCCACGAACTGCAGATCCGTAGGCGTGGTGGCAGATTCGGCTAAGGCATTGCCACAAGCCACCACTGAGCCCTCCGTGCCCCCCCCACCACCTAACAATGGAGACATCAGTCATCATCCTCACACATCTGAAAATTTTCAGAATTTGTTGTGATTCTATTCAAGAAATATTTGTAAGTTGGGACTAAATTGACAAATTTTCTGTATGAGGAGTATTGGGTGGTGGTTGTGGCTGTAATGGTAGATACTTATGGCTGTGATACTTGTTGGCCATCGTTTAATTGTTGCCAGGGTGAATTGGAAAATCCACTCACCCTAATCAAACAAGGAATTTGAAATAACATGTTATAGAGAAGAGAGTGAGAGAGTGGGTTTTCAGAGGAGAGAGGAGAGAGAAAAAGAAAACAACACATAGCATGCCGCATTATGTGGCTCATTGTTCTTTGCAAGCTGACACATGCAGCATGGAAAAACGGGCTGTGGCACTATCTGTCACACTGCTTTTGAGTGTTTTAAAGTGGTCTAGGACTGTCCATGTGGCTGTGATGGGTGACCCCAGATTGGTTGGGATGAAGGAGCGCATAACAGGACTGGGTCCGCTTATATGAAAATTTACTATATATTTTGTAGTTATACCTATTATTTTATAGAATAAAAGTATCTTTGAGGGAACTATAAATTAAAGTGCGACTTGCATTTCAGGAAGAATAATGACCTTAAACTATTACACGGCACTTGCAACTATTCTATCCCCATCGTACACCTCCGCTCCATACCTTACTTAACCCAAGCCCAGCGATGCTTTATCTAAAAACGTGCAAACTTACTGTTGACCGTGGGAACTTATTGTTCAGACGATAGTTTCAAGATCTGCCCCAGCTCAAGATTGGGTTTTTTTTTTTGCTTTGAAGAATTGCTATGCTTTTCTTGGATGTACTTGTCTATTTCTTGCAGATGTGTCATAATTGTAATTGCATATTCTTACTCCTTTTATTATGTAGCATGTAATTCCATTTATCAGCTTCTTGTTTCAATTTAAGTTTATATAAGCTTCCTCTGTCTAATCATGTGCAAACCAGCATCTGAAAATTGTGGTGCTACTGTAAACCTTTTCATTTTGTCGTGGTTATATTTGATCAAGTATTTCTTGAATCATGTAATACCTTGCTTTCCTAAATGGTATAACACTAGTCAATCGTGTGTATTTTTTGAGCTGTTACGATATAATTTTTTGCACTTGTTTCTTCATACTGGATTTGTCTATTTCGTTTCAGCATATAAGGTTCAGTCTATCTCTACTACTTGTTTCTGATTTACTACAGGAATTTATATCATCATGACAATTGATACCCAACTACTGCTGATGGTTTTTAGGGAAAGAGCAGACAGGCCATTCCGTTGTCTTGATTGTCAGTATAGGAGAGAGCTTGTTCGAGTATATTTGACGAATGTCGAACAAATTTGCCGCCGTTTTGTTGAAGAGAGAAGGGGCAAGCTTGGGAAACTGATAGAAGATAAAGCTAGATGGTCAAGGTAGAGAATGCCTGTTTTCATGATCGTTTTTTTATTTCTGAGTATTCTAATGTAGGGGAGATGTTTTTCAAGGCCTTTAAAGGCGACATGTTTTTTTCAAGGTCTTTAATCACATGGACCTTTCTGTACTTATACTTTACGTGTTTTTCAGCTTCTGTGTTTTCTGGCTGGGTTTCGACCAAACTTCCAGGCGCCGGATGTCCAGGGAGAAAACAGATTCTATATTGAAAGTTGTTGTAAAGCATTTCTTTATAGAAAAGGAAGTAACCTCTACTTTGGTAATGGACTCCTTATATAGTGGGCTAAAGGCCCTTGAGGGTCAGATAAAGAGCAAGAAATGTAAGGGGGAATACTTGGATTCTGAAGAACTACCAGTACCTATTGTTCGCATTGAGAAAGAGACGTTTGTTTTGGTGGATGATGTGCTATTACTTCTTGAGAGGGCTGCCATGGAACCATTGCCGCCGAAGGACGAGAAGGGTCCTCAAAATCGTACTAAGGTGAGCCGTATAACTTTCTTAGTTGTTTTGGAACCTGGTCAAGAGTTTGTAATCATGACTGTATATCCTGATATACGCACAGCATAAATGAAGGGGGATGGGGGTGGGTAAGGTCTCCGTTTGCCTCTTTGCATGCACCACGCTTTGCCAGTAGAAGAGAGTCTTAGAAGCATGATGTATCGTATGAATTTTGCGATGGGTTTTTGTTTGGTCAAATCTGGGCTTCTGCTCTGATTAAATTGCAATAGAGATCCAAAACAACTGTCTAGTAAAAGAAACCGATTTTAAAAGCCAATCAAACTCCTATAATCACAGATCATTCATATCGAGATGGATGACAATCCATTTCAAATACATAGCAACACAACTAATGCAAATCGCAGTTTAGCCTTCACGAACAGATCATCATAGAAAGACATTTTTTGAAGGTTTTATGAAGCATTCCATCAGGTTTCGGTCATGGCGGCCTTCATGGAGGTATCTTAGGTGCTGTGGCGTGAGGGACAGGGAGGGGGAGTTAGTTGGGGGGGGGAGGTAGGGAGGTGGGAGGGGAAGGAGGAGAGGGGCAGAGGGGGGAGGTAGGGAAGGGGAGGGGGGATGCGGAGAGGAGGGGGAGGGGAGGGGGGAGGCGGAGAGGGGGGAGGGGGAGCTGGTGGGAGGGAGAGGGAGAGGGAGGGAGGGAGGAGGAGGGAGGGAGGGAGGAGCTGCCCATGCCTTTCAGCTTTCCTGGTTTGCGTAGCTGTCATGCCAGCTTTCCCCTAATTTTGCATGGTTTATTGATTTGTCTATAACTGGAATATTCTGTTGAGGTTAGCAATGAAGATAAATTCCTTTTCCAAATTTGCTCATATTGGACCATTGAGAATAAATCCTGTAAAGTTGATTTTCTTATGCCCATTGGCTGGGATGTCCTTCCTAAATTTTTTAGAGGTATTGACAGAACTATAACAGGGGTTTTGTGCCAATCTTGGTTCTCGTGAACAAGAGCTGACTTTTGACAGGAGGAGTGCATATTATTAGTGTAACAAGTCAGTGACAAAATTGTTTCATGTACTGTCTGTCAGCTTGGTTTGGATTCTGCATTCTAAAAGTGCTAGTAGGTGGCTGAGAAATCTTATGCATGGCACATTGCTGATGAGTTCCTTTTCATTTTGGTTACTGAAATTTTTAATTGTAGAGCAGGGCTGTCAGATTGTTTTAGTCTGTGCGGGGATGGTGTTTTAAGCTAGCTAAACAATGTTCCATTTGTGACCATTTACATATTCTAGTGAATCATTTTTTCAGCAAATATAAGATAATGTTGCATTGATGAGGTTATCGTATCAAATTCCAAGAATTTTGGAGGAATTGGTGAATTTAAGTCATTGCGTATTTGGAAATCTAGTAGTACTGCCAAATGTTTTTAATACCAGTAAGCAACATTGTGTGGTAATATGTTTTAAGTCAAGTGGCAGTTGGTTGAGAGGCTGAAGCATGAAGGATAATGATGGTATTTACCAGAAGCAAATATTTATAACTTCAGTAATACTTCATGCTAATTACTTAAGGCTTAATTTTGGTTGATCCATCATTTATTCAAGCACGTTCGCTATTGGGACGTGACTTTAACAGTGCTCTCTTACTGATCTGATTTTTTCTTTGCATAATGTATTTTTGGGTTAAATTTTAGCTATATTTTGGCTGGCACTCTAAGTGATAACTTTTACATGTTAGGATGGGGGTTCTGGAGAGGACTTCACCAAGGATTCAATTGAGCGTGATGAAAGGCGCCTTACCGAGTTGGGCCGTAGGACTATTGAAATATTTGTCCTAGCCCATATTTTCAGGTAAATAATGTATTTGATTAGGGTTTAATCTTTGGAGAAACTTTATCTTTGCAATCAGGGTTTTTCTCTTCTAGTACCTTTGCTAAGTAGTAATTTTCTTTGCTTCGACAGTTACACATAAAAGAAGATAATTGTCTTTTCACTTTCTTAATGAGTTTGGACACAGTTGGCGCTTTTATAATTTCAACCAAGCCAACATAATTTAAGTTGTAAAGGATGGTTGTGGTGATTTTCTTATCCATTTTGTGACATCTGTAAAGAAAACAAAGATGTTAGCAAGCACGAAGTACAACGAGTCAATGAATCAGGAGATTTTTATGTCTTTGATCAGGTCTAGTACATACTTCAAAGGCTAAGATGGTCTTCACTGGTATGGTGGTGAATTTCCTTGCTGAATGAAATCATGTGTAAACGAAATGAATAATATTTCCAATTTACTGTAATCATGATATTTCCCATGGTTATCAATTACATATAGAGTTAATTTTAATTGGTTTTGACATTGTTTCTGAAAGGAACCTTTTTAATTTAACATTGGAACTAGATGGTAAGCCTTATGTCTTAGATTAACAATTCTGTAAGGTGTGCTAGATATCTGACATACAGGACCACATTATCTCCTACTCAATGCATATCCCCTTAAAATTAGTTTATGGAGTGCTCAAATAAGTAGTTTTGTTCCTTTCCATTTTGTTTTTTAGTTTAAAATGGTTCGAATTTCACCTATTTGATGATGGTTTGACCTCTGTTATGCTAGAACTTTATATGCCAATGCGTCAAGGTTCTGTTGTATCTAAAGAGTGTATTTTTAGGGTAATAATCTAAGAACTATATCAATTATTAATGTAGTGATGGCTCAAAAGAATGCAATAGTTTAATGCTTTGAAATACCTTTTTTGAGATATTGGTGTGATTCTTAAGAATAATGTGTTATTTTAAACCACTTGTTTGATTTATTTGGGAATTTTTCATGAGAATATATATCAAAATCCCACCATTTTAACCACTGTAACATTGCTATTGCTGCACCTTGGTACCGCTGCCCCGCCACTGCAACTTCAATGGCACAACTGGTCCTGCTTTTATCAATTAGATAGCTGCTGCTAACGTCATTGACGCATTAATACTTACCACACTGCCACTACCTTGGCCTTCACTAACAACTGTAACATTATTGTTACTGTCAGCTCACACCGCATCACATCATAGCAGTTGGCATCTCGCCTTCACTGCCAACACACTTGAAAATCACTTTCGACACCGTCACAAGTAATATAATTCTAGCAACTAATGTATGACTTTCCATGTGCTCCATTTTCAAATTCCATAACCACTTTTTTTAGTACATCTGCAGAAGTTTAAGTCGTTTGGTTTCACAAGTTTACCTTCTTATAGGAATACCTTTAGTACTCCCTATCAATTATGTGCAGTAGATGAAAGATGTACGTGAATATAGTAAACCAGAGAAAACGACTTTGTAACCATGCCATGAACTGCTCAGCAGGGGATCAGTTATGGTCCACAACAGTCATCATTCCACAATAAATATTGTGGTTCACATCGTCGTCGACATATGCTGCTTTCATAAACCCCAGCAATTTATTGATTATCCCAACAACAAGATATACAATTGACTCAATCGGATTGAGTTATCCCAGCAATTTATTGAACACTGTGGTTCACATCATTGTTGACACTTGCTGCTTTCATAAACCTAAACCCCAGCAATTTATTGAATTTCCCAAATGCCCTATAGATTTCTAATTTTTCTTCATTGCAGACTTTGTGGTGGAATCTTAGTTACCAGATAGAAATTCATGTTGTAAATTAAAGCCATAACCATCTTATAGTATGAAACTGCCTTAATGACGTAAAAAAGAACAGAAAAATAAAAAGGAAAGAATACAGATTGTAGACGCATTGCAACCCGTAGCTTAAGATATATGCTGATGTTGATTGACCTAATTTCAGTGCACATTCTTTGTTTTCTTTTAGGTCCGCATTTTTATCCCAAGATGCGCGCCTTGTATTGTGCGATGGATCGATTAGTTTTGGACTGAATAATACTGGATTGAGTTATGTTATATGTTTTCTGTCGCGACATATTGTATTTGTGATGACTAATTGGTGTTTTTTTTGTCTTTTTCAATTTTTAGTTTGTGAAGTACACTTATTCTCTTCATGTAACAGCAGTAAAATTGAAGTCGCATACCAGGAGGCTGTTGCTTTGAAGCGGCAAGAGGAGCTCATCCGTGAAGAAGAGGCAGCCTGGCTGCTTGAAACTGAACAAAAAGCAAAACGCGGTGCTACAGAGAAGGAAAAGAAACCAAAGAAAAAGCAGGTTCGATAATATCAAGGTTTAAATACACATGGGACTCAAACAGAGTTCATAGCTCAGGACCGAGGAATCTGATATTGTGTAGTATGTTGTAATATCGGTTGCAGCAATGCCCTACCAATGAAAAATTTAGTTTGCTACCATGGGTGTGATTTAGTTAACATTGTTTTTTTCAATATGTGTGCTCTGATTTATCATCTAAACTTATTTTTTTTAGGCATGTGTGAGGAGGGTAGTAAAGTCAATTTGTAGAAGACACACGTGTGAAGTTATAGCCTCTATTTGCCAACTTTAGCTTCCTTTGCGTTTTCTCCTCTTTTCTAGTGTGATGTACTTTACTCACTGGGTTCACACAAATGCTGGTAAGATAGTTTCAGTTTTGGGCCTTTTCGGTTGCTACATACTCTGCTTAAATTCAGATTTCGATCTTTTCTTGTGCAAGTTGTCCTGAACTTTCCCCTCAAGAAGGAAATAAGTCGTGTCAGGAATTTAATGCAAATCTCTGAGTTGTTGGTTGGCACTTTTTAAGTCTTGGTCATAGTAGTTTTTGGTTTGTAAAGGTTTAAAGGAGACTGTTTCTCGATGGTTCATTGAGATGCTCCAGAGGAGGCTATGATGGTCATGGAGTAACCTCTGTTAGGGCTTTCTTTTGGGCAAAGAACATTTATCAGGGAAGGAGAATCTGGCTAAATTTATGGGGGGGCATGGATTGATAGTGGATGTCAGATAAGAGGGATGCTTTGTTTTGAATGTGTCTTTCGTATGGACTTCTGTCAGTGAAGCAAAGTAGCATTCCTTAATTTTTGGAAGTAGGACTTATCCATAGTTGTATCTTTGTCTCCATTCTTGAGCTTAGTTTTGGTTCGTTAACATCTCGACGAAGAGGAGGAATTGTGGATAGTAATCCTTTCCTTGTTTGTTACGCATGGATAACAGGATGGAGAACAAAGTTTTCTTTTGGGGGGGTGGGGGGTGGTAGTGCACACATAGTATGTTAAAGGCATGCGAACCATTTGAAGCCAGTTCAGGTTAGTTTTCTAGATGTCAGGCAAGAGACCATAAGGTAGTCTTAGCTTCATGTTATAATCTATGAGAAACTTTGGCTGGGATTTCTGGGTAGGGAGGGAACGTAGCATGAGTGGAGCATCTTTACGTCATCTTTCCTTTCCCTTGTCATTTTTTTCACCAAAGCTGCAAAATTTGAGCCTTTAAATTTCGTCATAGGTTTTTTTGTTCAAAGTTTGCAAGCTGTGTTCCTTACTGCAGTTCCTAGCTGTCCGCACCCACCAGTATTTTCTTCTTCCTCGTCACTAGGCAAGACGTTGCCTGATTGATATGCTCTTTCTTTGTGGGAGGGTGATTTATATACTTTGTATGTTTTTCGGGAGGCGAGGGTTGGGTTAATTGCTTGTCTATTATGTAGTAATAAAAACTTTTACTTCGACTTCAGATGCATTTAAATTTATTCTGTCATGTGCAGGGAAAACAGAAAAGAAATAGACCCAAAGGGAAGGATAAAGGAAGGGACGAAAAACCTGGTCTTGTAGTTCTAAACAAGCCCCTAGAAGAAAGCCCTGCTGATGTAAGACAAGAGTTCTTGAATGAGGATGCTGAACTGGTACTTGAACAGCCTGATCTACTTGATGATGTTTCTGACGTGTCAGATTCATTAGATTGTGTTCATGAAACACGTCAGCCGGATTCAGAAGACCGAGATTCTAGTCCTGTCAACTGGGATACTGACACGTCAGAAGTTCATCCTCTCACAGAAGCCAGTAGCAGCGGAATAAGTGGCCTTTCAGCTGTACAAAATGGAGAACGGAAGAGTCCATCTGTAATTGATGATAGTTCCTCAACATGTTCCACAGATTCACTACCGTCAGTTGTGATGAATGGACCTTACAAAGGAAATTCACTTCCAAACCTTAAAAGCCAAAAATCACCTAGCAGGTAACTCATAGCCTACTTTTCATTCATGTGGAGAGCAATAACTATGCTGTATAACTTGCGCGTATTCAATTTTGTTTAGAGTAAGGAACCGTCGAGGCAAGGCAACCACTGATGCGACTGGAGGCACCAATGACTTGCAAAGTCAGCCATCTGAAGCTTTGCCCGATGAGGGACAGGCACATGATGTATCTGCAGATGGGAAGGTTGTGGAATCTGAGTCTGAGGCTGTTGTACACTCCTTGCAAGATCGGATAAAGTGGCTGGAGCAGCACGTGGAGAAGAAGGTGGTAAACTTTTAGCTCTTTTTAATCATGACTGTATCATGTTTGAGATTAAAGCTGCTAGAAGATGGTGCTTGCTCAATGCCTGGGAAGGTCTCCCGTACTCGGCCTTGTGTGCATTCTGAGTGGCTGATCCTAAAATTCAAACCTGCATCGTTGTGTATTACGTGAATATATTACACCTATGTGCATGTATTATTCTGTGTATCTTATCCACTATACAAATAAAAGGATAATGCTTTTGACTACACTTAAAAATACTAATCAAGTATGCGTCTGACAGCTCACAACAATAGATGAATTGAAATGTCCTTTGCGTGTCAAGATCCCAACACCAACGATAATCAAGCTCTGCTGTTTACAGTTTCCTAATTTATATTTTGTGTTTTCAAGTGCATATGTATAGATTATTTATATTGCTTTGGCTGTGACACCACCTAAAGAACATAAGTAGCAGCCTATGAAGTACAGACTTGGCAAATTTGCGGACTATGGGTGTAAGATACGGATAGGTGTGGATGCACAACAGGTGAGAGTAAAGCCCTATCCAATTTACCGGTTATCTTATTCTATTTCTTGAATGAAGGATCCATCCGGATACATATCTGGGCATTTTAAAAAATTTCGAATTTTTTTTTTCCGGGGTTAACAAGTAAAATGAGTTCTACACACACCGTTAACACAGATAGCAGAGAGTGAGGGAGGCGACTCTGTGTTTATTGGCTATTGGTGTGACTTTGTCTTTGACCAAAACTAGATCTTAGTTCTTTTGGGGCCTTGCGGTGCCTTGTGGTTTGTGGTCTCTGGTCACATGCGCTCATGCAGTACTAAAGCAGTGTACTTACTGCTATTCTGCTGTATTTTCAAACTAATCCTGGTATATATTTATAAGAAGCCACTTTTCACGTACTAATGCTCTCAAACTTCAACAGATCTACCAGAATTAACTAAAGTACCTCTTACTCTATTAATCTCACTAATTTATCTGTGAAATACTCATTATTATTATACTGTAATATTTATGTATATACCATTTGTCTTTTACTTATAAAAGTGATGCATCTCTGCCAAATAGGTATCCTGTTTTCCTCACAATTGACCTATCGCATATCAGCACCACAATCCGTGCTTTTTAGGTTGCTCTGTAAGTGTTGTCTGAAATGGTATTATAATGGAAATTTGTCTGTAAGTATTACAATGGCCGCTAAAAGTGGAAAAGTTAGATGTGGTTTTAACATTTTAGCTAGCTAAAATATTTCTTATTCTTGATAGGAACGTGTCTTATGTTTATCAGGCTGATGCGGAGGCTAGGTTTCTAATTATAGCGCGGCATTCATTCGGTAGCGTTAAAGCTTGATAATTACTATGGTAGCAGTCATCATTGTTAATGTCCATGTTAATTACTAGCTGTTGAAGTTGTTGATATGAGCTAGCCTTGTACACGAGATCCTGCCGTTGTGCAGAACCTGGGGAGGGTTAAAGTTGCATAAATAGTAAAGTAAACTCTCGGTGAAACAGGTGGTATTAAACTCAATCTCTATTGAGCTTTACTTGGCGAGGGTTTAGGTTGATGCATTGGTGAGATGCAGATGACTTACAGCAGTCAACCTATTAAGATGCATTTCTACAAGTATGTCTTGCATATAGTAATTTTTTACATTATGCATCTCATGCTGTACTACTTTTAAATTACCAAAACAGGTCAATTAAATGCAGAATTTCAATGCATGATATTCAAATCCTAATGTGCAGAGTAATACATTATCTGTCGAATTGTTCTGTATCGAGTTTTTAAACCGTGGCCACTCTTCCACGTGCCAAAGCACTTGGAATCCAACTAGTATATTCACAATTTGTTTCTGAATGTTTAATTAATAGTTTTCTTTTGAATTGTTTTTGCTCAGTGAATCGTTGGGACGCTTTTTTCTTTCGTAATTTGTTGTTCGTTTAAGTTTCTTCTGTCATTATCGGTGTATAGTCATCTACATTTTTTTTTCCCCAAGGGGCCACTTCATATAAATGTCATTAAATTGTTTAGTTAGTTTTCTCCTCTTAAAGTTAGGATTTTTATTTGACGATGAGATGCCTTTTGTATTTTATAGGAGGAGGAAGTAGTTTCTCTGCAAAGGAAACTGACTGTCAAAGACGAGGTTGATATGGAAAGTCCTCTAAAAGAAAAGACTACTGCAGTGCTGTCATCTCCAAGGAGTCCTCCCAAGAAACTGTCATCTTCTGTTCAGCTGAAGTCAGAGTCAAAGACTGGTGCAGCCTCCGAGCCTGTGTTGGTTAGGAAGCCATCTACAGAGAGCACCCAGCCTACTGGTAATGCAGCCTTGATAAATTCAGCTGAAACTATCATTGCATCAAGACCTAATATCCATAAATCTGCTACTTCAAAATCTGCGGTGAAGCCCATCGTTCAGCAAGTGCCCGTCACAACCGAAAAGCCCAGGTTGCAGCAAGTGGGTGTTACAACTGAAAAATCTACGACACAAGTGCCTGTTACAACAGAAAAGGCCATAATGCAGCAAGTGCCTGTCATGTCGAGGCCTTTAAGTGCTCCTCTAATTCCCGGGCCGAGGCCAACTGCACCTCTGGTTTCTATGGTCCAAACACCACCGTTACTATCGCGTTCGGTGAGTGCTGCCGGGCGGTTGGGTCCTGATCCCTCACCTGCCACCCACAGTTATGTTCCCCAGTCCTATCGAAATGCTATGATGGGTAACCCTATTGCTGCAAGTTCTGCTGGCTTTACTCAACCCCATTCTCCAAATTCAGTGGTAAGTACGTCGCACTCGTACTCGCAACCGCCTGGCCTGATGTCTGCACCAATTTTCTTACCGCAAAGTTCTGAGAGGATGGAATCAAATGCAATCAGACCTGGCCTTTCGTTCGGAATGGTAAATCATGATGTGTTACAGAATGGACCCCAGTGGATGGAGTGCCCTCAAAGGGATAGTAGCAGAAGCATACATTATGATCCTACTTCCCCGCTTAGTGACAATCAGAACTTCGATATGTACAAGTCTGTGCACAGCAGATCTCAGGACCATTTTCCTACCGAGTCTGTACATAGCAGATCTCAGGACCACTTTCCTTCAGAGTTTACAGCTTGTACGTCAGGCCGCCCGGCGCATGGTGTAATGGCGGATGAATTCCCACACCTTGACATTATTAATGACCTACTTGACGATGAGCAAGGAATTGGGAAGGCAATGCAGGCGGGCACAGGCTTTCGTAGTTTCAGCAATGGACCTCACCATCTAAATAGGCAGTTCACTTTTCCTGGTGATATTGGCTTATCAAATGACCCAGGCCCCTCAACCAGCTCTTGCAGGTTCGAGCGGACACGAAGCTACCACGATGATGAGATCCAACGTGGGTATGGCTCTTCTGGAGGTCACTTTGACTCGCTAAGGGAAATGACTCCCCAAGCAAATCTACGGCCATATCCAAACGGGCCCATTGATGGGTTGATTCCAAATCAATGGCAAATGGCGGGTTCTGATCTGTCATTCCTCAGCACAAGGAACAAAGAGAGTGACGGCCACCCGTATCACTTTCCGGAGTATTCAAACCTGGCATGTGGCGTCAATGGTTATACTATATTCCGGCCCTCAAATGGACATTGATAAGAGAGACTGTGGCGGAGCTTGCCCACGAATTAGCGGGTCATTGCCCGTTGTAATAATGTATTTGAGGAGGATAGTGTTGGCCTTAGATTTGGAGTGAGGTTGTAACCCTTTAACATTTTGTAAAGAGTGAGTCTGCCTTCTTTGCTTTTAGCCTTGTGCTTCTGCAAAAGTAGCTTTGTTATACCCCTGGATTTGGGGTTGAAGTTTGGAATGATTTCCCTTGAGCAACCTTTTAACATCTGAGCCTGTTTTTGGTTGCGGCATTGAGCTTGTGTTCATGTCACTGACTTGAACGCAAGATTATATGTTGGGGGGATCTGAGGTGCCAAGAACTGGAGATTGGAGTGTTCATTTTGTGGCAATGCATGATTTGGTTTGAAGCCACTGGATTGATCTGAGTCTGAGATGCTTCTTTCTAACTCGGTGAAATAAGGTTGAATGCTGAGTTAAGCTTATGCATGGCATTTGCAAGGTACATGTTATGACTGGATGTAACCCTGGGGGTTAGTTTCTTGTGTGCGCAGGCAAAGGAAAAAGATACAATTCTAGCCTATGGGCAAACGAACTGGTTATAACTAGAATCAACATCTCTGGTTCCTTAAAACTTCTGAGACCATCAGATTAGTGCTTGGATAATTTCTGCAATATGTCTTTTTGGTGCAAGATCCGAAGAAAGGGTGCCAACATTCTAATGCATTATGCTTGTATTTCCAACAAAAATAGGAGCCACGAAAGTATGGCCTAAAGATAATCGCAAATTTGAAGCCAGAGTTGTGAAAAAACTATGGCCTAAAGATAACTCTCGACAACCAGCACGTATGTTTTTGTACAAAGAGAAATACAAGAGGAACCATTAAGTAATAAAATTGACACATGCTATCACCGACACGTGAGAAAGTTATGAAAAAATAAGATCGTGATCATAAGCGCATCCCACTAAACCATATACACCTCAAAGAATTGCACGAAAGTTACACAATATCATGGGTGTCAAGACAAAATACCTAACTCAAACAAAGTTAGGTCTGTCAATCGTGACATGACCTTTTGATCATTCGTCCTATCATATATATATATATATATATTTGTTTTTTTTTTTGGAATAATCTGAACTATAAATTTATATGGTCTATCTTATGGGGATTTGAACTCGGGATATTGAGGTTATTGTTCAAGGCCCTTTGAGAAGTAATACTTTGTCATTTCATTACTTCTTTTGGGGTTGGCCCTCCGTACCATTGAGAAGAAAAATTAACCAAAGTATTGCATCGCTCACCCGTGGGGCTAAGTAAGTTGATGGTATGACTTCTTGTTGTTGTCTTAACAAGGGACATGGCAATTGACATTATTAGTTGATAGTAATGCCCGACCGTCGAAGAATGACGGCTTTCGCTCGTAACAACCCTGTTATAGCCCGTTTTAAATTGATTCCCAAAACAAAAACTTTAATTTGATGAGGGTGAGCTTTATAATAAGTTATTACCTTTTTGTAGTCAAACTAGTTGCCATTAACCATAGTTACTGAAACACGGATTAAATCAGTTAATGGTTTCCCTTTTTGATTACATAAAAACTCATTGCTGTTACTTGATGCTAATGGTTTTGGGAAAAGAGTAGGAATTGCTAATGACGGTGACCATGCAACAACATTACTCAGAATATCTTTGACCACAGCTGGTCAATATTCTCATTACATTTTCTTACATAATTTTTTAAAAAGTAGCTTTGAATGACTCAAATGGCTGTTCTATATTTGTGATTACTGCCAAGTTTGATGGATAATCTTAAGTTGGGAAGATCACATGTTGTTAATTGACTTGGCACACGTTGGTATGTGGTAAACTCAAGAATAAGGTTCATGAATTTTGAACTAAATGATCTTGACCGGCACTATATTTGACTTGTTAAAACGTTAAATTCTCTCCCGTTTAATTGTTCTTGAATCTTGGCTGACAAGTAAACTTTGTACAAAATTCTGAATACAACTATTGAAAATTTGTGTACCAAATTTCTGACTAGAATTAGGTAGCATCTGGTATATACTTGAGACCGAGGTGATAGCCGATTGGAGATGACTTATGTTTATTTGTGCACTTCGCATATTGAGTCTCATGTAGGAGGGAGGGGTATGCAAAGGAGGGCTATCCCTGTTGCATGCGTAGCTTACGTATCCGATGGACCTAAAAAAAGAAAAAAAAAATAAGAAAATGTATTTTGGTAACTTGTGTCAGAAATTACTGATGTACTATTGTTTGGAAGACTTTTATCGTCAAACGTCTAATGAGTGGCTACCATATATACGGCGAACACCCCATAAGTTGTGTACACAAAGGAGCTAGTTTCGTGTAGACAATAATTGAACAATACTTGACACCACTAAAAAAGAAGGTAAGTTTGAGAAAAAAAAAAGTAGGGACTACCTATTTGTTTGTTAAATAACTTTTAATTTAATAATTTTGGGTTAATTTCGTCTTGCATGACTTAAAGCCCTCTCCTTTCACTTTTGAGGATTTCAAAATTGACATCTCCTGTTATGTGTAAATATGTGTCTCGCTCAGAAGGAACATTGACAGGTGAGTCTTAAAATACTAACTAAACACCGGCACGTCCTGAACAGATTTCAAACAAACCAAAGCATAACATATCTACACTTAAGCTTAATAAATAATAATCTGCCAATTCCTAGCTAGAAGGTTACAACGGATAGAGCAAATTCAAGTGCATAAAAGTAACACCAAAAGCTATACTTTGGTGGATACAACTATTAAGGTACAAGAAAATAACACCAAACGAAGTTTGATAGGTGTTGTTTTATTTTCTTAATGAAAATAAAACAACACGATAAACTAGAAGAGCGATTCTTGCCTTAAAACCAACAGCCCAAGCGCTGCTATCTTTATACACATCTGGGCACTTGATTTCTTTCATCAACCATCGAGAGAAACACCAATCATCGGGTAGCAAGATCCTAAAAACCCGTCTACACTGTCCTTTCGCTTATGAAAATTAAGAATTTGACGTCTCTAATTATTGTTGTCGTTTTGGAATTTCGAGCATCGAAAGTAAAAATGTCAAGGTACGTTGGTGAGAAATCCAGGGTTTAAAGTGCAAAATGCCTAATAAGATGAAGTATAGCCCTTTACTATTTACAATAAAGATTTTGTATCAGTATATGTGTGAACTTCATCAATTACACTGGTTAACAACCAAACTTGTGGCGGCTGCTCCAAGTAAGAGGAAAAAAAGAGAAGAAAGGAGAAACGAAGACCCATAAAGAATAGGCAGCAAATTCCTACTTAAAAAATGACTGCAACACAAGGTCAAGAACTTGGATCTTGTTTGGTAGCCTCAACACCCATCAAAGCAGCTGGAAACTTCGGAGCACGAACGGCGCGGCCAGCAAAGTTCATTCCATTCATCTAGGGCGGGCATCTGCCGCCGCCGCTGCCGGGGATATAAGTGCAGCCAGAACCGCCGGACGGAGGGACCGGACCCGCCGGGAGGGACTCGAGCAGCGGAGCTAATTGTTTCTTCAACCACTGCTCCCCATCCAAAGGCCTTGTGGCCTTTGCGAGCTGTGAAGTAGTTGACATGAACACAATGGTGAATATGAGCAAGTTTGTGCAAAGACTCCTGGGGAAAACCATCTCTGTTGGTAACTGATGTTGGATTTTGTTACCCTTTTTCTAGCCCCTGTACTTCCTTCACAGTTGTGGAAGAAGAGAGTGCTGAGGCAGAAAAGCTGTTGATAGGAATGGGAATATGGAGGAGATCAATATATATATAGGCATGGAGGTTTTACTTCAAAATGTTGTTTTTTGGACTCGGTAAAGATTTGTTCTTCCTATTGACTTGGCCATGGTCTAAAGTTTGAACCAATTTAGTTTGTATTCTAACCACACACACGGTTTGTGAACTCCCAAAAAAGCATCTTTATATATGAACCAGGTTGAAATCTGAAGCAAAACTGAAGGCCTAAGTATGAAGGTTTTCTTTTTTCTTTTTTTTTTTAAATTTTATTAAGTGTATTTTGTCTCAGGCATAACAAGTTACATATTGTAAGATTCTGAAACATGCATGATACAACAGATGATTTTGAAGACGATTTAGAGCAAGTCATTTTTTTAATTGATGCTATGTCCGGATTTCGAGGGGTGGGGGGAAGGTTAAAGCGGGAGAGGTGATGCTACGGTCTTTTAGTAGCCAAAATTCGAAATGATGGATGATGAACGAGAAAAGAAATGTATAAAGCACCCAAAACTTTTATATGTTGTTGACCCATATATGTTGTGCGTGACAATATAATGCATGCAAGATGATTTCAATAGGGCAATGATAACCGCTCATAAAACCCAAATTAACCAAAATTAATACCTGGCGAATTCACTAAGCTGGGCGCATGCGGATGACTTTCTTCTGACCCGTCCGAAAGAGGTGTGGATTTAATTTCGGTGTGAAAAAGCTGGCCTGTGATATCTCCTTACTGCTGAACCCCCATAAAGATAAGATAAAAAAAAAAATCATATCTTGCTCTTATACTTTTGGTAACTTGTACATTTTTTTCTGCATTTCAACAGCATTTTAGATTCAATGACCACACTGAATTAAAAAGAAATAAAATGTAGAGTGCGTTCATCTCTTTTCTTATATGTTGACTAGAAAATTTTTCCCTTGCACACCCAACTTTAAATACTACATCCTAAAATGAAAAGCACATTGGTTATCCTTTTTCTCTTAGCTTTTGTCACTCTATTTCATGTCCAATACGCAACCATCTACCAATATATGGTTGTTTATATTGACATGGTTGTACTTGGGGATAGATGATTGTACATTGGTTGCATTGGCATACTCCATGACTATGTGTATATATATATATGTTGGCCAAAGATGTTCTTTGTATTGACTTGGCCATGGTCTGAACTTTGAACCAATATTGGTCCACATTGTGAAATCCTAACACGGATTTTTGAACACCAAAAACAATATTTTTATAGGAGCCAAGTTGAAAAACAATCCTGTTACTTCGTATACAAACGTGGGAATGTAACATTTCATGGTCAGAGCCTACCTTCAGGTAGTTAAATTTTTTGAAAACACCTTAAAGCTTTTGGTTAAAAGTCAGTTGAGTTACTCTAAACTGGTTTGTTACAATTTGAAGTCAAATATGGTGGTATTTGACCTCATGAAAGTCATGTAGTCGTAGGTGCCTCGTGATCGGGAGCGGTTTTTCCTTCACGTGCTTTCACGTCTCATCTGCCGCTTAAAAATGCATAATGTGGTAATCGTGTAACAATCAAATTAATTGACAAGCGTACGAGACTAAGAATTAAAATATCCCTATCTATAATACTTGTAATTGTATTCCCTCTATCTTTTGGGGGGAGAGTGGGGATTAGTTGGTGTTGGGAGGTTGGACTTGGAGTCGGCTTCTTTCGGATGGCGTTTTCCTTTTTGGAACACTCTTGTATTTATACTTTGACCATTATGATTGTTGCTCAGAAATCAAAGTAAAGGCCTGTTATGGATGTACAACTGTAGAAGACTGGCCAGATATATTTTTACTTTTTTGCTATCTGAATTGTTGAAATATGACGAAGACTAGACCAGATGTCCAGATTACATTACAGTCAAGGGGCTGTATGGCAAACCATCTCCGATTTCCGTTATCATTTTCTGTTTTCTTATTACTTTCTTTTTTTAAGTAATAATTATGAAGGTATTGCCTAAGAACAACCGTTTGTGAAACGAAATATTCCTCGATCAAGTCAAACACGTTCAAATTATAACGAAATGAGTATGTTCAAATTACACTATGGTCACGAGATAGAAAAAAGTAGTATAAAAACTGTACTGTTGGTCAAGGATCAATTGCACAGGAAACGCATAAAGCCCAAGGGAACATTATATTGTAGAGCCGGTGGTGTCCAAAATTCAACTGACTCGAGAAGAAAGACTTTGGGTTGCATTTCCCTAAGACGTAGTCACCATGAAATGGTAGAAGAAAGAGTTTGGGTTGCGTTTCTCTAAGACGTAGTCACCATTAAATGGTTGTAGATATGCGATTGGACTTGTATTAGAAGTTTCATCCACGTCCCATTATGTGGGGACTGTGCAGGGAAGCCTCTAATGGTTATGAAGATTAAGCCATTTTGATCCGATCTCACACGTTATCAAGGCCCACATTCTGGCGTGAACTCATGCATGCAAAACTCGAATTTCTTTGCACGAGACTTGGAATGTGTTGCTTCGTGCTTGCATATAGTTGAAGGGTGAGACTAAAAATTTATACTTCTCTCTGTTTTTTTTTTGTTGTGGCAAACTCTATATGGATCAGTTGTCTCTAATCGATAAAAATAATATCGCTAATGCACTTTTTAAGACGATGTGCGTGGATTCAGTAAAAAAGTTATGAATTTATCCCCTCCCACATTCATAAGATAATAAGATCACATCATCTGCGCAGAGAGTGTCTCATTAGTAGGAGATGTGGGTGTCCGGTGTCCCACATCGGTTATTCAAAGAACATTGTGACTTGGACCTAAGTATATAAGTCTTGTCCCACATTGGTTATTTAAAGAAAATGACTACTTATCTCTAAGTATATATGTTGTCTTATAATGTGTTTTAAGTTTATAATGTGTTTTAAGTACACAAAGACAAGAGAGAAAAATCTTTCTTTGAGTAGGATAGGAAAAGAGAGGAGTCCTTCTTCTTTGAGTAAGAGAAGAGTTCTTCTTTGAATAGAAAAAGAGAAAAGAGTCCTTTAAGTAGAAAGAGTCTTTCTTTGAAAAGAGAGGAGCCATTCTTTGAGAGGCCATGTTGAGAGAGATAAAGTCTGTAATCTCCAGTGATAAATATAGTGAAATCGCTGCTACTATCGTGGAGTAGGCTTTCGTCGAACTACGTAAATCTTGTGTGTCTTTATTTTCTAGTATTATTTTTCGATTCTCTTTTCTATTGCTTGGTGCGGAATCTAGTATATTCCTTTACAAGTGATATCAGAGCTGAGGTTCAGTGATAGATTGAAAGCACCTTACAATGACGCCAAATACTTCAACGAAGAGGTTCAGTGGTAGATTGAAAGCACCTTGTAATGACGCCAATACTTCGACGAAGTATGATTTGGAGAAGTTTGATGGGTCAAACGATTTCAGTTTATGGATGATAAAGATGCGTGCTGTTTTAATTCAGCAAGGGTTGCTGAAAGCGTTAAAGGAGAAACAAGGGCTTCCTGATACGATGTCTAATGATGAAAAAGAAGACATGTTGGAGAGAGCTCATGTGCCCTGTTGCTGTGTTTAGCCGACAACGTGTTGCTAAAGGTTTCTTAGGAAATGACTGCGGCTGCATTATGGCTGAAATTGGAGAGCTTATACATGACGAAGTCTCTGACAAATCGCTTGTATTTAAAGCAATGAATGTATACTCTTTGGATGAAAGAAGGTACATCGATCAGTGATCATCTTGATGAATATAACAAGGTAATATTAGACCTGTAAAATATTTATATCAAGATAGAAGATGAGAATAAAGCTTTACTGTTGCTGTGTTCTTTACCTCCTTCATATGAACATCTTGTTACTACCTTGTTATATAAGAAGGATAGTATCTCCATGGAGGAGGTTGAGGCTGTGATAAATTCTTAGGAATTAAGGAAGAAGGTTTCAGAAAATAGGGGAGAAGAACACGGTGATGGTCTAATGGCTCGCGGCCGAAGCACTGACCATGCTGGATCTAGAAATAAAGGAAGATCGAGGTCTCAATCAAAGGCTAGAAAATTGAAGTGCTTTCATTGTCACAAAGAAGGACATTATAAAAAGGATTGTCCTGAGCGTAAATGAAAGAAAATGATAATTCCAAGACGGCTGATGCTGGAGTAGTAGAAGATCATTCTGATGGTGCAGATGTTCTCTCAATTACTATCAGTTCCTCAGATGGAGAATGGATTCTTAATACGGGTTGCTCCTATCATATGTGTCCCAATAGGGATTGATTTCTTACTTATCGCTCATTTAATGGTGGTAAAGTTCTTATGGGAAATGATGTCGCATGTAAGGTGGTTGGGATAGGTTCAATTCAGATTAGGATGCATAATGGTATTATGAGAACTTTGACTGATGTCAGGCACATTCCAGAGTTGAGGAAAAATTTAATTTCTTTGGGTACACTTGACTCCAATGGTTGCAGCTATCGGGCTACAGGTAGAGTTATAAGGATAATGAAAGGTGCTCTTGTTGTGATAAAGGGATTGAAACAAAATAGTCTCTATTTGTTACAGGGTAGCACAGTTACATGAGCAGCAGCAGCTTCATCTTCTGATATAGATTTTGACACTACCAAGCTTTGGCATATGCGTCTTGGGCATATGAGTGAGAGGGGTATGAATGTGCTAAGCAACAAAGTTTGCTGGGAAGCAAGAAAATCAGGAAGCTGGATTTCTGTGAGCATTGTGTCTTCGGAAAGCAGTGCATGGTGAAATTCAGTCGTGCTGTTTATACCACCAAAGGTACGGTGGATTATATGCATTTAGATCTTTAGGGTTCTTCCACGGTCTAGGTGTATATCTTGAAAAAGAAGACTAATGTCTTTGTTCAGTGGAAGCAGTTTAAGATGATGATTGAAAAACAGACCTGCAAAGAAATTAAATGCTTGAGGACTGACAATGGCATGGAATTCTTCTTGGATGAGTTTACTAAATTCTGCAAGAATGAAGGCATAATGAGGCATCGCACTGTTAGAAAAACGCCACAACAGAATGAGGTTGCAAAACACATGAGTAAGACTCTTCTTTAGAGGGCTCGATGTATGTTTTCAAATGCCGGGTTATCGAAGGAATTTTGGGCAAAATCTGTTAACACAGCTGCATATTTGGTAAATAGATCTCCATTGATTGCAATTGATTGCAAGACTCCGAAGAAGTTTAGTCTGGTAAGTATGCTAATTATGAAAATTTGAGGATATTTGGTTTTCCTGCTTATGCTCATGTTAATGATGGTAAACTTGAGCCGAGAGCAAAAAAATGCATTTTCTTAGGATATGCAAATGGGGTAAAAGAGTACCGGTTGTGGTGTCCTGATTCTAAGTCATCCAAGTTCCTGATTAGCAGAGATGTGACCTTTGATGAATCTTCGATGCTTTCGAAGAAGAATGGGTTGATTGATGCAGGGAAAGACCACTGTGTCAGGGAGAAGGTGGAGCTAGAGGTTCAAGCTCCAGATTCTTTGCCTATAATTCCTACAGATGAGGATAATAGTTCTCATTCTATCGAGGAGACTGAACCTCAGGAACAACAGTATAACATTGCTAGAAATAAACCGAGAAGAGAAATTCGACCTCCTCAGAAGTATGGATATGCAGATATGGTTGCTTATGCTCTTAGTGTGGCAGAGAGTATTGAGGTTGAAGAGCCTATTACATGCAAAGAGGCCATCAAGAGCACGGAATTAGTGCAGTGGATAGTTGCTATGAATGAGGAGATAAAATCTCTTTACAAAAATCAAACATGGGAATTGGTGAAACCGCCTGTGGCCCAGAAGATTGTTGGTTGCAAATGGGTTTACAAGAAGAAGGAGGGAATTCCTGGAATGGGTGATGCAAGGTATAAAGCACGCTTGGTGGCTAAGGTTTTCACATAGATAGAAGGTATTGATTACAATGAAATATTTTCTCCTGTAATAGAACATACTTCGATAAGAGTGTTGCTTTCTATGGTTGCTCTATATGACTTGGAGTAAGAACAGTTGGATGTCAAGACAGCTTTTCTACACTGTGAGTTGGAAGAACAGATATTCATATTTCAACCAGAGGGATCCGTGATCCAAGATAAGGAAGATCATGTTTGCTTGTTGAAAAGTCCTTATATGGATTAAAGCAATCTCCAAGGCAGTGGTATAAAAGGTTTGACAGTTTCATGGCAGAGAGAGGTTACACTAGGAGTGCCTATGACGGTTGTGTGTGTCACCAGAGGCTTGCAGATGGTTCTCATATATACTTGTTATTGTATGTTGATGACACGTTGATTGCTGCAAAATCGATGTTAGATGTCAATGGTTTGAAAGAGCAGTTGAAAAGAGAATTTGAGATAAAGACTTGTGTGCAGCAAAGAGGATATTAGGGATGAAGATTCAGAGGGATAGACCTGCAGGAATTTTGTACTTGTCCCAGAAAAAGTTAATTGAGCGAGTACTGCAGTGCTTTGGTATGAAAAACTCTAAACCTGTGACTACTCCTTTGGCGGCACACTTCAAGCTTTCAGCAGCTGATTTTCCACAGACCCAGGAGAAGGTGGAGCACATGGCGTGTGTTCCATATGCTAGTGCAGTGGGCAATCTCGTGTATGCTATGGTTTGCACAAGACCAGATATTTCTCATGCAGTCAGTGTGGTTAGCAGGTACATAGGTAATCCTGGGAAAGCTCATTGGCGGGCAGTGAAATGGATACTTCGATATCTGAGAGGTACTGCGGATACTGGTTTAGTCTACCATCAGGGCAGTGATGCGAATGATAGTGTTATTGGATATGTGGATTCATACTACACTGGAGATTTGGATAAAGGGAGATCTTTGACAGGATATATCTTCACTTTTTTGAGCCATGTGATCAGTTGGAAAGGCTACTCTTCAAACTATTGTTGCCTTGTCTACTATAGAAGCTGAGTACATCGTGGCGACCGAAGTAGTGAAGGAAGCCATTTTGTTGAATGGCTTGGTTGGTGATTTGGGATTGAAGCAAGAGTCTAGCACTGTTTACTGCGATAGCCAAAGTGCCATACATCTGACCAAAAATTAGATGTTCCATGAGCAGACCAAGCACATTAATGTCAGGTTTCATTTTATTCGGGATGTGGTTTTTCAGGGTACTGTTATGGTATGGTAGAGAAGATTTTCTCAGATGAAAATCTAACGGATATGATGACAAAGCATATTCCAGAGATCAAGTTTAAGCATTGCTTAGATTTGATCAGTATCAGTAGTATTTAAGGTGCAACCCTAAGGGGCAGGTGTGGTAGCAGCGGATGATATTTTCAGATTGATTGTGGCTTGTTTTATCCAAGCCAAGGTAGAGATTTGTGATAATGTGTCTTGGATAAAAAAAAATTCAGAATGTGTGGGTGTCCCACATCGGTTATTCAAAGAAGATTATGACTTGCACTTAAGTAAATAAGTCTTGTTTCACATTAATTTTTTAGAGAAAGTCACGACTTATTTTTAAGTATATATATATGTTGTCTTATATTGTATTTTAAGTACAAAAAGACAAGAGACAAGAGTGTAGAAAAAGAGAGAAGAGTCATTCTTTGAATAGAAAAAGTCTTTCTTTGAAGAGAGAGGAGCCATTCTTTGAGAGAGTTTGTTGAGAGAGACAAATGTATGTAATCTTCAGTGATAAACATAATGAAATCGCTACTACCACCGTAGAGTAGGCTTTCACCGAACACCGAACCACGTAAATCTTGTGTCCCTATTTTCTGTTATTATTTTTCGATTCTCTTCTTTATTATTTGGTGCGAAATCTAGTATATTCCTTTACGGGAGCTTCCTTGAGATGCTATTTTTTCCTCTCGTATTACTAGGTTAATGCTTTGGGTACTCTTCTAATTGTTTATCCAGCAAACATCCGTTCCAATTTCTTCTTCCCTTTTTCTTTTAACCGCACACTTTACTTTTGGTGTTTTTTTCTTAATCTTTTTGTTCAAACGTCTTTTTGACTTGAGGTTCCTTGCTGGCACAAAAATTTCTTTGGTTTCCATATGTGTGTCTCTCCCCAATTTAATTAGGGCATTTCTGCTCTTTAAAAAGATTGTTACTCTTTCGTCGAGCGTTGATGGAAGTTGAGCCGCTACTTGACCTGCTTAGTACTTAGCCTATCCCTTCGATAGCCACGGAGATTAGGGTTTTGCTTTGTACGAAGGACGATTTATACATGTGGTCGGGAAAAATGTTGAAGGATTAATTGCTCATAAAATCTCGTAGTTTAAGGTCATGTGCGCTGAACCAAATACTACCTCCCTCACCGAAATCCCTACCACAACCAAACTGCCAACCAAGAACCCACACAGCTACTGATTTAAAGGGCATAACATACCCAATTATACTGCACAACCTGTTAACAAACAAACTGTACACGGGAAATAATCTTAGGCACGGCTCTGGTGCAATTTCGTTTAGGGCTTCTGACCAGTACTCAACCATGGCGCTGGGGCTCTTAAAAGCTACCTCATGAGATTATAAACATAGAATAACACATCTATCATTCCTAATAAATAATGGTTTCTTGCTCACAGCGATGGCAAGTACAAAAATATCATCGATAATCTGCCACCCATTTTGCATGGCTTTTGCTAACTTACGTCTAAATTCCACTACTTTTGCATTGATCAAGCTACTACCTATTAGTGCCTTAGCCAAATTCGCGCCCTATCCAGGTGCACCATTTTTGTGTATATTTGCAGGGCGTCCACCATTTTTGTGTATATTTGAGGGGTCACGGGCATGGCGTTACCTTACATACTTCATTATTGTGTGCATAGCCAAAAGACTGCTCAAACTTTCTGATCCTTACTTTTGCTAATGTCATTCTCCTATTGTAAGAAACCAAAAACATGAAATGTATAATTGCTTATCCGGTCTTGTGAAGGCCGAAATGCTGCCGGTAGTACAGCTGCAGATTTTGAAACACGGCTGGTAGTACAACTGCAATACTCATAGATCGGTACCTCCCCAAACTCTACAACCGGGAAAGTCTCGTACCCTAAGCCGCCCTTTTTAGCATAAAGTACTATAGACGAGGTCCAAAGATATGACAATCTGCTCTATCGTCGCAAGCATTAGTACTAAACACATGGACCCATAACCGGTTGGGTAAGCTGAGAAAATGGGACCGTCGTATGGGGACAGATTTTTCTGAAGTCCTGGTGACACTACCACCTGGTAACTAAAAATCACATTTAGTGACAAATTACGGCCAACACAGCCAAAAAAAACAACAATCTGCTAAATGCGTCATGGGAAATTGATTCATATTCAACAGTTTTACAGATTATGTTCGACATGTCTAAGACCCTACGTCAGATAGTCTCGCCAAAACCATCAGGAGGAGGCTTTACGCAAAAAGAAAAACCAGCTATACTGCCAAGTTGCAACGTTACAGGATGTGATACACGGAATCAAGGGCATTCAGCTAAGGCCTTCTCTTCCGGCCATCTTCCTCATCATCATCTGAATCACCACTCTCGCGGAAACGTGGATTCTTCTCCTGTTTAATCAAAAACAAAATTGGTCTATGCTGTTAGAAAATGAAGCCAAAAATTCACAATTTCCTAATGTTATTCCCTCATCAGTATAGCGCTAATGTTTCCAGGGCAAATCTCTAACATGCTCCACACAGTAATGACGATCCAGCTTTGTCATCAATCGTTCCACGGATATGGGACGTCATTAACTTATAAAGAAATGTTGTCAGAAAAGGAGTTGCTAAAACATTAACCGCATAAAATTACCGGTCTGGAGTCATGATCAGAGTTTCTACGAGATTCATGATCTGTAGTTCTTTTTGACATCTCCAGCGCATGGCGGTCATCTTCACGATGTCGCTTTCGGTTGTAATCTAGTAAGGGAAATTATTAATCAGAACAAAGGCATCACCCTGGCTTAGAGGCAAATATAAATCCTATCAACAGAACAATACCTCTACCATGTCGATTAGAGGCCCCATGACCACGGTTTCCACCGTGTCTACCATCTGCAAGACTTAAAGGTCAAAGTTTGCAGCAAAAGAAGTGGTTTGGTAGAACCATTTATGAAAGAATCACAAGACCCCTATCGTACACAAGAGTACCAGAGAACAAAATTTTAATAACTTGAGTTTGTACCTGAGGATTCAACCTTCCCGAAAGGTGCACACTAACAGTCACCAACAAGGCTGGAAAGGCATTTATACTGAGTATTTTATGTTACATGCACGTCCATTCTTACATGCGGCGGCTTTCTAGTTGTTTATTTAGTGATGCTGTCATGTTCATGTAAGAACGAGTTCAAGGCCTAGGCTGTTGAGTTTCACCAATATTGTTCTTGCTATAAATACGTAGTTGCTATATTACGTTGCACAAACTGGGTATACAGAAGCTGTAAAATATAACAACCAATTGGGGATGGAGTTTGGTCTCTACTCAAAATGATACCCTCGGACTGTGCAGTGCCCTCAACGTGCAGTCCGTTGATTCTTTCTTTTTCTTCATCTTCATTTATGTAGGTTGCAAACATTAGCATTCTATCATCCCATGCAAATGCAAATTCATCTAAAAAGTATAATACGATAAAAGTAAGTCCTATGATGCAAACTAAAAAAATATCTGAACACATGCAGATCTAAACGGCTGTTAATTTTAGGTTCTGTGTCTCTCTCCCAGCATTAAAGTCAACTACAGAACACGTTTCTCTACACAAACAACACAAATTTTCTACATGCAATTTGAAACTAGAATCAACTACAGGTGGTAACAACTATAGATCTTCACGTTAGAGATGCTTTATCAATCTCTCCTACTTCTATTAATAGTCGCAAGTATCGTAGTTGATATAGCATATTATAATAGTCAGATAAGCAACTCTTTTTAATTATATTTTTGGTCTGAAAAGACTACTTTTCCCTGGGAGCAAGCCACAAGTATATTTATGCTGAGGTCAATGTTCTTTTCACAACTAAAATACTTTGTGACACAAACTACTAAATGTCAGATGTCACTCTTTAATATTCTTGACCAACGATCGAGTCTTTTGGCCTGATACCCGTCAAACAGTTACTTGACTAGCTACCTAAAAGCAGTGAACAATTAAAGGACTTCCTGCCTGATAATAGTAAAAATATAGTTTGTATCCTATGAACTCATGCAAATTAGTTGCTTGCATTCTTTCATTCCACGCAAAAGATATCAATGTATGGACTAATGGCGGATTCTTTGAGTGCGACGACAAATATTCACACCACAAAAGACCATTACAGGCACATATACCTGCAGAAGTTTAGAACCTAGTCCCAGACACCCCATACTTTGAATTATAATAAAGCCTTTCGCATCAAAATTGCAAAATAAATGTCCACTCAAAACTTATACGAGTCAAGTAAGAAGCATAATTTAGTCATCATATAAGAAGCTCAAGTAGAGAGACATGAAGTTGCTTCCGCACTTACATTGAGGCTGCATAACAGAAGGAAAAGAACCCAAAGATCCGGTACCATAGTCAACCAAATGCCTTTGTGCTTCCAACTCTTTCTGAACCAATTTTCCATAACCTCCTCTACGTAGAACTTGTTAAGGGTAACTGAAGAAGAAACAAAGATTTCGCCCCCCTCCCCTCCCCCCCCCCCCCCAAAAAAAAAAAAAGAGGAAAAAAACTCGCAACTATTTTTAACAAATAGCAAAGGCATCATTTGGTTAGCCTTGTTACTATTATTATGAAGATGTGTACTCGCTTTGAGCTTCGCTCTCATACCAAATTGCTAAAGTACATTTTATGCGTTGCATACAACATGTAAAGAGAACGACGAAATAACCAATGAGATCGTGAGAATTTCAAAAACAATGACATCATAAAACTGATGGTTATTACAAGGCATAGAAGAAAAACATAACATTAGCTTTTGAACAGTAATCATGATAGAAAACAATAAAATAGGAAATACTGGCAGCAGGTTCAAGTGAATAACAGATACCAATTGTATGAGAACAGCATGGTGAGGAGACATATTAGACAAAATATATGAATATTGGCTGTACATATATAAGTTTCTTCAGAACAGCAGAATATTTCTGTATTGTGTGAAAAGAAGTTTAAACGGAGAGCGATAAGTTGAGAAAGGAGAAGAATAAACAACAAATAGAAACTAATGCAAAGAAGAAATAGGAAAATGAAAAAGAAACTGAGGAAGGTTCCATATAATTGTTGCCAGCTTTCAGTCATCTGCGAGGCTAATGCTTTACACTTGTGGTATCATAATACTTCTCTTTCACATCCCGTAACATACAAAAGTTAGAATAGAAAAAATGAAGAGGCATCCGAGTTCAAAATGTCAAACTAAACACAATTCCATTCAAAGGTACTCTACACAAATGCCAACAGGGAAACCTAGCAAATTCGAGAAAGAAAAGTATCCAAATGCATAGATTTGAAAGGATATCAGGATCATAGTCAGTGCGATATTCATCCCGTACCTGAACAAGAAAATATATATCAGATCAGACGTAAATATAAAACGTAAAGAATAACTGGCAAGCATATCACCTGCCCACCACTTCGACCACGGCCCCATTGCCTCCCTTCTTGAAATCCCCAATCGAAATCCACACGAATAGGACGATCATCAAGAATTGTCCCACTTAAATATTTGACAGAGTCTTCAGCATCTTCTCTTGAGTAGTACCTGATAAATATTTCGGTCGAAAAGTTTATAAATCAATCCTTTCTCTCTTTTTCCTTTTTGCTGGATTGGTGGATGAGGTTGCGGTTATTAGATTGATGCAAACAAGTGTGGCATCCTTGCAATATTACAAAAGAAGCATCCAGTGTTAACGACATAACCAAAGTTTTATGAAAAATGTTGTCCTAAGGGTGCAAACATCAGAACTGTCCTCGGTCAAGTTGAGCAATCAATCAAACAGATTGACTAAGTTTATTTCTAGTCTGTGCTATAACCAATATCAAGTCACGCAATTCATATTTCAAACTAGCTAGGGGTTGGTATAAGTTGAAGTAATTGGGGTGGTGGGGGGAAGGAGGATAGCGTACGGACCAAGCAATGGCACCAGAAAAACCACTGGTTTAAAATACACCTTTTTAATGTTAACTTGACGTAGGTAGGTACCTATAATCCCACTAACATGTTGAGAAAATTTCAAGAAATATTGGCACTTCTTCAATGATGAGGAGAAGAACATTATGGACCTTCAAACTTACACCACAATAGCAGTTTCTTATAAGAGTAACGAAATAGTGGGGTGGGGCTTACATAAGAAAGCAAAAGCCACAAGGTGTTTTGGTATTCTTATCCAAACCCATAACTATCTTTTTTATTTCTCCACCTCGAGAGAACAGCTCGTAAACTTGCTCCTCTGTTGTGTAGAAGGACATGTTGCCAACATAAACAGTAGTAGAGGTCAGCAGTGCATGTTCGAATTCTTCTTGAGTCCCTTGGAACCTTCTATCCCTGTAAGCTGAAATCTTGTTTGGATCCTAACCAAAGAAAAAAAACCCGAGGAAAACATAGAAAAGGGTGAGCAAAACCTTTATAGAAAATGATAGAACACAGAAAGCTCAAAGGCATTGCCAGTGAGACTCAAAGTGAAATTAAAAAAAAAAAAGCATCAACCAATCAAAATCAACTTTTCAACAGGCTGCCAACAACAGCAGGCAATTAAAATTCTTCAACAAGTGTTGCACATCAAAAAGAAGAAAAAAAACTGCTTTGTTTAGCCAAGACTTTTATCAGTAAAATTCAAAATCCACAGAAGTTAATTACACCTCATTTGTTTATTTTTGATGTACGCTTGGGTTAAAACATCATTCATACGATACATGTACGGACCTCATAATTTGGAAATTAAAATATCTAATAGTTGAAGTAGGGTGATTCTGATTTTTCAGCATCCAATATATGTGTCATTGCACAATCATTACACATATAAAACATCATTCATACGATACATGTACGGACCTCATAATTTGGAAATTAAAATATCTAATAGTTGAAGTAGGGTGATTCTGATTTTTCAGCATCCAATATATGTGTCATTGCACAATCATTACACATATAAGTCTGATATACTGAGTCATGTACCTAAAATATGACCAGGTACATGTTTATCTTTTCATTAGTTGCCTAATTACTAATCTACGTAACCTCTAGGCTCTATGTAACATGCCTCTATATTTACACCCAAAACTTACGTGGGGTAACATTGGCTGCCCATCTGCATACAAACTGGTTCTACAAATTTACTGATAAGAGATAGTTACAGAGGAAAAAATCAAACACCTCGTGAAGAAGGTTAGAGGGAGAAGAGAAAAACACCATGTACTTTAAAGGCAGATCTTTTGAGTTGGTTTCTTAAGTAGACTATTGGAATAGAGGTAAGAATCTGGTGTAGACTCACTCGAGTATATAAGCAGTAAGCGACTACAACGCAACCCATGGAATTAACAGCTCAAAATCTAATGTAGCTACCCGAGTGGTCAATGTGTTCTCTTCAAACTAGGGTTTCATCGGCGCCATCAGATCTAAAAGCTTTAAGTCGTTAGAGAATGGGCCAACAATGTATATCGTGCTTAATGTCCCCCCCCAATTGCATGTGGAGAGACATATCAGTGAGAAATAAATGAAGGTGCACCACTACCAACTGCACAAACAAATTCAGTGAAAACCTATTCAAATTGTATACTCCCTCCTTCCCAAAAAATTGCTCCATTTTAACTTGGCATGCATTTTTAAGATTTAAGTTATATATTCGTTTTTCACATTCTACCCCGAGCAAGAGAAGGGGGGAGGTGGGGAAGAAAGTGAGTCAGGAGAGAGAAAATGGGCTGGTGGAGGATTAAATGTGGGGAGAGAAATAGAATAAAGAAAAAGTGTAAGAAAGTGGGTCTGGAGAGAGAAAATGGGTTTATGGATGGCTAAATGTGGCGAGAGAAATAGAATAAAAGAAGAGTAAATAGGGTAAACATCGAAAAATACCTACATAATCTTTCTTAATTTAGAAAGTGAGCAATTTATTTTTTGGACAGGCCAAAAAAGAAATATGATCAATTTTTTCAGACAGAAGGAGTACACAATAAAGCCAAAACTGAGAGAACATTACTATTTATTTCCTACTTGGCATATCTATCGTTTTACTATTTAAAATTCAACCAATCACATGGATTTCACATTTCTCTCTTTTTCTTTTTCATGTCAACATGCCCCATTAAAAATATTATTAAGGGTAAATTACACATGGCAGTCCTAAGGCTTACCCAAAACTACACACGGTGCCTACTGACTATTTTTATTACACTAAGCTACACTTTATTATTTTGCAGTTCAAAGATTTAACGGAAGTAAGGAAAGAACGGTAATACCCCTCATAAAAACGTAAATTTACCCAACCACCGATCTGACCAATTCTCCGTGGCCGCCGTCGCGTACTCTGGCGCCATCGCCTTGTAGTGGCCGCACCATGGCACGTAGAACTACACCATAACGTACTTCTTTCCTCAATAAACTCACTGAAATTCCCCTTCTCCAAAACAACACCACCCCACACCACAATACCCTCAGAAACACAGCACCATCCTTGCCAACATGCCCATCCACCAAGATCACCGTACCACCCATCAACACGAATGAACCCACCACAAATACCATACCCACCGATCAACACCATTGCACACCACCATACGCACAGATCACCACCAACCCCACACCAACGTACCCACCGAAAGGCACCACCATCCTTGCCAACATACCCATCCACCAGCATCACCATACCACCAAAAACACTAATGCCACCCATCCACACCACCATGTACCCACCCATCAATACTATGGCCAAATTTACCTACTCATCAACACCATCCCCAATCGCACCAACCTACCAACTTGTTGCTACTTCCAGAGATCTAGAGATAGATGAAAGATAGACAAGGAGATAGTGGTGCCACCGCCCCGTTCAGATCCATTGAACCCCCACTTACGAACTCTTAGCCATCGCCGCCGCATCTCCTTACCTGCTCCGCCGCCGCTGCTGTGATTTGTTGGTTCTACAGAGAGATTGAGAGGGAGACGGTGGCGCCGCCGCCTGTTTAGATCCATTGCCCCGATCGCGTTTGGACGGCAATGTGTTGGGGTAAGCCAAGTTCTTTCTCGCCATTGGTGTTTGGGAGCCAATGGAGGTAGATTGGGTAGTGAGGAGAAAGAAGAGGAGAGGAGAGAGAGAGAGAGAGGGAGATGACGAGTCGACTCGCCATTGGTGTCCAGGATCAGTACAGTGTGAGATTTGGGGTCTGTGTACTGCGGGGTTTAAGGTAGTGTGGGAAAATAGGTAAGAGGCGTGTGAAGGTGGTGACAAGTAGTGGC
The DNA here is from genome assembly GCA_033070095.1 of Escallonia herrerae. Taxonomy (NCBI): domain Eukaryota; kingdom Viridiplantae; phylum Streptophyta; class Magnoliopsida; order Escalloniales; family Escalloniaceae; genus Escallonia; species Escallonia herrerae. The sequence continues at coordinate 1,153,312 of JAVXUP010000006.1, forward strand.
GTCGATGTGTATGCATGTGAGAAATTGGAGAACCAAGCCTTGGCAACGATGGTGGGGCATCAACGGTGGTGAGGCGTCGACGGCGGTGGCTAAGCATTAGCTTGTAAGGAATAAGATGAAGAGGGCATTTTGGGGATATCATAATAATTGAAAGGTGCCCTGATTTTTCTTGACGGTTCCCTAACGGAAGTGGGCTTTATATAACACAATAACAAACCATAGGAAGCGGAGAGTAATAAAAATAGTTAACAGGCGCCGTGTATATTTTTGGGTAAACCTCGGAGGTGCCATGTGTAATTTGCTTTATTATTAAAAGGTTTGCAATTCCACCCATTCCTAAGACTCCTTCCCTCCCTCCCTCTCTCTCTCTCTCTCCCCCTCTCTCTCTCTCATTGAAATTTATGTCACTCCCTCCTCTAATCTAAAAGTCATTCCAATTTTTAGGTAATCCCAGTATTTCCACCATTTTTTTTCTCTTTATCAAACCTAATCTCTATCCTGTCATGTCATTAGAAGTCATCAAAATAATATTAACTCTCATTTTATTTTAATCATTTTTATATATCTTTATAATCTCTTCTTGTGGCCTTTATTTATAAAAATCTCTAACCCACGGGTTATTATTATCATTACCATTTCTACCATTGTATATGCTATTTCACTTCTCCATTTGCTACTAAAAGGCAAACAATTGTTACTCAAGTTCATTTTTAACCTATGAAGCACCGATGCAGCACTTAGGGTGAAGCATCGACACCAGGTACGCGTCGGGTGCAGCACCGGGTACACGTCGGGTGCAGCACCGGTGAGTGTCCAATATTTTTTTTTTAAATCTTAAATATCGGGTGCGGCTTGGGTGCGTATCCGGCAATCTGTGACCACCGGCCACTCCAGCGATACCAGCAAGGACTCTGACGAGAGAGGAGACTTGAGAGAAGAAGTAGAAGCAGCAGAAGAAGGACTTACTAGCGACGGCGACGGCGTGCGGCCATAAAAGAGAAGTCGGGCGATATTATCTATGCTGGAGGCCGACCGGCAAAGAGAGGCTGCTTTCTTTGAATTAATAATGGGAAGGGAGAAGAGATGACTCTTGACTCTTGACAAATGTTTGTTAAATTATGTCAAGTACCCATTGTTAAGTTATTACATAAACACCCCAGTACTTTAAAGAATAAAAGTGATACCACATAAAAACTTTATTCTTTTCAAATTTATAATTTTAATATTTATAAAACAGCCCTTTAAACTTAACAAATTCTCACTGAAAGCTTTAAAATTTACGAAAGAGCACATTAAACTTAAAACCTCACTACTTTGTTTGGAATATTAATATCTTTTTACAATATTTCAAACACATTATGATTATTGAGATTCAAACTGTTTAAAAATTTAATACTAAGTGCATATAATTAAAAAAATATTTATAAAATTTGTTATATCCCCGCTGCACCCGTATCCTAAAATTTTCAAAAATGCCGCATCCGCGTATCCTCACCCGTGTCGTATCCGCACCCGCATCCGTGCTTCATAGTTTCTAAGAAATAAAAAGTGGTATAATACCCATATAAAAACGAAAACACTGAGCGAGACAACCATTCCTTCCGACAAGCTCTCTCTCTCTATAGAACTAAACAACTCTAATATTTTTCTTTCAAAACCTCTCATTTCAAGAGGCTTTGCAGAAACAACAATTTTGTCATTATTAGTCACTATCAACTCTGTTATTACTGTTAGGCATACTAATATGGGCTTTCTCAATAAAAATTTTGGCAAATTGTTGTTGTGTACAATGCACAGGGTCTAAAATAGTTGCACTATTATAAAGAGATCCAATATGTAAGCAGCAAGAATCGAACCCAAGGCCTTGTCATACCAGAACTCTGATACCTTCCTAAATTACGATCTCATCTAAAAGTTTAAGCTGTTAGAGAATAGATCCAATAGTATATATCATGCTTAACACGAGCCATCTTTCTCGCAATCAGAAATATATGATAAGATAATCTATTGGGATGATCACACGAAGTGAAATAGCCAAAAAAAGGAATAAGGTGCAGTAATTCTGGTGATTAGTAAATCACAATACGCCAGGTGTGTAAACTGCATGGTTGTATAACTAGTACTTATTGTGATGGTATAATAGAAAAATCACAATATCTTAGATTAAATGCGCATAAAACCATGTAGTTCAGGGTCATGTGTGCGAAACACCCTAATCTTCTAATTTTGGCGCCCAGCTCCCTATTATGTTCGATTGGTGCTCAATTTACCAACTGACGCTTTTTCCCTCAACTAAATGGATGGAAATTATTTTGAAGGGGCAATAGAGGAACTTCAAGCACCCAAAAGAGGTAACTCGGTGAACTCAATTTAACAAACTCACAAAGTGATTCACCACCGCCCACCACCATTGAAACTGAACCAACCACCAATACTAGTACCACAAACAACCCATTACCGCATGAATTCTACAGAATCATATCACCAAAAGCCTTGAAAGTAAATCAAGAATATTCTGCAAAATCATATCACCTAAGAATCTAAGATCTGGATATGTGTGTGTATTTGCGTTTGGGTGTATGTAGGGGGGAGAGGGAGAGAGATAGAGATAGATATTTTGGTTTTATGAAATTCATTGACAATCCCATGCAAATCCAGCCATACAAATCATAGTACAAAAAAATACATATCGATTAGATTTCATGATTGCTGACAAATCAAACCTGGACCTTTGCACTACAGCTTGCTCGATTTGAAAATTTGTGTTGATGGACCTTAGGGATTGATATCCGACTGTGTGATGATCGTTGCAAAGGTTGGCTCCAAATGGGTGCCTAGGAAGCACCGATACCTCATATAGGTTGAGGAATGGTGTCTGACACATTGACACTTCACCAACACCCTAGACGTGTCCGACACCTCTTAACGTTGTCTGAATTTTTATTATTTCTTTTTATTGAAGGACACCATGTTGAACACCTCTTAAAGAAGTCTCCACACGCATGGGGTCAAAATACAATATTTCAAACTTATTTCAGGGTTGTGTAATAATTAACAAATCTGATATTTTTTAGAAATGATCTTTTAAGTCAAGCCCTAATCAGATCAACCCAGGAAAAGGTATCCATCTTTCTCTCTCATCTCTCTCTTTTTCCTTCTATTTTGTTACCGAAAGCATCCAAACTTACTAGTCCAGAGGGAATCCGTTATGACGCCCGGTAATGCCTTACCAAACTTACTAGTCCAGAGGAAGATAGGTCAACATTTCCGATCTCATTTATAGACCCAATTGGCTATATAAGACCTCTCCTTCATGCCTTTGGTCCTATGTCTTTTTCCCAGCTTTCTTCTTACTGTTAAGACTTTAATATGGACATTCAGCTGCTTTCTTTTTACCACTCTCCTTTCTTATTATTGGTGAGACTATTTGATGTTACTCTTTCTTTCTCATCGGGCTTTTTGGAAATTGTGGTGTCTGATTTCCCTGTCAGTGGCGGTATGGAACACGACGTCCGAGTCCATGCAACCTAGATGGGTGTCGATGTTTGTGATGCTGGTGGTGGGTGTGGTGAAGATGGTACTAATGACAAGTTTGATGTTAGCAATGATGATGGTGATGTTGGATTGATGGTGGTTGATGGTGGTTGATGGTGGTGCAATTGTGGTGAGTTAATGGTGATTTGCATGGTGGTCGAGGTCGCCATGAAGTGGCGGGGGCGGTGGGCTTGACAAGGAAAGTGTGGTGAGTGGGCTTCCCTCATTCATTTCCATCTTTACTCTTCATGCAGCTCAGCATCCATTTGTATCTCTCTCGGCCTAGCAGCTCTCTTCTTCAAAAAGTTGAATAATAAAATGTGAAGGGGGCAGAGATGCGTGGGTGAAAAAGGAGTGAAGGGCGAGCTCTGTTTGCTAGAAGGAACAGTGCACGACTAGGAAGCACCGACACCTCTCCTAGGTCGAGGTATGGTGTCCTAAACCTACCGACACCCCGAGACTTCGATACCCCACCGACACCGCCGGACACGTGTCGGACACCTCTCAGTGGTGTCCAAATTTTTATTATTTTAAATTTCCGACACCGTGTCGAACACTTCATCAAGAAGTGTCGGACCGTATGAGGCCAATATATTTTTGAAACTTATTTTGGGGGTCACTGTGATAATTGCTATATTTGGGGATCTTCGAGAAATAAACTACTAAATATGCCCTAATCTCATCGACACGTTTCTCTCTCTCTCTCTCTCCCCCCCCCTTCCCGACTATTGCCTGCCGAAGAGAACGAACCAATCAAGGTCGGTTGCTGCTCTTGCCGGAGGATCTCGTCGCCGTCACTGGATTCCATCAACAGTGCCCTTTTTCTTTCTCTACCATCATCTCTTTCTTTCTTCTTTTTTACTGAAGCAACTTCTAGCTTTGGATCCCAACTTAAACCATGTCTTTCTATCTCAGTTCTTTCTTTTTTTCCTTCTTTCTCTCTCAATTCTTAGGTGGTGTATATATCTGTCAAAGGGAACGGCCATATTTTAGTTAACTTCTTTGTTGAATATTTCAATCAATTTCTTTGTCCTGTGTGCATGTATTGACAATGACCAAATAAATATTTCGTGTTTCCTATTTGTATGACATTGTAAGACTTAAGAAGTTTCTTATGTCACGTGCTAAGTATGTTTTTTTTTCCTGTACTATGTGGGATTTAACTTTTAAGTATGACTTGTATTTGAATTTCTTGTTTTGGTGGTTATTCATTATTGTTAACCATTTTAGATTGTGAAATGTATTTGATATATATATATAATATTAAAAATTCAGAGGTGTCCTGCGGTGTTCAAAATCTTATTTTTTGGACATTGTGGTGTCCAGTGTCCGGGTCGGTGTCGGTGACCATGCTACCTAGGTGCACGGAGGAGATTGGGAAGACCTCCAAATATTTGGATGTCCTATCATTAATTGGTACATCGAGCACTAATCAAGAAGTCTAGGGTGGCAAGTGCCAACATTGAAACCACAGGTGTTTTGCACACATGAAACTAAAGTATGAGGTTTTATGAATTTATGTGCAATTAATCCCACTTCTCTCCACATCCATGCACTGCACGATACAATCTGTTGATAGGAAACAATTTCATACATATAGTATGCTTAAGGATGGCCGTAGATATGTGGTGCCATATGTAAGAAAAACCATCGGTTACGAAGCAATGGGCTGCAAATCCCTCTTTTAATGACAAAAGGTCTCTGAATAGTTTTGGTCACAGCTCTGGTAGTGACCTTTAGAAAGTGATCTCAGTTTTTCTGCTAAAGTTCTGGCATTGTCGAACAAAGATTGGATGCACTCAAACTTGTTTGGTAAAAGGTGAGAATGTGTCAAAACCAGCGTCGCGCTGATATCACTAAACAACCAATAGCATCTCTTATAAATACTACGCAATTCTATTGCTGTTGACTTGTAATGATATGGTGTATGTCTCAAGCTATTGAACTTAGATTAATAAATGTTCAAAGCTATCGACTATAGTGCTTTCTGCTTTTGTTGTTGTAGTATTTATATTTGGTCTGAGGCAAATCACGGTTGGTATTGATACCTTGTTAGATAACTTTGTCCACGTTTTTGCTCATCTTAGCTTGTAAGTCCTTTCTACTCCAGTTACATCCATTATTTGCAAAAACAACATTATAACATAATACTATCACGTGTAAGCACATAAATCACTGCTAGCATATACGTGGATATGGATATATATATATATATATATATATATATATATATATATATATATATATATATATTTATTTATATATATACGTACATGCGTCTAAACATATACATCGAAACGAAGCTGAAGAAGTAAAACTGATTACCTTGAACAGTAAGGCCATTGCCCTGTTCCTCAAAAATAAAATAAAAAATGGTTTGTCCAATGCTGTTCACAAACTGCAGAATCAAGACAGAAGATAAGAAAAGCCCATTAAAATATCATCCAGATAGTCAAACGAGTGAATGCAATGACATTAAGGTAATTCCTGAATTTGCGTTATTATTCTACATTAAGTAACTAAATCATTAAGGATAGCAAATAAACAAACGCATAATAGCAAGAAGGGAGGGACTCTCTAAGCAGTCAGCACTAGCAGTTGCTAGTCCACCCCATCAATCAAGAAGGGTGGGGTTGTTGCGACTCTTGTATTTGACAAGTCAATTGTATTGAAGAGGCCCCAGAGCGAGGCAAAGTCTCCAAGCAAAACAAAATCAAATCTTCAAGACCAAGGACCCCAAAGACATACATTTCGCATGTGCTCTTTGAATTCTTTCAGAAAAAGTTCAAGCTTCTAAGCTACGAACCAACAAGGACTGCCAGTGCAATAAAGCAAGTCCCCCCTCCCAAACTCCAAATGCCTCCCTAAAAATTGCTAGCCAAGTAGGTGTTGATAGTTCATTGGCAAGGTCTTATAAGGCCAACTTCAAACTTTCCCACTTCTGTTGAGGGACAAGTAAACACTAAACCTTACATCACACATAGGCACGTAGCCCACCGAGGGCTGTGCTCTTGCACATCGCTAGTACCCTGAGGGTCCGGTATAATACCAATTGTAATGACCCAAAACCAGGGCCCACTACAGGGCAATGTCTCATCCCTCAAAAGGGCTAGCTAAGCAGGTGCTAATGCGTTCATTACAACGGTCTTATGAGGCCAATTTCAAACATTACCACGTTCCTTATACCAAGTTGTCAATTACCATCATATCACACAAACCAAAGGACCTTCCCTGGTATATAGCCAATGTTAGATATCTAACCACCTCATTACACAACAAACATTGTTTTTCGTACGCACCATATCCATAAAACCAACCTTTAACCACACTTTCTATTATATAAAACACATCTTCCCTCTTCTACAATACACAATTGTCAAGCACAATAAAGAACTTGCCAAGATGCTGGTCTGAGCAAGCAGCCATGATATACACATCTAGTCACTGTCTTATTACCATGTGTTTAACCCTCCCTCATGGGGTGGATTCGCCAATTCCATCTCCAACAACCAATGCACCATGGCACCTCCCAAAATAGATGGACCGAAACAATTCTTCCCACAAGCTACCTGTACTAATTTATCCATTTGGCTCATCTTCAACACCTTTAAAAAGGCGAGACAACATAAAGGAGCCTTGCAAAAGATCCACCCTCTCCACTACTTCCTTGTCCCACATAAACAAGAGGCCTGGTGGGCACCATCTGCATCAAGAGCCTCACACTTCATGAAACTACTTCCGCTATTTTCCAGGTAAGATTGAATAGTCACCTGAAAACCAAAGTCTGGCCTCCATGACCACCCTAGAAGTCACCATAAACAATCGTACGGTTGTTCAACCCCCCACATCATTCACGTCATAATCAATAGACTGACCAAAGCAGAATTGTTCTTTCTGTTTTTCTCATCTAAATGAATATAACTTAAGATAATGAACGCCATTTGAGGGGTATGGCATGTTCCACATTACAGATCTTTATGTTTTGTTCTTGACTTTCTTTTGCTAAGGGAGGGGACTTTTCGCCTGTTCTTTATTGTCTTTCTAATCTTTAATTTTGTTGAGGCATCCCTGATGGCGTAGAAGTCCATAAGTTCCTTACTTTCATGATATAGCTTTAACACAAGATTACACCACCACTAAATCATCGATAAGAAACTCCCAACTTTCATGTGTATGAAAAACTTCAAACACAAGTTCCCACTAGTAACATTTGCCCCACCACAAGTGACTCTTGTTCAAAAACTCCAAATACTAAAAGTGCTCGAGCCCCACTCTACCTCTAACAACCGGATAATGTAGACTTCTCATACAAGGTTTTTTGCTAAGGCAAACGTCATCACAGTAAAGGTTGTTTTTTTGCTAATGCAGACTGCTTTGTTGAAATAAATAGAAGTCAAACGGACAACAAAAGGAACAAAACAGTGAATACTAGCCCTAAAATACGCTTGCAAAGTAAATGAAGCTTAGTATTGAATAGAAATGGCCATGATATTTATCCTTCCAAAATGGAAAAAGATAATGCTATTTCCACACCCCAAGTAACTGCTAAAAAATTCACTGTAGTGATAATTAACCTTTAGAGCGACAAATGTGGGAGTGGAAAAGCATATAGGGGGTCGAGACAACCTCTCCGGACAGAAAAGTAAGAGAAAATTGGACTAGTGTATACATCTATCACAGTAACAACAAATCAGTCAGATTACTGAAAACTTCATTAAAAAAAATGTGAAAATAACAATTACAACGAAGCAACTATTCTCACCAATAATCAGTAACAACAGCGAGTAACCGCCTAATTGCTCTCAGCATTCACCAATATTCAGCACATAAATCTCACAAAAAAGTACAGGTTCAAATTTGACAAGCAATTTCTACGAGGCTAGGGTACGATTTCGAGAGTGTATACGCCACGGTGATAAACCAAATGAGAGATGTGAAGCGACTGAGTGGCTGACCTTCAGTGACTGTCGCGGCGGCAGCGGAGGCGCATCAGAGCTGAACCCGACCTTCCGACATCGGCGGCGAAACTGCGACTGTTATACTGGTGAAAGAAGTAGCTGGTTATGAGGAAAAATCGTTCGGGTTCTTTTACGGGCTACATTCGGGTGCCGAACTGGCGATTGAAGCGCGTGAGAAGAGTTCATTCTTTAATTGGGAAAAACATAGCGGATTCCCATTGCTAATTCGCGGATTGTGATTTGATTAGGTGAAAAATAGGGATGACGATTTGATACTCATCTGCCGTTGTACGGATTATTTAGAAGCAAATTTTTTGGACTTTGACCGAGTCACAGGACATGACAAGTAGGTGTGGTAATAAAATATTACACCATTTATCCCTTGACCCGTATCCGTCCCGCATATCTACGTAACCCTAATTCTAATGCAATTTGGGCCATCCATATTGGTCACATGAATAATGAACCAAAACCTTACGCAGACTTTCACTTTTTCTCTTCCTTCAACCGCATTACCCCCGTTTCACATCTTCCCTGTGCACCTTCCACCCGACTCGGAATACACAAATCACCTCACCACATCCATTCTCTCTGTGTCGCTTTCACCCATGCATTTCAGTTTTTGTCACCACCTCCACGGACCACTCTACTGCTCCTTCACCGGCGCATCTTGACCATTTTTCACCGCCACCCCATTTCAGTACCGGTTGCGATGCGCCTCTGGAATTGCAACGGTCACATCTCGACCACTCTTGCACCGTCACCCATTTTGACTTTGGTTACGGCTTCTGAAATCACAACAGTCGCATCTTTCTGGATAGGGGCGGCTCTCAAGGCAGGCCAAAATTTTCATATTTCGATAGATCGGGGATGGTTATCGCATGTCTTGACCGGATAGCAGGACAGAGTCGCGTATCTTCGCTACCGGGGCGGTTACGGATCTTATAAAATCTGCATCTAACTCGCTTCATTGTCATTTCTACTGGAATAGCGTAAAGCGCCCTCAGTATGCTGCACAATTAAGACAAATACGTTCAGCCTAACAAATACTTCTTCGGTTTTGATTTTTTACAAAATTATAAGATTTTGGTTTTGTAGTAGCATTGAATTCAACTCTAACAACGATATCATCACGTATTAAGGATGGATCTGCTTGAGATGTTAAGTTAGATTACTTGAAGCTATTTTGTATTAAATAGAGGAAAACTCTTTTGAAGTTAAAGCAATAAATATTGGATGAAACTATTTTGATATTTTTATTACTCTTTATCTTTAGTGACAGAGAGCGAACAAATAGCAAAAAAGTGGTGCAAATTTTGGACTTGAGTTCTCATTACAGAAAAAATCCTATTGCTATCAAAGTTTCTAAGTTCATGTTTCGACTTATGAAATTCGTCATTCAGGTACAATCATTAGAATAAAAAAATGGTAATATCCATGTAGGATGGGTTCCCCCTCCCCCTACGCATGTCAAATTTAATGTTGAAGGTGCATCAGCGGCAATCCAGTCCATGCCGGTATTGGCGGTGTTTTACGTGATCATTCAGGTGCTGTCTTGGGTAGGTTTTTTAGTCACATTGGTTCTAATAGTAACGTCATTGCAGAACTAATAGTTATACGACGCGCACTTACTATTATCCACGAGAAACACTTTAGTCATGCTATCATTGAATCTGACTTATGTGTTGCCTTGAATTGCCTCCTCAGGTCCACAGTACACAATCAATCTCACCCCCTCTTCCACGACTGCTGGAAGCTGCTCCATCAGCCCCCTCTGTATAGTTGGTCTTTTGCTATCGCGAGGCTAACTTAGTGGCAGATATGTTAGCCAAAACTGTCAGTCTCGACACTTTTATATCTACTACGTTTGTCCACCCCCCGGATTGCATAACTCCCCTTTTATTTTTTGATATGTACGGAGGAGTTTTGCCCCAGCATGTTCCCGTAATGTAACTTTGTATGTATATATTATTAGTGCTTGATAGGGCTGTATACGAACCGAGTTTGAGCTGAACATGAGTGTGTTCGAACTCGACTCGAGTTCATGACTCCACAACTCGGGCTCGACTCGTATCATTTGACTCGTTTAACTATACGAGTCGAACTTGAGTTCCAAAACTCGGACCGTATTCATGTGTAGATCCAACCAAATCCCTAATTTTTTTCTCAGATTCCTCAATCTTTGACGCAATCAAGCTATAAATGTTGATGAATCAAAAAGGATCTATAGAACATACAAGGAAGAAGGAGATGTTGAATGAAAAACATACAACAAGAGATCGACCGGTGATGAAGTCATCGGTGATAGTGTGATGCAGCTTTGATGACAGGGAGATAACAGCGTCGACGCGGGGCGAAGGAGGCGTCAGCAATGGAGCTCGCCGTCGACGACAGGGAGACGGAGGCATCGGAGCTTCTGGAACTTCTTCAGAAGACTTTGGCTCTCAGTTTGTTTTGACGTGTGCGATGGAATTATGTGGCAATATCTACTTCCCTTAAGTTTAGCTTTAACTTAGATAATAATAATAATAATTAAATAGGTTTGGAATCAATTACATAAATTTAGCTTTAACTTAGATAATATAATCTTATTTATATTAATACAAATATTTTATGTTTATATAAAATATACGAGCTCTAAATGTTCGCGAACATTAATAAACGAACAATAAAATGTTTATGTTCGACTCGTTTAATAAACGACCCCTAAAATGATGTTCGTGTTCTATTTTATTTGTCAAGTGAACGAATACGAACGAGTTTTTAGCGAACCGAATGATGAGCTGTTTGTAAACAACTCTGTTCATTTACAGTCCTAGTGCTTGACCAAAAAAAAATTGTTGAGAAACTTTATTGGTCTATTGCACTCTTGAGGTATTATCCACTTTAGCTTTGATCCTTAAGCATGTTTGTCCAATAAAAAGTTGGGCAAATTATACATATAACCCTGAGGTTAGGGCACAATTATAGTCAAGGATAACAAGTTTCAAAATGTAACATTCCGTGACCAAACACTTTTAAGATATATCCGCTGTGTCTATCCGTCAGGATTCATTCCAAAAAAGTGTACTTTTGTATGATGTCATCAATACGTTATTTTAAATGACGATACTACCCCTTGTACTTTATATACTGGATATTCTTAAAAAATTTTAATTAAGATTTCTATCTTTAATTTAAAGATGAGGGTTTTATTGATTTTCTCTCCATCATTGCAGTCTAATTCATCAAAATTTCTCAATCTGCATCAAAATCCTGAGGGTCTCAATCTCTAAATTAGGGTTTTGAAACCCTAATTTGCAAATTAGGGTTTTGTTGAAACCTTAATTTACAAATTAGGATTTCACTGTAATCCCTAATTTTCTCACTGAAATTGTTGAAACCCTAATTTGCAGATTAGGGTTTCACTGAAATCACGCCGGCATCCTTCCTTCCTTTCCTCTCCTGCCTCCGCCTCCTCCTCCTCCTCCTCCCTCCACCACCACAACCTCACCACCCGCCTCCTCCTACGCACCCCCAGTGACCGGATTTGCCTCGACATCAAGCCTAAGCTCCTCCACTTCCTCTCTGGCCATCCCAACATCATTCAGCTCTTCCACGTCCACAAGGAGGACGACGTCCTCCTCTTAGTCACTGACCCCAGCGACTTTTCCGATCTGTTTTTGTTGCGTCTCCAAGGGCCCCCTGTCCGAGGGATGAGGGAAGAGTAATGGCATCATTAAAATAAGGTAATGAAATTAAAAAAAATAAAGTTCCAACTTAGGGGTAATATAGTCTTTTCATTAAAACGTTAGGGTTTTTAAGATTCTGTTTGTTCAACAGACATAAGTGTAATTTGTTCAAACTATTATCCTTACCTGTAATTATACCCTAATCTCAGGGACATAGGTGTAATTTTCCAATTTTTACTGGACACTACCATGTAATAAGAGAGTGGACGACCATAAATTTTTCTCGATCTTGGGGTGAGATCCAAGGATTTGTCCCACAACACCAGTCCCTGATCGAGGGAAGTGAGATGCCCGGCCCTACAGAAGGTGTCAATTTGCGAGGAAGTTTTGTCTTTTGTATGGTCCTCTTTGCCCTAAAGCTTGTCCACGAGGAGCCTTGTGAGAAGCTGATAGAAAAGAATGGTTCAAAGCTTGGCATTGTTATGTATATACCATGATCGATGGACTTTGCAAAAGCAGGAAGCTTTACTTTGCGTGAGATCTTTCCCGTAAGCTACCTCGAGCTACCTTTGAGAGGGTTGCAACTTGACGTTGAAGCACAATCTTTTTAGAAATGAACTCTTTGAGGAGGTTTTCTTGAGGAAGCAAAAGAGTTGCTTCTGAAAATAGAAAAGAACGATGCTCGCCAGATAATGTCATGCATAACTTCATTCTCTAGGGATTCCTCGAAAGAAAACTGTTTACGAGGCAACATGACTTTTGAATAAAAGGTTGAGGAGGCTTCTCACCTGATTCTTCTAAATTATCCATGGTATTAGATGTGCACTCGGGGGAAGAATACCATCACCCTTTGCTGGATATCATTCTGAAGTTTTGTACAAAAGGGGAATAGCTAAACTCGTGAATGCTGAACGACAAAAATGTTGTTTGTAGTTCTTCTTTATAATGTTTGAAGATAATATTCAATCTTGTTTTGAAGTTTCTTGTTATGATATTAGAACCATCTGGTGACTTCCAACATGTTTAGCGCGCCATATTTTACTGTTTGAAACTACGAAGGTTTTAAGGATGATATTTTAATTCATTGAGAACTCGTGGAGGAACCTCAGGTAGGCAATAGTCCTTCCAGAGTGAAATTGACCCCTCATTTTCAACTTGGCATTCAAGCCCTGCTTCCAAAGTCGTTCTTCCTTGTAAAATGCTTATCCACGCCCACGAGAAATTGCCTCTGTCTGGTGTTTCAAAAAAAGGGAGTGTTGACGGCAGTACTTACTCCGAAAGTAGCAACTTTGGTAGGGATATCTTACTTATTCAGTAACTACTAGAGATGCCTCTTCGTTCTTTTCTTGAGCTTGTGAGAGGGGAACATGTATGCTTCCATTAACTTTTAGGTCTCTGTGATCTCATCTATTAGTGGTTAAAGAGGAAGATTTATCTATAAGCATTGCCCTTTCCATTAGTTGCTCTATGTTATCATAGAACGATGAAAAAATATTTTGCAAGTCCAATAAGCTTGCTTATTGCAGCTGCAATGCATCAAATTTAATTTCTTGGTGGTGATTCATGATGCTAAGTTTCACGAGGTGTTTGCTAAGCAATAAGTAGGACTTATTTTCCCTTCTTTTATCCGTGACGAGTTAAAACATTCACAAATGTGTGAATTTTAAAATTTGATGTGAAATGTATGCCCAAAAGCCATCGCAAATACTATAAGATTGCTTCAGAGAAGAAGGACAACAAGATCATTATCTTTGACTTGAGCATACTCGAGATTACTTTTGAATAAGAATGTCAAATGAACTAGCCAAGGCTTGTTTGTTATGCCAGCTTGGAGTCCTCTTCCTTTGAGCGGAGTGGTTTTGTCCAAGGCTCAGCGAGGAATGAGCCTCAATGTTGCATGTACGTTGGTATGATTGACAAGTACATTCATAACGACCTATACAGCCTTTTGAGGCGTTCAGGATTATAATATAAATAAAGAAAATAAGGACGGTCATTGCTGGACAGGTGATAACCATGAATTAATTGTTAATTTACATTTACTATTCCTAGGGAGGATTTACTTATCTTAGAAATGAAAGTGGTAAAGTTATATCTTTGTGGTTTCTATATGGGCGTATATCTTTGTGGTTTCTATATGGGTGTACAAACAAGTATAATTATTCTTTGGACTCACATCCTTGAGTACATAGGATAAACTTGTCTTAATACTTTAATTGACATTTCTTTCCTTTGTCCTAAGTTCTCTGCTTACTTTCGCAGGCCTTTGAAATGCACCACATTAAGCTATTGCTCCTTAGGAGCTAAAGATCTAGTGACCCTTCATGCATGCGGATGCAGTTTTAAAAAAAAATCATCAGGTGTGAGCTTCCAATTCATAGATTCAGAGAAAGAAGAATTAGGCCTACACCATCTGTAACTAATATTATGTCGAGACTAACATCCGCACGGGTCTTGAATTATAGTTGTTTTGCTACATTAGTCCCTCAACTAAATTTTTTGGCCATTGTCGTCTTTTATCTTAATACTGTTAGACAAATTGGTCATTTTTTAATTCTGTCTAAATATGGTCATTTGTGGCCCTCACACCAGGGGCATTAGAGTTATTCTCAAGAAGCAGAAGCTCCCTTATGGTACTTCTAAACTATTAACATGTTGCTTAATTAGTTACTCTCGGTCCTTTTACATTTTATCATTAGTATGAATGCCAATGGGACGGATCGGATGCGGGTCTTAAAATGACCGTCCTTGCCCCCCATTAGCCCAATCCCTCACTCTAAACCGGCCTCGCCCTACTTGCGAGTTGAGATTTTTAAGAACCATCGCGGCCCCAACGGACTATCCTATTCCCCGACCTGACCTAGCCCAGCTAATGAGATGAAGAGCTTTTTTCCTTTCATGATTCCACATTAAACGCACCTAATAACCATACCAATTCAAGCTGAATAGTTCCAAACAAAGTTTGATTAACATTCTTGCACAAGTCTTACCAAATACGTACATATATATCATTGAGAGAACGGGGTTAAAAAGAGAGGAATAGATCTCGATTTAGACGATTGTTGTCGCTAAGGAAGGTGTGCTAACTACCAGGAACCGCGATGATGGTGGCCAAGGTGGGGGTTTTGATGGTGAGAAAAGAGGGTTTTGGCTTTATGGATCTTTGAGAGTTAGATGCTCATAGAAATGAGATGGTTTTGATGACTTTGTATAAGTGAAGAATTTCATTAGGGATTAGACACATTTTCAAATTACTGAGGAAGAAATTAATGGTTCAGACCCTATTTATAAATGGGCGGGTTATCAAAAACCTTATTGCCATGTAACTGTTACAGATTGTAAAACTACCATAACATGTACCAAACCCAGTCGGAAGTCAAAGTCCTTTTGGTCTCTTTAATAAGGTTTCATATGTTGATAAAGAAATGTATTTATGCCCCATCAAATAAGTCGTCCCCATGGTCATGGTCTTTAAGTACCATAATTACTGAGCACTCTACAAGGTGGTTTCGTTTTTACTATACACCATCAGCAGCACCTTCACTGCCACCAAAACAACCAAAAGCTCACCACCCCTTCCTTCTTGTACGACCACCATATTAAATACATACAAAAATATAAATTGATTAAACAAATAGCAAATCTTAAATGACAACCACCCTTCCTCTTAGAGCTACGAACATCCCTACCATATTGTAGCCCCCATAGGTCACCATAACAAATTTAAATCTCCATTATTTAAATCCCACGATTTAGATAGACAAATTAGTACTTCTAATTGTAAAAATCAAAATGATACATGTGCTGGGTAACACATTACGGTACGGACCTGGTGGGCACGAGTTGAATTTACCTGGAGTTTGCTAGTTAGCATTGTCTTAAACCCATTCCGAACCCACCTTGAGTCTGCACGCAACCCACGCCCCCCCCCCCCCCCCCCCATAACAAATTTAAGTCTACATTATTTGAACCCTACAATTTAGATATACAAATTAGTACTTCCAATTGTAAAAATAAAAAAGATGCATGTGCTGGGTAACACATCGCGGGTATGGATCTGGTGGGCACTAGTAGAATTTACTCGGAGTTTGCTAGTTAGCATTGTCTTAAACCCATGCCTAACCCACCTTGGGTCTGCAGGTGCCCCACGCACCCCCCCCCCCCCACCCCCCAACACACACATTTTCTTGCATCTTTTTTTTTGTTTATTTACACAACCACACAACAGATGCTTGCACATACATACTATCACAAAACTGATACATAGACATAGTCACACACTGATTCACACACTGATTCAGACACTCGTACATAGAAAATCAAACACGGGCATGCATGCACGTATACACACAACACGTTTGATTATAATGGCTAGTGAGGCGGGGAGTGTAGTATAACAAGAATGTTAGTAACTTGAAGGGGAGAGATTGTTGTCATGTAGGATTTGCTATCAGTTCGTTCAGTTATGGTATTAAAGGTCCATGGCCATGGTGGGCAACTTATTTGATGGAACATAAATTGGCCTTTTTCATCATCGTCTGAATCCTAACTAAAGTGACCAAAAGGACAAAGCCGGCTAATCATGATATCTTAAAGGATCAAGAGTACAAGAACTAATTCACGTAATAATTGAGCGCCACAATAATAGTTCAGCTACCATAAGAGAGCTTCTGCTTTATGGGCATTGAGAAAGGACTCTTGTGCCTTTGTTGTAGGGGCCACAGACGACCAAATATAGACAGAAACAAGAAAAAAAAGACTAAACTGCTAACCGTTTTTAGACAGAGGACTATAGCGGCGAAAACATGAGTACGTTGATAGACTAATGAAGCAAAACAGATATAGTTCAAGAACTGTCCAGACATTTCTCTCTGTTCTATCCATACCCAGGCGGAGTTGCCATACCCTACTCTATCGGTTGCAAGCTGCTGCACCGGTTTCTAACCTTTACAAGTTTGGTCCAAGTCGAGAGACGTCTCCCTTGGGGGGTAAAAGGTCCATGTGTTTCTTCCTGTATAAGGGTGGTTTCAACGTTCCCATACAACAAATAGGCTCCTGGTAATGATAAGTGTCCTACCACTTGTAACCCAGGCAACAAGTCTAACAAACCCCTAAGCACTACTGGAATATCGAACTGTACCTAAACTATCAGTAGCAACCAGTATGTGTGATATGTTTCTATGGAAGGAACTATTTAGCACGATATCTAGTCTAGGTTAAATGAATAAAACCAAAATGCAAAACTACTCCTGTTTGATTGGCTAAATTGTCCAGAGGTCAGAGTAAGTTGAGCTGCAAAATAACATTAATGCAGTAGATCATATGGCCGTGATAGTTGCCATGTTCGGTTTCACCTTGAAGAATGGACCTCCGTCATCCTGTACTTTGCTCTGTGGTTCGAGATTTCAAGATGGATGATAGAATGGAAAAGATCACTATAACCAAGAAAGCGGATGACAGAATATACACGTGTCACAGAAAATAAATAGTAAGTAAATATGGTAAAAGAACGAAAATCAATAATTTGATACCAGTTGTGGCGGTTATTATAGTTGAGCAAACTATTCTCACGGTAACAACAAGAAACCTTGAAATTTAGGTATAATATATGACTCAATATTTAATGGTCAAAAGATGGTCACTTTGAGTTTCAAGCCCAAATCCACACTTTGTTAATTGATTTGTTGAGTAAAGCCGTATAAAGGCTTTACATCCCTCTTACTTTTCAATTTGGGACAACTAATCCACACTTTGTCACTAACTGTTCTAACAGGATCCTTATATACTACAGAGAGCTGGGGTAGTTTGGAATTCACGGTCGCTCCATCTCTGACTATGCTAAGTTCTTGCCTGAGCTGATTTTATGTAATCCCTGCTACAAGCCTCCAATAAAGGAGAAGAGCAGTGCCAAAGGGAGAGTGTTTGTTGTACTATGGCCTCTTAGGGTACCCAGCATGACCATGGGGAATTGGTTACAATACTAGTTTTTGTAAACTTTAAGCTGCCAAAAGAGATCCTTTACAATCTAGATTGAATTTTGGCCACAACAATTTAGACCCAAGATTTATACAAGGTATATGTTTTTAGGAAAACTACCTTCTGTGAATGATTACAACACCTGAATAACACATAATGAAAAGACAAGGTCCCTAAATCAAGGACCAGCACACTCAAACACAGCCCTTCCTATTACAGCTCAGGCTAGAGAAATCTTCATGAATTACTGAAGCTGGTGGCAATAGGGATGATGACCAAAAGAACGAGCGCAAGGAGAAGGATGATCCCAATACACATCCACTTGCGGCTGCTCTTCTGGTACCCTTTTGCGGTCTTGAGGTTTTTGCTCCCATCACTGATGTACTGGGCGGCGTTCATCACGTGGTGCTCAATGTCGTCCATCTGCTCGCCTTGCGCCTCCACCATCACCGCCATGTCCAAGAACACCTGGTGGAGCTCCAACAGGCTCTTCTCTATCTCTTTCACGGCGTCGTGTCTATCCTGAATCTCCACCACCGTCTCTAGTACCTTCCCCCTTCCATGCTCCTGTGTACACAAGGTCAGGAAAAGGATAAAATGTTACTCCTAGCACCAAAATACAGAACGCCTCCACGAAAAATTGTAGCGAACAAAGGGACTAAGATGCAACAATCAATTAAGAGGCAATTTTGAGACATCTATACATCAAACTTAGCACACCAGGCATGAAAATATTTGAATTGCACTATACTGAAATATTAAGTATTCAATGGGCGTACTTGAGATAAAAGCTGCCTACCAGATCTTGAACATAAGGACACACACACACCCACGAGAGAGACACACAGAACATCTCACGCACACTCATCTATTAGATGAAAGCCACATACATAGAGATCCTGGAAACACGCACACAGACGCACACATGATTCCCAAATTGCAATCTACTGACATAAACTAAGTTAATGAGTATACTTTTGGTGAAATATTCATACCAGATCTTAAGATTTGGACTCCAACACACGAGCACACATGAAGCCACAAGCGATTACGCACATAAAGAAACATGTATATATAATCTGTGGATATACCTGTATAGCAGAAGCCAAGAACTCCTCACCCCCATGTCCATTCCCACTGGATATAATCTTCTCAATCACCTCCTCATCAGGGTACTCGCCCGTCACAGTAAAGTACTGCCTCCCAACGGTGTCCTTGTACTCAGCCACCATCCTCCCCCTCAGCCCCTGAAACTCCACCATCAGCTCCTTCAGCTTCTTCCTCAGCCCGTTAGTCACTGCCGACCTGGTCCGGTCCACCGGCGTGCCCTCCTTACAACCCGACAGCCGCCTGCTCACATAATTAGACCTGTCCATCTCTTCCAGCTGCGCCTTGATCGCCCTAGTCTTCTTCAGCACGGCCATGATATCGCTATTTATGCGATCTCGAAGCGATTTTAGCGCCTCTCGCCTGTGCAGAGACTTGCCCTCCTCATTGGCCTCGTTTAGCCGGATCAGGATGTCCCGGATCGAACCCATCTCGGTCTTGACCTTCTCTGCCTCCCCCAGGAATGTAGTGAGGTTAATATCCATCTGGGTTGCTGCCATCGACATTTCAAGACTGGGGTCCGGGCCTGCTTCGAGATCTTTCATGGCTTCTTTCTTTAGATCCACGTAGCTTGTGAATGATTTTGTCATTAGATCATTCATCTTGGTAAACTCAAACAGAGATGGAAAGAGAGAGAGAGATGGAGATGGAATTGCAAGGGATTCGATTGGAAGTGAATAAGGAAAGAAGCTGGATTTCGGGTAGCTTTAAAGCTACTTTGAATTGGGGATTTCAGGAGGGAAATATAGCCGTTGCAGCTCCCTAACGGCTATATTCTCCAATCAGAAGTGATTTTTATTGCGGTTAAAAGAAGTCAACGGGTCAAGCTTGTCATAACAAAAGCATTTTTTGCAAGGGAAAAAAAGTTAACGCTCCGTTTGGTTACCTTTTTTTTTTTTTTTAAGTTTTATTAGTTTTCCTTATTTGCTTATCATTTTTAGATTACATTTTTAAAAACGCCGTATTCAATTCAATCATTATTCACCAGCTCCATGCATATTGTTTTTGTGGTTCATCCAACTCATCATGATTGATGAATGTATGAAAAATGGTATTCAAACAATATAGAAAGGTTTTAAAAGTTTTTAATGTGACATTTAATTAGTCAATGATATTTATGCTACACGTTCTCGACAAACTTAAAAATTCATTGAAGGAAACAAAAAATAACACATGAGTTTCAGCAACTTTACCATAAATCAAACCATTACTTATGTATGAAGTATAATTACTTTAGTTCACAGGCAGATTTTAAGCAACAAAAGTTCCATTACATTTGTCACTAAAAAAATTCATACTGAAAAAGAAAACTCTATTGCAGAACTCTAATTTATTGACGAAAATTTATGTTTGACAATATACTTTTATTATGCGTGGGGGGGTTATAGTACACAAGGGAAACAAAGGAAGACAATGGGGTTGTGCAAAGATAGATAGGAGGTTATTTTAATTTGATAACTAAAACATAACTTTAATTGTATCATAAACTCAAGTTTACTAACCAAACAATAAAGTCGTGTTACTATACATTTTTTATAATTAAATCTTTTCAACAAATTCATAAATATAAAAAATAAATGGAACAAATTTCCTGACCAAACAAAGCGTCAGCTTTTGACGCATTTTAATGAAGTAAAAATGATTAATCTCAATGGCCAACAAATTTGCAAAAACCGCACCTCCTTAAAGTTTTTTTTTTTTTTATCATCTATAAACCATCTGCCCAGTCATTCTATTCCCTCTGGCGAAAAAAATTCTCCTTTTCCACTTTCTCAACAAATTGGGGACTTTCTTAAATTTATGTTGGATTAAGAATGTAGGTCATCCCTACATTCTTAATGAATTTCATTAGTGAGGTTATTAAAGTTTTTCTCATCCAACATAATTACCTAGTCAAGATTTTTTGTTTTACAACAGATGAAAAGAGTACCCCCCAAAAAAAAATCTCAAAAAGTAAATTATGAGAGAAAATTAGCAAAAAAAGTTTGCAACAATTTGTACACTTTGTTAATAGCACGACAACCAAAATTAATTCTACAACTATGAAAGTTACTAAAGTTCATCTAACAACTAAAACTTTTGTCGATCCGAGCATGTAAAAAAATTGTGGTGGTTTTCAAACAATTAAGGGTTTCTCGACACACATACATAAGCGATCTAAAACTGTTACTTCTTCGCCAATTTTTGACACACATACATAAGCAATCTAGAACTGTTTTCTTTGCCAATTTTTGCCTCCCAATCTCGCAAAGGGGTCACAGTTTAGACCAAATGATCTGTATTTTCGGGATTAAACTTGAGGACACAAAACATGGAAATAGTAACACTGTTTTGAAAGAGATCGGGATCACACATCGCATCGATCCATTTAACGACCTGACAGTTTGCATTTTAGGACGACGAAAAGGTCGACATCCGTGCGGAGTTCATTCTTATAGATGTGCCGTTTTCGTCTAGTTTTTTTGTGAATCCACAATTTTAGGTCCAAAATTGTCTCTTATGATTCCCTCGGCGATAGCTCTCATGTGCAATGACTTCAAGATGGGATCAAATGATTCCTTCTCGGGCTGACTTAAAAACTCCATCCTCTCGATGGTAAACTTGTTATTCATCACTATTACCCGCTCCAACTCTTGAGCGGATGGAAAATATAGAGGCATGTTGAACGAATCGACTTTCTCCTCACTTATTATACCCTGCATGCAACAAAGAAAAAACTCATAAAGCAATTTTTTTCTTCTTTTGGGTCATTAATTAAGATGGATGTCAAGATCTTAATCTCTTGAGTAATGCACCTTTTCTATTTTTTACTCTACATCTGCACTCCTAAATGATTCTCAGCCAACTATTTTAAAGCACTAGAATTTACTATCCTTGAATGCAAGAATAAAAATCTATTAGCTCATTTAATTTATGGGAAAAAATATAAGAAGCGTAACATTATTCCAATTCTTTTGGAGGAAGATTATCATAGCCTTTTCTAGAAAAACTTAAAAGACTTATTTGCTTGGAAGAGAATTAAAGCAGTTCTTTCCATAATAGTGTCGCCAAGATCTAAAGTTGTTGCAATATGTTGCACAGAACTGAAAGTTTCTTCCACATGTCCTTGCCCGGCAGTACATCTCATAAGATGGAGTTTGTCGGTGCAGTATAGAACATGATGCACAAAGCCATACACAAATGCCATGAAACTACAATCACAACTTAATAAACTACGAAACCATAATCCAACGCTTTCTTGAATGAAGCCTGAGTGGGGATATGATGAGATCAAAAGCGATGCAAGAATTCTATCAGAAGCCAATGGCTCAACAGAAAATTATATATCATGACAGATATACTTTTGATTTTTATCTGGCTTCACACTTTGACAAAAGACGACGTAAGCTTCAACTGCCTTTGACAATCTCATTATACAGAGCATGAGGCATCTGGCATCTTAACCTACAATGTCATATATTCATATTTTTAGGTGCCACGGCATCTAGGGACATGATATTTCATATTAGCACTCCAAATTTCAACCATGGAACCCCTCATCCTCACTACAGTTAAAAAGTGCCTTGGGTGATTTATGAGGTGCATTTAAAGACGACGTAAGCTTCAACTGCTTTTGATAATCTACACTGACCTCCTTATACAGAAGCATGAGGCATCTGGCATCTTAACCTACAATGTCATATATTCACATTATCAGCCAAAGCGGTTGACCTTCGACTTAGAGCTGGGCAAGAAATTGCTAGGAGTTAACTCATTGCTCTCTCAAGTCTTCAGGATGTGGTATCCCCAAGCCCACCGATAACTTACAATCATGGAATTTAACCTTTGCATGCCAGGTGCTCTAGTGTCCTCCACAAACTCAGTTCCCAGCCACAGCAATGTGCTCCTTCCATTTCCTACTATACTGCAAAAGAACTGTTGCACTTCAGCCCTTAATCCAAGCAACTTCCACCACATCCATGATCAGTACCATAAGCAAGATTCAGAAGTTTCACTATTTATCCTTTTGGCACAAATTTATGAATCATGTTTAGAAGCGTAGGATTTTGTGCCTCTCCAGAAGCATACCTGATAACAAGGAACAAGTTGACGAGCTGGGTCAGAAACCCTTCACGGCCATTTCATCTAGCATTATCATTGCCTAATAGATCGACCCTATGGATGGAGAAGAAAATCAGTATGCTTATGTTGCTTAGCCATTAGACCATCTGATAGCAATTGCTCATGATACGATTTTTAGCATCTAGGGTCTATTTCTTAGTTCAAGATTCCTCCGGCCTAAATATCACAAGTAACACCTCGTCCAACCCTATAGTAGCTGTCACTATGAATAAGAGAGACTCTGGTATAGCCACGAGTCGTTGGACAATAATGTTGTAGGTGACATTGTTTGGCGAGCAACCATTCTATTCCAATTTCCCAAGAAAGTCTTTTGCATCGTCTATATGACCTGCTCGATAGAGTCCACCCATAAAAATATCATATTTTGTAAACTAAAGGTTAGTGCTTTTTTTTTTTTTAAGTTTAAATTCTTATAATTTGCTAACTTTTACGTGACTAATGTACTAATCACATTAGTAATATATCTATACAGTAATGGTGTGTTTGGATATGAGATTTTGAAATATTAGATATTTCTAAATGCCATCATTTCGAAATCATCTAATTTACAATCTCTATCATTTTGAAATATCTTATTTGGAAGAAAGGAAGCAAAATGTTGTTAAAAAAGGTGGGAGGCAAGACTCCTGAAAAACAGGGAACTAGTTATTGTGAATTTGTAAATTACTGATTGGAGTGGATTTGACAAATAACTAGTTCAAACTAGTAATTTGAACTGTGGATTTTGGGGCCTCAAATCTACAGTTCAAATCATTTTGAAAATTTGAAATTTTCTTTTTGAACTATCCAAATAAGATATTTTGTCCAAGTAGTTTACAAATACCCTACCAAAGTTAAATTCCCAGTTCAAATCATATATCCAAACACGCCCTAAGAGTTAAGCTTCGTTCGTGCAAAATTAGTAATTTATTGTTTACTAACCTTAGTAAGTTAAATAAATCATTATGTATAGTGAAAATATATTGTAAGTACTTGGTAGTCAAATTGAACAATCTATTTTTTATTTAACGTATTCAATAGCGACGCAAATTATAATGTATTTTTGATTATTCTTGTTTTATGTGAACTTGAAACATTATGAATTCTTTTATGTTAGCCATCAAATTTTTTTACGATTTTTTGGCACCCCCGATTAGACTTTCTGAATCCGCGTCATCTTGCTTGCTATATTAAGCAAAAACCATTATCAGAGTCCAACACCAGGATCTACCAGGATCTACAACAAAAAAGGCATCTCGAAAACAAGACAATCGGAAGAGTCCAGAGATAACTGCAGTAAGTAACGCTCTAACTTAACTACTAATGGGCTGTGATCAACCATGTTCTGGAGAATATTTTAACAAACACAATAACAAGGTCTAGACACATAATTAAAAAATGAAAGCTATAACTTATCAAATAAATGTTAGATTTGAGAATGGACCATGTACCTTGGCCATAACTGTAACCCCCCTTGCAAAAGCTTATTGCGTTGCCTCATATCTATTTCCAGCTTCTTGCAAAATCCGTTGATGAAAATGTTGTAACAGACACAATGTTAGGCATATGGGCCCTATCAAATATGAGATTCAAAACTCTCCTTGCTTTGTTCATTCACTGTGGGTACCTAAGAAGCAAGGATTCCGGTGCGAGTGCGATACGCGGATACATCATTTTTTCAAAAAATAGAATACGGGTGCGGCAGGGATACGACAAAAATTTATTAATATATATTTTTTATATGTAATAAAAATAATGCTATTTTAGACAAACAATAAAGTATTTTGTTAATTTTGAGGGCTACTTTAGAAATATTGAAAGTGCATAATCAAATATGACAAAGTTTGTAGAAGTTCTGTTATTTTTTAAAAGATTGTTAACAAAGTGGGGGAGTTAAACATAATAAACATAAACCTTAAAGAAACCCTAACTTATAAGTTTATCCTGTTTATATAACATAGCCGTCAACCTCAGATCTCTGCAAGGAGGGGCGCCGATCGCCGGAAGACCCTTGTCGCCGCTCGCCTGTCCTGCTGGAAGACCATCGCTGCTCCGGCACAGGTTCCTTCTTCTCTTCTCCTTTCTTGTTCTGCTTCTCCTCTTTTCCTTCTTCTCTTTCTTTCTTATCTATTATTCTCTGCCAAAAATCCTTGGGTGCATGTCCGAGCCGCACCCAAGATCCAAAAAAAAATTGAATTTTTTTCGGGCGCGCACCCATGCCGCACCCGACACTCATCCGGTGCTGGTGCTTCCCCCAAACTGCCGCACCGGTGCTTCATAGGTGGGTAGAATATTCATCTATTACTAAACCATATGTGACTACATTGAGTTCCACACCTCTTCGCGTCATGTTTTGCAAATTCCATCCACCAGTACAGTGATTGTAAACACAGTTGCAAATGCTTTTTTAACTGCCCATTTCAGCTAATATTCTAGAAGAGTCTTTCCATGGTGTGCCATATGCATAATCCATGGATCAAGGCCGTAAGTGTTAAACATTTGGTGGAACGCCTTTTTCAATCATCTAGGAAACAAATTAGGGGCATCGTCCACCATTCTGTCCTTGCAAAGACTATCGACGACCATGGTGTACACTTTGATGTTAGGTTGACAACCTCCTCATTTCATGAGTCTCAGCAACCAAATAGCCGAACTAATATTCGCCAATTGGCAAAGCCCATCGTTCCATACATGACTTCATTTGATTCATAAACGTTCAACTTCTTGAACAATTCGACTACCTCGGGAAACCTATCTTCTAGAAAAGCACTTTCAAAAGAGTGCCCATATTAGGTACAACGCGTAAAGAAGCCATCTAAGATACGGGTACCCTAATCTACTCCATTCGCACGACATCAATAATTAATTCGTTGACGCGAATACCACAAGCGCCCATTTTCCTAAATATAAAAAGTGAAGCCGAATAATGTTTCAATTTGGTAATGGCAGCTAGTAATTGAGTGAACCGGACAACAGATGGCAGGGGTCAAATTCGGAGCATTCCGTCTGTTAATAAATTGGGTCAATGGACCCATTATCCCCGCCCACTAACAGATAATGTGTATTTGTTAGTTTGGATAAATACAATTATTTAGAAAATATTTAAGTGTTTGAGATAAACACAATCTTTATCTCCTAAGAGTTTGAGGTAAAGTCAGTCTCTAATTGTATCTCTATATAAATGTTAGAGATATCCCAATAAGTCAGAAGTCATAGCAATAACCCTCTCTCTGTTGCACTCTCTCTAGAGCAATCACCAAGCTCTAGAATTTGGTTCCTGGACGAAGAACTAGACTCTAATAGCCGTTTTCGTATCTGCGAAAAAGATCAAGCGTGTTGGAGGCTCGTAACAACAAGGATCCTACGTCGGAACTTTCGGAGACTTCGTACGGTATGTTTTCAAACTCATTACGTGTTACGTGGTAGCGCATTAAATCATTTCAACATTGGTTTCAGAGCATGATTACTTGTTGATTCGCCTTTAACATGCTAGATTAAATTATATGCATGTTGCGATTTTTTTTGGATACATGAATGAGATCCATTATAAAAATTCAAAATTTTTTGAGCATGTTCAATTATATGGTTTTGTTCTCCTATGGTTGAGGATGAACTCCGTAAACTTTCGTGATTTTTGGATGCATGATTTGTGAGAAATCACGATTTTATTTTTCAAGAAACTATTTTTTTTTTAGTTTTGAGACTCAAATTCGGAATATGATATTAGATTTTTATCATGATCGGTTGGTACATAATTAATCTATGTCACATAATCTTTCCAACGATATATGGCACGCATTATTTGGCCTAAAAACGAGAGAGATATGGCCTTTAAAAGTTGGCATCGCGACATGGCGGCGGCTGTGAAAATTAGGATTTTTCAACGAAGAAGATTGCACGCCACGCGCGTAACGCGCTAAAGCAGCAGTCGCGCCCACGAGCCAAGGACGCGCTCCACGCGCGAAGTCAGCTGCACATGAGACACGCTCGTCAAGACGCGCCGCCACGCGCTCCCACGCGCCAGCCGTGGCTGCCCCCACGCACCTGCACGCGCCACATGCGCTCCTCGCATTGCAGTTTCCATGCGCCCCACGTGCGCGCATGTACAGACGCTCCAGTTCACAGAAAACCCCAGACGCTGCCCCATGCGCACGGCTGCGCGTGAGGGCTATTTTTTGGGCCGTTTTTTTCACCGCGGACGAGTGGAGCTCCATCTTGACCCACTGATTTTTTCTATGGTGTTAGAACTTACCTTTATGCCCTTTGTGTATATTCTGTTTAATTTTTAAACGACTTTTTCTATTGAAATTAGTTTTAAAATTTTGTTTTATACACACAAAATTTTTTCTTTAATTGCAAAGGGTATATTAGAGTTAGATTTACTGTTTATCATCTTTTAAGAATTTATCTCTCATTTTTGGGTTATTTGTGGGTATTTTTGTGGTACTTTTGTGGTCCCAAATATACGAATAATGCGTAAATATTAATTTTTTTGCACTTTGTGGGCAAAAATAAATATTTTTGGAGAGCTATATGACATAGATAAATTATGTTTTATTTATTTGCCTTGATTAGAATTATGGTTTAAATATTTTTGTTAAAGTATTTTGTTGGGCTTTTGGTAAGCCCACATTTTTTTAAAACCTAATTTCAAGGCCTTCACGCCCGTTTTCCTTGGAAGGAGAATGTGGCCTATTCATCCATTTTATTACCCTTTAACTTGTTATTTGAGCATGCTAGTTTTAGGTTAAATGGATGGATATTAGATTGGCATTCTAAAGAAACTTATGTTTAATGTGTTTACTCTTGTTTTAAGAAAATTCTTTTGAGAATAATGTGTTGTGCGGCATCTCCATTTGTTTTATTAGAGTAGTTTGTAGTAGGATTCTCAAAGATGTTGTATTATACTATTTCCCTGTATATTTCCAGAAAGCCTTGTACGGGGATGTAATTTCGCACACACATTATTCAAGCCAGAATTTTCTTAGCATAAGTTATTAGAATGCCAATAGGGCTCAATGGAGTCCTTGCACACTTTATTGCATGGTGCAATTTTATATTGTTCTAAATTATCATGTGGATGATTTATTACATTGTGGCTTATATGAAGATGAAATTTATTGCGAAAAATTACTTGGAAAATATTTTCCCAACTCACATACATGGGAGATGATTACGAGCTTAGCAAATTTTCGATTTCATGATGTGAGGAAGGATTATGTTTTTCATTTGAATTTTTTGAAATAAATAGAAGGATGTATAATTAATGTCTTTTTCTTGCGCAATCTAATGTAGTGAATATAATGGCCACCAAGAATGTCATAGCTGATCTCGTTAAGGGTGAGAAACTTAACGGAGATAATTATGACGTTTGGCACAAAAAGATGAAATTCATGCTGAACGAACAAGAGCTCGAGGAGCACTTGACCAAGGAGATGGTCGCGCCAACTGAGGCGCAACCCCTAAGAGACCACACTGCCTACCAGAAATGGAATCAGAAAGATCGTAGTGCGCGCTACACCTTGTTGAGCAGCTTGCAAAATGATCTAATCGGGCAGTATGATGAACTTCCAACTTGCAAAGCTTTATGGGAGCAGCTCAAGTTCTCTTTTGGTGGAACCTCAACTACGCGGCTTCGTAGCCTTGTGATTAAGTTTGAGGAGTACACAAAAGACCCTAAGCATACCATGAGTGAACATCTAAGGATGATGTCCAATATGATTGGTAAGCTAAGGGATGCTGGCCATGCGCTCACAGATGAGCAGCAAGTCAGAGCTGTCATAAGGTCCCTTCCTGCCTCATGGGCCAATATGAAACAGATATTGACCCACAGTGAAAACATCAAGAACTTTTCTGATGTTTCACAGCATGTCATCCTTGAGGACGAGACTCGAGATGCTGACAAGACCCTTGCTTATGTCGCCCAAGGGGGATCGCGCAATGCAAATGGCAAGCGCGGAAGACAAAGTAAGAAAGGTAAGAAAGGCGAGGCTAGCACTTCTGCGCCAAAGGAAGAAAAAATGAAGAAACGCAAGAGAGGAAAACGTGGTGGGAAAAAGGATCTGTCTAAAGTTAAATGCTTCAACTGTCAACAGAAAGGACACTTCGCTCGTGATTGCACTGAGCCGAAGAAGGTACTTTCAGAATCTCTCTCTCAGTTATATGTTTCCTCACATGTGATGGTTGCTCATTCCCAACCTGTGTGGTTTGTGGATACAGGTGCAACAAAACATGTAGCACGTGATCGAGAGGGGTTCGTAGATTATCACCGGATTCCAGCGGGTAGCAAACATATCTTCATGGGAAACAATAGCTCCGAAGAGGTGCTAGGGGTTGGTTCTTACCAGCTCAAGTTGCGCACTGGGCGCACATTGATTCTTGAGGATGTGCGATATGCACCCACTGTTCGGCTTAATCTACTTTCAGTTACTGCTTTATTAGACAGTGGTTTTTCCTTTATTTTTAAGGGTAATAAGTTGGACATCTTTTTGGATGATGTTTTGTTCGGACATGGTTTTCGCATGGATAGTCTTTTTCAATTGGATTTAATTGATTCTCAGTCCTTTTATTCTTATGTGGTGAATGATAATATTGTGAATGATTCTACCACCTGGCATGCAAGACTGGGCCACATAGGCCAAGATAGAATGACTCGTTTGGCTAGAGAAGGCCTTTTGGGCCCACTCGCAAGAGTCAATCTACAAACATGTGAGGCTTGTTTGGCCGGTAAAGCATGCAGGAAGCCTTTTGGAAAGGCTGTGAGAGCAACTCAACCACTTGAGCTAGTTCACTCTGACATATGTGGACCTATGAGTGTAAAGGCACGCCATGGTGCCTCTTATTTCCTTACACTGATAGACGATTATACGCGATATGGTTATGTGTATCTGATATCTCACCGCTATCAAGCTTTGGACTGTTTCAAACGCTTTGTAGCTGAGGTTGAGAATCATAAAGAGAAGAATTTAAAAACTCTTCGCACTGACCGGGGACGCGAATATTTGTCAGATCACTTCAAGAAGTTTTGTGAGGAAAAAGGGATACGTAAGCAACTTACTATTCCTAATACTCCACAACAAAATGGTGTTGCGGAAAGAAGGAATAGAACATTGTTAGACATGGTTAGGTCTATGATGGCGCAAGCAAACCTTTCAATATCTTTTTGGGGGGATGCCCTTTTGATGCAGCCTATATACTTAATCGTGTGCCTTCACAGTCAAGTCAAATCCACCCCTTATGAGCTTTGGAATAGCCAAAAGCCAAATTTGGATAACTTGCGCCCATGGGGCTCAGCAGGTTATGTTCACAGTACTTCTCATAAGTATGGGAAACTAGGGCCTAGAGCAAAGAAGAATATCTTTCTAAGGTATTCTAAAAACTCTAAAGGCTATGTAATGTATGGTGAACATCCAAATGGTGGAAAGACTGAAATAGAGTCTCGTGATGTCGATTTCATAGAGAACGATTTTCCTAGCATTGGAGACGCAAGTAAGAATCTTGACCTCTATGAGTTAGAGGAAGTTGAAGCCACTTTACCATCTCCAAGCGAAGGTGGGGAATTAGTTCCTCATCCTGTTGTTACTGAAGATAGTATAAGTGACCTTCAACCTGTCGCTGAAGATAGTATAAGTGACCTTCAACCTAGTGGGAGCATCCTAGACAGTGGGAGCACACCATCACAACCATCAGGTCAACAAGATTCTCAACTGCATAGAGGTGCACGAGGAAGAGTTCCACGTCGTCGTTTTGAGATTGACGGAGAAATTCTTATGTGCACTCCAAATGATGAAGACGAGCCTACTTCTGTAGAAGAAGCCTTATCTTCGTCTGCTAGTAATGAGTGGATGGCTGCAATGAAGGATGAATTGAGCTCAATGGAAAAGAATCGGGTCTGGGAGTTGGTTGACCTTTCGCCAGGGGACAAGACTGTTGGAAACAAGTGGGTTTTAAAAGTCAAGGGCAAGGCAGATGGGTCAATTGACAAGTATAAGGCACGTCTTGTGGCGAAAGGCTATACCCAACAGCGGGGTGTGGACTATGAAGACACATTCTCCCCAGTGGTGAGATTTGCTTCAATTCGCCTGATCCTAGCTATTGTCGCCCAGCAGGATTTAGAACTTTTTCATATGGATGTTAAGACTGTGTTTCTCAATGGAGAACTAGACGAAGAGATTTATATGGCTCAACCTGAGGGTTTTGAAGTCAAGGGACATGAGCGCAAAGTTTGCCGGCTCAAACGTTCTATATATGGTCTCAAACAATCGTCTAGGCAGTGGTACTTTAGGTTTCATCATGCCATTACCTCTATAGGTTTTGAAATGATTGAACAAGACCATTGCGTTTACGTAAAATGATCCAAGAAAAATATTCTGATTCTTTCTTTGTATGTGGATGACATTCTTTTAGCTGGAAATGACATGAGTTCCATTGTCGCCACTAAGCAGTGGTTGTCCTCAACTTTTGAGATGAAGGACATGGGAGAAGCTAATTATGTGCTCGGGGTTAAAATCATACGTGATCGTCCAAAGAGACTTCTCGGTTTGTCTCAAGAGACATATATCAAGAAGGTCATTGAACGATTTCGTATGCATAACTCAAAACCCATAGACACTCCAATGGACAAGGCGTGTACTTTAACAACAGACCAATGCCCAAAGAATGATGAGGAAAAGAATCGGATGTCCAAAGTGCCTTACGCGGCTGCAGTTGGGAGTCTGATGTACGCTATGTTGTGTACGCGTCCAGACATCTGCTTTGCCGTTGGAATGGTGAGTCGTTATCAGAGTAATCCTGGACCCGCTCATTGGAATGCGGTGAAGAGGATTCTTCGATACTTACGTGGAACCGCTGATCTCGTCCTGTGTTATCATGGTGGAGACTTGAGATTGAGAGGATACAACGATGCTGATTGGGGCGCTGATAGAGATGAGCGCATATCCACTTCAGGTGGAGCTATCTCTTGGTACAGCAAGAAAAAGTCTTGCATCGCCCTATCCACGATGGAGTCGGAGTATGTTGCTTGTTCAGCAGCAGTCCAGGAAACTGTTTGGTTGAGGTCATTCTTACAGGCTTTAGGGGTTACAGCTCATGCAGATGAGTCTGTCACTGTTCACTGTGACAATACAGCTGCCCTAGATTTTGTAAAGGACCCCAAATATCATGGGAAGGCCAAACACATAGGCCTTCGTTATCACTTCATTAGAACTTTAGTTGCGCAAGGAGAGGTGACCATAAAGCATATACCTACTGGCAGAATGGTGGCTGATCCTTTGACCAAGCCTATTGCTAGAGATGTTTTCCTTTCTCACATTAGGAGTATGGGACTACGTAGGTTTTGATATGTTTATGGCATCTTATGTACTTGACATTATTTATTACATTAAATTTTCATTCCTTGATTTGAGTTTATTTTGGAATGAATGGATAATCTTTGTGATTACATATACATCCTTATTGAGAGTGTCACCAGGCTCGAATTGACCCACTCACACGGGTAATTCACCTTGGCGCTAAGATAGCGAGCAAGATGAGACATAATTGTCTTAAGCGCCAAGTGGGCGAATAAGATGATACAGCTTATAAAGCAAACATGTCGCCTTAGTTGGAGCTAAGATGAGACCTATAAAGTTAGGTCGATCATAGAGTATCTCCACAACTCTATGTAGCCTGTTTACAGCCGAATGTGAGATTTCAGGCAGGCACTATGAGAGTGACTGGGCTGAAAAACTCAGGTTAGGCGCTTGTACAGCGACTAGACTTAGATTCGTATGGCGTATTTTATTATACATTTATGTGACACGCCCTTGCGGGTTACGCCATAGCATGCAAATCATACTGCATGTGCTAAATGCAGACCGACAGTGGGAGTGACGAATGAATCCCTGCTTCGTCACTGTGTGAGCCACTTGGATCGAAATTTTTGATCCTATATGGTACCCTTTTCACCTTAGACTATGTCATGAAGAGGATACTCAATGTCGCTACTTTAGCATGTACCCTTGGATCATGGATGATGCGGTCTCGCGGGGCATGTCTAGGAAAGCGGTTGGGTCTAATTGGAATGACATGAGGGCTTTGGGAAGAAAGTTCAATATTACATCATGTTGTGTGATTCATAGCCCGGGCGACTTTGTCGATTTTTGTTTCGATATGAGTCATGAATACATAACATATGAGAGGTTTAACACTGCTCATTATGAGGGATTTGAGAGTGTTTAATCTGGTGTAGTTGAACTATCTGGGGTACATACGAGATTTTTTGGAGTGATGTATTGTGTTAGTTTGGTGATAACTTAATACAATACTCCTCAACTGGACATCCTTTCTCGTAGGTCGCACGTTCCATTTCCTGTATGAGGAGATGAGTGGACGAGAGATAAAGAGGGACTGTACGATTTATTTGCCCTGTGTGTGGGCGAGTGGGAGCTGTTAATAAATTGGGTCAATGGACCCATTATCCGCCCACTAACAGATAATGTGTATTTGTTAGTTTGGATAAATACAGTTATTTAGAGAGTATTTATCTCTTAAGTGTTTGAGATAAATACAATCTTTATCTCCTAAGAGTTTGAGGTAAAGTTAGTCTCTAATTGTATCTCTATATAAAGGCTAGAGATATCCCAATAAGTCAGAAGTCATAGCAATAACCCTCTCTCTATTGCACTCTCTCTAGAGCAATCACCAAGCTCTAGGATTTGGTTCGTGGACGAAGAACTCGACTCTAGTAGCCGTTTTCATACCTGCAAAAAAGATCAAGCGTGTTGGAGGCTTGTAACAACAAGGATCCTACGTCGGAATTTTCGGAGACTTCGTACGGTATGTTTTCGAACCCATTACGTGTTACGTGGTAGCGCATTAAATCGTTTCAACACCGTCGAACAGGATAAGTGAGTCTTCTAGTTTATGAATTCGTAAGTCAAATGGACGCAAAGATTTGTCATGCGAAGAGTGAAAGCAACAACCACAACAAAATGGGTTTAGAGGGGGAAGGCGAAGAAGAGAAGTACCTTGGAGGATGTTATATGATTTGCTTGGATGCCTGCAGCTTGTAGAAAAAGCAGCACTGGGATTCATCAAGCACTTTATGACAGATTTGGTCATTCATCGTCCGTCATTGCACAGACCCTGGGTCAAAAAGTCGTATGTAACAGCATCCGGCGCAACTCCTTTCTCGATCATCTCATGCAAAAGTTTGAGCGCATCGTCCACCTTCCTTTCCTTGCAGAGCCTATACATGACCGTGGTAGCTACCACAAACAGCCGGCGACTGCCGCTTCCGACTGCTAGAATCATATACATCCTGAAACACCTAATTCAGCACCAGATATAACGACTAAAAGCAAAAACAAAGAAAAAAAGCTGTAGAATCCCAACATACACGTATACGTATGGTCGATCATTCAATGACCAAAATCCATTTCTTTATACACTGAAACACGGTAGAAAAGTGAGAGACAGAGACCCAATAATCTCGATATCTCAACCGTGATTTCAATGTATAAACAAATGAATCAAGCCACAAAACACAAAACCCTGTCAAACCAGCCGCCTTGGCTAAAACGGGGCAAAGAAAGCAGTACAAGAGATAAGATCTAGTAGGGTTTTTTTTTTTAGTACAAAGGAAGAAGGCTGGACCAAGACTCTAATCCAACCGGCAGGGAGTATTGCGTCTTGGGGACCTACAAGGCCGTCACATACATCTGAGCCCCCCGATTCCCTCACCTATGTCGGGGCCAAAGCTCACAAGGACCCGTGGAGCACATGCGGGCGAGGACGTAAGTTTGCCACCAATAAGTGCAGCGGGCAGGATTTGAACCCAGGTGAAAACTTAGATTGGAATCTTGGGGACCGCTGAACCAATCCTTGTTGGCTAGTAGGGTCTCAGATACCCTTTGAAGCAGTACGTATCCCGTGGGGGGTACATATATAAATGGCTAAAAGTGGGTTTTGACTTAGCCTCCACGAAACCCTCACTGAGCTTGTGGCGCAGACTTGAAGATTAGGAGGATCCAATGGCAGGATCTAGTGCACATCTCTTTTTGGGCCTAAGTTCTCGTTTGGCTTCGTGTAAAAAGATAATTGGATGTCCAAGAACGATAATTCAGACCATCTAGGACTACCAGATATATTAAAAATAAATTCGACCTCCTTTTTATTCTGGTCCCGAGCAATTGTTCAATATCGCTAAATGCAACCCGTGACATAAATTTTAAAATGAGTTGATCATTTTTGTGAAGTGACTCAATGTTATACCTCATCCACGTCGTCGTGGACCACTAGCAACGAACTCCTTTATTGTTCGAGCCTACTCTGCATCTCCTATCTAGACCTGGCAAACGGGTCGACCCGCGCGGGTACGGGTAATACCCGGGCGGATCCGGGTAAAACCAGGTCGGGTAATTTATACCCAGGTTTTCCCGGGTACGAATATCTGGGATCCGTACCCTATCCTGGCGGGTAGGGTATTACTCGCGGGTAAATCATTAATTTCTAATTAATTATTTTTTAAATTAAACATAATCTAATTACCTACTAATTAGACATATTTTAACCTCCAAAAGTCAAATAATTCATTGTTTATCTATCAAAATTCATTTCACAAAAATAACATCTTTCTGTTGAAGAAAAAACAATCTCAACATCCATCCATCTGGAAAAAAAAAACAATCTAGGGAAAAAAATCTGCAGATTGAGAACACACGACAATCATCGTCCATCAATATCCACTGACTGAAAGTCTACCCAACAACCGCAAGGCGACGGAGTGACGGTCAATGACAGTGGCGACATATCGGTGGTGACGGGGCCTCAGTGGTGACGGATTGGTGTTGCGGGACCACGGTGGTGACGATCGATGGCCACGGGGCCACGGGGTGATTGATTGGTGGCCACGGAGTACTGGTCAGCAACGGTGGTGACCGATCGGTGGTGACAGATCGGTGTTGTGGGGCCACGGTGGTGACCGATCGTTGGCGACGGGGCCACAGGTGTAACTGATTGGTGGCGACAGGGCCACGGGGAGACTAAGTGACCGACCGGTGGCGGCGAGATGCGGTAGATCTAATGGGTGACCGACGTGGCGCCGTGGGTGGAGTAGGGTGGTCGTGAGTTTGGCAGATCTGTAAGAGAGAGCGAGAGTTGAGAGAGGGGACCTGTGAAAGGGATCTGTGAGGGAGACTTTAGGGGAGGGGCGGCAGAAGCAAGTGAATGCGGGAGAAAATGAGAGAAGCCCTAGAAATATTATATATAGGCATATAACCGGGTAACCCGGGTACCCGATAACCGACCCGAATTTACCCGACTTTTACGGGTCAGTTCGGGTCCGGGTCCAATTTCAGCGGGTAGTGAAAATGGCTACCCGTACCCGGCATTTTGGACCGGTAACGGGTACAGTTAACATTTTGCCAGGTCTACTCCAATCCATCACTATCATTAATCCAAACTCATTTGATCAAGCCAGTTCAATATTGTAGAATGCAACCCTTGACATATATCTTCAAATGCGTTGACCCTATATATATTTGTGAATTGACTCACTGTTACACCTCATCCACATCGTGGACCACCAGCAACCAACTCCTTTATTATTCAAGCCTACTTTGTGTTTGTTTTCCTCTACTAAATCTTTTTATAATCTCGTAATTGTAGAAACTCTATAGTAATGAGTATGCAACCTACTTATCGACGGCATCAACTTGTCTTATTATCCGTTCTTTCATCGTGCTTTACCAAAATTAGTATATATATATATATATATATATATATGAATACCACTAAATTTAATTTAAGGGTAGAATCACCTCTAAGGCCGGTGTTTCAAGAGATTGAAATCACAATGAAGTTGTGATTCAAAAGTTGGAAAAGTACATTGGCTTTTATATGGTGTGACATTTTTACCTTTTGTATTGTCTACCCGCGTTAGTTAAATTAGTCATGCAATTGACACCCCAAGAAAAGTTATAAAAAAAATTTATATGGTTAGTGAGCTTATGCTATAACCTTTTAGTGACAACCCTTTGTGTAAACTATTAGCTAAATATTTTTTTTTGCAAAATTAAGGATGGTCGAGGCTTAAATATGCGGCACTTGATGTCATCTTTTTGGGTTAAACTTTCATCCGAAATTAAGGGTTCATTTGACAAAAAAAAAATTTTGATTTTCAGTTTTTAAAGAGTAGCTTAATTTTTTTTTTTTACAAAAACAAGTGGGTGTTTGATAACCTTTTTTTTTTTGAGTTTTTTTTTTTGGTGTTTAGTAACCCTTTTTATTTTGACTTTTTTTTTTGGGTGGTTTGCGGTGGTGGTGGGGCGTGGTGTGGCGGTGGTGGTGGCCGGCGGTGGCTGGTGGCAGCCGGCGGCCGGAGGTGGCTACTGACAGTCGCCGGTGGCTGCCGGAGGTGGCGCCGACAGTCGCCGGTGGCTGCCGGCGGTGGTCGCCGGCCGCCGGAGGTGGTTGTCGGTGGCCGGCGGTGGCTGCCGACAGTGGTGGCCGGCGGCCGGAGGTGGCTGTCGGCAGTGGGAGGGTGTTGGTGGTGGTCTCCAAAAAAAAAAAACCAAAAAGTGAAAAAAAAAAAAAAAAAAAAACCAGTTTCTGGAGTTTTTTTTTATTCTGCAATTTAAAAACTGATTTTTTAAATTGGAGAAGGAAAAAAAAATGATTACCAAGCACATTTTTTTTTTCCAGTTTCTAAAACTGGGAAAAAAAAGTTGCGTCAAACGTGGCCTAAGATTTGAATCATTCACATTCTTTCTTGTCAAAGTTAGAGTTTAAAAGTACAACATCTAAACATGGAAGTGTAAAAATTTTAAAAATAAATCCCCAAACTAGTTAGGTGTATTAACGCTATTTCTTAACAAAGTTAGTTTTTGTTACTCTACATGTTTTTTCTTTTAAAAAAAAAACTATAGGGATTAGTTTGGTAATTATCCTTCTAAAAGCCTCACGCGATCTCCTCATCACCGCTACCACCACCATCCGCAACGCCGCCGGCACGACAGATCGATCACAGCCGAGCAAGCGTTACACCTCAACTGATTCAATGCATAAAGGAAAACGAATCCGGCAATCAAACTGCTTGGATCATACACACACTGACGTTTTGAAAAGGTAGAATCTGGAACGTCTAACCATGTCATGAACAAAATCTGCAACTGAAACACCTAATCAACACCAGATATAATGACTGAAAGCAAACCTGTAGAAGCCCAACATCTATGTATACGTACGCTCAAATCATTCAATGACCAAAACCCATTTCTTTATACACTGAAACACGGTAGAGAGAGAGAGACAGAGACCCAGTAATCTCGATACTCAACCGTGATTTCAGTGTATAAACGAATGAATCAGGCCACAAATAACACAAAACCCTGTGAAACCAGCCGCCTGGGCTAAAAGAGGGCAAACAAAGGCGTACGAGAGGTGAGATCTAGGGTCTTAGATACCCTTAAAGGCGGAATAACAGTAGCAGTACAGAGTCACATGGGTGTATATATATATAGGGCTAAGAAAGTGGCTTTTGACTTGGCTGCCACAAAACCCTAGCTCTGTTTGTGGCAAAGACTCGGAGATTAGAAGGATCCGACGGCGGAGATCTATTGCACTTGGGGCTTAAGTTATAGTTTAAGTGTGATGCCAAGGAAATCAGGTTCGTACCTACGTAGAGGTGTCACGAAGGTTGCAGTCCAAGCCAGCTTTCAAGTATGCAAAGTGAGAGACAGCAAGGACGGAGTAAGGGCTGAGAGCAAGGCTTTCCAGACAGGCCATGAGGAGTGACAGTGCTGTGGAGATAAAGCTGAGACGAACAGGGCCGGCAGTCGTCAGTCCAAGTCAAGGTCCGAAGTTATGTCCAATTTTGTGTTTCTCTCTCTAGAATCCAAGAGCTCTTAAATTCTAGAGTGAGAAAATAATTTTGGTGAGAAATGAGCAAAAGTCCCATTTTGAGTCATAAGGTTCACTATTCATAGGAAACAGTAGACCTGACAATTTCCTACCCGTACCCGCAGGTCGATCCGTGCCCGCTCAAAAACCCTGGGTATGGGTACAAATATGAGAGACCTGTTGAAATCAGACCCGTACCCGGACCGGACCGTTATTTACGCCAACCGTCAGTCCGTCTTCCTGCTCACCCTATCAAGGCCACTGACGACCTTCGTCCTTCAGTGCGGCCGCAAAGGCCATCACGCCACCTCACTCTAACAACTAACAAAGCCACCGCCGATCACCACCTATCGTCGGCCATAGCCTCCTCACAGATCTGCGGCACCACACTCACCTCCTCACCGATATGTGCCGCCACCTCCTCACAGATCTGCACTGCTCCTCCACCGCCAATCTGAAGTTGCATCACCACCGCGACGCCGCTATTCACCGTCGATCGACACGAATTCTGCGAGGAATGGAGATTTAATTTTCATTATTTATGCATATGATTTTTTTATTTTAAGAGAAGTGCATATGAATTATGATATGATGTATCTGTTGAAATTTAGTTGTAGTTGTTGTATTTTAGATTGTTAGTACTTAGTAGGAAATAGGATTGTATATATGTTGAAAATTTAATTTGCTTTATTTTGGATTGTGGGAGGGGAATGGGATATGGTATTTAATATTTCAGTTGATATAATTTTTATTTTTTGGTGAAATGAGGAATACCGAACATGTTAGTTAGCTGAAAAAGCAAAATAAATAAAAGAGAAAAAAAATAGCCTTAGATAGTTGGTATTTTACTATTTTATAGTAATTAAATTCTGTTTATCAAAAAATTAAAAATTAAATTGTTTACCCACCCCAAGGTAGGGTACGAATCTTAAAAATGGCTACCCGGAAAAAATCGGGTAAAATTTACCCGACCCGATTTTACCCGTACCCGGTAAGTATACCCGTTTGCCAGGTCTAGGAAATAGTGTGCTTATGTCATAAAGTGTCACATGTCATTCCCTGGGAGTGACACGTCACCAGGGGTCCCAAAATGCCGGTTCTCCGTTGGATTGCAGGTTCCCAAATTTGTGATGTCTGCCCCACACAGCGTCGCTATACCTATCTGAGAAGACTAACCACACCACGGTAACATGATCAGAGTAAGCCCGTTGCCTTAGCCACCGATCCAAGGCCTTACTGAATCCCACAAGATGCGTCAAGAGACGCGTAGAGAACTTGACAGCAGTGAGGGTTGCCCCTGTAGCCAACTGTCAGGCGGACTAGGCGCGATGCCCTCCGAGGACCTACTCCCGTCCCGAAGTGACCTGGGGGTCATTGCCCTGGTGGTGTCGACGATCAATGGTAACATGAGTGGACATGCTCACAGCTCAGTGCTTAGAGTCCGTGGCGAGGGGTCCTCGTGCCGGAGCCCCACATGACAGTGACGGCGATAGCTTTAAGGTAGCGAGCCCATCCTGTGGCTGCTATAACTATAAGGTTGTGAGTTCATCCAGCTGCGAGGGGTCCTCGTGTTGGAGCCCTTCGTGATTGTGACAGTAAGGGCTTTAAGGTTGTGACCCCATCCCGTGGCGGCGATGACTATAAGGTTATGAGTTCATCCCGCTACGAGGGGTTCTCGTGCCGAAGCCCCCCGTGATTGTGACAACGATGGTTTTAAGGTTGTAAGCCCATCCCGTGGTGGCGATGACCATAAGGTTGTGAGTTCATCCTGCTGCGAAGGGTCCTCATGCTGGAGCCCCCCGTGATTGTGACGGCGATGGCTTTAAGGTTGTGAGCCCATCCCGTGGCGGCGATGACTATAAGGTTGTGAGTTCATCCTGCTGCAAGGGGTCCTCATGCCGGAGCCCCCATGATTGTGACGGCGATGGCTTTAAGGTTGAGTCCATCCCCTAGCGGCGATGACTATAAGGTTGTGAGTTTATCCCGCTGCTAGGGGTCCTCGTGCCGGAGCATTATGAACGGAGTCCCCCAGAAGCATGTAACATGATTGTGGCGCATGGACGCGGTGCCTACAGCACGAGACATTGATTATGGCGCATGGGCGCGATGCCAAATGCATGAGACAATACCTGGTGCCGGGGGCACATGTTATGAAAGTGGCGCGGCGACGAACGTCGCGGAGACAATACTTGGTGTCGTGGGCACATGTCACAGAATTAGCGCACGGGCACGACGACGAGCGTCGCGGAGACAACACTTGGTACATGGGCACGTATCATGGAAGTGGCGCACGGGCACGGCAACGAACATCGTAGAGACAATACCTGGTGCTGGGGCACGTATCATGGAAGTGGCCAAGAGCGCAGCGATGAGCATCGCGGAGACAACAGTTGGTGCCAAGGCATGTGTTATGAAAGTGGCGCATGGGCACGGCGACGAATGTCGCGGAGACAATACCTGGTGTATTGGGCACCTGTCATGGAAATGGCGCACTAGAGTGGTGACGAGCATCACGGAGACAACACTTGGTGTGGGGCACGTATCATGGAAGTGGCACATGGGCGCTGTGACGAACGTCGCAGAGACAATACCTAGTGCTGTGGGCACCTGTCATGGAAGTGGCGCACGGGCGCTGCGACGAGGGTCACGGAGACAACACTTGGTGTCAGGGCACGAGTTACGAAAGTGACACACGAGCGCGGCGACGAACATCGCAGAGACAATACCTGGGGCCGTGGGCACCTGTCATGGAAGTGGCGCATGGGCGCGGCAACGAGCGTTGCAGAGACAACACTTGGTGCCGGGGCATGTATCATGGAAGTGGCCCACGGGAGCGGCGATGAGGGTCACAGAGACGGCTCAATGGCACTCGTCGGGTGTCCTGAAGATGGGAAGTGAGTTGACTGTGCCTGTGATAACAAAATAATGCATGCAACATGTAGTAATGACAAAGTTGGGAGTGATGGTATGCGGTAGTCGGTGATGGGTCATTCGGCGGTAGCGTGCGACTTTGGGCGATGGGCATCGCGGGAGCAGTGTGCGGTCATGGACGATGGACAACGAACGTCACGAGGTTGATGCACAATGGAAGTCATGAGGTTGATGCACGATGGACGTCGTGAGGCGTCCGTAAACATCGCGGAGGAGCAAAGACTCGAGAAAACAAATGCACGCGAGAGGGGAGGCCATTGGCCAAAAATTGGGAGAAGGCCGAGGCCACCACCCCTAGGGAGGCTGAGGTCTACTCCTTGGGAAGGCCGAGGCCACTACCCCTGGGGAGGCCGAGGTCGACTCCTTGGGGAGGCCGAGGCCAACCCTAGGGGGTGGCCAAGGCCAATGGCCAACTCCCATGAAGGGAGGCCAATGGCCAACTCCCATGAAGGGAGGC
This sequence comes from Escallonia herrerae, assembly GCA_033070095.1. Taxonomy (NCBI): domain Eukaryota; kingdom Viridiplantae; phylum Streptophyta; class Magnoliopsida; order Escalloniales; family Escalloniaceae; genus Escallonia; species Escallonia herrerae. The sequence continues at coordinate 1,195,926 of JAVXUP010000006.1, forward strand.
CAATGGCCAACTCCCATGAAGGGAGGCCAAGGCCACTCCCCCTTTTGGTGAACTTTGGGCGCGCTGACGGTAGGTGTTTTGATGGGTAATGACAAATCCAAAAGTTGCATTATGACGAGCGTGTCAACGTGAATCATACCTATGTGACGAACAAGGTGCCAAAGTCATTTACAAAATGTACAAAATGAAAAAAAGTGTGGAAGGGGGTTTGCGCGAAGGGGTGAACCACTGAGGGGAAAATGGCCGAGGCCAACCCCTCATGGAGGCCGAGGCCTACCCCCTAGGCATGGGAAAGGCCGAGGCTGACCCCCTGGGTTTTGCCAAGGCCATTTGCCCCTTGACCCCGTTGCTCCAAATGCGCCATCGGTCGATATTTTTGATGAAAAGGTGTTCGGGTGGTCTCGGTGTGACGAACGTTGTGAGAACCCAACATTTTATATGCTTTGGTTACATATTTAAGCATGATTAGATAAATCACTTTATGTGAAATGGTGAAAACTCCAGCTGGGAATAATTGGTTGTTGACCGGACTGACTGTGAATTATTTTGTTTTTTTGTAAAGAATTGTGCCACCTCGTGCTTGTGATGTGTCAACGTTTTATCGCAACACGTTGTGGTTTGAGTCTCGTCGTGCTTTGAGCCTTGTTGTGCTTGTTAAGTGGCAAGATCGTGTCTTGCTACCTCGTCCTTTGAGCCTTGTCGCACGACCGTGTCTTGCCACCACATGCTTAAAGCCTCATCGTGCTTGACTTTTCCACCTCTTCACATCCACTTGACACCTCCTACTTGCTTCTAATTTCATTTAAAAGACCTAATTGACATGCTTGAATCTTCTTCCTCATTTTTGAGAGAAAAGTGCAAGAAAAGCAACCAAAAACCTCACAAAATCTAGAATTAAGGCTTGTTTTTTAAAAGAGAACCTTAAGCAGTTGATTTGAAAAGTTTATATGAGCTTCAAACAGTATTTTGAACTTATTTTGAGGAGTGTTTTGAAGGTGTTTCAAATCTGAAAATTTGGTTCTTTCATCTCTTATTTAAGGAAAGAGAGTTAAAGCTTTTTAATGCGCTTTTAAGACATGAATATGGATATATGCCATGTTAGCATAATTCTTTAGCATGAATTCTTTGTCAAATTTCTGAATACCTATTAGACACTTGTTCATAAGTGAATCTATTCATGTTTAACATATTAGAGGTTATGGAAGACGTGAAATAGGTTATGATACATATGAATTATGAAATTATATCAAACTAGACATGATTAGAATATGGTTTTGGACATGTTTGTTAAGTTCTATACTGGAAGCTAATTTGCTGAATATAAATGATTATATTACATGGTCAAGATGTTACAAAGATGATGTTACATGATGAAGGTGACTACATATTTGATAGTTAAGTTATACAGTGCAAGTAAATGAAGAATACAACAACCACATGTATGCAATGATATATTTTCTCGCACATGAGCATGTTACGTCCCTTCATTGTAAGGGATGGTTGATATATTGTTGGTTATTATTATGTTACCCCATTCAATGATTGGGGGTTGATTTGATTGTGTTTGAATAGCGGTGCACAATATGAGCCGAACAATTGTATCTCCAACTGCTACCCGAGGCAGTATCGGTGTTCGATTGTTTTCGGTTACTTTGCCTTTGGCCAAGGCAAAGGTTGTGATATTATATCCCGAGTGTGGTGACATAAGGGTGGTCTATTGATGGGACTGAATTCGGGAATGGTAAACTCTTGTGATGCTCAACTAAGTGTGAATATGTGATACGTGTTATGTGCACATTAAAAACTGCTTAATGTGATTGAATTGTAATAGCATGCCTTATCAATATTCTTGAGTTGAAAGTTATTAAATGTCTTTGATTATCTTACTGAGCCAGTGGGCTGAAGGGTTTTTACCCATAATATTTTAGATCAAGGAGCCGGTCCCTCGAAAGGAAAAGAAAAGGTGTGAGGCACGGTGAGAAGACAGGCAAAGGGACGCTTGTACATTTGTGAACTAAGTTGTACTTGAATAGAACAGTATGTCAACTCTGAGATCTGGCAGAGAGCTTACTAGGTGTGTTTTGTAAAAGTAAACTCTTTAATTTTGTACAATATGGTTTAATTACAAAGTGGTTGTAGAATGAGTTGTATTATCAAGATGTTGTGATTAGTTATTGTGTTGTAATGCTCCAGCCGAGTTAAGATAACCCTAAGTTGGGGCATTACAATTGTGGTATCAGAGCGTAGTTAAAGGCTGGGATAAGATCCTAAGGCCTTGTGTGGTTAGTGATTATTAAATATTTTATATTATATGGGGGTACTTACACGGAGTTATGTGTGTAGGCCTACAACAGAGCGAGAGCGCGGAGCGCGAAATCAAGGAAACAATAGAGAAATGGCGGACAAAGGGACTCAAAGAAGGAATAATTCTGAGTTCAATGTTGAAGATCAGGATGGGCATAACCCGCAGGTAAATGCAGAAAAGCACTCCAATGGAAATAATAATCATGTGATGAATAGTGGATTACTGGAGGCTTGTCAGATACTCCAGCAAGTTGTAGATGAAATGAAACAAATGGGTGGAAATCCCCCTTTAGATACAAATGTGCAAGACGTAGTGAATGAGGGTAATGTTAGAGGTGGTCATCAAGTTGAGCAACCCCAAGAGATGTTGAATACTGCTCAGGTGTTGGGAGATGGGGGGTCTTACCCTTGATAGGTTTGTTAAACTGATAAAGAACCCATTTTTTGGGAAGCCTGATCCAACAATAGCTGAGGAATGGTTGGCTAGAGCGGAGAAAATTCTTCATACCGCTAGGATTCTGAATTCTCGGAGATTGGTGTATACTACCTTTATGCTAGAGGCTAGTGCAGAAAGATGGTGAAAATTGTTATCTATAAAGTGGAAGTGGGAAGGAGTCCCGTCAACCTGGGAAAAATTTAAAAGAGAGTTCACTAATAAGTATGTTCCAGCGGTGACCCAAGGGAAGAGAGAAATAAATTTTATAAAGTTTGAACAGCGAAATATGTCAGTATCAGTTTATGAATCACAGTTTACTGACTTAGCTAGATTTTGTCCGCATCTGGTGGATACAGAAGAAAGAAAAGTAAGAAAGTTTGTTAAAGGTTTGAATAACGATCTTCGGGATAAGTTGATCCCTTTGCAGTGACAAACTTATATGGCAGTTGTTGATAGAGCACTGGCTATTGAGAACGATTTGGAAGAGCAAAAGAATGTTGATACAGAGCTATTTAGAGTACCATCATACGGTGGATAGGGAAACCTTAATAGTCAAGGGAATACTTGGCAGGAAAATTTTCAAAGGGCTTTACAAGGAAGAAATCATAATTACTTTGGAAACGGTCAGGGAAGAGGTCAAGGTAATCAAATGAGTGGTTATACTGGTAGTCAAGCTAGCTTTGTAGCTTCATCCCCAGGTGATAATAATAAAAGGAGAAATCAGACTGAGATACCAAACATGCAACCGCCAAAGCTGGCAAGAATTGGAGACCGATGTTCATATTGTAACTGGACTGGACATACAGAGAATGAATGTTGCAGAAAATGGGCTTGTGTATTATGTGTGCTCAGCCGGGACATATCGGGAGAAATTGCCCTTATTTTGGAAATCAAGTGGTGCGTCGAGATAACCAGGGTAGAAGGAATTCACAAGGGTATGCTGAGAAGCCAAGAGTTTAAGGATGAGTATATGCATTGGAATCTCAGGAGGTTCGAGATACTAGCGGAGTTATTGAAGGTACACTCACTATTTTCCAATGTGTTGCTAGAGTACTATTTGATCCTGGTTCTACCCATTCGTTCATTTCATCATATATGGCACCCATGTTAGCCCAAGAGTTCAAGGATGAATAGGGCCTGCAGTCGACAATCCAAGCTAGAGTCCGAGTCAGGGTTACAGCGTCAGGGGTCCGATGTCGGGAATCCAAATATGTTTCTCTCACTCGAATTCCAGAGAGAAATAAGTTTTTAGAAGAGAGAAAGTGTCCCTTAATGAGTTCCAAATTTCCCTATTTATAGGGAAAAGTGTGTCTGTGTCATCTGTTGACACGTGTCGTCCCGTGGGAGTGACACGTCACCAGGGGGTCCCTAAATACCGATTCTTCGTTGGACTGCTGGTCTCTGAATTCGTGTTGCCTTGCCTCACACAGCCTTTCTCTACCAGTCTGAGAAGACAAACCACACACTACGGCATGATCAGAGTAAGCCCGTCGTCCCAGCCACCGGTCCAAGCCCTTATTGAATCCCACAAGGTTCGTCAAGAGACACGAAGGTAACCTGACAGTGGTGAGGATTGCCCTGTAGCCAACTGCCAGGCGGACTAGGCACAATGCCCTCCAAAGACCTGTTCCCGTTCTCGGAGTGACCCGAGCGAGGGTCATCATCCTAGGGCGCTGACGATCATCGGTAACATGAGTGAAGATGGTCGCAGCTCAGTGCCTGGTGTCATGCAAGTCACCCCAGACAGTGGTAGCTTCGTGGTAACGAGCCCATCCTGCGGCGGCGATGGCTTTGTAGTAACGAGCCTATCCCATGCGAGGGGTCCTCGTACCGGAGCACTACGAACGGAACCCCCCGGAATGAAGACGGTGATAGCTTTTTGGTAACGAGCCTATCCCTTGGCGGCGATGGCTTTGTGGTAACGAGCCCATTCAGCTACAAGGGGTCCTCGTCCCAGAGCACTACGAGCGGAGCCCCCCGAAATAGAGACGGCGATAGCTTTATGATAACGAGCCTATCCCATGGCGGTGATAGCTTTGTGGTAATGAGCCCATCCCACTGCAGTGGGTCCTCGTGCCGGAGCACTACGAGCAGAGCCCTCCGAAATGAAGACGGCGATGGCTTTGTGGTAACGAGCCCATCCCGCTGCGGAGCGTCCTTGTGCCGGAGCACTACGAGCAGATCCCCCTGGAAGCATGTAATATGATCGTGGCGCATGGGCGCGGTAGCGTGTTGGAGATGGAATACGGGCGACAGTCATTGCGAAGACAGCGCGCGGGCATGGGCGACGAAGGTCGTGGAGATGACCCCCGGGCATTGGGAAATGGTGGCACGAGCGCTGGCGACGAGAATCGGGGAGCTGACGCTTGGGTGACGGGCGTTCATAAAGCCAACATGCAGGCTACGATGGGTGTCGCAGAGACGACGTGCGACCACGGGCGACTGGCACCGTGAAGCCGGTGCCCGGGCAATGGCGACGGGACCATGAAGCTAGCGCGCGGGCAACAGTGGGCGTCGTAGAGTGAGTGAGGTGATGGCGCGCGGGCGAGGGGCGGCGTTGAGTAGGCGCATGGGCGACGGTGGGCGTTGCAGAGATGGCACGAAGGCTGCAGGTGACGAGTGTCACGAAATCGGCGCGCGAGCGACGGCGGACGTTTCTCGACCACGGGTGACGGGTATCGCGAAGCCAGTGCGCGGGCGACGACGAGCGTTGCATGGACTGCGCGCGGCGGCGAGCGTTGGTCCTTGCGACTACGGCACGTTACCGCAGGCGACGATCGTCAAGCTAGGTGGCCGAACCCCCCGAGGTAGCCAACCTCCTAGGGTGGCCGATCCCCCCAAGGTGGCCGACCCCCTTAAGGGGTATGACACGCCAAGGTTGTTTCCTGAGCAGTTCATGTGACTTAAGCATGGCCGCTTTGACCGGCTTGTGAGCGTTGAAAAGTTGACCGTTGAATGTGCTGACGTGTCATGAGAATTGGAACCCCCAGTGGGCCTATAGGTGTAGCCAAGATAGGTTGGGAACAGATATTAATATGACCCTCCCGTGCTTAAAACCAGTTCCTCGACTGTACTCATTAAGTCTGGAAAAAAAATACCAATATCATTGTCTCGTGGTAGGTACTAGTTCTAATATATATTAACCACTAAAATTTAGTGATTCATGGCTCTCATTGGAATCTTACTCCCCCCCCCCTCTCTCTCTCTCTCTCTCTCTCTCTCTCGTATTAATGGCTCTCAACTGCATGAGTTTTTTGGAACAAACTTTGGCTCCTACCCGGGTTGTAGGAATCTTCCTTCAACCCCATGTATAGTGACAATTAATAGTTATTAAATGTTTCTAGTGGCTTTTCTCCTAACACTTTTAACGACAATTATTGGCAGCACCTTTTTAGCGTCACTAAATAAAAGTCACTAGAAATATTTAGAAACAATTTATTGTCGCTATATAGGGGTAGGGGGAAGATTTTGCCAACCGGGTAATAGTCAAATTTTTTCGAGTTTTTTGGGGCAGGAAATAACGGTGCTGCGTTTCAAAATTTTAACAAGATGCAAGGTCATGGATATAAGCCTGACTTCTGTATTTTAACAGTTTTGTTGAACGGCCTGCATATGAACCATTACATAGATCTTGAGTTCTCGCAGTGTCATGTAATGGGAAGCAAAGGTTCAAAGCCTGTAATATCCTCATTGTTGGATTCTGCAAACGTAAAAAGCTCGACTTGGCAAGGGTTTTCTTCAACCCAAAGGCTTGCTGCTGCTGAAACTTGTGCTATGATGATACATGCACTATGCCAAGCAGGCTTACTCAAGGGAAAGAGTGGCTTGTGAAAATGGAAGAACACGATTGCTTGCCATAAACAGGAACGAGTATTCCGAGACCCTCTAACTTGCGGAGAAGATGGTTGGTAGGGTCTTCTCACCAGAATGGCAGATGCATCCGACTTCTTCCATGTCTGTGGATGAACTCACCGCGGAAGGACAAGGTCCTTGCGTCCTTAATATGATTCAGAAGGTCATACCAGGGGATGATCACAAGATACTTGATGCTGAGAGAACGTCTTTACTTGTATGAATTTACATTGTCTGGTTCAAATCATAGTTGGCAACATCTCGAGTTCTTCCCCTCACTATGATGGTGCATTTGAGGATCGATCTGTACTCATCGTCGACTGCAAATCATGCTTGGCAACATCTTGAGCTCATATCATCATTATGATAGTTCAATTACACAATGAGGAGCTGTACTCATCGTTGGTTTGAAATCATAGTTGGCAACATCTCGAGTTCTTACTCTCATTGTATTAGTGCATCTACACAACGAGGAAGCGTACTGGGTTCTTCTGTCTCAACTTTGTGCTTTCTCACAAGAAGTTAGAACCTCAGGCCACTTGGTTATGGCTCCTCATAATGCAACCCAAGGTTTCCGTACTCCGATGCCTGGTGTATTGAAGGATATTTTGATCGATCCTTACCTTATTATATAATATATATACTCCGTAGTTGACTGGACACTTGATTGATCTTCACTTTATTACACAATAATAGTTTGCTAGACAATGATCTTCATTGATTTTCTTATTGTATAATAGTTGACTTTGCATCGATCTTGTTAATTGATCATATTCTTACGGTACAACAGTTGGCGAGACACTAAATTTAGTCAATTAACTAAGCACTCATTATGAAATTTATTCATTACACAAGTACTCTGTGATTCCATGAAATCATTCCAAAGAAGAATTCAATTCTTCGTGGGCCTATTGTTGATTGCCTTTGTGGACAGAGTTATAAATTCTTGCACTTCTGATACTGACACATGAGTACCTAGTCTATTCACAACTTCAAAATCTGCATTACTATTATTACGAAGCAACTTTTGGGAGTCGAGTTTTAGGCTCAAAAAGTGCATAAGTTTTGCATGTTCAGAGTTATAACTGGTGCTGCTACTAGCAATCTTGAAGAACGGTGAACATCTAAAAGTAAAATTGTACATGCGGTGAGCTGGTAGAGCTTTGATATTAGTCACTGCATTCCTACTAATTTTTGCACGGTTTCGATCATTTAGGACCCTTTAGATGAAGGGTGGTGATGCTATGCGGGGAACAGAGAGGCAAGAGATTATCATAGTGCACATCTGACGGTCTTAGATTGTCAGACCATGTTCTTAGAAAACGCAACATTTTCTACCTAACTACCATGAGATCAACTTCTTTCCTCGTTTCTTCATATCAGCCTCATGAAAACTTTATATTTCCTGGGGATGCTATACTTAAAGGCCCAGTGCCAGTTCCTACTTTTTTATGCCCGATAGCTCATAATGAAAGCATTGGAGTTCATCATTATTTAAGCTTTTGGGCCAAACTATTTGGGATCGGCAACATATACCACCAAGCTTCAACAACCTTCGCCTCTGCTCCACTCGACTCACTCAGCCCAATTGGGTACCTAAGAGCCACCCATGCCCAGCCCCACTGACAGTCCTATATGGAACGTTGGGATTGACAGAGAGTTCCAAAGGATTCAACTTCGAATCATTTCTTTGGCGGACACATGAGTAGGTAAAATAATACCACTAAAACTGCGACAAATGCAAAATGGTCAGGGGGTAAGCAGGTACGTCCTCCAATACAGTTTAATAACTATGATACAAAGTAGAAAATCACAAGAACATGAATCACAGAAAGATGTACTGTTGCCCCAAAATTTAACTCCACTATATGACTACATAATTTCAGAGCTCTACAAAATCTGATTACAAACATGTCGTGTATCTCGAACTATGGCTTTATACATCGGCTCACAAAAAATCCCCGTCTCAGCTAAAAATTTTCATGTGAAGTTTTCCCTCAACATTTCTAAAACATCTCCTTGCAGTCTAGTTTTTCTGGCAATCAACACAAAGGAAACGCATTGCTGAATCGAGCAATTTTGCCAACCAAGGCCCGGGCAGTGCTGAAGGAATGTCGCTAGGTTCAGACAATTATCCAAGTTGTTTTGTCCAATCAAAAGGTTCCCAATCTCGGGCAAAACTTGCAACAGCCTGCCTCTGTGTCTCAGTTGACTCATTCTGCCTTCGTCGATGCATGTCTTCTACGGGCAAACATAGCATGCCTCTTATAACATTAAGGCCAAAGTTGCTCTTGAATGTCTTCTCATCATCAATCACATGAACGAAGCCCTTCTTTAGACCAAACTCCACGTGAAAATATGGAAAATCTTTAGGAATCGAGCCTCGCAATCCTATCTCACTTGTATCAATTAGCTTCTTCGCATTGTGCTGGCTCCATTCATCTTCAGCTTCATCAATAGCCTGAAAGCATACACATTCAGTCCCCGAATAGTATTATATCGAAGCAAAACTGGGTCTTAACCAATCTTTAGTTTCTTGCAAGGATGTGACTTGGGTCCTAGTATTATCAGCCTTCTTTTGTCAGTATGAAAGCGAAATAAGAAAGTAACTTAACGCGTATGAGCACATAGTACTGGAGGCATGCATGATGAAGGAACAAAATGGTGGATCATGGAATTGGGCCCCGAGCAATATCAAGCACAATTGGCATGCATTCTTCAGTTACTATCGTCCTGTTTCCACTTCGTTTCTTATACTTTTCTTTTGTTAAGATCAAATATGAAAAAAGGCCCACAACAGAGGTCTTTTAACTTTTCATCTCATTCCCCAAGAAAACTTCATGAACACTGACAAGAAAAAATCATACTACAGAGGAGAAAAGATGTTGAGAAAAAAGACCTTCTTAAAGTAGAGGGGTGCCGCTTTGGCAATGTCCTGTGGTAAAGGAATGCACTCGACCAAACAATGCCGCCGTTGTTGTGCCAGCCCCATCACCGTTTCAAGGAACACTACATCCTTCTCTTGCTTCGCAAACATCATAATGAGGCATTTCTTGAAGTTGCGAAGTTCAACCCACACATTGTTGTCGATAGTTCTTGTGGCAGATTCATGCTGTTTAGGCAAAGAAAAGATACAAATAAGAATAGATCCCAAATAGGAAATAAAGATGGCAGTCGTATTGGTAGTGGTATCATGGGGATTGCTTGCATCAAGCTGATAATGTAAGCATCCAAAAATGATTCTACTTTCATCTCCAAAGCATTTAAAATTCAAATTTCTTGGAAAATGAATACAATACTTTGGAGTCCTTGTCTTGATATATGCAAGCTATACGGAACAAGACAAGTAGATGCACTAGTGTAACTCACCTGCATAGGTAATATGCAGCAATGACCCGGTACAATGGGTTGCCACAGTGGTAACATCAGATAGGTAGAGTTGGCTATTGCAACAATTAGGTGTCGTGGCCGCTTGGGATTCTCAAAGCAATACTGGCAGCGCTCTTGCTGAGTCAAGATTCGGTTTGCAAAACTAGCCTTCTGAATTGACTTGTGATCATTACCCTCTTTCTTCAGAATCTTTCTCCTTGGAGCCCCATCATAGTCATATTCATCATCTGCCCCACCAGATATACTGTACAGTTTGTTTTGTACTATCTGCTGAGCTAGGTAAGAGTCAGCATCCTCCTCTTTCTTCTTTTGCCGGACAATCATGTCATGCTTTACATATCTAGAGTAACATTGACATGAATTAGTTGTAAAAGCACAGAAAGCATGTTAATGTTATATGATCCAAAAAGGGGAAAAATTGTTATTGGAATGACCAGAAAAGAAATACGAGCAGGCCATTTCCTTCAATAGAACACATGAACAGGCAATCTTTTTTGAGAGTGTGAGATGCAAAAACAGCTTTAGTATTCTATTTGCAATTCATATGAACAGCATAATTTAAACATAATCAGATGCAAAAATACCTGCTTCTTCCATCATCTTGGGATTTTTTTGTTTCATCAACAGAATCGTGCTTTGCCTTCATTTTATCTGCCTCTTTCTGATAAGAAACAAAGAAGAAAGCTGAATATTAGTAAAGTAAGCAATACTGAAGTCCATTAGACTTTGGCCCTAGAAATTTGTGTTTTCCCATAATGAGAGGTACGAGAGAGTACATCAAAAAAATCTCATAGGAAGTGAGAAACACAGTTCTTCCCAAGGCAACTAAGGCGACCCTGGCGTAAAGGGACAAACCACTGAGGAATTCATTACAAGTCTTAAAAGGCCAACTTAAAGATGTGACTAGCAACCCAATGCACTCTTAAAACCAAACTTTTAGTAATAATGATCTTATGTTATCAGCTCACTTTGGGGATGTAACTTCAAACGAGGAATGGGAGAACCTTCAGAAAAAGAGTCTCTCATTTTTGCAGTCAATGTTCTTAAACTTAAAATTGTTGCATGGAATCAAACAGATATATATAGTAAAATTGCAGGATCAAATCACTAATAACAGTATACAACAGGAAATTCAGGAAAGTAGAACGCTATAACTACAGTCGTTTGCCATCGAAATTAAATAAAATTGATTACCATAGAGACCATTCGAAAGTATGTATTAATATTAAGGTCAAGCTAAACACGTAATTTGTGAAAAAGGCTGAAGACCAGTTAAAAGGGAAACTAGCAGCTTGAGCATGCAACTAAAATGGTCAAGCATTCATTTGCAAGTGATAACGGGCAAGCTGAGCTTTCAAGCTCTCTTTCCACAATCTTGACTATCTGATCTAAGATAAATGATTTTATATGGAACGAGGTAAAAAAAACATGTAAAGGGAGAAAGGAGTAAATGGCCAAAAATTAACAGCCATGACAAAAGTTAGCATTGTCATAGAAGTAAGTAATGATATTTCTAACTTCCTACAAACAAATGCTTTAGTGATATCAGGGACGAGTTCCAAAAATGTGACATAAAGTAGTTTCTCACCATAAGTTTTTCTGCTTCATCATGCTTTCCTTTCATACGAAGCTGCATAACCTTTGCAGCCAACTGATTTGCACTCAATGCCGTATTAACAGCTGCATAATCTTGGCTAGATTTCTTGGATTCTGATGAAGTGGATGGGGCTGATGAAACCCGTTCTGACTCTACTTTTCTGTCCCGTCTTGCATATGAACCACCAGAATCGTCACTTTCTGATGCATAACTTCACGCATGAAACTTCCATCATTGGCAAACTTGTTTAAGCTGGACATTGCAGAAGATATCAAGTCTGCATCCTTATTAGACATAGCTTGTCTTTTCCGCTTCCCCCAGGATAAAGAATCATGAAGCTTAGGCACTTTCATATCAGCATGACGAACTGATACGTCCTGCACAATTAACCATGCAACGTTTGGTAGTTAACAGAAAATGACATTTAAGGAACAACGCAATTTAGCTCCAGAAGGGAAATTACCAATTATTTTTAAGTTAGTAATCAATCAGTTCAAGGATTCATATTTCTCATCATTCTAATGAAAAATTCATATACAACACCAAATAATTGAAGCATCAATATATTTCACTATTTCAGCAAAAGATACAAACACCAAGGAAAAGGTACCTTCTCAGTAACCCTTTCACTTCGATTTTCCGAAGCCAGTTGTTCTCCCGTTAACTCCCTCCTCCTATTTCTGGTGGCATGTAGATGAGCATGGGATGGCGCAGCAGTACGAGATGCTACAGAAACTGCCAGTTGACCTAGAGAACCCCACCGTTCTTCAACCACCTGAAACATTCCAGCACGTTACACAAAATTAAGAAAAAAGAGCCCAAATTGGGGGGGGGGGGGGGAGGGTATGTAAACAAGCAATAAGCAAATTGAAATGAAAAAGAAGAAGGGGTCCAAGGCACCAAGAAGGGCCCTGGCTGAACAAAAATCTCTACATGGCCCTCTCTGCAAACATAGCCAGCAAAGAATAATTCTACACCGCCGCTCCAAGGCAGAACTCATCCACACAATCGGCAAAGCCCGCATCAATAGTTCTGCCTCTTTCTCACTCTTCAAAATTAAAAACCTATTTACACAAGCAATGGCCTTATTAGAAAGTTAGAACAACATACATCGTCAAGCTTCCGTCCTTCACGAGCAGCTTGCTCTTTAGCACGCTTCAAGGCCTTCAGTCTCCAGCTTGCACCTCCATCTCCTACAGCAGAAGAAGACATATGATGGTTTACATTGGGCTTTGTCCCATCTGCATCTTCTGGATAACCACTTCCATTATCCTTCAGATATGGATTCAGTTCTCTCGGATTCACTTTCTTTACCTGAGAAACAAAAGCAGGTGACTTAGACTCCAAACCACCACACAAGATTTTTGCTCCCTTCCTAAATTAGAGGAGTGGAAAGACATATATTTTAACAAACCAATTCGAACAAGACATAACTATAACAGCTCAGTAGCTATTGCAGTAACTATGCAGACGAAAGGAATTGAAAGATTTCATTAAATGCTTCATTTGGAACTTCCAGACAAAGCTAATCATGGTTCTTCTCTAATCGAGGAATATTCTATTCCTAAACCTGCAGAGTGAAAAGAGTGTCCAGTACAAAGATATGTTTTCCACATACTTTCATAAAAAAGTGGGAAAAAGGGGGGAAAAACCCAGCTAGTCGCCTGGAGGGATACCCACAAGCATCCCACTCAGTAAAGCTAAACAACTGAATCATGTAGGAGCTGTAGAAATACATTGACCAATCAAATTGCACTTCCCATACAGCTAGCAGGCAACAATTCTTGGATAATTTAGAAGGAAAGCGCCGCTAATGTCTATGTATCTACAATACGAAGATGGTGCTTCTCGATGACTTATGAATAGCAGTGACATCATGACAATTCAAGCAAAACCAGAAAAAAGGTCGAAAAAGAAGAAGATAAAGGTGGTACAGAAATTAAACTAAAGCTTAAGCACCAAATCTGCAATCAAGAATGTATGAAAGATGCACGAGTTATTTTACCATTATGATAAATAAAAAAAAAAACTAAGAAATTGCTAATAAACTATACGGTTACTAGAGAGAGAAAGTTAACTGAGCATAACAAAAAATTTGAGTTTGGTAACTAATTAAAGTGAAAACGAACCTCCTCAGCCTGTGGTTCCTCCGGCTCATGATCAGAAACTGCTACGGACTTCCTCTCCGTATCATCTTTAGGTCTTAGCATCCACTCTAATCCCATGTCTCTCCTTATAATATCGTCATCTAAAAGAAACTGCTATTTGGGATCGGCAACATATACCAAGCTTCAACAACCTTCGCCTCTGCTCCACTCGACTCACTCAGCCCAATTGGGTACCTAAGAGCCACCCATGCCCAGCCCCACTGACAGTCCTATATGGAACGTTGGGATTGACAGAGAGTTCCAAAGGATTCAACTTCGAATTATTTCTTTGGCGGACACATGAGTAGGTAAAATAATACCACTAAAACTGCGACAAATGCAAAATGGTCAGGGGGTAAGCAGGTACGTCCTCCAATACAGTTTAATAACTATGATACAAAGTAGAAAATCACAAGAACATGAATCACAGAAAGATGTACTGTTGCCCCAAAATTTAACTCCACTATATGACTACATAATTTCAGAGCTCTATAAAATCTGATTACAAACATGACGTGTATCTCGAACTATGGCTTTATACATCGGCTCACAAAAAATCCCCGTCTCAGCTAAAAATTTTCATGTGAAGTTTTCCCTCAACATTTCTAAAGCATCTCCTTGCAGTCTAGTTTTCTGGCAATCAACACAAAGGAAACGCATTGCTGAATCGAGCAATTTTGCCAACCAAGGCCCGGGCAGTGCTGAAGGAATGTCGCTAGGTTCAGACAATTATCCAAGTTGTTTCGTCCAATCAAAAGGTTCCCAATCTCGGGCAAAACTTGCAACAGCCTGCCTCTGTGTCTCAGTTGACTCATTCTGCCTTCGTCGATGCATGTCTTCTATGGGCAAACGTAGCATGCCTCTTATAACATTAAGGCCAAAGTTGCTCTTGAATGTCTTCTCATCATCAATCACATGAACGAAGCCCTTCTTTAGACCAAACTCCACGTGAAAATATGGAAAATCTTTAGGAATTGAGCCTCGCAATCCTTTCTCACTTGTATCAATTAGCTTCTTCGCATTGTGCTGGCTCCATTCATCTTCAGCTTCATCAATAGCCTGAAAGCATACACATTCAGTCCCCAAATAGTATTATATCGAAGCAAAACTGGGTCTTAACCAATCTTTAGTTTCTTGCAAGGATGTGACTTGGGTCCTAGTATTATCAGCCTTCTTTTGTCAGTATGAAAGCGAAAGAAGAAAGTGACTTAACGCGTATGAGCACATAGTACTGGAGGCATGCATGATGAAGGAACAAAAATGAGGATCATGGAATTGGGCCCCGAGCAATATCAAGCACAATTGGCAAGCATTCTTCAGTTACTATCGTCCTGTTTCCACTTCGTTTCTTATACTTTTCTTTTGTTAAGATCAAATATGAAAAAAGGCCCACAACAACAGAGGTTTTTTAACTTTTCATCTCATTCCCCAAGAAAGCTTCACGAACACTGACAAGAAAAAATCATACTACAGAGGAGAAAAGATGTTGAGAAAAAAGACCTTCTTAAAGTAGAGGGGTGCCGCTTTGGCAATGTCCTGTGGTAAAGGAATGCACTCGACCAAACAATGCCGCCGTTGTTGTGCCAGCCCCATCACCGTTTCAAGGAACACTGCATCCTTCTCTTGCTTCGCAAACATCATAATGAGGCATTTCTTGAAGTTGCGAAGTTCATCCCACACATTGTTGTCGATAGTTCTTGTGGCAGATTCATGCTGTTTAGGCAAAGAAAAGATACAAATAAGAATAGATCCCACATAGGAAATAAAGATGGCAGTCGTATTGGTAGTGGTATCATGGGGATTGCTTGCATCAAGCTGATAATGTAAGCATCCAAAAATGATTCTACTTTCATCTCCAAAGCATTTAAAATTCAAATTTCTTGGAAAATGAATACAATACTTTGGAGTCCTTGTCTTGATATATGCAAGCTATACAGAACAAGACAAGTAGATGCACGGAACAAGACAAGTAGATGCACTAGTGTAACTCACCTGCATAGGTAATATGCAGCAATGACCAGGTACAATGGGTTGCCACTGTGGTAACATCAGATAGGTAAAGTTGGCTATTGCAACAATTAGGTGTCGTGGCCGCTTGGGATTCTCAAAGCAATACTGGCAGCGCTCTTGCTGAGTCAAGATTCGGTTTGCAAAACTAGCCTTCTGAGTTGACTTGTGATCACTACCCTCTTTCTTCCGAATCTTTCTCCTTGGAGCCCCATCATAGTCATATTCATCATCTGCCCCACCAGATATACTGTACAGTTTGTTTTGCACTATCTGTTGAGCTAGGTAAGAGTCAGCATCCTCCTCTTTCTTCTTTTGCCGGACAATCATGTCATGCTTTACATATCTAGAGTAACATTGACATGAATTAGTTGTAAAAGCACAGAAAGCATGTTAATGTTATATGATCCAAAAAGGGGAAAAATTGTTATTGGAATGACCAGAAAAGAAATACGAGCAGGCCATTTCCTTCAATAGAACACATGAACAGTCAATCTTTTTTGAGAGTGTGAGATGCAAAAACAGCTTTAGTATTCTATTTGCAATTCATATGAACAGCATAATTTAAACATAATCAGATGCAAAAATACCTGCTTCTTCCATCATCTTGGGATTTTTTTGTTTCATCAACAGAATCGTGCTTTGCCTTCATTTCATCTGCCTCTTTCTGATAAGAAACAAAGAAGAAAGCTGCGTATTAGTAAAGTAAGCAATACTGAAGTCCATTAGACTTTGGCCCTAGAAATTTGTGTTTTCCCATAATGAGAGGTACGAGAGAGTACATCAAAAAAATCTCATAGGAAGTGAGAAACACAGTTCTTCCCAAGGCGACCCTGGCGTAAAGGGACAAACCACTGAGGAATTCATTACAAATCTTAAAAGGCCAACTTAAAGATGTGACTAGCAACCCAATGCACTCTTAAAACCAAACTTTTAGTAATAATGATCTTATGTTATCAGCTCACTTTGGGGATGTAACTTCAAACGAGGAATGGGAGAACCTTCAGAAAAAGAGTCTCTCATTTTTGCAGTCAATGTGCTTAAACTTAAAATTGTTGCATGGAATCATACAGATATATATAGTAAAATTGCAGGATCAAATCACTAATAACAGTATACAACAGGAAATTTAGGAAAGTAGAACACTATAAATACAGTTGTTTGCCATCGAAATTAAATAAAATTAATTACCATAGAGACCAGGCGAAAGTATGTATTAATATTAAGGTCAAGCTAAACACGTAATTTGTGAAAAAGGCTGGAGACCAGTTAAAAGGGAAACTAGCAGCTTGAGCATGCAACTAAAATGGTCAAGCATTCATTTGCAAGTGATAACGGGCAAGCCGAGCTTTCAAGCTCTCTTTCCACAATCTTGACTATCTGATCTAAGATAAATGATTTTATATGGAACGAGGTTAAAAAACATGTAAATGGAGAAAGGAGTAAATGGCCAAAAAATAAAAGCCATGACAAAAGTTAGCATTGTCATAAAAGTAATGATATTTCTAACTTCCTATGAACAAATGCTTAAGTGATATCAGGGACGAGTTCCAAAAATGTGGCATAAAGTAGTTTCTCACCATAAGTTTTTCTGCTTCATCATGCTTTCCTTTCATACGAAGCTGCATAACCTTTGCAGCCAACTGGTTTGCACTCAATGCCGTATTAACAGCTGCATAATCTTGGCTAGATTTCTTGGATTCTGATGAAGTGGATGGGGCTGATGAAACCCGTTCTGACTCTACTTTTCTGTCCCATCTTGCATGTGAACCACCAGAATCGTCACTTTTCTGATGCATAACTTCACGCATGAAACTTCCATCATTGGCAAACTTGTTTAAGCTGGACATTGCAGAAGATATCAAGTCTGCATCCTTAGTAGACATAGCTTGTCTTTTCCGCTTCCCCCAGGATAAAGAATCATGAAGCTTAGGCACTTTCATATTAGCATGACGAACTGATACGTCCTGCACAATTAACCATGCAACGTTTGGTAGTTAACAGAAAATGACATTTAAGGAACAACGCAATTTAGCTCCAGAAGGGAAATTACCAATTATTTTTAAGTTAGTAATCAATCAGTTCAAGGATTCATATTTCTCATCATTCTAATGAAAAATTCATATACAACACCAAATAATTGAAGCATCAATATATTTCACTATTTCAGCAAAAGATACAAACACCAAGGAAAAGGTACCTTCTCAGTAACCCTTTCACTTCGATTTTCCGAAGCCAGTTGTTCTCCCGTTAACTCCCTCCTCCTATTTCTGGTGGCATGTAGATGAGCATGGGATGGCGCAGCAGTATGAGATGCTACAGAAACTGCCAGTTGACCTAGAGAACCCCACCGTTCTTCAACCACCTGAAACATTCCAGCACGTTACACAAAATTAAGAAAAGAGAGCCCAAATTGGGGGGGGGGGGAGGGTATGTAAACAAGCAATAAGCAAATTGAAATGAAAAAGAAGAAGGGGTCCAAGGCACCAAGAAGGGCCCTGGCTGAACAAAAATCTCTACATGGCCCTCTCTGCAAACATAGCCAGCAAAGAATAATTCTACACCGCCGCTCCAAGGCAGAACTCATCCACACAATCGGCAAAGCCCGCATCAATAGTTCTGCCTCTTTCTCGCTCTTCAAAATTAAAAACCTATTTACACAAGCAATGGCCTTATTAGAAAGTTAGAACAACATACATCGTCAAGCTTCCGTCCTTCACGAGCAGCTTGCTCTTTAGCACGCTTCAAGGCCTTCAGTCTCCAGCTTGCACCTCCATCTCCTACAGCAGAAGAAGACATATGATGGTTTACATTGGGCTTTGTCCCATCTGCATCTTCTGGATAACCACTTCCATTATCCTTCAGATATGGATTCAGTTCTCTCGGATTCACTTTCTTTACCTGAGAAACAAAAGCAGGTGACTTAAACTCCAAACCACCACACAAGATTCTTGCTCCCTTCCTAAATTAGAGGAATGGAAAGACATATATTTTAACAAACCAATTCGAACAAGACATAACTATAACAGCTCAGTAGCTATTGCAGTAACTATGCAGACGAAAGGAATTGAAAGATTTCATTAAATGCTTCATTTGGAACTTCCAGACAAAGCTAATCATGGTTCTTCTCTAATCGAGGAATATTCTATTCCTAAACCTGCAGAGTGAAAAGAGTGTCCAGTACAAAGATATGTTTTCCACATACTTTCATAAAAAAGTGGGAAAAAAGGGGGAAAAACCCAACTAGTCGCCTGGAGGGATACCCCCAAGCATCCCACTCAGTAAAGCTAAACAACTGAATCATGTGGGAGCTGTAGAAATACATTGACCAATCAAATTGCACTTGCACTGATGCAATTTCTACGCGACATATATTCCCATACAGCTAGCAGGCAACAATTCTTGGATAATTTAGAAGGAAAGGCCGCTAATGTCATTGTATTTACAATACAAAGATGGTGCTTCTCGATGACTTATGAATAGCAGTGACATATCATGACAATTCAAGCAAAACCAGAAAAAAGGTCGAAAAAGAAGAAGATAAAGGTGGTACAGAAATTAAACTAAAGCATAAGCACCAAATCTGCAATCAAGAATGTATGAAAGATGCACGAGTTATTTTACCATAATGATAAAAAAAAATAAAAAAAAAAAACTAAGAAATTGCTAATAAACTATACGGTTACTAGAGAGAGAAAGTTAACTGAGCATAACAAAAAATTTGAGTTTGGTAACTAATTAAAGTGAAAACGAACCTCCTCAGCCTGTGGTTCCTCCGGCTCATCATCAGAAACTGCTACAGACTTCCTCTCCGCATCATCTTTAGGTCTTAGCATCCACTCTAATCCCATGTCTCTCCTTATAATATCATCATCTAAAAGAAATGGCAAACAGATATCAACACATTAATGCACACTATACAATCCCAGAGAACATAGACAAACAATGGAGACGTACCATGCAAGTTCTTTTCAATATTATCCTTCTCGCCCCCTTTTTCCTTATTCTTCTTAGCTTGAGCTCTATTGCCTCCTCTTGTATGCCTATCTTCTTTACGGACGTAGTTTTCATCCTTTTCCGTTTCGGAATTAGATGAACTGTCTCCAGATGCATAATCATTTCTCCTTCTTGTTTTCTTTTTCTTGCGTTTCTTTTCATCCCGATAAGAATCTTTTCCACTACTGTTGTCGCTGTAGGGTGTCAAATCCTCCTCTGAAGAATACCACGTCTTCTTCTTTCGAGAACCCTTCCTTGTTCTCTCTAGGTCTTCCTCATCCGAACTACTGTGAATGGTTCTCTTCTTTTTCTTTCTATCCTTTTCCTTCCTCCTACCTGAATTCTTTCTCTCGCTTACAGAACCACCCAAGCCATCATCTATAGCCTAAACCCAAAAACCAAACTGATATCAGACTTCCCCTAAATTGGTTTGTCAGAGAGATACATAAATCCTACTAGATGATATAATTAATCAGAAACTTAATCAATTAATCACCGGAAATAACTTAAAAAGCGAAAAAGGAAGAGTTAGGGCATTACTGTTCCAATCTGGTCTCGCGGTATGAACTTCAATCCCGAAAGCATTTTTCCTTTTACTTTATCCCAATAATAACCAACGTCCTACTCGATACTGTGATTAACCTGGCATGGAGGATCAATACCAAATGGAAAAGAAAATCAGAGTGTGTTTGGATGTGGGATTTTGAAATACTGGGTAATTCTAAATGCCCTCATTTCAAAATTCCGTGATTTATAAATCCCATCATTTTAAAAATCTTGTTTGGACATTTTTACTACCCTGTGAATTCTAGTGAGTATTTGCAAATTCTTAATGTAGATAAGTACCAATAAATTCAAGACTACCCTAAAATTACATATGTCAACTAGCTTATTCCATATATCCGAAACTATACAAACCAATAATTAGATAATTGAAAGTTTTATTATGATTCAATCATAGCAAAAGTCACAGTAACATAAGAAGGAAACAAAATGTCATAATCCAAACCAAAACAAATACAAACAAAAGAAGTTTTTGCATCTAACTAAATTCTACGCATGTGGAATAAACATTTGCAACCAATTCTGTTTCTTTTCAATGGATAGTGCCTTTAACACGCGAAACTGCTTTTCATTCTCCATAAACCAGGCAATAGTCTAGTACCATGGATCTTATTGCCGTTTACTAAAATGTCAACTAAGATATGTTTTGTCCAAAGTCCCAACTAAGTACCACCAAAAAGGATACGAAAACATAAAATGTCAATCTGCTTCACAGGAATTCCACTTGATTTCCATTACCCAAATGCACATCCAGAACCAAGGAATTCGGCCGTGATTTCCATCACCCGAATGCACATCCAGAACCAAAGAATCTTAGTATCTGTAGTGGTGTGCAGGTACTTCTAGCTTAGCCTATAGGCTATACAGGGGTAAAGGTTGTGTCTTTGGCTCCTAGCAGTAGTGTAGTACCATTATGTTTATGAATGAAAAGGAATGGTGTCATTAGGTAATGTTTTCCTATACAAGGTGGAGGGTACAATTTGTTGAATAAAGCCGTTATTGATGATCACGAGGGCCTCTGTAACAGTAGTGGAGGGCCTCTGCCGCATAAACAGCCCCACGGCCTTCCTCTACCACAGGCAGTCTCT
Organism: Escallonia herrerae; assembly: GCA_033070095.1. Lineage (NCBI taxonomy): Eukaryota > Viridiplantae > Streptophyta > Magnoliopsida > Escalloniales > Escalloniaceae > Escallonia > Escallonia herrerae. Next base: position 1,217,307 of record JAVXUP010000006.1, read on the forward strand.
CACCACCACCCATAGCCACCACTTCAATTACCCACCAACAAGGAAGCAGCCCCACGACTGTCATCTACCACCGACCCGTCGAGCAGCCTCTCACCACCATCATCTCCATCCCAACCACCACCAATCACTATTGTCAATTACCTACCAACAGCCGTTAAAACCCCACCACCGTCTTCTACCACCGCCACCGCCAAGCAGCAACTGATTTTTCAACCGGGCAATCTCAGAACATCATCTTCCACCAATTGGCCGATTGCGCAGAACCCATACCATATGCGCTGGTGCCCTCCGACCGAGTCACACACAGCCCCTTCCCGCCGCCCTTTGACCTCCTCTGCTGCCCCCCTCGACCTCCCCATCCCTTCTCCCCTCCACCTCTGACCCCTTCATTGTTAATGCCCAGATTGAATTGGAGAACGATGATGGAAGGAGAAAAAAAAAAGCAAACTAAATTGGATATATGAAGAACGAGATTGGGTACCTGTGTAGCAGATGGCGGAGACGTCTGACAAAGGAGAGAGGAGCCGGGAAGGTAAAAGAAACGAAGAAGGTTATTAAAAGGGTTGGGGGGCAGGAATCCTAGTGAATTTATAAATCATCGCCGTGGCACACCGTGTCACGTGCGAGTGCGAAAATAAAATTAATAATATAAATATTAAATATATATATATATATATATATATATATATATATATATTTATTATTATATTTAATAAAATAAATTTTAAATAATAAAAAAAAGTTAGTCATATGTCCAAAAATAAGTTCAAAAAATATTATTATCATACTAAACTTAGCCTTTAAATTTTTTTGACTATATTTTCTGAAGAATTTTAACATGTAAAAATTAAACATATTTTTGTAAGTAGTTACTTATCAATTAAGATTTTTATTTTGTGTAAAAATTTCTTAGGTGTTGTACCAAATCAACCAAAATTTGACTTAATAAGTAGTATAGATAAAGGGACTTGACAAATAAGTAAATCAAACTAATTCGGATTAGTTAATCATTTGAATGTAAATTTAAAATCTAAATTCTCAGTTGAAATCCTTACAAAAATTTCGTAAACTTCCTTTTGAACCATCTAAACAAGAGATTGGTCCAAATAACTTGCAATACCCTATCAAAGTCAAATCTTTAGTTCAAATCTCGCAAAAAAAATACATATATACCTTAATATTATTTCATATAAATATGCGTATGCTTAGAAACAACTCTAAGGAAGTCTTTATTTTTATGTAACTTAATTTAATAACAATAATAAAAATGAAACACAATAAATGTGACACGTTAAGTAAAGTACAATCAATAAAATGCCATATCTTAATGTCGAGTTTTTCAAACCTCTTGTCGTTCACAAATTTATTTATAGAAAGAAACGAACATATAAGCAAATGCAATTGGTTGTTACGTAAGTCCACGGGATTTTAATTTGATTTGAACGTCAAAAGGACAACAGAGATCTTTTAACTCTACATTTGACTTGATTTGATGTGTCTTTTTAACGATATAGTTGAGAAATTGTTGTTTACAAAAAGAACTTTTTTGACAAACAAATGTTATCGAGTAAATTCAATAAATTGACTATTTTTAATAAATAATAAATTTATAATCTTGCGATATTTGATTATGACAGCGCGAGCATGATAATAATAATTTATGGATTGGGACACATGTGTGCTGCTGGTCCATAAACGACATACGAGGATAAGGAATTTGATGCAATAGAATCATAGGCTTCTTTTTGTACCGATTAATTTGTGTCCTTTGTTGCATAGACTTCGAGAGTTTCTGAAGCATGCAATACAATAAGCAGGCCAGTTGCGAAAAATAGAAGCAAAAGTGTCTTTTTGTAACTCGCCAATGCCACGAAGAGGCTGGATCCCGTTAACCCTTTTAGCCTTCTTATATTTTGGAGAAACCTCAAGTGAACACCAATCATTAACTATTGAGGGCAAAAATGGAACACAAAGTACTCACTGTCAAACTTCCGGGGAGCTTAACTAGTTGTCCAAATTCAGTACTACAAAAAAGGGACTATAATTTTGGGACAAACAGAGACTTTGTATAATTGACCTTGTAACTCCATTTTAAAGGCAAAACATAACCAACTATATATGCACTCTGTCTTCTCCTGAACTGATCTCCAGACTTCAGCGGTCTGGTGCGGTCTGGCGCCGCCGCTGCCGCCTGCAACTCTGGCATCTTCATCTTCGTCTCTGAACGCCACCACCTATCGTCATTGTGGGTATGGCCGTGGACGCCATGGACGATGGTAACCATGGCTGCTCATATTTATTTTCATTCTTCGTCGTCGCTGTCGAACCCATGGCCACCAGCTATGCATTAGTACTTTTCCCCCGCTATCTGTTCTTGCTGCCCATCGGTGAATTGCTTTTCCGGTAACTTGTATCGTTGCCGGTGAGATTACGGCAAAATATCCATGGATCAGCGATGTCCAGGCAATGCTTGAACTGGAAAAGGAAACAGAAATAAAAAGAAAGAGGAATTACAACTTTACCCTCATGTTTATATCAGCTAATTTATCAAGTACGGGGAAGTTTTATCCTGAGAAAGGTCGGGAGGATTCTAAACACATACAAGTCATGAGGAGGTTAAAATTTCCCATATTAATGTGTGAGCGTACGCCCGTGCCTGTGTCAATCAAAGTAACCATAAAAAAAAAAATCAAATTCAGGTACAGTAAGAATGCGTTGGTATGAGGTACTTCTACAGGGGATTTAGCTGATCCTTACTTTTGTCACGACTCACGACAATATTGAAAACAAGAAGAGATCTACAGCGTCAACAATGGATTTAAAAGATTACGTGACATATTGAAACTTGAAAGATCCCACAATTGTCAAGTAAGTCGCAGAAAAACGGGAGGCCACACGGCGAGCAAGTCATAAACCATAATTTGCAAACACATAATCCAAATACCAATATCATTATATCACTCATATCAGTTGTGCGAACAAATAAAATTTTTGAACCATGGGATTAAAATTGACGGATTTTAAACTGCTTGTCACTTATATATGCTTCATCCAAACACACTAGGAGTATACACAGCAGGTCCCCTCATACAAACCCAAGCAAACAACCATTGCCAGGAGCCAGTAAAAATAACAGCATAGACCCAAGACAAAAAATAGAACAGATCTGGAAAAGCCACAGTCGAAAGGGCAAAATCCTCTTCTGCCAGAAGGAAAGAAGGCTCGAGAATATCGCGTGCAAGAGACGCAACAAAGCTCAACTCATAGAAGGCGATTTTTTTCTCTAATTCCAAATAGACCACATAAGCACAAAGGAGCCTTCCTCCCTCTCCCTATGTAGTCTCATCAGCACCATCACCCACTAAATCGTGCCAACAAATCTCCAACTGACCTATCATAATGGACTGACCTTTCCACATACTATGAGCAAGCTCACCATTGACAAGCAAATGGTCCACCGACTCCCAGCCTTCTTGCACGTAAAACACCAGCTAACCAAGACCTGGTACCTCTGATTATTTCATTCTCCATAAAGCATTTCTAGTAGCTGTCCAGAAAAAGAATATAACTATGGAGTTGATTATCGAAAAAAGACATCCAGGACGATATGAGAAAGCAAATCACCGATCTTAATCAAAATTGCAATAGGATAAATGAGAACACCTTCTTTAAAGTAGATACCGCATAAAAATCAAAAAAGGGGTGGCTCCTATGTGATTTCTCACAAACAAGTCCTTCTTCCCAGGTTTGGAAATTCCAAGCCTTACAGCAAAATACTATAGCACAAGCCTCTTTGTCCATGGCCAACTTGAACAACTCCCAAAACAATGACGTGAATGGTCCTCCCCATCACCGCAACATCATCCTCCTCCCATCACAGGCAAAGTAACATTTCTCATGCCCAGCCCATTAGGCATACTTCTCAACCCAACATCATACTAACCTCTTCAAGCTTCAGAATCCACCCCAAGTTGGCCCGTGACAAACCTTCCCTCCACCACCCTCCTTCATAAAGTACCCATCAATGACGCTCCTTCATAAGGCACCCTCCTCCCTATGGTACTCCTACAACCACCCAAATCATCTATCCACAAACATGCAACAAATGTCTAGATAAGTGAAACAAGATAGAAGCAGTGGGGGAGAGTAGAGTAAGTAATGCAGAAAGAGTAGCATTCAAGGTTTTTCATGACCTACTTTTAACTTTTTATAGAGTCCCACTTTAGTAAATATCGCGAGGAATACAAACCTTTAATCCAATACAATGAAGGGGCCGAAGCCATCACAATTTGTTATTCCTTGGTATGAGTCGCGACCATTGATCACTGACTGGCACGATAATAGCTCTTGAGTGAAACAAAAACATAACACATTCTCATAAATTCACATAGGTATTACCTGCAACAAGGACGATCATCTGTAACTAAAACTAAGTTGCATGCGGAAATTCTTCCTTGATGAAATGGAGGGGAAGTGCATATATCTCCATAGCACCTGTCGTATGGTGAATGCTAATAGCAGCTGCAGAAGATGCACATCCAGAGCTTAGCAAGGACAAGGCAAGTACAAAAAGGAAAAAAAAAAACAAACTTAGGGTTGTACATGTGGGAATAATGAAGGGGAAGGTTTTGAGTTCTTAGTTTTGACAGCTAGTTCCTATCAAACTGTTGTGCACACCAAATTAGCTCTGCTAACTACCTAAAAGGTCATATTTTCAAATACAGCAACTAGAAGATCTTACAGAATTGGCTGCAGCGTTTTACACTTGAATCCAACACCATCAAAACCAAAAGGTCATGGCATATTCCACCTTGAAATTAGCAGCTTAGTTATTCGAAAAATCTGCAAGCAGATCCAAAGTTCCACTGTTATTGTTGTGCAAGTCGAGTGAACAAAGAAGCGCACGAATAACAGTGTTGACAATCAAGAAATTACTTAGGGCAGTCAGCGAGGAAACACACTTATACGCGGTAAAACCAAGCTTGAATGAACTGCCATAACAAAGGGAAAGTTAATCTAACATCAGCCTTAGAACTTCAAAACTCTCATTGAAAGTTTGCAAACTTCTCTTCATCTGATCGCTTGTTACACTAAAACAGATGTCCCAATCTTAGTACTTGTTCGTATGCATGTCACAAAGAAAGATGGAGAACAAAAAGGCCTCATATCCTAATCATAATCGCCTACAGGCCCTCTATAAAGATTTACTAGGATTCTGATGTTGTCAATCTGAAATCAAGGATTGGATAAAATATTAAAAGCTGGACAGTACCATGCCAGTATAATGCTCTGATGCAGAACACCTAGTATAAATCGTATCATGCGACCATGGAATTACACAGCATTCAATTTTCTTGCATAATATGAACAAAAGGAAAAATAGAAAAGCAAATACGGAAACTGCCTTCAAGATTGCTACAGGTATGTCAAAAAAACCACCAATTACCAAAAAGTAGCAAATACCTATGTTTTAATAATAGGAACTCTTCATAGTCGAGCAATTGGAAACAATGCTATGCCATAGTGTGACAAGATAAAGGTCTCAAAGCTTTTTTTTTTTTTCTTTGTTTGGTAAATTGTAAAGAACATAAGCATCACTCTTCCTTTACGATTTCCAAATTACAGGTGTTAAGCCGATACTATTACTGAAGTTATTCATTAAGCATTAGTCTTTATGCTTTAATCTTCACTCTCTACTGTTTTGAACAAGTGATCGTTTATCTATTAAAAAAAAATTACAAAAGCTATAGAAAACAATACGATTACAACACAAGTTGCAAAACCATAAAGCGGAATGAACGTGTAAGAAATTTCATAGCATTCTGTTTTCACCTAGAACTCACAGTTAAAATTTCCACACAAAATATGCCATACCTTTTACGACGCTGGAGATATTTTGACAAGGAAGCAGGTTTTCAGTTGAAGAACTTAATGGCTATGACAACAAACGCATCCATGGGGAAACTTCAACAACATTAGCTAACTAAATTGTCTTCTCCCCATGATTTGTCTCCTTTTCAGAGTTTCCATATAACACAAACTTCAAAATGCTAGCAGCTGCAGGGAAATTTTTCATCCAGCCTTTTAGAACTGATTGGTTTAAAATCTCAGAAGAAATTGCGTTTGGTTCACACCCCTCTTTAACCATCTCCTTCAATAATGAGACAATGTCCCAAAACTTACCCCTCTTGAACATTGCCTCCATTAGTGTGTTGTAGATACCAATATTTGGTGTAATCCCGTGCTTACACATTTGGTCCCGCAGCTGGAGAGCAACAGATATTTTGCCTTTCTTGCAAAGGCCAAAAATAAAGGACCCATAAGTAACAGCATCTGGCTTTAGCCTTTGGCTGTACATCTCCCTCAGTAAGTGATCCACCAGGAGATCATTGTCTTCTCTTACTGACGCACGTATCAGAATATTATACGTAATTACATCAGGTACAAATCCAGAACTCTTCATATATCGAAATATTTGTTGTGCAGTACAAAGTAACCGGCTCTTACAAAGGTTGCTCATGAGCGTATTAAAAGTCACTAAAGAGGGACCAGGGCCATTACACACCATGGATTCCAAAAGCTTTAAGCACTCAGGGATCCTCCCTATTCTACAAAAATATTGAATCAGACAAGTTGAACTAACAGCATTGAGCTTAATGCCTTCGTATTCCATCCGATACAATATCCTTCGAATCATTGGAGAATTACCCTGTTTGCATGCCGCAGACAGAATTGTATTGAATGAGATTATGTCAGGCCCATGTCCAGCCCATTCAGTTCTATCAAAGAACTCCAGAGCTTGTTCTATATCGTTTTCCTCACAAAGACCTTTGAGAATGGTATTATATGTTATATTATTTGGTCTAAAACCTAACCCCATCATCATCTTAATTAGAGATAATGCTTCCTTCACTTTATGCTCGCGACACAAAGCATGTAAGTAGATGTTGTAAACTGCAGCATCCACAACCAAGTCCTTTGAAATAATATCAACCAATAGTTTTTTAGCAGTCCCTATTTTCCCCTGTTTCAACAGCCCTCCAGCTAAAGCAGCATGAGTGAATGGATCAGGACTTAACCCCTTCCAATCAATGAATTGAACGAGTTCACCAATTTCAACAACCATATTTTGGTGGCAAAGTTCGCGCAGGACTATATTGAACAAAAGTAAGTCAGGATTGCACCCTTCCCTTTCCATCTTTTCCAAGAGGCCTAATGCCTCTCCAATCTTCCCATCATCGCAAAGAAACTTAATAACACTAGTGTATGCTCTTCCATTAGGGCTAAAACCGTCAACTTTCATTGTTTTCAAACAGTGAAAAGCTTCTTCCCATAACCTTTCCCTACTAAATCCGTAAACTAAAGCTGTATATGAACACACATTGTGAACAAGACCCTTTTTCTTCAGAAACCCAACAAGGGCCAATGCAGTATAACTCTGATCAGACTTACACAAAGCCCACAATATCGGATTGAAACTGTACGCACCTTGAAGATAGCCCTTCCCCAAAAGAACACAGAGCACGAGATATGCCTCACGAATCAATCCACCTTTACTAAGGTTAGAAATCAACAAGTTCACAGTTGGTTCACTTGGAAAACAGCCCAATCTCAACATTAACTCCAAAACACCAAGTGAATCCCCTAAACTACCGCACTTCAACGAAATCTTTAAAATTTTGGACAGTAGGCTAAACGAAGGCACAAACCCACTTGCACACATTTCTTCAAAAACAAATAGTGCATCTTTGAGATACCCCAGTGAAAGCAACCCATTCAAGAGGGTATTGTAAGTTAACCCATTTGGGAATGGCCCAAATCTCTTCATCCAGTTATAAACCTCAGCCAAATCCCTAATAAACAAATCTTTGGACTTAAAACAACAGTAAATTAAAGAATTGTAGTCATACACTGTAGGCTTACCAGGCACACAAGTGCTCATAGTGTTCAATGTTTCAATGGCTTTTTGAAGGCAGCCTGATGTGGCATACCCTTGCATTCTTGACTGCAGCTCTCTGTAATCTGGCTTGTGCGTAGTGTATTCCTCTTGGAATTCTAAGGTTTGCACTGAACAAGATGAAGAAAAGGTGTAGAAGCTGTACAGGAAGTTGACCCTATTGAAGATTCTGTTTGGTGGGTTTAGTGTTGTGCATATACTCATGGCAAGATATAAGCATGACAGAGACTCGCAAGTGGAGAAAGAGATAAAGAATTGGGAAAATATCAGTTCAAGGTTGAACTGACTACGTATACATACCACGGTGATGACGGAGGATGGCTAGGGGGGGAGAGAGAGAGCGGGAGAGCAGAGAGGCTGACGGCGGCGCTAACCGCGGCTATGCCGGTGCTGCTAAATAACGGTTTTATCCCTAATGTCTTAAATTGTTGATGCTTCTAGTGAAGGGTATACTAGTCCAAAAAAAGGTGAGAAGTTGCCAAATGATCGTTACATTTTCCGTAGTTGATCTAGAGCCGTCCACGTACTAATTGAGACATTCCATGTCAAAAATACTTTTGTCAAAAGAAGATAGATCAAGGACAACATTTTGATTGTTCAGGAATTGTTTAACAAAATTGCACTTCAAAAACAGAGCAAATAAGGTATCGGCTCTCCCAAAATGGATATCAGTAAGGCTTACGATTTTTCTAAAGTAAATGTTGTTTTAGTTTGGATTTTCCAAACAATGGATCAAATTGATAATGCAGTGTTTACGACAGTGCATATAAGACTTTTAGGTTGTAACAGTTTATAGAGTCAAAGGAAAGAACGGCTTCTGAGTCAGGTTTCAACTCCGATTCTGAGCTTGGTCCAGAACTCTTTTTCTGTTTCAGACAATCAGTTTTCTTGACACTCATCTCCCTTCGATCGAGCGTCTACTAACCTTTCAGTCTAAGTGAACCTGTAATTAGAGTTGTCAAAAGGCAGGGCGGCCCATGGGCTGGCCCGGGTTGGCCCGACCCTTTTTTGGGCCCAAACTGGTCCTAACCCTTAAAGCTTAGGCAAGGGCCAAGCCGAATTTTTTTAGAAACGGGCCTGGCCTGGCCCTAAAATGGCTTGGGTTTGGCCCGAAAAATGTCCTCTTTTGGCCCTAAGGTTAGTCTTATTTCTGGTCCTTTTTTGGCCTTACACACATACCCTCTTTTGGCCCAATATTATTGTATATACACATTATTATATATAAGTGTGCGTGTTCAACGATAATCGAATGAGTAATGAATCTGAACATGAATTATGATTGTAATATCTCACATCGGATGTGGAGTAGTATGAGATGACCCTTATAAGACCTTGTCAAGGAACTCATAAGTACCTATTTGACTAGCCCTTTTGAGGGAAGCATTGCCCTGTGGTGGGGCGTGGATCGGATCGTTACAGATGGTATCAGAGCCGACTCTCGAAAACTCGGGCTGGGCTATCCAGTCGGGTTGCCGATGGATGGGGAAACGAAGGCAAGCCCAGGTACATCCCACATCAAGAGGATGGTTGGGGCAACGAAGGGTGAGCCCGGTATATCCCACATTGGCTAGAGAGGAAGATTCTGGGCTATGTGTGATTGAGCCTTAGCGAGGACGCTAAGGTATAAGGAGGGTAGATTATAATATCCCACATTGGATGTGGAGTAGTATGAGATGACCCTTATAAGACCTTGCCAAGGAACTCATAAGTACCTACTTGGCTAGCCCTTTTGAGGGAGACATTGCCCTGTGGTTGGGGGGTGGATCGGGTCGTTACAATGATTATCGTTCTTCCTTGGTGCAATAATCAAATATATATTTGACGTAAAATAAGAATTAGATTACAAAGATTACAATTGAACCGTGAGAAATCATGAGCTCCTTGAAGAAGTCTTGGATGAGCTGAACTTATCTGTCAATAAATATCAAGCCGACTAATTCCACACTCTTACATATAAATTAGTATTGGCACCGTGAGTAAAAAAATAACTGTTAAAATACATATAAAAAGTTAGTATTTATATTATTAAATAATAATAACAAAATAGATAGTAAAATAATAATATTATTTTGAATAACAAAAAAAATTGGGTCCGGACCCGGCCCTAGATATTGGGCCTAGGGCGTGGGCTTGGACTGGGCCCAGATTTCACCCATTCTGGCTCGGCCCGTTTGATAGCGGCCCTGGCCCGTTTTGCTGGAGGCCCCATGGACTTGGGCTGGGCCGGCCCATTTGACACCTCTACCTATAATCCATTGTTGTTGACGCCTCACCTGTTACATCCTTTATTCCATCTTGTGGGCTTCGTCATCCTTTTCATATAATGTGCAAAAGTTTTGTCTCACTTCCTCACAAAGGCTAAGGAATTTGAAGGTATATGTGGTATCAAAATAACCCCTAAAGCCATCCCGATAAATCATCTATTCTTTACTGATAATTCAATCATGTTCTTTCATCTTGATCCACCGTGTTTTGAGCTCCTCAAAATACTACTTAGATAATATCTTGAAGAATCGGGACATGAATTGACTTATCAAAAAAAAAAACTCATCGGTAGTGAGCCCAAATTACCCACAACATCTCCTCATATATTTTTCTTCAACTTTAAGAGTTCGAATTCTCACAACTTTTGGAACATACCTCAGCACATCTTTGGATATGGCAACATAGCGCAAGGCTTTCTTTCAATATCTTGTCGCCAAAATTCCAAGCACGATCTGCAGGGTAATTTAGTTTACTCCTTAACAAGGCAGGTAGATTTACTCTCATTTTTTGTTGTTTTACTGTCGCTGTTAACGTTCCATATCTAGGTATGTCCTTTTCCTATCAAAGTCTGTCGTAAGATTGATTCTATTGTCGATCGCTTTTTATGGAAAGGAGACACTCACAATAGAGGCATCCAATCGGTAAATTGAAATGCAGTGTACGGCCTTAATAGTTGAGGGAGCCTTGGTTTTAAAAGCACCCGACGATTTAATTTGGCATTACTCACTAAAACTAGTTGGCATGTGATTTCAGAATAAAACAAGTTGCTTTCTACTTTCTTCAGAGCTAAATATTGTCGATATGTCTTTGTTGGCAGGTGGGTAATGGTACCCAAATCAACATTTAGCAAGACCATTGGATCCCAACCATAGCTCTGACAGTACTTTCAACAAATTGCAGTTGAAATCCTGATTTGATAAATGTTGCTGATCTTATTCTTAACTCCAACTGAAATAAGGCATTACTGCAAAATAGGTTCCCAGAAGACATTATAACACACATACAGAGCATCTTTATATCTTCTAGTGGCTTTAAGGATCGATCATGTTAGGGAGGCTCTCACTCTGGTTTGTCACTGTTAAATATGCTTATCTCCTACTCCACAATGCGAAATTATCGAGACTCAGTGCCTCCAAGCCGAACCTTAATCTAAGGCACTTCATTTTATGAATTGTTTGGTTACGATTATGGAGAACTCCCCTTCCTATTAAAATCTAATTTTTTTTCTATGGCAAATTCTACAAAATAACTGGCTTTGCCTAAAATCTAGCCTTTATTCCAAAGAGATCGATAATGACATTTGTGTGTTCTGCTCAATTACGGTGAGGTTACACCACATTTTTTCCTTGAATGCCCGTCGCTTAGAATAGTATGGTTTGGGTGCAACCTAGGTATTTAACCTATGGTCCCCATTCCATATTTTAAAGTATGGCTCATTGCTTGGTTATCTCAACCTGACCCCCAGGTTAAGCTTTCATAACAAACCATCTTTTTTGTCGTACTTTGATATATTTGGATACACTGCAATGAGTGTATTTTTCAACATGATATTTTCAACCCACTTAAAATTATTCTTCAAGCTCAACATCTTGGTACAACTATTCTCAAGAGCTATTTCTAGCAAAATAATGATCACTCCTGAAACCAATAAAACAACCTTAGAAAGAGAGGTGAATAGGATTTTTAAAAATTAATGAGGAATTTAAACTAAGCATAATCATAAATCTCAATCAAATCAAGTAATACTTCGGTCAAGATGCTATCTACACAATATCAAGCAATTACAGAGCAATAAGTAAAGAGATTGAGTTAGAGATACATGACAAGGAGATTTAAATGGTTCGGCTCGAATTACCCTCAAGCTCACATCCACTTCTTCAAGAAAGTTCCTTGCAAGAGCACTAGAATCTACTAGTAACAATCTTCTTCCTGATCAAGATCAAAACCCTTACATCCCTTGGTGATATCTCCACACCAAGCACAAGTCTTGAATCCACAAAGCTCACTCAAGACTTAACAAACCCAAGCCTTGATCACAACCCTTTTTACAAAGATCAAATGTGTACAAAAAAACTCTCTTGAAAGGAAATAAGTACAAATGAAGCTCTAGTACAATAGAGAGATGAGAGAATTGATGACTTGAAGAATGTTCACTCTCAATCAAAGAATTGCTCACAAATATGCTCTCTTTAATGATGTAAATCATGAAGACGAAGGTAGAAAATTTTAATCTATGAGTCTTGATGTTTCTCTATAGATTGGAGGCTTAGAATATGATTTCTATGGTGTATGATGAAACTCCAAATTATTTTTATAGGGTGGATATCAAATATAGCAGTCATGGGAAGATTTGGCATGATTTTATAGACAAAACTAGCCGTTATTTCTCACCCAACGGTCAATAGAGTCGACTGCATTGAGAATGGAGTCGACTGCATTCCCTTTCTGCCCATTTCTCGACTGTTTGGCGAAACCCTATTTCTTATTTTGGGCATAATTTTCTCTAAAAAAATCGGATTGAGGTGATGCTTTTTGCTTTGAAAAGCTAATGAAAAGTCTTATCAAGATATGAAAATATTAGCTCCGTAAACATTTTTTAAAAAATCTGAGTGAGCTTGAAAGTTCACTCATTTTTAAGAACCATACTTGTGTGAAAGGTTATTAACTCACATGTAATGCACAAGGTGTCCTAAGGTCATTTTAGGTCATAGTCATCAATTCAAACATCAAATCAAGACTAGTTACATAATATTAAAGTTCAATCATAATAAAAAAGTAACTTAGCCTATACATTCTTTGTTGCTCTTTGTCATTAGACTTGATGAAGCTTCCACATCATGTCCACTATAACTTCAAGCTTCTTTGCCTTTAATCCATCAATCTAACTTCTCAAATGTGTCTTCATCAGTGTGTGTATGTGTATATGTATTAAAAATCCACTCAAAGCACACATTAAATCATAATCGCTGTGTAGTTATCATCAAAATAAGATGTAAGCCTAGATTATCCGACCATAAGACTAACAACTCCTATACTGACAAGTGGTTTGCACAGGATTAGGAACGAGCACCATCCCAATATGAACTTGGTCACGCTCCATGACTAGTCCAGAGAATGTAGGTGTACAAATAGTACACATATGCACATCTATCACAGCGCAGCCATAGTTGATTATCACCAAAAGCTGTCAATCCAGTGATCAACATGCATTACAAGCAGTTTCAATTTATCATTCTTGCTCTTGGGCTCAATTTCATGATTTATCTCACATTATAATTCATCCCGACTCAAACTTTATTATTTCTCAGATGACAGGCAATGATATACTTATGATGCATGTTTCTTACGATGCAAATAGGATATGTAGCATTACTGTGACATTTGTGCTAGAGATTTAGTCATTTTACAGATGTAAAAGTGGTTGCACGAATGGCTAGTACAACAAACATTTCAGGATTGGCATTCCCTCCTATGAAGCAGTTTGTGAGTATTTTCCAGCACCAGCCTAGCAAATTACATTAAATAGAGTCCAGGCCTCTTAGTTAATAGCCAATTATCAGGTCTTCTTCTTTCTTAGTTATTTTGAAACTGGCTTGTAATATTGGTTGATCGCAAACCTCTGGATACTGTTTTTCACTTTGATATTAATGCAGTTCTTCTTAACACCAAAAAAAAAAATGAATCCAAATTGCCATTCACAAAAAAATTGTAAGAAATATATATCATAAGGTGATAAACAAGGCCAACATCCCTAACTTCAAGAATTACATAGCAATATAGTAAGTACCAACAGTAAAAAAACAAACAAATAAACACCAAAATTAAAGCCCAACAACCTTGGACCTATAGGGATTAAAAGGGAAAAAATACTAATTATAATCAAAAGAGCAAACTTTAAATCACCAAAGAACCAAACTTAAACCCTTAACTAGAGTCCACAAATGACCCGAAGATGCTTTCAAAGAAACCCGATCCTCACCAGCAAACTATAACCTACCACCGTAAACCTATCATATTCACCCAAACTAATGCCACTCACCTACACACTACCACAAACAACAACTCGAAATAGGCAGCACCACCATATGACTACCCGCTTAATACCAAGAAACGGTGGTTACTCAATCAAACCACTCAATCTCTCAAGACAACAAAAATTAATCACACACCAAAAGGAGGTCACGTTTCCAAGCCAGGCGAACATAAGAGACGATGGAGAAGGCACCCTATACATCTAACAAACCGAGGCCACCCAGCCAAATTCAAACAATTAGCACAGGCACCAAGCTAAGGGGGGAAGGGGAAAGATAAAACCTTAGCCTGAAACTACACTCAAACCTAACAATCAAACCAAACACACATAAAAACAAAAAAGAAAGGGCATCATGCTGGGGGGGGGGGGGGAGAGTATAAAATCCTAGCCTGAAACTACACCTTTACCTTAAAGCCTCAAGAACCATTTAACACTCAAACGTCGCCCCGTTGCTACTATTGTTGTCGCCGCGGTTGCCGCTAAATCCGCCTTCGTTGCCAAGATACATGCCACCGCTACCTAGCCTGAAGCCACCGTTACCTAGCCTGAAACCACCGCTGTCGCAGCCTTCCTTTCGTCCATGCCACGCTATCGCTATAACCTCACTGATGTTGCTGCTATTATAGCCAAAGCCATCGTTGTGCCAGGCCCACAACCACCTTCAGATATACCATCGGAACCAACACCACACTCACCAACAGCCGCTCACAATGCCCCTCAGCCCCCACCCAAACCACTTACTGACCTAGCACCACCACGAGATACCTAAGATTGGGGGATCTGAGATCAGCCATCCATGTCTACCTTCGACCAAGATCGAGTCACTAAATTAACGCCAAGTCGTAAAGCGGAGCATCCAACTAAGGAAAAACTGACCAAACTCTACCCTATAAAGCTCGAAACAAAGGAACAACCACCATTCGCCGGTGAAAGCCGGCGGTGGCGGTAGAGACGAAAACTAGAAGAGAAAGAAGGTTGTGGAGAAGAGAAAAATTAGGGCCAGCTTTGGCCTATTCAAAAATTCAAGGGCTCCTTCCGTGTTCAAACAAATGTGTGAACTGGGTATTGTTACGAATAACTATGTGATTAGCTTTGTAATTAACTACTTTGTTAGGGACTAAGAAGGCTGTTTGGGACCGATTCCTAAAAGTAGATTTTGAAAAAATCGATTAGTTTCTAAAATTAGCTTTAATTCATTTAAAGCATAATAGATTAAAAGTTATGGAAGATGTTTGAATAAAAAAGGATTAAAGCATATAGTGTATTCAAATTTAAATGGAGTATTTAATGTTTCGATAAAAGTAAGGATATTTCGATAATTCTCTTGGTTAAATTGATTCTCCAAAACTGTTTAAATCTTAATCCAAGAAACGAGGATTATGACTTTAATTAGTTTTGAGTACATTGGAGCAGATTTAATCAGCTTCCTTTTTTTTTGGTCAAACACTTCAAACTTGATTTAATCGATTTAATTAGGTTTGATCATTCTAGAATCAATCTCAAACACCCTCTAATTCCTTCAGAATTTGCATTCCAAATCAGGAATAGATTTTTTTTTTGGAACCAAAAGAGAATTCGAATCATGTGATTCATGTATTTCGTTTACAAACAGAAGAAATGAAAAGGGTTTTAAATTCATGAATTTTTAGCCAATTATATTCTCAAATTACACGATAAAAAATAAATTACGGGTATGTGGTTTCACATGTGCTCAAGGTAGCAGATGGTGGTGATAGTGGTGTACAAATAGTTGCAGTGTGAGTAGTGGTGTAATGGCACTGACTATGAAAGTGGTGGGGTGGTAAACTGATAGGATACATGGTAGTGGTCGTGGTATTAAGGTGAACCTATGGTATGAATAGTGACAATAATGACGGTGGTGGCATTGATGACATTGTCCTATGGCATTGGTTGCATCCGACAATGACAAAAGTGGTGGTGTCGTCGTCTAGTGTTAGGACCAGTGGTAAGACTGCTAATGGTACTAAGGTGTCACTAGTGATACTATTGGTGACAAAAATGACAGTGATGGCAATAGAAATGATGGTGGTGTTGTAACATCGGCGGTGGTGGGGTCCATTAATGACAGTGGTAGTTGGGCCATTTAGTGATCATAATGTTAGTGGTGGCGATGGCGGGATCCAGGCATTGCTACTTGTACGTTGATGGTAATAGTCATGGTATCGATTGATGCAAGTCATGCATATGGTGACGTGACTTATATAGTGGCATGGGTGGTAAGGGTAGTGACAATGACGTTGGTGATAACATTAATGATAATGGCAGTGGTGTGGCGGCGGTGGTGACAATAGCATCTATTACTGATAATGGTGGTTGTGATAGTAATGAGCACACTTGACGCCGATGGTGACCATGATGGTTGTGTTGGCGTCATGTCGCGTGGTGACAACAATATTGTGGTAATTGGGGTGGGTGTGATGGTCCAACAGTGATGAGTGTAACGGTCCAGTAGTGGCGGTGGTGTGATAACAGCCACAGCAGCGATGAAGATGGTATCGATTCATTCATTGGTTGTGGAGATTCAGGAAAAGAGTGAGTGACAAATTTAGTCAAATCCTATAAAATCCAGTTCCAGTTCCTTTTATTGATGCTCCAAACAACTAAATATGTGTGTTTTATACGGAATTTTATTAATTTTGTGGTTCCAAACACATTCTTACTGCCACATTAATAACGCTGATCATGGTTTTCTCCCTTGGGTTGCCTCATTAAGCGTTATTAACAAGCACGCAGTTAAAGTTTGAGAACATCTTAGAACTGACTGGAAAAATAAAAGAAAACTACCTGAAGAATGCCACCGGAAACGCTACTCCTGAGACAGTTCCATCATTAAAGTGTTGAGAAACTCATTCTCGACTTCTAATTACAAGAGTGATTCGAATTGGAACTTAGAAACAAAACTTTTAGGTGGGCTAGACACTAGTTAATTGATCTTGTGAGTTCATCCCAAATCAGGTACACTAAGGGTTGGTTTGACAAAACTTTTTTTTTTTTGTTTTCAGTTTTTAAAGAGCAGCTTAATTTTTTATTTTTTTTTACAAAAAACAAGTGGGTGTTTGATAATCTTTTTTTTTTAGTTTTTTTTTTTGTGTTTGGTAACCCTTTTATTTTGACTTTTTTTTTGAGTGGTTTGCGGTGGCGGTGGTGGGGCGTAGCGGTGGTCGAAGGTGGTGGTGACTGGTGGCTGTCGACGGTGGTCACCGGCCCGCCGGCGGTGGGTGCCGGCAGTCGCCAGCGGCCGGCAATGGCTGTCGGCAGTCGCCGGTGGACGGAGATGGCTGTCAGCGGCCGAAGGTGGCTACCGGCGATGGGAGGGTGGTGGTGGTGGTCTCAAAAAAAAAACCAAAAGTGAAAAAAAAAAAAACCAATTTCTAGAGTTTTTTTTTTTATTCTTCAGTTTAAAAACTGATTTTTTAAATTGGAGAAGGAAAAAAAAATGGTTACCAAACGCACTTTTTTTTTCCAATTTTCAAAACTGGAAAAAAAAAGTGTCAAACGGACCCTAAAACATCCAGTTGCTAGCTTTCAAAGTCAAGGCATTTTACGTCTTATGAAACTTTGGTTTGCATTTAGCTATTATTTAGCGGGCTATGATAAGCTCTTGTGGAATACAATATTAAACACTCTATTTGTAAATGCTTGACTGCAACTTGGGTGGGTTGTAGACAGAGCATACAACTTTTATATAACGACAAATGATGATCGTTAAATATACGTAGTGGCTTATTATCAATGACATTAAAAATGTGATGTTAAAAATTACTGTTGAAGATGGATACAAAAATGTCACCAGTATTATTTAGCGACAACTAATGATCACTATATAGAGGTTGTAGGTTATTCCTAATACTACTGGTTTGCAGTCAAAATATTTTCTACAAAATATGTCGGGCGTCCCTCTTGGAATGCATTATAAACACATCTTCCGAAAAAGACACGACTACGTATGCATGTGCAAGCATCTGTCAACGACTTTTAAGCAATCTACACAGAAAATATTGTTGGTGTTGATGATAGATTGTTATGTAATGTGTTTGTATTGTAAGTGAAGTTCAAGACCCAAAAGGTTTTGGGTTTTGTTCTTTGTCCCACGTTGGAGAGAAAATGAACTTTATTTCTCCTTATAAGCAAGCGCATGGTACATATCATTTGAATTATTTTGAAATATTTTGGAGGGAAGATTGGGAATGCTATTATGCTGTGCATCGCACGCGCACACCCATCTGCTTTAGTGGGGGCATTGTGTATAGCGCGTTGATTTATATATGATCTAACGGCCCATATTTTACTAATTTTTGAAATTGTTTCTTTCAATTATTTATTTTAATGACTTTGAAAGTAATTCTGAAAAGGCACCAGAAATAACAGTTATTTCTGTTTTTTTTATTGGTTGTGTCCCTTCATGAAGGGGTGACTGTTAAGCCCATATATAAGATTCAGAATAATATTCACTTTTAGCATTTTCCAAATTTTGAATCTCAATTTCTTCAGTTATATACACAATTTCGATAAGCAATTCTGAAACGAATCTTCAGAATTGCTATCTCCAACCCGGTAGCAAACTCGAATCGAGTGGGGTAAATTTTGCCTTAAAGACAGTGTCTTTAGACGCACATCGAGCCATTGAATTTTCGTTTTCTTCTTCCTTTCTGCAATTTCTCTCCAACAAATATGTATTTATTCCTTGAGTTTTATAACTCAAATAAGGAAAATGATATGCGCTTTCACTTCCTTTTAGGCGTCGAGACTATACACTCCTTATTTACTAGGGATGAAATAACGTAAGAAGAGGGACGCTATAACTACTTTAGTGGTATAGTCACACCAAGTAGCTCATGTCGCTTCGCAGTCCAACGAGCCCGTAGCGAAAAGCTCCTTGCCTTGTGCTGGCGTACCCTCCTCCGGCCATTGGCAGTATCGGGGCACAACCCATGCCTTCGATGACTTGTGTAGTAGTGGTCGGTCTTATAAATCTCGCCAATGATTCACAGAAATGACGCGACTTTTGATTCGTAGTACAATGACTATAGCGGGAAAATACCTGTGCCTTCAAAAAATTGTAAATATCTGTTGCCTTTTTCTAATCACCTCTTTATTTTCCGTCCATCCTAAATGCTCAAACGCAGATGACCAAATGGTGCTCTTTTGTATAAACTACACGAGCACCCCCTTCAAGTCTAAGCTTTATTCCACTTAATTAATTACGAGTACTTTTCTTAAGTAACCATTTTAGTAAGCACAAAATCTGAAGGGCACATCATGCAAGTTCCCATATTTTCATCTCCTTATAACCTGACCGCCGCCCCTATCGTTTGCCCTAGCTCTAACTCTCGTATCTCTTACCGTCCTCCATAGGTCGGCCCAAAATGCGAACTCTCTTAAGGTCCTCCAAATAGCAGCATCTTCATTCCTTTTATCTCCTTCACAAAGGTACTTTCATGATTCTCTCGTTCAACAGTTCAGTTGTTTTGGATTGTGTTAGTATTATGAAGATCTTTTGGAGCTCTCCGAATAAAAAGTTACTGCATGAGCTGTGTATATCTAGGCCCGTGTGCAATTTTCGCCACCGATTGATTCAACTGGATCGATTCATAGCTTTAGCGGTATGAAATTCGACCGTGATTTCTGTGTATAAAGAAGCTCTGCAGTTTGAAAAACTACTGCCTTTGTTTACCACGACCCATGATTTAATTGTTGCTGTCACTTGATTAGAGCTCGCAACGTTCTTCCTTAATCAAGCGGCAAATTCCTGTATGGTCATACAGTCGCCGCCGTTATATTATGAAAAACTTGTCAAGAAAACTTTAATTTCGAGGCAGTCGAATTGTTCTTGATAGTCGTTCCAGGGAGACTGCCATCATATTATGAAAAACTTGTCAAGACAATTCTTAATTTTGAGGCAGTCAAATTGTTCCTGATGTCACATGAAGGGGTTGATCATGAAATTACAGACTCCGCAATTTAATTATCAATTATTGGCTACCTCAATGAATGGAATAGAAAAGAACTTGTAAACCTAAGACATGGGCTTGATCCAAACACCGTAGTTAGTACCACAATAATCTCGAGGTTTGGGCCAAGGAAAGAGATTCGGAAGTTGTTTTCACTGTCAACAACATTAGAGATACATTGCGTTATGGAGAGAGACACCTAATGTTACCAAATTGGGCATAGAGATGTTCACCAGTTTGACATCGAAGGTGGATGCAACAGAGAGAATTGGAGGTACAGGGTTGTCAAGGAATTTTTCTACTTGTTCTTTAGAGAGGGGACTCCAGAAAAGCAGAATCATGTTAAATAGCAGCTGGGGAAGCTCTAGCAATGCTGGCATCGGAAAGCCATTGTAACTGTCATCGGATTTTGAAACCAAAAGTGATTGAAAAGGTTGTTGGAGCATTGGAGCATTGAAGGTTCCAATGCTTTGAATAAGTGCAGCAAAAATCGTAAGAAATTTGTGCACCTACGGTAATGGAGATTGCGTTGAACATTTAAGGGGCGTCACTGCTGCAGCTTCTATTGTAAGTTCTCTCATTAACGAGTTTTCAGTTTACGTAACAAAGTAGTTTGTGTTAGAGCAAGAACCAAAGTACAGTAGATTTATCTCATCTCCTATAGCTGGATGTATGAGAGAATTACTAGTACATCAATTCCTCCTGCAGGTGCTTAGAGCAATCATGATCGAAGAGAACAATTTGCATGAAGTGATGGTTGGGCTAGCAACGCATGTTTTCAAATTCATGACATCTCAGCAATCAAGCACAATGTTTCAGAGCGCGGGGATCCAAGAGTCTGAGTTAACTTTCGCCTTTCGTGCTAGTCCAGGTCTTGAAAAATATCAGTATCCACGGATTAAGGCTCGGAATAGGGTGGTTTGTGATAGAGTTGGCAATCTGGATGATGAGAGATCACGAAAGTAACATTCAGGTTTTCAAGGATTTGGGAATGGAGAGAGAGCCGCATCTCAGAGACCACATCAGAGCTTTAAAGCTTCCTGTTTTCTCTGTTTCAGTGGGGTCGAGCCGGCATAGCACAACAAAGCATTCACTGCAATGAAATTGATGGAAGATAAGTAGATCACAGCAATTTCAAAGCTAGTGAACCATTTGGCGAAAAAACTAAGAAATGCAGTAAGCTTGTTTGGATGGATGGCTGATGACTATATAGGATATTCTTTTTCTCTTAAGCAATAAAGAATTCTGTACACCATTATTGATTGTTGTATGTATACCAACGATGAGTAAAATAATTTAATCTCATAGTTGTTGGCTACATGAATGAAGCTGTTACCTTATTTCATATTTTGTTTATGAAAAGCATCAGCTCTTGTACTTGGAAACAGTGTTTTCCAAATGCATTACAGTTGTAAAGGTGGGAATGCGAGAGCTTCTGTGCATGAGAGTACTGCTCAGCTCATCCTAGGGAAGCATGTAGCTGAGAACAGTAAGATGGACCCTGTTCGGGTGGATCCCGTTCGGTGTAGGCCCGGTTCGGGTGAACTGATTTGGACCTGGTTCGTGGCCATGGACCCGGTTCTTGCAGACCCGGTTAGTTAGACCTCGTACGATGAACCAGTTTGGATAGACCCAGTATGTTGGACACGGTTCGATTAGACCCGATTTAGTGGACCACGGTTCGTTGGACCCAGTTTGAACGGTTTGGTGGGCCTGGTTCGTTTACTTCCTGTAGGCCCAGTTGGGTGGTTCGGGTAGAATTGGCTTCATCAAGCTTCAGCATGAGTAGTGGTCCTTCCAATTGCCCGTGATCATATAAACTTAGAGAGGCTCGGAGGGGAGAGGACCGGAGTGCAGAGGAAGAGGAGGGTGATGAACCAGGTACTGTCTCATTAGCCATGGTTGGTGGAGATGGGCCTTTTAGTTACGGATATAACTGCTCCTATCTGGTACTCTCTTTTGTTTCCGTCTACTTGTAATGCATAATAAGTGAAGCCATGGCTCTCCTTTATTTCCGGTCCCGAGTTTGTTAAAACCCACCTGCTTATATGGCGTAGGCTCTTCCACTCCGTAGACTGTGAATCACCTATTGCCAACTGGGTTAAACATAATTTCCCATTACAAGCTCCACGTGGTGAGGAAATTGTGGGTTCTTGTAGTGGCTTGCTGCATGAAGGCATAGTGACTTGCTGCATGAAGGCATTTGCTCGTCTTCGGCACGATTAGCTTGCTATATGGAACCCGCTGTTCAAAGATATCAAGAAGTTGCCCGAGGCTGTTGCTAGTTCCTTTTTGATTGGCAATGTTTAGCATGCAGTTGGATTTGGTTATGATCCATTAATGATGACTAAAGTTGGTTAGAATCACCGCCAAGCTCTCGTGTGTCCTCCTTCGTGAACATGTGGTTGAGGTGTACTTGCTAAGTACTGGCTCATGAAAACGGTTACATGATCTCCCTTCTATGTCACTGTTGAGACGTTGGAGCAAATTGGTCATTGCTCTACCTGGAACTGTAGAGCGAAGTGGACCTGCATGTTTTTTGAAGAATGTGGAAGTTCTCTCCCGCTATTCGGACAGTGAAGGTCAGCTTGGTTTTACAATCAGGGAAATCGGACATTTAAGGATTTTGGGTTAAGTGGGACGGGTGTTTCGTATGCCGAGACCGCATACATTGAAACTTTGGTTTCGCCCACTAATCGTTGCGGATGAAGAGGTACGATCAAGATTTTACAAGCCTCCTATTCTTCAATGTTGATTCTCAAAGTTTCTCTGCACATTTTATGCGTAATCTGAGGTAGACACAGCTTGGTTGATGTGTGAGGACTGCGTCAATCCTATTATTTATGACTATCCATCCTTATTATCACTTGTTAGCCTCCTGAGACGCCGATGCTAGATTACTCTTAGCACTTTATATGATCATAATGTAAGAGCTCGACCTTTCTTGAAATTCTATGTCATATTTATTGTTGGGACTTGTTTGAGCTCGTGCGCTTGTCTTGCCTTTGGCCGGGCCGGGGCATGTTTGGTGGTGGGGGTATTGGGGACGGGTGAACTGCGTTATGAATTGGCATGAGTTTTCTATGTCAAGTTGACCTCTAAAACATCTTAAAGCTTTACAAAATTGTTCAGCCTCACCCTTGAGTACATAAAAAATACATGGTACATATGAAACATCTTAAAGCTTTATAAAATTGTTCATCCTAACAGAGCAAGAGCTTGTTGAGTCATCTTATCCCTTGAAAAAAAGCATCCATCATGGCAGTGAATGTTATAGCATCTGGTGAGACTCCACGACCAAGTGTACAATATCAATCTTGGGCCAATCTTTTGATAGTTCAGCTTAAGAGCAACTGCAGATGTAACAGAGGGATAAGTGTCAGAATGGGGAAGTTTTGTAAACACGAAGCATCTCTCAGCTTCTAAAATTGCTTATGTCTAGCTCTCTGATCAATCTTCTAAGAGTACAGTTCAGGGCATCATCAAGGTCATGTGTACCTTCCAAAACTTTTTTTTTTTTTTGGTAAAATAAGAGAATTGCATTGATAATGAAAGTTTTACAGACGCTATGTTGTAGAGCTTACAAAGATTATACGTCACGACATTCTAGTGACTCAGTATACATGATCACAGAGGTCGAAAAAGTAACGATAAACCTAATAAGCTTATCCACGTTCCAATTGAATTAGAACAGAACATATCTTACACTCTAACTCAACTTAAAGAAACTTGCAAAGTCTACAGATTTAATAACCCAAAAGAATATAAACAAAACAATTGCAGAATTACAATACAAACACAAGGTAGTAACAATAGAGCGGACAATCGGGAAGGCATAACTCAAAGGTGAGCACACCGTTTACGAAGGCTCATCACACAACCAGTGATTTTCAACACCGCTATGTTCATCCTCCTACTATCACGCATCAAATCGAACCAAATTAGCGCAATATCGACTGGAGGACCACTACTGACTCACAACATACCAAAGTAGCCACTCAGGACGCTCAAAGCCAAAAAAAAAAAAAGTCCAACCCCCTTCCCCCCCCCCCCCCCCAGGGCCCCGAATCCCCCCCTTTTCTTCCCAATAGAATTTACCTCACCCCCCAATCTCCCCCCAGACCCTATCCCCCCTCCCTCCTACCCAAGAATCCACGGGTTCCAAGAACAAACTCATAAACTAG
This sequence comes from Escallonia herrerae, assembly GCA_033070095.1. Classification (NCBI taxonomy): domain Eukaryota; kingdom Viridiplantae; phylum Streptophyta; class Magnoliopsida; order Escalloniales; family Escalloniaceae; genus Escallonia; species Escallonia herrerae. The sequence goes on from JAVXUP010000006.1 coordinate 1,241,718, forward strand.
GCTAAATCCCTTAGCAACAAGTCCATGATGCTACTAAAACCACCACAACCAACCACAAACCAATCCTCCACCACTTCGCAGTAGGAAACAAATAAGAATTGAATATAATAAGCTAAAGGATGTATTAGAAAAGACGGTCAAATCACCAGTAAAGTTCTGGCCACTGCTGGCGATATTCTGATCACCTCCGGCGAAAACGGTGGAAAAGAATACAATCGGACAGATCTACAAAGATCTACTAGATCTTTCGAGATCGGAGCCTTAGCTTACCGATCAGATCTGGTTAGCCTTAGCTTACCAATCAAATCTGGTTAGCCGCGCCTCACCATTGTCCTCTCACCATTTGAGCCACCGTCCACACTCACGCCGTAAAGGTATGCCGTAAAGGTACGACCACACAAAATGAAAAAAGAGATCTACAAACTAATCGCCGTAGTGGCTACTGCCCCACGCGCGCGGAAGCACGGTGGGGCGGCCATGATGGTTTTATGAGGAGCTGGGTTTTAGCGAGAAGGCAAAGGATTTTTTAGAGAGAGGCGTGCAAACAGTAAATTTTGTTGCTTGTAATTGGTACATTCCAAAACTTTTAGACACTATGGTTTGCCAATGCATCACCTTTGTGATGAATCCGTTGTCTTGCTCCAAACTATACTACAATTTCTGACGTCTGGCCGACTTGCATCCACCTCCAAAATTGTTCCAGTTATCATTTTACTAGCACGCAATGATACATTAAGACCCATGATTGACTTTGTGGAATGCTAGCTGCATTTTTTATTTTTTGCAGCTGTTCAATTTCTTTGGTGGGCTGGGCGGGAGAGACGTGAGGGGGTATTACAGGGTAAACTTTACCAGAAGCCTCGCAAATTCCATTCCACTCTGACAATTTTGTGGTCCGCTGAAGCAGTTGTATAGAGTACTTCAGATTGCACGATACAGTTTTTGTTGCGTTTATATGATCGAAAGAACACAATATTTTGTTCCGGACAGTGTACGATATGTCACAGTTTGTATGGACTCGTAGACCATATGGCCACTACTGATGACATTCTTACTTAATTGGGTTAGCTGTAAATCATCAGCTTACCTAACTATTGTATCTCCAAATTGTATCCCATGATTCTTATTTTTTAATCTTTCCTTCTAAGGCCTTCCTGATTTTGTCGAAATCAGAAGACGTAAGAATTTAAGTTTGGGGACCTCCCAGAACTCGGCCAAAATATATATCTGAAAATAATGTTAGTCAACTCAGTGGCTTGAGAGTCCACTGCTGACAGATTTGCAGTTTAACAAGTCTTGAGGAAATTCATTCAAGTTGACAATAGCAAGGGTGACGGGAGTTTTGAACTTACAAAGAATCCTTTCAGCTGGGGTTAGATACTTGCTGATAGATCCTCCGTTGCTTTCCAGATCAGGTAGACTGCAACAACCAAGGCTAATTGCAATTCAACAGGCCATGACAAGCTTTCCTAGTACACAAACTTTTGAATGGGCTCTCAAACAAAGGCTTGATGCCTGATGTTGTAACATAAGACATGATGACCAATGGCCCCTGGTAGAAAGGGATGCTTTCAGAGGGCAATGAACTTCTCGTGCAAATGGAAGACATGGTCTACTTAGTTTTTGCCCGCATTGTGAGACATGAAACCTGTTGACACATCACTACCTCAGGGTCCCATGGTCTCGAGATCAAGCTCAAGAATATCTAGTTCTGCAATCTGCATAACCTTGGTCATACGCATGTCCTGAAAGCAGTATTATATGAAATCAAGCAGAAAACCTTAATGCAAAACACAAGCATTAGAAAGATGAGTAGAACCTAGTAAATTCACCTGATCAAAATTGTAAGATATATACAATTAGCCAGAGCGCCATGTCGTAATTCCGTTTCCACGTCAAAAAACTCCGTGCTCCCCAAACCCCCGCCCGGCATTCCCCCACCCCCCCATATACAACTAAGTAAAGCTGACAAGTCCATCCTGCCTGAGATTAACTCTTCCTCTTCCGGCCACGCAGCGAACTAGTTGGAACATCCCTTTGAAGTGCCAGGAAGATTCTTCTCAGGCTCTATCTCACTTATTTCATCATCACTTCCATCAAAACTCACAGTTTTGTCTGTCGAATCTTCCTCTTCTTCCTGAAAATTCACAGAAGTCTTCTCTTTGGAAAGCTGGTTTCGCAGCTCTCTGAGCTTTGCTTTCTTTGAGTTGAAGACCCCGAGAAACTGCAAAGAGAAAGAGGTCACTTTATTCCCAAAGTAAAGGCAGAAATGAAAACCAGTCAGAAGCCACCAACTATATGAACCCAATCGTCGGGGAATTTGGAGGTAGTCAAAGTGAAATTAAAAAGAAAAAACAAAGGGAAATGCTATTTCCACTCCCTCAAATGCTTTTGCACCCCTTTTTTCTCGCCGAAAATGTACTTCAATGACAAATGTTGACCTTTTAGCAACGAACAAGGAGGTGGATTAACATATTAGGAGGGTGGAAATAGCCTCTTCCAAAAACAAATCCATATAATGCTGAGGTAGGGTTTATTTTTAGTAACCATTCAATAGCTAAAATCTCTTTCAAGCAATTTTAGCCTTGAATGCTCTTTCAGCCGAATGCAGCACCCCACCAATGGGGCATTGATGACAGATAAAGATGATTGTATAAGAGGGCACGGAAACTTGAAACGATCATAAGCATAACAGGTCTAGCACGTATACGACGATCAATTCAACTCAGCCTCACTCTAAGCGAAAAAGTTTCTCTTTGCTCATTTGAACGAGAAAGGAAAAAAAGAAAAGAAGATGAACAAAGAATGTAATATTGAAAAATAGAGCACTGTCGTAGATAATTGAACTACACATAAGTTACAATTATTCTAATTTACCCTCCTGCATTCTCACCCCCCACCCCCCCCCCCCCACCCCCCAAAACCCAACCCCAACACCACACAATCCTTTGTAAAAACGGAAACACAATTTACAGATCCCTTTTTGGGATAAGTAATACTATGTCTACGCCCTTCTCTCAAAGACCTACCTCTTTGCACTAAATTAAGCAAAAGGGTAAACTAATTTTTTGGTCATATTTCTTTGCTTGTAGGTTCCAATTGATGCTTTATCTCTAATTGATCCTTTACCTACACTTCCACCGCTTATTTGATCCTTTATAAATCCAGGCCGTCAAAAAAGTCTGCAACTCCCATAAGTTTAGCCACCTAGCGGCAACATAAACTTTTGGCTTAATGCCATCCAACCCCCTGAATTTTGCTCATTTTAGCACATAACAACCTGACTTTCCATATTGAGCACTCAACCCCTGAATTTTAAAAAATTGCTGCAATCGAGTGCTAAGTTGTGACTTTGTGCCTCCCAGGTGAGGGTTGATGAGTGCAAAATTGGCATGAGTTCAAAAAGTAATTCTAATGAAAGAAACTTAGGAACAACTGAAATAAACACTGCACTTACTTCCCTTTTTCTTAAATCAGGCAGTTAGGTCCGCTCCCCTCATCTTCTATCTAAAGAAGACACCACTTCCGAAAGAAATTTAGGAACAGCTGAAATAAACACTGCACTTTCTTCCCATTTTCTTATTTCAGGCAGTCAGGTCCCCTCCCCTCATCTTCTATCTAAAGAAGATACCACTTCAGTGTCTCCCCCATCCACCGCTACCACAATGAAGAGATTGCTCATTGTTGGTGTTGGATTTGAAAGACATCTATTGACATTCGTATGCTTTCATTCGTAAAGGTGGCCACACCCGAATAAATAGAGTTTTCGGAAAAAAACCTGCTAGTGGAGGAAGACCTCCAAGGGATAAGAGACATAGGGCTTGGCGACTACCCATTCAGTGACTTTGGCACTGAACGTTCCCAAAATGGGCATTGTCGGGTCAGGTGAATTCACCCTGGAACTAATAAAAATGGGCAATCCTGAGCCAAATCCGGTTTTCCGAAAACAAACGAAGTTTCAGAAATTCTGGTCATTGAATAAATGAAACTTTGACGAATAACTAGTTGATTTCCTTTCTTTCAGGCCAAAGAAGCAACGCCACTCTATCATTATCAAACTGACTAACGAACCGTATTCCATGAATATGATATCTATCTAGTGTGATGTAGAAAAGAAACCACATCTTAACCAAACAACATTCTATCCCCCGATCCACCACCACGCGCCGTCCGGAGAAAAATCAAATAGAAGTATAAAAATTTTGGATCTCGAAACAAAATTATGGATCATGGGAAAGTTGCTTTGATCACTCTTTTCTAGCGTCTCCCTCTACCTGCCCCTTCTGCGTCCTTGTTATTTGAGGCCTTAATTTGGAAAACTCAATGTGTCTTCGCGCATTCATGCCCGAGTTGAAAACAGATTGGCAGCTTACAGTTTAGAAATCTAAAGGAAAAAAGACAAAAGAAAAAGGGGTGGGTTTGGTGGTTTGTGCAATTCAGCCTATTTATTGCAATTTTTTCCTCTTCTGATTGTGTGAAGAGAGGGATTTCACAAGGGAGAAGAGAAAGATGTGGGAAGGAGTCCTTGGTGCCTTGTGGATAGAATCAAGAATATTGGGATTGGGAGCAACGGTGGTTGTGGCGGTGGAGGTCGATGATGGGGAGGATGGTGGTGGTGGTGGTGGAATAAGGTGTGAGTTGACCGAGTTCAACTCACACCTCAATTTTAACAGCTAAATTTTAAAAATGCAGGTATCAAGAGGAATTTAACGGCTTAAATTTTAAAAATGCAGGTATCCAATTTCATTTTTAAGCAATAGAGGTCAGTGAAATTTCCTCCTCAATACTTACCGAATTTATTTCATTGAAATCTCATGTGAGAGGCACAAAGTAGATCATTTACAATATTTCTATAATTAGGGGATTGAGTGCTCGATTTAGTAGGTGCAGGGGGTTGTGGGCCCAAAAAGAGCAAAACTAAAGGGGTTGAATGACATTGAACCCAAAGCTGTCGAGATGGAAAAACTTAGGGGACTTACGAACTTTTTTGAAGGCCTGGATTTATAAAGGACTAAAAAGGTGACAGAAGTGAAGATAAAGGATTTACTAGAGACAAGTCATAGATAAAGGATCGATTAGAAGTTATGGGCAAAGATAAAGTACCAAATTTGTAATTTACCCTAAGCAACATGTCTGCAACAGCCAACAGAATCCGCCGCAAAAAAAAAAAATTACAATCTAGGATCCATCTGCCCACAAAACAACAACTCGTGTTGATGCATGCCAAAAGATGGTTCTCATCTCCTGTCCCATTACTTTCCTGGCAACACTTTCTTATCCACAGAACGACTCATTAGCATCCTCCGGTCCTTTCTTTCACCAATAGGTGAACTACTATGACTAGCTAATCATAATCCGGATTTGGTGTTTGCCTTTTATGGAGGATAAATCGAGAACTTCATTTCGGGCTTGATTATTACAGGGTGATTCGACACAACACTTGCATGATTGTCCTTATGCACTAAACAGCATGCATTTGAACTACGAGGATCTGTTAGCATGTCTACAGCAGCTCCTATCACAAAGCAAAAAATTATCAACTTTCGTCTTTCAGCAAGGAGCTGAACTTGCAAGCAGCTTGTATTCATTCCATCAAGAAGCTGACTTTCTTATATACAGAAAGATGGATTCAGTTAAAGCCATGCCTCCTCTCAACCAACCATAGGGTATAACAATTACCATAGTCTATGATACAAAATGCATTTAGTAACTGATATGCACAACCGTTTCTCCCTTTCCAAACAAGAATGCAGCTACTAGATAAAACCCCAAAATATGGAATTCCAGTGGATCGAAAATACATGGGCTCTACAATTTAGTTCTTCTTCAGAGTATTTTACACCCTTCGCTATTTCGTCATATAATTCTGACATTACAGGCAAGAAGATGTATGAGGTAAAAGATGAATCAGGTAAAAGATGTATGAGAATATAAAAATCGTATATTTCACGCACACACCTTTGCATAGATGGCAGATTCAAATTCTTCCTTCTCGCTGTTGAATTTTTCGCTTTGTGCTAAACACTTCTCAGCCTCCACTTTTAGTCTCTCAGATAAGTGTGTTTTCCTGACAGCTTCATCCTTTTCAAATTAAGCAAGACTTGTTAACTTCAGAACCATATTAACACAAGAAGTACTATATATACATAAACAATTGATATCGGTTAAACGTCATAGAAAGGGTTACGGCACATTGTAAAACAAGACTTGCAGAATATAGTGAGCACTAACAAATACATGAGAAATATATAATGAATGAAAGAGTTTCACTAAGTTGTCACCAATTGACATGGTATATGGGGGAGAAGAAGGGAAGAAGTGTGGGTCCCATGAGCCTATCGGAAGAATTCAACCTCGGTTACTAAAATATTTTTACTTTGTAAAGCACTTTCTGGAAACTCCTTTGGTACGACTTGCCAAAAGTGAAGTCCAGTGAGTCACCTTAAACAATTTTTTAGGTGAAATACATCCAAACCCGCCATGTTCCCGAAGCATGAGAAGATACTTCAGTGATTTTCCATTGCTCCTTTATTTTCTGGTTAAATAGGAGCTGCCTCCTGGCCCAATTTTTGCTAATGCTTAACATTATTTGAAATAGCATGTCACAACTTGAGATATTTGCAGGATAATACTCAAAAAATATTATCCTTTTGCGTATGAAAAAGAATCACTGAGCAATCCACAACTTTATCAGACAAGTCATCATCTTACCCAGAGATATCCCCAAATTTACTAAACGAGCCTATTTCATGTATCATTCATTCACATACTACACAAAGTATACTGCTTTTGGATATACGAGTCTTATCCACGTGCCCTTGCCTTGCTATTACAAGCTGTTAGAAACATTTCGCACTTGCCACAATATACATGAAATGTAATCTGAATTATCTCCTCATATTCCATTACAGATTGTAGACTATTATGAGTCATGCTACAGTCAATCTCCTATTATGATAGACCTAGAAACATTTTGCCCCTGGTACAAATATACATAAAATATAGACTGAATAACTCAATGTTTGAGTTTGGAACATTAGCTTACTATACAAAAATTAAACTTCAAAATTGTTGTCATACTGTTTGAGTATAGCTTTTACCTAGACTCAGTACTGTTTCATGTCACCCAGCATTATACCCGTCTAGTAATCATGTCCAAGCTACATAATCAATAGATAACTGTAGAAAGAAAAAACAGTATAAAGACTAAATGACAAAACAACATAGGCCAGCCTTACACTTAATCGTATGTTTGCATCCATGAGAAAATCCAAGATTCCTGCCGTAGTTTTCTTACTGTTGGGCGATGGCTGACATTTCCATCGCCACTCCAGCTTGGTTCCTTCCCTCTCAAATGTCCATGATAACTGCAGCAACACAAATTTAGAGAGTAAGGCCAGTGATATCTGTTACAAAACCTTCAAGACAACAACTAGAAATTAATAACTGGATTTTTTAAACTATAAAAGCTCGTGTCTACATTTGTTGACCGCCTCAACTTTGACTGTACCAAAACACTTTTATAAAATCAAGGTGGCCGATTCTTTGAAGTACACTCATTGCCCTCAGTTTGGGCGCCCCAGTGCACTAGGCAGGGCGTGTTTGTATATGCAGTCTTACGCACACTATTGTGAAGAGACTCTTTCCGTGTCCAATCATGGGAGGGCTGATGCACAAGATGTTACCTCACTATCACGGAGAGATAGTTTGTGTGTTTTTAACCCATTAGCTCCAGATCATAGTATAACAACCTTAGCACAGCCTCAAAGCTCGCCCCTGGTTTTGTGCTTATTTGGAGCAGTTACTTCTGTAATAGGCACACTTATTCAATTTCTTTCATTTCTTCAGATAGTCAATGACCTCATGCCACCTAAGTTGTGTGACTTGCATGTATTATATACTTCTCATTTCATAACCACAGCAACAAAGGTTTCCAACAAATAACATGTTAACCAATTTATACTTCTGTCCCGACTGGCTGTCTGCAAGTTCCTAGGTTGAAATTTAACCATGTAAGCATTGACTTTTCCCAATGATTTTCCCAAGTTTGACTTGTCAAACAATTCTTATTGAGTATGATATTACTACTATCAACCTTATGTCTAGACGTTCGTCTATAACTTCGCAAAAGTCAAAAGGGAGCACCCAAATTCAACCTAACAATCACACTAAACATCGAATTGAACAAAGCATACAAATCCACACCAACCCACATTATGCAAAATTACACAAATCAACTAGTCATGAGACAAATTAGGACCAACTTTCTACCAAAAAAAAAATAGGACCAACTTACTCTTCTATGCCCGCTACCCGCATCCGAAAACCCATAAACCGACCCGGGCTGTTGAAACCCTAAATACCGCTCCGCCAACTCGAAATACTCACTCACCGGTTGGTCCCACTGGGACGCTCGCTCCTCAACCTCTTCTTCTGACGCTGCAAAACAAAATTGAGATCGTATAGAAAAGTACTCGATTCGTTTCATAATTTTGTCCCCTTCTTCTTTTGCTAATTTTTAGCAGAAAATGGAACAGGTAGTAGTAATCACAGGTTAAGAAAAAACAAATTTGGTCTTTAATTCGCAAAAAATCAAAAGGGACTAAAATTACGACACGGAGGCGGTAAAAGTCGATGGGAAGAGGAAGAGTACCGTTGCAGGTCCAAGCATGGAGGCCGTCGGTGATGTGGAGGTCGAAGCGGGAGGGGTGCCACGTGGCTTTGACGAAGATGGGCTCGGTCTGTTCTGGGTCGGACTCGGTCGGGACTTGGAGCTTCAAGCACGTGTGTCGGGTTGAGCCCATGGCGATTTTTGCCTCTTTCTCCTTCAAGCTTGCGCGGAAGAGACGGTGAAAGAAACTTCCCGCCTAAGCTTTGATCTGTGCCCACAGAGTACTTGTATTTCTAGTTGTTCAATTCGCGAACCGAACTCGTACACGAAAAAGTAACTAAGCAAACATGAGCTGAGCTCGTATAGCCCAAAAGTTGTACGAATCGAGCTTGTAAATATTGATGTTCAACTCGAACGTGATTCATGTAGGGTGCAAAGTCAAGGTCGGGATCTCATACCAGTCTGTACTACCTATCGGGATAATGAGCAATTTAAACGGGGAGATTGTCCCGTGAATTTGTGGGTGATTTAGAGTAGTTTAGATTTGGATTGCAATGTTAACGTTATAAATTTACATTATTGTTCAGTTGACACGCATAAGGGAGAGTATTATTAAAAAGTTGTAAAGGAAGAGGTTTAATTGGACTGATATGATGTGTAAGAGCGTTTAGATGAAAGTAACATGAGTCTGTCGAGGGAGGTTTTAGTATATGAACCTTTTAGCTCTCGAGATATACGAAACAATGTAACGATGGTATCAAGATTTTCCGAGACCTAAGAGGACACATGATCTGACAATTCTTTTCCACCAATAATGTAACGATCCCAAAAATCCAGAGCTCCGCCGCTCCGAACTCACGGGTCGTTAATCTACCAGATCACATCAAATCTGTCAAATCATGTTCGCTAACATACTTCCAAACAGTTAATCCGATATCAACTCAAACTCTTCGCATTCAATATAACAAAACCATTCGAATTTGAACCATTTAGATCTAGGTTCTTTATAAACTCAAGTTCTTATAGAACGAGTTGACAAAACTGACCCACGCAAGGGTCTCCCTACACAGTAGTGATGGGCTCATCGGGATCTCACACAGACTCTAACTCATTCTCGAACATATTATATTTGATCATCACCTGCAGAAGGGAGCCAAACGAAGGGTTTGAGAGCCTAGTAAGGTCGTATAAGGATTACAAAAGAGATTATAACACGAATCCAAAAAATTCAACCGACGATAATTTTTAAAACACTTCGTATGATCAAAACTCAATGATTACCCAAAATAATCAAAGTTCATCAGAACTAGATGCCAAAATAAATATTAACAATCAGAACAAAATCTAAAACGATCAATAAAAGATCCTTTTCAAGTCAGCATTTTCAAGTACCACAAAAATTTTCCTTACTCAAGGGATTTCAATCCGAATAGAAATTCATTTCGAAAATATAGCAAGATTTTTTGAGAGATTTTAACCCAAGCAGAAATCAAATAAGATAATTAGATAAAAGCTTGTCAAGAGATTTCAACCCAAGTACATGGATCCAAAAAAAGGGAGGTTCTAGTTATAATCCAGAAATGATTCGTGTATATATTTCACAGAAACGTGAAATCAAAGTAGGTGATAAAGTAGCTGGAAGACATGGAAATAAGGGTATCATTTCAAAAATTTTGCCTAGACAAGATATGCCTAAGTATAATGAATGTTTGTCAAGGGCTTTCAACCCAAGTACAAATCATTCTAGCTAAAAAAATCAAAAATCAATGTTGATCCTGAGCGATTGCAATGCCATTATGGCAAGCTCATATAGTGTACACATGCATGATGTACTAAAATAATTACTAGTCCACTTGGGTACTAGCCTGCGTTTCATGCAGGATTCAACCAGCCTTATACCTCCTCCCCACTAAACAGGTATCCAGGTCAACACAAAAATTAACAATATTAATGTGCGTTAACATAAGCTCATATCCCCAAAATCAATTCGGATTCTCATAACAATAATCATATTGACATAAGTCAACATTCGGAATTTTCAGAAGAAATCAAAATTTCAGAAGGAAAAATCACAGATAAACAACAAAAACGACTACGAATAATTATCGAATACAATCACAACAATTCAAAAGAATAGATATAGACAATTATCAAATTTGCTCAGCCCGCAATAACATGCGAGTATCACGAGATTTCCAAATAATCGATTCAGGTTCAACATTAGGATTTCTGAGCAAGAACATGCTGATATCAATACATAACTTAGAGTTTGGCATTAGTCGTAAAAATATCAAAGAAGTACTTACGAGTATAAGTAATCAAAGAAGGGTTCGGACAAAAATCATTACCCAAGGTTCAGATAGAATCCATTACCTGGATCCGTAGCTAAATTATCATAACCGGAAGTCTTTAACTTTAACCTAAACAGAATAATCGAACCATTACAATACAGCCTACAGAACAAAAGTATAACGTAATACAAACTCACACACGCTCCCAAAATGAACCTTTCTTTACCGGGTATGTAAAATTACCGAAACGCCCCTAGGGTGTAAAATTATCAAAATACCCCTCCCGGACTTAAATTACTAAAAATGGTCTTCCCATAAGTAAAATCACTGAAATAAACTTGCCATATGTAATGCAAAAATACCTTTCTTAGGTCAAATTACCAAAATACCCCTTTGGGGTGGCAAATTACCAAAATAACCCCCGTTACACTTTAATTCTCAAAATGACTTTTTCATAAGCAAAGTCACTAAAATAGTCTTACTGTACGTAAATTTACTTCAAAATACCTCTTATAGGTAAAATTACCAAAATACCCTTTCGGGGTGATAAATTATCAAAACACCCCTGAGGATTTTCGGCATTGGAAAAATCTCAAAAATATCTTAAACCGCTATTTTAAGTATCCTGATGTTATTTTTTGCCTAAAAAGTATTTAGAAAATTTTCGCCCGAAAATTTCGAAACGGTGTCTGGACCGAGCGCTAAAAGGCCAGTTTCACAAAAAAATATCTATTGTCCTTGGAATGGCCCCAAATTTTAGATAATGAATCATATATATATAATATGGCTTCAATAAAATTTTCAGGTTAAAGTAACTTGGTTTGATATGCTAAATAAATTGATAAAGTTCTTTAATCGGTATCCCAATTTAGCACTCTTTTCGAACTCTGAAAATTCCCAAAATTTTCTACAGCGTAGATCTCGTAAAATTATTAGGTGTTACTGTTTTGAATTTTGTCTAATTTTGGCTCTAGACATTTATGAAAATTCGTTAAAAAACTGCCTAATTAATTTTAGTCTTTAGCGACAATTACACTTACTATTTAGATTGGCACACACTAAAACACCTAATTTTCACACAGTCATCATCTTCCTCAGTTTTCAGCTGAAATAAACTTCCTGCCACATTCATCCATCACCCACGAATTCACAAACGCACACACTACTTCCTTTAAACACACAATTACTCACCTAAACAACAATTACACTTCCTTGATTTCATGTATACACACACTTACACACGATTCATCAACTCACACTGCTGTGGCCATGAACACACACACACAACCTGTTATATCCCGGAACACACACACTAGTCACAAGCACACAACTGAATACATACACAATCTCGCACACAGTACCCACCTTCATCACCTACACCCACTACCCCCTAGCTACACGTACACACTTATATACACCCACGGCACATCCATGTTCATGGTTGTGCATCCTCATACACTGCACAGCTATATACGCACACACAGAAACACACTATGATCCCACATAACACACACTAAATCACATAAACCAAATAGGGTAGAGCAATTACCCTTCAAACTTCTTCAATTTTCTCTTCCCCTACTCCGAGCTCCCTGCCTGCTTACTGCTTCTCTCTTGCTCTGTTTTCTATTTTCTGCTACTGTTCTCTATTTCTTCCCTTTTGTTTTTCTCTCTTTTCCCTTTCTTCGAATTTTCTTTTAATTTTTCTTGTTATTTTGTTTTCTCTTTCCGAAATATTCACTTATCCACTCCAATTTTAAATAGTTTTAGTTAGCTTAGTCATGAAAGCAAGTAGGTGGTGGCAACCCTAAAAAAAAAACTTCTAAATTATCTTTATAAAATTGCACAAATGACCCCAAACTTTACATATTTACAAAAAGACGCCCAAACTTTTGTATAATTGCATTTAAGCCCTAAAAATTTTCTTATCCTTGTTAATTAAATCAAATGTCACTCAACACACAATATCACTCATATTATTACCTTTCATCATCAAAAAAATTTAATTTACAATTATACCCCCAAAGTTTTCTAAAATTACGAAAATGCCCCCAAGATTTAAAAAATTACGTTTTTGCCCCAAATTTCTCTTAAGCTTCAATACGCTAGTAATACCCGGGCATTGCCCAAAATTAACGCCCTTCTATTTTTTTTCAGAGCACCAATGATTATTTTAACTGGCTCCCGAAGTTCGGGATATTACAAATAAATAGTGATCTTAAGGGTGCTCGACCTAAATCCATGTTTACTGTGTACTTCTTCTGATTCGTACAAGCCTAACTTGGATCTTAAGAATATACTATTCCCCATGTACACGTTTGGGTCCAATTTTACAAGTATGACCATCTTTGGAGAAGCTTTAATACAAAAGACTACAAGATGTTTGTTGTTAGGGTTTCTAGGGGCATAATGAAATGATAGGATATGCAGGATAAAGATGCAAATGAGCTGATGGATGTATGTATACATCCAAATAAATACGGGGTTAAGTTAGTATTCCAATTAAAAAGCCACTCAAAAGTGCACCGGAAGTTTGGAACTCAATCTTTCAGTTGTAGATCCTGGACACATAAGAAACACGTCGGTTAAGTAAAAAGAAGACTGAAACTCAGAGTTTTTGTCCTAAATAACCCTTTTTTAATACTTATTCACTCCTCTATCCATTTTTAACATTATTTACCTATCTAACCCATTTTTGAAAATCTTGGTTCCAAACAGAGATTTCAACTGAAGAAAACGTGGTTCCAAACCACGTTTTCGATATATTTGCCTAATTTAAACAAAATTGAAAGAAATCTTGATTTCTAATAGAGATTTCATAGTAACGTTTACTTGAAAACGTGGTTTAGAACCACGTTTTCTTCACTTGAAATCTCTATTTTGAATCAAGATTTTCAAAAAGGGGTTAGATAAGTAAATAAGGTTGAAAATATGGTAGATGAGTAATTAAGTATTAAAAAAGAATTATTTAGGGGCAAAAACTCCTGCAACTCAATTTGTCAGTGAATTGGCGACAAGTCCAATGAATGAAAATAAAGCCTATAATAGACTACTTGGATCAGATGGGCTTAGATTGGACTAAACTGAACTGGACTATAATTAATTGGATTGGACTAGAGCGAACTGGACTGGACCAATATAAAAGGATACAGAGCATATAAAAAGACTAACTGGTCTGGATTTGAACTAGATTAGACTGTAGTTAACTGGATTGGATTAGAGGCTGGACCAAAATAAAAGAACATAACGCATATAAAATATAATAGCTAAACTGGATTTGAAGTGAAGTGGATTAGACGTCCATATTTGGTGAGACAAATAGAGTAGTCCAATTTTTCTTATCACCACGTTCCATATTGCCAAAACCTCATAATGCCTTTAGAATGACTTACCTCGTCGCAAATGAGCCATATAGAGATACCTCCCTAAATCTTTCAAACCAATTATGCCATACATCCATATATTTGTGCGGTGATAAGGTTGGGAGCTCGTCAAATCCACTTATGGCTGGATCAAAAGCATTGATAGCGTTGGTTTCATTTAAAGAAGTGCCTGAAATTGATCTTCAAGTGTAGGTGCTCGTTCACAACATGCCCCCTTGCTCAAATCAAAAGATGAAAATTGAATTGAACTTCGATTCATCACACTTGCTCCAATGAGATGGTCTCGTCCAAGGCCTTGAGTCTGATACCTAACCCCCAAGTAAACCTTGTAACAAAATGTAGAGGGGTCAAATCAAATCCAGAAGTGATCTCATACTCCATGTCACACAGCTTATGAAATGAAAGGACCTATTAGAAGTAGTAGCTTATGGATTGCACAAGAAGATGTTGAGGCTATGCATCACAAGTAACAAACCATTACTTCAACTGGCAATACATGGCCATAGTCTTTACTCATGGCCATCATAAACAAGCCACGATTTGCGAAGCACTTGGATTGAATCGTCCCCCTTTAGAGCGTAAAAGAAGTCATGCCCTTTAGCTTTAGTGGAATGTAGGCTCTCGCCCTCACATAGTATTACAATGACCCGTTGTTTCTTGTTTGAAAACCTGAATTTGGGGTCGGATAGGATGGGAGAGCATGTGGGTCTGCTGTTGATGCATATGAAATGCTAGAGGGGCTTTCTTGGCAATCGCAGGAGCAGTTTGTTCATGACTATGCATTGTTTTTTTGGTACATAGACTTTAGGGCTTTGGCTGTTTAGAGGTAGAGGCTAGGGCTAATGGAAGTAGGTGGCAATGTTCGACAACTAGGGAAATTTTCATGACCAATACTTAAATGAGGCATCATACCCTCTTTTCAACAGATCTTACTGTGCCTAGGCGATGTAAGGGTCGATGCAGAGTCCAATAGATTGAACTGTGGCTTTTCATCATAGACCTGTTGCGTGGTCCAACACTTACATTCCAAAGAACACCCTGTCGCTAGGCACCCCCACTATGAGTCCGTGACAAAGGGCCCGTGTCGGACTTCACAAGGCATTTTTTTGTTAAAGCCATTAGAGCTCCAATGTAGTGCGTGTTTCGCTTCTAGTCTAGTTTATTAGGCCTTACATCGTTATTAGAAGTTTGATATTTATCTTTGATGCATTTTTTAAGCTATAAATGAAGGTGTAAAATATATACTCCCTTCTAAAATTAAGTATAAGCATTTCTATGTTGCATTCCACGAAATATCATACTTTGTTGTAATTTTATTAGAAATGAGCAAAAGCTACTACTAAGGAGTTACATATTAGTCCAGCAACGAGCGATAGAAAAACGAACAAAAATCAAATTATCAAACAAAGTACACGATTTTACAACATTCACCAATGTAAGTCCTTAGATCATGACCGGGTTGCAACTCTCCTGTTCAACAATATCTATATTGTATAACACTAATTCCAACTCGACTGTCATTTTCGTTCTCTCAATCCTTCACCCAATAATAACGAAATTAGCGTACATTACTTTTTGCAAACGGTGTACCTTTCGAAAATCAAATTTCACATACAAAAACACGAATAATCAAAAACATTTTCAAATGATTTAGAAAACCAGCAATATTTTGCAGATCTATAAACAGTTTTGCTGAATTCACAATTTTTTTAGCATTTAAAGGCAAAACAAGAATGCGTTATACCGATCAAGCACGTGCCATACAAAAAACCAAAGATGCACGGTGCATTCTGAACCACTGCATAAAGCATTGGACATGTTAGTGTCTTCTTTACATGGATGGGAGTTCCACCACAAGCACTACAATCACAATACATATATATATATAACCTACACACTGATTGAAGCACTTCACAGTGAGTAGTGACTCGATACTACTACATGTACGGGAGACAATAGAGGAACCAACCTATCAAAGATGGCTGCTTTCAGATACTCTCTTCCGCTTCTTCTTTCCCTGTTGTGCATACTTCCATTCACTGAAATCTTGGTGAATTCATACGAAGAAGACCCAACAGCCAAAACTATGGAGGATTTCTCCGGGTACCCAATTCACGAACCTCCCTTGCCTTCCAATTCTTTATCTGTAAATAAAGAAAGCCTGCAAAAACAGGTACTCCACCAAGATTCTTGACTGATTTCTCTGCTTAACCCTTCTTGATTGTGTCACTGACTCACTTTGTGTTGAATGGATTCAGCAAGATTCATTTGTACATGGAATAGCTACTCATGGTATCTGATATTGGGGCATATGATTACATTAATGCACAATATAGAGTAATTGATTGGTCACTGATGTGGGCATCGGCTTCTCCTTTTCTTTTCCATGTTTTAGAAAATTAGAAATGGTGTGTGTTTGATACTCCATGAATGTTGTCCAGGAGAGATTCTGTTTCATAAAGTATTTGAAACTGAGTGTCAAGGCTATCTAATGGAAATGCTATGTCAAGTTCAGTACAAAAGTTTTGCTCAAGGAAAATAAATAAAGAAGGAAAATAAAATCAGTATGGTAGGGTGTTGGGCCTTTATGCTTAGAAGGCAAGTGTAAATCAGTATTATGCACCGATATTCTGTTAAGGACATCTAAATATAGCATGGCATGACAGCATATATTGTGTGCGCCATGAATAACCAATGACTGCTTTGTGCACTCTCTTATGTGCTTCTTTCTTCATCAAACCTAGTTATGTCAGGAAAATGATTGTGATCTGTTGTTTATTAGATTGATGAGCTGTCAACATTCTCGGACTCACCGGCGCCATCGGTAACTAGGATCCTGTATACTGAGAAGGATGTAATGGCTAGGAGGTACTTGCATGCAATGATCTGATTTTATGTGCTTATATCTGATAATGTACTGCCAAAGCTATTTTTTGCTTATCATATGGTAATATACTGCCAATGCTAATTGGTGATGTATGAAAGGACGATACGACAAGGGAACACTTCAAGTGAAAAGTTTCCTGTTTCGGTGAGATCAAAAACCCTGAATGAACCTAAATTAAGAAGGTATGCTACTCTGAAGCATGGAGCGTGGCGTAAAATTGGGTATTGAGAGATCCATTAAAAATGTATTGCAACCTGTGAAACAATTGATATTGAACTTTCTAAATCTCTAAATCTTTATTCTTCTTCTTGGTTTTTGTTTTTGCTCTTTGTATTGCGACCTGTGAGCTCGTCAAGACTACATTTGAAATCAGCGTCACCACTTACATACCCTAATGAAATGATAACGGTGCTAGAAAAAGTTGTGCGACGAATTAACCATTGCTGTTGCTGTTCTCCTCCTAGCTATACAGTCTACTGCATTGAATATCGAGTGCGGAACAATTCTCTGTGGTGTTTTGTTTCTCTCGCAGACACACGTACTCGAGAGATATCCCAATGCACCTATAAACAAGAGTTATATTACTTGCCCACAAAAAAAGTCATATGGTTCAAGTTTACATGCCACAGGTGGTGGTCGATCCAATGGCAAATTGGAAGGTTAATTAAGATCAAATGGAGCACGTGCTCTTAGATGGAGCTGAATGGGAGATAAGAATCTCGGAATGTAGCGTAGTTGGGTTTTCTGCTGTTTTAATTTGCAGGTGTATTTGCTATATTAATGTATCCCCGCACAGCTATTTTTTTTGTGATGCCACGGTGTTTCTTTCTCGAGAGGGTAAAGTTCTTTGACACCAATTCTCATTTAGATAGGTCACATGACCCCTTACATGTCTGAGGTTCAGTAATATCATACATAGTTACGCACTATGCTTTGGAATCTCTTAATTTTGTTTCGCATCTCCTGTGGCTATTATACTGGAGAAAATGCAAATGTTGGTGCATTCAAAGTCTTGTTCTTGCACTCTGTAGCTGAGTCTTTATAAATAATAGGCTTGGCAATTCGAATTGCAGGTTTGTAAAGAACTTGATGGGACTTTCTGGTCTCTCTGTCAGAGAGGATGCTGTGGGGAACATTTTTGGTCGGTGGTATGTCTTTAT
This sequence comes from Escallonia herrerae, assembly GCA_033070095.1. Classification (NCBI taxonomy): domain Eukaryota; kingdom Viridiplantae; phylum Streptophyta; class Magnoliopsida; order Escalloniales; family Escalloniaceae; genus Escallonia; species Escallonia herrerae. Next base: position 1,260,050 of record JAVXUP010000006.1, read on the forward strand.
AACTTGGTCTCCTTCACGGCTTTCAAACCAAAATACAAAGGTTTCATCCTATTCGTGCCACTTTTAGTTTATATTACATCTAAAATGAGTTTGCTGGTTAGTAAAAACATCTAACATGCTGTATGTATGGCGGTTTAAAGGGTGACAACTCTTCATTTTTCTGTAATGTTCTTTTGGTTTCTCTTACTGTTTGCGGTTTCACTTTGTCTATTTATCAGTGACTTTATTATGGTGAGTGTATTGATTTGAAAGGATGGCACGTGTCTCTAATGCACCATGAAAAGAAATGATCATCCCCTGTTAACACATTGCCTTGTACAGTTGGACTTATAATGCTGTCATAACTTTGGGTTTCCTAACAATACTTCTCACAAAACCTCTAATTTCCTTTTCAATAGCAGATGAATATTCAAAGAAATGAATTACCATATAGTACTAGATGGAAGCATTTTTGTGTGGGGCCCCATGGCAGGATGCCAGTATGTTTACTCAACTGGCTCATGCTCATAATTGTTTATAGTTGATTGTGCATGAGATCGAATTCACACTTTAATTGCAGGTAACATGTATTTGTTGTCGTTTATAAAATCTGTGTCTACTTTCTTAGTCCATAGGAATTGAAGATTCTTCTTGAAGTTTTAGCTCAATTTATGGACTTATTTGTCTTTTATGGAATTATCATTCCGAACTTCTGCACGTTAATTGTTTTCAACCATTCATCTGATAGGGAAGGCTATGAGCCAGAGCTAGCTGCAGTGTTATCAGGTTCACACATTGATGCCATTCCACACTCCGGAAAGTATGATGGGGTTGTTGGTGTTTTGGGTGCAATAGAAGCCATTAATGTACTTAAGAGGTATGCTGGTTGCCTGATCATTATAATGGGACATTCGGACGTTTGAAAGTCAATGTATTTACTTTCATCTTCTTGTGAGCAAGCCGGTGTGCTTACAGTGAGGTTATAAGTTTCCATATGTATCTTATAAATTAAGAGCCCTTATTGTTTTCTTGTTCATTGATGTAGTTCTTATCACCATAAAACTATGCTACTGATTTGGGGCATACCCGATGCGTGTGCAAGATAAGATAAATGGTCATTAATACTGACTTAAAACACTGCACACATTTAAGAAATTAGTGACGATTCTGGGTTCGAGAGTCAAGAGAGGTGGGTTTGTGGGTGAGAAAAACGAGGGAAGTGGGTTGTGGGAGCTGTGTCACGGGTTTAATTTGTTTGCTGTTATTTGACTTTAGTACTCTTTAATGAGATGGTTAAAACAATAAAGCATTGGTAAAATTGGAGACACACAAAAGACTTCGCCGTAAGGGTGTTGTCCCCAAATAAAGTATAGATATTTCATTCTTCACATCAAAAATAAAAAACTGTCAGTTTCCTGCCCTTCTAAATCAGAACCTATGATATGGTACATGAATTATCCACGTGCTCTACACAGAATAAGTTCCATGTTCAATGGGACATAACAGCAAGAAACCTCTCAAGGCCAAACATTACGGTGGATGGCGATGTAAAAAGGTTAATTAAGAGGTTCATAGCAGCAGATTTGCCAATACAAAACTGCTCAAACAAGTAATTGGGAAACTGAATTTTTTAAATTGGCATGAGATGAATGCAGAAGAGCATAGCCTGATGTCCCATCATTTAGTAATAGTCAGTAGGGAGTCTTTGTGAATGTCTTCAACTCTACGTGTCATAAACTATTGTTTACGGGTTCAAAGGATGAAAGGAAGATCAACCTTTTCATTTGTCCTCTATTCCTGATCCCTAGCCATATAAAGGATAGTATTAGGCATGCATGTCAATCTTTATTTAGATTTTGATGAACATGTATTACAATGCTACCTATCTTATGATAGGCATTCGAAAATTGACAAAAGTTTAAATGTGGTGGAAAGAAGGATGTTGAGATGGTTTTTGATAGTGCAAAGAGATGGCGGTAGGCTAAGAAAACTCACACTCACCCGCACAAAAACACACAGTTGCACTTCGTAAGATATAATACTACGGTTGCCCAATTGTGGGCAGGACGAAGCCTGGTTTCTCGCAGATGCTTTGCCTATGCACAGCTACTGGTTACATCACTGTGATGGGGTTATCTGATTCAAGTTAGGGATTTATAAAAAGGAAGATAAGAGGCTTTGCTCATGGATTGAGATCCTTGAGGTTGGAAATAAAATACATGCTTCTCTGTTAGTGTTAGGAAGAGACTATGAAATATGAACCTTAAATCTCCTCGTGTTGTCCTAGATAGTGGATAAAGAGGACTTGTTTTGAGGTGATACCTTTGAAATTTGCTCAAAGCTGTGCAAAGATGCCACATGTGGTTAAGTGAATCTTAATAATTTGTAAAAATCCCTTGGCTTCCAAAATGTAATGCAACATTAGGATACCTTCAGTTCTTTCAGCTGAGCTTTGTGTTCATATTGCTGTTTGGATATGCACAGGTTTGGCTTCAAGCCTAAGAAGTCACTGGAGGTTATCATGTTCACCTCCGAAGAGCCTACAAGGTTTGGGATCAGCTGTTTGGGAAGGTAAAGACCACTAATAAGAGTTATAATGTTACAACTGATGAAGCTCAAATAGTTATATTGTTGTTGCTTAGAATCTGCAGGGCAATATCCAAGTGAACTTTTCTCTTGTTTTTTTTTTTTGTGTGTTTGATAAACTTTACTTGATTTTATCCTTTTGATTTTAATATCCTTTTCCTTTTGTCCTAGTTCCTTCTATTCTAATTCCTTCTTTCAACTTCTGGTCTTGCAAAGATTAGGCGGAGAGAATACCAGTATCTAACTTGAGGTTTCTCATGATTCTATTGAAATGTGCAGCCGCTTATTGGCAGGAAGTGAGGCACTTGTGAAAGCTCTCAAGCATACCGTCGATAATCATAATATCTCATTTCTGGATGCTGCAAGGTCAGCTGGTTATGCCAAAGATCAAGAGGACCTAACCAGTGTTTTCTTAGATGAAGACAGCTATTCCGCTTTTGTGGAGCTACATATAGAGCAGGGTCCCATTCTGGAAGAAGAGAGTATGCTGCTTTCTTGATAATCTTGTTGTCATCTGTTAACATCTGTAGGGACTCCTATTAGTTTTTTCATCACAGGTATTTCTATTGGTATTGTGACTGCAATTGCTGCTCCCGCAAGCATCAAAGTGGAGTTCAAAGGCAATGGAGGCCATGCTGGAGCTGTATTGATGCCGAATAGGTGAATGTCTAGAAGCAGTACTTGCACGTGTTTGACCCTCTCCATCGTAGCCCCTGTTTATTGATTTAGTGCGGGGGCCCAAGAAAGTTCCTTACTGGGTAAAATTTTCTTATAGAAGTAAATGAGCCCCGAAATTGGAGATTAGCCTTGAGCTATTCGTGCTATCATCATTTTGATTGCTATACTAGACTTTCTTGTTGAGATCCTTGTTTTGGTTATTATTATGCTAATCCTGGCGGTGTCTTAACTTTTCTGCCTTAAATTTGTGACTTTGGTTGCAACTATTTGTTTATAACAAGTTTCTACCTTTTTTAACTCTTTGCAAATATGTTTCAGTATAAATCCTGTACAAATGGAAAAGTACCTAGGGATTTCTCTTACTTAACTGTTTTGTTTCTTTTCTTTAGTTTTCTGTTATATCTTAAAGCTGTAGAACGTTATCCACACTCTATCACTGTTGTATAAATGATTTGAAGCAGAAATGATGCAGGACTGGCAGCTGCAGAGCTGGCACTTGCTGTAGAGAAGCATGTATTAGAATTTGGGTCTATTGACACTGTTGGAACTGTTGGTAAGCTGTTTCCTTCTTTTGTTTTATGACACATTTAAGTTAGAAATTCCATTATTAAACACAGTACCCTAGCGCAATTGCTTGGCATGCTGCACAATACTTTGGCTACCGAGCATGAAAAGATGGGTTTGAATTTATAATTTTCCATATTGTGCCAAACATACCAAGCTTTATACCTGTCCATGGTCCAGCACCCGCATTTTGCAGGACGAGCATTTGGGTATTGGATAGTGACCTTCTGCATAAAACTTAGAATTTGCGACAAAAATCTTCTATTCACTCTTTCCCACCCTCCCATTCTACACAAGAAAAAAGAACTCTCATCGATCTTGTTTGTTTATTTCAGAACATTATTGGCATCCTTGTTTCACTTAGCTGCATAATTTATCCTTTTAAAACAATTGTGCTTTTCAAGGTATTATGGAGCTGCATCCAGGAGCAATTAACAGCATCCCAAGTAAAGCACACCTTCAAATAGGTACAAGTTTTTAATAACATATAAGGAATCTGTATTTTCTTGACCCATCGATATGGTCTTCTGACTGTTAGCGTTGCTATTTTCCCTTAAGCCTCATCCATTAAACATTACTGCCTTGCATCTGCCCTGCAAATGGTGTGCCTGGTCAGGAGAATATTTTGGAACTTTCTTGAATACTTCCCTGGCTAAAATTCTTGTGTTGCAGATACGCGTGACATTGATGAAAGTCGGAGGAACATTGTAATTGATAAAATTCGACAATCTGCTTCTACCATATCTAAGAACCGTGGTGTCCAGCTTTCAGAGTTTCAAATTGTAAATCAGGATCCACCAGCCCTTTCCGAGGATTCAGTAATAAAAGCAATGGAATCAGCAAGCAAGGAGCTGAACCTGACTCATAAGAAGATGATCAGCAGAGCTTATCATGATTCGCTATTTATGGCCAGGTATTGAGGGAATGACAAATTTGAATTTCCATGAGCACGAACTGGGTTTCAGTAATCAATGCTCTTTGTGTAAAGCATTTTTTGTCCAATTACTTGAATTCATTTTTGAACATTGAAAGAAGCAATAACACCTGCCATTGGAAACGTGCGTATGCATGTATTCATTCCCCCACCCCACCCAACCCCCTGGGTCTTTGTTGCACTTGTTTTGTCAATTTATTAAGGTGATCATGTCCCATATATTTCCTATCACCTGTGTCCACGTATAGGCTGCACTGACTGAAGAAGTTAAACAATCTTATTATATTACATCTTCTAACTAAAGGGACTGAATGCCTTTTTTTTTTGTTGATCATTCATGTCAACTCTTGCAGAAAATCCCCAATGGGCATGATATTCATTCCCTGTTACAAAGGTAAACAATTGTTTTTCCTCTAACCATGATTTCACCTTTTCATACGTCTACATTAGTGGTATATTTCTTCTTTTGTTTTTTATGGATAGCGATCTTTTTTTTTTCCTTTGTCTTCTCAATTTTTTTGAACATGCTACCGAGATCTCAAGTATGCACTTCTCGTTCTTCGATTAAAATCAATATCAATGCATAAAGAGGTTTAATTGTGTACCCGTTACCTTCTTTAGGTGCTTCAAGGGAGCATTTTTGCTTCTATACAATAGTCTGGTAAATAATGTGTACTAAACTAAATTTATGTCACTTAACATCACCAAAACTTGATTTGACAAACATGCAGACATTCTGAATATTGACATGCATACATAGCCGTCACAATGGGAGCCCTACAGGCGTATTATGCAGGACTTACCTTTGAATAAGCAAATTTCGAACACATGTCCGTTGGTTTTGCAGGATATAGCCATAAGCCTGAAGAATATTCTTCCATCGAGGATATAGCTAATGGGGTTAGAGTATTGGCACTAACTCTAGCCAAGTTGTCCCTCTCCTGACGGCTAAACAAGAACTCTTGCTAATGTGTTTCTAGCAGATCAAACATTGCTGCTTGAGTATGTTTTCTATTTTATATCTTCTGCTATGCAATGTGTATTAGATTTGTTAGAGCATGTCAAGTACAATGAAACGCGTGTAAAAAGCAACAGATGGCAATTGTAATTAGTATGAAAAGATCTGCATTGACCTTTCAGCATCTGTGCAAGGGAGTGCATTTGCGTTAATTAATTGCCAATCCCCCCAACACACACCAAAACACCACGAAAAAACCACACGCAGACACCCGAACACGCGCAGGGTTGAGGTGAATATGTAAAAATATATATGTTATAGCCGTAGTTACATTTGACATTACAAGGCCAAGTATGTCTGCTGCTGCTGCAACTTCTGTTGCTGAGTTCCTTGTTTACTTCATCCTTAGCAGCAGCTCTCTCTCTTTCAAAGTACGGAACATGTTAGAACGGCAGCAGCTCTGACCGACTTTGCCTGTTTATCTACCTACTCAGTGCATAGATCCTCTGAGCAAACGCTTCAAGACCTACAAGAGAACATGAAACAACACTGTCGATCCCTGATACTAATCTCTCGATTCCTCCTTGTCAGCCTTCTTCTTGGGTGCTGTGGCAGCAGTAGTCTTCACTTAGTCAACTTTTTCTAGAACCATTTGAATCTACAAGAGGAAGAGAGAAGAGAGCTAGAGACCAACATTAACCTATTTAGATCAGATGAATTACGGATTACCTGACAGTGCATAGATACCAATCTTGACCTTCTGAATCCAACGACCTTTACTCTCATCGCTGAGGCCAACAGTGGATGTCGAAATCCCTGTTTCGAACCCCATAGAATCTGGTCACTCTACTGGTAATGATAACATCAAGTCGAAGTAAGGTATGTCAGGCATGAATAGTACGAAGTTCCTTCTCGGGGTAGCCACTCCACTTACTCTTCAGAATCTCAGCAATTGTGACAACAGTTGGAATAGCTGAAATAAAGACATTCAACATAGTCGCCATGAATTTTTTAAATCAGAAGGTAGAAATCGGATGGAGAAAGGTTAAAGGATAGAAAATTTCAGTGTAAAGAAACTTGAGCACATACCCGAAATATGAGGATAATTTCAGTATTATTCCGGAGCCAGACGTGAGGCCGAGGTGGCCGAGCATTCTTGTTAGGAACTACACAGGTTTATTTGGCGTCGTGTACCACCTTGAGTTGTTGACTCGCTTTCATAGCAGAGATGTTGGTTTTTGTTCGTTTCTTTGGTTTTAATAATACTTTCATGTCGGTTGAGGGGGAAAAGAAAAAAAAAAAGTGTCCTCTCGTTTTTTATTATTATAATATTGGGCCAATTAAGGAAATTCATTGGTACAAAACATTAGGTCTTGTTGAGGTGCAATTATTTTGATTTTTGCCTTTGTTTATGGTTTAGGATTAGGTTTGGGTCTTGTTACTGCTCGTATTTTCATTTCCCGCGCTTGGTTTCAGTTTGGGGGCTCTGAGGCAATAATGCCATTCGCTGTTGACTTATACCTATTATAGTCCTCGGAGCCGCGTGCACTTACATTTCCTTGGATCTTACCTCTTTATTATTGCAATATTTGGACACTTAACTCAAAAAGCAAATGCATTCGGCCTTGTTAATTACTTTGCAATTAATCAATATTTAGCGGGAAAACGTGTTTAGCGTTCATTACTCTCTCTCTCTCTCTCTGCAGCATTTTGTTCGTCAAGGGTGTTTGCAATACTAAGTTGATAGTCCATCGCAGGGTCATAGGTACTAACTCTTTGGCATTTATTTACGCTCTTTCTTTTCACGATATTAAGTTGCTACCAAGGTAACGAGGTCATAGATACTACTATCATAGTGACATGGATTTTGGACTTAAGGATTGATGATAGACAACCAAATTTCCTTTTCTTTTTTTTTTTTTAATTTTGGGTTGGACCGCAAGGGTCATACTCGGGCAATTTCAGTATTAATTGAGATTAGATCCTCTCTCCGAACGATCTTAATTGTGCACTCATACATAACATTCTGGTATATTCAAATAAATGTTTTTTTTTTCAGGATAGTGACTCTATAGTTTGAATCCAAATATCTTGTAAAACCATAGCTGGCACTCATCTTATTGTGGTGTGCAAACATGTTTTGAGCTTTCTGCAAATGTTAAAAATCATTTTTGAATTTTTTTTCTTTTATTTTGGATGTCCTAGAAAAAGAAAATCGAGTACCGGATCCTTGACTTTGGCCCATGATCTGTAATTGAGGCCCATAATCTAGGGTTAATTGGCCCATTCATCTCTCTTAAAAAAATGCACAAATGAAAAAATTACTTCCCATGCGACCCAATGCTCGAGTTCTTATTTAAATTGAGAGTTAAAAATTAATGAAGTGGATCGCTGTGAATCAAATATTTTTTTTCAAAGCGCTCTATCGAGAAACAATCTACTAAAAACAGTGGCGCACAGACCATGGTGACCAGGTGGGGGCACCTGTCCATGTCCACTTTGTTGGGATTGTGTTTTCTCCATTTTTATTTTCACTTTTTATGTCACATTGTGCCCGGCTCGTAGGGATGGCAAAAAAATCCAAACCCGCGAATTTCCGCCCCGCCCCGCCCCGATAGGAGCGGATTTTTTTGACTTTGACCGGGTCGTGGGGCGGATATGGTATTTAAAAAAAAACCCGCAGCGGGTTAGGGTCGGATATGGTATTTACTTATACCCGCACCGCGACCCGCCCCGGTATATTTACCCTAATAGATTACTTAATCTTAGCTGTCCATCTATACCATATATATATGACTATTTTCCAGCAAGCCCTAATTTGAGATTTCTGCATTCCTTTCCAATCTTGACAGCCACTCACGGCGCATGGCTAGGCCACGGCGCTCTCGCCGCTCTCCACCGCACGGTGCACAACTCGGCCACTCTCCATCCACCTCACGAATTGGAGCCCACCGCACCTCGCACGGCTCTCCATCGCAGTACCGCACGGCGACGACGAACCACCACTGCGACGAGCTTGGATCTACTGTGACGAACCAGCACCGCACCACCGCAAGGTGCACAGATCTCCACTGTAGTACCGCACGGCGACGACGAGCTTGGATCTACTGCGACGAACCACCACCGCAAGGCGCGATCTCCACTGCAGTACCGCACGGCGACGACGAGCTTGGATCTACTGCGACGAACCACCACCGCACCACCGCAAGTCCCACGGATCTCCAATGCATTACCGCACGGCGACGACGAGCTTGGATCTATTGCGACGAACCACCACCGCAAGGCGCACGGCTCTCCACAGCGGGGCGGGGCGGGGCGGGGCGGGTTCGAAGTTCCTAACTCCACATAGGATCCGTTATGGTATTTTATATACATAACCCGGTCCGGGCGCGGGGCGGGGCGGGGCAAAATTCATCGACTAGCGGGGCGGGTTCGGATTTTAGAAAATCCGCATCCGACCCGCCCCATTGCCATCCCTACCGGCTCGGTTAGTGGTAAAACAACAAAATTTACATTTTTGTGAAGGGGGTATTAGTCTTTTTGCCTTTTGATTGATAAAGGTTAGTTTATCAAAACTGATAAGTAGTATGCTAATTGACACGTAATATTATGATGACTATTACCTACTTAGTAAAAAAAATTTGAGAACTTTTTAAAGGGCAGGGCAAGATTATTTTGTGCCCTTTTCGGGTTACCCTTACAAGCTCTGTGTGTGTCATTAAAAGCTTACAATTTGCCATCAATACATCTTTGGTGACAAAAAAGGTACAAAAATACTTTGTTGTTCTCTAGTGTTCACCTCAAAAAAGTTTGTTTGTTCTATCTTTGTTTAAAGTTTGCATGGTCTCGGATCGTTTGTTTCGACCATTCTTAATGAGAATGGATTGATGCGATACAAATAAGGCTAAGAAAGACAAAAAATTATTGTATTATATGCCCCAAAATTTTTAAATAGTCTGAATCATTGGTCCTAGATAACGTCAAGAAACATAATTACATGATAGCACTACAGTTCAGTGGTACAAAAATTCTTGTGACAAAATTTGTTTGCTATATTGCTGGTAACTGGCAGTTTCATGTAAGTACCTAACAATTTATTTCGTGGTCCCCCATTCTTTATCTTGGCTTTTAGGTCCACCATTGGCAAACTCCACCATTCTTTAATGGTTTGTCTATCGTTTTGATTTTTCCCTCCTCTGAACTTCTAAATTAAAGTTAGGGATTAATTCAGGTTTCTTCCTCCTATTCTGTCCCATTTTTTAAATGAGTCTTTGTACTGCAAAATTCTTGAATATGGTCGTTCGGTCACTATTTTAATCCCTCTGTTAGTATTTCTCGTATAAACTCGGGGATGTTTTGGTCAATTAAAACATGTGCCTTACTTTCTCCTCTTTCTTATTCATCTGCGATCAACATAGCCACACAAACATAGTCGAACACGCTAACTCTGTTGCCAACACCACTACTCGTAGCTGTGATGGTGAGTACGAGTGGTTGGATCGTGGCGACAAAGGGGTGGAGAGTTGTGATATATGTGGTGGAAATCAGTGGAGATTGGCGGTGGGTGGTTGCTGGTAGTTGTCGCTGTGATGATTTATTATGGGTGGTGACCATGCTAGGTTTTGATAGTGATGGGGCTGTGAGTGGGGTTTGTGACTGGTGGTGGTGTCGATGGTGATGGCTGGAGGGGGAGGAGGCTGATAGGTGTGGAGGCAGTGATATCGTGGTGGGTTTATGATGAGGGGTGGTGTGGATGGTGATGGTTGGAAGGAAAAAGGGCTAATAAGTGTGTAGGCATGTACTCGCTTTTATTAAAGGTTGTTATTAAAGGTGCAAGTGCACCCAAGGCACAACGGGTCTCGGACCCTAGGTGTAAGGCGCAAACATGCATTTATTTCAAGCAAGAGGAAAAATAAAAACAAATAGATGTTAGTGTACTAGAGCAACAAAATCATGTAAAATTTTTCAGAATATGGCAATCTAATAAACTTCAAACCCTAGAAAATGTCTTAAATCTAATGAGAAGTAGTTAATTTTAAATGAATATGAAATCATCATTTTCATCATTGATGAGGGCCAAGACAATAATGCTTTCTCAAAGAAAATCATAGGCTCTAAGTTCGGTAGAGATTTCTCCTCAATTTCATCTCATTCATCTACAAAGTGAACTAAAAAAATAAATTTACTTGAAAGGGAGCAGCAGTGGGAGACGGGGAAGTGGTACAGTGAACAGTAACAAGAGAATCGAATTAATTGGGGATTTGAGATTATAGGTTATAATGTTACGAAGAATTAAAAATAATGAACTATTGAAATGATGCCACAATCGCATTCAAGGACTTGATTTTTTGGGCTTTTATCTGTGCATCCACCCCGGCATTGTGCGTTAGAGCCTAGGCACGTGCCTCTTTGAAGGGCGCCTAGCCCTAGGCAAGCACGCTCCCTACACCTTGTGCCCAGGAACGCTTTTGATAACACTGCATGTGCCACTTTAAACCATGAAATGAGGAATCTAGCCCTCAATTAAGATAAATAAACATAGCAACTAATTTGGCGACCGGGTCTAGAACGGGGAGGATTTTCAAAAAATTAGAAGTTCATGAATTTTTTTAAAATTGGGCAAAGTACGAGGGAAAAAATGAATTAAACCCTAAGAGGTATACCCTTTATGCTAAGATTGGAGGTAGGTGACTAACTTATAATGACCCTAATCTTTCTGAGACATCGTTTTATTGACCTTTATTGTTTATATATTACTTCACTTGTGGAGTCCCTTTTAAGCATGCCTTTTACCGAGGGATGGAGCCACCTTGGGATAAAGGTGGACCACAATCCCCGCAAAATTTATAAAAACAGTATTATACCACTAAATTGATTGTAATTGTCACTGAATTGCATTTTTACATACAAAAAGAGCAATAAAGCATAAGAGAGTGAAAATATCATTATCGCTTCGGTCTCCTCAAGAAAGAAATCTCGGTTGCATCTCTGCTTTTAACCGAACAGTTAATTATCGATATCTAGTTTGTTGTATCCAAAGTAACCTAACCAAAGTACGTGAGTTGTTGATAAATGCCTTATGGTAAAAGGAAAGACTGGATAAGCTAAACCAGCTCCATTGCAGTGCTTGCTTGTTACTTCAATACTGAAAGTGAACCAAGACCAAGAATTGCATGCAAGTGAATGGTTCGAGGTTTGGATAAACCAACGACGCAACGTGAGGAATTTTGGGATAAGGGAGATATGGGGAAATAAAGTTTAAATTGGTTTATGTTGTTCGAAGTTCTATTATGATCCAGGATAAGTATCTGAAAATTTCGCTCAAAATTATCCTTACTTTTCAAGTTTGTTCACTTTCACGCTCTCGCTTTTATTTATATTTTCTTTCTCACACTACGAACTCGTAAAACATTTTAAAATTTAGTTCTGATGCTAAGTGAAACTTCAAGGTCACCGGTGCTTTGACAATTTCACTGACTAGAGCACCACATTAAAGTTACACATCAACTATTTATGAGATTGTATTCGGTTCTTATACCTGATGTGTTACTCCTTTTTTTAAACATATTTTTGAGTTGAACATCAAATTTTCTTGAGTTAGGCCTTGTCCGTGTTCAATTTCCTTTAAGAGGGTGTTTGGGATTGATTAAATGTTGGTCAAACCTGATTTAATCTAATTTGAGGGTGTTTGACAAAAGAGATTAAGAGATTAAAGTGAGGATTATGGAATAATCACTTTTTTATAATCAGGTTTGACCTTTTAATTTACCATCTTATCTCCATATTTTTCACAAAAAGATATCTCATACCCCTTAATTAATTAGATAGTTTCCGAAAGTTATCTCTCATATTGCTAATCTTCTCCTACGGCTAACAAAGAGGGATATAGCTACCCTCTTTAATTCCTCCACACCAATTTCTGTAAGTTTTTCTATATTCTCATATTGTAATATTTTCTTCGATTTTATTGTAATTATCATGCTTACCTGAATTGAATATTATAAATCTACTTGTACTGTAATATTTTCTTCTATTTTAGTCATGTAGTATCTGAATTGCAGTAGCATGTGTAATATTAGAAAGCAATTTCTGCCCCTGTATACACAAGATCAAAAATGTGGCGGATTTCTTTAAGCGCTGAATTTCTAATATCCAAGTAAAGTTATGTTAACTTTACTTAAATATTAGAAAACTGTTTATTGAGTGTCTTTTATGGTCATTTTGTCATAGTGAAACTGATTTAAGTACTTTTTTATCCAAACATTTTTTATAGATTTAATTTAATTTACAACTATTTTTACCAAACTGATTCTGATTAAATCAGATTTTAAAAACTGATTAAGATTTAAGTAGAATCTGTTTTTTTTCCTACCTCATAATCCACGCTATGCGTGGGGCTTTACTTTACTCAGATCGCGACTTGAAATCATCTCATAATTCACGTAGTGCGTCGGAGACGTTAAAGTTACGCATCGACTATAAATAAGAATTGGGTTCAATTCTTATGCTCGGTGAGCTTTTTCTCCTTTTGAATTTGTAGATTAGACACCAGGCTTTAACACACCTCCATCCCTGGAAGATCAAGAAAAAAAATACGGGAGAAAGTGACATGCTAATTTATACCTTAAACACGGAGCTAAAGTGGTAAACAGTGACCACAGATGTCTGAAACAGACACAAAAATGGGACTACTGGACCAAACTTGGAGGGACCAAACTCCAAAAGGGGCACAACATGATTGGCTAGGGGGAAGGCTTACCAATGTCATAGACGAGAATCTGAAAGGACAAAATTGGGAAGGATGAAAAGTGGAGTGCATCTAGGCTTTAAATTAGAGGGTGTTAAGGCCTTATCAGAGGAGGGTTAACAGGAGTAATCAAACAGGGGACCTACGCAATAATTTTGTACTCCTCTTTTAGTTGAGACATGAACTTCATCTTGACAATCCAGCCTAACTGTTGATTCTCTATACTAATTTATAGTTGGCAGCATATATATTCTAAAGATTTTAGCCCGATAAAAAAATACACGAAAGCGAAAAGTTAGAATTACTTGTCTAACTGCTGCGAGCAACGTTTATAAAATAACAACTAAGGTGTGTATAAGTAAATTCACTCTTACTTAATTCTTTTGAAAGATACATGACTGACTGACGAAAATTTGATTACCATCAAACTCCAAATTTATTTTATAGTGAACTAGTCCATCAATCCTCTCATTGAATTGTTTAGCAATGTAGAAGTGATTTTGATGTTCATTGTTATTTTCCTTGATATATTTGAGAAGTGAAGTTTTCAAATTTCGTCATCAAGAGTCAGAGGGGAGGGCGGGACACTTCGAGGTGCGTCGTTTATCTGGGGCAAATACCTCCTAAAGAGTAATGGGAGATGTGCCAAGATAGGCTCTCGTTAGCAAAGCGAAGGCTTCTGATTGGTTGATTTGAGCGGCTTCGTTCTCCATTTTGAATCAACGTGCAAAAGAACCTATCTTCACGGTCTCTTCTTCGTCATCATCTAAAGTTTATGAGTGATATATAATTCCAACACGTAATGTCTATAAGTCATCTCAAAAGATAAAAGACAATGTAATTAAGCATCAACAGATATTCATCAATAATAAATAGGAAAATATCGCTTTAAACCAAAAAATAAAAAGCGAAAGAAATGGGAAAACATGGCTTTTGACGTTTCTTGGCTAATGCTATTTCTAATTGCTGCAAAGTATTTTTGTGCAAAAAATTGTTACGGATTTAAGGTCAGAGAAAGGCTGAAGAAAATATATGACGGTCCAGGATTAAAGTTTAAAATTTTATATAACCCCTGACCATAAAATATAAGGGATTTGTCATTTCAGTCCTTATTTGAACCAATTCACTTCACTTGTCGCCACAAATATAATTGTGTCAGCTTTAAATGTCATTGAAAATATTCTAAAGTGAGCTAGTCAAGCGTAAGAACATCATCTTCCCAGATAAAGCAATTGAAAAATCATATCATCTGTATGTCTACATGACATTCTTGCTCCCACGTTCGTATTATGAAATTTATCAAGTCATCCCTTCTAACTAGAATCATTTCTTCAATTAAGACGGTGAAAATGCCCATAAAAAAAACTTCGATAAAACGATGATAGTTGATGAGAGGCAAACGAAAGATCAGATGAGAAAATATTAGAACCTCGAACCCTTATTCTCCAGAAACATTCAAATCGTGAGATTTTAACACCCGTTACACTATGAGCCCGTTTGGGGGATTGATTAAAAAAAGTAGATTCAGTTTAAATCTTAATCAGTTTTTAAAATCTGATTTAATCAGAATCAGTTTGCTGGGTAAAAGTAGTTGTAAATTAGATTAAATTTATAAAAGGTGTTTGGATAAAAATTACTTAATTCATTTTTACTATGATAAAATGACCATAGAGGATACTTAATAAACAATAGGAGAAGTACTTAAACACTTAATAAAAAAATACTTAAATAAAAAGTATTTAAACACTTAACAAAAAGTATTTAAATCAGTTTTTTGTATCTCTATCTGTGTTTTAGCCGTAAGAGAAGAGTATATCAATAAGAGAAAAGATAAACTACAGAAATTATCTAAGAGTCACACTTTATTAATTAAGGGGTATGAGAAATCTTTTTATGAAAAATATGAGGATAAGATGACAAATTAGAGGGTCAAACATGATTATAAAAAAGTGATTATTTCATAATCCTCATTTTTGATGATTATGGATTAAATCAGTTTTTAACTTTTGGAGATGGATTAAATCTCTTAATCTCTTTTACCAAATATTCACATGCATTATTTAATCTAAATTAAATCAGGTTTGATCATCCCATGATCAATCTCAAACACCTTCTATGTCATATCTATCAGCGTTACTGTAGAAGGTTGATTTATACTTACTACCTATAAAAGTATGAATTTTGTAAATCATTTTATTCTATTTTTGCCCTTCACTAATCACTCTAATAACAATCCTACCATTTCATAAATACTATTATCATCCTACCCTTTCATAAATACTATTATTAATTAATAATTTTATATTCATTTTCAGTTTTTTCCTCCGTTAGTTGTTACAATGACAACTGTACCCTTTCCTAATTAAATTGTTTGTATATGTTTAAAGAACATAAGGTCATTAATTTAATCTAAATCTACATTTATCCATTGAGAAACAAATGTGTGATTGCGAAATATATATGTGTGTGTGTGTACACACTATCTATAAAAGTATGAATGTTGTAAAAAAATTTGGACGATTATGTCCTCAGTTAATTATATCAATTACATTCTTACCTTTTTTTATTACTTCCTTTTATATTTTGACGAAATTAAAAGAATATTGGGTAATGAATTTATTCTATACATTAGAAAATAAAATATGTTATGAGAAAGAAAAACAGAACAAAGAAATTATTTTATTATTCTCTTTTTAATTTTGTTAAAATGAAATAAACATTAGATATTGAACTGCTTAATGAGAATGTGATTTTTTTCTTGCATTTTTAGATTAGTAAACAATTAACCAATTAAAAAACTAAAAAATAAAATAAAGAAACTGAAATACATGAAATATCAATTAAAAAACAAAAAATTGTTGGAAAAACAACAAAAGGAAAAAAGGGGTTAAATATGCGTAAAAAAACAAGGCTTAAATATGGTACCAATTTGAACTGAAAATATGTTCAGTTATTGCAGTTAAAGACCAGGTGTTTTGCATTTTTTTTATTAATGAAATCCAAAGCACCTGCTCTTAAAAATTACAAATCTTAACCATAAATTAATTTAACAGATTACAAAAATAAAAATGTAAATTCATGATTTTAATTTTTCTATTTGCTTTTATTTTCAGCAGTACTATCAAATATTTCTTCAATCCAGTAGACTACGAAGAATTTTTTCAAACGTTGGACTGATTACAATTGCAAATATCAAATATACATTTATTCTAAAATAAGTCGTAAAAGAAATAAGAGTATAATTGAATTATATTATTTTGATTTAAAAAAAAATAATATAATTTCAAATATTACTGACAATCAGGGCTAATGTAATAATTACACCCAAAATGGGTTTGCGTAAGAGTTGTTGCCTCGACTATGTCTACGTACAAAGCACGTGTTGTTCTGTACTAGTTCTCCCAAATATGTCGAAAGCGGTGAAAATTCAAAGTTTAAACGCTAGTTGCCTCCCTCGGCGTCAATTCAAATTCCACCCCCACCCACCCCAACAAAATAACACCGTCAGAGACACCACTGTACACATATATAAATAGCACCCACTCACCACGCACTCCGCACGTAGCTGCCATCACCGCTCCGCGCTGCCAAACAGCCGAACTAAGCACAGTGTTCATCCCCCGCAGATCACAAGTTGCTGGAGAAAGGAAGAACTCGTAAGAAATCGCTGGCATTGCTGTGATTTTGAATCCATGACTGTCTCCCAAATCTGTTCGTCTTTTTTAATAGATCTGTTTTTGTCTTCATGTTTGTTGTCTGATCAACTGTCGGTGCTTTTGTTTGTATTCTGCGGTTTTCACAGCAAAATTTGGTTCAGAACCCTGCTCATTTGATTCTAGGTATTGCTCGGGCAAAATGTTAGTTCTAAATGACGAGCTTCGTGTGGTTGAGAAATCGTTGCCTGATAGTCTGGTACTGTTGTTTGGTTTAGTTGACTAGGTTTATGGTGGTTCTTAGCTGGCGTTTGGCAAATGTGGTTTGTTTAGGTGATTCGTCAATGATTCTTTCGAATCGAATTCTTCTCATCTGAATTCGAAGGAACTTCATTTGATCGGAGATGATATTCGTTTTCGCTTGTTGTCTTATCAAAATTAGGTGAGTAGGCCGCATGTTAATTGGAATTGATATGTTGTGTTAATTTGAGTAATTAAGTTTTGAAATGTAATGCTCCCTCCTTTCCGCTGGATTTGTCCCTTCGAATTTTTTAGAATTCCCAGGATAGATTTAGTGCACATAGACATTGATTTTACTCGTTGTTTTTAGTGTAGCTTGATTTGTCAAACAATACTTTTCTAATCCATGTTTACACGTATGAAAATATATCTTAGGATTTTACAAAAAGTCAAAGGAGAAAATCCAGCAGAATGGAGGGAGTAAACACTTTTTGGTTCATTAGCGACTCTGCATACCTGAATTTGTGTATGAACGTATAGACTTAGGATATACACGTATTTTAGTTTAAAGCTATACTCATTTGCCTTGGCTGGCTCCTCCACTTAATTGGAAGACAAATGATTCTGCTTGTTGCTTATTTCTCTAAATTAAGTAGGATGTCTTGTCATGTTTGTTAAGCCATCATTAACTGTTGTTTAATCAAATACTTGCACTTATATCTCCCTTCAGTTACACTTGGGTCGTCACCTTTCACGAAATCCAATTCCAATCTCTCCAGATAGTTTTCATTTCTGGAAAGAATCAATCTTCTTTTATTCATCTTTTCCAATAGTGGATTAGTAACTCCATATGAATGATTGTTGTCACCAAAGAGCATTTGTAAGTGCCAAAAGGACCAAGTCCATTTCCTTGTCCTGAAACTTTTTTCAGATTAGACCAACAGCGGATGTTGGGGTTGTAGGAAAGATCTTGACCAATTACGAATTGTCTTCTTGATCTATAGTTTTATTCGTATGCCCTGTGTACAAGTCTGAACTTGTTACAACATTTGTTTCAATGCATGCATTGCAACATTTCAGTTTGGGCAGCATGTCAATTCTTTATAAAACTAAGTTCCACTGCTTTAAATTTATCTTGACAAGATAAAGCAATTATTAGTTGAGTAATTTGTGGTGATCTTCTCATACTGGAAATTACGATCTAAAAGCAGTTGATATCATAGACAAATCTATTGTACTCTGCATTCCTCAAACATTGTTTGATCAATGGTGCAGATATTTATTTAGTAAGTATAAAACTCTTAATAGTTGACATGAAATCTGATAATTATTCATAAAATAAATGTGCACTTGCAAGCGCAACTAGGGGCTTTCATCTTCTTTTCTTTTTCTAGATCTCGGAGATCTCTCTCTTTCCTTTTTATCAAGTAAATACTGAGACAGGGATACAGGAATGCTTTCAAGAAGAGTTACATCTATCTGGTAGTGCATGAAGCCACGAACTTTGAGTGTCTTGAGCTGTTGCACAACCCCCCCCCCCCCCACCCCACACCCACACCCACCCCCCAAGAACCAAAATGCAATGTTTGTAATATGTTTATGATGTTTGGCATCCCCCAGTGGCATGATTACCAGTCAATAATCATAAGGAGATGGTTTACTGGCAATTACTTGACATTGCGTACTTGTTACAAAGATCATATTTGTAAGCACCTTTCTTCAGTGCAAATAATGCTAACATAAGACTTCTCTGCAGTGCAATGGGAATGGAAGTTACAGATAATTGTATGGACAAGGAGCCAGATTGCGTCATAATTTATACAAACGGTGTTTCTAATGACACAAGTCCTGAGACTAATAGTCATCAGGATGTAGTGGAGTCACTTGAGAATGTTACCACAAGTCCAGAACCCATTATATTGTTAGACAGCGCTGATGTTAAAGAGTTTGAAGTGAAGGAATGCACAGCTGAAAAGTCAGTTGCAATATCTGAGTTCTCTCAAATTGAGATTTTGAAGGAGGAGCAAGATGTACTGAGCTCAAAACATGAGGCAGGCATGTCAGAAGAGATGAAATCTGAAGTAAAAAATATAAAGGATGATAATAAGTCGAGAGCAATGGTAAAACCTGAAACCAAATCAGCTGCTGGAAACGTCAAAACGAAGTACACAGTTCCACAGCCATTTGCTCTGGCAACTGAAAAGAGAGCTTTATGTGGAACTCGACCTGTTGGGTCTGAGCTTGATCTGGGTACTCCTGCGAGTAAATCTTCAAATGCAAACAGTTTGAGACACCCAGTCACGACGAAACAGAGTGAGGTAACTGCCCGAGTCAAAGTAGACACCGTTTTTGCCCACTTTTTCTTCTTGGTGCCAATTACTTTACTGCTTAAGCCATCACATATTTTCCTCCTTTACTCTAGCAATTCTTTTGTAATTGCAAAGATGCCAGAATTTCTGTTGAGCGTCCTGTTGTCTCTTTGAACTAGATTTTCTGGTTTATCTCTGTCAAGATTGTGCTTTGGCGTCCACCTTTTGACCTGCAAAAGCTAGTTCTTAAAGTTTGGCTCTGTAAAGCTCGCCTGTCCCGTCTTTTTCACTCCGCCGTCTGCCCTTCATGGAAAAAAAGTGGTATTGGTATTTATATTGAAAAAACTTCTCGAAACTGATAATAGTTTTGCAAAAAATTGTTGTCCAATATGTTAGGGGTTGCTAAAACTTATCAACTCTGTTAGTAGTTGTGAAAATTGTTGCTCAATCAGTTGATGAATCTAAAGAATCAGATGCCTGTTTATTGCTGATCATTTTAGCTTTTCTTTTTCTTTGCAGCTATTCTCACCTTCGGTTGCTAGGAAACCGTTGCAACCGGATAACAAGAAGCATCCTGATGATTATGATGATTCTTGCTCTGTTGCTTCCGCGTATCCTTTTGGTATCACGAGTCTAAGTGTATGCTATTATGTTTTATCTTTAACCATTCTATCACTCAAGACTGTACTTTGATTGAACTTAACCATTCTAAGCACCGCGGCAGCAGCAAGAACTATGAAATCAAGGACTATTTTTGCATCAGCTCCAGTGTTCAGATGTACAACGCGTGCAGAGAGACGGAAAGAGGTACTGTTGCATCAAAATTCCATGTGAAAGGTGTTCAACTCACATTTTCACGAGGGCTCGTACTTCGAGCTGTTTCTGTGATCTGACTCCAAGCAGCAATGGAGCAAGCTGACTTAGTTATACGAAATATCTAAGATTAAGCCAGCACACTAATGCATCCCTCCGTGTAGTTCTATTCATCTTAGTTATTTTCTAGTTTTGTTTGAGATTGCAGGAGAAGCAACAAGTACTTGATACTAAAAAAATCAGTTTTCTCTTATTTTCTATCAGTTCTATTCTAAATTGGAGGAGAAGCACCAAGCAATGGAGGCTGAGAAAACTCAGTGGGAAGAGAGGACCAAGGTACACTAATTCATTTATTGCTATCAACTCTATCTATGGGTATTTGTGTGGTAATTGTGATCCATCCTCTGTCACCCACTATGCATAGTTGATTTTCTTTTCCATTATTGCTTGCTTCAATGTTTCTGTAATCTACACGGGTTTTGCCTAACCCAGAGTTACCTTTGCCTCTATACTATAAACCATCTTTATTTAGGAAGAGAGAGAGGCAGCTGTCAAGCAATTGAGAAAGAGTTTGTTGTTTAAGGCGAGCCCAATGCCAAGCTTCTACCATGAGGGGCCGCCACCAAAGGTTGAATTGAAGAAGGTACTGACATAAGTTGTTCTGCTTCGTCTGCTATGTGTAGAAGTATTCATTTGATAACTATCACTTGGATTGCAATTTATATGTTGCACATTGACAAGTAGCACTTACGTAAGGCTGTCCGAAAAGATTTATATGAAGTTCGTTTTTCAGGATCAAATAGATGTCATTTTTCTTAATATGCACAATCTAGTTTTTTTAAGGTGATGCTTTCCTTGTACGTCAGCCACCACCAACTCGGGCAAAATCACCCAAGTTGGGCAGAAGGAAGAGCTGCAGTGATGCAGTTGGTTTAAATAAGGGGATAGGTCAGGGAACTCGCCACAGTCTGGGTAATTACAGTGACAGTACCTCTCTATCTACGACAAACAAGAAGGACCACATCTATGTCCGGGATGGTAATTCTACTCATAAATGTAATGAGTTCAAACAAGTGCGGGAGGCAAATGAGTCAATTTCCTCAAAGATGAATGGACAGGGGAATTTGGACGTTGCTGTTCAGTCTTGAGTCTCTGGTGAGTTATCTAATACACACAAGGGGAGAAGCCTTCATTTACTTGTGTTTTTCTTGTGACTGCTTAAAGGAATGTGATTTTGATTAACCTGCAAGGACTCATTGCAGTGGTTTGTGTAACTTATTGTATGAATTGCAAATTCTGTAAGTTATGCCCGTATCTATGGAAAGACTTCTCCTTTGCTGTAAATGGCTTTCTTATATTGCTTTATGCATGAAGGAACATCGCTTACTGTAGCTGTAATTGTGCTAGGATAAAGGCTTGGACTAAGGATCTTTTAAGATGTGCTTTGTTGATATTTTACGTAATTATGGTAGGCCTAATTATGAGAACTTAAAGGCTAAAGCAAAAGAGAAAGATTCCTA
Organism: Escallonia herrerae; assembly: GCA_033070095.1. Classification (NCBI taxonomy): domain Eukaryota; kingdom Viridiplantae; phylum Streptophyta; class Magnoliopsida; order Escalloniales; family Escalloniaceae; genus Escallonia; species Escallonia herrerae. Next base: position 1,282,031 of record JAVXUP010000006.1, read on the forward strand.
TATAGTGTAAAGGATCTGATGTCTGTAGTGTTTCCTCTAAACAAAAATCAAAAGATGACTTTTATATAGAATATATCCTATACGTGGAAGCAAAGGTTCTAGTCAAAAGGTATCTGGCTTTAGAATTTGCTATACTTCGAAATGTTGAATTTTTATGTATGTTTTGGTCGTGTATCTTGTCATTCTTTATGAAATTTCAACTGCATTAATCTAATGATCTTACAAGGTTGACTTTCATTTATAGCAATCCTTTTCTTTATGTTCTTTTGCTGGATAGTTTATACAGGTTGAAATGCAATAAAGGTACATTTGACAAAAGATCTAAGAACAGGGTACAGTCAACAAATTTTTGAACCTCCCCCTTTTTGGGTGGTTGGAAATGTGCGCGGTGTGGGGTCGGTAGGCCCATTGGGACATGTGAACCCCCCTCTCCCAACCCCCACCACCACCCACACACAGAGATATGCTAGCACTGGGGAAGAACGTTTTTGTCAATATATGCGTCGAATAGTCAAGTATTTCTGAATATCGAAGTCCTCTAATTTGTTAAACTAGCAGTTTGCACCGCATCGGAATAAAACGTTCTGGAAAGTGTGAAGTGTTCTGTATATGTGAAATTCTAGGCTCTGGAACTTCTAGGTATTGGACTGGGGTGCTTTGGTTTCTCGGGTGCTGTTTAGTTTTAGTGCCATTTGAAGAGTAGGGTGTGAAGTGAAGTTCCTCCAAAGTGTGGCACTCTTTTTTTTCCCTTGAGAGCTACATGAAAGAGTAAGCAACGTTTGGCCAAACCTCTTCAAGAGTAGATTACTCTCCATCCGATATGGAATCTTCTGTGCTTAAATTTTCAATTTTGAGGTGCTTTACAGCGCTTAATAGACTTATCTGCATACTTGTTGCTGGCAATATTGCCAAACAACTCTACGCTATTGTGGCAGAAACTTATGTGCTCTGGCTGTAAAGCCACCCTATAGGATGACCAGTTGGCTACACAACTTTTGCATTTTAGGCACGCGAAGGGTGCCTTATAGTAGAGGGATGAGGTTGCCTTGTACAAGAGGGATGGTGGCTCGCGGTGTAAAAGGTAAGGCGATCATCATTATCATCAAGCATCTTGTTTGTCCGCTATGAAGCTATTACAGAACACGACCCAAATTTCTAGGTTTAACGCTCCTGATGAGGATCTATGTAAACGATTTCATTCATGATCAAGAAAAACTGGAAATACCAGAAGTTAAACTAAAGATATTGATTGTACCGTCATTTGGGAAGCATGCATAATGCCATCCGAATCCAGTCTCGTTTTAGATTTCTTAAGTGGGTGACATTTGCAGGATTAGAATGTTATGCGAAGAGAAAAGTGAACTCCATAATACACAGTTAGCAGCACTTAATCCACTTCCTTTTTCTCCACTTTCCACTTTTTTCTCCAAGGATCCTCTTTCCACCTTTTTCTCCGTGGAAAATTTGTCTCCTATTGCGACCGTACAAATTAGTCACAACCTCTTGGATAGCAATAATTTTGGATCGTTAAATATTTTTAGTGACTTCTATTCAATGAAACTGGAAAAGTGTTGGTTAAAAAGCTATTAAGTGCATTTAGCGATAGTTGTCTGTCACCAAATACGAGATTTTAGTTATCTAACTACAATCAGGATAGCAGTGAAAATTTTCATTTCTCCGATGCCCACTTCCACATTCTTCTCTACTCTACCCAAAGCTTTAACTAGTCACCCTGTATTCCTTTCAGTTCAAGCTTGGAATCACACCAGTTGGAGCAATAACCTCATTCAGTATGGTTCCCCCACTTCTTATCTTCTCCTTTTCCGCAAGTGGAAAAGCAAAAGGGATGTAATTAATCATTTACTTCAAATAGAGGCCATGCAAAGTAATTCAGTTTAGTTAAGCTACGATCAACTGACGATTCTAGGTAGATTAGTCAAAGAGTGGGTGCAGGGGGTTGGGGGGGTAGAAGAGGTTTGTATAGTCTATTGGCTGATGTTAAAAGTTCTTGTGTTGACCAAACTATTGCAACTAATACAACCTTAATTTGGACTCTATTAATTGTCCATGGATGATGGTCTTTATTTCCACCAACAAACAGTGGTAACCATCTGGATATCGACCGGAAGGATGTGTTTGCATTGTTTGCAATGTGTTTTCTGTTTTTTTACTAGGAAATCTTGTTTTGCAGTCGTCAGATGCTATGTTACGTGGACTCTTCAAATGCGTGAAGTATTCATGCCGGACACTCAACACTTGATGATGGGTATGGAATATGCGTTGTAGGATATCCCACTAAGAACACTATATTATAGTTTAGTTCTTTATTGCTTTAAGATGATCTTATTTAAATTAAAATGATTTGGTAACTTAAACACCATGTAGACATAAGTAAATTACAAGAATAGGTATGAATATTTTGCCGTGTTCCCTTATCTTGAATTTTGAGAGATAGACAAATTCGACACTTGGACAATCGTACCGAGTTCATGTAAATAAAGGAAAATGGTATTTAGTTTGTGATTTGGTAAAGAATTAATTCGCCTGACGTTTTGAGCAGCCAAACACAGCCTTAGCGTGTGTGTGTGTGTGTGTGAAAAGCATGATTAGGAAGGTGTAGAAAGTAGGAATTACATCTCCTTCGATTCACCAAGGCCCTCATCCTGACGTATATAATAGGCACCCAAACGAAAATAAACAATGCATGGCCATATCAATGTCAAACAATTCTCTCTCTCTCTCTCTCTCTCTCACACACACACACACACACACACACACACTCATGAGTAGTTGAGGGGAATGCTGTCTGGTTCGAGACCATTCGTGCGAAATACTAGAGAGATGTCCTGAGAATGATCTCGGACCAGGCTTCATTCCCCCCAACTCGAGTTCTTTGCCTTCCATCAAAAGACCATCTTCCCTCTTCATTCCTCACTGTTCAATAGCTTTTCAGATGATTTCGCACACCACTTACAACCATGCTTATCAACCTATCTACGCATAGCATGCTTGCAAACTCTCAATGGCGTTACCAGGTATCGAATTCATCTTCACGCTCTCTCTTCGCTTCAAACGCTAGCTTACAACGACCTCGAAGGGAAGCCGCGGGGGGCATGCTAAGACAAGGAGGCAATCCATCCATATCCAGCACTTCTGAAGGTACGTGTGCATGTCTGAGAGCACGAGCGCGCGCGTTGATTACCATCTTTGTCATGCTTCTTTCTTTGTGATAAGAATGCCTTCTTTATCATGCACTTCTCTTTCCTGATTGATTGGTTATGAATACAGCAAGCTGTTTAATACGTTGAAGGCACATTAATGTGGATAAAATGGAGTGCTGGCCTATGTTCTTGGCAGCTTTTTCTTCTTTACAGAAAGGATCTTAGTTTATACCAAAAAAAAGAAAGGATCTTAGAAGAGGACGCAAAATACATTTTTTCCGACAGGTCTGCTCGTACCCCATCGTGCCTTTTCTTTCACCGAATTCGTTGAGAAAATTGATGGGGGTTAGTGTGAAAATATGACTAGTAGAAGCTTGTGTCCATCTTTTAGTAGGTGAATCTTTTGTCTCTTTGTTCTGTAGAATTGTGACTTTGCTTGCAAAGAGTTGCAAAGAATACGAGCTAAGAGCTTTACCTTTCTTGTTACATGAGAAGGGAAGGTTGATAATTCTTAAACCTACTCCCTTTTCACCTTAAGACTGCCATCATAACTTCTTCTTAGACTTTGGCCCATCCCAACTTTTTACCACATTGTGGGTCAGGGTGTGACCCTATGTGGTAGAAAAGTACAAGAGAAACCATAATACCATGTGAGTCAGTTCTCTTGATCTTTATAAGCCTCATGTCCCACTTTTTGTTCTTATACATATGTAGTTATGTGTTTCGGATTGTGGGCAAGTGTCCACATGAGTACCCTAATTCTTTGCATGTAAGTCATGTTCTTCAGCCTTTTTTGTGCACACAAAAAAAAGTTGAGTTGATGTGATCTGTTTAGGTAAAGCTATGGTGAGGCTGGATTTTATGGCGAGCTTCAGTCGTGGAAGTGGTTTTGTAGAGGGATAGGGGTGACTTAACAGACATTGCTGACTCAACTATGACTGAATTATTGCGTTTATATGGCCGTGGGTAGTGCATTATGTTTATAAGCAACTAAGATATCAACCTGAGAGATAGTTTAGACTAATAACACCGGTTGTCGTATAGATACTTCCACATTGGTAATCGAGCGACACTTCTTGCATATTTGTGTTTGAATGTATCGTGTATATTAGTTTACCAAACATGGAGCATCATTAATGAAATAGGAGTGCGAGTACGGAATGCTACCTAATGCAAACAAATTTGCAAGAGATTGAGATCGGTTCCCATCTACAACTAGGATCGAAGGGGTTAAGGGGTGAGGTGGCCTCCAATCTCCGAAGGACCAAAACAGAACGTCTTTTGTCACTGAAAAGTTCACTAGTAACACTTTTTTACCTTTTTATGGCAACAAGTATGAATTTTGCATAAGAGTATAGATATAGCCTTCTGTCGTTAAAATATCGCCGAAGGATATTTGGGTGAAGCTAAATCCACACATTTTCTGCCAAAAACATGCATCAATGACATTGTGTGAACAAGATCTGCATTAAATCTATTTTCTATGAAATCTTCAAGCTAACCATTTCCTTCCTGTCACGAGTATCCAAAAGTCATGTGGAAATTACTGTAGCACGTGGCTCATTTGGACCATAATAGGAACAAATGATTTTGGTCCATTTTCTCAAAGAAGAAATGTCAACTACGAGCGTTCAAAATGTGTTTTCGGAGTTCTTATTTTCAATGAAATGTATATTTCTACTTTGTTATGTTTATAAACAAAAGCCAAAGCCATTGATTTCTCAATTTGCAGTTGCAAATTATAAATACACGGTTTGATTCTTCCCTCCTCCATCGTGAAATATAAAATGACAAACCCAAATGATGAAAAATCACCCATTTCATATATAAACGGAAATTTGATTAGAGAATTATCTCCGCTCTCCGGTTTTCTTTATGATGAATAACGTGTATCAATACATATGTGTATGTAAATGCCTTGGCACACCGTACTTTGTATCTACGTGTGATCCTTCATATTTTCACATTTCTTTAAGTACACGAGTACAATCCGTTAAGGTATGCACATTGGTATCATCCTAAATAAAATGATTGTACTTTGTAATGTTTACTAAGCAAAAAAGCAAACCCGTGAGGTTCTCGATTTATTATCACATGTTATATGCGTCAGAATTTGATTCTTCCCTCCTCTGCCGTGGAACAAAAAATGAAAAACTGATAATAAGAAATCAGATCATGTCATATTATATTAAACGAATATACTTCTGTAGTATCGCACCGACTCTCTATGTTTTTCTGACCGTTGTCCATCGTACGTACGTATGTAAATGCCCTGGCACACTGTGTACATGTGATCCCTATAGGAGTCAAAAGCAGATAAGGGAGACAACTTGATTATTAACGTGGAAAAACGGTTCCTATGCTCCATAAAGCCATCACAAATTAGAAAAATGGATTGCCCAAACACTTTCGAGAGTACTTTTTTGTGACTTGACTATACCTGAATTTCCAAAAAGCATTCAACGCCCAAATGTAAAAGCTTTAAAAAGTCTATTCGGAAACTTGAAAGAGAAATTTTGTTGGGCATCTCAACCGTAAAGGTTGATTTAACGTGTGTGTGGTGTGTGTGTCACTTTTTTTCTTAACATATAGCATATGTAAAGTACATATGTGTCAATCTTGTGGGTTTCCTGAGATAATATTGGATGAGAGAAGAGATTGAAGGATGCTTTATGTCATTCATTTTTCTTAGAAGATGAAGGTCCTCCAAGTAGGGCAGATATTTGACGAGCACAATTGAAAAAGAAGAGGGGAATCAAAGGTTGCAAAAACCAACATCTAACAATAACAAGGTTTAGAAAAAGCTGTAGTACTCTTTCTCTGCCATGTTAATGTTGGATGAAATGAAATGGGTTAGTTTGTTATGTTTCAACTATTAGGATGGTTTCCCAGAACTGATGAATTCGTTGGAAGAAATAGATATTTGGTTCTTTTGTTATGCGTTTGAAGATATCTCTCATTATGTATACAAAAAAAATTGTACGATCTCAGATCATTGATTTCTATTTTTCAGGACAGTGTCGAATATATTATAGAATAATCTCCTACGTCTCTTAGTTCATAATGTCTCTTCAAGGTCTAGGAGCATATCTTCCGAGTTGTTTGTAACTATGCCTTATGTTTTGTGTTTAGACCCTCAAGTTTTGATGATCCATTTTGCACTACATTTTGATGATCCATTTTTGCAAGAGTAAATAGTAAAAGCCCGGTGCAAATAACAAGTTTTTGAAAATTACTACTTCAGTGCGATTAAATTATCATATGCTTAAACTGTTAGATAATGAACCCAACGACATATATCATGCTTTAACAATACCCCCTCACAAGTAAGGGGACAGAAAAGTGCAAATGCAAATTGCACTATCATAAGGGGGATCAAATCATTATAAGAAAATGATTTTTTAGCGACGGACGTAAATCTGTCGCTAAAAGTGACTTTTACCAACGAATTTCTCTGTCAGTAAAAGTCTGTCGCTAAAGATCTTTAGTGACAGAGTGTTTTGTCGGTAAAGATCTTTAGAGAAGGACTTTTACCGACGGGCTAACGGAGAACACACGAAAGCTTTGGAATATTATTTTAGAGCGCTAGAACGAAATTCATTCTTACCACAAGCTTTTAATAATATGGTCGTGATCTGTCATTACGTGAATCGACAACATTTTGCTGAGGAGAATTTGACAATGGGTTCGAGTTAGTGATTGGAAAACTTCTTAAATCTCCTACTATTGGTGGGGTGACAACTAGTTTTGGGGCAATTACTTAGAAGTAGCCCTTGGGGCTTTCTATTTGATTGTATCGAAAGGTCTAATGAATTGAGATTTTCCTATTGGTCCAGGTCATTTCGGGACGAGCGGATCATTTATGATGAAGATGATGAGCTTCAAGAGAATGATTCAGAGGTCTTAGATAAATATTATTTTCAAAGTTTTCCAATTTTTTTCTCAAAAAAAAATCGAAAGGAGTTTGCGATGGATTTTTAGCTACGGATTGTGTCCATCGGTAAAAATCTATATATTTGTACCTTTTAATGATATTTAGTGAAGGCCAAAAATTCGTCGCTAAAGATAATTAAAACCAAGAAATCCTAGTTCTTTCTTTCTATTTCTCATTCTCTCCGCTGCTATTCTCTCTCTCTCGCTCTCTCTGTCTCACTCACTCACTCACCCACTCACTCACTCACTCACCCACACTGAGTTACATTACCTATCTTTGCAGCTTGCCTCCCACGCCTTCCTGCCCCCACCTTACCTCCCTTATCCCCTAGTCACCATTCTCTCACTCTCGTATCTCTCTGTGGTATCTGTGAGAATGCGACCATCTGCACCGATCAGCGACGAGTCGGCTACCACTCAGTAATTTAGATCCCCCAACGACCACTCTCACATCAAACAAAAAGATTTATTCGACGCCTTTAATTGAGGCTTTGGTAATTTGACATTGTTGGAAGCACGAAACTTATGTTTATGATTTAGTTGGTCATGAGAAGGTGCTGCTTGTTGCAGCTAGAAATATACTCCGCGTACGTTGCAGAACTCGAGCCTAGACCGATGACCTGCAAGACAGAAAACGAGTGACCGCCGGGTGGGGTTCCAGGCAGAGAACTCTCCGATGCTAAAGTCAGAGGGCAGCTACATAATAGTAACTTTGAAAAAGCATGAATTGTGTAATTGTCCTCATACCTAGGGGGTAGACCCCTTTATATAGCTGTAGGAGGAGAGTCCTAGTAGGACTGGGCCGTGGGCCAGAGGTGTTAGGATCGCTTTAGGATCCTTGAGGATCACGACATAATCTCTAAGGACTCTTTTAGAATCCTGATAAGATAATCATAAATCTCCCAGTTTGACTGGGATTCACCGGGTGTCCCTCAATTATTGGGAGTTATATTTGAGTTATATCATAAGCCCCCACTTCCTTAGCCAAAATGTTTGGCTGAGGAAGTTTATACCTGGTGTCTCGAGACACGCATCAGATTTGTAAGGGATTCTCCATCCACTTGTAGGGGTAACAATATTTTTCTCCTCCATGTGCTCCGACCTAAGCTGGAGCTTAAGCCTTGGAACTTTGCCCAAGTAAGGCGCTATAAACCTAGCTCTCGAGAGCTAAGTCTTAGAATGTTGCCTGAGTAGGCTATTCGGAATCATCTTTAGAAGATGAATCATGGGATCTCGAGATCCTTTAGAGGCTGTGCCCCGTGGTAGCCTCTTTCGGGAGAGGACACAAAGCTGTGCATGCAAGTTGTTGTATGTGCTAAGTGTTTGAATGTCCCTTCAAGGGGTCACCTCTCCATGGAAGGTGTTCATTTTGTGCAAGTGATGTTCTTTCGCTCAAGCCGACCATATCATGCTTGCGTTTTACTTTGTCGCGAACTCTTATCATCAGCTAAGAGCTGGCAAAGAAGCCTCGCACTCACACTTTGGCTGGGTTTTGAATTGACAAAGAATGGTGGGGGGATGAAGTCCCATAGTCCTTTGCCGTTTCACGGGTTAGAACTGTAGCTGAACCGTTCGGATAGAACTCGAGCTCTATCATGTCACCCTTGGGAGTGTTCGTCCCTCGAGGGACTGATGGAGCGCGGAGCTCACGCAAATACCCTCGGGTAGAGGTGTCAAATGGGCCGGGCTTGGGCCAGCCCGGCCCAAGCCCATCAGCCTCCAGCAAAACGGGCCTGGGCCGGGCCGGGCCAAAGGGGCTGCCAAACGGGCCGGGCCTAGCCAGGTCGGGCCAAAATGGAGGGATATCTAGGCCCAATCAAAACCCAGGCTTTAGGCCCAACATTTAGGGTCGGGCTTGGGCAGGGCCCGAGCCCAATTTTTTATTATTTTACTATCTATTTTGTTATGATTATTTAATAATATAAATACTAGCTTTTTATATGTATTTTAACAGTTATTTTTTTACGCACGGTGCCAATACTAATTTATATGTAAGAGGCTGGAATTAGTCAGTTTGGTATTTATTGACAAATAAGTTTGGCCCATCCAAGACTGCCAATGCCTCTTCAAGGAGGCTCATGATTTCTCACGGTTCGATTGTAAAATTTGTAATCGAATTCTTATTTTACGTCAAACATATCTTTGATTATTGCACCAAGTAAGAACGATCATCATAATTCATGTTCAGATTCATTGCTCATTCGATTATTGTTGGACACGCACACTTACATATAATAATGTGTGTGTACAATAATACTGGGCCAAAGAAGGCCTGTGTGTAGGGCCAAAAGAGGGCCAGAAATAGGGCCAATCTTAGGGCCAAAATGGGGCTATTTTTCTGGCCAAAAGAGGCCCCAGCTATTTTAGGGCCAGACCCGGGTCTGTTTTTCAAAAAATTAGGCTTGGCCCTGGCCCAAAAAAGGGCGGGGCCAGCTCGGGCAAAAAAAGGGTCGGGCCGGGCCAGCCCGCGGGCCTCCCGGCTCTTTTGACAACTCTACCCTCGGGGGTTTGACGGAACTTAAGAGTTCTCGTCGTACGCGCCCTCAGGGGCGGATGAAGTGCGGAGCTCATGCAAATACCCTCGGGGGTTTGACGGAACTTAAGAGTTCTCGTCGTATGCGCCCTCGGGGGCGGATGAAGCTCAGAGCTCAAGCAAATACCCTCAGGAGTTTGACGGAACTTAAGAGTTCTTGTCTTACGCGCCCTCAGGGGCAGATGGAGCGTAAAGCTCATGAAAATTCCCTCGAGGGTTTGACAGAACTTAAGAGTTCTCGTCATACTCGCCCTCTGGGGCGGATCGAGCTCGGAGCTCATGCAAATGGGGTTTGACGGAACTTAAGAGTTCTCGTCGTACGCGCCCTCGAGGGCGGATGGAGCGTAAAGCTCATGCAAATATCCTCGAGGGTTTGATGGAACTTAAGACTTCTCATCATATGCCCCCTCGGGGGCGGATCGAGCACGGAGCTCATGCAACTACCCTCAGGGGTTTGACGAAACTCGAGAGTTCTCATCGTACGCGCCCTCAGGGACGGATAGAGCTCAGAGCTCAAGCAAATACCCTCGAGGGTTTGACTGAACTTAAGAGTTCTCGTTGTACATGCCCTCGGGGGCGGATGGAGCTCGGAGCTCATAAAAATACCCTTGAGGGTTTCGGTTGAAGCAACGAGTACTTATGGTTGCGACGTTAAATAAGAAGGCACGGGGCATTGAGCCCGTAATATGTCCACTGCTATGAAGCCCCCCTGTCTAAGAAGGTACAGGGTATTAGGCCCGTAATATTGCTGATATCATAAGATATGAAGCCCTTCGCCTTTGAGAAGGCGTAGATATATAAAGACGGCTTTTTTAGCCTATATGTAGGGTCGGTCACAAGAAGAACTTGTGGGGAGCAATATAGAAGACCATATATGCCTGCTTGACTGGATGAGCATATAAAGCTAGAAGGCATGGAGTTCGTTTGAGCAAGATGTCACTAATTATCAGTAGAGAAGTTGTTGTATTTAATCGATATACTGAGAAGAAACTAGATTTATCTTGCTTGGTTGAATGAGCTTGCATATCAGCGATGCTATTGGCGAAGTGCTCTGATTTACTGATCGAGGTCACTGTGTGACCAAATATCGAGAGACAATAGGTAATGCCGAGTCGGCAGGGTGCTGCAGCAGAAACCCTAGACGTGACATCAAGTCGCAGGGTGCTATGAATTTGTTCCTCGCTTTACGAAGCGATTTATACGTCACTGTTAATGCTTGTTAACGCAGTTTAAGCCCTCGCAACAAGAAAAAGTACGTGACTGAAAAAATAGCCTTTGAAGCACTAAAGCATATGAAAATGCAACTATATTTTTAACACAGAAATAAGAACAGTGTTCAGAGACCGTAGCACTATTAGGGCTTTGTCGGTTAGCCGACAGGGTACGCTGCACTGCGTGTCACATGTGAGCTTAAAAAAATCATTGCAGTCAGTAAGACACGACATGTAATATACTCGCATCAATTGACGCGACTGGACAATGCTAGACCAAAAATTAAATAGGTTTAGGTAATAGAAGCGCACAAGAGTCAGCCTTTGAAAGGCTTGCTAGCACCCAATTTGCGATAAAACATACGCTGTTATTAAAGAGTTTGTGCGGCATATTTTAAATAAAAGACACTCTATGGTCTTAAATCCAAATAGGCCTTTTTGATAGTTTAAAAACTTAATGATTCAAAATGTACATGGCTTAAGTCGGATAAATAAGACCCTTGGGGTCTTAAATATAAATATGTGTCTTTCATAGGCCAAAACTATAATTCTTTTTTTTTTAAATGTGGCATATGTGGAAGACAAAAGACCCTGTTGGTCCATAAGTAAATATGCATTCTTATGGGGTTAATGTGAAAAGAGAGAATTTGACCCTTTTTTTCTGTCCCCTTTCTTTCATTTATAGAAAAGTAGGGAGCTGGTGGCCAAGCAGTGTCGTCGCCATTTGCTCGCGGTGGACGGCGCGACGTCGGGGAAGGTCGCCGGCGTGATGACGGCAACGGTGCGGTTGCGGATCTGCAGTGCCATCTGCCGCGTGGCGCTGATCGTTGTGGACGGCGCTGTAAGCCTCGATGGTGCGTTATCAGGAGCAAGGGCGGCGACCATCAGTGGTGCAAATCTGGACGGCGGCGCCATGGTGGTGACTTTTGTTCGAGACACTGGGGATTTGGACGGCGAGTTGGCTGCCGTTGGTTGCGATTGGCGGCAGCGTTCCTCCTCCTTTCTTTTCTCCTCTTTTTTTCTTTTGAGTTGTTGTGATTGTGTGGCTACTCCGGCAGCTTAGCGGCGACGGTGGTGGATTTGTGATGAGGAACTGTTTCTCCGTCGGGCATCGCGGGTCTTCTGCAATAAATCGGTGGCGATGGCACAACGTTGTGGCGCGATGTAAGGTGCTTGGCAGTGCTGCCATTGTCGTAGGTTGCCGTGGAGTTTATCCAAAGAACGGCGGCGAAGTGATGCTGTCAAAGAAGGGGAGGACCACGGTGGTGGGTGGCCTGATTATGCGCGACACCGTCGGTAGGGTTTTGACCCATGGTACGATGGCGCTGTGGCATGGCTTCTCCATGGTTCTTTTTTCCGTTGGGATGTTCCGGTCACACCGCCAGAGATAAAGGCAGTAAAACCCGTCTTTTCACGACAGTGCTAGGTTGTGACCGGTAGCATTGTGGCGCCGTAGAGGTTGTGGTGATGGCTGTGATGGTTGGGAAGCATACCCTGCATCCACGTCACTGCTACTGCTGTTTCTTTTGGCTTTTTGATGGAGCTGTCATGCCGTTGGTGGCTCTGCCATATGGCTGCCGGCGGCACTTAGCTGTAATACCTCTGTTGGAATCATGAACTCTCTTTGAATTATGTTTTTGTTTTATTTTTGCCTTTGACGACAATTCAATCTTGGAGACCCTTGGCGGCGGTGGTTCTGTCGGTGGTTCCGACGCGACACCGTCGGAGGTGTAGATATAATTGTTGAATTTTTTTGAGGTCAAACGGCTAGGCTGACGGGTCCCATGGATGGCACCAATCTGTTGCAGTTAAAAATATGCTCCGCGTACGTTGCGGAACCCGAGCCTGGACCGATGACCTGCAAGACAGAAAATGAGTGACCGCCGGGTGGGGTTCCCGGCGGAGAACTCTCCGATACTTAAGTCATAGCGCAGCTACAGAATAATAATTCTGAAAAATCATGAATTGTGTAATTGTCCTCATACTTGGGGGTAGACCCCTTTATATAGCTGTAGGAGGAGAGTCTTAGTAGGACTGGGCCGTGGGCCAGATGTGTTAGGATTGCGTTAGGATCCTCAAGGATCGCATCACAATCTCTAAGGACTCTTTTAGAATCCTGATAAGATAATTATAAATCTCTCAGTTTGAATGGGATTCGCTGGGTGTCCCCAATTATTGAGAGTTATATTTGAGTTATATCACTGCTGATTTTGCCCTACTGAAATTATAATTATTTTTACACAAGTGTCTTATTCCTTCATATTTGGATTGGTTGTTGCTAAAAAAAATCTTACAGGAGATATATACAATCAGATGGAATGATCAGGAATAAACAATCCTAACCAGCCATTGCTATTCCCAAGGTATAATGCTCCTTAGCATTACCAGTAGATGAGCTTATGTTGTCTAACTGAATTATCAGTAGTTTTGACATAGGCAAAAGCTGCATCAAGCGATCTTCTGGTCAACTTTAAGTTAAGGTTTCATTTTTATTTGTGATTAGTTAAATAAGATTTTTATTGTTGCCTTGAACCTGCCTTCACAATTGTGTCATCATTTCTCTGGTCATACATTTTTTACTTCTATATTTTGGGGATACCATCTGAATTTGGGATGGAATCCATGAATCCCTATAACATCCAGCTCTTGCCATGATTTGGACTTCCATTATATGCCCGTTTAGTAAACATCATGCCAAAACTTGGAATAGTATTTAAAGGTTGGGTAGGTAAAAAGACGTACGGTCCATCTATAATCAGTGTTGGCATTCTCGATAACGCGATATTCACATTATACTGTGCGACAAAGCTTGGGCATATGATACAATTTTGGTATAGCAAAACCTTTGTGGAAAAAAAATTCATAATGGAGAACCCTTCTATTATGAAGGAGTTTGGAGCAATGAGCAAGACTATGCGAAATCCTGATGATTGTGTTTTTTTCTATTGATAGAAAGGTGCACATGAATTCTAACTTTGATCATTTTCCCCTGCAATATACACAGGTCACATTATAGTTTCTTGGTTAATCCTTGTGAAGGGAACCAGATACACGCTCAATTCTCGCCCTTGATTTTCAAGGTTTGTAAGATTGGAGTTTGAGAGTTCTCGATGAGTCTTCTGATGTTTCTTTCAACTGTGTGCACCAAATTACATTAATATGTGATTCTCTTATTCACAAAAGGGTCACTTCTGCTGTGGTCGTGAAGAAATTAGATATAAATGGCTCTGTATGATCGAAACAAGCACAGGCAAAATACTGACTGACATCTCATAGGACTATATGATTTTTGCATAATTTGTTGCGGCTGGTTTTGACTGGATTTTTGGTTAAAATTTAACGAGTACTCTTTTTCTATTCATTTTGTTCATTGTAAATGAATTTGTGCAATGCTTCTTTTCAGGTTGTAATCGACAAAGAGAAACAAGTAACAACTGCAAACAGAGAGATATTGTACATACTTGAGAGCAAGGATATTAATTAGTATTTTTTTAGTTCAGTCAAATTTGTAATTTTGTTTTTGGGATTTGTACAAGGTAATCTATTTTATTTAGTGAACACGTAATTTGTTATATTAGTTGGCAGTGTATATGATTTAAATTTTATTCGTACTACTTGAAATTTGGTAAAGGAAAAATCCTAGTTTAAAAAATTGAATTTTGTTGGATTAATTGGTTAGGGATAATCGTTTGAAAGAAGTTTTTATTTATAAAAAAAAAAGCCTTTTTTTGGACTCATAGTTACAAAATTCTGTTGCTAAAAGTCCTTATACAGATCAATAAACGTTTTTAGAGACAGATTTTTAGCGACGAAACTAACGACTTTTACGATGGAATTTCCGTCACTAATATTTTTTTTAATTTTTTTGAAAAATTCAGAAATTAGACAAAACAAAGAAAACACCTTTAGTGGAGTCATTGACTTTGGTAATTAGGCCGGGGTCATCATCACGAATCGCCTTCAAATATGGAGAGGTATCCTAAGGTAGCGATAGCAAGTGTTATGTACACTTTTTGTCTTGAGTCTATCCTAGGTAATAGACCGAAACCCACGGTGACGAAACATGCCTCTTTGGTCCAGCTTCCCTCGCAACCGATCCAAGGGCACAATCTAAACCTTATTTGGCCTTTGAGTCCTTCTCGTGCCCCGAGCCCTAAGGGGAAAAGGCATGAGCGGGAATCAGTGGAAACCTTCAACCAGACGTTAATCAAGAAAATCCCTTGTTGTTAGCTTGAATATGACAATGTGCGCAGTCGATATGCGACTACGACCAGACGATCATATCAGTTTGACCCTATCTCTAATTTCTTGTTTTCTTTATTTGCATTTTGGGAGAAACTTAGAAAACAACTAGAATAAAAAAGGTCATCATTAATGCGAACAAGGCAATAGCCTCGGTTAGGCAACAGTGAAAAATTCGTTGCTAAAAGTAATTATTTATGCAGGCAAAAATAAAATTTTTGCCAACGAACAACCAAATTCTGTCGCTAATCTTTTAGCAATGAAGTTTTCACCCAGAGACTTAGCCCGTTACTAAAAGTCTTTACCAACAGAAATATTCACTTTTAGCGACGGAAAATTCCGTTGCTAAAATTGTCTTTCTTGTAGTGAATGTGCAAGCGGGAAGAATCAAACCTAAAATCTTGTCAAATCAAAGGTCTAATACCATATTTATCTATGATCTAATTTAAAACTGAAGCTATTAGAAAACAGATCCAACAACGAATCTTTAACCTTTACGCTTAAACACTTGGGGAAGGTACAGTATGAATGTCTTTTTGCCCCGCTAGGAGCAAACTCAAAGAGCGAATGACTGCATTGATCACCCTTTTTCAAACGCACCTGAAAAACTAATTTCTTAATTTTGGGTGGTTTCTTATGAGATTGGCTTATGGTGTTGCCTTTTAAAGTGGTGGTGGCTAATGTTTGTCATGCACTGAAGTGATATTTCATACTGCTTGTTTCTCATTTTTGGGTGGGTTGACCTAATTTTGGGTTTAAAGATAAGGAACATTTCCTATTATTACTATAGCTTTATCTTTTTGGAATGCATTAGCATCTGCCTGGATTTGTTTAAAGATTTTGTAGGGCAATAATTGCTCTAAGAAGTTATTGGGTATTTTGTAAGAGTTATGAAGTATTATTATATGTCTGAGTATTTTAACGAAAAATTCACTTTTCTTTTCAAGAATGATTTTGAGAAAAAAATATTAGAATTTTAAGTAAACTATAAGTGCTTTAGTCACACATTGCTTGAAAATGGTAAGGAAATATTTTCTTACATACTTAAACTTTTGAAAAGTATTTATCCCACATTGGCCATTGTAAAGAATTTTAAAGAGTATATATGATGATACTTCTTGACCTTTTAGTAAGATGTGTTTGAGTCTGAGACTCGCACGCGCATGGATAGAAAGACAAGTAGGGAAGATACTGGTTTCTGAAATTTACAAATGCAAAAATATAGCAACAGTCACATTTTCTTTTATTACACAACAGTTATATTTTTATTGCAGTATTTTATTTCTGAAACGAATTTCAGATTTATTTCTTTGTAACAGATTTCTAATACCTTTTTCTCTTTACTTATAAAAGGAGACATCTTCCTCACTTTTTAATGCACAATTCAAGCTTTCTCTTTATCTCTCTTTTCTGATTTTTAAACACTTAGACTTGTGGGCATTTTGGTAAGGTATCGAGTGAAACTTCTGATTCCTTCGTTTATATGTAATTACGAGTGAAGTAACAGTGAAAGCTAGGCTGTTGTATCCTGGAGGCGACGCGTCGATAACCTTGCTGCACCGGTGGTAATTCACTGAAAGGGCGCGAATCGTCGACTTAATCCGTACCTCAGCCAGTTGTTTTACTTTATTTTTTGAAGTTGTTCTCACTTGTTTCTTGCAACAATTCTAACATTATATATTGAATAAGGATATGTGGAGTTTACATTTCATTGTTTTATTTGATTCAACCGTGTAACTCAAACGAAGAAAGTATGAAAATAATAAGAAAAGTTAGAACTCATATTTTTGTTTCATAATAATATTCAAGGACAGACAGAAGGACAATAGAAGATAAGTACGTTCTTTTTGTGACGTTAGATGTATTTTGCCAAGTACCCTTCATTTTGTTTACAATTTGGTGAAAATTGAGTGCCTCGTATGACTCCGAACTCTGTTATGCCGCTCTTAAGTGGCCAAGACTATGGAATCTGACATGCCACTTACATTGACATTGTGTCACAGACTTGTAGATTGACGAGCTAATTGTGCAGCTTCAGACAACGTCCCTGCTTGTGATTTACTAAGTCTGCCAAGCTAATACCGAACAACAAGAGAGCGAAAAAGAGCACACGAAAAGAACTTCAGTAGAGAAAGCTTCTATTGACTGAAGACTTACAATGCTCGTTGATGGTTTGACCGGATAGTCGAGATTAACGCGATCATGTGTTGTACAATTACAATCTATAGTACTCTTGAGAAATCTCTAAATATTTTACAAGCTTCCATACTATCCTAAAATACTCCACTCACTTATATAGTAGCCTCAAATATTCCAGAGATTGACCTGTAGTAGTCCTTGGACTAAGAGTTGATGCGTGGATCCACTAAGCGATGATGTGTGCATCCAGTAAGCATATGCGTGGAGAAGCCTCTAACATTTGATGAGATGATAAAATTTTCTTTCAAATTCCGGAATTGGCTTTGAACTTGTTGGCACGAGAATAATCTCCATGTTATTCTATTTTTATAATCTAGAAGACTATGTTACTGTTAGCATTACTTTTATTTTTGTTGCATCATGTTCTTTTCTGCTCATAATAATTGATTATTAAAACAGGCAAACGGAATTTTACGCACGTGCCTTAGCCTGAAAGCACGTAAATACGTGTTGCGCTTTAAGTTGACATGAAATGTTTTGTTTTCCAGGTGAGCATCGAGCAAGACAATGATGAATAAGCTCTAATACTTTCGTTCGGGGATCGTTACGCTAAACAAAAGATTTGATTTCTTTGATTGCAGCCATCAGAAGCTCAGCATACACATTGAGAGAGAGAGAGAGAGAGAGAAGAACTACAAAATTTAGGAAATAATTTTACAAGGAACTTGTGTTCCAAATTTTTATATATTTTTACGTTCCAAAAGCTTTGCTTTATTATGTTTTCTGAGAGAGTCATGGAGCTTAAATATAAATTGTGTGCATGGAATAACATCTAACTATTTATGTGACAAAACCAGTCAAAAAAAGATGCGAATTTTTCCAACCAAAGGTCACTAATTGGTCCTTTTTCTTGCCACGTGGCATAAACCCAGTGGCTGATAAATCGCTTTCTCCAGCAGTCACAGTGTAGTCAGATGACCACCTGATCCAAAGAAGGAATATTCCTTCAGCCACGGAGCATCTTCCCAGTCCCAGACAGATTAATTTTTTTTTATCCACGTGCTTCACATTCCGTATTCAATCTCGCCCACCACCAACGGCCCCGATCCTGCCACGCCAAGCTACTTAATATCTAGTCTAGTCTAGTCTAGATATAAATACAGTCAATTCGCTTGACTTTTAAAATCCCAAATCTATATTTTGTACATTTTTTACTTATTATATAAGCACACACTTTACCGTTCCTTCTCTCTCTCTCTCTTGCACGCGACTAAATTCTCATCTTATTCTTTAAAAGTCATGATAGTTCATATTGCAATAAGTAACAACCAATTCGGCCCTTTATGTCTGAGAAATATAACTTCTAATAATTGGAGAATACCCGACAATCCTAGTCAAACTGAGAGATCAATGATTACCTTATTAGGGATTGTGACGTGATTCTCGAGGATCCTAACGCGATCTGGTCTACGACCCAATCCTACTAGGAGTCTTCTCCTACAGCTAAAGTGTCTACCTCTCCAGGTGTGGGACAACTACACAATTCATGCTTTTTCTCTGAAACTGCGCTCTGACTTAAGTATCGGAACAGCAACAATGACGTATCATTACTCTTTAATTTTTAACATATCACAGATATTATCCTCTAAAGTACATATGGACACTTTGTGTATTGATTTTGGTTTTAATAATAACGATAACTACTACTTATCGTTTATGATGAGCGTTTTCTATTTTTTAATTGATTTTTTTACATTCGACTTTTTATGAAACCTTAATACATAGCGTAGATAAGTAACTTCTGTTTTTATTTTATTTTATTTTCTAACTTGACTCGTGAAACTATAAGAAATCATGCGTTAATATTTAATTAGTGATGCTAAAAATTTAACGCTAAAAATGTGGCAGGGCGGGTGGGTGAGAGCCAAAATTCATCCTATTTCTGATTCTGGCTGTTCCCTTCCCCCCTCTTCTTTCTCTCTCCTCAGATATTTGCGCTCTCGCTCTCTCTCTCTCTCTCTCCGGCCCCGTTTCATGTAGCTCCAATGGCCTGAGCTGAACCCTAATAGATCACATTGGCAATTCACACATAAATCAGATATGCGTATGTATGTAAATATCTGTACAGTGTGATTAAAGATTGAGGACTGCGTGCTGTATTTGACGGAGCTGGTCAACCGGCCGGCGATCGTCGAGACATTCGTCGACATTTTGCTCTGCGCTGTGCCGATCTGGCTGGCGGTGATGATCGGGCTGGTGATCGGCTGGTCGTGGCGGCCTCGGTGGACCGGCCTGGTCTTCCTCGGCCTCCGGTCCAAGCTCCGCTTCGCCTGGACCGCCCCGCCGGGGTTCGGCGCCCGGCGCATGTGGCTCGCCTTCACGGCCCTGTCTGCTTTCTCCGTCGGGCGGAGGCTCTGGTTTGACTTCAGGGGGAGGAAGCGAGTGGAGATGGAATCCTCCGCTAATCCCGGTGCGGCGGCTCCGGTTCTGGACGGGGCTGGCGGAGTTATTAGGTAAGCCAAAAATTTGACTCGTTCTTATCCGTTGTTTAATTTTCCTTCTTGCAGCTTTACATTCTATATACTCGTTGATTTTGCAAAATCCTTGCATAAATTTCGATACTTGAAAATATTGAACTGAGCTCAAATAGAAATGATAGGTTGGCAAGTCGATCTAGGGTACAAAAAATGAGTAAAATCAATATTTACGTGTTCTTACTTGCTTCTTGGAAATTCGCAAAACCTGAAATGGGGAAAATCCAATTGAAACGAGAAAGTGCGTATGTTTGGATGTTTTATGTCAGCTTCTGTGCATTTTGTTTTGGGATAGAATTAGAGATTACTGAGGTTGTTGGTGATTGGATGTATTCTCGAGATGCACGTTTACGTTGTTGAATTTGGTATATATAGGTTAGAGATGCAATCTAGTAGTGAGAATTATTGGAGTTCAGCTAATTGTAGTCTCTGTACTCTGTTTAATGCTAATTAAAGAATTGAGGAAAGAAAAACTGTGCTTTTAAAATTTGACGCTGCCAATGATTGAGGTTATAATCTGTTAAGGTGTTGCGACCATAAAATGTACCCTTTGTGTTTGTTTCTATATTGTCCTGCGTTGTATTTGGTGGGTTTTTGCATTCTTGAGATTGGCTTTGCAGGTGGTGCAAGTCCACGACAATATAGCATCTCTGTATTTCTTTTTTTCCTTTGCTGCCCTACGTCCTAATCAGACATGGACTAATTGGCCTATTGTATGTATGAGAAAATGTAGTTGAGTGTCATAGTTGGAGACTTGAAAGCCTTTTATTTGGGCGTGACGTTGGCTCTTTCGACTGGTTAGCTAGCAGCTTACGTGTTCTCTTGTGCGATCGACATCTAGATGCTTAGGTGTGAATTGTTTGTGGTGCGACTTAAATTGATGGTCTCCTTCTTTTTTAGCACTAAGGAAAAGACAATAAAGTGGAAGTAAAGCGAGAGGAATAGGTGACAAATTAAGTTCACAATATTTGGGTGTTAAAACTCCTACCAATAAAATAGCAGCAACTCCTACGTAACTTAAATATTCATTTAAAAAGAAATTTGTATCTGGTTCTGCTTCTAAATTAGCCATATAACCGATCCATTTGGTGCGGGGAAATAAATGTAGTCATTTGAATTACTGTGTAGCCATCCATGTCAACAATAATAAATCTCTAGGTTACCTTACTGATTAACTGTTGTTGTTGTGCGAAGATGATAAAAGGAAAAACAATCTTCCTTTTTTGAGCCCATTTTTAAGGAACTACAACTAATCAAGCACAGCTAAATAGTACTGACAATCTTGTTCTTAAAATGTACTTTTCGCTTAACTAATGATAGAAATATCCCCTAGTCTAGTAAATAATTTTGAGCATAGGCATAAGTGCAAGGCTAGGCATAATTTAGAGCTAAATAGAATACTGTATAAAAATGGATGCTTATCATGTGTATTTGGTGTTTTAAAGTGACATTATGTCAATTACAGTTGTTGCCTGAAATGTACAGTAGAGGAACAAGTTTCTAGCTTGACGTCCAGCAACAAATCTAATTATATATATATATATATATGAAAGACGAAGCTGAGAGAATTTAACATTCTCTTAGCTACTTGGCATGCCTCTCATTATGCCATTTGGCATTCAACCAATCATATAAATTTACTTTTTTCTCTCTTCCACGTCAGCATGTCCCATTTTAAAAACTATCTCCCTTTCCATAAATTTTAAATATATATATCTCATCTAATCAATATCTTTTTCAAATCTTGAAACTTTTCCAATATTTTACAAAACTCTTAACACGTTTTCACAATCTAACAAGATCCTTCCTTTCACATTATTATAAGTCATACAAAATATTTTTTATATATATGTCTGTATATATGTATAATTATCTCTCATATTATATTTTTTTTTATGTCTCATAAATTTTTATACTGTTCTAGATGAGTTTTATTAGTAAAAATCTCAATACATGGGTTCTTAACATTGTTTCTAAAAATGGTTTTAAAAAGAACTCATAAAAAGGTGAAAATAACATTATTTGTTATTTGTATTCGACATATAAGTATGAGCTTTTAATTAGCCGTTATTGGTCCCGTACACAACGCACGGGGTTAATACTAGTTTAATTTACGTCACAATTTTCAAAAATGAAAATAGAGCTGCCACCAGAGAGTGGGTTGACCCTAACAATTTTGCAGTGCGAGTGCGCGAGAGCACCAATTTGAGAACTTTAACGAGTGTAAGAGCGCATCCAAACCGTTTGCATGTTATATGTAAATACATCGAATCAATGGAGAGAGGGTTTTTCTTTCCCCATAAGAAAATTAGTTTGACTGTCTTCATAATGTTGTATATTATGTTTCTTAGTTTTGAAGTCCTAGCATAGATATAGTGTACAACAGAGTGCTGATTACACAAACATATCAGTGTTTCGATGGCAAAGGGAATCTTGTACAATGAGGAGGACGTGGGTTCAAGTCCTTCTAACTTCAACTTTAGTAAAAACGTGCTTTCTAGATCATTAAGTGTGGTGCTGGTGTATGGCAATTATCTGGTGCACGCGCGTCCACGGAGAGCCAAACATGGCAGCTTCTGAATGGCCGAAACTGGAAGCGCAATCTGTGCTCGAGTTTGACCCAGCCAGGGTGCTACTTTGACCGGATTATGCTACTAATTTATGAGACCGCGGTTTTGATGCATTTGGACCTCCCAAACACATGGATTGTGTCACCTAGGTCTGACCTCTTAAAGATTAACTGGGGTTCCATACAAGGCTTTGTGCTTGGATTTCTTTCAAGAATTTGATCGGAGGTCTCTTACATGGATTGTGGTCTGTTCGAATTTTGAAGCAAAGCCTCCGTGTATCTTTTTCTTGGGGGCAGAGGCTATCTTCAACTAAGGTCACTCATTCATACATTTTTTTTTTACAAGTAGAAGTATATTAGAAAAATACCAGTGAGTGCAACCCCATGTGCACAGGATATATACAAAATAAACATGTTTTTGATGAAGCGAGCATGTGAAAGGGCTCAAAACCTGGTCATTCTCTCAAGCTTGCTCAGGCTTTAAAAACCAAAGTTTCCAAATAGAGATTATTTCAGTGGGTCAGGTAGGTTTTTGACCTCCAAATCCTAGGAACTTCCTTTAGGTGCCTCCATTTAAGAAAAGTCTTGTTGAAGCTCCGTGATGCTGTGCTTTCAAAACAAATTGCAAATTGGCGATGTGACAAATGTGATATTTTTCCAAGCGGGTCATCTTGAACTTATTATACCTCAATTCAGCTTGCATTCTTACTTTTTGCCTCTGTTTGTGACCTATTAGGCTAGAAATATATCAATCCAATTTCTTATGGGAAGGATGAGAGGACTGGATATTCCACCTTTTGAAGTGGGGTCAGTGTGCATGTGTCGAAAAGTGGGATTTTTAAGATCTGCGACTTATAGAGTTCATGGTTTTGCATCAGAAATGGTTTGGTAAAGCTCGTAAAGAATATTCGGCAGATTGATTTGGCTGATAGTTTATGTTGAGAATAGCTGCAGGGGTTGTTGGTTCAGTTTTCTTCGGGGGTCAATGACATCTTGGGACCCAATGTTTGAAAAGAAATTTCAAGACAAAGAGTTGTATTCGCCGAGGATGGTTGATTTGTTTGGGGAACTTTAAAACTTGGCTCGTAGGAGTGGTTAGATTGCTGCAGTGATGCCGAAAGCTTAGTTGCAGGTACATCCAGTTCTAGTGACATCACACCCCAGAACCGCACTCCCAAACCTCGTTTGCACTCCGTTCCAAAACCCACTCAACTAATGATGCTCCCCACTCTGGAACCTCACACCTGCTCTCGCTCCTGCTGATGCTTCGTGCAGCTAAGATTCAAGATTTTCTGCTTAGTGTGTTCGTTGCAATTTGATGCTGTTGTTTAGGGTGTCACTATAGAAACCCTGCAACATTTTTCCAACTGAACAAAAAAGAGGACCAAAAGTGAGGATAGTTTATAGAGGATAACAATATCTAACACAAAAAATGTTACCTGAAGCCAATAAAACCATGTGGCTTTAAATAGAATACAGCTCCGCAGGCATGATCGTTGTTGTATATGTGCAAATAAACAATGCTATTGTTTTGAGAACAGGATACCTTATCGACCTTTTTACAGTGTATATAAATCACTCTACATTGTATAACATATCATGTTTAAGTCATTAACCAATTCGTATAAAACAATCGAAGTTAATTCGTATAAAACAATCGAAGTTAAATATGAGTTGACATCAGCTAATTTCCTACTTAGACCATAATTGTGGACAGCATAAGGAAGTAATTACATACATTGAGCGACTCCTCCTTCGGTGGGTGTCTCGAGTTGGCAATGGCTTGAACAGTTATATTTCCCATCGAACCTAGAAAATGACTCCTACTTTCCCGTGGAAGACTAAGACACCCTCAAAAGTGGTCTCTTTCATGCACGAGGAGCAGTATGCTTTTTGGACTGGTATGCTGCTTTAGTATGCAGCGGAAATGTAGTTATGGGACTTGAATTCAGCATGTCACGCCAACAGCCATAAACTGTACCTGAGATTTTTTGTAGCCGGTCTGTTTATAAAGGAATACGAACAAAGAATGAATTTTGAATTTTGCTCCCTGCTCTCTTTTTGATGCATTTAGCATTATAAAGTTAGGAGATGAGTCAGAGGGATTTTCTACATCAGAAGTTATTTTTCTTTGCACTCTATGCTTTTTGGGGCGGAGTCTTCTGATAAATATTGGGCAGAGCTAACACAGAACTTGATATAAGGTTGAAACAAACCATTTAGATGCTTTGAGCTAATATACCGGTGGTTAATAAAAGGGATAATTCCATTTGGATCCTTTGTACTTTACCCATTTTTTTATTTTTGTCCCCGTAGTGCAAAATCCTAGAAATGAGTTCTTGTACTATATTCCTTATCAATTTAGTCCGTCTGTTTATTTTTTCTGTTATATTGAGGGCTAAATTTGTCATTTTACGGTATTGGAAAAAATAGCATGGACCAAACACCCCTTGCCGCTGCAACCACCGTTGCCGGCCATCATTGCGGTGCACCATTTCCACCCAACAAACCTGCCGCACCATCATTGCCTCCACCCATCACCCCCATCCTCCTCCCAACCGTCACCATTAACACCACCACCCATCCTCCTCTCAACCGTCACCATTAAAACCACCACACCACCCATCATCCACCCCTCCCAACCGGCACCACCCATCACCCACAGCCTCCACACCTGTTTCAACTACACCCACAACATCCTACACCCTTTTCAAACTACACCCACAGCCTACACACCCATTTCAAGCTACACCCGTTTTTTCTGATCAAAATCTCTTTGAATTCATTAAGCTGAGGTAGAGGACGGATTTGAGATGGATCTAACCCTCAATTGACTGTCGCAGTTACTCTCCGCCGTCATTGACAGTCACATCTAATTTAGGTTACCATTTTGAGACGGATTTTGAGATGAGAGGTAGAGGACGAGGAAGCAGAGGATGAGAATCGGAATGAGGTGTACGTGTTTTTGAGGTTTGTGAAGGGATTTGCTATGAGGTTACTAAGACTTGCGTTACTCACCATCGGCGGCAGCGAGTGGAGATGGTGGGTGGTCCTCCTTCTGGTCTTGTATGATGAGGTGGTTATCTCTTTGAGGATTACATGAGTGTTGAGTATTGAAGACGGTGAACTTAGAGATTGTCCCTGCATTTTTCAATACAGAAGAGTGATAACGTAATATAGTACAAGAACTCGTTTCAATAATTTTGCATTACAGGGACTAAAATAAAAAACGGGTAAAGTACAAGGGACCAAAATGGAATTATCCCTTAATAAAACGGCCTAGGATTACGAGTCAAGCTGACTCAAGCTAAAAGTGAGTTTTAATGGTAATCAGGCTAGCGCTGAAGCCCATAAACCAGGTGGATATGAGCTCAGCACACTTGAATATATATATATATATATATATATATATATATATATATATATATATATATTTCAGCTTAAGCTCGATTCATTAACAGTTCACTTCACAAAGCTTGCTGAGCAGAATCTTTTCTGTTATCCATTTGTAAAGGAACAATGAAATAATTGAGGTTGATGGTAACGTTAGAGGAAGGGGAAGGCTGAAATTGAAAAAAGTTCTATGATAAATTGTGATTAAAGAGATGATATTGTCCTAGATGTTAGAATCGCTACATTGGGTACACCCATATACCTCCTCCTGATATAGGCTTCTTTCAGTTGAAGTTTTATTACTGAGAAATAAGGTAAAGACTTACTCTTAAAGACAGTTGGCAAGAAACTCTTCTGGAATATTGCTAATGCGGAGCGTTATCAATTCCTTCTTGATAGAATAGTCATTGCGGTCTATCAAAAAGCAAGAAGAGGACAGACTTTTCTTCATTTATTTGCTTCCCTTTCATAATCAAGTTGAACTTCAGAAACTATAAAAATGAGGTTGATGGTGACTCCCACCAAAGTTTTTCAATTGAACTAAACGCTGTCTCGCTTGTTCTGCAGGACCAGCACCGGAACCTCAGAGGTAGAACATGATATTGTCACAGAGAAAGATCTAGAACACCTTTTGCAGCTTCTAGATGATAAGGATGCGGATACTCCCTGGCAAAGTATGATGGAACGTTCCACCTCGAACTTGGCATACCAAGCCTGGCGCCATGAGCCTGAGGTGAAGTTTAACCTTGACTTTCCTCATAATTGTTGTTCTGGTTTTGTCCTACTAATTGTTTATCGAGAATTACCTATTTGTCGATAACACGGACATGCGTTTTGTTTTCGAAAATAGAAGCGAGACTTATAGTGGACTTTGCATTTGAGAGGCACTTGTGAAAGATGAAATACTGCCATGTGCTTGCAACTAGACATGCATTGAACTGCTTGCGTGATACGAGATACAGATGACTCAATTTCTTAGTTTTGCCAATTTTTTCCGCATGTTACTTTGAAAGTATTTTCATGTTGCAAGCGAGATATATTAGAAATGGTGGTTAGTGTTTAAGTAATAGCAAGTTAAATTAAGAAAGAAGGTTATTTTTTCGGGAAGTACAGCTAGGTAAATAAGGTTCCACGTAGATCATCCTTAGTTTTATGCATTAGTGATGAGGATAGTTTTTCTTCGTATTGTAGCGTATGGAGGTGAAATAGTATTCTATGTCATAATTCGGAAGAGAAACGAATTAGGTTTCTGCGACACACTGTTAAATCTGTTGGGTTTGCAGTTGAAAGTCTGTACGTAGTTGCTATGTTACACGGACTCGGTACAAGTGTCCGAGTCGGATATGTGTCCAAGTGTCGGATGCGTCTAATTTTCAAAACCCAAGAGGTGGGGACACGGAAAAATACTTCTCTCTGTTACTTTTTTTATTCCGTAGGTAACATGGTGTTTTCTGGTAGTAGTTTATGAATCTCCGCAGCTTGGAAAGAGGAACCATCTCTTCCTTTCTCATTATCCTTTTCTCTTTCAATGATTATGGGCACTCACACCAAAGTACATCTTGTTTATCAGCGCGGCCCTGTAGTATATCGTAGCAAAACTCTGTTCGAGGATGCAACTCCGGAACTGGTTAGAGATTTCTTTTGGGATGACGAATTTCGGCCTAAATGGGATCCTATGCTAGCGTACTTTAAGATATTGGAAGAATGGCCTCGTACAGGGACGATGATTGTTCACTGGATAAAAAAGGTTTGGGTGAACATTACTTATATGTATTAGTGAATGTCTCATTGATACCACTTGTTCCGATGGTAATTATCATCTTGATTTGTTCCTTCTATATGCAGTTCCCATTTTTCTGCAGTGATCGAGAATACATAATTGGTCGAAGAATATGGGAAGCTGGAAAGACGTATTATTGCGTAACGAAGGTACTGATGTTGACTTCTTGTTCTTCTTTCTCTAGGAATATCCATAAAGCTGCATAAGAGAAGGTAAGCGGGGTTCAGAGGTAACTAGAAATTCCATCAATAATTTGTTGTCAGTCAGCTATTCGGGATTCTTAGTGAGAACTATACAATGCAGGGCACTATTTAGTGTTATCGTAATTGTGCAATTGCAATAGTCATTAGTCATGCTTAATGAGCCTAAGGCAGATTTGGGTTCTATCATAGGAGAATCTTAGATTTGGGATA
This sequence comes from Escallonia herrerae, assembly GCA_033070095.1. Classification (NCBI taxonomy): domain Eukaryota; kingdom Viridiplantae; phylum Streptophyta; class Magnoliopsida; order Escalloniales; family Escalloniaceae; genus Escallonia; species Escallonia herrerae. The sequence continues at coordinate 1,309,939 of JAVXUP010000006.1, forward strand.
TTTGTCTTTGTGGTTCCTGGTCGTAGTGTTTTCTTTAGTGGATATAGAAGCTGTACCATGAGAATACTTCTACTCCTTTTTGTTTTCTTTTTTGAATTTATAGCTGCTCTCTTGGGATTCTTTCTATATCTTGGGCACTGATGTAGAACATCACCAACATGGATTTAGACAGAATTCCATCTCGTACAACTTGGAATCTACCATGCTAGTTGTTACCTTTTGGTTTAACAGTAAAAAGTCAGGTCCTCTGTGCATGTAAGTTCTTAAGACAGTTATGTCGTAATCTGTTCTTGTGCATTCTATTGCTGCTTTTTGCAAAACCGCCAAAACTACCAACTATAAGGGTTACACATCTCGCTGGGCCATCTTGTGCCAATATTGGCTTCTTGACTTGCGGTTGCAACAGCATATTTCTTCTGAAAAAGTGATACTGCTAGATATAACATTGAAAGCCTCTGTCCCTATTATGAGACACTGAATGTTCTTCATACATTCAATCATGTGCCTTTTTGCTTACTTTTAGCACCTCTGCTTCACGTTGTTTTTGGTATTAGGTCTTCTTACGTGTAACTTAATACTGCTGCAGGGGGTTCCATATCCTGCTTTGCAGAGACATGACAAGCCGAGACGCGTGGATCTGTACTTTTCAAGCTGGGTTATTAGGCCTGGTAAGTGCTTCTGGATACGTACTTGGCATGCTTGTAAACCTTCGCAATTTCTACTTAATATACAAATTGTGTTGGATCATGACTGGTACATTCACGTACTGGATGCAGTGCAATCCCGTAAAGGAGATGGACAGTCTGCATGTGAGGTGACTCTGGTACATTATGAAGATATGGGGATCCCCAAGGACGTGGCGAAGTTGGCTCTTCGTCACGGGATGTGGGGAACTGTTAAGAAGTTACACGGCGGTTTCAGAGCATATCAACATGCCAGGAAATCAGAGGCGTCGCTGTCCAGAAGCGCGCTGATGGCAAGAATTACCACTAAGGTGTCATTCGATGGCAGCGCTGAGTCGGAGCCAGTGTCCAGTGAAGAAGAGAAAGACGACTCTCTGGGTGTTGATAAATACAGAGATCACGGCGGAGTTGACTGGAAATGGGTGCTTATAGGTGGAACCGTGGCTGTGGTATGTGGCCTTCATACAGGAGTGATAGGAAAAGCCTTGTTACTTGGAGCAGGGCAAAGAGTTGCTCGGAGATGAACACTTAATTCTCGGTGAAGAGTTTGTACCCTTTTTCCGATATATATTGATCCACTTTTGAACATATTATTATGCATCAATATGAGATATTAATTGTGCAATATATCCAATTATTTGTGTTTGTTTTCATTTGAATTCCGCTCTTGCTCCAGCTTAGCTATGCTGATATTCGACTGTGATCTCTCTTTAGGCCGTTGAGTTTGGTTAGCTGGTTTAGAGTGTCGTTTGAGATTGCTTCGCGGGATTGTTGCGCATTCACCAAGCGAAAAAAATATTTGCCATTTGTTGGCCTTGCGGTTTTTTTTTTTACTAACTAGTAAGGATCACGTGTTTTGCACGTTATATAGTAATTTGAAATAAAAATATTATGAACCTTGGTGAAAAATATAATTGAAATTAATCATTATGATTATTATAATTAAATTATAATAATAAATCAGTTGTTAAGTACTTACCGAAGATTCGTTGCACAAAACACGGTCTTACTTTCAAACCTGATTTTCCCGCATCAATTATCGCCCATATTTTTTACTATTTATCATACATATCTCTTTCGTCACATCAAGTTGTTGCAAAAGAGAAAATTGACCGTTTCATACTATATCTTGTTACCAAAGGTACACTGACATTGTAATTAGTCTCAAATATCTTTCACAAAAATATTACACTCACAAAATATTACAAGATTGACTGTATAGTAATAAAAGTGAAGAAAATGTTTAATTAATGTTAAATGTATATATTGAAGTTGTCTAATTTCCTATAATATTTTTTTTTTGGTATAAAGTAGAATGTCATAGATATGAAAAGAGTTTAGCACCTCAAGGTGATTACAGACAAGGAAACATAAGCTACACTTCCTGATCAAAATTATAAGGGATTTGCGAACAGAGCTAGGATTAATACAAAGCAAAAGACACGCGCATACAAAATGGAAAATAGAGATCTCATTACAGCAAAAAGTCATGCACCCAGTCTTAGAAGACGGTAACACGTGCATGGCAGGCAAAAGCAATTAAAGATCTGGATTCCTTAATCTGATATGGCGTGAGTCTGTCAAAACTAATCTGATGGAAGTCTGATAGCATATAGCAAAAATCATACATAATAGGAGCGGTGGTATCAGGGATCTCCACCATATTCGAGAGCTGGAGATATAGTGGCAGAGCTAAAACCATCGAGTTTCCTCTTTTTTCCAGATGGTTCTTCAAGAATATCCTTAGACTTCAGGCCTTCCCGTTTGATCCCGGTTTGAAGCGTAGAATGGTCGTACGACGCTTGAAGTGCCGGAACTTCATAAGTGTCCAACTCTCCGTCAGAAATGTCGTCGAAATCAGCAGCGGTGAAAATAGTGCCTCCTTTTTCCATCTGGTGTGATGGTGGGTTGAACAGTGTCACCGTTTTGATTGCATGTATATAAGTCTAAGAAGTGAAATTAAGAGAAGTTTGAATTATAATTTATTGATATTAACCAAAGTTAAAAAATTAACCCAAAAAGAATAGTTAAAAGTAAAGTGTCAAACTGAACTGCTTAAGTAACAAATTTAGTACCCTAACTTTCAATGATCTTCTCAAAGTTTTTCTATTTTCACTTTTAGAGTTTTGACACTTTTTCTTGCAAACATCACCATTACTCATCTTGCTTCTTTCAGTATACTATACTGATGGCCATTTCTTATAGTGATGATTATTGGGAGTCAAAATAACCACCAATTTATTTACTTTTGCTAATGACAAAGTCTATTACTCCATCAGTCCCAACAAAATTATCATATTCTCTTTTTGAATTGTCCAAAAAAATTAATTAGTTTTCAAGTTAAGAAAGATTCCTTAAGTATTTTTACATGTTTACTCTTTATACATTTTTTGTCATTCTACTTCTCTCTCCACATTTGATCCTCTACCAATCTACTTCTCTTTTCTCAAACCACTTTCTTCCTCCCCCCTCAACCCCTTGGGATATAATGAAAAACTCATATCCTAAATAAGCGTACATTCAAATATGATCAATATAATTTGGGGTGGAAACAGTATAATTTTCATGTATCTCTTATTTTAAGATTAAAATACATAGTAAGTCTTTTTTCAACTTTTTCTATCTTAAGTTCTAACATTTGAGTACAATTTGTCTAAAACTACGTTTAATCTTAATTACTTTCTTTTTTCTACTTTTCAAGTAAAAATCTATAGTATACTATAAATTTTCCTTGATAGTATACTCTAAGGCCTCGTTTGACAGAGTTTTTTTTTTCAATTTTTTAAACTGGAAAAAATAAACGCGTTTGGCAACCAGTTTTTGTTTTGTTTTTTTTCTTCAGTTTAAAAAATCAGTTTTTAAATCAATACTGTTTTTGAAAACTTCAAAAATGAGTTTCAGTTTTCAGTTTCAATTTTTATTTTGAGATTACCACCACCACCCCCTCCCACCGCCGGCAGCCACCACCCACCGCCACTGTCCATCGCCGGCGATTGCTGGCGGCCACCGCCACGGCAAACCACCACCAAAGAAAAAATTCAAAATAAAAATTAGATAATCAAACGCAAAAAAAAAGCTCAAAATAAAAACTGGGTTATCAAACACCCACTTGTTTTTGTAAAAAAAAAAAAGTAAAATGATTTTGGTTATTATTATTATTTTTTAAACAGAAAACCAAAATTAAAAGTGTTGTCAAACGGAAAGCTCCCTTTTTAAAATATTTATCTAGCATGTCCTTGTTCATCTTAGTAGCAAAATAAGGACTTATTTTAAACAAAAACTTATATGATAACACCAAACCTACAAATTGTTGATAAACCTCTAAAATGGCATTTTCTGTAAAATCAGAATTTTGATCAAATCACACACAAGCGATTCTCTTTAGAAACTGTGTCCTGCGTGTGTCCTTTAGAAATCTATACTGCGAAATAAATGTGTAAAGTTGATATCAGATAATATAATGAACTACGTAATTTCAAAATTGTTCGTAAAGTTACGTTTTTCACCCTATATTTATGTATACACATTATAGATTTAATATAAATACAAACTCAACAAAAGTATGTCAAGAATAATTTCAGATCATTCATCAAATGAAGACGTGTATCATTAAAATAAAAAAGGAAAAGAATAACCTATGGCATAAGGTTTTGAGGGTTAAGAAAATTATAGGCTTAATTGCACCCATGACCTTGAGGTTGGGATAAAATTACATGTGTGTCTATTAGGTAGAAATATAGCACTTATATTCCATAATCAAATGAAAATACTGAAAGATGAAAAGATCAGAATGTCCATCACTTGGGAATGTAATTCTTCAAATGTCATTCCTTATCCCTCCATCTCGCCGTACAGCCTCACCACCATCACCCCTTTACACTTCTTTAGCTTCAACACACAGACAACACATACATGCTCCCCCACACACACATACCCCCGCCAACAACCCTCCCCCCCCCACCAACTGGCCACAACTACAGCCACAATCGCGTCCCACCATCATCATGTTCTTCAGCTTTCTCACATTTGTTCAGCCTTCTTACCCCAATAATTATCACAGCTTTCTCACTCTAATCACTTGCAGCAAAATCATCACAATTTAGCAAACCAAATGAACATAAAAATTGAATTTGAATTTCAAAATCTACAAGAAGATGTATAAAATTCTTGTTTGCATCAACCCACCGCCACCGGATGGCCGACCACCACCTCAAATCGACCCTCCACAAACCACAATCACCACACCTCTAATTAACACGCCAACACACACACACACACACACACACATGCACACGCACACACACACTCGCCCCATCTCTTTCTCTCTCTGCTGCCGAGGACGTGGCGTTTATGGTGGTGGAAGCGGCTGAATGGCGAATGGGTTTGGATAATGTGGAGGTCGACGTTCGCCAGCATCAAGACGAGGCTTGCGGGGTTGAGTCAGTTTGCCAACTTTCTGGCTAAGTGCTTGCCAAGGAAAGTGCAGCGGCGACGTGGGGGGGGGGGGGGGTGGAATTTGGGTTGAAACCCTAATTTGCAAAATTAGGATTTGTAAATTTTATATTGTATATACCTTATAAATTAAAATAAGGGCAGTATTGACATTTAAAAAATACGTGTTGATAACATAAGCAAAAAAGTAATTTTTTAACGGGTTAATACGGCTTTACTTTTTGAAACTTAGTGTAATTGATCGTAATATCACCTTAACCTCAGGGACATGGGTTATTTGATGTTGATAATTCTTAAGGTCATGTCTTGATAGGATTCTTTAAAGGTGAACATAGTCTTAACATCATATTTATAAGAATGGGCTAGGTCCACCCTTAATTTTTGTCACTTAAAACCTTTGATTTCTAAAAAGGATATTTTTGATAAAAAATATTTAGCCATTTTAATTCCTTGAGATTGTTTTATACGCTGGGGCCAGATCCTTATATGTTTTGGTTATATTCCTAATATTTTGTCACTAAAAGATGCATCAGTGAACTCTTTGGCGTCAAAATATTTAAAGTTAGCCAAAATGGTAGAATTTAGCCTCATCTTTAAAAAGTCAAAATATTTAGAAACTTTCAAACTTGAAAAAATAGTTTAAGATTTTTTTTTCAATTATTTAACCCCTAAAACTTAAGAGTTTTCAAGCTTAAAAAATTATTAATCTTTTGAGTTGAAATAAATTAGAATTTTTATCAATTGGATTTCATCTAATCCTATGACTTATAAGAGTGAAATATACGAAGATAATAACTATATGAATAATATATAATCATGTACATATATGAGATCTGGGGATACAGTAGATCATAAAAAAATAATAACCTTATGAAGGATATGTTGTCATGCAAATAAGGGTATCCCAATAATTTTAATACGAATATATGATTATGCACTTGCCACAAACTCAAGCTATAATTAGGAATAGAGTTGTATGGTTCATATGCATTTAAAATTTCTAAAGCTCCGGTTTTACAATAGTTTTCGTACACCAATATGTGTCCTCAATTGAAATCTAGAATTAAACTTTAGATATATGATATTTTCAATGAATGAATATGTTTGCATTGAAATATATATACATGCAAAATTATTGAAATTTGTAGCATACACATCAACCTATAATTGTTTTTTACAAGTTTAAAAAGGGATTGGGTTTCTAACAAAATATTCAATTTAGTGTAGGTATATTATGTTAGCCATTTAACTCCAGTCAAGATTAAATATGTATTTAAAAATTCTAAAAAAATACCAGTTTTACGATAACTTCCTTATACCAATATGTCTGTATTCAAAATCTAGAATTGAACTTCAGGTTTATGATAGTTTTAATGTACTGATATATTTGTATTAACATATATGCAGGATAATTCAAATCTGTAGCATACACAACCACATAATTCACATATAAATATGAAATAAAAAATTGAAAAGGATTGAGTTTCTGACAAAATATTCAATTTAGTTTAGATATATTACATTTTTTGAAAAAAACTTATAGAAAATTTTGTTCTCTACAAGTTATTTTCTTTAATCAAATATGATGGAGAACAAGTAATAACTCTAAGGTAATTTAACTTTAACGTGAGTAGAGGCAGTAAGATTTGATAGGAATTTTTTCAATAATTAGAGAGCATGATTATAGAATTTTTATATGGTTTTCTTTGCTTTTTTTTTTTTTTCTCTTTCATAGAAGTCAAAACAACCCTTTACTCTAACAAAAACATATATTTCAATAAAGATATTTTCACAAAAGAGGCATGTTACCATACGAGAAGTAAAAAAAAAACCCTTATTTTTTAGTCACTCTTATTAATAATAGGTATTTAATGAAAAAAAATTAAGTCAGAACAATCCTTAACTCTAACCAAAACATATATCCTAATAAGGACATTTAAGGAAAGAAGTTTTATATCCTATGAGAAGTTAATAACACCCTCATTTTTAAATGACACTCTAATTTAAAAAGGATATATAATGGAAAAAAAATATTATAGGTCAAAAACACCCTTACTCACCCTTAACTTTTTATGAAAATATCAAGTAGAAAATGATACTATAAGAAAAAAAGATTAGTCATTTGAGCTCATATGTACTTTTATAAATGTATTTAGATAAGAATATTGCATTGATAATGAAAAGATGCATTGTCTTAGAAAAGGACGGGGCCTTGTGGCCTTACTGAATATTTAGTACAATTAGTAGACACAAAATGAAGTTCGGTAAGCACAACATATATCTATGTAATTCCATTATATGGGGTCCCTATGAGCATAGAATGTCAAGCACCGGGTCATGGTAGGTAGTTGTTATGGTCTCGCATGCAAAAGTTGCTAATGACCTTACTTCTTTCAACTCTTCAATTAGTGTAGAGTTACCCTTTCAATACTTTAGTGATGTAATTTATTAAGTACGTAGTAAAAGTAATAAATAATGAGTGTTACCGTATCTAATATGTTCTCAGATCTCGACAGTTGATTAATAGAAAAAAGGATAAAACAGTTAGTATTTGATATGTAAGATTTTTTGCTTCAATACCGAAGAAGATGCAAGCAATAAGAAATGTGATAAAGCAGTATATCTAACCCGACGTTAGCGTAGAAAAGGCAATAGAGCCACGTCATGTATTATTACTGTAGCGTGAAAAGTCAATAGCGGCTCTTAGGCGTTTCTTATCAAAGCATGCATGGATGATCATAGTAATTTCAAGGCGGTTGCTGCATGGGCACAGTGGTTTGCTCGTAATAATTGAAAGATGACCAGACATAGCGTTCCGGACAGCGGGCCCGTGGCATGGTGAGCAATTTGCTTGTGGTAGACATTTTGGTTAGCTATTACGAATGGTGTTAGCAATGTTACGAATCTTGTATAACACTCGAAGGAAATTGACTCTTTTCTTTATAATGGCGATATCGGAGCTAAGAGTTAAGAATTCCGAGCTACGAGTCTAAATGGCTCCGACTAAAACAAAATAATATAACAAGGTTCTGTTCTTTTTAAGAGGATTAGGCGTGGGGGGGGGGGGGGGGGGGGTACCCGAGCTATGAGCCAACCCTGCTTCTTAGCACCCTTCACCCCCACTCCAGCGAGCTGCCATGGGTCTCTAGTCACTGGAATCTTCGAGGAAACCCACCAAAAACTCAAATCGAGGCAAGAACCTCACCAACTGAGCAGACAGGGAGATAAGTACATAGTTAAAGTAGCTCACAGTCGACTCTTGCAGTACCCGTCACTGTCGTTCCATTAGGCAGCTGCCTGTCTCGGGAATCTTCCACAAAAACCAACCGAAAACTCGAACAGAGGCACGAAATGAGTAGACGGCAAGGTGGGTGTGTGTTTACTACAGCTCAAAGCCGACCCTTGCGTAGACACCCATTTTTGCGTGTTCTATTTTATAAATTTTATTAGTATATTTGGGTTTCATTTTTAAGCTGCTTTTTTATTATTGTTGCTGGTCTAGGCCTCATAATTAAAGTAGGCTTAATTTAATTAGCTAAGTCCAGTGTAAATGGCTCAGTCCAGTTAGTCGGCCCAGTTAATTTAGGCTTAACCCAGGTCAATGTTTAGACAGGATAAAGGGTCTAGCATTTGTTGGGATTATATCTGTGGGTCAATCCTGACTTCTGATGAATCACATGCATTTGATCGTAATTGGTGTTCTTATCCCTCTAAAGCTCTCAATCGCATTAGTTGAGGGAATAAAACCAACCGATTTTAGAAGGAATCGGCCGGTTGGTATGTGGCCATAAATAAAATGGCTGGTAAGGATAACCAAGACTTTTTAACCTTTTTCAGTTTCATTAGTTGGAAATGATAGGTACAATCAATTGAACTCCTCCTTACTTGTACTGCCGCTAGACGATTATCACTACAAGAAAACATGTCTTTAACGACCGCGTTTAGCGACCGTAAGAAAAGGCCGTCGCTAAACCATACATCAGCGACTGCCACTTTACGCAGTCACTAAATATATCATTAAATGGCGTGGTCAAAGAAATAATTTTGGCAGGTATTTTTAGCGACCGTTTTTAGCGACTGCCGAGCGGTCGCTAAAATAGTCGCTCTTTCAGTCGCTAAATTTTGCGACCGCGATAGTGGTCGCTAAAGGCAGTCGCTAAATTTTGCGACTGCTTTTAGTGACTGCAACCAGCGGTCGCTAATTTTAAGGTATAAAAAGAAAATTTTCTGCCCTAAGAGACTGCCTAATGCCGCGCTCCGTCTCTTTGTCTCCCAAAAACAATCGCTCACCGCCACCCTCCCTCTCTTTGTCTTCTAAAAACAACCGCCCACCACCGCCCACCGCCGCCCTCCTCCTCCGCCATCCAAGAGATTGCCCAACGCCGTGATTGTCGATCCCTGCCGCTGTTGTCCCCACGCAGCCGCCCAAGCCCTCCTCTCCGTGCACGAAGCCCACGTCGCCACTGCTGCCATTGTTGCCGGCTGTGCCACAGCGAGTGTCAATTTCGTCCATTTAATTATGTTCTTCATTTGTATTCTCCTATATCTGCACCCTAATATTATGAATCTATGTTTGATGCTGCTCATCAAATTTTCAAGTCTCATGACATTATGTGAGAAATAACCATTTCAATTAATCACTCAATGTCGTCGTGCTGAGCTGCTGGTTTGAGGGCTCTTAGAAGAAGCCAAAATCCTTTAACATACGACTTAATTAGAATATGAAATCGTCAAACTTTGTCTCTGGAAACGTACAAGGATATCAGATTATGCACTTTAATGTGTTCAGTGGCAAACAAATGCCAAAACTTTAAAGTTTCAGGTTGATCTTCTTTATACTTTGTTCCACCGACTTTCTTCTTCTAATGTATATCATGCCTCTCTAGAGAGTTTTCACTTTGGATTAAGCTTCTGACATGTGCCCATAAGACAAGGAAAAAAGAAAAAGGAGGATGTTTGAACATGCTTTATTTTGACCCACTTCAAAATCCAGTCATTGCATATTTTGTGTTCCAAGTCAAGTATGAAATCAGTCACTTTGCATCAACTTTTTTTTTCCTTCCTTTTTTATTCTCTTCATCTAGCAGTACTCTACAATTCAAAGATAAATACATCGAGTTTAGAATGATTTGGTATGATTTATGCTTCCCTCTAGGTCTATTTTTAAAATTGATCTCTCTTCTTTTAGCAGGTTTCTACCATATAAATGTTGGTTACTAGCTAGGGGCATATGGGGTTAGATACTAGGCTGGAAATGGGACAGTTCTACTCATAGAGTCGAGAGACATTATGCTTTCTATAGGCATTTGCCCTCATTATGTTTCCTTGTCTTTGGCTGCATTAGTTTCTTTGCTTACAAGGGAGTAATCATACCAAGTCAGTTTGAAATTCTATATTTTCTAAGGTCTCATGAGAGTAATCAAAGAAGGTCATTCAAATAAGTACTAGGTGGCAGGTCTATCACTATGTGAATTAATTGTATATGCTGTAAACTAAGTACAACAATTTCACTGACATCTCTGTATTGAACAAATGGATTCCATGGATTAATGAATTTACATAAATTTACCAAAACCTTGTGCAAACAACTTGATGAGTTGACATGTTTTTGAGTAAGCTGAAATTTTTGTGGTATAATGTCAAAGACGCAAACAGGAAGGAGAAAAGTTCGAAGTAGGTCATTTCTACGGATGTCTTGTTGATTTTTGATGAGATAAGTTTGTTTTAAATTTTGGCTTTCTGCACTAGCTTTAGTAATGGGGTGAAGCTGGCAGAATCTTGCACTAACCCAAGGCCGTTTGGTCAAAAAACTGAAGAACCTTTATGGGATAATTAAGCTACCTAATTCAACCTAAAAGATTTCTTGCCTAGCTTTAATGCAATCTTCACCTACTACACAACAACACTTAGTCATACAAACCATCTCAAATTATGGGTTTGTGAATAACATAAATTTCATGGGCAAACCCTATGATGCATCAGAATCTTGGACAAAGTGGTCTTGTCACATTCCCTCAGAATGAAGACTGCTTAGTCACCATAACTACTCAAAGAGCTTCCACCATACGATAGGGATGACATGCACATAACACAAAAGAGCTTCCACCATATGCTAGTAAAATCAAAGATCATGAAGAAGACCAAATACGATGAAAGAACTATCTTCTGATGACCCCTAGCTAGTACACAACATTACTTTATTGATAACTAGAGCTTAATGTTGACATGCTGTACATAATCGGGAGGTATTTTAAATTATGAAGAAACATAACAAACATAGTCATCTCTACTTTGATTCTTGTCATTTGACAATTCTAACTCTGTCATTTTCCTTATTTCATGTAAAATTGTGGTTGATGATAAGTTCAGTGTCACTTGTTGATCATGATAAATTTACTCAGATAGAAGTAGTTATCCAATTCAGGCAAAGTGACCATAAACTTGGTCCCTGTTCCACCTCGAGTTGATGAATAAACTTGTATACATTTATTTGTTTTCAATTGTCTGAATGCTACTTGGTTTAATATTGTAAAACTCCCAAAGTGTAATTTTAGGTTGTTAATTGTGCATTTGAGAATTGTGATTATTAATTAATCATTTTAACTTGTAAATTGATGATTTTAAGTTTTTTAATTATGTATTGGACATCTGAGAATTGAGATTGTTGATGAAGGATGGGACCCAATTAGATTGAACTATCAGTTACGTGCATTTTGAACAATTTTTTTTCTCACTTGAGCATTGATTATTTGATTATTAATTTAGGTTGTTAATTTGCATTGAGCATTTGAGAATTGAGATTGTTGATGGAGGATGGGACCCAATTGGATTGAGATAACGAATATGTGATTTAGTTGAACGGTGGGTTAAAATTAGGTTAACGCGATAATGAAACATGACACGGTGGGTTAAAATTAGGTTAATTAGGTCCATCTTCCATAGGTTAATAAGGTCCATCTTCCATGGGGTGAAATTCTGGTTCCATCACTGATTAGCCTTAATTAGTACTAATCAACACTGATTAGGCTAATCAGTCCTAATTAACACCGATGGACACTAAATAGCCCTAATTAGCCCTAGTTAACACTGATGGACACTAAATAGCCCTGATTAGCTCTAATTAGCCCCGATTAGCTCTAATTAGCCCTATTTAATACTCCTTCCGTTCCTTAAAAAGTGATTCATTTGAATTTACACGTATATGAATGATTTATGTTATATATTGTGTGTATTTTTCATTTTACCCTTTAAAGATAGGGGAAAGAGAGTGAGCCATAAGAGAGAAAATTGGTTGGCAAAGTGTTAAATATGGAGAGAGAAATAGAATAAAAAAATGTAAAGTAGTGGGCCAGGAGAGAGAAAATGAGTTGGTAGATAATTAAATGTGGTGAGAGAAATATAATAAAAAAAAGTATAAAAAGGATAAGTATGTAAAAATACCTACAAAATCTTTCCTAATTTGGAAGTGATCAATTTTTGTGGGATGGCTCAAAAAGGAAATATAATCAGTTTTTTAGGGAAGGGAGTACTAAACAGCCGTAATTAGCTCTAATTAGTACTAATATGCCTTGATTAGCCTTAATTTGCACTGATCAGCCCTAATTAACACTGATGGACACTAAATAGCCCTAATTAGCTAGAATTGACACTGATTAGGCCTAATTAGCCCTAATTATCACTAATCAACACTGATTAGTGCTAATTTATACTGATTAGCACTGATCAATACTGATTAGGCTAATCAGCCCTAATTAATCCTGATTAACACTGATCAGCCCTAATCAACACCCATTAATACTGGTTAGCCCTAATTAACACATATTAGCCCTAATATACCTTGATCAGCACTAATCATCCCTACTTAATCCTGATTAACACTCACTTGTAAGTGACTACTCAATATAATTTTGTCAAATTGAAGGTTAATTTGGAAGTCGATTTGTATAAGTTCAACGTGCAGTGAGAGATATATATCATGTTAGTGGATAGAAGTTGGATGCAACAGAGGATCCCTCCAAGTGGGATTGGGGTATCAGAAGAGTTTAGACCGGGAGTGAACGGATTTATTCTCTTTACTTTGAATCAACGAGAGTTTGTGGATGACGGAACGATTAAATGTCCATGCAATGATTGTTAGCTGTTAAGTTGGAAAATCCCCGACGCTGTAACTTCTGATCTGTTCCGCAGAGGTTTTATGAGTAACTATACGAATTGGACTCAGCACGAGGAATCAATTTTAAAGGTGACCACTGAGTTCAGGCAGTACAGTTCTAGAGATCAGGGATTTTTCCCAGTATCAACATAACAGGATATTCCCAGTATCCTCGTTGTGGTCAGACGTTACAGGGGGTCCTAAGAAGGACCGTATACTCGGCCACCCTCATCAGTCCGCACGATCATTGCTAGCCGGCAGACCTCAATCTTCAGGAAAGACTAGTTGTAGCGGTCCTTGGGTAGATGCGACGGATGCGATGAAGTAAGTGCTCTTCAACACAATGTTTGATGCGTGCCTTCAGATATCCATGGCGGTTATCTTTTGCCCCGGCCCAAACTTCATGTAATACAAAATTTCTCAAGTACTTATGTATTTTGGTCATTCTATATGTGATCTTGATTTGATATATTAAGTTGAATCATTTGTATGGCTTTGTGCAAGACGATACTGATCTTAGTGTCGATGACCCCCAGGGCGATGAGGACGTTGTTGGATCGAACGTGCCTTTATCGAGGAATGAAGAAGATGATGACGGGTTGGTCGTTCTGCCGACTAGTGATCTAGATAGGGGTTGGGTTTATGTATTGACTGTTTTTATTGATTTTAATTGATCATTGGTACTTAACTGTATGAATTTTATTTTTTTAATGCATATGTTTATCTATACTTTGATGAATGTGACAAGTTATTTGAGTGAATGCGGGACGGGGGTTAAAACAGTTTTGAATGACTGTGTTGAAAGCTTTCAACGCATTCATTCAAAACTGTTTCAACCGAAGTTAAATTGGTTTTTGGACCGATTTAACCTTGATTGGATGTGAATTGCTTTTGGATTGATAGTGGTTTTGCGACAGGTTTTGGATAGAATGTGGACATGTTATTTGACCTGAATATTTTTTTTTGCAAAATCAGGTTTAGCGAGGCATATCGCGGTCGCTAATTTAATATTTAAAAAAATTAAAAAATTTAAAAAAAATTAGCTACCACAAAAGGCGGTCGCTAAACCAGTAGCAAAATATAATAAAATCTAAATAAAAATGTTAAAAATAAGTATTTAAATTCAAATAAAAAATTAGCGACCACCAAATACAGTCGCTAAATATAGTCAACGCGGACGCTAAATTTAGTGACCGTTTTCTAATAGTGATCGCTAAAATTTAGTGACCTAGGCTATAGCAACCGTTTTAGCAACCGCTCATCGACTGTCACAAAACCCTTTAGCAACCGCTGGAAGCGGTCGCTAGAGGTCTGCTTTCTTGTAGTGTATAAAAGGACGTTTTGGTTGCCCCAAAAGAGACATAATGTGAAAAAAAAAAAAGTCCCCAAAAAAATGGTAGAAATTATGTGATAAAAGAAATAGACAGAATATGATCTATAAGCCATTCTCGTTGCATCATGGAGAACCTTGAGTTATTGGTTGGGTACTCTAAGCAATCCAAATTAAGAGGTAATTAGTCTTTCCTTTCATCTGTTTAGCTTTCGTAAATGAGTCCCTGGTCGGTTTTTCCATCCCACGATCACATTTCAGTCTAACACAAGATTAGATAAATATTGGAAACAAGAGTTTTGCCACCAGAAGTTTAGTCGCGATAGAGTTTCACTAGAACTAGAATTCTCCTAATTTCCTTTTCAATTAGAGTTCTAAACAACTAGAAGAGGTTGGTAAAGAGTAATTCTAAGAGCAATCAACTAGAACAAGATGCATTGGATTAGGTTTCTAAAAATAAAGATCAAGATTAAGGTTGCCTCCCCCTAGGGTCGGTTGAACTATGAATTTTTTTGTTCTAACTTTTTTGGTTAGGTATGTAGGCAATCTGGCCCCCGTTTTCAAATTCAAACCAAACATAGGATGATTTAGGTTTTATTCTTGTCCACGTTTTGTTTACGTCTAGGGTAAAAATCGTAAAATCACTTCAAATAAGTTAGAGACCGTTAGGGTATGGCTGGATGCTTAACACGTTCTCGTCATATAAATTACTTCGCTAATTTGAATCTTTGGTTCCGAGAGAATAGCCACTTTAACTGGACAACCTAGATCAAATTTAGGATTTTCTTGCTTTTCCTTGTTAATTATGAAACTAACCCTAAAAAATAAGATGACAACTCGAGTTGGACCTTTTGTTTTTTTTCTTTTTTTCGGAGGCGGTTCGTCCTACCTTGCAGCACCCTTTGTCGCTGATTCACCGCACGCCTGCCGGAATCTTCTAGGAAAACCCATCGATGATTTAGTGGTGGACAGTAAGATTTTTTCGAATGTGGAACTTTTAATTGTTCGTTTTTCTTGCCAGTGATCTTCTGTCAGTTTTTATGCTTATGCTAATCTAGACCATGTGATATGTGGTTTCTGATTCAAAGTGTGGGTTTAATGTTGTTGGCTTCATCCTTGTTTTTTTTTTTTTGGTAATAAAAGAATTGCATTGATAATTAAAAAATACACAGTTGTTCCAATATAGAGCTTACAGACATTATCGGTCAGGACATTCTCGTGACTCAGTATACATGACCAAGAAGGATGACACTAACAACAAACCTAATAAATTTATACACTTGAATTAGATCAGAGCATATCCTACACTTTAACTCAACCTAAAGTAACATAGACAGATTTAAACTGACCATAAATGAAAACAAACTATAAGTGGTAACAATAACACATACAATCGGGAATCGCACGACACAAAGGTGAGCACACTGTTTAAGAGTCCATCACGCCTCCCAGGATCTACAACACCGCAATGTCCATCCTTCAACTAACCCGTAATAAATCCGAAGCAAATTGTCGCAATACAGGGTGGAGGAACCATAACTCATCCATAACTTACCAATCTAACCAAAGTAGACACACAGGATGCTCAAACCTAAAAAAGAGCCCTAAAAACTGACCACCACCACCCCCCCCCTAAAAAAAAAAACCTTGCCCAGAACCGATTGCCCATAACCCAAAGGCAAATCTCTTCCCCCTCCTCCCCCCTCCCCGGGTCTCGAATCCCCCTTATTTCAAGCCAAAAAGAAACTTATCCTACACCCCTCGAGACTCTATACCCCGCAGCATCCCTCCTAAGACTCCACGGACTCCAAGAACCAACCCTAGAACAGCAGCTAAGCCCCTCTATCCTGAGCCCTCCTCCTACTACTAGGGCCAACCGACCGACTACAACCTGAACCTCCACCACTGAGGAACAGGAAACTAATAAAAACGAGATTGAAAGACTGAAGGAGCATTCGGAATGACGGTCAAAAAGCTTCGGCGAAGATTCGGTCGCCGCCGGTAAGATTCGGGCCACCTCTGGCGAACATTGAAAAATGTGTCGATCGAGCAGATCTACAGAGATCTACGTAGATCGACCAAGATCGGAGACAAACCTTGATGTTGCCGTCTCCGTTCAAGTTCCGATGAGACGCCCCGCCACTATCTTCCCGCCGCTTATACCGCTGGTCACCAACTGACCACTTCCTAAAGCATACCATAACAGTAGACGCAAAGAAGAAGCTATAGCTAAAATGCCGGAGTGGCTGCCGCTCCACACGTGCGAAAGCACAGTGGGGCGGCCATGGTGACTTCTGTGGAGTTGGGTGTTTAGAGAGAAGGCTGGGAGTTTTCTTAGTTTCTCATTTGTTTTCTCAGCTTCATCCTTGTTGAGTATGGCTTAGCTTCTTAGATGCCATTAGATAGATCATGTTCATGGGTTATCATATAAACCATTTATCTGTATCCTTTGTTAAACTAGTTGGTTTGTTCCTATGTTAGTGTCCCAATAAGTCTTCTATTTGGTACAAGTAAAGGTAGTCCGGGTGTGTTTGGGGCTCGTTTATGTGCTTTTAGTTGGGGGTGTCTTCTCTTGGCTCCAACAATTTCTCGTCAAAAGTGATAGCGGTGGGATGGAGCTCTGTTGTTAGTGTCGTCTAGCCTTGATCTTGGGTGGTGCAAAACAGTTATATCATATGTAGCATGGAGCATTAGTGCTTGTTGTCTCTCATGACTGAAAGCAATGATGACGGAGCTTGATTTATCAGCAAAGTAATTATCTTATGGCTTGAAAAATCATTTGCTTTGGTAAATTTATGTAATTTTAGATGGCTGCTAGCATTGTTACTGGATTAGTGAGCAAGTGCAGATGGATGGTGGGAGCAGTAATCGGAGGACCATGTTGGGTGGAGATAGAAAGAGAGAGAAGGGGGGGTGGGGGGTGGGGGGGGGGGGATATGAACAAACATTTGAGTGGACACAATTGTTATATCTTGCAAGTGAGTGCTTTGTAGTCTCCGGTCATCCAAGAACATATTATTACAAAAACTGGTTATTATGTCTTGTAATACATTTTTTTAGATCTATGCGCGTATCATGGTATTATTGTCAAGCTAAAGTATATCTTGATGTTACTTTCTCATCGTGCAAATTTGACCAGATGGTCGAGATAACTTTACAATCTTTGGATAGTTTTCAAGATAGGTGGGGGGAAGCGAGATCTAAGCATCTTTTTATTTTTGTAACCAGTCCTTCCTACTTAGTAATATGGTAATATAATATGTTTACCACCCCCCCCCCCCCCCCCCCCGGGCCAAAAAAAGAAAAGAAAAGAAAAGACCAAGACTTATTTATGCTTTTTCTGTCTTTTACAATGGATAAGGTCACAGGGAGATTCGAACCTCACGTCCACATCACGTCAACCTCCAACTTTAGTGAGGTCAATTGTACGATACGCATTAGATCTTGATTAGTAGTTAGATGAGGCTACATGTAAACCTTTTTTTGCTATTACCACATTCCTTCTGAAATGTCAGGGTCTTTTATCCTTTCTTTTCTTCTAATAGAATTTTGGGGCTCAGTTTCTAGTTTGAAACATTTATTTATTGTCAGAAGAAGGCAAATATCCTTTTTGCCAAAAATAAAATTGGTCACTATAATCCATGGAGTTAGCTTAGTAAAGTTGGATATAGGGTGCTCATTCAGGTTCAACCAAACCAAATAAGAGTTTGGTAAACCGAGCCAAAATATTTCGGCTCAATCTTTTAAAACCAAGAATCAAAATAAAAATTGTATTATAATTTATTTATTTTGCGTTCCGGATGAAATCAAAATCCTATAAAAGTTTAACTCAAAACTTAACTTTAATTTGCATAACACTTCTCTTTTAAATATAATAAATATACACAGTCCAAAGACTAAGAATGAAGGTTACTTCTTATATACAACCTAAAGTGAAGTAGTTTTGTTAAGTACATATGTCTTATTTGCTGAATACCAAAGAATGCATAAAATTTGGTGATTCGGGTAGAACTTGAATTTAAAGAATTTCAAAACGAAATTCAAACCAAAAATTCAAAATATCTAGTTTTGAAAACCAAAAAACTGAAGGCTTTTTTCGTTTGATTTTCCAGATTGCCCTGATTAATGGGCACGTCTAGCAATTGTAAAAGTGTCCAGTTATGAAACATATGCGTATTGTGTAATCAAATAGAAGTGGATTCCATGTAAGGACCTTTGTTCAGCATCGACGGTGAGCACGTTGATGTTCTTGACTTTGTAATTTAGAATTATGACTGTTAAAAGATAATTGCACTGGTTCTGTGATCCAACGTCCTTTCACATTGCAATGGACACTCCGTTTGTTAGCATCTGGAAGGACAACTGGATCCCAGGCTACCCTCCCGATTCTCTTTCTCCCTTCTTTTCAAATAGTCACAACCTCGCCGATGGCTATGATCTTATCTTGGAGGGAACTTCTTTTTCATTCTCCTTTCTTTTCCCCGCCACATTGCAAACAAAATCACGGGTATCCACTTACCCTTTTCTTTCACATATGACACTCCTTTATGGCAGCTCAAGAAATCTGGCCTTTTCTCTGTCTCTTTAGCTTATTCTTTCCTATACACAAAGAAACTTTCCTGTCTTGAGCAGTTTACGCACTCCAACCTTCCCTCTTTTCTGAACAAAACCCGGAAAGCCGTTTGGTCCTTAAATCTACCTCAAAAATTACTTTCTTCCTTTGACAATTATTACTTGACAGACTTTCAACTCGAGAATTCCTTAGTCGAATAGGCATTTCAACGACCTCTAATTGCCATCTATGCCTTTATGCCGAAGAATCAAGTTTTCACCTTTTCCTAGGCTGCTATAAAGTTCTTCCGATTTGGAGCTCGATCAACATGTCTATTCCTATCAACACCGATTTCAACTCCTTTCGGGAGTGGCTTATTGCTTGGATTTTCACCTCCAACTCTTCTCGCTTATCTCAGCTTCGTAATATAATTTTTATTTCTCTTTAGCTAAATTGGAAAGCTCGAATTTCTATTATTTTTCAAAATCTTGACTGGTCTCACCTTGAAATTCTAAACCAACAAAATGTGCTAAGTAACCTTTACTATCATACTTTTCGAAAACCAGCCAAACCCCTCCTTCATTTATGCTCCCACCCTCAGATATCTCCCCAACCCTCTTTGAATCCTACTTTCCTTCGTACTCAAAATTGCCTTTGTCACAATCCTATCACCCTCTCAGCTTTTTTGGGTTTTCACTTCGATGCTTCAACCTACAAATTTAGCCTTTACATTTTTGTCAATAACTCTTCCCCCACCCCTCTACACCCCTTTTTCAAAAATTTTTTTACGCTAATTCTCATAAAGAAGCGAGTCTTAAAAGCTTGCTTATCAGTATTCTCTGGCTCACCAGACTATCTATATATCGTATTTCTCTTTATACTCATGATGATTTCATTCTTTATATTATTTAGACCCATAGGGCAGCTAGTGCCTATTACACTGAACTTTTGAAGGATATTCATTTTGCCATCAAAGAATATCACTTTATCCAGGTTTGCCTTTGTACCAACTCTCAGATCCAGATAGCTAAAGATAAATCGGAGCAGCTTTTGACATCATCGACAGGAATAGTAGACTTTTAAAGATGCTGTCCTTTTCATCTTTTACTGCTCTCTCTTAGCTTTCTAGTCTCCTACTACTCTTAAAACTTTTGATCTGGTTGTACTTATTGCTGTATTTTAACTGTTGGAGTATTTTAATAAAAATAAAAAATATTGATTTAAGTGCCTCGTTATAATATGTGATGATGAGCCATAACACCTAGTATGTTTTTATTACATTTTAGTGGCTTTAAATTAATCCTTATAACTTTTTGTAATCTACATTTTAATGAAAACTTAAAAGTCATGAGTTACATTTTAAAGCTACTATATATATATATATATATATATATATATATATATATATATATATATATATATATATGTATAGTGGATGGTTTTTTGGTGAGTGACAATTATACTTTCACCATAAAAGTTTGTGTCACCACATTGTTCAAGAATCCTCCTTTTTCTTTGGCTTTTCCTTCATGGGTTACGAACAACACCTCTCTATAGTGGTATCATCTTGATGACTAGCTTATCATCTTATGTGATGTGTTGAAAGGAGGTATTTCATTGCCACTATATATATACACTTGAGTTTCGTTTATTTTGAGAAATAATTTGGGCAAAGAAGGGAGTTGAGTGAAGCTTCTGCTTCATTCGATAGTGCAGAAAATGCGAATGAAGTTACAGTTATAAGCTGGGCTGTTGTATCCTGGAGGTGACGCGTCGAAACCTTGCTGCACCGGTAATTATTCGAAGGGGCGCGAATCGTCTTAAAGAGAGCGATCTAGTTCGCGCCTCATCCTAGCTGTTAACTTATTACCTATCATCTGAGGTACTCGAGATTAAGGATACTTCGTTTGGTAAGTTTTATGTTCCAAAAAGGCAATCGAGGTAAATGGACAATTTCTTTCATACAAGTAATTAAAGGTAATTGTTTACTTGTATTGTCTTTTTTCATTTCAAGTACTTGCTTAACAAAAAGATTTTATTTTAATGGATTATTTCCAACAATAACTATCGATGGAAAGTAGCTCTGCTACTCCTGTATCCATGGACAGACCGTTCCTCCCTTATATTTACCATCATCCTCATGTTTAATTTAAAAAAGCGTCCATTCACATTGAATCGTTGATAAGTATTTTTTAAGATTATTTTTTTTATCACGTTTTTTAAATCCGACCGGCTAGTAGAATTCCACCTTCTAAGTATTACTCTTACGCAGATATCTTATGTTAAAACATTATTCAAGATTGTCATGCAAAATTTGGCAACAGCGCCATACAAAATGCTATAAGTAATACTGTACATTAAATGTGTTGTATCAAAAAATATCGTTAAATATATTTTTTTAGTGATAATACTTTTAAGTTATAATGTTTTTATTGTTAAATATTTAACGATGATTCTGCCGTGCAACGCGTGGCAGGTAGCAGACAAGTAAGACAAACGAAAGAGACCGCCCACTTCCCCATGGATACGAACAAATCCCGGAAAACTTTTACAGAGGTGAGGTGATGTAATGCTAGCAATTTAGTGTGGTGTGAGGTATAAGGCCGAACCCACAAGTTTGGTGGTTGACAGGACCAGAAGTTTGTGGATTATATATTCATCCTGGGACCCACCCTATCTTCAATCATCTCCAGCCCTCATCAAGTTGCCAAATTGCTCATATCACTACTAGTTGGTCCTGGTTCCCCTTTCAGTTCTAATGCTTTTGACTGCCAGAAGCAATGTCATTTCAAGTTACATATAGGCTCCTGTTATTTGGACGAGTTGTAAAAAAGACTCTTCGAAGCACAGAAGTCATAAAAAAGACATAAGGTTCAGTAACAGAAAGAAGGAATTGTTCACAGTACCCATATGTGTATAAAATGTACTAATCACTAGGAGTCTCTTTGACACAGTTTTTTTTTCAATGGTCAGTTTTTAAAGAGTAGCTTATTATTATTATTTTTTTACAAAAATAAGTGGGTGTTTGATAACCCTTTTTTTTTTTTTTGTGTTTGATAACCCACTTTATTTTGACTTTTTTTTGTTGTGGTTTGCGGTGGCGGTGCTGGGGCGTAGCGGTGGTTGACGGTGGTGGTGGTGGTCGGTGGTTGTTGCCGGCACTGGCTGCCGGCGGTGGTGGCCGACCGGCGTGGCTACCAGGCACTGGAGGTGGCTGTAGGCGGTGGTGGCCGGAGGTGGCCTCCGGCCAGCGGTGGTGGCCACTGCCCACCGCTGCCCGGTGGTGGTTGCCGGGGGCCGGAGGTGGCTGGAGGTGGTTACTGTCTGGCGGCTGCCGGAGGTGGCTACCGCCGGTGGTGGCCGGAGACAAGCGGTGGTGGCCACCGCCCACCGCTGCCCGGTGGTGGCCACCACCCACCACTGCCCAATGGTGGCTGCCGGGCAGCGATGGGTGCGTTGTGGTGAAGGTCTAAAAAAAAATTAAGTGAAAAAAAAGAGCTTTTTCCTCTTTTTTTTTACTCTATAATTTAAAAGGTGAGTTTTTAAATTGAAAAAAAATATTTACCAAACACCCCATTTTTTTTCCAATTTTTAAAACTGAAAAAAAAAGCAAAAAAAAAACCAGTCAAACGGCCCCTAGATCTTGAGTTTGTGCAATGTTGGTATATTGGTCTACGGTTGGTGGGGGTGGATGGAGCTGGGTTGGTGAGGGTGACAGCTAAGGTTAGGATTGATCGGAGTGGAGAAGAAATTGGGACATGAATAGAAGAGAAAAAGAGAAAGAGAGCATTTAAGGTTCCGTTTGTCAATATTTTTAGTTTTGGTTTTCAGTTTCTAAAAATATAAAAACCAGTTTAATTTTATTTTTTACAAAAATAAGTGGGTGTTTGATAACCCAATTTTTATTTTGAGTTTTTTTTTTGTTTTTGATTACCCAGTTTTTATTTTAAATTTTTTCTTTGATGGTGATTTGAGGTGGCGGTGGTAGGGCATGGTGGTGGCCGACGGTGGTGGTGGCCTGTCGCCAACTGTGGTTGGTGGATGCCGGCCGGCGGCGGTGGGAGGGTGGTCGTGATCTCAAAATAAAAACTAAAACTGAAAACTGAAACTCATTTTTGGAGTTTTCAAAAACAGTCTTGCTTAAAAAAAAGATTTTTTTAACTGAAGAAAAAAAAAGAAAACTGATTCCAAACGTGTTTATTTTTTCCAGTTTCACAAAACTGAAAAAAATAAGAAAAAATCCTGTCAAACAGGGCCTTAGTATTTTCATATATTAATTTCTACGAAACACACTTTTTAAGAGTGTGAGCATCACCTGCAGTCAATTTGGACGATTTTCCAAGTGTTCCAACAAGATTGGCATCATAGGACGGGACCATTGTAGCCTTTGTAATTAACTCGATAGGTCTTTCCGCAACTTGTCCAAACCACGAGGGGGCTTTATGCGATTAACCCTTTCAAGTGATTTGGCTAACTTGAAAGAAATTTTCTTGTTTTGAGCGAACACTATGGGCTCGTACGCTTACGAGATTTTTTTCTGTATTCTGTATTCTGTTTTATTTTTTAAATTTTAGTATTCAGTTCTAAAATTAAATTTTGTACTTTTAGTTTTTTTCGTATTATTTTTTTCAATTTTTCTTGTACGTTTATTATTCTCATTTTTATTTTTACCAACTTTTTTGGATCCATTCTCCCTCTTCCCCTTCACGAGTTCCCCTTCCCCTTCCCCGTTCCCAGCTCTGCGTCGCTGCCATTTCCCTTCCCCTTCCCCTTCCCTGTTCCCAGCTCTGCGTCGCTGCCCATTTCCCTTCCCCTTCCCTGTTCCCAGCTCTGCGTCGCTACCCATTCATTACCCTCACCGTAATCCCAACATCCTCAATCCCATCAAATACCCCACAAGTCCCTCCATTTCCACCGCCGACCACCACGGGCCACAGTCCAGCCACCGCTACAGGGTGACTCGTCACTGATTTGGCAATCTCATCATGGATTCCGCGCGAGATCTCCTTCGTCTGGATTCCGGCGAGACCCTCATCGTATGGATTCCGGTGAACAATGGTTCTGTACGGGGTGCTAGGGAGGAGAGAGAGGGGGAGGGAGCAGCTTCTGACATTGAGTTGTTTTTTTGAAAAAAGGTGAAAACAGCTCAAGGCTGTTCTCATGATATTCGCTACTGTTTGGATATTTGTATCCAAAACGGAATTGAAAAAAATGTAAAAGTACACGAAAAAAGTATTTTTTTGGTCATCATTGCGAAATATAAAAACAAAATAATGTAAACGTACGGCCCTATATATCTCTTTTATTATTATTCTAGGTTATTATGTAACTATATAACTATACTATTAAAAAATGGCATGGACTTGAGCCAGACGGATTTCACTTTAATGCTGGTACGTAAGACTAATTTCGATGCATATGGACGAACGAGTAAACAACAAAAAGTAATTGTGCAAGTACTCTCACCTATGTTCTATGGATCTCCTAAATCAATAAATGGTAGGGCAATTTTCACACATTTTTGTAATTTGTATAGTTGTTAAAATTATGTTTCGGTAAATAAAAAAGTAGATAACCCTGAAAAATATATAAAAATAGCTTTAGCGTAAATATATATTTTAGCCAGAGATAATTTATAACCGTGAACTGAAATAACAAAATATTTCATTGGCATACTTCGTTACCCACAAAAATATATTGCACAAACTTATGCCCCCAAACCCCCCCCCCCCCCCCCCCCCTCCCTTTTCCCAACATGAAAAGACCCCCTAACCTAGCAGAGCCTGGAGTGTGGCCTTTATGTTTACTGATTTTGTACTGCTAATGTTCTGACCAATTGCTGTTTTCAAACTATTAAAGTCTTTGATCTTGAAAGATCACCAATAATTTCTTGTTGTATACCAGTAGTTAGATGTGACACACAGTTGGGTGTTTGATGGTAAAAGCTTAAAACTTTGTAATGGTAACACGTGATAGTGCTTTCTTAAATCCAAAGCAGTAAGATAATGAACCCAAAAAATTCTCAGCTGATTTGAACAGTGAATCTTGGGAAAAATTAATGCCTATGTTGTGCCTTGCATCCTTCTCAAATTGGTTATGGTTTCATTTTCGTTTCTTTTATCTTGTGGTTACACAGTTTCTTAAAAATATTTTGAACTGTGTAATCTTCCGATCTTAATTTGATAGCCAAAATACCTTCTCTATGTTCTTGACCAAAAGTTTCAATCCTCGAAAGGTCGAAGCGTTTTTATTTTGAAGATTGTCGCGATGTTATGATTGCTTCTTCTGCAAAATAAGTGAAACTAATTGGAACATAATTAAAACTCCAACGGATGAAATCTATAAAACTGTTTATAATTTATTCTTCCAACCCAAAATGGAAACTTTGACCTTTATCTATGCTTAGTTGAAGCGAGGTCCACCCAAAAGGGCAAAAAAGGTCTAATGTGCCATGACAAGAGTTGCTTTTACCTATATTATACTCCTAACTAAAGATTAGCTATTATTTTATGTTACATCAACAACTAATCATTTTTTAATGACACGCTTGAAAAAGTTATGAAAACATTCTAAAACTGAATCTTCCCTGTTTGTTTACAGTTGACTCCAAAACAAGAAAGCTTCTCAAAAGCTCATCGTGGTGGCTCTGAATTCATCTTCCCTCGCATATACTGCAGCAGCAGAGTGACAGAAGACCAGGAAAAGAGCACTTTTGGTTTTGACAGCAAAGAGCCCTTCGTATGTATATATAGAGATGATTCGTTGATAGCGCTAGCAACTTAATTCAAGTTGTTAGTGCGATCTGGCCGTCAACTGATGAAAATGGAAGGTCAGATCGGATGCCGCGCCCAGTATTTTTTTCACTCGTCCGCTATATAATGTAACGAATGTTAAATTATCGTCCGCTACATTATGCAGCGGACGGTTAAACAGCGCTAGCAACATACTAGCGCTATCAATGGATCACGACCTATATATATATATATATATATATATATATATATATATATATATATATATATATATATATATATATATATATATCAAAAACAGAAGTATAAAAAACACTTTTAACGAAAGTCACTGGCATGCAGTGTTTACACGTGGCACATTGTCCTCCACTAGCTTCAAATTTTATGGACAACTGAAATGAAACTCGTTAGCTTCATCAGGCATTTAGCAGAACTGAATCTATGTATATGTGTGTGTTTGTGCTGTGTACTGTCTCTCTCTCTCTCTCTCTTCTCAGTCTTTTGGGTTGACTCACTTGACTTGAAGTGTTTTACATTAAAAGATCAATAGAGTACAGAGGATATAGGATTTTGGTTCTTGGAGGGAGAGAGATTATTATGGATTAAAGGAGTATGATGTAAGTGGGTTCTCGTTATCTTGCTTCAATCTTTAATGGGTGTTTCTTTGTTTTCCATGATAATGATGGTGTCTTGGTCCTCATTTGCTTCTGTTTGGCTGCTGGCAAAATCTTTGCGAAGATAGAAAATTTTCTGTCAGCCAGTTTTTGATCTTTCAATTTGGGGGTTTTCAAGATTTTGAACCGAGGATAGATATCTATAGAACTCTTTACTGCTAGGAACTCTGGTGTTTCATACTGATCCAGATTATGTAATTTGGTTGGCACATGATTGATGAGCCCTTTTGCTGGATGACTATATTGCAAAACCAATTTGTTGGGTGATGGAGTTTATGATTTTAGGTTTTATGGCTTTTGGTGTTGCATTCGTTTGATGAAGTATATATTAACAAGCCAAGACTTTTAAACCTAAATAAATTTCATCATAATCAGAATTCTATGCAAAAAGTTTGTTTGGTTTCTTGTCTGTTGTCATCCTCTATTTGGGGAAAGGAAACAAAACTTATTACAGAATTAATGCTTACCTCGTATCCAAACTTGACCTAAAAGCCTAAGCCAATGAGTCTTGGGTTCTGGCTGTAGTCAACCCATCAAAGTATACTGATCCTTCAGATATGGATCGAGTAGTGCGATATGCTACCTTAGAACTCTTCTACTATGAAAGTTAGATATACCGACTTCAATTTCAGTACAGGTATAGAAGCCATCTGGTTTCCCTACATGTCAGTTATATTTACATCTATAGTTTTTTAACTGTATAGTACACGTTTAGCTTGCATATGAGTCGGGATCATCTCGAGTGTTCTGATTTAGATTTATGCCAATTGGCTTTGTTGACTATGCAAGCATGCATCATCGTTCGTAAAACAAGCAACAGACAGAATGTTAGATAAACAGTCCCCCTTTAGCCTAGATCAGACGATATGTGTGTGTGTGTGATAGAGAGAGAGAGAGAGAGAGAGAGAGAGATCTATTTAAGTACATTGTAATGAGTCATTTTCATGTCAGTCAATGGTGTAAACTCTGTGTCTGAAACTTAAGTCAAGCTTTGCCTACTGAACTTTACGGCCTACTTTGTTGGAATGCGGATGAAGAAAACTTCTTGAAATATGCCTCTCTCCTTTTTAGAACTGGCTTGAATTAATATTCCCACGAACTCTGTTATGCATTTTCATGTGGTTGCAAACATTGATAAGAAGGTCGTCCTCTTCTCTTTAAACCTTCTCACTAATGTCCCGAGGAAGGAGGAATCTCTTTTAAGGTAACTGGCGTAATAGTAAATTGGTATTCGCAGTGATCTTGTTCAAGAGCTGACTTGCTAATGTGTTATTCTGAACTAGTTTTCTTGCTTTCACCATAATGAAAGTAGTAGTTTTATTACGAACAGTCGGACAGGCAGGCCAAATGGCCTTACATCAGGATCAGATTCATAGAACCTTGGAAGTGACGTCTTCCCCCCCCCCCCCAGCTCCCCAACATCCCCCCACATCAGAATCTGTCCGAAGAGCTTGTCTGGCAAATTTGTGAGAAAGCCGATTCTAGTAGTTCAAGCAGGTCTGATTTTCTAAGGTACTTGTACTAGACATTTCTGTATTTCTCTTGATCCAGTTGAACTGTACTCACTGAGCAACATATTAGACAAATGACAAGGAACCATGAGATAGTATAACAATTTATCATATTCATACTTGCAGTAAAAGTATGAACCATGAGATAGCATAACTATCTATCATATTCGTACTAGCAGTAAAAGTATGGCTCCACATAAAGCAGATAGGGTCACGAGTTGTCTTTAGAGGGATTCGCGTTTATGACTGGGGCAGGTGCAATCCCAAGCTGGCCATAGGATATAAGGTTAATTTCTTTTGGCACTTAATTTTGTTTCCTATTTGTTAGCCTATATAAATGGGACAGATGCAGGTGTAATGATTTTCAGACTATTGAGACGTTTCTTCCTTGGTTTGCTCGACTCCATTACTTTGAAAATTTCGTTCACCTAATTGTAATGCTATTTTTCCCGTTTTTGAGAGTCCTCAAGTTTTTTGCTGTTGAATATGCAAAGGAAACCAATTTAATTGCAATTGTCATAAAGGAAAAATAATCTCTGATCTGTTGGAGCAACTCCGTAACATCATGATGTTAACAAGGGAAATCCTCTCTAAATTTTTTGTGGACTTTATTATTATTATTATTTTTTCTTTTGGTGCCAAAGTCATAACATTTTCTCAATTGGAGCTGCTGATTTAGTTACTATTCATTTGATGAGAAAGGCAAGATATTTGGGCTTTCAAAGTCAGCATCGATTTAAATGTCAGCTAATATTCCTTACTTGGTCTCACCTGTAACCCTCTTATTCTTGTTGATTTGTCACTGGAGAAGAAGTTGAACAGCGGCCTTAATTTTTGAATTTTAATTAGAGCTTTCTTATCAAAGGCTGACTTGGATTTATTTTGCATTTCAGGATTGGGTTCTGAAAGTAAATTTTGGTTTATGATGAACGCCGAGAATAGTGAGATGGATTTAGGGCTTGCTCTGGGCTCTTCCAGTAAATCTATTCGGACGAGACTGAACTATAATTCAGGTGCAGGTGTAAATGCAGGCTCTGGGATGGACATGAAATATGTGCCAACTGATCCTTTATCTGAATTAGTTTGGTCCCCACACAAAGGTTTGAGTCTCAAGTGTGCTGACTCTAATTTAACGGAAAAAAGACCCTCTCTTCTGTGGGATTTGGGGCCCAGAGAAGTGGTTCGTCCACCATCGTGCAGTGTGGGGACCAATGATGATAAACGTATTCATGAAGGGAACTTGGCTGCATCACAACCGACGCTTCATGTGGATAGTGAAGCTGCAAAGGTTGCCACTTCGACTAAATCTTCTAGCAGTAACGCAGCAATTGTGTTGGGATGCCTCACTGGTACTATTAGCTTCATCTTCATTCAATTCATTGTTCTTCCTTTGCTCTTCAACCACTCTGCCCAACATCCTTAATCCTTTTCTTTGCAAATGTTGACAAAATTCTGTATGGCAGAGACTGGTCGTAAGTTGCAAGACTTACATAGTGTGGATGGGGTGCTCAATCAGAAGGAGGGATATCAAAGGATCAATGAAGATAGTGCTTTGTGCAGGCCAAAAGAGATTCAACTGCACAATATGACTGAAATAAGTCAAAAAAATGGAGGTGCATATCACTATTGTCCACCTTATTTTAGTACTTGGGAACATTGGTTCAGAAAACTAGCTTAGAACTAAAGACTAGTTGCTGAAGAAGAAAATGATAAGGCACGCCTGAATGTAATTAGAGTGATTATATCCTTCTTGCGGGTAGGTACCTAATCCAGTCTGTTCTGCTTTGATAAAACTAGTGGCTAACAATACAATTTGTCACATCAACTTGCTTCAATAAAAACGGAGCTTTGTACCTGTGGCATCACATGTAAGTATTTTTTGTTTCCTGCAGGTCAAGAATATCTAAAAACAACAGATTTTCTGCCACTCATAAGTAGTAAGTCCAGACCTGACATAGCCATGACTCAGGCTTTGTCCGGGCAATCTAATAGAGAGAGAGGGGTCTATCAGAATGGCAGGATTGATGATGTTACTAGTCCCAAACCGGCGTTGGGCTTAGAAATTGCGTTGATATCTGAAGTTCAGACTCTTGGACAGCATGAGGCTCTTGATACGTTGATGCCAACTTTACGATCACTGGGAAGAGGATCAACAGAACTATCTTTAGCTATTGAGGAGGGCAAAAATAGACCAGAAGCATATGATTTTAGCAGTGCCACTCTTCTGGAAAAGCTGGAGTCCAGTTCTGAAAATGACGTACACCATCATATTGGTAAAGATGCTTTTAGGCAGAAAGAAGAAATACTCTTGAGGGACAATTCTGTTCCTGTTGAATCTTCTCCCGCTGGAAGAAGGATTCTTCTATGTAAAAGGAAGAGCGAAGAGAAAAAGCCTTTATTCATGAGGGATACTAATGGAAGGATGTCAGGAAGTGATGATGACAGCCATGAAAGCATGGAAAGTTGTAACAGTGCTGGCTTATTTTCCGAAGGAAGAAAACGAGGGAGCTTTGAACAACAGTTAATTGCTCAGAGCAAAAGAATGAAAAAACAAGTCCAAGAATTTCCTGTTTCGACATCTGTTTCGAGACAAGATAGCTCCTTCATGAATTGGATAGCTAACATGGTAAAGGGATTAGCTAAGACCAATCAAGATGAGGGTCCTTCTCTTGCTCTTGCCCTTGTACATCCTAATCACGGCCCCAAGAGTTGTGATCATGGAACTGCTATATGCAACAAATATATTGACTCTGGGAGCAGGAACATGGGCTTTCAAAACATTTTTCAGGCCATGTATAGTCGAAATATGAGGGTACATGATGATTATCCAGTAGGAGGCTCCAAAGAACAGCTGGTTGACAAAGCAAGTGGTGCCAATGTTACCCCAATATCATGCTTTTGGGAGGATGGAAAGCCTTGCAAACAATTTCTCGTGTCTAACGAGTCTAACCTATCTACATCTGGAAGTGAAGGGCGGCTGTCGAATCAACCCTGCACAGTGTCTACAAATGTTGCCGTCACTAATTGTGCAGAAAAAAACATCAAAACTAACCTCACATCAGATAAAGCCACAGATATTGTACGCTCATCAGATACCTCTTTAGTTAAACAGAAGGCTGAAAGTGCTGAGAACAACTACTTGGATCCTTCATCTGAAGGCAAAGCAAAGAATAACACAGATTCCAAAGGTGATCCTCTTGGGAGCTTGTGGATTACTCGATATACTCCAAAGTCTACTTGTCCTGTGCTAAAAGAAAATCTTCACCATCAGAATAAAAATGGAATCCTGGAGTGTTCAACTGAATGCACAGCGCTTATTCCTTGGAATCCTGCCAATTTTAACATGGACCGAAATCGTTCAGGGGCGAAGGAGTACTCCCCTGCAGACTCAGTGAATGGTGTTCGTAAAGAATTGCAGAACCATGTTACCAGTACTGAGGCTTCCGTTGGCTTCAAAAGGAGTTGTGCACAAGTGAATCAAATGTCTGTATCTAGAGATGATCCCATTCCGCCTTCCAAAACATTCAGGAGTACAGAGGCAATGGCTTCTGTTTTTGCAAAGAGATTGGATGCTATCAAGCATATCATACCGTCAAACATAAAAGATGATGCAGCTCGGACAAGGACAACATGTTTCTTTTGCGGCAGAAGTGGCCATAATCTGCGCTATTGCGCAGAGGTAAAAGAGGGTGAACTTAAAGGTCTTCTGAGGAATGTCAGTTTGTACCCAGGAGCCGAAGACACTCCCTGTCTATGCATCAGATGTTTTCAGCTGGATCATTGGGCTATTGCATGTTCTGTGGCATCCTCGAGCAGGCAGCAGCAATCAGGACAGGACGGTTCTTTTGCCGATCACCAGAGTGTTGGCAAAGTAGAGCTTCATACACGCACTAGAAGATTTTCTACTTTGTTGCAGACAAAGGAAGGCAATCCCCCACTTTCATGTGAGCACATTGTTTGCAATGCAAGAAAGCCTGAAAAAGATAATAATTTAGTTGCTACCTGATATGAAATGAAAGAATAAACTCCGCCAAAAAAATTTCAGGTTTGGATGATACTCAGAAGCGCATTGCTACAAGATCCGCAGAGGACGATTCAAAAGAGAATCATATTTTGCCCCTCTGCAGTTTCGATACCAAGCAGCTTTCAGATGCTCCACAAGGAATGTTTGACGCTATAAGGAGGCTTCATTTGTCTCGTATAAATATCCTCAAGTAAGAAAGCATATTTACTAAAGCTTTGTTTTTTGGATTTTCATCAGTAAATATTTGTTGATCCTTGCATATGATCTGTTCATGCAGTTTGCTCAACTAGAGTGCACGCGCACTCTTGTGCACCGTAAATTTTTGGTCCACAATATAGTAAACTCATGTCCATTTTTCACCACTTTTGACTTACTGGAAAGTCTTATTAAATGAGAAGTACGAGATACGAAGATGTTCCATAAAATGATCAGGCCACCTTGGTTTCTGTTTGCAACGTTTCTTTTCTCATTTCTCTTGTTAGTAATCATGTAGATTAGGAAGGAAAAAGAAGAAGAAGAAGAAGAAGGTGATTACTCCTTTTGAGAAATTGTTGTAAGGGTGTTGATCATCATACGCAGGAAAATGATGCCAGGTCATGAGGTTAGTATTTCAGAGTGCCCCAACCAAATCTATAGATGAGAGGTAACTAAATTTTTGTGTCCTTTTTCTGCTAAAAGGAGAAAACATTTGGTCCCAATATTTGGGGGGGGGGGGGGGGAGGTATGATCGACTGAAGTGGTTTTCACTTGTTACACATCTGGGTCTGGCCTTGTGCATAAAATTTTGCTTTGCATGCAGAATTATTTTCAGTAGTGCTTGCATTCTATTCCTGTTGTAAATAGGCACTTAGCATTGGGACAGAGTAGCTTAAATTATATTACAGTTGCACCATCTCATTATCTTGTATTGCCAGTTTGTCTTTTCCTTCGGGGGTTGTTTTCTTTCTATTTTTGTCTTTTATGAAGAGTGTCCGTGGGTGCCTTTGGTTCTGCACTTTGAAGGTTTGTTGAAGGAGGGTACTTTCTAGTTTTCATATGGAGAAATGTGGCATGTTTTCAAATTTTTTGGCTTGTGTACCGCTAATTGTATGATATGCTATTTTCCTTATGCAAAATAATATGTTCACATCTAGGAAGCACGGACACCTCTCCTAGGTGGAGGTATGGTGTCCTAAACGGACGGACACCCCGATACCCTCCGGACACCGGCTGACATGTGTTGGACACCGCTCATCGGACACCCCAACACCGTATCGAACACTACGTCGAGGAGTGTCGGACACCGCATGGAGCAGTGTTGGACCGTTTGGGGCTAATTTGGAATTTTTTGAACTAATTTCGGGGGTCAATCTGTAGTAAATAGAATATGTGGGGGTTTTTTTTTTACAAAAAATATAAATGTTAATCTGAGCATTACCGTCTTCTTCTCTCACCTTACGGCCTTCTCCTCCTCTCTCACCTCACGGGTGCCCTAATCTGAGCCATTACCGACTCGCCGGTGTTGCCAGAGCTGTCGCTGGTGTCGCCGGAGCTCAGTCACCAAGATTTCGAAGCCAAAGCCGACAGATTTGACGGCTACAGTCGCCGTCGCCAAATACAGAAGCAGATGTTGCCGATGTCGCCATCGCCGGAGGTCTCCTCATCGTCGTCGGAGGTCCTCCCCGCTGTCGCTGACCCACAGGCCACAGGTCTTCTTCTTCCTCATCTCGGCTCCTTTTTCTTTAGTTACTGAAAGTCTCCCTTTCCTCTTGTTTCTTTCCTTTTGTTTTTCTCCCTCCATCTTGCATTTGTACTGATTACTCTCTCTTTTTTTTTGGACTTAGTTTTTTTGTCCGGTACTTAATTTCAAAAATGTTGGATTTAACGTTTCAGTATGACTTGTATGTAAATTCCTTGTTTTGGTCTTAGTTGCAGAAAACTCCTAATAAGGTGACGCTTCTCTCTCGGAAACTCGCTTTTGCGATCCCAAGTTAGGAGCTCCATGGGATCTCGTCCCAAGCTAATATGGGAACTCGATCCCGTTAGCTGGATAGAGATGCATGGAACAAGTAAGAGAATACTTGAAAATCAAGCCCTTTTCAATTCAATTCCTTATTTCTCTTCTCCTAAGTCCTTAAAGTCTCCTTGTTTGTTGTTGCTGGTTATGTAAACTATACTAAACAAATGATAATACTCTTTACTCATTTATTTATTCAAGCCGCCCCCAACCTTAGATTCTTCTTGGTGCTTACGCTCCCCCGCCCTTGCTTTGGGCAACTAAGGTTTTGGTAGTTTTTTATTATTGTTTGTTATTTTAGATTGTGGAATGTATTTGATATCTATTGTGTGTGTGTGTGTATATTTTATATATATTAATGGTAATATATTATTCAAAACATAGCGGTGTCCAAAATCTGATTTTTTGAAAATTGCGGTGTCCGGTGTCCCGTCGGTGTCGGTGTTCGACACCGTGTCCGTGTCCGTGCTACCTAGGTTCACATGTGGTAAGTGCATTGAAGATAAATCATTCTTAGATACTCACTCGACCAAAACTGGACATTGCACTTAACTATTTATGGCTAGCAAGTAGAGATTCTTAAGTCATATCCCACATGGGAACTTAGTGGTGGATCTTCTTATACCTTGTGCTTCTTATGCCTAGCGGACTTATCCTTCCTATAAAAATGCTTTTGGGTGGGTTAGCCACCAGGGTGCTAGGCCCACTATCTATTTGTATACTCATTGTCATGCCGTAGTTCGGATTAAGGTTTTTGATGTTCTCCAGCATGCTTTTGGCGCAAGAAGAAAATTACGTATCATACAATATTAGCAGTTATTGGGTTTGCCTACAACCAGCACACGAAACATTCTCATGTTTTTTTGTCTACTTTTAAGTTATTGTTTTCTCTTCCGTATTTCATGTAATGTTACATGGCCCAGATGGAAGAACTCCCACAACTCGTTCTTGCATTTAGATGGCTTTTTCCTGCGCTTGCGGCTTGGGAAGTTGGAAGGAGCTGGAGGAACAGGCTATTACGTTGCTTGTGTGAATGGTGCTGCTCTTGAACTTTTGCACTTATGATTCCTGCTGTATTCGCAGTTAACCCCTTATATTCCAATACATGTTTGGTTATTCTTTTGTTAATGTCTACGGTGTAGTTAACTTTCAACATTTCTGTCACCTCACTTGGCAGGAAAGCAAAGTGAACACTCACCCAGAAATTCCAAAAGTCCCATTTCCGTGGCTGTTGGGGGGGGTATCAAATGCTTAGTTGAAAGCCAGTATGTCTCCAACAAAGATTTTTTAGAGGTAATAAATTGCAATGTGATGTTACTGATTTCCTTGTGTTCTGCTTTGACTAGTCATCAACTGTGAAATTACTGATTCATAAGAGAAAGACATAATACATTGCATGTGTTATGGTCTTCTGGGCCTTCTCAGCATCTCCGTTAGAGATGTACATCAAATCAAGGGGGAAAAAAAAGTGGTAGAAGATTTTGGCTTTTAAGCGAATGCAACTTGCGTTCCTTGGCTTTTCATGGTTTAAAACCTCGACCGCTGATCAGGCAACCCTCTATGATGTTGCCTCGATTTCATCAACTGCATAATGGCCTGGAACTTGCAAATACTTTTCTTGTATGTTTTCCCTTTTTGAATTTGTATCTTAGCTCTCGATTGGAAATCATCATCCTGGGTAATCTGTTCATAGCACGAGTGCAGGACGTGATGGTTTAGTTGGCCCACCTTTACACTGACCACCAGAAGACAACAGACCGCCCTTTGAACTAATGAGAGCACTCCATTTCCAGTGACTTCGTGAAAGGTCATAACCTAAAAGGCAAGATTGAAATGAATAGCCACCAAAAGTTGGTAGGAATTATGAAGTACACGGTGGAAGAGATATATATTCATACATCGTAATGCATTGCATCAATGTATAGAGGATAAGGACTCTTCTTGGAGGCCCAATCCAAGTGATTACACAAGGACCCTATAGACTAGTTGGTAATAATTCTAGAGCCTCCCAAGTTAATTACATTCCTATAATGTAGACTCTTGAATTTCTAAGTTTATATTACTAGTGTCTCTGCACATAGGACACTTTAAAATCTTGATACATTGCTCTTGAGAATTGTCTTTGAGATTTACAAAATTACTTTCCTAACACTCCTTAGTTTTGAAAATATTCATTCTTGTTCTTTTGCATGCTTGCCGTTTAATTTGAAAGTTTCCTTTTCCTCAGACTACCATCCATTTTCTTTTTCGTGGGTCTTCTGCCTGCTTTTCCTTTTTCTTCACTGTGGGTCTGCTGCCCACTTCCCCCCATGGCTATTTCATTCATTCCTGAGGTCATCTGGCTTTTGCCTCGCTTCATGGAGTAGGTGTTAGCATCATGATTTCAAATCAGTATGCATCCTCGGGTCCAACTTTTTCTTTCCATAGACTAGAACTTGCTAGCACCCTTGTTCTTTCTTACAAATTGGCATTGCTTGCCACCTACCCACTTCCTTTTCTTAGTTTTCAGATCTCTTTCCAATTTTCTCTTCTTCTTACAATTAATCCCACTTGAGTGCCACCGCGTTCTTTTTCTTGTCTACTTTTTTTACCTGACTATCACAGGCAACCAGCAGATCTCTTTATGTTTCGCCGATGCTTCTAGAACTACCTAGCGCGATGCTTGCAAGGTCTCTTACTCTTTCACAGGCATTATGCCCATTTTCATGACAGTTGTTGTAGAGACTTTCACTCTCTCAGCGCTTCACAGTCGGAGGCACTGATATATGGTCCTTCTTCACCCTTTTCTTTGGAGTGTGGCTGAGGACAACAAATTTTTGCAGTGGTTGAGCAAGTGGCATCCCATAGGCTCTACCCATTCTCGTATCATGTTAGAATAAACACCCAACTGGTTCTCATCAATTCTTGCAGTGTGTCATTAATTAAAGATTTGGTCTGCTAAGAGGTAGAGCATGTTGGAGCGGGCGAAAGATGTATAAGGATACAAGATTTTGATATGGCCACATCAAACTTTTACCAACGGTCAGTTGATAGCCGAACACAGTACAACATTTAATTTCTCGGACTAAAAAACTTAATTAAACATCTCTTTAGAAAATAATTGAATTCGTTCACCAAAATCACATAATTTATGTAAATATGCATGTTTTTATGTAAGTATACATCATTTTTATACCTATGATCAGATATTAGCTGAATAGACTATAGATGTTATTTATTTATTTACTCTA
Organism: Escallonia herrerae; assembly: GCA_033070095.1. Classification (NCBI taxonomy): domain Eukaryota; kingdom Viridiplantae; phylum Streptophyta; class Magnoliopsida; order Escalloniales; family Escalloniaceae; genus Escallonia; species Escallonia herrerae. The sequence goes on from JAVXUP010000006.1 coordinate 1,347,295, forward strand.
GCCGCTCCCGACTCGGATTCTTTTAGGTACCAACGCTCCCGCTCCCGCTCCATACAACTAAGATCTAGACTCTTAGCTACATTTTACAAGATTCCTAGATACATTGCCTCATATTATCGTCAAGTTTTTCAGAAATTCTTTCCAACATCACAAAGATTGATAATTTTGGCCCTACATAAAACTATCAGGATCAAAATATTGAATAGAACACCTTATTAGGAAATCAAAGTTTGGAGAGGTTATGACCTCAATACCACATGCTGATTCACTCTTAGACTAGTCTCCTACTCCTTGGCCGTTCTAAGGCTAAAGATTATTTCAACTGCTGCTACCTTTGATGTATCTTGTTTTTGACCTTCGTATGGTGATCAATGTTTATGCTATGCCTTTACAGGATGAGCTTAAAACATGGTGGCGTGAGACGTCAAGAAGCGGGAAGATTCCCACTGAAAACTATTTGAAATCGAAGTTTGAAGAGAGGAAAAAGTTGGGTTTGTAGGTATTTCACGTACTCATTCACATTTTCTGCTTACACAAGCAGTAGGTAAAGAATGGTGCATGGAATGAGCTCTATTTTGTATTGTAAAACTTAGATCCGTGCTGAATCTAAGTTTGTATAGTTTTTTTTTTTTTTTGGGTTGAAAATAGGAGAATTGCACTGATAATAACAGTATCTGAGTAAACTTGAGTATTACCATTGACATTTGTATAGTTATAACACCGTCAATCTGTAAACTGGAGAATTGTTTTCAATTACCTAGTTTATACGTAGTACCACTGTGTAGCATAGTGAAAAATATAGTGATGAGTACCAGTAAACATGAGAGTTTGTGTCAGGTCCAACCTTTTTGGAAAGAAATGGTCTCCTTTTTGTAGTGTAACCATTTCAAATAATAAATAGTTGGGTGTCTCTTAGTAGTCTTACCCTAATTATCATAACCGAACCCGGCCGATCGGTCGGGCCCTTGTTTAACCGTGACCTCGATGAATTCACAGATCTAGTTCTTAATTTAGATCAGTTCTGCTTTGACTCCAAATTAGCTAGTTGAACCCGGTTAACACTCATGTATAATTTACATTTATGCGAAATTTTCAATATAGTACAATTATTGCTCTAAGGATTTAATTATGTCCATCTTATAGTTCTTATTGATGGCTTTGATGTCACTTGACCAACCACACATCTTTGTTAACGAACAACAAAGCGTGTACCAATTTTAACTCTTTGATTTTGCACCAATTTCTCTCATCTTAATCATTTTTAATACTGTTGGAGTTTAAAAAAAATTAAAGATCCAAGGAATTTTATGATAATAATTACGGTTAAACTTGAAAATTGCACGTTGTTATGTATTTTTAGTCAAGTACTTTTTTTTCTTTTGTAATTCTAATTTATTCACTTGATTTGAATCAGTGACAGTGCCTTTACTGGCTCAATGACAGGTCCGGTTCTACTACGATGTTACCAAAAAATAACCATCCTCATAATTCAAACTTTCAGAAACTTATTATATCTATTTTTAGTAGTAAAAACAATGCATTGCAAATAAGAGTGTGTAAAACGTATCTTGCTCCAATCATTCAAAAAACTAAAATAATGGGATTTTGAGAAAGAGCTTGAAGAAGAATAAAATTCATACAAACCACATGGTGAGCTTTTTTGCTCATAGTTTAAGGGTCCCTTTAATTTATGTGATTTTCTTGTTGTGTGCAATTAAATAAGCGTTGGACATGATGCCAGCCCTTAGGTTTTCATTGGCCCACTGAAAAGACTCTGCTATATATATATAAATTTTAAGATCAACAAAGGATCTTCAATTGAGTGGTTGTGTAATATTTTAAGATAAAAAAATGATCTTCAATTGAGTGGTTGTGTGGGTGACACTCTTTTTGGCGGAGTCAATAATTTTGTCGGTGGCGTATGATCTGTTGTCTATTAATTAATAAGTTAAAAGGGTGTTGGCCCTTTAACTTTGTTTCATTTGTCTATAATTTTTTTAGTTTGGTTTTTACACTGTTGCAATGTAAACTCCGAGGTTAAGAATGTTGACCTCACATTTACAATCTTACGATACACATGTTTCTTAGCTTTCGGAAAAAGAAAAAGAAAAAAAAAAAGATCGATGGATGAGTGTAAAGCGGACGAAGTTGATATGGATATTAAATAAAGAAATGAAAGAACTCAAGGTCCTTGGGGCATCGTGAAAGTGCTAAATCATTTTTCCTTAACATGAGATAAAAAAGGAAATTAAGATCTTATATAATATATACCTATTTTCGATTAAAATTATAATTGTTAGTGAGAGAAATTCTATGGAATGAGAAATTATAAAAGTTTGGTTAAAAGTTTCTTATGTCTGGAACGAGATAATGTCGTAGTCCCTTCTTTATTAACGGATTAGTATACAAATGCAATATACAAAAGAATATTGTATCATCTCATGCATCACTCATACTGAAGGCTTAATCTGATTGTTAAGCAATTGCTGTGAAATATTTGACTACAGAAGAAGCTCGAGGCGGTGGTGACTACCTTACAGAAGAAGCTCGAGGCGGTGGCCCCGACGATTTCTACGAACCAGATACATCTGGATCCCAGCGACCTTCGCCTTAGACTGACCTCAAGGTCCGGCTATGGTCGAAGCCATAAGTCAGAGACTGATCCCAGCTACCAGCCAAGACATGTCGCTAGAAGCGAATCATATCTCCGACGAGAGAAGTCAATAGAGGACAGCACGAATTCGCCTCCCCCAGTAAGCGACAAAATTCGAGGACGACGCTGCGCGGAGCAAAAACATTGTCCCCAAGGACGAGTTCATGGCCTCGGACGAAAAGTCCGTCCCCAAGGACGAACTTCTCGCAAACCCACCTCCGGGCCATGCCCGGAGGAATTCACTCCTCCCAGGGATGATTCGGGATACCCCCTGTCCAAAGGAATTGAGAAGGCGAAACTCCCTCCTAATTTTCGAATGCCGTAGTGCGATTTATATGATGGGAGCGGAGACCCCGGAGAGCACGTCTACCAGTTCCAAACAAATATGCTGCTCCTCCAAGTCTCGGATGCCGTCATGTGCCGGGCATTCCCAACCACTTTGAGGAAGGCGGCGCATGCGTGGTTTAAGTCCCTACGACCCAGGTCTATCCATTCCTTCGCCCAGCTATCTGACTTGTTTCAGAAACATTTTGTGAGCAGCCGAACTCGGAGGAAGAATTCGGCTAGTCTCCTCAATATAGTCCAAGAAAGGAACGAATCTCTGTCGCGGTATTTGGGACGTTTCAACGCGGCGACGTTAGAAATAGACAACCTGGACGAGTCAGTAAAATACACCGCTTTTATGCGTGGGCTTCGTCCTACAACCAAGTTTGCATTTGCGGTAAATAAGAGCCCCCCTGGAAACATGAGCGGCTTGTTGGATAAGGCCAACAAATACATCCAGGCCGAAGAATACTTGGAAACCCACAAAGAACACAGAGGAGACAATGGGCAAGGGCAAGAAAAGAGAGCCCGGGAAGATAGTCCAAGAAGTGGCTGGGGTTCTAAGCGTTCAAGGAGAGACGAAAGACGCCCAAAAGAAATGTTCGACATGAAGAATCTGACGCCATTGAATGCTAGACCGTCGCAGATTCTCCATGAGATAAAGGATAAAGAGATACTGGAAAGACCAGAGAAGATGAGATCGGCGCCCAGTCAGAGAGATAGGAACTTGTGGTGCCATTACCACAATGACCATGGTCACACTACCGACAAGTGTGAATCGCTCAAGCGCGCAATAGAGGCTCTTATCAAACGGGGACATCTGCGAGGGTATGTCAATCGCAGAAATGAAAAGAGGGAAGCCACCCCCTTAGCAGGAAGAGAGGAAGTACGAGAGAATACGGGCGTCATCAATACTATCTCAGGAGGAATCGCGGCAGGAGGCTCTTCAGGACAAGGACGAAAAGCTTACGTAAGGGAAGTCCTCACAACTATGGGACCGTCGACAAAAAAGCAGAAGAAAGAACCAGCCCAGACAATATCCTTCTCTGATGATGATGTGGGAGACACAAGAATACCTCATGACGACCCCCTAGTAGTCACACTTCGGGTGGGAAACTTCGACGTGAAAAAAATCCTCGTAGATAATGGAAGCTCAGCGGAAGTACTCTTTTACGAGGCGTTTCAAAGAATGAACATCCCATCCGACCTCTTACGGAAGATAGATACGCCTCTATACGGTTTCTCTAACCACCCTGTCGTTTGCGAAGGAATTATTGCATTACCAGTGACTGTGGTGCCCCTCCGAACCAAGCTAAGCTGATGCTAGATTTCGTGGTGGTACGTGTTCCTTCAGCATATAATGCAAATTTTGGGCCGAACAGCATTAAACCGGTTAAGGGCTGTGGTATCAACATACCACATGAAAATGAAATTCCCCACGGAGAATGGAGTTGGGGAAGTCAAGGGAGACCAGGTGGTGGCTCGGCAGTGCTACATGGCGTCATGCCGAAACAGAGCCAATGAAACCCTCATGATTGAAGATTTGAGGGATGAGACCAAAGTCGAAAGAGGCAAGCCCGACGAAGACCTCTTTGATATCGAGCTGTACCCAGGCAACCAAGAGAAAACAATAAGGGTAGGGACAAGACTGTCAGACGACCTCAAGCTCAAGCTTGTGGACTTATTGCGGAGCTACTCAGATATCTTCGCTTGGACGGCGTCGGATATGCCCGGGATTGATCCGAAAGTGATCACCCATAGATTGAATGTGGACCCGCTCAAGAAGCCGGTCAAGCATAAGAAGAGAACCTTCGCTCCAGAAAGACAGGTAAAAATCGAAAAAGAAGTTGACAAGTTGTTGGCAGCCGGATTCATCGAGGAAATATCATACCCTGATTGGATCGCTAATGTCGTGATGGTACCCAAGTCGAGCGACCGTTGGCGAATATGCATCGACTTCACTGACCTCAATAAGGCCTGTCCAAAGGACAGTTACCCGCTACCACGAATTGATATCTTGATTGATGCAACTTCGGGTCATGAGCTGTTGAGCTTTATGGATGCGTATTCTAGCTACAACCAGATCAAGATGTGCGTGGACGATATTCCCAAGACCGCCTTTATTACAGAACGAGGATTATATTGCTACAAAGTCATGCCTTTCAGACTAAAGAACGCAGGGGCAACTTATCAGCTCCTTGTTAACATGATCTTCCACGATTCAATTGGGAAGAATATGGAGGTATACGTGGATGACATGCTGGTGAAGAGTGTAAAAGCAGAGGCTCATGTGAAAGACCTCAAAGAAACCTTTGAAATCCTGAGAGCTTATAACATGAAGCTAAACCCACTCAAGTGTGCGTTTGGCGTAGCGTCGGGGAAGTTCTTAGGATTCATGGTATCTCAGAGGGGTATTGAAGCCAATCCAGAGAAGATAGGCGCCATTCATGCCATGAAGTCGCCCAAGACAATCAAGCAGGTTCAGGAACTCACAGGAAGAGTAGCTGCTTTAGGAAGGTTCATGTCGAAATCAGCAGAAAAATGCCTTCCCTTCTTTAAGGCTATCAGGAAGGCGAAAGATTTCGAGTGGACAGAAGAATGCCAAAAGTCGTTCGAGGAATTAAAGCGTTACTTATCGTCCCCGCCGCTTCTTACAAAGCCAATCACTGGTGAAGACTTGTTCATATACCTATCGATCAGTGAGGTTGCGGTGAGCACGGTCTTGATTAGAGAAGAAGAAGGCAAGCAAAGACCTGTTTATTACATAAGCAAGGTCCTGCAAGACGTGGAGACCAGATACCCTCGAATAGACAAAGTGGTCCTTGCCCTCGTCACATCGACTAGAAAACTGAGACCATATTTCCAGTCACACACCATTGTTGTGTTGACTGATCAGCCACTGGGGAAAGTACTCCAAAATCCTGATGCGTCGGGGAGATTGGTAAACTGGTCGGTGGAACTGGGTGAATTTGATATCAAGTACCAACCCCGTACAGCAATTAAGGCTCAAGCCTTATCAGATTTTGTTGTTGAGTGCACAATACCGGAAGACCCCCAGCAGTTGATTCTTTCCGAAGTTTTGGACCCTTGGCTTCTTTATGTCAACGGTTCTTCAAAGGTTGGAAATAGCGGAGCCGGGCTTATACTTATCAGCCCCGAAAAGTTCAAAATTGAGTATGCCCTTCGTTTCAACTTTCAGGCATCAAATAATGAAACGGAATACGAAGCGCTATTAGTAGGAATAAGGTTGGCACAATCTCTGAAAGTCGACTCCCTTTCCGTACACAGCGATTCCCAGTTAGTAGTGAATCATATATTGGGAGAGTATGGAGCGAAAGATAATAGAATGGCCCAATATCTCCAGGCCGTGAAGACAGAAGCCGCCAAGTTCAAGAATTTCGCCATCCACCACACACCGCGAGGCCAAAATACCCAGGCAGACTCACTGTCAAGACTGACCTCCGAAGACATTTCGGAGTTCTCACGTGCAATATACATTGAGTTTCTCCAAGAAAGAAGTATCCAGCTCTCAAATGAAGTGGATGTGATAGAGTATGAACCGTGCTGGATGGACCCAATTATTCAGTACCTCGCATCGGGGGCGTTACCTATAGAGAGAAGCGAAGCACGTAATCTACGTGCTAAAGCTGCTCGGTTTGCCCTTGTAGATGCTGTGCTATACAAGAAGTCTTTTAGCCTGCCATACCTAAAATGCCTGACCCCTAAAGAGGCAGATTATGCATTACAGGAGGTTCATGAAGGTATTTGCGGACAACATTTGGGTGGAAGAAATCTAGCGCACAAAATCTTGAGGCAAGGCTATTACTGGCCAGGGATGCAGAGAGACGCGATAAAGTTCACGAAAAGGTATGACCAATATCAAAAATTTGCTCCTCTTACACACACACCGGCAACGCCCCTTAGTATCTTAACTTCCCCAATTCTGTTCGCAATGTGGGGGATGGATATTTTGGGCCCCTTTACGATGGCTATCGGGCAAAGGCGATTTGTGATAGTTGCCATCGACTACTTCACAAAATGGACTGAGGCAGAACCGTTGGCTACCATAATGGCGTCGAAATGTGAAGAGTTCTTCTGGAAGAACGTTGTCTGTCGCTTTAGGGTTCCAAAGATCCTGATCATCGATAATGGGAAGCAATTCGATAATTCTAACTTTCGAAGCTTTTGCGAAGGTCTTTCTATCTGTCTTTATTTTACATCAGTCGCTCATCCCCAATCCAATGGACAAACAGAGAACATGAATCGCTCAATCCTTCAAGGGTTGAAGAGAAAGCTGGACGATGCTAAGGGGGCATGGGTTGATGAACTTCCGAAGGTACTTTGGGCATACCGCACAACACCTCATTCGGTGACAGGCGAGACACCATTTCTGCTGTGTTTCGGGATAGAAGCACTGCTGCCCGTAGAAGTGGGCCTCCCCACTGTTCGAGTGTTGCAATTCTCGGAGGCAGAAAACGAGGAGAATCTCAGAGGAAATCTGGATTTGTTAGATGATGTGCGAGCCCAAGCCTTAGATCGGGTGATTTTAACGAAACAACGAGTCGCGCGATTCTACAATCGAAGGGTTCGAATGAGGATATTTAGAGTTGGGGATCTAGTCCTCAGAAAATTGGGAGTTTCAAACCCGAAGGCTACTGTGGGGAAGTTGTCGCCAAACTGGGAAGGACCTTACAAAATATCGAAGGTGCTTAGACCAGGCGCTTACTCACTTAAAACACTTTCAGGAGAAGCGATCCCGCGAACATGGAATGCAGACAACTTGAGGCGGTACTACCAGTAGAGTCTTGTATCTGTTTACAAGACGTTTTCCTTTTTATGGGGAAAAGGGGGATAGAACACAGAAGGATAGTAGAGATGAAGTATTTCGATTATAATAAAAATCTTCTTCATCTCTTTCAGTTTGAAGTATATCGTTTCTTCTACTTAATATAAAGATCTTTACCATTCTTGGAAAGAAGTACTGCTTACATTATCCCAACGATGAATGGTTAGCTCAGATAACGATGTCCATGTTCCCAAGAACGACGTACATTCAATGCCCGGGCAGACTTCCCGAGTAGACTGCCCGATCAAGTAAAACCACGAATGATGCTCAAGCAAAGTATCACCCATTGTGATAGGGTAAGACACAAGTTTTACCCAACACGGTCTAGCTTTAGTTCTAGCCCGAGAAACGGCAAAACCATGTGGGGGATCGTCGCCCCACCCTGTTTTGTTAATTCGAAATTTGGCCGAGCGGGAGTGCGAGGCTTCTTTGCCAGCCCTTAGCTGACGATAAGGGTTCGCGTCAAAGTAAAATCACGAATGATGCTCAAGCAAAGTATCACCCATTGTGATAGGGTAAGACACAAGTTTTACCCAACACGGTCTAGCTTTAGTTCTAGCCTGAGAAACGGCAAAACCATGTGCGGGATCGTCGCCCCACCCTGTTTTGTTAATTCAAAATTTGGCCGAGCGTGAGTGCGAGGCTTCTTTGCCAGCCCTTAGCTGACGATAAGGGTTCGCGTCAAAGTAAAACCACGAATGATGCTCAAGCAAAGTATCACCCATTGTGATAGGGTAAGACATAAGTCTTACCTCACACGGTCTAGCTTTAATTCTAGCCCGAGAAATGGCAAAGCCATGCGGGGGATCGTCGCCCCACCCTGTCTTGTTAATTCGAAATTATACTAAGCATGAGAAAGAGGCTTCTTTGCCAGCCCTTAGCTGACGATAAGAGCTCATGTCAAAAGTAAAAGCAACGCAAAAAATGAAATATCCAAAACAAGATTGTTTAGCATTCACAAGCCTCTGAGGCAACACAAATATTAGGAGCATATCAAATGGAAATTGCAAGATAGGGGAATAAAGGTAAGTTATCCTAAGATACAGGAGCATCCTCGGATCGGACACTCTTCTCCCCGGGAGAAATGGCATCCCCAGCTTCAGTAGGCATGGCCGTTTCACCAGACAGCGACTCAAAGCTGGGCACCACAACGTCGTCTAAGAAAAGGTCTGGATACTTGGCCAACGTTAGTTCCTTGGCTTTTTGGAAGCCCTCCTGAAAGATGGAAAGCCCGTCTTCAGTCCACCTCCGGAGCCATTCATCACCAGCTGTACCATCAAGGAACGCATGGATGGCCTTGCTCCCGACCTCCGACTTTTCATGCCTCAGCTTCTCACATCGCTTTTCCAGACGACCAAGCTTGGTAAGCAGATCAGCATTCTCCGTCTTGAGGTTCTTGACCTCCTTATCAAGTCTGTCAGCCTTGCCTTCGGCTGCTCTCTTGTCAGTCTCAGCGTTGCGAGCCACGTCCATCGCCATCGAGAACCTGTCTTGCATCTGGCTGCTATAGCAGTATGCCTGAAAAGGAAAGGGAAATGAAAATGATTATGGGGTAGGAAGAAGAGTTTAATTGACAACGACAAAAAGAGGGAAGTAATTCAAATTACGTTGTAAGCAGCCTGGACGTGCGCCATAGCAAAGGCCTCATGAGGCTGGTTTTCCAAGATTAGTTTGTCACTTGGCAACACCCCATGAGCTAAGTGTTGAGCAGAGACATGCGAATGGGGCATTCCCGAGTCGCCCCTCTTTATGGTCCATCTGGGACGGAAAATGGGATCCTTCTCGATGGGAAGATCCTCAACCACCAGCGGGGGTACTGGAGAGTTGGAGCGCGAAGCCTTTTTACAAGGGGGGAAGAACCTTCCCCCGTGCTCTCTTTCCTTTTCCCCTTCGAAGCCTTTTGCAACAGACCCATGAAGTCACCTTTCGCACCTCCTCCTTTGCCAGCCATTTCTGTAAAAAGGAAAGGGTTAAGGAACATGTTTACAATTACGTAGGAAAGGAATACATAAACATGGCTTTAGACTCTACCTAAACTTGGGGTCCTAGAAGACGACGTATCTATCGTCGGGTCCTGAGCCTTAGGCTTCGAAATAATTCGAGGTTCTAAAACAGGAGTTGGAGAAACAGGCGTGTTGGAGGCGGGAGGAATGAGTCTCGCATGCCGCATCTCTTGATCTGTAAGGGGCTCATCAATATTGAGAACACCCCTCCTCTTTATGTGATCAAGCAGTTTCTTGGTCACAGCATTGGGAGATAAGAACCCATCCTTTTCAAAATCTTTACAGAAATCGTTCCACTTTCTTGGGAACTCCCATTTGCTGCTTGGCCTCTGAATGAAGAAGTATCGGGAGTGCCAGCCTTTGTTGGACTTGGGACCTCCCTTTATCACTCTGATTCGGTTGTGAATATAATACCAACTATTACCTTTCGCCACACTCTTTATAAAGCATACTTCAAGGTATAATCTCATGAAATCATCAATAGTCACTGGATACCCTGAGGTTTGCACAAGATAGATCAAGCCAACTAGTTTTTTCCATCCGTTGGGCACAAGTTGGCCTGGCGCCATTTTATAGTGGTTGAAAAAGGCAACAGCAAAGGGGTGCATGGGAACCCTATAGCCAGATCTAATCTGACCTTCGTAGACACTCGTTTCCAAGTTCGTACCATAGTTGGCAGGCTCTTGGAGTGCGGGAACCCGAGCAGAAAAGGGAGGAGGCAAAGGATACTCCTTCAAAAGCTCAACTATGCTTTCTTTGGTCATCTTGTTCCTCTTCTCATCTGCGGCGAACCAAGTGTCTTCATCAAATCTATCCTCGTCTTCATCCTTGATTTCCCCAAGGGCATCTCTATGGCGAAACGAAGTGCTGGTTTGGGGAGTAGAAGTTCCTACTTGGCTCCTAAAAGTTGAGGTACCTACTTGTGAAGATCTACTCTCAGAATCACTCTCTAAATTGTTCTCTGTGGAACTACCGGAGGGTGACGAAGAACTACTCGAAGTGGCTGAAGACATATTCTAAGAGAAGCTACGGTGTGGAGAGCTATGAAAAGGAAATAGATATGTGCCGAACAGGAAGAAAAGAAGAGAAACTTACTTGTTAACAAATGAGCCGAACAGAATGAGAGTGAGTAGCAGGGGGCAAATGAGGAGAGGAGTCCAAATATATAGAAGAGTGTTGGAATAACAGCCCCTACGAAGGCGGTAACATTCAAGACACGTGTCGTCCGGGATTCCCGGAGCATCAAATTTTGAAATTCAAAATTTAACCGCCTCAACATTCAAGATGCCTTCATGGTTCCCTGACACGTGGCAAGACAAAAAGCTGATCCATTCCCGAGCCAGGACGTCCGACCAGAGGTCCCGACCAGGAAGTTCGACCAGAGGTCTCGACCAGGAAGTCCGAGCAGAGGTCCCGACCAGGACGTCCGAGCAGAGGTCCCGACCAGGAAGTCCGAGCAGAGGTCCCGACCAGGTTGTCCGAGCAGAGGTCCCGACCAGGACGTCCGAGCAGAGGTCCCGACCAGGACGCCCGGCCAGAGGTCCCGACCAGGACGTCCCGACCAGGTCGTCCGAGCGGAGGTCCCTACCAGGAAGTCCAGCCAGAGGTCCCGACCAGGACGTCCGACCAGAGGTCCCGACCAAGTCATCCGACCACAGGTCCCGACCAGGAAGTCCGGCCAGAGGTCCCGACCAGGACGTCTGACCAGAGTTACCGACCAGGACGTCCGACCAGAGTTCCCGACGAGGATGCCCGACCAGACCTCCCTACCAGGATGCCCGACCAGACCTCTCGACCAGGAAGTCCTACCAGACCTCCCGACCAGGATGTCCGACCAGACCTCCCGAATAGACCTCCCTAGCACATGCTTCTGAGTGCAGAATTCTAAAAAGTTCTGCTGAATGACAAACCTGGATAATTCTTAGCTGAATTGCCTTCGGTCTGTTGTTACACATGTGCCTTTAACCGTTCACTCAAGGGAACCGTCAAAGGCAGGGGGCATTATGATATAGCTAAAATATCCCCCTAACCAACTTATGACACGTGGCATGGATGACTTTGAGCGGAACTGAGGAATCTGTATCGGGACAGAGTCTGAAAGAGGTGATAGAATCCGTTTAGGACTCAACTGCTAAAAGGATAAGTCCTAGTAGGACTCTACTACGTGAGGGATCAGCGAGGAAAGAATCCTAAAGGAGAGAGGAGTCTGGGAAATGGCCTACATAAGGGGAAAATCCTCAGGTACACAGACAAGTTCACACACAAGCACCCAGTGCATTTTTATGCTATTCAGAGCTCTACCCTAGTAGTGACGTTCTGACTTTAGCATCGGAGCCGCCTCCACCGGAACATCCCCGGTGGTCACTCCGTGTTCTATTTTGCAGGTCCATTTCCTAGCCGTGGATCCCGATCAATATTCTAGCAGCAACAAATGTGATCCCTAGATATTTTTCTTTCAGCTTTTGTTTTTGTATTTTCGGGTGTAATTTAAAATGAATGTTGGCTTTACAGCTAGGAACTAGTCATGCCGATAACATATAAAGTCATATAATAAATGATCGACTAGGATTTGTGATTAGAAAAAAAAGTGGATGTATTCACACGTCCCTTCCAATTTTTAACTGCTTATATATATATTCCACTCTTTAGTTTTAGAGAGTTTTTAGGGCGTTAATAACTAGAAATAATAGAGTTGTGTTTCAAATTTGATAGGAGTTATAAGTAAATACCTTATAGTTTTCTTAATAAGTTGTTATATTTTGCCAAAATAAATATAAGATTATGGACAAGTAGTATCAAATTATTCTTATGATGGCTTTTTCTAATTCTTACAAAATGCATATTATGATGACCTTCGTTGCTAAGATGATGGGTCGTCAGTTGACGTACATTTGTCCTTCTTCAAGCATGTTTTCCTTTCGTCAAGTACCAATTAAGTTGATAATAATTCATTCAACATTTATCCAATAAAATTGCTCACTTCACATTAATCTAAGTGCAATATAACGCAACATCTAAAAGATAGATTCGAACACTCAAATTGAATTAGAATTGATTTTAAAAAATTGGCGCCACTCAATTCTCCTTTTAACTCCTTCCATTAGTTTTTTGTTGATAAAATTATACATTCCAAAAAAAAAAAATCTAGCAACAAATGATTCTTGAAGGACCGTGAAATGAGAGAACCCTCACCAATTTTTTTATTTTAAAATTGAGGATAATTATGTTTGGCACTATACGAACACTAAAGTGTGTCGTTCATTTCACTCATCTCATGTTGTAGCTTAGGATATTATATATATAGATGATTGCTTATGCTTGTAACTAACTGGATAAGAAAATGGAGATAATAGGATGATTACAATATTCAAAACTAGTCTATCTTGTGACGAGTTTGAATCTGATTTGTTGCACATGTGGTTGACTGGGTGTTGGCCGTATGACATGCTCCAATACCCTCTGCAAGCTCAACGTATCAAGGACGTTGAGCTTGGACCGAAGCACTCGAAACCGAGGTAAGGCCAATGGCTTGGTGAAGATATCGGCGGGCTCATCGACAATGGAAATATATCGAACATCGAGAGCTTTGCGAGCCACCCATAACTGACTTTTCCAGAGAAGATAATTTTTAGTGGTAAGCTTGACAGAAATAAGATGTTGTATATGATGGGAGGGAAGACAATAGGTGTGGTAGGGTTGGTTTGGGAGGAGGAGGAAGCCGTGAAAAAAAAATGTCGTATGACAGGGGCTCTGGTACCATATACGAACACTAAAGTGTGTTGTTCATTTCACTCATCTCATGTTGTAGCTTAGGATATTATATACAGATGATTGTCTATGCCTGTAACTAACTGGATAAGAAAATGGAGATGATGGGATGATTACAATATTCAAAACTAGTCTATCTTGTGAGGAGTTCGAATCTGATTTGTTGCACATGTGGTTGACTGGGTGTTAGCCGTATGACATGCTCCAATAGGTACCCTCAAATTTATCAGTGGTAGGAGCTCCCATCCACTACAAGAAAATAATGATTTTGTGACGGACTTTTAGCAACGGAAGGAATTCGTTACTAAAACGTCTTTTAGATACGGATAAACTCGTTGGTAAATTTTGGTCGTTAAAAATATTATAAGCGACGGAATGCTATCGCCGCTAAAAATTCTGTCGTTAATGATAGCTTTTTCCCACGGCCTTTTAGCTACGGTGTAATTTTGTCGCTAAAACTCGTCTTTAAAACAAATCAGAACGTCTTTTTTCTCTCGTTTCTCTATTTGTCTCGAATATCTCACCCACCGGCGACCCCTTTTACGGCGACCCACATCTCCGGCAACATCACCGTCCTCCCTCTGACGCCGCGCCACCTCCGACGACAGCGTCGTCTACCTCTCAACGCCGCACCACCTCCAGTGACATCCTCGTCCTCCTCCCGACGTGGTGCCACCTCTGATGACGACCCGGTTATCCGCCCGACGCAGCGTCACCTCCGGCGACCTTCGCGATACTGCCCACTGTTCACCATTTTCTTTCATCAGTGTCCTTAACAAATTGCTCTTTATTGTCAGTAGAAAAATCACAATTTATACAAATGCATACCCATTTTGTTTACTTAGTTTAATTGTTTGCTTCATAGAGTTTCTTAAAATTTTAGCAGTTACAATGCTGTTGTTATATAAACTTGCTCCACCATGCTGTTATAATTATAAGATCCCTTTCATGGTTTCTCTGAAGCTAGACTTTAATTGAAAATCCAGTATAAAGGTCTAGGTCGTCGTGAAATTAACACAATAATAATAATCTACAAAATAATAAATAGACCGAAAATGGCCGGAACCAAGTAAAATTTAAAGTAATGCCCTCTATTTGCCTGCAAATCACTTCGACTCTTAAATATTGTCGAAATATTTTGGTCAAAATCGCCATCCGCTAGATAATGTAACGGACGACCTTTTACTAAAAAAAAAATTAGATATAATCTGTCCATCCGACATAGATAAATAGACAGATCCCGTTGACGACTATTTAAGTTTTTCTTTCGCGCGAGATCACATCCCTTACTAATTAAGTAGACCAATTTGTTGAGATCAAAGGATACAGTGTTAAATGCGTCCACTTGTGAAAGCTTATGGCCCTGGCCTATGATTTCGAGCAGTGTCAGCAGCAACTGTGCACGAACTTCAAGAAACGTGGGGGGGGGGGGGGGGGGGCAGGCAAATGTTTTGCACTGTTTTAATTTATTCTAACCCATTCCTTGTCATTCTTATGAGAGAATTTGTTCTCTCTGAAATCTCCATATCTCCCACTTTTCACTTCCCCAAAATCAAGCAAAGCTTTTTGCTCTGGTTGTGAGCTGTGACTGATCTTCTTGGACATCAAGATCATGAAGGAAGGTAAAGCCTTTTGAATTGTTCTGTCCCCCCATCCCCCCCCCCCCCCCCATCTCTCTCTTTCTGAGACACTGTCTGGTGTGCTTGTATCTTGAAGGTGGCTATGGAAAGTTTATCCTTGCGCACATCCTTGCTGCAACCGCCATTGGACTCACCTCCGCGGCTGCGATGCATCATCGCCGCCGCCAAAAGTCCAGAGCCTCTAAGCCAACCACAGACCATCTTGTTCCGCTCTTGGACACGACGGAATCCGGCAGCGTGGGAAGACTCGAGAAGTTCTCCCATTATGTTGGTAACTAGGTCTCCTACACGCACAAAAGTGAACTCGTGACGATCATAGATTGATTTCTCTCGGGGTATCCGTGCCAAAATTAGTGTCATACTGGTACTACTTTTCATGGTGATGCAGCTAGGCAAATTGGATTCAAAGATGGGAGTGAATGTCCAAAGCTGTGCAAGTTGGCCACTGAATACCTGGTCAAGTCCAAAGGCAGTGAGGGCAGAATCTACGAGTATTTTGGTCATGAACCAGACCTGAACTTCCTGTATGTGAAGCTGGTGGAGGAGTTTGACAGATGCATCCTTGGCTACTTCGCATTTCACTGGAGCCATGCTTCTCTGATGATTTCTCAGGTGAATATTGGGCATTAGAAAAAGGAATTATGTAAAAGAAAGATGTTTGTTGGGAGATTGCATTGGTCATTCATCCTCATCAATATCTGTCTTGCAGGTACTGGATGCTAATTCTGATCAGAAAAAGCTTAAGGACATGGTCATGACAGCTACAAGGTCTGCTTAATATATGCTTTATTTTGCTCTTCTACCCCACCCCCCTACCCTCAACCCTGCACCACCTCTTTTTCTTTTTTTTTAGTTTTCTTTGCTTTCATTTGTTCCATTTTTTCTTCCCGTGGGGACTGCCAAAATGGGAAAAAATTTGACTGCTACCCCGTTGGAGGAATCTTCCTCCTACGCCCTATGTAGCGACAATCAATCGTCTCTAAATATTTCTAGTGATTTTTATTTAGTGACGCTAAAAAGTGCTGTTAATAATTATCCCTGAAAGTGTTAGAAGAAAAGCCACAAGAAATATTTGGTGACTATTAATTGTCACTATACATGAAGTTGGAGGAAGATTTCTACAACCCGGGTAAGAGCCAAAATTTGTTAGCCAAAATGGAATCGTGTGTGAGATGGCGTTGCTCCGCACTATCCACACTCGATTCCACGCGCATGATGCATATTATGTCACGTGCGCTTCCAATTAGACGGTTCCTTATATTTTTTTAGAACTAATGGATGAGAGATAAATTGTACTATCAAAGGAGTGAAAGACCATATCACGCACTAAAAATGCTGCTTATATGGGTATAAAAAATTAAGCTATAAAATAGTGGGTCAGTGTATCATGTAGAAAAATAATGAGGGATCAATTACTTTGATCACACGGCATTATTTTATTATTTCTGCCGTCTTGCGTGAATAAAAAGTTATCTAATAATTTTAACACTTCAGCAACAGTATTTTTTTTTGCAAATCAATTTAAAATTGTTGTTTCTGCATGATAAAGTTTGCTGAGTTGGCAAACATTAAGTAATCAAATAACGTAGCGTTAGACAAGCACTGAATATTTTTATCGTATATTAGAGGTGGAATATCATTGCCAGCCCTTGCAAGAGCGTAACGAGACAAGCACTTCTTGTTTAGGAGAGTTTTTTCGGAATGTATTGCCTTGTCTTTTCATGGAAAAATTACTCATGTTGCATTATAAAAAATCACTAGACGTTATATAAATAACTATGATATTTTTTGTCAATCTGACCATAAATCTTGATTACATAATGCTCTAAAGTTGTTAAGAATATACGATGTATCACAACCTGATGCATCTATTAGCATATCCCGACCTCTTAAAACAACCGATAAGAAGGAAAAGAATTTGTTGAGCAATGCATGTATTAGGAGGTGTAAGCGAATAAATATTGCATCGTATCAAATCATTAACGCTAACACTTCATAACGATTCGGTTAGACGAGACTAACGTAAAGAAAGCAGAAATCAACAATATATCTAACGGTTTTATATTATTATTACGATCTTTGGCCGGAGGCTGTGTACTATTTTCTACGAAGTTAGAGCTTCTACTCTTATTTGTTTTAATTTCTCTGTCATGCACCGGTACGGTGGTCCTGCAAGAATGTGGATGGAGGTAACTCAAAACAGGTGGGACAACTTTTATATCAACACATAATTGTTACGGAGTATTTATTCTTCTTCTCAACCACGAGTTTATCTCTTTGTTCAGAGAAAGAGGAAGCGACACCATAGCTGATCCTGCAAGTTAAATGTCACCCGCTGAACAATTTACAACGGTTGGCATGCACTTTCATTTGCCATTAAAAGCAGCAAACGGTGTTTGTATAAAAATTACTGAAAGTGGTGAGATGACAAAACGTGTAGTGTTTAAATAAAGGGACGTGATCTATTGCTTGTGCAAGTTATCAGCCGTCCATCCATAACGGATGGACATATCAAATCCAACTTTAAAAAATAAAACCGTTGTCCGCTATATTATCTACCAGACGGTAATTTTGACCAAATGTCTCGACGGTATTTAATGAGTCGGAGGAATTCGCAGGCATATAAGGGAGACAGATTGTAAATTTCACCATCCGCAAAGTTCACTTAAAAAAAACAGATCTGACCCGTCCATCGGCAATGGATGGACGGCCAGATAGTGCTGGTAATTTACCTCAAGTTGCGAGCGCGGTCAACCGATCAGTTCTCTTAAATAAAAATTGCTAAAAGTCTTTTAATGAAAAGGGATG
Source organism: Escallonia herrerae (assembly GCA_033070095.1). NCBI lineage: Eukaryota > Viridiplantae > Streptophyta > Magnoliopsida > Escalloniales > Escalloniaceae > Escallonia > Escallonia herrerae. The sequence continues at coordinate 1,365,337 of JAVXUP010000006.1, forward strand.
TTTAGGTACTTTATTTGTTCAAATTTGATTATTAAAAAGTGATTCATTAATAATTCCCCGTCTTCTTGAATTATGATTTAATCAATTTTTGATCTTGTAAAAGTTTATTTAACCAATTTTATATATTTATTAGAAAAAATCTATTAACTCGATTTAATTCAGATTTAATCATTTCAGAATTAATTTTAAATCACATCTTACTCTCACTCTCTTAAAGAAATTAAATTAACTAAATCTCTCTGTCGCACCACCCACGTGGGACGTGGGCACAGTCTCCATCGGCATATGGATGACATTTTTCCAGAAAAGGAAGTGGCGTGTTGTGCCACCTGCTGAAATTTTCCTATAAATGAAGACCCTGCTGTGTGTTGTCAAATGATTGAATTTGTTTCGGTGGGAAGAGTTTTTTCCTTAATTAATATATTTTAAAATTTAATTATCAATTTACTTATTTTTAAAATTTATTTATTCGCATACCATATTTTTGAAAAATGTTGTTTGAAACCACGATTTCAAGGTTTGAAATAGTGATTTTTACCTTGAAATCGTTGTTTCAAACAGCAATTTATACTTTAAAGTAAAAATCGTTGTTTGAAATAGCGATTTCTACTTTAAAATTGTAATTTCAAATAACGATTTGTAAAATTGTGATATGCGAATAAATAAGTTTTAAAATTGAGTATATCGGTAATTAAGTTTTAAATATGTATTAATTAAAGTAAGAACTCAACCAAGTGGTAATGTTATCTTGATTTGCACAATTATTATAAAGTTGGCTGTGGGGGTGGGGGAGTGGGCAGCAGCCCACCTCTGTCCCAAGTTAGCCCGGTCCAAGTCTGTGTACTCGTCAATGGAAAAGGTTTTGCTCAACCCACTTTTCTCTGGCCTGACCTAACCACGCTTCCAAAGCGAGCGCTTTTTAGAATTTAGAACGACAAATATTGTCGTTATTATATTTTGAGGGAGTTTCTGTAGCACTTTTAGCATCAATTGAAAATGCACCAGTAATATTTTGTCGCTAAAATATTGTCAGAAGTTCCACCAATGAGCTTAAAAACAGGAGTAGAAGTAAAACTTTTGCTGCTACCCGAGTTATAACAAGATATCTAAAATCCCCAGTATAGTGATCATTAATGATTGTTAAATATTGTTAGTGGCTTTTCCAGACAACACTTTCGGTGACTATGGTTTGCAGCAATTTTTAGCGTCGTTAAATAAAAGTCACAAAATATTTAATGACAATTAATTATTGCTATATGAGAGTTGTAGGTGTCTTCCTATGACTCAGGTAGCGGCGAAAATTTTTCCGAGAAAATTTGTGCTACATGAATGGTGAGCCCGGAGTAACTTCTCCTCTTTTCGTTTTTCTTTTTGGTTTGGTAGGAAACTGAGATTAGAAAGGGTGGCCAAGGACTTGAAGGTGACAAGCGTGTTCTCTACATTGGTGGAGGAGATGAAAGCAATTGGGTGCAGCACCTCCAATCGTGAATCACAATCAACAGAGGTGATGGTGCCTGTCGCCCACAGTGACAGAAGTCCAGTGCTGCTCTTCATGGGTGGTGGAATGGGGGCTGGCAAGAGCACTGTCCTCAAAGACATCCTTAAAGAGTGATAATTTCTAAATTTTAATTTGCACTCATAACTAGCAAGATAGTTTGTTTTGTAGGTGATTCACTGCTTTAGTTCTATCACTATTCATTGTGAAAACCATGTATAGAAGTGCTAAGAGTGTTGGTTTTAGCATCTGAACTTGATTTTCATGAGAAGAAGTTTTGGTGAACGAATACATTACTAGCTGAAATAGATTTTTAGAGAGCAAATACGTCACGAGCAGAATTAGTTATATGGTGGATGTGGGCGATTTGGCAGATCATTTTGGTCTGGAGCGGCTGCAAATGCTGTGGTGGTAGAGGCGGACGCTTTCAAGGAGACGGACGTCATTTACAGAGCCCTCAACTCCATCGGTCGCCATCAAGACATGCTTCAGACCTCTGAATTGGTAATCCATCTTGGTGCATATCATGCACATAATTTTTTGCAAGTTGGCCCTAAAAGTTTATGTTTTTCAAGTTACTCATACCTTCAGAGCCAAAGAAGGTAGGCAGTCTTTGTAAAATGTTGAGACGAATTCAATTTTTTTACTTGGAACAGGTGCACCAATCATCCACTGATGCCGCATCATCACTCCTAGTAACAGCATTAAACGAAGGGCGCGACGTGATCATGGATGGCACCCTATCATGGGAGCCTTTTGTTGAGCAGACGATTGCGATGGTGCGGAGCGTTCACAAACACCGGTATCGCATGGGAGTTGGCTACAAGGTCACAAAAGATGGTACAACAATCGAAAATTACTGGGAACGGATGGAAGAGGAAGGAGGGGAAGCAGCTAAGTTGATGAAGCCATATAGGATTGAGTTGGTTGGAGTGGTTTGTGATGCCTATCTAGCTGTTGTTAGAGGTATTAGGTAAGACTTGCTAAACCATTTCAGTACAATTTCTTTATGCATTATCGGTAACAACATTATAGGCATTTGAAATGATTTGTGTCCATTGATGCACTCTCACCATAGGGTGAACCTTGCATCAGGTGAGATTCAACTCTGTGCAGGAGACTCAGACCTATGCAGTGGAGGTCCAATAAACTGCAGAATAGAGCATATTTTTCCTTTATAGAACTGCATGTGTTGAATCAGTAACGCAGTGTTCTGATTTTGTGCAGGAGAGCTATAGCTATAGGGAGGGCTGTGAGGGTGAAGTCACAGTTGAAATCCCACAAGAGGTTCGCAAGTGCATTTCCGAGATACTGTAACCTTGTTGATCATGCGAGGCTATATTGCACCAATGCAGTGGGAGGTCCCCCGAGGGTAAGAAACCTGATCAAATCATGACTATTTGACTATTTCAAATCAGGATTTACACAATCTTGTCCATAGCCATAATTAACCTGAATGCTTTACAAGCCATGTACAGTCATTTGGAGAAGGGCGAAAAATGATTTCCACACGGGTGCAGGACTTGTCCTTCTATAGTATCTGATAGGCAGTGATCGCCCTATAGAGCATTGTTACCATTGTCGCCTAATGGTCCAAAACCACTGAAAATGTGCTCTAGGTTTTCGTCCACGTCATTTTTGTGATGCCTAGATTGTTGAATTATCACCCCATTTGTTCAGGCATTGGTTCGTAAAGTCCGTTCATCAGCAATAGCTGTAGTCTATACAGAGGGACTGGTTAACAATACTCGCATCCTTTCTTTTGCCAGGTCCTAATAAGAAGACTTAGTTTTCAAGAATGGAGATAAGTTGTCATAATGTCCATGTTCACTTGCTCATATTTTCAGAATTGGAAGTATAGAACAACATATAGAATTCCAGTCTTATAATATATGCCTCTCGCATAAGTCCAGTTATGTGGATTAGCTGACTTGATTCAGATGTATGCAGTTGATAGGATGGAAAGATGGAGACAACAAGCTGTTAAGTGATCCAGATGAAATCAAATGTTTGGCAGCAGTCAGCAGTTTGAACGATGAAGCAGAGTCCCTGTACGAGCTTTACACGCCACCAAATCTGATATACGAGCCTGGTTCAGTTTGGAAAGACATAGTTCTGTCACCAACAAGGGCAAGCATTCAATTGGAGCTAAGGGCAGCCATTGAAAAAATCGAAAAATAGAATGGCCTACACTAGATTCTTTGTTCAAAACATTTGCCAATATCCATGGTGGAGCAAACTTCCTTTAATCTCTCGATTACTCTGGGGCGATTTTGCTGTTGTCATCCCAAGGGTAACCTTTGAATGTTACAACAAATTAAACATTGAGCGACAAGCTTTCAAAGCCAAGCGCGCAGGGTGTTGGAAAGTGTAGTTGCTTCAATCAAGTTGGAGCAAAAAAATTCAGCAAAAATGTACTCTTAGTAAGTCGGGCTTTAGACATGTGTGGCATTGTAACGGATGTGCGCATGCGGATCGAGGTTCTCAATGTTCTCGGTCATGATCTAATTTCACCGGCCACCTCCAATTTAACGAAACTCCGGCTTAACTAGAGTCTTTTCTTAATATTCTAAATCCTCTTTGAATGATCCTTTGCGTCTCTCTCATCTAAAGATGATGTCCACGGGTGGCAATAAGCATGTCCCTGACGAATTTTGGCTTAAGTAGGACTTTTTTTTTCCCCTTCTTTTCTTCTAACAACATGGGTTGAAAGTTGGAGCTAAAGACTTGCCATTGAAAAACGCGAGAAACCAAGGCAAATGTGAAGCCTGATGCTATTCTTGCAACCTAGATGCATTAGAAGTAGCCCGGATCAGACCTTATTTCAACTCGCAAAAGATGAGAATTTTGTTTCCCGAATTGTATTCGTTGGTTTGGATACCAGATCTAGTAAATGATTGCACTACATATAGAAGGTGATTTTGATCGTTTCTCGTATACAAACTTGATGAATAAATCATTACTGGTCGCCTTATGTTGGGTTACCAAAATCTTCATTTGTGTACGACTTCGTAAAAAGCCAACACAACTTGGCAAAGTAGTTAGAACGGAACCAATATATACGAATTTGAATTCCGATACCTAAATCATATGACCAAAAATTAGCAACGGGTACCCCTGAACTGTACGTCCCTATTAAGGAACTATAAAAAGAAATTTGGAACTAGTTGGCTGCTTCTTTTTCCAGCTATAAGTTTTTCCTTTTTTTGGCAAAACTTTGTTCATGAATGCTATTAATAACATTCCAAATGGGTTGTCTGAATGGTCTCACAAGAGGTCTCAGCCAGACAGCCAGAAAGGTTTTCATATAAATAGTTACAACTCTTTTCCCAAATTAGCTTCAATTCATTCTTAGGTACAGAGTTTTTTTTGCACACATGGGTTGCCTTCATGCTATCAATATCCCAATTCAATGGTCACTAATCATCATCATCTGCCCTGTCACATGAGCCTATAAAAGCAACACTAGGTGCCCATGTTTAATCACAACATTCACACATGATGGCCGAAATCACCATGTCCAGTTTCTTCCTTCTTTCTGCTCTTCTTGTTCATCTCTCCTCCCTTATGGCGGATGCCCACCTTGCGCCAGCGCTGTACGTCTTCGGGGACTCGTTATCCGACCCCGGCAACAATAACTTCCGTTCCTCGAATGCAAAAGTAAATTTTCCGCCTTATGGGATAGATTTCCCGAACGGTACGATCACGGGCCGGTTCACAAATGGTTATACCATGGCTGATTACTTGGGTAAGTTGGAACAGCTGCATTCACGTTTATATGTTTTGGTAAAAAAAACGTTACAAAATGGTGTGTATTACGTAACATTTTCCTCTTTTGTTTTCTTGACACTTAGAATTTTTTTTGTGAATGTGCGATGCAGCATTGTCGCTTGGATTACACTTACCACCCCCAATTCTTGATCCTCGGAGTCAAACAACAAATATTTCAGAAGGCTTCAATTATGCGTCAGCCTCAGCTGGCATTCTACCCGACACCGGCGTTAAAATTGCGGTTAGATACCTGTTGACATTCTTGACTCTTTCCCGTAGTTTTCACCTTTTTCTTTCGGACAAAGCGTTTCCAGAATTCCACTCAACCTACCGAATATCATATATGTTTATCAAACGAAAAGTCTAGCCTCATCATACTACTGCAAAAACAATGGCAAATGTTAACATTATAATTGGACAGAACAAGAGAAAAAATGATTGTTCATCTACTCTAACGTTGGTTACAATTATCCTGCAGAAAGTGAATTTGAGCTTGAGAAAGCAAGTCAAGTTATTCAGAAAGACTGTTCGTGAGTTCTTGCCCTTACACTTGAAAACTGGGGAGGCTGTCACATACCACTTGCAGAAGTCCATATTTTTGGTTCTAATAGGCTCCAATGATTACACCTTGAACTACATTAACAAGGCTCTTAGTGACAACATGCATAAATACAACCCAGATCAATTTGCTGAGTTCCTTGTGAATGAATTCCAGCGTCACTTACAGGTGACCCCTTCTTTCCTCCCTACTCATAATTTTAAATTGTTAGACTAATTTGTATTTGCATCTCTTTGAGATTTTTTGTTCACATTGGTTACACAAAAAAAGGGGTTAAGTAATTTTGTGCCAGGTACTAGGGGATGCTTATCGGAATGTTGTGCATCAGATTACGTGTGTGCTTTTAGGAACGATAGATCTCTAAATTTATAATGGTGCAGCAAATTATGTGCATAGTCACTACTGACAAATTTTGAATTTATAAAGGGTGTGGAAATAGTCATTCTCTAGTCCCATGGTATGCAGGATTTGTACAAGTTGGGTGCCAGGAAGTTTGTTCTATCCGAAATCGGCCCATTGGGTTGCATACCAGCATCTCTCAAGATCTTACCCCCAGGACAAAAATGTGCGGAAGAGCAGAATGGTTTGGTAGCCATTTACAACAAGAAGCTGGAAGCAAAGATCACCCAGTTGCAGTCCACTCTCAAAAATGCTTCTTTTGTCACCATGAAGGCTCAATTTTACTCTCAAGTGCTTGAAAATCCTGGCCTTTATGGTGAGTTAACGTTATCATTATCGTCTGTTCCGTATTCTTCATCGTTTTGGCATTCACGTGCCTTACGTGGTTACCCTTTTTGTTCCTTTAAAAGAAGGACCAATTTCTCTAATATGATACAAGTGACTAATTTCTTACCGAAAGTTTTGCCGCTTTACAAGATTTTCTTACAGAAGCTTAAGTTTGCATCTTTAGGATTGTTGCTTTCGTTAATGAGAAACTACGTTTTTTAATAATAATCCGAAAATTCAGGGTTCAAGGATGCAAGGACGCCATGCTGTGTTGTGGGAGAGCTGACTTGCATTCCAGGGCTGGCACCATGTCAAGATAGAAGGTCACGTGTGTTCTGGGACGATGCTCACTTCACTGATGCTGCAAATAAGCTTCTTGCTGGCAGATGTTTCATTGGAACTGGACTTTGCTCCCCGATTAACATTCTCCAACTTATAAAGAAAGCATGAAACATGCTACTACTTCCTCGCCTCGATTTTATCTTTTTGCGAATTCCTCTTCCCATGCGTATTAATAAAGTAGCCATGTTATAACTATTTTGTTCGAGTTTTAGTTCAACTTTTTTAGAACGGAAAGGAAGTTTTACTGACCGGTTAAGAGGACTTGAGTGGATTGTAGGAATCTTCTTCCAACCCGTGTACAGTGACAATTAATAGTCTTGAATGATTCTAGTAGCTTTTCTTCTAACACTTTTAGCAGCATTTTTTTAGATAAAAAATTTGACTGTCACCCGGGTTGAAAGAATCTTCCTCGTACCCCCATGTAGCGATGATAAATGGTTGTTAAATGTTTCTAATAGCTTTTATTTAGTAACATTAAAATAATGCCGTTAAAAGTTATCGCTAAAAGTGTTAACAAAAAAGTCACTGAAAACATTTAACGACTATTAATTGTCATTATATAAGGGGTTGGAGAAAGATTCCAATAATCAGAGTAGCCGCCAAAGTTTATTTTTTTTTTTTAGCGTTACTAAATAAAAATTACTGAAAATATTTAAATACGATTGATTATCGCTATATAAAGAATAGGAGGAAGATTTCTCCTACCAGAATAACAACCAAAATTTTTGCCAGATTTAATCCTTCTGGTTGCCCTCTGTAACTTCAACTTTAACTAGACGACCTAAATGTGAGAGTTTCGTAAGTACTTGAATATACGGTCAATTTCAACTAATTCCAAACAACAATCACGATGGAAAAAGATTCACTATCAAATCAACAAAACTGCTGGCCAACAGATCGAAATCTTCCGTCAGCACTTTCCCTTCATTCACGATTGCAGAGCCCTAAGTTACCTCCATAACCAAGGTCTAAATTTCTAAGACATGCAGAAGGGAAATTACCCGTATACCCCTTCCATATCCTTCCCCAATCTCAGATTTGCACCCATGAATTCATACCCAGTAAGCAGGATAACAGACGATGAAATGGGGAAAACCCAATGAGACATCCTTTCTGGGTGACAAATTTTGGTCCGTCCAAATCAGAATTCTTTGCTGGGTTCATGATTAGCCTGCTGATGAGTTCCCAGGAAAAGATTGGTTCTTTTTTTAAATCTAATCAAAAGAATTACATCAATAACAAGAGCTAATGCAGAGAAGATTGTTCAAACTGTAACTTTGATTAATACTTTCCAAACATTCTTACATTTCAAGCCCTAATTTTCATAAACCAGACATAAAAAGAGAAACAGTAACCCCCAGATAAAGCTAAGGCCCCCCCAACCATCAACAAATTTACAAGCCCAAACCTAACCCCACAAATCCAGATTTAGCAACATCACTTCTTCCCCTTCTTCACCGCCGCCTTCTTTACCGGCGACTTGATGCTCTTCACCTTCTTCACCACCTTCTTCGCCGGAACCTTCTTCGCCTTCGCAACCGCCTTCTTCTTCGCCGGCGACGTCACCGCAGCCGTCTTCGCCACCTTCTTCGGCTTCTTCACCGCCGGCTTCGGCGCGACCCTCTTCGCCTTCACCGGAGTAGCAGCAGCCTTCTTTGCCTTGGCAGCGCCACCAGTTTTTTGCTTCTCTGCCACTGTCTTTTTTGTCGGAGCCTTTTTACCAGCGGCGGTGGGGGAGGGCTTTGCGGAGGCAGCGGGCGAGATTTTGAAAGAGTTCTTGACCTTGGTCAACTTTCCACTGGCGACGAGCTTCTTCAACTGCACGAGCAACAGCTTCTTGAAGTTCGACGGCAAGTGGTCCTTCTGCTCCTCTTCTATAAACTTCCCTATCGCGTACTGGCTCGACCCGGTCCGCTCCTTCAGGGCCACGATAGCCTCCTCGATCATCTAAGGTGCCACGAATTCAAACACCCAGTTAGATAAAAACTCACAACCCGAACTTTGAAACTAAAAAGTAGACGAAATGATCATGGGTTTCTGATATAAGTACCTCTACGTAAGGAGGATGAGCCCTGGGTTTCTTAGGGCCAGATGCTGCTTTCTTCGATGCTACTTGAGAAACCATGATGATTGTTTGTGCGTGTTTTACCGTGTGAGGGAGATATTTGAGAGAGACGAGAGAACTGTAAGTTACCGGTGTGAATTACTGGCTTAAAATGGGGGAGGGAATTTATAGGGGGTGAGAAATGGGGAAGACGAGCTGTGATTGGTGGAAATGTCAGTCACACGGATGGACACCAAGTTAGGATAAGTGTGATCGTGAGCCTTTGGATGAGAGCTAATGGACGGTTGATGAGAGGTTCTTAATTGTGACAAGGATTGAGATGGATTTGCAAATATGTAATAGTCGTTGGATGAGAGCTAATCAACGGCTGGTATAGGGTTGATGATGTGAGACATGGATCCATGCGGAATGGGAGTTGGAATATAAGGGGAAGCAAAAGTTTTTTAGTAGGTGCTTTGGGCCTTTTGAGTGTGCTTTTTGGTTCGATTGTTGGAGGCATAACTTGAGGTGTAGTTGATGTATTTTGCTGAATTTAAAGGGGTTGGTAGGGTTTGACTTGAGGTTTCTAGTGAGGCATTTGCAAGCCTTTTTTGGTTGAGGTATGTGAGAGAAATTTAATTTTAAAGTTGGGTGTGTCTGACCACTGTTTTGGTCGAAAGAAGTATTTCAATCTTATTAAATCTCACACTTTACGGTATCCCGTCAAGGATTTGTGAAGTTGTTATTCTCATTTGTTGGTACAGTAGAGAAGATCTTGCAGATTTGTACATTAGCAACTCTAATTTTGCTCAATCTTTTGAGCAATTTGTGCACTTTAAGAAAAACAACAAAAGATCATTTTATCATATAGAGAGATTCAATAGATCAAATACTTGCAATTTTATTATAACAGCACAGGTCCTTGATATATCAACCTTTTTTAGCCAATGTAACAGTAGTCCATAAACTCAGTACTTCTGTAGAATTTTTTATGAGCTTTGTATTCGTATTCAATATCAACAATGACAAATACCTGGAAACATCTTTCTATAATCCGTTGATCATCAACCCAAACCATAGTTGGGACTCCAACTTCCTTGGTGCATTTTGACCATCCACTTAGGGGTGACTATCGTTTTGTTTAGGGGTCAACTAACAAACTGAATCGTTATCCACCAAATTTGATCATCAACCCAAATTTTTTTGTTCGGTTTGGGCGATTTGGATTAGTTTGCACCCATTTGAAAAGATTATCCTTTTGCAACCTACCATTCGATTCACATGTTATTCAAACTTGAAGTAATAAGTTATTTGAAGTGAACATGATGATACATGATCTTGTTACACTCGATTCAAAAAGTTCTCGATTTATATGTTATAACTATCTTTGTAGATATAAATTGAAATCAGCATTTAAATAGGCCGTTGTCATCGATTTACTAGAACTTTCATGATCTCGTTATTTTATTTTCTTTTTAACTTTCATGATTTTCTTTATTTGACTTTTCTTAGTATCGCTACCTAAGATTAATCAATAAATACCACCAAAAGTACATTAATGTGTCATGGGTTCTTTCATTTGGGTTTGTCATCGGTTTTCCAAAAAAAAGAATTTGATTCGCGAACCGAAGTCAGTTTAACAAATGTGAAATCGAAGGTTAAATTTTTAGATTGACTTGATTTGATTGGCTTAAGCAACTCAAAACGGTCTGAATTGTTTGGTACTCATCCCTACATCCCCTCCACCTTTTTCACTGCTCAGCAATGTATGGCTGCAACTTGTAACTATCTCTCTCGTGTTTGGTGTTGTGTTTGCGACTTTTATGGAGTTGGGTTATTGTTGGAATGACTCATAGTTGGTTCGTTTATTTCGACTATTTTTGTTGAAGATGATTTGAGCTCTCATGCCATGTCTTTTATTTTGGCTCTTACATGGCTTTCCACTCATAAAAGTATGCTGGTGCTCCTTTTTAGCAGACCGTCTCAAAGCCCTATATTAAAATATGTTCTATCTTCATATTGCTTCCTACATATTTCTTCCCTTATACTCCTTCCGTCTCACATAAATTGATCATTTTTTTTATACGTAGATTAAGGATTTAAATTGTATTGTGTATTTTCTATCCTACCCTTTAGAGAGAAGAGGGAAGAAAATGAGTTAAGAAAGAGAAAATTTGTCAACGAAGGCTACGTTTGACACGTTTTTTTTCCTCTTTTTTCAGTTTTGAAAATTGGAAAAAAAAGTGCGTTTGGTAACCATTTTTTTTTCTTCTCCAATTAAAAAAATCAGTTTTTAAACTGAAGACTAAAAAAAAAAACTCCAAAAACTGATTTTTTTTTTCACTTTTGGTTTTTTTTTTAGACCACCACCACCACCTTCCCACTGCCGGCAGCCACCTCAAGCAACCACCGCCGACGACTGCCGGCAGCCACCTCCGGCCGCCGGGGACCACCACCTGCAGCCACCGTCGGCAGCCACCTCCGGCCACCGACGACCACCGTCGGCGACTGTCGGCAGCCACCGCCGGCAGCCACCGTCGACCACCGCTACGTCCCACCACCGCCACCGCAAACCACCCAAAAAAAAGTCAAAATAAAAGGGTTACCAAACACAAAAAAACAAGGGTTATCAAACACCCACTTGTTTTTGTAAAAAAAATAAAATTAAGCTGCTCTTTAAAAACTGAAAAAAAAAATTTGTCAAACCAACCCGAAGTGTTAAATGTGAAGAGAAATAGAATAAAAAATATAAGAAAGTGGGTCAGAAGAGAGATAATGAGTTGGTGGAAAGTTAAATGCGGAGAGAGAAATTGAATAAAAAAGTGTAAAAAAATGTAAATATGGAAACAATACTTTAAAAAAAATTAATTTGAAAAAGTGAACAACTTTTGTGGGACGGTCTAAAAAGAAAATATGATCAATTATTGTAGAATGGAGGGAGAATATGGAAGCTCCTGGATTGTGTGAAATAAGAATATAGGGTATTGATTCATTGGCAGCTCAAGCTCAACATCTGAGTGGCATCTTTGCTCAAGCTGAATACTAAATGGAAACTCCTTTTGTTAAAACTCAAAATTATCATGGGTAAGCTTTTTCCATGTGTTACCATTGTTTCATATTGTTCTTTTCCAACTATGGCTCCTCTTATCCTTAATTGTTTCTTCTTGAATATGTAGTACTAATCTTGTTAAGTTCATGAAGGAGAGGCCCAATGCATTCCCTAGAATAGCTTAGTGTTGGTAGCTAGTAAGCACATTGGATTTCATGTTGTCTATTGCTTTTGTTTTTCTATTCTTGTTGGTACATAATGTTGGTTAGTTGTTGTCAGTTCTGTTTATGGTGATAATTAGTTTTTCTTTACTCTTCATCTGTTTATAGTTTGCTTTTCAAGAGCAAGAGTCCGTACATCGGAAAATTTGTTGGAAGGTTGTTGCACATGACAAAATCTGTTTAGAAGACATTTTTGCTTATTTGTAGTAGGAAAATTTTGTCTAAAAGGCCTTGGTATGGCCGTGCTGGTGAACTTCTTCTCATGTGTTTCGATAGAGCCTTGTCGAAGGTGTTCGATATGGTTTGTCTTTGACAGATTGCAGATCAGATGTATGCTTGCATGTATGCCATTGTTGTTTCAGATTTGACTTTTGTTGATTAGATTAGATTTGGTAGATTCCAAATCGTTTCACTTTTAGCTGGTACTAGGTAATGAATCAAGTCGTGGCACATCTCTTATTTTGCTTTTCAGAATGTTATATCGACCCTTTTAATGATCTTCATTAACCAAGTATAGTTAGTACAGTATGCTTGACACTCATTTGAGTGTTCAGAATTATCTTTTCATGATTTACGGAAATCTTATAGACTCCATGTTTGGTTGTTTGAAGTTATTTTAGGTTGACAAGGCTGGTTTTCTGCTCAACACTGCTGTCGGTGTAAGCATTATAGTACAACATAATGTATTGATCATCAAAAAGTTATTGTTTGGGTTCTCGATGCGATATGTTATTCTTCTCCCGAAATGAAAAATATTACTGCAACATTTTTGGCAAGCCAAAAAGTTTGCTTTGCCAACCAAGATTCACAAGCTCAATGAGGTTTCTTTTCACCTTTTCACTTAGCCACGAAGGAAGCCCTCCTAAGTAAAATGTTTATGCATAATCTTCATGGATGACCTTTTCTGTAGCTGTTAGATGCAAATTGCATCTAACAGCAATATTGCATCATGCAATATTGCACCTCGGAAACCTACAACATCAACTTGTGGCTGTTTAATAAAACGTGTCATTCTTTATTGTACTCTGTGCAAATTGGATGGTACACCATTTTTTGAAAATTGAACAGCTTTAGATGTAGTTTTGGCTAGTGTTTTATGTTATTTGTGGCCGCTTGTTACCGAAACCCTCTCTAATCCCATCTCTTATAATTCACTCTTTATGGCCCAAGAGACTAACAAATGGCTTATGCTAAAACCCACATTCTGTCGTCATGAAAAGAAAAAAAAGCAACGGAAGCTTAATTATGGGTCGGATGTCACCTGTTAAAAACCAACCAAAATGAATAGGCCGGATAGGTAACTTTTTATTCAACGGTTGCATCCTGTTGGGAAATGAACACCAACCTAAAGATAACATTTGTATCGACTTTCAAGCTTTCAAGAAGGCCAGACGCGCCATTGACCAGAAAAAAGGGTATGAGAGAGCTCCGTGTGTGCTCGCTCATAACAAGACATTTGGCGACGATCCACATGAAGAGAAAAACTATGTTAATGATTAATAAGTTTACTACCTTGTTAAGGAGATGGGTTTGGAAGCCAAGAAAGATTGTACGCCTTTTTAGTGGAGATGGCCGGAGGTTCGTAATGGAACCTGACTTCACAACCGTGTTTCAGTAAGCCCGTGAAGTTTTGACACTTCTCTAATTATTTCTATTTAGGTTGATTTCAAGTTATCATGCTCGATCAGTAGTGGAATGCCTTTCTAATTTTGTAGTGGAATTAACGATGGCTTAAAAGGATTGATTAGCAGTCGAATACGGATACAGATTTCAGATCAAAACAAGGTCACGCTTTCAACATGATCTCAGGTGTGATAAACGGATGTTGGCTACTAAACTAAAAAAATTGTTTTGTCAATATTTTGTTAAGTACTAACACACGGATGTTGGCTACTAAACTAAAAAAATTGTTTTGTCAATATTTTGTTAAGTACTAACACACAGCAGTACTTATACTTTTTACGATTAAAGTTAAGGAAAGTTATGTTTATGTATCATTTATGGTAGCGATTTCGCCTTAGATATTGGTGACGTGGAATAGGCATGGAAGAAAGATGCCAGTGATTTTGAGAATTTGGCTGGGAGAGTTCTAGCTGCTCATCATTTTCCACAAGCTTAGCTGCAAGCTATTAAGCTCTTTATTTGTTCAGCAATCGGGCTCATACCCTTTGATGTGAATAGTTTCCTTCTGTTGCAAAGTATGTGCATACTTTTGTCTTCATGAATGCGCCTTTCTTAAAGGGACTGATCGGGTTGAATTAATGAATTCTTGTCTAAATTATTGGATTATGGTTTCCTTAATGTGGAGAGATTTTATGAGAGGCTTCCTCTATGTCGTGGACGTACCAACTTGCACGGATGGCAAACCCTCTTGTGTGGTCGCGTATTGATCCAGAACTGGTTGATGTTTTAAATTTCAAAGAAGGTAAGGTTTTGGGGAGAGTTTGTTGTTTTGCCAATGATGTGATTGACTTCACTAGCAATTCATATGCCATCTTCCCGACTATATGGCTATTGGGTACGATGTACAATCATTTTCTGATATTTCTAACTTTTGCTATATTTTCATGTCCGTGTGGTTATATTACGTTTGCTTTTTCTCTAACTATTTGATTTAATGGCAGCTCTGTGGTTGTTGTAGAGGTTGTATTCTATTGAATACGAAAAAGAAGTTTATTGAACGTGTTCTTCAAGCAACACCAAAGAATTCTATGAAGCGGCTACTAGGCTCACAAAAAACTCAAAAAAATCTATTTTGCATAAGTTCTTTAATGGGTTACCACCGCTTCAAAATATTCTCTTTAACTACGATTCTTCCAATTCTTGTACTTATAGTACTGAATTTTTTTATTTTTTTTATTTTGTGAAAGAGAGGCAGAGGCCCAATGCATTTCCTTGAATTCCTTAATGCTGGTAGTTAGTAAACGCTTTATATACTTCTCTTTTGGGGTTTCAATGTTGTCTCTTAATTATATGTCTTTTGTTATTGGTACATACTGTTTTTGGTTAATTGTTGTAATAATTTGTTCTAAGATACTCTTATTTCTTTTGTATTTTTTTTTTCAGGATAGAGAACGCGTACCTTGAAAATATTTGTTGCAAAGTTTTTCAATGACTAAAGTTTGTTAATAAGACTCAAAAGATTTGGTACTCTTTTTTGCTGAAGTTCTTCACTTTTGTTTCGTCAAAGCCTTGTCCAAACTGTTCGATATGGTTGCTATTTGACAGTTGCAGATTAGGTTTTTGGTTGCCATCTTGGTTTTAGATTTGGCTTTTGTTACTTAAACTAGATTTGAAAGACTATTTTTCGGCGTTTAGTGCATGCATAAGATTTTTTAATAGAAAATAATTTCCAATTACACTTATTTTGAGGAACAAAATGGCGGAAAATCACTTATCCATTAAGTGATTATCCTCGAGGGTTTGACGGAACTTAAGAGTTCTCGTCGTACCGGGGCGAATGGAGCTCAAGGCTTTTGAAAAATACCCTTGAGGGTTTGAAGGAACTTTAGAGTTCTCATCGTACTCGCCCTCAGGGGCGGATGGAGCTGGAGCTCATGCAATTACCCTCGAGGGTTTGACGGAACTTAAGAATTCTCATCGTACGCGCCTCGGGGTTGGATAGAGCGCGAAGCTCTTGCAATACCCTCGGGAGTTTGACGGAACTTAAGAGTTCACATCGTACATGCCTTCTGGGGCTGATGAAGCGTCAAGCTCATGAAAATACCCTCGAGGGTTTTGGTCGAAGCAATAAGTACTTTGTTGTCACTGCGTTTAATAGGAGGGCGCGGGGCATTGAGCCCGTAATATGGCCACTGCTATGAAGCCCCCTGTCTGAGAGGGCACATGGCATTAGGTCTGTAATATTGCTGATATCATAAGATATGAAACCACCCTCCTTTTAGAAGGCGTGGATATATAAAGATGATTTTTCTGCCTATATGTAGGGTCTGGTCGTAAGAAGACCTGAGAGAGCAATATAGAAGACCATGATCCACCTACTTGACTATACGAGCATATAGAGCTAGAGAACGCGGAGTATGTCTGAGTAAGATGTCACTGCTGATCATTATAGATAGAAGATGCTAAGTCTGTCAACATATTAATGATGCCTTTTAGCAGAGGCTGACGATGTGCTCTGATTCGCTGATCGAGGTCATTGTGTGACCGCATATCACCAGACAATTATTAATGCCAAGTTGGCAGGATGTGGCAACAGAAACCCTAGATGTGTCTTCAAGTCGCAGGCTGCTGTGAACTTGTTCATTGCTTATGAAGTGATTTATACGTCACTCTTGATGCTCGTGAGCATAATTTAAGCCCTTGCAACAAGAAAAGTATGTGACTGAAAAGACAGCCTCTGAAGTAATAAAGCATATAAAAATGTAACTATGTTTTAAACACATAAATAAGAGTGTGTTAAGACACCAAAGACCTATTAAGGCCTTGTCGGTTAGCCGACAGGTTACGCTGCATTGCGTATCACAGGTGAGCTTAAAAATTCATGGCAGTCGGTAAGACACGACATGTAATAGACTCGCATCAATTGATGCGACTGGACAATGCTAAACCGCAAATTAAATAGGTCTAGATAATATAGAAGCGCGTATGAGAAGCAGCCTTCGAAAGGCTTGCTAGGACCTAAAACTATAGTTGCTTTATTTTTTAGCGACAAATGTGCGATAAAACATACGCCGTTATTAAACAGTTTATGCGACATATTTTAAATAAAAAGACACTCTATGGGTCTTAAGTTAAATTGACCATCTTCTTAGGTTAAAAGTTTGATGCTTTTATAAAATGAGTGGCCTAAATTAAGGCTTCGTTTGACAAATTTTTTTTTTTGGTTTTCAGTTTTTAAAGAGCAGTTTTTTTTAAAGAGCAGCTTAATTTATTTTTTTTTATAAAAACAAGTGGGTGTTTGATAACCCCTTTTTTTTTTGAGGTTTTTTTTTTTGTGTTTGGTAACCCTTTTTATTTTGTGGTTTGCGGTGGCGGTGGTGGGGCGTAACGGTGGTGGTGGTGGTGGCCGACGGCCGGAGGTGGCTGCCGGCAGTCACCGGCGGTGGTGGCCGGCGGCTGGAGGTAGCTGCCGGCAGTCTCCGGCTGTGGTCGCCGGCGGCCGGAGGTGGCTGCCTGCAGTCATCGGCGGTGGACGCCGGCGGCCGGAGGTAGCTGCCGGCCGTCTCCGGCGGTGGTCGCCGGCGGCCAGAGGTGGCTGTCGGCAGTCGCCGGCGGCCGGAGGTGGCTGCCGGCGGCCGGAGGTGGTTGTCGGCAGTCTCCGGCTGTGGTCGTCGGCGGCCGGAGGTGACTGCCGACGGCCGGCAGTCTCCGGCGGTGGTCGCCTGAGGTGGCTGCCGGCGGTGGGAGGGTGGTGGTGGTGGTCGAAAAAAAAAAACCAAAAGTGAAAAAAAAAACAGTTTTTGGAGTTTTTTTTTTACTCTGCAGTTTAAAAACTGGTTTTTTAAATTGAAAAAAAAATGGTTACCAAACGCTCCTTAAATAAATAGACCTTTTGGGTCTAAATGTAAACATGCACTTTTATGGGGGGCTTATGTCGAATTTTTTAAAAAAAAGAAAGAATAGACCTCTTTTTTTTTGTTGTTGTATGCCCCCTTCTTCTCATTGATAGGAACAACACGGCCTAAAGAGGCGGTGGCGCTGCTTGATGGCGCCAGCTCTTCACGGCGGTGAGACGGCGATGCGACATCGGGCAATGGTGGCCATGGCACTGTGGCCAATCATGGTGGGGTGGATCTGGAGTAGATCTGGCGCGACTGGTGGCTGACAATGTGTTGGCAACGACGCCGCTTAGTGCCGCTGCGAAAACTAATTTAAGGAACAAGCAAGTCCTGGTGGAGGCTTAATGGGCGGTTAGTGCCTCTGCCGGCGCTACTTGTTGCTCCGTCGGGATCGGCGCCGACCGCTTTACGGCGATGGTGGTGAAGACTTGAACGGAGCAGCGTGTCCGGCAAAAGTGACGCTGCTACTAGCCATGACGGCAGATAGCGGGCCTTAGCAATGACAATAGAAAGGCAACGATGAAGGCAGATCTGAAGGAAGGGTGGCAGTGCCGGCCCCTTATTGACAGTGGGGTGTTGACACAGCGGTGAGGCAGTAAAAGCGAGGCGATGGCGCCGTGGGGTGGCGATTGGCGCTGCTGCTATCTGTTCTCTTTCTCTCTCTCTCTCTCTCTCTTTTTGGGATCTGCTACTGTAGCTATGCGGTGGCACCTTTGGTT
Source organism: Escallonia herrerae (assembly GCA_033070095.1). NCBI lineage: Eukaryota > Viridiplantae > Streptophyta > Magnoliopsida > Escalloniales > Escalloniaceae > Escallonia > Escallonia herrerae. The sequence goes on from JAVXUP010000006.1 coordinate 1,383,785, forward strand.
TGCAGTCGTTGTTGCCGGCACGGTGTTGATCAGTGCGGGGGTGACCAGAGGAATCGCTGGTACGTCGTTGGCCGACTGAGTGGATCTTGGAGTAAGGCTGCGATCTTGCGGTGCCGGTACCTCACCGGAGGACCTGCCATGGTGGTGATGGCGAGGTGATATAAGGCGCCGTCCGGCGCTGACGGTGGTCACTTGGATTGGCGTAAGTAAGAGGTCACGACGGTGTCGTGTCTACCTCCTTTTTTTCTTTTCTGATTTCTGTAACGGTAAGCCGTGGGGACAACGGCACGGTGATCGTTGCGGGCTTTTGTGATAGATCGATGGCGACCATGTCTTGATCTCAAGCTTGCACAATGGTGCCGCCAGTGCCTCTTGCGGTGACGATGATTTTTTTTTCTGTTTGGTTGTTGCAGCTGCTCCAGCAGCTTCGTGATGGTGGTCGACGATTTGTGGTGTCTGCCGTTCTGTTGACTATGGTTGTGCAACTCTGATGGAGGAATCTGTATTGAATTTTTTTTACTGTCTTTGTTGCCTTGGCAGCTTCACGGCGGTGGCCATGACTTCATTGGCTTTGCCATGGTTGTGCGGGGCATGGGCTTGCCCCGATGGGCGATGTTGATGGTGGCGCCTGGGTAGATCGCGACGGTGTCATCGGTGGCTCGGCGGCCCTTTGCTGGTTCTGAATTTTCTTCAAACAATGCGATTGTATTTTTGCGACTGTGACGATAATTTAGTCTGAAAAGTTGTGGCAGCGGTGGTTTTGTCGATGGTTCCGACATGTTGTCGCCGATAATTTGGGATAAACTGTGAACTTTTTTGAGGTCAAATGACTAGGATGACAGATCTCACTGATGGCGCCAATCTATTGCTGCTAAAAATATGCTCGGCGTACATTGCAGAACCCGAGCCCGGACCGATAACCTGCAAAATAAAAAACGAGTGACCGTCGGGTGGGGTTCCCACGAGTGACCGCCGGGTGGGGTTCCCGTTGGAGAACTCTCTGATACTTAAGTCAGAGTGCAACTACAGAATAGTAATTCTGAAAAAGCATGAATTGTGTAGTTGTCCCATACCTGGAGGGGTAAACCCTTTTATATAGTTGTAGGAGAAGATTTCTAGTAGGATTGGGCCGTGAGCCAGATGTGTTAGGATCGCGTTAGAATCCTCGAGGATCACATCACGATCTCTGATAAGATAATTATTGATCTCCCAGTTTGACTGAGATTGTTGGGTATTCCCCAATTATTGAAAGTTATATTTGAATTATATCAACGAGGAAACGTTTGCACCAGTTGCTAAAATGACCACCATTCAAACTCTTTTTTTGTTGTTGAAAAACAATAATGGTCATTCTATCAATTGTACGTCAAAAATGCATTCTTAAGCGGTGATTTGCAACACAAAATGTCCATTAAGCCTCCACCAGGACTTGCTTGTTCCTTAAATTAGTTTTCTCCGCTGAGTCGTGCTTTGTACAGATTCATACAATCACCATGCCTGGCTTGAAAATTTTCAATAGACTGTCAAAAAATTGTTTTTTTGAAAGTCTTCGTGATTGTGCTATTTTTTATTTAACTTTTGAGCATGATAGAATATTTTCACTCACATATGTCAATGATATGACTATAACCGGGATGATTCATATGGCATCTCTCAATTGAAACAACATCTTTATCGTTGGGTTGGAATGAAAGATTTAGGCGATCTTCGTGTCATGCTCGGTGTTAAGCCTAATAATCGTAATCAAAGTATGCATGGACATTATTAGTCGTGGCCAGCTAGGTGATGACATGGATACTATCCTTAAACTCGATGTTAAGCTTCCTCCCATTTTTCGTACACGATTACCGAAAAATGTACGAAAAATAAAACTTTGTATCGGGAGGTTGTTGGTTGCCTCACAGTCACTTGACCAGCCATCACTTATGCTCCACATGTTGTTAGTGGAGTCTGTCTCTTCCCCTCATTCAGCTCATTGGGCAGTGGTGGTTCATGTTCTTCCCCATCTTCGTGGAAGCTTGGCACAAGGTTTACTTCTCTCTTCTTTTCCTGATCTCACTTTGAGGCCTTATCTTGATGTTGATTACAATGGCGATGTAACCAATGATAGATTTACCATTGGATTGTCTATATTTGTTGCGGACTCTTTTAATTTCTGAAAAAATAAGAAACAAAGTGTTATATCTTGTTCGAGGTCAGAATTTGAATACCGAGCCATGACAAGTATCACGCACATATGTTTTTGTGACAGCAGAAGTGCTATCTAAATAGCTCATAAAGTGTATTGTATAAGTTTTAAAGCATGTTGAAACTGTCTGTCATTTTGTCCGCCACCACTTTTAGGAAGGCACACATTGGCACTTCCTTTTGTCGATTTGTCCCTTCAAATAGCCGATTTCTTCACCAAGCTTCACGTAGTTGGCGGCTTCAGATTTCTTCTCCGCAAACTCTGGATCGTCTAGTTGTCCCATCGCGAGTTTGAGGGTGGGTTATAAAGGACAAATGAGATAGTGTAACGTTTGTATTTTCAAAGGGCAGAACATTTTTTTATTCTTCATTTTCTTGTATGTCGGTTAAGATGTTACATACACATTTAGGGAGTCTTCTTTTTTATTATTTTAACATAGCCCTACAAATGACCGTATTGTAATATGTCTTCTTTAATTTCTTCCTTACTTATGGATTACATGATTTCCTTTCGTAAAGTTTTAAATAACATGCCTTTTCTCAAATAAATACAATGTCAATAGTGCTCTACTACATTAGTATGCGGAGTGTGTGGGCAACAATTATATACATAAACTTTTCGACCAGAAACATCTTCTTTCTTTCTATCACGTTTCTTTATATTGGTTCAGTTGTCTCCTTTCTGAGATTCACGGCCATTTTCACCCCATTAATCTGTAAAGCGGCTAACATGCACCACACAAAAACATTTAAACTAGGATTTTACTTGAAAGTATGAGAGAATTAAAAAAAAAAACAAATTCAAGATGGTATTCATGAAAAAAGTGAAAGTGTATGGATGAAAGAGTGATGAGAACAAGAATCATTTTACAAAAACTAAACCTCAAAAAGAGGATTGGAAATGAGAATGGTAATCTTATGGATCAAATTAAATGTGCATTTCTATGGATACGTTGCAAGGGCTTTGAATACGTGTATATCATGCATTAAGTCTCCCATTTTACTACTGACATGTTCTAACTTCATAAAATAATAGCATATGTTTATGTTGTACAAATCTCTTCTAACTTATACAAGCGTGTATTATCTGCACAACTTCAACTCTTTTTTTTGATACGTAATAGTTTTCTGTAGCGAGATTCTCTGCTATACGACAAAAAGTGATATAAGAAAGAAGCGTCTCTATGCATTTTAACGACAAAAAGTTATCACTACTGCTTTTAGCTACATTGATTAAATAATTTTCTTGACACTAAAAGCCGCTAAAGCTGTTATTTGCACATCACAAAGTACAAAAGAGAATCTTGATCCCAATTTTTTTGAATAATGACACGTTTGTATATTCATACTTTTCAGGTCTATTTCAGGATCAACCCCGTTATTGCATGCTATCATGCATACGAGAACATGAATGACCACATTGTACTGTACAGACTAGTCTAAGGAAAAAATCGGTGAAATTGTTAACACTAACTCATGTGGTGATTTGCAACAAAAAATGTTCATGAAGTCTCAAACAAATAACGTGTGCGGTTTGGAAAATTTCAGTAGACTATGTCAAAATTTAGTTTTTTTTTTTAAATCTTCACGATTGTTGTATTTTTTTATTCAACTTCTAAGCATGGTAGAATATTGTCACTCTCCTATGTCAATGGTATGACTATCTTCTAAATGATTTAGATGGCCTCTCTCAATTGAAATATCATCTTTATCGTTGGTTTGACATGAAAGATTTAGGCGATCTTCGTTTCATTCCCAGTATAAAAGTTGTTTATATTCTCTAAAAGTTTACCTAATTGTCGTAATCAAAATATGCAATGACATTATTAGCCATGCTCGGTTAATTGATGACGTGCATGAGGATACCCCTCTGAACTGAACTTGATGTCAAGCTTTTATCCCAGTATCCGTACACGATTACCGAAAATGCAACTTTGTATTGATAGATTGTTAGTTGCCGAGTTTGCAACTCCACTTGACATCTGTTTCGCTCCATACGTTGTTAGCCGGTTTTGTCTCTTCACCTCATTCAGCTCAGGGGCGGAGCCACCCCATGGCCAAGGGGCCATGGCACCCCTCAAAAATTTTGAAGAATTCTTTTTTAATTTTTAAATAATGAATAATCGTATTTAAACTATTTATGAAATAGCTGTTATATTGTAAAATTAATGTATTGGGATTTTATTTTATTGTGTTTTTGAGTTTTTGTGTCACCGACCGTTATAATCTTTATCGTTCTCGTTTCCTTATTCCATCTTCATTCTTTTAGATTCCAAATTTGATATCTTCATATTACAAAGAAACACAAAGTGATCAAAGCTAGTTCTTTTTCTTGTTCTAAATTTTTATAATATGTTAACTTTTATTATAAATTCTTATACTATGTTAACTTATATTCAATACAATTAGTAATTATTGTTGGCTAATCTTAGCAACTTAAATAGTAAATTATATGGTTAGTAGTCAAATTGAGTAATCTATTTTGCGATTAATGTATTCAATAGTGACGTAAATTTTTTTATGTTAGCCATCAAATTGTTTATGACCTTTTTTGGTCTCCCAATTATACTTTTTGGATCCGCCCCTGATTCAGCTCATTGGCCAAGTGGAGGTTCATGTTCTTTGCCATCCTAGTGGAGTTTGGCACAAGGTTTACTTGTCTCCTCTTTTCTCGATCTCACTTTAAACGCCTTATCCTGATGTCGATTACCACGACGGTATAACCAATGACAAATTTACCACTGGATTTCCCATCTTTCTTGGGACTCTCTTAATTCCTGGAAAAGTAAAAAACAAAGTGTTATATCTTGTTCTAGCTCGGAATCTGAATATCGAGCCCTGACAAACATCACGCACTTATGTTTTGTGACAGTAAAAGTGCTACCTAAATAGCACATGAAGATGTCTTTTGGTAGTGACTGTCATTTTGTTCTCCTTCACTTTGAGCAAGGCACATTGATACTTCCTTTTGTTTATTCGTCCCTTCAAATAACTGATTTCTTCACCAAGCTCCACACAGTTGTCGGCTTCAAGTTTTTTCTCAGGAAACTCTTGATGGTCTCGTTATCCAATCGCGAGTTTGAGGGTAGGTGATAAAGGACAAATGGGATAATTGTAATATTTGCACTTTCAATGGGTAGATTAGTTTTCTATTCTTCATTTTCTTGTATTTAGGTTAAAATGTTGTACACACATGTTGGGAGTGCTTTTTTTACATTTTAACATAGCCCTATGAACGACCGTATTGCAATATGTCTTCTTCAATTTCTTCTTTACTCATGGATACCATGATTTTCTTTCATAAAGTTTTAAACGAGGAGCCTTTTTTACAAAATAGACCCTAATGTCAATATAGTGCTCTAATGCAATAGTAAGCGAAGTATGTAGGCAATGATTATATATGTAAACTTTTTTGATGCGAAACATCTTCTTTCTTTCTTCTTTGCATCGCATGTTCTTTGTATTGGTTCAGATGTCCTTTTTGTGAGTCGGCCATTTTCACTCCATTAACTGTAAATTGGCTAAAATGCACCATAGAAAAACATTTAAGTGAGGGTTTTTCTCGAAACTAATAAGACAATTAAAAACAAATCCAAGATGGTATTCGTGCAAGATGGTATTGATGGAAAAAGTGAAAGTACGAATGTAAGAATGATGAGAAGAAGAATCATTCTACAAACTAAACCTAAATAAGAGGCTTGGAAATGATAATGGTAATTTTATGGATCAACTTAACGGATTTGTATGCATACGTTGCAAGATCTTTAACTAAGTGTATATCATGCATTAATTTTGTATTTTCATTAAATATTAGCATATGTTACATGTTGTACAGGCTTCTTAAAACTATTACATGGCTACATTTATCAGCATAACTTCGAATCTTTTTTTTTTTTTTTGTGTAGGCAATGATTTTTTGGATCGGGATTCTCTACTATACTGTAGTAGTGATAAAAAAGAGAAGCGTCTCTATGCATTATAGCGGTAAAAAATTATTGCTACAACTTTAGCTACATCATCAACAAAATATTTTTTTTCAACATTCAAAAACCGGTAAAGATGTTATTCCATCCAAAAGAGGATCATGATCCCAATATCTCAAGTAATGACATATTTGTATATTCATTCATACTTTTCAGGTTTATTTCAAGATCAGCCATCAACGGTTAATGTATGCCGTCACGCATACGAGAACATGAATGACCACATTGTACTGTAGAGACTACTCGGATGTGTGAGATTTGGATAGCTCCTTTGCAGAGAAAAATAGTCTAACCTAAGAGTTAAACACTAACTCATGTGAGACGGGTCAAAAGTACAAATACAACTTCCATTGCCCAGGGACATAAACGCACACAATTCCCCAAAATTCACACCCCTTCCACAAGTTCCGAAACCCAGGTCCTCCTCAGAAAATTAAAACACTCCTAGGGACTCACTTGCAATACTTTAACCTTCTCCCACCCTATATAAATTCACACACTCCTATTCTCTCAAAACCCTAGCCGCTCAGCACGCATTTCGCCTCTCTCCCCTTCGGAACTAGGGTTTCGGATTTCCCATCTCCAGCAAGCAGCAGCCATGGTAAGCTACTCGATCCAACATCCCCTAGCATGCAATTGTGCTTGAATTGTTGTGTGATTGTAGTCTAATCGCTCCGGTCCTCTGTATCACGCACTTGTGAGTGAACTGCGTGTATTAATTCTGTGTGTGCTAATGCAGGCGGACGTTGATGTGGTGGACGTGGCGGCGGGACAGCCCAAGAAGAGGACGTTCAAGAAGTTCAGCTTCCGCGGTGTGGATCTCGATGCTCTCCTCGACATGTCAACGGACGACCTCGTCAAGCTCTTCACTGCCCGTGCCCGCCGAAGGTAATTTTATACTCCATCGTGTTACATCAAACCCTAAGTAGATAGATCTCTGGGTGATAGTGTGTACTAGCATCGCTGTTTGTACTGTTTGTGTAATTGTCGCTAATGGAAGTGAATAAGTGCTTGCGTTTGTTTTGATAATACGTGAGGTTACAGAGTTGTTATATTCGCCTATTCATGTGGTTGTCTTTTGGTACCCTAACATGTTCCGTCCAATTCAATTATTGTGTGCCCTTTGACTACTTGCAAGTTTTAGGATACATTGAATCAAACTCGTGGGATCGAATAAGTATAAACTAGGCAGAAAACGTTGAGAAAAGTTTTCACTTAGTTGGAGGCATACATATTTGAAATGGAGGGAGAATGATTTTGTCTCTTGGGTTTCTGTGTAGACATTTAAGTTGATTTTTTTGCATTAGAAAGCGGAGGAGTATGTTTTGTCATTTTTGTGCGAGTTAGGGAATGGTTTGTGAGTTGTTTGTATTTGATGAAATGATAGGTTTAACAGAGGGATGAAGAGGAAGCCCATGGCTTTGATCAAGAAGCTGCGCAAGGCGGTATGTGCTTCTTCCGTGATTCATTCTGTCTCTGTCGATAATACTGCCTTCCTGAATGTGTTGTGTTCATTTTTCTATTGTCTAAAAGCATTTGGACTACACAACATAATTTAATCAGGGTTATCATAATTTGGTCTAATGCAATATTCTGCTCATCATGGGCTAAGCTGCTGATTGTTTTGATTCGAGTGAAATAGTTTGGCTTGTCTGCGTCACGTGCCTTTTGTTCTGTTCCTGAATTGAATAAGGAAAGTTCATTCACTTGTTATTGCTTGTTCTTGTTCTAAATTTATTTGAGTTCTGATTAATGTATTGTTTTAACTACGTTGTGGTGAAAGTCTGTTTGCCGGTTAATGAAGTTGGAGCTTTGAAATATTGTGCCTTTGTTCATAGATTTTACTGACTTATATGCCCAGGTTGTGTGTTTGTGTGATACCATGGATAGACTATCAGGGAATGGGATGCGAGTGCCTCTACTACGAATGTCATTTAGGCTGTCAAACCACAGCAAGCTTAGGCCCTCTCTTTAGGTGATGAACCAATTAAAAATTCCTGTAAAACAGCTTAGAGACTGTACAGACTCTCTTAGAGCCTGTTTGGGATTGATTCTCAAAAGTGGATTAATATTAAATTAGAATCAATTTCTAGAATTAGCTCTAATCCAGTTTAAGCATAACAGATTAAAAGTTGTTGAAGGTGTTTGGATAAAAAGAGATTAAAGTAGGTTAGCATGACAAATTACGATTTAGTGTATTCAAATTAAAAGGGAGCATTTAATGTCTTTTATATGTGAGGATGTTTTGGTAATTCCCTTGGTCAAACATGATTCTCCGAAACTGATTAAATCTTAATCCAAGAAAACGAGGATTATGGATTTAATCAGTTTTGAGCACATTGGAGCAGATTTAATCAGTTTACTTTTTTATGCCAAACACTTCAAAGGTGATTTAATCTGAATTTAATCAGGTTTGACCATTCTAGAATCAATCCCAAACACCCTCTTAGTTGCAAGATTTGCTTCATGCTGTGGAATCTCTGTTAATGTGCTGTGACTCGACTTCTTAACCAAATTTAGAGCTGTAATTTTATTACTGATTTTGCTGTAGATACAATACACATATTTTCACATGCTAACTTGAATACAGTTCTCGGAACTTTCCATTATTCTGAGACCTACCCTTTTTTGATATATTAGAGGAGACCCCATTTTAATAGGTCATACAAGTTACTCCATGAATAAGGATATATGAAATATTTATTTATTGAAGACACTCCCATCTCGAATTCTTTTAATAGCGTACTTCCCTCTTCTGCTCTTCGAAACATGTATCGACTGTCAATTTGCCTTTTCTGTATTATATGTGACTGGCTTAAACGTGGTTCTAACTGCTTGTCCTGACATTACCAAGTTACATGTTCAATTTCTCATTCACTGGTTCAATCAGCAAGAATTTCATATGAAGTTCTTCAGTAGTTTTCCTTTGTATCTGTTGCATTAGTGTTGATGTTGTCATATTTCTTTATGTTGCTTCGCTTATAATTTCTTTTTGCCTCTGCCTAAACTAATACTTATTCCTGAAATTTGTGATCAGAAACGAGAGGCCCCACCAGGCGAAAAGCCAGAACTTGTCAAAACCCACCTGCGCAGTATGATTATAGTACCTGAGATGATTGGAAGCGTCATTGGTGTGTACAATGGCAAGACTTTCAATCAAATTGAGATCAAGCCTGAGATGATTGGCCATTATCTGGCTGAGTTCTCAATTTCGTACAAGCCTGTTAAGCATGGTAGACCTGGTATTGGTGCCACCCACTCCTCGAGGTTTATTCCCCTCAAGTGAAGTTTCCTTCTGGTTTTGGTGCTACCGACGTATTGAGGTTCATTTCAAGTTTAATGTGAAATTTTCGTCGGGGAGTCTAGATATATAACCGTATTTTTGTTCTCAAAGACCCTACAATGTTTTTCAGATTTTGCTAGTCTCTCTTGTTTGATGACTTCTGTTATGCTGAATTTTTAATTAGATGGATATTGAAATATGTTTTGGTTCATAAACACCCTGCCAGATGGCTTGATGGCTGTGACCATTTTTATCAGTATTTATACCCTGAATTTCTTGAGAGGTTGAACGGGATTTCTGAAACTTCCTTACAACATTTGTTGGGTTGGTATTTTGCTGCAAATTTTTGGAAGGCCATACTTGTGTGTTGGTGGATGTATCAAAGATTTGGTCCGTAACTAAACGGGGGTTACTCATATTTGTAGAATTCAATGGCTAGGCGGAACTGATTCATCAAAATTGTGACCATGAAGTGCCACTAAATACTGTTAGTGGCATAGTGGCATTTTTGCATACATGTCAAGTGATATCTTGTTAGCATCTTTTAAATGTTGTTAGTGAGTACTTGGCAATTATTATTTATTTATTTATTCTTTTTTTTTTAAAAAAACTGGACATCATTATTTATATTCCATACAAAATTTTGCCAAACTTTTCCTTTTAAAAATGGACATCAGGACATCGTTGCCGAGTGGCTGTGGTTATGGTTTGGTGTAAGGAGGTGATGGCATCGATGCTAGTAGTGATTGCTTGGGTTTGGTGTTGGGTGGTGATGATGGCGGTGATCTGATGGAGCCAGCAATAGTGGCACTTGTGGTGGGTTCAATGGTGGCTATTTTGTTGCCTTATAAGAAGAACAATAATACTCTTATATCAGGGTGGTCCAAATCGAAAAAAACTCTCCTCTCTCTCCTCCCTCTTCACTCGACTCTTCATTGCCAATCGAAGATTCTTCCATCACTGCTGATTTTTCGGCGAGTCGTGGCTTTGTACGTATGAATTAGTGGTTTGATGTCTGTTTTTCCTTTAATCGAGTGTTTTGGTGTTCTTCACGGCCTTGGGGAGTTGTGGTTGGCTGTTGCGCCTGGGATGGCGGTATGCGTTTGGGTGGCATGGGTTGGGGCTGTGGTTCAGACTGATGATGGGATTATTGGTGGTAGGTGGTGGTTGCCTCGTCTCTTATTTCGGTCTAGGATGGGCTGGGCTTGCCTCCTGGTTTGGGGTCGGATTTCGTGGTGGTTCACAATGGGTTAGGCACGGGGTGTTGTGGGTGTCGTCGATCGTGATGGTGGTAGATAGGGTGGCTGATGGAGGTTTTATTCCTGCTAGGGGTCCTTCTTTTCTTCCCTTTCCCCTCCCTAGTACGTTGCCTTCCCCCCCTCTTTTGGTTCCTGGTGGGTTGGATGGCATTAGTGGGCAGCTCTGTGTGACGCTGGCGTGGGGAGTGATTGGTTGGAATTGGTGGTCTGTGGGGGTGGATGGCCGTAGGTGGGGTTGTGGTTAAAAGGGTGGTAATTGCGGCGAGGGTGGTCGACAATGGCTGTGGTAGTTCTTGGTAACTGGTGGTGGGGTTAGTTGTGGTTGACGGAGGAACAAGCCGTGCCATACAGGGTCATTCTCCAAATGGGACGGGGCCAAGCCTTTTGACCATCCAGAAAAAGAAAGTAGCCAGAGTGCCTAAAACAAGAAGGTAAAAGGCAAGTCTTTTGAAGAGTGGTTTGAAAAAGAGTAAGCGAGACAGATGTTGGGAAAAGCAAGTCTTCGGTCCCGGAACAACCGCCTGTACATGAAACTCCCCAGACGTCACGCCAAAGAGGATGATCTCTTACTCCCAAACTAGCGAGAGATGTTTAATGGTTAAGTTGCGTGAGATACATTAATAGGATGTGAAACCCTTCTAAATGTCTTCCACTACGGTGGTCGGCGATGGCGCCGGTACCTGTCTTGGCGGCCGGTAGCGTGGTGCGGTGTAAGGTGGCGCGTAGGGATGGCAAAAAGATCCGCAACCGGCGGACCTCCGACCCGCTCCGATCCGATAGGAGCGGGTTATTTTGACTTTGACCGGGTCACGGGGCGGGTATGGTATTTTTTTCTGAAATCCGCAGCGGGTTAGGGCGGGTATGGTATTCTGTCCAACCCGCCCCGCGACCCGTGCCCCTTGTATAATTACCCTATGTATCATGCAATCTTAGCCGTCCATCCTTTAGTATATATATGTTTGTAAAGAAACCCTAGATTCTATCTTCTCAGTCCTTTCTCACTCTCTGCCTCGATCAGTGCCTCTCTCGACTTTCCATTACCACGCCGGCCGCCGCACCTCGTCTCTCCCTCTCTGCCGATGGATCCACAGCCGGCCTCCGCCGCTGCCTCCTTCTTCTTCTCTCCTTCTTATCCCGAATCCAAGGTAGCTATAATCTTCTTTTCATTTCAGTAACATGATTCTAGCCTATATTCTTCTTATCATTTCTGTTGAGCATCCATCCAAATTAGGTTATTTTTCTGTTGAATCAAGGGAATTAGCCTATATTCTTCTTGTAATACATGTTTAAGGAGTAAAAATGAATTATGCCAAACCAAGTGGAACGGGGCGGGGCAGGTTGGTGTGGGTTTTTAGTGCTTCATGGAAGGCCGGGGCGGATCGGGGCGGGGGCGGGTTTTCCAACTGCCCTTAGGATCGGATATGGTGTTGTTCATAAATGACCCAGTGGCGGGGCGGGGCGGGGCGGGGCGGGGCGAGGGTTCAGGACTAGCGGGGCGGGTTCGGATTTTGTAAGATCCGCATCCGACCCGCCCCATTGCCATCCCTAGTGGCGCGTGAGTGTGGGGTTCGAGGGGCACTTGGCGTGCATGATCGACAGCTGTGTAGTTTGGGCACATGGCTTGCATCGTTGACTTTGCTGTGTAGTTCTTTTGGTTTGGGCTTATCTTTAAGGTTTTGTAGGTTTTTGTCTTTTCTCTAGTCGTGAGCTCACCTTTGGGACATGGTTGTTGTCCTTTGTGTGCAGTTAGTGTCTTGGGTTAGGTAATGGTGTACTAATATTTTATGCAGGTAGTCTTCGGTAGAGGTTCCTTGGTGATAAAGCCGTCCTTGTTTTAGCCGCTCTCAAATATTCAAGGACGCCTGACTATGTGTTGGTTCTTGTCTGTGGTTACATTGCAGGGAAGCGGTCACCTGTTATTTTTCTTCTTTTATTGTAGTCTATCTTGTACTGCTTGCTTATTAATGATATGATTGGTAGGATTTTTACCTACGGTCAAAAAATGGTGGCTATTTTGGGGGGTTGGGTGGTTGAAAGAAGGTGGTGGTGGGCCTGTACTAGGGAAGTAGATGAGCTGACATGGCTGCCAAGTGGATTAAGAGGCTCAAGTGGTTGTGAAGGTGGATGAGGGGGGTGAAAGTTACATTTTAGCATGGAGAGATTGACATGCGTCAAAAAGTTTAGATCTCGGTATGTCAATTCGTAAATTGAGCACAAATTGAATAGATTGAGATGAATTGCATCAAAATAAAGTGTTAAGGTGAGATGCGCACCCGCCCACAAAGTACAAGGCTTTGTGCAAATGATCCTTCTATCTACTCATTATCTACTCATGAGCATTAGTCTATGCGATTAATACCAACAAATAACCCTGGCTTGTAACAAATCTAGTCTTGTTGAACAACTGAGATAAGACGAGAATTATTTAATGAATAACAAGGAGAGACATTTACAAACGTGAAAACAAACTAATAGTAACAAACTTGGTGCATGTTTATTGACTTCTTATGGACCAGGTCTCAAGTGATTTGGTATTTGGTGATGTGGTTACTTCAAATATGCAATTGACTTAATCTTCTTGAAATTGTCCTCCTCAATAGTAGACCTGGCAAACGGTTCGACCCGCGCGGGTACGGGTAAAACCCGGTCGGATCCTGGTAAAATCGGATCGGGTATATTTTACCAGATTTTTCTCGGGTAGGAATTGTGAGAACCCGTACCCTACCCGCGGATAAATCATTAATTTCTGATTAATTATTTTTTTGAATAAACAGATTTTAATCACTGCTAATTAGACGTTTTAACCTCCAACAACAATCAAATAATTATTTGTTTCTCCATCAACATTCATTACACAAAATCTAAACATCTTTCGATCGAAGAAAAAACAACCTGAACATCTTTCCATCGGGAAAAAAAATATATATGAACAATCTGAAAGAAAAAAACCACCATCAAGATCTACCCAATTTGAACAATCTGAAGAAAAAAAAAAACATCAAGATCTACCCAACCACAAGGCGCGAAGTGACGATCGGCGATGGTGGTGACCGATCGGTCGTGGCGAGGCACAGTGGTGGCCGACTGTTGGTAAGGGGGCCACGGTGGTGGTCGATCGGTGGCGATGGGGCCAGGGGTGACCAACCTGTGGCGACGAGGTGACGGAGTGACCGACCGGTGGCAACGGAGATGCGGTGGATCGAGACTGACCGACGTGGGGCCGTGGGTGGTCGTGACTTTGGTAGATCTGAGAGAGAGAGAGAGAGAGAGAGAGAGAGAGGATCTGTGAGGGAGACTTAAGAGGAAGGGCGGCGGAAATAAGAGAAGAGGAGAGAATGAGATGTAACTTGTAACCCTAGAAGGTCTTATATATAGGCAAATATCCGGGTAAACCCGGATACCCGGTAAACGACCCGATTTTACCCGAATTTTACGGGTCGATTCGGGTACAGGTCTAATTTCGGCGGGTATTGAATATTGGTACCCATACCCGGCATTTTGGACCGGGTACGGTTCAGGTAACGGGTACGGACATCATTTTGCCAGGTCTACTCAATAGTAGCATTCAGTTGCCTAAGCACCAACCTGCTATCTCTTACTCCCAATAAATCTTTGAATCTTGAAATTTTGTTATAGCATAATGCTTGGTCTGTATATCTGCTACTTGATCATTTGTTCGAATTGGCATCAGGCTGACATCTCCCTTTAAAACTTTTTCTTGTATGAAATGATACTACACCGCAATATGTTTTGTCCTCGAATCGAATACAGGATTTTTTGCAAGCTTGATTGCACTTTCACTGTCACAATATAAGCTTATTGGATGCTTCACATGCTAATGAAGCTCTTTAAGTGACCTCGCTAACCATGTGCTTTCTTTCGCTGCCATTGCTCCTACCCCATATCTAGCTTCCGTGGTTGATGAAGCAACAGTTTGTTGTCTTTAACTGCACCAAGAAATGGCTTCTGATCCAAAATTAAAATCATAAGCTGCTGTAGATCTTCTTGTGATTTTGGCCACGGGGCTAAAACTTTCATCATAGTCGTGCCCATGCTGCTAAGAGAAACCTCGAGCTACAAGTCGTGCCTCGTACCTTTCTATATCACCATTAGCCTTTACATTAATCTTGTAAACCCATTAACATGAAATAGTTTTCACCTCAGATGCCGCGGCACCAGATCCCACGTCTCATTCTGTTGCAAGGCCTCAAATTCTTTTACTATTGTTTCCTTATAATTGCTGTTATTTTGTGCATCTTTGAACGAGCTAGCTCCTCTTCTGTTGCTGCTGTGAATTCTGCTGCAATGTTCAGATTCGCATACGTTGGGTTTGCACACACGATTATACTTGCATGGTCCTTCATTAACGCTACCTACATCAAGAGCATTGTTTTGGCGACCAATTGTTGATCTGACCATCTCTTCTTCGTCATGACTGCGGGTACTTTCATGAATGAATATGGGTTCAGTCAGGAGACTTCTTTTCTCTAGCACCTCCATCTCGGTCACCACCCGCTTGCTGACCACCACATGTTATGAAGCTGAAAATCCCCATCATCAGCCTTCTAGCACCCCACTGTCAACAACCGCCACTAATCACTGCCGGCAGGCTCAACAGTAACTAGAAATAGCCCCAGAAAGCCACCACCTCATAACTAGCCCCTCCGACCACTGCCGCCAACCGTCCATAACCCATCACTAGATATGTCAAAGGGCCGGGCTTGGGCCGGCCCAGCCCAAGCCCATCGGGCCTGCAGTGGGGCCGGGCCAGTGGGGCTGCCAACCGGGCCGGGCCGGGCCTGCCGAAGGCAAACCTAGTCCCAGTCCAGGCCCTGGCCCTAGGCCCAATATCTAGGGCCGGGCTTGGGCCGGGCCCGGGCCCTTTTTTTTTTTTTTCTTGTTATTCAATTTTAAATTTCATCTCTAGGCAATATTCACAATTTAACGAACCTAATCTTTATCCTTTTATTTCATTATAAGTAATATACATATATATGTATGTATGTATATACATATTTATTTGTTAGCCATTATATTTTTTATTATATGTTAAACATTTTCATACTCTTCTTGGTGAGCTTTATTAATAAAATCTTAACACATAACAATGCTGTTGGGGGGGGGGGTAAAAGTGGAATTTTGGAAAAGGGGTGGAAGAAAGGGGGGGAAAAGCAAAAAATTCAAACAAGTGGTGGGGCCAAAACCGGGCCAGAATAGGGCCGACTTCGGGCCGGGCCAAACCGGGCCGTTTCCGGGCCGGGCCGGGCCGGGCTTTTTCGCAGAAACTGAAGGCCTGGTCCAGGCCCAGGCCCCAAGCCCGCTTGTGCTGGGCCGCTACTGTTCATGGATGGGGCCGGGCCAGCCTGGGCCAGAACCGGGCCAGGCCGGGCCAGCCCACGGGCCGCCCGGCCCGTTTGACAACTCTACCCATCACTGCACTAACAGACGACCGACAACACACGCCAACTTAACCACCCCGCTAACCATAAGAAAAAAATCACTAATGCCGCAGTGACACCACCGTCACTAGGCTACACATGAAACCTTTATTAAGAGGTGAGCACCAAACAGTTCAAACCAATCCTAATCACTCAAAATGAACTGTTCGATTTCACATTTCTCAAACCGACATTAATGCGATTCACTGTTCACAATTTTAAAACTAAACTGAACCGAACCGAACCGAACCGACCTATCATATGTTTATTTATTTTTAGTAACATTCCTTGATAATTTTCACATACATGGTACTAAAGCAAACTGAAATAAACAAAATCTTGAAAGTTAAAAGAGAAAAGAAAATAATGAGAGCAGTTATAATGCAAAAATTTAGTGACCAATAAATATTCTATATGTATTCATTATTTCTCATATATCAATGACATAAACATAAGCATACTTGAGTTTTTAATGGAATATATATCTGAAATAATACTTATATCTTATGTTGACACGAGCATTTAGTTATATATCAAATGTAACAAGATTATGTGTAATTTTTAAAAAAATATAACTTTAATTTTAATAATATTTAGATTTAATAATAGTATGCAAAGGAACATCGTCTTTAAATAGGTACAAACCGATCCAAATCGATTAAACCGAACCGTTTAAACTGACAAAACGAATTGTCCAAACCGATGTGTTTGGTTCGATTCAGTTCACAATTTTCTATTTGCACCACGAAGCCCACCACCCACAGAGAGGCAACCACCCACAACCCCTTACCCCCCATGAAGCAGCCGCTATGCACCTAACCAACCCCGACCGACCCACCCATCAAGTCCACTGACCGATGCTTCGACATCCATGGTAGAGAGCATCCCACAACCATATGCAACAGATCGGGCACCGCGTGGTGAAGGCAAGCTACCATAAGGGTGCCTCCCCAAGAATCCCAAAACAAACTCACAAACGCGAAGTTACATGCAGAAAATTAGGGGAAAACTACTCAACCTCGCCACCACACAGCGTAGGAGATCGACGCTGGGGATGGAGGACTGAGGACGATGGAGAGAGGCTGATTTATCAAAAAACTCTTCATTTAAGCGCTGTGATTATAGATTCCATTGTACTTTTATACGACATGCTTTGGCACTTAAACGTGTATCATCAAGAAAACCTACAATTATTTCTCCCAAAGAGTTGGAACAGGTTGGCAAAAATTTGGGCCATGAAGCAGCCTGAAGAACATCTTAAAGCTAATTAGTATGCATTAACCGGATTGCGAGAGATTACCCTTGACGATTCCCACTTCTTTTGGCATAAAACTAGTAGGCCATGAATAGTGTGGCATTATAAATAAGTGACTTGGTGATAAGAGGTGTAAAAGAATGATTGCAAGAGTGTGACCGCGCTTAATCGTGAATAGTGTTGCCACACAATACTGTGTGCTCCGAAGTACCTTCACAAGATAAGAAGAGGCGGCTTAGCGATCTTTGAAAGCTCGACCTGTTAAACATCATCTTTTATGGTCTCGTTAATTTGTCTTTCTAACATCCTGAAGATCCACAGCTTAGAGTTAGGAAAAGAAAAAAAGGGTTCCACCTCGAATCAAAACGATTTCTGAGCATGATGCTAAGATGAAAATGTTCAACCAGCAGTTTTCAAAAGACGCTACTTCACTCATAAGCTCTATCGCTTAATACCAAAATAAATAAACTCCAACGCTATAATTTTTTGACTTCGAAAGAACTAAATCTTCTCAACGTTGCTTTCACTTGAAAGAAGTGGAAGAAGATTTATTTGAAGTGATACCCCTTCAAGCCCTTCAACCCGACCGAGCGGTGGGGTTTGGTGTTGTAGGCGATGATGTCTGGTTTTGCTGCAGGTGGTTTTAATTGGTGGAGGTGATAGTGGGCAGTAGTTGGTAGGGGTGGTGGTGATCATGCTAATTAGTCCCTAAAAAAAATAAAAAAAATCATGTGTTATGCATGTGCACACTTAACGCGAAAAAGATGGGCATTAGCTTTTGGACTGGTTTCTAACTTCTTTTTTTTTAATTATAAGGGAATACTATTATAAAATACATTAAATAACCTGAAAAAATGTGTAAATTATAGGGGAGAATGCTGTAATTAATCAAAAAAAGAAAGTGCTGTCGTCTGACAAATTATGAAAGCACATAGTGCTGTGGCTGTCATGAAGTTTTTAATTATATTATTCCTTATCAACGCGAGTCATATCAGCCACTACAAGGAATAAGGCTATATTCCATCGCTAAAAGTTTTAGTGACGGAATTTCCGTCGCTAAAAGTCTCTCGTATAAAAGGCCGTTACTAAAAGTTTTGCGACAGAATTATAAAATTTGTCGTCTAATATAGAACGTTTGGCAACGGATTTATTTATAAATTAGCGACAGAATATTCGTCGCTAATTCTGTTTTACGTACTTTAATTGATTTTCTTTTTTACGGAATTAGCGATGGATAAAATTTTTAGCGACGTAATTAATCCGTCGCTAAAAGTCATTTTAAAAAAAATTTAATTTTTTAATGCCCAAACCTGTAATAAAAAAATTCCACCCAATTGGGTCCCATCCTCCGTCAACAATCTCAATATCTCAAATGCACGATTAACAATCTAAAATCATCAGTTAACAAATTATCAATCAATAACCACAATTATCAAATGCACAATTAGCAACCTAAAATTATTAAACAAATAGTCAATGTTCAAATAATACAAAAGTGTTCAAATTGTACATATCCGATGCGATTAATTTAAAATATTGTCTAATTTCAGAGTTCAACATTGGGGAAAATATTTTTCACAAGTGCTTTGGTCAAACACCAGCACTTGAAAACGCATTTGCCCCATGTGTTCAAAGATTACAAAGTCTCCTAGATGGAGGTCATGCTGCTGCACGAATTCGTTCCAACCCTCTTCGAAACAAAGTTCCTCTTGGCCAAACTTCTTCTTCAATTTAATAGGCCATGACCCCTTGCGGCTGGTTAAAGTTGCTTCAAATCTCAATGTAGTTAGCAATCTGCAAAATGCTACCGGTATGGCCTAACATATTCATAATACAGTAAGACAGGTAAGTTTTTAACCAAAGATAAAACTTTTAACGCACACGAAAACACGGAAAAAGCGGGATGGCATACAAGTTCTGTATGAAAACCAGGCATCATGACCTTGAAAAAGTGCCTGCTGAATGAAACGTCCCTGTTCATCAAGCAGAAGCCATTTAATCTACTTTAACATCAAAAACCAATCGAGGATTATTCTATCGATGAGCATCAATTTCATAGCTGAATTAAATCTATCAAATTATGTTAAAGTAATGCTAAAAAAACAAGTCCACAGTGAGTTGTAGCTAAAATGATTACCACAAAAATCTCAACTACGCACATCATCATTTCACCACCCAAATAGCCATCTATACTGTTGAACATCACTCACATATTACAAATAACAACCCCAAAAATCTCAAACCAATCACTGAATGAAACCTAACCCTAGTGCAAATCCAATCACTGTACGACCTCAACGAAGACAAAAAAAAAAAACCCACCAAAGTTCAAAGATTTGCTGCACTTAATCCATCTCCGGGCAATATGGAGTAATTATGGGATGACCAAGGGCTAATTAGGCTAACTGGGTTATTAGGGTTAATTACGATTGTCAGGGTTTAGGGTTTAGCGTTATGGGTTTAATTAATCTAATTAGGATTTATTAAGATATGTTAGGGTTAATTAGTGTTAATGAGGAGTAGCTTGGGCTAATTATAATTAATTAGGATTGATTAGGACTAATTAGGGTTATTTAGTCATAATTAGGATATAATTGTGCCGAGTAGTGTTGATTGGTCCTAATTTGGCTTAATTAGGCTTAATTGAGTTATGTTAGGGTTGATTAGTATTAATTAGGGCTAACTTTTGGTAATTACAACTAATTTGATTTTTATTGGGTTCTTAGGGTTAATTTAAACTAATTAGGCTCGTTAGACACGTGTCCGACGCCTACTGACATGTGTCCGACGCCTACCGACACGTGTCTGAAACCTTTGGACACGTTCGAAGACATTGATTTATTTTTTAAACGCCGAATACCGTGTCCGTCACCCCTTGAAGAGGTGTCAGACACTCTTGAAGAGGTGTCCACAAGTATAAAGCCAAAATGTGACATTTTGGTGTCGGTGTCGATCGAACGCAGTGCCCGTGACCTACCGACACCTCGACACCTCATCGACACATCCGAACACGTGTCGGGTACCTCCGGACACGTGTCCGATACCTCTCAGCGGTGTCCGAAGACATTGATTTATTTTTTAATTGCCAAACACCGTGTACCCATTGAAGAGGTGCCGGACACCGAACTAAGGGTGTCCACAAGTATGTTGCCAAAATATTGCATTTCGGTGTCGGCGTCGATCGGACGCAGTGTCCGTGCTACCTAACACGTATCTCAATCCAATTGGGTCTCATCCTCCGTCAACAATCTTAATTTCCAATTCTCAAATCCAATAAAATTAATAAAAATCACAAATGCAATCCAATTGGGTCCCATCCTCCGTCAACAATCTCAATTCTCAAATACAATAAAAATCACAAATGCAATCCAATTGGGTCCCATCCTCCGTCAACAATCTCAATATCTCAAATGCTCAATGCAAAATTAACAATCTAAAATCATCAATTAACAACCTAAAATTAAGGTGCACAACCGCCAAGTGCACAAATAATCAGACTGCAAATTGTGCTATTGGGGAGGGAAGAGGGGGGAGGGGGGTTGCAAATATTCAGGCGGGAAGAATCGAATTCAAAACCTTGTGAAAATCAGATATATGATAATACCATGAGAAGTTACCATATGTTCTGAAAGCTTAAGGATTTAAACAATAGCTCAAGCATTGTATATCATGCATTAAAAAGTGTATTATCTTATTTTGGTGTTCTAATGAAATAGAGCATAATAAAAACAATACCGACGATCCTCATATGCATTCAAACAAATCTAATGTTTACTCTTTTGAAAACCTTGAAGTATTGCCACGTTCTCTTTTATTTTTAATTTTTACAATCTGTCAGAGAATACAAATGGGCTCCCTGATCACATTTATGAAGAGAGAGAAAGAGTACTCCCTCTTTTTGATAATTTTATACCCTCGACATTTTCTAAAATTCTAGACTAGTTATTGAGCATGTACACAGTGACTTGACGTTTGTGCTCTGATTTAACATATGTTTTACTGATAGATAATAGCTACTGATAAATAGTGACAAACAAGTCGAAGGGACTCAAGTATAATCGTGGTAGCATAAAGTGGGAGTTGCACGATTGCTCAACACCTGCTCTTTCTTGGTTCCATATAAGTAAATCCATCAAAATACAGAATTGCTAATCTGGCTAAGATAGAGTAACATAAAATGATCATACCCAGTCAATTGATCACCTAATTGCCTAAATTGTTGATCCGCTCAATGTACAGATAGAAGAAAATGAATAATAAGCCCTAAATCCAGTTCATGTAACTTATTTATGTCAATTTCCAAACAACCAAGATCATAAACCCTTAGGTACTTTTTATCCCTTTGATTTTTTCAGACATTGTAGACTAGCATTTGAGCAATCATGTAAACATTGACTTACTAGTTGTTTCTGCCCTAATTTGACTAATATTTCACGCATCCGTCATTACAGACTAAGTTCAGCCATTAGATATTTAGATTATATGTTAGAAATTCGCAAAAAGTGAAGGGAGATAAAAGTTGCACGGGGGTGATCCTGGTAGCAAAAGGTGCAAGGTGAAAGTTATTGCTCAATTACAACAATTACTACCCCTGTCAATCCATCTAAATTCACAAGTGCATTGAAATCAATAAATCCCAACCCCAGCAAGGACCAATAAGAGAGACCCGAAAGAATTGGTAAGCACAAACTGGTAAGCATACAATGCATGCATAGATTGGTAAGCATACAACAACAGTAGCAAATTAATAAAATCGAAAAAGGAAATATAGCAAATTTAAACAATCGACTGTTAAGGTGGAAGGTAATTAACTTATCGGAGTTGGTCAGAGATCAAGAAATTTTTGAGTAAGCGCGGCCGGAGTTGCAGACTTCACAACTGAAGGTGGTGTGGCGTCGGCAGGAAGACGAGGGTGTCGCTGGAGGTGAGCTGCAGTAGAGGAAGTCGGTGAGAAATAATTAACAGAGAGAGAAACGGGAAAAAGAAAAGGAAGAAGGGGATCTGAGATTTGAGATAGGACTTTTAGAGACGGGACGACCCCGTTGGTAAAAGTCCGTCGGTAAAATACACTTTTCACTGACGGAATTTTTAGAGACGGATATATTCTGTCGCTTAAATATTTTTTTAAAAATCATCAAAAATTCTAAAATTCTAAAAAATATTTAGCGACGGTAACATTTGTCGGCAAATGTTCGTGGCTAATTCTTTTACTGACGGATAATTCCGTTGGTAAAAAGTTTTAGCGACGGGTGTTTTATCGACAATAAAACCCGTCGCTGAAATGTTTTTTAGCGACGGAATGTATTCCGTCGCTAAAAGTCCATCGCTAAATCCGTCTTTTCTTGTAGTGAGCCATAACGGTGAGCAAAGGGAGAATGAGATAAATGATCATCTATTGCACAACATTTCCGTCGTAATAGTTTTAAGAACGAAAGATTGTCACTGAACGTATTTTTTGCTGTTACCAAAATTAATAATGACAATCTCTTACTGCTAAATATTTCTAATAAAGTAGATATACAGTACAACAGAGCAGAGCATCCTAGTCCGAAAAAGGGGTAAAATATTATGGCATTATGATCCAATCTCCTCCTATTAAGTACCTCCAAATTGAACCCAACCTTTGAAAGCTCCCTTGGGTTTCTCCAAAGGTTTTCAAGTTGTTAAAAGGTTTCGTTCCGATGGAACCATCCTTTACACACGTCTCCACTTGTTTATTCCCACGTATCACCAAGTTGTTAAATCCCATACTTCCTTTGCCTCGTGGACTTTTCCTTGATAATAACACTTGTCTATACAGCATTATATATTATGGTCAATACCTAATCCCACTCGCTTGTTATGTCACACGCTCACTTCAAGCAAGTAGAAAGAAGCTTCTCTATAAGGATTGAGTTAACTTACAACTTACACTAAATAACCTACGAGTTAACTTACAACTTACACTAAATAACCTACGAGTCACGCTGTTACGCGGTTTCCTTAAATAAAAATTATTAGTTTTAGAATTTAGTTATAGAATATTCGAGTGGTATGAGATTTTGCGTTCCTACTTCCTATCCTTTTCTTTGTGGGTTATGAATAGAAATATATACTTTGATTGAAAAACAGTAACAAGGTCCAAAAATATGCATACGTAAGGTGGGACGACATTTTTGTCTGTTAGGAGTTCATACTAGTAATATAAAGACAAAAAGTCACTAAAACCCGAATACCACTTACAAAAACTAGAGTAAAGTCAGTAGGGAAGGTGGCCAGAAGGAGACATCTGCATGGGCATGGTTGGGGCTTCCTATCCTTCTCGGTAGGGGGAACTTGGAAATGAAACTTCTCCTCGACTTCATATAAAGTTCTGAGAACGACCTTTTGTACTTCTGCAGCTTTGATCTTTCACTCATTGCACGCACGAAATTGATAACTAGTGGCTTCATTCTATGTACAAGCTCAAGGAAAAAAAAAAAAAAAGTAAGTGGACATATACTATAAGAGTGCATTACAAGTAGAGTTGTCAAAGGGCCGGGCTTGGGCCGGCCCAGCCCAAGCCCATCGGGCCTGCTGTGGGGCCGGGCCGGGGCCGGGCCAGTGGGGCTGCCAACCGGGCCGGGCCGGGCCGGGCCGGGCCTGCCGAAGGCAAACCTAGGCCCAGTCCAGGCCCTGGCCCTAGGCCCAATATCTAGGGCCGGGCTTGGGCCGGGCCCGGGCCCTTTTTTTTTTTTTTCTTGTTATTCAATTTTAAATTTCATCTCTAGGCAATATTCACAATTTAACGAACCTAATCTTTATCCTTTTATTTCATTATAAGTAATATACATATATATGTATGTATATACATATTTATTTGTTAGCCATTATATTTTTTATTATATGTTAAACATTTTCATACTCTTCTTGGTGAGCTTTATTAATAAAATCTTAACACATAACAATGCTGTTGGGGGGGGTAAAAGTGAAATTTTGGAAAAGGGGTGGAAGAAAGGGGGGGAAAAGCAAAAAATTCAAACAAGTGGTGGGGCCAGACCCGGGCCAAACCGGGCCAGAACCGGGCCGACTTCGGGCCGGGCCAAAGCCGGGCCGTTTCCGGGCCGGGCCGGGCCGGGCTTTTTTGCAGAAACTGAAGGCCTGGTCCAGGCCCAGGCCCCAAGCCCGCTGTGCTGGGGCCGCTACTGTTCATCGACGGGGCCGGGCCAGCCCGGGCCAGAACCGGGCCGGGCCGGGCCGGGCCAGCCCACGGGCCGCCCGGCCCGTTTGACAACTCTAATTACAAGTTAAAACTATCTGGCCTAGGTCTGATCCATGGTCAGGTCCTAATGATTTTACCTTTTCACGAGCTTTATGACATATGGCTTCAAAGTTATAAATTATAGTTAACAAAGCCTAACGCTAAGCATATATACATGACTTTTGTTAAAGTAACAGTGTACTTTTGTAAAAAATTTAGTAGCTTATTATCAACTATATATATAACAAAGGAAAGGAGAAAGGAGAAAGGAAAAGAAAACAAAAGAAAAAAAGGAGTGCAAGGGTGCACAATCCATTACCAGTTGCAACTATTTGGCCATCGTACGAACTAAGGTGATGTGTGCTCCTACTAATTTTCCTTTTTCACGGGCTTTATGGTCTACGATACATAGTTATGAATAGTTAACAAAAGCTAATCCTATATGATTTTTATTAAAATAATGTATGTGTAGAGGTGATATAACCATTCCAGAGCAGCATTGCCAAAATAAGAAGTATTTAAGTCCTTCCATCCCTCTCTGTCCCTTATCTTTCCTCCCACATGAGTAAGAAAGGCTAGGCCAAGACCTAGTGAATTATCGGCGTTCACTTCGGCTCTTTGACAAAAGTTAAAAATACTTTACGCTGATCTTACCAAATCTAACTAATAAGAAGGCGATATATAGTATTTGATTGGTTTCGGATCCACATGAGAGAGAGAGAGAGAGAGAGAGAGAGAGAGAGAGAGAGAGACTCTCTTTCAGGCATTTCAAGACACTCAACAGAGAATTGATTCCAAAAGAAGGATGGATAACTTTTAACTTTGCTGCCTCTACTACTTTTATTTCTGCCTTGCAGCTAAAATATTAAACCATGGCACGCTTGTTTCCTTTTTGCCCCCTTTGTTAGTAAAATTGAAACCATGGCGCACTTATTTACATTTTTGCTCACAAATTCATTCTTTATGGACCTCAATCAACATCGTAATTCCACAACACGTGGACGATGCGGCTTTTAAGCAATGGTTGATTGCCTAGAAAACACACTTTTTCTTCGTCCTCTTGCACCGAATCGTAATATAATCCTACTTTCTTTATGGCTCGTTTAGAAACATAGAAACAACAACATCTTCAATAAATCTTCTAGGGATACGTACAATTGCCATTATTTCTCGAGGAACACTCCTGTACCCTTTATACAGTACATCCTTTCGTCATAACTTCACCATAGCAAGAAGCAAGGCTAATTAATAATTACATTATTGAATATCCATGAGCAAGATTAGCCAATATCCATATCCACGAGCAGAGGGAAAAGGGGATAAAAATCATCTGTTCCATAAAATTTCTAACGTAATATCATCTTAAAGGACAAAAGACTGTTAGTAAAAGTATTTTTGCATTGTTGCTAAAATTAATAGTAACAATCTTTTGTTGCTAAAATACATTCAACGACATATTTATATTGAAATATAGGAGTTGTACAGTAGAAGATCCCAATTGAGAAAAAGGGGTTAAACTTCGTGTTATGACAATCTCCTCCCAAATGCTGAAGGACTTTTGGCCAATAAAAACTAACTCCGAATTAAATCCAACCTTTGAAAGTTTACGTGGGTTTCTCCGAAGATTATCAAATTGTTCAAAGGTTTCATCTTTAACCAAAAAAAAAAAATGTTTCAAAGGTTTCATTCCAAAGGAAGCACACATTCCACACGTTTCCACTTGTTTATTCACACACACACACGCACATATGCAAATTGCCAAGTCCCACATTTCAATGCCTCGTGGACTTTTCCTTGATAATTCAATACACGCTCACTTACTCTGTATCGACAAGCAAAGTAGAAAAGAAGCTTCTCTGTAAGGTGCTTCCTATTCTTTAGTTTTTGGGTTAAAAAAAATAAATTTATACTATTATTGAAAGTCGGTAACAAGGTTCACAATACGGGCATTATAGATGCCACTACATGCAAGGCCGTACAACAATCCTGTCTGCTTGGAATATATACTACTAACGTAAGGACAAAAAAGCTGCTAAAATCAAAATATCACTAAAGAAAACTAGAGCAAAGTCAACAGGGCAGGTGACCAAAAGAAGATATCTACATGGGCATCATGGGTGCTTCCCATCCTTCTGGGCAGTGAAAATGAAACTTCTTCTCAACTTCCAATAAAGTTCTGCGAACTGCCTTTTCTACTTCAACAGCTTTGATCTTTCGGTCATTACAAACACAAGAAATTTTAGTAGCTAGTTATCAACTATCTAAATAACACGCTACCAAAAAATGGTGGCTTCATTCTTTTTACAAGCTAAAGGAAAAGGAGAAAAGAAATAAATGAGAGAGTACTAAGTGCATTACGAGATAGACCTATTTGACCCAGGTCTGAACCATGGTCAAGTGGCGCAGCTAATGATTTTTTTTTCACGGACTTTATGACCTACAAAGTTATGAATAGATAACAAAAACTAATGCCAAGCATATATGATTTATAAATCAAAGTAATATACACTAGTAGAAATTTTAGTGGCTGGATATCAACAATCTATACAACAAGCTAGCAAAAATCGGAGGCTTTAGTTTTGTACAAGCTAAGGAAAGTAGAAACCAAAAGAAAAAAAGAATGCCAACAGTGCAGATTTCATTACCAGTTGCAACTATTTGGCCATGGTATGAACCATGCATGTTGATGTGACTCTCCTAATAATTTTCTTTTTTCATGACCTATGACTACAAAGTTATGAATATTTAACAAAAGCTAACACTAGCTACTGCGAAGCTTATATGACTTTTATGAGAGTAATGTGTATTTGTAGTAGTATAACCATTTCAAAGTAGAATTGCTTTGACAAAAGTCAAAAATACTTTACAATAGTCTTAACAAATTTGATCGGTAAGAGGGCAAAAGTAATTGATTGTTACCTGTTAACTTGGTAGAGCCTAACGGCTGACAAGGAAGTTTATGTCGTTAAATTAGAAAATCAAACTTTTAGCGATAAAAGCGGAAGGGAGAAGCTCCAATTTTAGTGAGATTATCTATTTCATAGTTTACTCTCGTAATGTTTACAGATACTGTGTGTGTGTGTGTGCGGGAGGAAGGGGGAGAGGGAGGGAGAGAAAGAGGGAGAGAGAACCCAATGTACCTTGTTTTGAACTTCTATTACTGCAGATAATTCTTGAGCTGAAAATGATGACTGGATAGCTCTGGTTTCGGAGCCAGTCTCTTTCAGGCATTTTAAAACACTCAACATAGAATCGATTCCAGAAGAAGGACTGCCAACTCTAAATCTGATCTTTGCTCCCTCCACTACTTCTTCATCTCTTCTTGCAGCTAAAATTGCCTCGAGCTCACTGTTTTGCTTCCTCAGCTCTTCCTTGCTACTCTGCAATTCTAGGATTTTCTCGGCTGCTATTTGCATGATGGTATTCTTGTCACTCTGCAGTTAAAAAATCGAGGAACGAAGGGGGCAATTAGATTAACTTTTTGAGGGTAAGCTTTGGCACAATGGTATTTTTCAACCATCACCGGTGAGCAAAGAACTTGCACCATGCACAAGCGAAGTTTAAAATATTTGTTAAGCACGCTAACATCATGGTCCGTTCGCTACTAGCGTAAGCTTTTAGAGTGAATAGACAGCTTGACAATATAGATTTCAGAGCTCAAACCTTGGTTCGAGGTGGCAACAGAGAGTGCAAGGCCAAGTAGCTCTGCTTCTGCTTCCCTCTCCTCATCCTCTCGCTGATCATATGCCGCCGACCCCGTTCTCCCTCCGGCTCCTGCACCGTCGTCCCAACCGCCGGAACCTTGCTCCTTTTGATCAAGAGCTCCACCATTCTCTTGTTTACGTTCCGAGTTCCCGACGCAGCAAAGCTTCTGGAGCTGGGTTGCTCAGCGTAGCTAACAAAAGCACTTGGATTCGCCGGAAGATCCGCCTCAAACCATGCAACTTCATCAAGAAAGTCGTAATGAAAGAACTGATCCATATGCCCCCCCTGTTCCCGGGACTTTCAAATTTTGGTTTCCAACGGTTATGATAACCCAGAGCTGTATAAAAGAGTCAGGAGATGCACATTTAACATGTGGTCAATTGTTGTTGTCTTAGTCCAGGCAAAGGCTTTTCTTTCCTGGTCAAAGTGTGCACATGTAGTTGTAAGTTGAACATTCATTCTTTATTAAGTTTGGTCCTCTTGTTACTGCCAAAAACAAAGAGAAGTACAGTCCGCTCGGATGGGATTTGAAAAAGAGAACCACAAATTAAAGAAGGAATTTGAAAAAGAGATTATGGGTCTCATTTCTCACTTGCTTGGACTTTTTATAGGTCTGAAAGGGGGCAAGTGGTTTTATTTTTAGGATTTTATTTGGTCATTTTGCTGGGATTGAGATAATCTAAAGAATTTTTTGAAAATATTTTATAAGAAAGATCACGCCGCGCTGCAGTGTACATCATCAGCCAATGATGACATAATCGTGCATAGCTGCGGCCAAGACCTCCGCAATTACATTCTTCCCTCTCCTCCTCGTAATACAATTACACTTACATAATATGTTTGGGGTTATGTATTTCATCTGAAAATTTTTATTTGACTAAAAACTTGAGAGTACTTTGGTAACCACAAATTAAAGAAGGAATTTGAAAAAGAGATTATGGAAACTAAAATTTCCTGTTAAAATAATCACTTAAGACCAGTTTTTTATCGAATTCACGGAAAAATTACCTTTTACTTTTAAAACCTTTTTTTGTTTTTCTAACCGTTCCTCTCTCTCTCTCTCCCCCTTTCAATCTCAACCATCTATTTATCATCTTTTATTTCAACAATTTACTCATATCGTAACTAGTAACTGATTATCGTTATAACCATCTACAGCAGTTGCCAAATATCAAAATTTGCAAATTCATGTAGAGATTTTAAATTGAAGGGATTCTAAAGTCTATAATATTTCAAACGTCTTCATCCAAACACATTAAACAATTAAAGTTACTGTATCGTACCAATACGGGTCATAGCTATAAATACGATCAATACCCTACGAAATTCATAACTATGTATAAAAGGCTTTCCCAGGTATGCATGTGGGACTCGCATGGATTTTCCTCCGTAGTTTGCTTGCAGGAACAGCCATTTGAGCATTAAGGCTTTGTTTGACAATTTTTTTATTTTATTTTTAGTTTCCAAAAAAAATAAAATTAAAGAGCAATTAAAATTTTTTTTTATAAAAAATAAGTGAGTGTTTGAGAACCCACTTTTTTTTTTGTGGTGGGTTACAGTGCGGTGGCCAACGGTGGTGGTGGCCGTCGGTGGTCGCCGCCGATAGTGGGAGGGTAGTGGTGGTCTCAAAAAAAAAAACCTAACACTGAAAAAAAAAAACTAGTTTTTAGAGTTCTTAAAAACAATCTTGATATAAAAACTGGATTTTTAAATTGAAGGAAAAAAAAAAAAAGAAAATGATTACCAAACACAACTTCTTTTTCCAGTTTCCAAAGCTGAGAAAAAAGCGGTATCAAATATGGCCTAAATCTCTGCATCACTATGCATGTTCACTTCCTTCTCAAAATCTTTGACGGTTGGGTGATAAACAGATTATTCTATACACTGCTGTGAAAGGGTTATTAGCTACAGGCGTCCGGAACTTCTTCCAATCAAGTCTCCGGCGTTCAAGTTCTTCCCCTAAGCTCATCGTGCACACTGCATCATCTTCCCTCTTTGTTCCTTCTGTACATGATGCACCAGAAGCAGCACGCTAATAATGACAATCAGATTCCATTTCGAAATCCTGATCTTGGAAATTGTATGGAACGTTAGCTTCCAAGTGCAGATTCTGGATCGAATTATCACTCTCGTCTTCAACATTAGTATCACTGTCATAGCTCTCAAGGTAGTCATCATCTCCTTCTTCCTGTACAGGGTAAAAAAGGTGTTTAGGAACAAGAAGAGAAGCGGCAACTAATATGGAAAACCTGTTGACATATCAACCTCACTGTCACAATCATCCGAAGGATAAGTGCGGTCTAACTTGTCATACAGTTCCTCATCTCCTTGGTCTTTTACACTCCACACATGTTCCTGTAAATCATGAAATGCAAACAAGCTTCGATTAGCAACAGAGACGAACACAAACTTGCAATATTTTATTAGTTCAGATAACAGTGTTAAACAGAATAAGAGGTCATACGATTTCAGATCGTAGCTTCTCTACTTTGGTCTGCAGTGTTGATATATGATTCAAGAGAGCCTGTTTGTCAAAATAATGAAACAGAGCGTCAGTAATAAAATCATTTATGGGCTTGTACATGTACACAGCAAATCCGTGTATAGAGATGATTGTCCGCCCCAGTGCAACTCTAGAAGGACCCACATCAAAGACCCATATTTTCATGGTCAGCTGCGATATGCGAGGGATCATTATTACAACCACCATTGAAGTGTCTTACAACGTATGTTCCAAGGAATTGGTTTGAGGGAATAACATGTATGTTTGGAGTGTCTCATACGAAGGTTGTGCTTGGAGCTCTGATACAATGGTGAAGGTGGGCATTCAGGTCGCAGCGCAAGCAGATTGTTTGATGGATGGGCGTGTGCATGTTAAAAAGTGGTGGTGCTGGTTTAGCATTCAGCAAAGGGCATGGCGGTAGTTGATGTTTTGCCAATATGGTGGAAGGTTCAGCTTTTCTTTATTATATATGTTGGTAGTAAGTCATCGTGGCGGTTTGACATAGCAGTAACAGCACCGCACGGTAGTGATGGAAGGTGGTTTGAGATAGTACTTGTTGCATTCTTTGTAGGGGGTTCATGGTAAGGTCTGGGTCGGAAGTGGTCTATTATTTAATGACCAATGAGCATAAATGCACCGAGTTGACCCAGGCATCAATGTCAAGTATGATAAACTTGAAACGCTTAGATCTCGTACTTTTTCTATTCGAAATATTAAGCTTTAAACGTGACATCTTGGGGGTTGGGGTCTTGAGGCGGAGCCGATCTCCCACTGGTGATGGAAATGTCTGGGAGCATAATGCAGCATTTTATTGTATTGTTACTAGAAGAACATATCTCAAGGAGGTACCTCGCGCCTTTGGAGCTCAATGGAACGTGCCAATGCCTTCCTCTTTGTTAGAAGATTCTTTGGCCTCAGAGCGGGAGGTCTCTTGTAGTCCCTACCCCGGTATACAATAATGGCATATCCCTTGGAAACCTTATCTACAGACACCAAAACACCACCGCTCTCAGCTTCAAGAGCTAATGCAATCTTTTTGACCTGTTCAAAATTTTTAGCCTTCAGAATGATTTTAATCAATTCTCTGTACTTCCAATGCAAGTGCATATTCTCCACGGTACCATCAAAAACTCCACGTCTACCTGAAAAAATAACCTTTTTTTATACACTTCCAAAGTTTTTAGTACACAACTTTTGGTAAGTCAGGACGTCTCTTACCAAGGAGTAAGAAGGCTTTCATTCTTAAACCAAGCTTCTGGAACATGAACCTCTCCTCATCCGTTATGCTTTCTGGATCTGTCGGGCGATCTGCTGGACTTAAAAATGCCTCCACCTTGGATAAAGTCCGTTCTGCTTTCATCAGCTTTCGATCAGCCTGTCATTCAAATTATGTTTAGTAAAATTTAGGTCCTGGAAATTTGAAGCCTAGAGATACAAGTATATGAGATATGGCAATTCGTTTAATGGTTAAAGTACTTGACAGCAAAACTCTTAATGGTGAAAACACGGAGAGTGGTGACTTAATTGTTAGAGCATTAAGTGGTGGTTCTAGAACATCAATTGATTCACAATTTTGCCCCCCGAGATATACGTTCAACTAAGGAATGCATCTGTCGGGGTTTAAACAGTATTAACGCTAAGTTTGTTTCACTGCATACTATTTAAGGAAGAACATGGAATTGCCAAGGAGTAAATGATATATTGCAAGAGGGGGTTTTGAGGTACAGTTGTGGAGAACAGCATTCCGCCAAAAGATTATGTTGATGGGAGAAAGGAACTCGGTTAACTATCAAGTACGCAAGGGCTTAAATGTTCGTTAAAGACCCAACCAGTTCTTGATATTTTGGCTACTAAACCAAAAAATGTGAAACGCATAGCTACTTCCCTTCTCCTTCTACTTCTTCTAATAACCTCATGAAGCAAAAGCCCAAGAAGCAGAACCTAAAAGTCGTCTTTCTGATAAATAGTCCTTGACTAATAAAAAGATGTTAAGCTAAAGTCTCCCTAATGTTAATTACTAAAACTTGCTTATAAATATATGATTCTGACTGATCAAACTAGATGACCTTACCCAACAAAGGGTGCTGGACCTGCTTCTATATTCTCAAGTCTATATATCACATTTGTTTGAGATCAGGAGAAAGTTCTAAAGTAATCTGTCCTCTGAATAAGTTCATGCTTCCAATAGTTCTTACTTACAAGATACACAAATGGATAATAGTTTTATTTCTAGTACCTGGTACAAAAAAGAGTATCCTCTCCTACAAATATACAATGTTCTTTTTGGCATGGTTGATGTGGTTCCTCAAAAAGCAACAATTACCGTGTTGACTGGAAAAGCAACAAGTAGTAATGCACCGGCACTTGGGAGCACTTGGTAGCTAAAAGATTTGCCAGGAGCGGATTTACTCATCAGAGCCAGAAAAAGAGAGTTTACAGGGTGTGGTGGGGGGGGGGGGGTGTTGGTTCTTGGAGGTATGACAGAGCGGGAACAAGGAAGAGAAGATAAGGTTTTTGATTTACTTTGAATCCAAGAGGAAACTGTCATTAGCTTATGAAACCCAAGACTATCCTGAATACTTCCAGCACAGTGGCGCTTTTAACTCAATTCACATCATATGATAGTGACATGAAGACTGCCGATTTGCTGACTAAGATAAAATTTCTATAAATTGCGAAAATCTTCTGATGCTTAAACTATGAAAGCAACCAGAACGTACCAAGACAGAACTCTTCTCAGAAAAGGTAAGTCTTGAGAAACTTACAAAAGCTAGCTTTTTTTCAAGTTTTCTGACAAGGTTGGCATGCCTCACAACTTCTGCTTCTCTCATCACCTTCTCCTTATCCTGATCATCCAGTTTTTTCCCCCACCTCGCATCTGCACTCAAAGTTTCCCCAAGTGTACCAGCAATTCCAGAATCGTCAGTTCTTTCAATGCTTGGAGTAAAGAAGACTGATGATCTCAACCGTGCTTGCTCTTCTTCGTCCTGCAGATCCTTTGCCAACCTCTCCTTTTCAAGTAATGCTTCAGCAACATCTGGTGACAAAAAGCTCTTTCCTCTATAGAACACCAAAAAGTCCTTGTTTCTAGAGAGAAGCATGCCCCCCGTTAAGTTCTGCATCATACAAACACTTGCCAAAATTAAGAAAACTCATCATAGGACTTGGTTAGCAGTGACAATATGACTCGTTTGACTTCCTCAATGTGCATATTTTAACTAGGCAATTTTATGTAAAACCTTTTTGCACAGGCAATTTAAAGTTCAAAGTCCAGTTGATTGAGGATATCTTTTTGCATATATTGCTCTACCCGTTCCGCATAATTTTTATGTGTGTTTGAATACATGAATAGAGCGTGTCGATCACCAAAGTCTAGCTTATGCTTTGCCTCATAATCAAAGGACTTAATTACACAAGTTACTTGGCCTCATGGCGGTATATGATACTTGATAAGTAGCTTATAAATCACCGTATACAGCTATAAAATGGGAGGAACAGGGGAGGGCAGTGTAAAACTTCCCAATATGAATGGAGTCTAAAGTGGCCCCACTGGTAATCCTTCCTTTTCGCCTCCCTGCTCAACCAAACAACAAGAGACAGACACCTTCCCTTCCGTAAGGATGGAAGACTCAAGCAAATATGCCCTTAGAACGATCTCTCAGTTCCTATTTTCTTTTCTTACTGATTAACTGCTTGGATGCATGTTGAGAAATATATCCTAAGTGTATTATTTGTTACTTTCCATTTATGTTCTGTTGTTACATATCCCTTTTTAGTTCTTTCTTATTTTCGTTATTTTGCCACTCGTATATCCTATATTTGATCTACATTTTTATTTTTGAAAATACAGAATCAAATAGCTTTAGCCACATTGCTTCAACCATCAGTGGCGTTGGAACATGTTGCCTTAAATTTTTGCCTTTTGTACCCTTGTTTCCTATATATAACTGAACTCAGCTAAAAGTAAATGACTTGCATGATTGCTTTACAAGTCCTTCAGTAAAATTAGTTGTAAAAAAAAAAACACTCTAATAAACCAAGTAGTCAAAGACAAACTTGTGCAAAACATCATGTTGAGTGCTGTAAATTTTTCCAACAAATAGGCTGAAAAAACTTATCAAGAAATATCTAGGTACATACAAGCTAAAACCTGGCGTTGCCTGTTTCTACCAGGTGATGATGCACACGCCGCAGTAAATACACAACTTACAGGAACTAAGAGCTCTTTTTATATACATTTGACTAGCATATACATTAAGCATGTAGTACCTTTTTGAATGGAAATTGGTTGATTAACTTGCTTGCAAAGTACAAGCAAGTTCTAAAGCTTGCTGCACGGAATAGAATGCATATTGACCTCAACTCTAACAAAATTAAGTACCAGATCTTTCCTACCATGCAGAAGGATGATAGTTAGATACAGTTCTCACCCTTAAACAACTTGTTTTATTACCTTGATATCTTCAGCCATTCTTTCACTTGTAGTTAGCTGGACGCCACGTTTCAGCGCAATTTTAGCAATCGAACTTCTTTCCCATAACTTAATCATTGCCAAGGCCAAACCTTGGTGCTGCCTGCTTCTACCTGGTAATGCAAATCATATCAAGTCAGCACAATATAGTTTGCATATCATATCACATCAGATTAATAATTTGCAAATCATCACACATCAGAGTAACACAAAGAAGAATATTGCCATACCTAATGCAAAATGTGGAGGGAGAACTCTGGCAAGCCTTCGTAAAGATGTTGCCTCCTTTCCTCCAAGGGTAGATCTCACTCCATAAGGAAGTATTCGAAAGGGAGGTTGGTAGTCAGGAACTATACCAGGGAGTAAATCTGCATCCACAGGTAGCGGATCACATCCTGGCCAATCAGTGTATCTGGGCCCCAGACCATCTAACAGCTTCTCTACTTCATCTTCATAATTTACTTCCTCCAACAGTTCAGGATCTTTAGCATCCTCAGCAGTACTTACAGAGTCTGCTAGGGGTTCGTGCACATTCTTCAAGGGACCAACTTGTGAAGGATCTTTGCTGGTTCTTTCAGTACTTGTTGAAGAGGACTTCTGAGGAATTTCACTTTTGTTATACATCCTTTTATTTAGTCGCTTGGAAGGATCCTCATAACTTACACCCCTATATAGAGCAACAGAACTTCCTGACCTCCAAATCACCAGCCCCCCAGTTTTCCTCTGGATAATAAAAGGTGGCATCAACAAAAGGATTGGTAACTATCTAAAATACAACCTCGTGTGTAATTAAAAAGAATGCTCCATCATAAGTTAATGTACTAAAAATTTGGAAAACTTAGTGTACTGCCAATAGTGAAACTGATGAACATAATATTAACATTTTCAACTTTGAGTTGAGTAGAATGGGTTATTCAAATGAGTAGAGAAAACAGTGTTGACATCGATATAACATAAACTAGAGCGCCCGTCGACATGGGTTCTTGCTTATTCATCTGGAAAAAAGTCAAAAAACAATTAAGTGCTTTATCATCAAAATGCAAGATACAACCAGAGGTATGCAGTGACCAATTTGATAAGAAACTTACCTCCAATATTTCATGCATTCGCTTCATATTAAGAGCAGGAACCCCCTCAATTTTCAATCTCACCACCTCCGTAGCTTTCCACTTCTCGCGAATCATGTCAACAACAGCTTGAGTAACTCCGCCGCCACCGATTCTCGTCTTGTTCTTGGTTCGAAGTGCCAAATTCCTCAGCCTTCTTAACTCCGACTCCGGAAGAGTCAGTTCAGCCACCGACGTCCTACTCTTTTGCCTCACTGAATTACTCCTCCCTTCCTCCTCCGGCGACGGCTTCTCCCATGGAAACCTTACCTCCCTGTTGCCTCCAAACCCATATTCCATCCCTAGAGGCGACTCTGGGGAAAACCCTCCTCGCGCATTCGGAAGCATCCCTTCCTCAACATAAAATATATCCTCAATAGACCCCTTTTCAATGACCCTATCCCCCGCCTTCTCTTTCCTCTCATTAACATCATCAGTATACCCAAATTTCCTCAATTTCTTAACAATCCTCTCCATTGTACTGCCACTACCACCACCATCGTCACTCTCATCTGAGTATGACAAATTCTCACGGTTTCTATAATTCAACACTGCCTGAGGTGGTTTAGACCAATTCTTTTTGTGGGTATCATTCCATTTGCCAATCCAACTACCATTAGATAAACCCACACTAGGGTTCGATTCTGAAATGGGTTTTTGGGTATCTTTCTGCAAATCCAATTTACTATTATTTCTTGGAATAAAGTTGGATTCCTTTTGTAGGTTTTTATGCGGGGTTGAGTCTAATGAGATGATAGTTTTACAGGGAGCATGAATGTTGGGATTCTTGAAAGGAAAGGAGGAAGTGTACCTGAAGAATTGGAGGCGTGTGGTTGCATGAAGCTTAGAGACTGATGTGTGGAATGAGTCTATGAAAGTTGAAGTTGTTGGGCAGAATTGGCGACTGGGCACAAGGGCCATAACAATTCTACATACAACCTAAAGATTGATGGAGAGAGAGACAATGGGAGAGTGTAAACTCTGTTAACCAGCTGCAGAAACC
This sequence comes from Escallonia herrerae, assembly GCA_033070095.1. Lineage (NCBI taxonomy): Eukaryota > Viridiplantae > Streptophyta > Magnoliopsida > Escalloniales > Escalloniaceae > Escallonia > Escallonia herrerae. Next base: position 1,421,197 of record JAVXUP010000006.1, read on the forward strand.
GTTAAAACATTGAAGGCCCTGTGCTGCTTTTGGTTGATAATATCTAAGGAGCGCAAAAAATGATAACCGCGATAAAATCTTAGGCTTCGTTTGACAAATTTTTTTTTTGGTTTTTAGTTTTTAAAGAGCAGCTTAATTTTTTTTTTTATAAAAACAAATGGGTGTTTGATAACCCTTTTTTTTTTTGGTATTTGGTAACCCTTTTTATTTTGACTTTTTTTTTTGGTGGTTTGCGGTGGCGGTGGTGGGGCGTAGCAGTGGTCGACGGTGGTGGTGGTGGTGGCCGGCGGCCGGAGGTGGCTGCCGGCAGTCACCGGCGGTGGTGGCCGGCGGCCGGAGGTAGCTGCCGGCCATCTCCGGCGGTGGTCGCCGGCGGGCGGAGGTGGCTGCAGGCAGTCTCCGGCGGTGGTTGCCGGCGGGCGGAGGTGGCTGCCGGCAATCTCCGGCGGCCGGAGATGGCTGCCGACAGTCTCCGGCGGTGGCTGCCGGTGGTCGCCGGCGGCAGGAGGTGGCTGCCGGCGGTCGGCAGTCTCCGGCGGTGGTCGCCTGAGGTGGCTGCCGGCGGTGGGAGGGTGGTGGTGGTGGTCGAAAAAAAAAAACCAGTTTTTGGAGTTTTTTTTTTTACTCTGCAGTTTTAAAACTGATTTTTTAAATTGAAAAAAAATGGTTACCAAACGCTCCTTTTTTTTCAGTTTTTAAAACTGAAAAAAAAGAGGAAAAAAAAGAGTGTCAAACGGGGCCTTAGTTCAGTCATACGTTGGTATGTTTGGGCGGTACCTGATTACTGAAGCTCGTAACGAATTAAGCAACAGCGACCCCCAAAATCTTTTATTGTCAAATTATTTCCGTTAAACCATCGTAAATGCGCTTAATACTTAAAATTTATCACTAAATAGAAATAATAAAATTCTTAGTAAATGTAAGTCTTTTCTGGCCTCCACCGGGATGGTAGGAAAAACTTATGATCTCTTATACAATGATTATTAATAATCGTTGAACGTGATTAACGGAAGTTCATAAGTATCTTTAGCGACAATTTTTATAAGCTTCATTAATAAAAATCATTCATCATATTGAACAATTGTTGTCCTCGTATGGGAGTTTGTAAACTCTTTCTGCAATCAATACTATAGCTAACTTTTCTAAAGAGGTGAAGTGTCCAAAGAAATGAGTTGTGTGGAGTGTTCTCCTATCCAAATACATGACTTGCCTGAATACTACTCAAGAGAACTAATATGCGCTCACTACTCAAGAGAAAGGTACTCTTGACGAATGTTATTAGCTTATCGTCCTTAGTGCGCTCACTACTCAAGAAAAAGATAGGCTTGATAAAGATTATTAGGATCAATGTCAGATATCATGCTTGATGATAATGAATATGCGCCCACTATTCAAGAAAAACATCAACAAAAGTACACGCTTAAAACCCTCGCTCAAATAATGCGATTCTAATCCTTTATAAACAAAAAAACAAAAAAAGAAACGCTCGCGTAAAAGTCTTAGCAACTAACGCTAAAGTCTCCAGGTCAGCTTTTGGCAAGTGACCAGCTTCCAAGAATTTAATCCACCATTACTGTTAAAGGAGAAATAGCTGGCTTCCTGACTGAACCTGAAATATACTACAAACGGAAACTGAGCTCAGTTTTCTCACTCTCAGCACATTTGATCTGACCAAGGGTTTTTTCTTCCTCCTAGGTATGTGCTGCGTCTCTCTCCCTCTCTCTCTCTCTCTCTCTATATATATATATATATATATATATATTGTGTGTGTGTGTCCGCGCGTGCTGTTTTTACATTTTTTTGCTCCTTTTTTAATCTTTCTTGCAAGATTAAATCTTTATTCTGCTGTTTTGGTTGTTCGATTGAAGCTTGATATGGCTTTGGCTTCTAGTAATTGTGAATTATATGGCATCATTGAATCGTGGGTTTTGGGTTTGGTTTTATGTTATGTCTTAATTTAAGTGCTCTCGAGTTAGTTTTTCATGGTAAAAAACAGAATGCAGTAGTATTCAAATTATTCTGTCTATTTTAGCTAGTACTTGAGCAACGACTTTCGCAAGATATATTCATCTACAACCTTTTACTAGAGATTGCCAATTTAGGTCATGGTGTTGATGCCTCAGCCCCTTTTGATTAACTTTTACGGTGATATCTGGATCATTATTAAGGACATGGGAAGGGTCCTATATTGCCTTTCTTGAAAGTTGTGCTGTTATTGAATGGTAGTGATTATACTGTATTTGTGCGATAGCTGTGGTTAGTGTTTGGTTAGTACGGAAATTGGGGAAAAAATATGTTGCATGCATATCTTATTTCTCAAAGACAGAACATCATTGATGGAAAAAAAAAATATTACCTTTTTTTTGAGACTTTAGCCGTTGCTTTCGAGTGACAAAAATGGCTTCTTGTGTCTTAGGGTTTGTTTCTCTACGCACGTGTGTGTCCAACTAATTGTTGGGCACCTTAAACAAGCTCTGTCTGAAACATTGCTGACGAGTTGAATTTTTAACATTTTACATGAATAGGATGTAATGAAAGCAATTGATAATCAATTGAGGTAACTAGTAGGATTGCAACGTAGCAGGAGTTTCTAGACAAAATGGACTGATACTGAAGCTAAAGCTAATCTATGCGAGGCTCTGTGGTCTTGTTGATTCTAAGTGGATCCAACAAAAAGACTCTAGCCTTCAGGGTTGATTTAGTACTTTTAATGCTGAGGCGGATGGATGAAGATTAGATGTTACATCTCGTTGAGATGTCAGTTCTCACTTGGACTTTAGGGGTTCAAGTGGCAAGTAATCCATAGAATACGTATATGCGGCACTTTTGAGTCAAAATAGGAGCTGCCTGGAATTCACATGGCTAATGAGACTAAACATGGCGTTTAGTTGTTTGTGACGTCTATTTTTAGACCGCATGAATGTAAACCAAACTGCTACCTATTTACTGTTGCACATACCAGATAAGCTATTTAAAAGATTTAATGCCTACATGGGTCTTGCTTTGCATTAGGATGATGCCTCCTTGGCTTTTATCTAAATAACCACCCCCCATGAATTGAGGATAAAAATCGTTTCATCAACCTGCTACATGTGATTCAATAGAAGAACAATTACCCATTGGTTAAGGAGAATAGTAACCAAAGTTACCAAACACAACTGATGGGGTCTTGTTTCAGGTCCAATAGCGATGTTTTACTTCATATGGAGTAATATCATCTTAGGACACGTTTTACACATTGATGCCTGCATAAAGTAGGTACTCTGATCTGCTTCTTTAGCTGAGATAGTGTACATGTCATATGAGTTAGCTTCTTTAGCTCAGATAGTGACGTAAAGTAGGTATCTGATCTGCTTAAGCAACTTAAATGACCCCATGTTTGTCAAAATCAATTGCATTCAAATGAACAAGGGTGGAGTTGCAAGTACCACATAGTTATCAAAGAAGTGCTCAACTGTTTATAAGAAGTTTTAAGCTAAAATTGAGTAGCAGGGAGGACGTGCTCTTATATTTATAAGAAAGGGAAAAGTGCAAAAACACACCTTGTGGTATGCCTCGGCTGCAAAAACACATCTTAGTTCTATTTGTTTCAAGTGGTCCCCTTTGGTGCCGATTCTATTGCATCCACTAGAAAAATTGTCCAAATTGACTGGATGTGATACGGACGCTCTTAAAAAGTGCGTTTTGCACAGATTAATACAAGGAAATCACTATAATACTGACAATTTCTTTTTCTGTCCTACTCATGTCCCTAGCTTTTCTCCACCCCAACCAAACCTAACCCTAGTCACCACCCTCTCCAACCCAGCCCCATCAACCAAGACCACCCCAGTCACGCCCACGCCCACACCCACCTCCATCACCAGCCCCATCCCCTCCCTCTCGTCACCACCACAACCTTGCCCATCAACCACCAAACCCATCGCCCTCCCTCTGGTCTACACCACAACGCTGCTGGGGTCATTGGAGGCAGCGAAGGCTACGGGATTATTTGGGTGAGGTTATGGTCGTGGGAGGCAGCAAGTAGGGTTCGATTTGGGTGGGGCTGGGTCATTGGAAGTGGTGGCTCGGGTTTGATTTGGGTAGGGCTGGGGTCGCTGGAGGCAAGGAGCTCGGTGGTTTAGGGTGTGGCTGGGGTGGTTGAGATAAGGCGGTGGCGGCTATGGTTTGGTATTGACGGCATTTGGATCAAGTGAAGAAGATGAAAGATAAAGAGGGCAAAACCGACATTCCTCTAATCTGTTAAAATTGTAATGGATGCAACACAATAAGCACACAGTGGGCCATTTGCAACAATGAAACTAGGGGTATCATTTTGCAACCGGGGCAAGCCACGATGTGTGTTTTTGCACTTTTCCCTTTAAGAAGTAAGTACTTAGTCTCCGTGAATGGTCTGCCTCTTCCCAGATTGTTGGTTAATTAACATGATGTCTTCTCCCTACTTTTCCGGTGAATGAGCACTAGACACTAGAGCCCAGAGGGTGAAGCTTAATAACAGAGGCCCTTACTGTTAGGGAAGTAATAATAGTTTATCGCGGGTGAATGATGTATGCGTAGCACAGGTAATTTTAATTGTTGTATTAGTACTGGGTCCAGTTCTTGGGTGCCTATGGATACCCGTACACAAGGTGTATCCTTGAACTTAAACCTTAATAAGCAAAATTTTTGGATACTCTACATCACCGAATGTGTCATGCATACATCAGGATGTGCTTGCACTAGATTTAGGATACAGGTGCTGAATATGGTAATAAGGCCCATTATAATTTGTAGAAATACTACAGAAAAAAGCCTTCACCATCAAATGACTCAAATTTTGAGATCCTACTTGCTGTGTACTAATGGATGAAGACTCAGATTGACTATGTACTAGACTACTAGGAGTAGGTCCTGGGCTATGTGTGATATAAGGTTAAGTTGGACCTTGTCCCACGTCGGAAGTGGGGAGAAAGAATTTGGCCTTATAAGACCTTGTCAGTGAACTATCAAGCACCTATTGGCTAGTCCTTTCAAGGGAGGAAACGTCCTATGGTGGGACCGGGTCATTTCACATGATATTAGAGCGGACCTTGGGTTACTAGCAATGTGCCAGAGCAAGGCCCTAGGGGTACTAGTATTGTACCAGCGAGGACGCTGGGTCCCAAGGAGGGTGAATTGTGAGATCCCACACTTGCTGTGAAAAGGGGAGGTCCCGGGCTACGTGCTATATGAGATTAAGTTGGACCTATTCTCATGTCGGAAGTGGGAGAGAGAGAATTCGGCCTTGTAGGATCTTGTTATTGAACTCTTAAGCACCTATTGGCTAGCCATTTTTTAGGGAGGCAACGCCCTGTGGTAGGGCGATCGACCGGGTCATTAAACAAATGATCTTGTACTTAACACATAAGATAGAATATCAAAAGTTAATGCTGATGCAAGTACATATTGCAGCCTACCTCATATATTTGGTTAATTTTGCCTCTAGAGAATATAATTATCTTTGGTCGACTCTATAGTGTTTTTTTTTCATATTATCCTTGCTATCTTGAGATGTTCTATTTAGTCTTAACAAAATTAAAAGTACCTCAGATATTTCTTCTCGAGCTAATAGCCAACTCAGTCTCCTGGAAGCCATTCTAACCACGTAAATAGCAGCTATCTTCTCATTTATCGATAGGTCTGACCTGCCATTCTGCATACGAGTGAATGATATGACTTCAGCTGCTGTTGGAATAGATCTCCTTTTCTGGATTAGAATTGCGCAATGTCAGGTCTATAATATCATCAGAGTACCTCTCCATGTCTCGGAAGCCAACCATGCCGCAGTCTTCGGCACTTCTCCTTCCTCTCCCTGTATTTCTTATGTGTTTACTGTCAATCAATATCTGCAGGGTTCAACTTAAATGTGTCTCCTTGCTGCGACCGTAGTACCTTACTGCTCTTTATCCTAGTGCCTGATTTACATGCATACTTTGTTTGCTAACAATGTCTAGTAAAAGGTAGCTGTCACCTTTTGTACTGTGTACTTAGATCTAAAACCTCGAGGCTCATATACTAACTTTTTTCTTTTCACAAGTCAAGTATTTATATTAAAAAGCACCTATTGTCACCCAGAGACTTTGTCACACAGCTACAGTCTCCTATGCCTAAATGAGGCCTGCAAGCTGTTTTCCGAATAGAGCCCCCCTACTGTTTGGGTGCTGTTAGGGTCGGTCCAGCTGTGGCATTACACGCTGGGCTCATTGCGTGGAATGCTTTTGTCCCTTGCGTAACCTTTTAGTGTCCGCCCATTACCACACCCAATCCTTTATGCGATTGCAAGGGGGATGAGACGAGTCCCTTGATCCCATCCTACGCTAGCACTCTGCGTGCTATAATGGCTCTTCGTAACTTCCTCACACGCTCCCCTAGCGCTTGCCAACAAAGTGGTTTCAAAAGCGCTATCCATTACCGCCGGTGCTTGTTTAACATTGCAGATCAAAGACTTCATGTGACTCTATACCACTTGTTAGGGACCCGGAACATTCTCACAGATACGACTGGCTAAACCTCTTCAGGGCCCTATAGGCTCTTTTCCAAAGAAATCCCCTTAGTGAGTGGGATGTTAGAGTCGGTGTAGGGCTGTGGCATTGCATGAGTGGTCCGTTGTCTGGTCCAACACCTATGCTTCTTGCCTAACCTTTGCGTTTGGCACCTACACAGTGAGTCCGTGACACTGCGTTCAGAACACTTGCTTCCTTAAAAGCTTACCTACTTCTTCCTTGCCATTCAACCGCATGAAGATAGTGGTGCCAAATCCTAAACCTTTCTCCTATTCCATCCCAAGTCCGGTCCCTCCAGCTCTTGAAGAACGCTTTCACAAGTAGTTATCTTCTTATAGAGAGGAATAATTACGTATGGCGAGGGGTGCATCACTAGTAGTTCATAGTATCATATGCTTGAGATTCAAAATTTATGACGGGTTTATTTGATTGGTTCTGCCTTACTATCCCTATTATTAGTATGATCCCGTCATGAATCGCCATAATATCGCAAGTCGCACCAGGTCATCTGTTGAGTCATTGACATTGGCGAAACAAAGGCAGCTGTTTGATACGTTTTCTCCAAAATATTTGGGACATGCATTTCCTCTTCTTGCCAGTGATCATTCTAGGTTACTGTCTCTATTATCTGCCTTCTGCTGTTTGAATACGGGAAACCCTAATGTTTTTATAGCTTGCCTTCTATAATCTGGTTGGTAATCTACTTCGTCATTTGCTTTGCTATTGTCAATCTAGGAGAAAAAAAAAATGCTATGTGAAGTCGAATTGTTCTGCCATGTTGTAGTCCCCGCAAGGAACCTCGACAAAAATGGAATGGTAGCCCCAAGTTTGATCGTGACGTGCCTCCTGAAGCACATGTTACATTGGAAGGCCATGGCGAGGTATGGCTACTTTCTTGCAGTAACCAAACTGAAGAGCATAGGTTAGAGTTGTCAAATGGGCCGGGCGGCCCGCGGCCCAGCCCGGCCCGGCCCCTTTTGGCCCGGCCCATACATGAACAGTGCTGGCCCGGCCATTTTGGGCTTAGGGCCAGGGCCTGGGCCAGGCCTGAATTTTTCTGAAAAAAGCCCGGGCCAAGCCCGAAAAAGCCCGGGCTTGGCCCGGGTCAGGCCCGGCCCGGGTTTGGCCCAGTTCTGGCCCGGGTCAAAGTGGCCAGAGAACTGTTTTTTCTTTTCTTCTTCCAACGACAAGCCCGTGTACGAATAAAAAATGAAAAAAAAAGAGGTAAAGAAATAAAGTGACGCGTCTGACCATTTCTAATCGCAACATGGGGATTAAGCTAACTTGACTTGTGGGTGGGTCAAGATTGAGACTTCTTCATCACTTCCACACTTTGCTCTTGAACCCATTTGTGACTGGCCTTCATCACAAAAAATCACCCCTTTTTCAACAAGTTTGCTGCAACAACTACTGTAATACCAAGTCATTAGTGAGAGCACTCTCTGTATCAACAGCAGCAAAAATGGTCAAGGCCATTAGGGTTCATGAAGTTGGTGGCCCTGAGGTCCATTTCTCTCTGTCTCTCTCCCGGTATCTGTGTGTATTTGTGTGTGGATATCATACTTAACATATGAAGTTTGCGATTTAATTCGCTGGCTCTTTTGAAAGTAGCCACTAAATATTGAATAACAAGAAAATGCCTAAAAAAAAATTTAAAAAAAATAGGCCCGGGCCCGGCCCAAGCCCGGCCCTAAATGTTGGGCCTAGGGCCTGGGCTTGGACCGGGCCCAGATATCCCCAGAGCCAGGCCCGGCCCGGCCCGATTGGCAGTCCCCTTGGCCCGAGCCCGGCCCGTTTTGCTCGAGGCCCGATGGGCTTGGGCCGGGCCGGCCCAAGCCCGGCCCATTTGACACCTCTAGCATAGGTGACGGAGAATTCCAGGAGTTATCAAGATTGGTCCTCTTCCCTGTAGCCTTCAACTGCCGCACCTTCCTACCTGTGGATGGAGAGGTCATGCTCGGTGTCGTGTACAAGATATGTAGACCTGGAGCTTTCTTGAAATGCGGACCTATGAATTATATCTACCTCTCAGCTCAAAAGATGCCAGACTACCACTATGTTGACGGGGAAAAACCACATTTCTTGGACAACAATCTGTCTCGGATCGAGGATGGCGTTGTGATACGTTTTGTGGTGTTTTGCAAGAGATGGGGAAATCAAGTACGAGATATTGGAAGGGAGTTCATGATTCTTGCTAGTTTGGAGGGTGACAGCCTTGGACCAATTTCATTGCCTGGTACTGATGGACTGGAATTGTAGAGTTTTATACCTGTGAGTTGGAAATGTAGAATTCACTTTGAGGAAATGCAATTTATACTTCTCATATGCTTTTCACCCCTTTTGGCGTTAACATGTAGCAAGTAACAAGGGGTTGTAATAGCATACAAGGGGTGGAAATGGCCTCTTTATTGAGGGCTTAACTTACCCAGTGGCGCTTAAGTTTATACGGTGGCGAGGGCAGCAGGTGGCACCGGTGAGCATGTGCCAATGTGCTGCTTCGATTTCCCCTTCCTCCCTATTAGACACTTTAGATCATATGGACGAAAATGTGATTTTAGATCATATGGTCGACAATGTTCACCTCAAAATTAGGGATTGCTTATAAGGGATGTCTTTTTGGTCATTTTGTACGTTAAATCTACAAAAAAGAAAGGGAAGGGATGTTTGAGCTCCACATTTTACTATTTGTGCTCCGATTTCAATGCTGAAGGCCATGAAGGTGTCGTTATATAGCCACTTTAGCGACAAAATAGAGATGAAAATAAGGAAAGTGATATTTAAATTTCACATTTTACCATTTGAGCTCAGGCTCGAACTCTAAAAACCTTGAAAGTGTTCTTATATAGTCACTTTAGTGACAAATGTAGAGTGTGAGTGTGAAAAATATAACTGCAAATAGCAACTGTCTTTTAGCATAAAAAAGTTCAACAAAATAATACTAAAATAGCTTAGAACGGCATGCACAATATTAGTTATTCCGGTGATTTCAATTTTCAGGAAAGTCGTGCTAATAAACCGGAATGAGTATTCAATGAAACTAAGATCAATTAATTTTGGTGTTGGGATAATAAGTTCAACATGGGATTTTATTATATTTGTAATTGGTTCATGGGGTTTTCTCATATTTGTTATTGATTATGTTACTTAGTAAGTCGAAATATCACAGGAATCGTCTTGTGTGAAGTAAATTTTCAACATAACCATAGCACCACGTAATCGCAATAACATGGTGTCACGACACTATATATGATGTTATTCCAACTCTTAACGTCTAACTCATGACTCATGAAATCTTATAGTAATTATTTACTATATATTTCGGTTGGCCGACCGAAAGTACTTGATCACGTTACCTTCCTAACAGCAGCAGGTTAGCAACGCTGAATCTGAATTGCTTTGTAATTTTGAATACACATGCTAAAATTTGGAACATAGAGTATAAAAGAGTTTTTGGCACATAAAAAGCCTTCTTGGCCAAGCAACAACATACACATAGATCTAAAAAAGTAAGGAGCACCAAACGTGCCAAAGAAGCACGTAAACATTGTCTTTTGAAGCGCGTTACTTATTAAGATTGGTTGAGCACATAGATTTATATGTAAACCCTTGCTAGGGCTATATTTAAAACTTGATAAATGTTAATAAATTGGGTCAGTGGACCCATTATCCGCCCACTAATATATAATATGTATTTGTTAGTCTAAATAATTACAGTTATTTAGAAGAAATTTATCTCCTAAGTGTTTGAGATAAATACAATATTTATTTCATAGGTGTTTGAGATAAATACATCTTTATCTCCTAAGTGTTTGAGCTAAAGTCTGTTTCTAAATAATATCTCTATATAAAGGTTAGAGATATCTCAAGAAAATTATAAGTGACATACAATAAGTCACATGACAATCCCTCTCTTTATAGAACTTTCTCTATTGCAATCAGCAAGCTCTAGGATTTGGTTCGTGGACGAAGAAGTCGACTCTAATAGTCGTTTTCGTACCTGCAAAAAAAACAAGCGTGTTGGAGGCTAGTAACAACAAGAATCCATCGTCAGAATATTCAGAGACCTCATACGGTATGTTTCCGAACCCACTACGTGTTACGTGGTAGCGCATCAATTGTTATTCAATATTGGTATCAGAGTATGATTACTTGTTGATTCGCCTTTAACATGCTAGAATAAATTATGTGCATGTTGCGATTTTTCCCGGATACGTGAATGAGACCCATTATTAAAATTTTAAATTTTTTGAGCATGTTTTTTCTGAAAATTAATTATATGGCTTTGTTCTCCTATAATTAAGGATGAACTCCATAAAATTTTGTGATTTTTAGATGCATGATTTGTGAGAAATCACGATTTTATTTTTTAAGAAAACTGTGATTTTTTCGAGTTTGGGACTCAAATTCGGAGCATGATATTCAGTTTTATCATAATTGATTCATATATAATTAATCTATGTTGAATAAGCTTTCCAACGATATATTGCACGCATTATTTGGCTTAAAAACGAGAGAGATATGGCCTTCAGAAGTTGGCTTCGCGACATGGTGGTGGCTGAAAAAATTAGAATTTTTTCAAAAAGAAGACGAGCACGCGCTCCACGCGCCGAGGACGCGCTAAGGCAGTCGCGCACGCGACACATGTGCGCCCAGCCGCGCCCCCACAAGCCGCCACGCGCTCCCAAGCTCCAGAAGAGGCTGTTGGAACGCGCACACCACACGCCACACGTGCCCAAGCCAAGCTGATTCCACGCGCACCCAAGCGCGCGCGTGTCACACACGCGCCTGATCCAAAAAAAAAATCTCAGATGCTGCCCCACACTCAAGGCGGCGCGTGGAGGCGGTTTCTGGAAGATTTTGACCCCACCGCCAGCAAGTGGAGTGTTTTCTTGGCTTCTGAATTTTTTATGTGGTGTTGAATTACCTTTATACCCTATGTGTGTGTTCTGTTTAATTTTTAAATGACTTTTTCTAAAGTAATTAGCTTTAAAATTTTGTTTTATACACACATAATTTTTCTTTAATTTCAGAGGGTATATTAGGGTTAAATTCAGTGTTTGTCAATTTTTAAGAATTTATCTCTCATTTTTAGCTATTTGTGAGTATTTTTGTAATACTTTTGTGGTCATAAAAAAATACGAATTATGCGTAAATATTAATTTTTACATTTCGTGGGCAGAAATAAATATTATGGAGAGCTATATGACATAGATGAATTATGTTTTATTATTTGTCTTGATTAGAGTTATGATTTAAATATATTTTTGTTGAGATATATTTGTTGGGCTTTTGGCAATCCCGCACCTCTTTAAACCCAATTTGGCCTTTACGCCCGTTTTTCTTGAAAAGAGAATGTGGCATATTCATCAATTTAAATTACCCTTTAACTTATTATTTGAGCATGCTAGTTTTAGGTTAAATGGATGGATATTAGATTGACATTCTAAAGAAACTTATATTTATGTGTTTACTCTTGTTTTAAGAAAATTCTTTTGAGAATAAAGTGTTGTGCGGCATCTCCATTTGTTTTATTGGAGTAGTTTGTAGTAGGATTCTCAAAGATGTTGTATTCTACTATTTTCCTGTATATTTCTAGAAAGCCTTGTACGGGGATGTAATTTCGCACGCACATTATTCAAACTAGAATTTTCTTAGCATAAGTTATTAGAATGTCAATAGGGCTCAATGGAGTCCTTGCACACTTTATTGTATGGTGCAATTATATTATTCTAAATTATCATGTGGATGATTTATTACATTGTGACTTATATGATGATGAAATTTATTACGACCAATTACTTGTAAAATATTTTCCCAACTCACATACATGGGAGATGATTACGAGCTTAGCAAATTTTAGATTTCATGATGTGAGGAAGGATTATGTTTTTCATTTGAATTTTTAAAATAAAAAGAATGATGTATAATTATTGTCTTTTTCTTTATGCAAACTAATGTAGTGAATAGAATGGCCATCAAGAATGTCATAACTGATCTCGTTAAGGGTGAGAAACTTAATGGAGATAATTATGACGTTTGGAACAAAAAGATAAAATTCATGCTAAACGAACAAGAGCTCGAGGAGCACTTGACCAAAGAGATGGTCCTGTCCACTGAGGGGCAACCCCTAAGAGACCACACTGCCTACCAGAAATGGAAATAGAAAGATCGTAGTGTGCGCTACACCTTGTTGAGCAGCTTGCAAAATGATCTAATCGGACAGTATGATGAACTTCCAACTTGTAAAGCTTTATGAGATCAGCTCAAGTTCTCTTTTGGTGAACCTCAACTACGCGGCTTCGTAGCCTTGTGATTAAGTTTGAGGAATATACAAAAGACCCTAAACATACCATGAGTGAACATCTAAGGATGATGTCCAATATGATTGGTAAGCTAAGGGATGCTGGCCATGCGCTCACAGATGAGCAGCAAGTCAGAGCTATCATAAGTAAACCTAGCAAACGGGTAACCCGACCGGGTACGGGTAAAATCCGGTCGGGTGCGGGTGAATTCTGGTTGGGTAAATTCTACCTTTTTTTTCCCGGGTACAGTTTTCTAGTGCCCGTACCCTAACCAGATTACCCGCGGGTAAAAGACTTTTTTTAAGAGTATTTTTTGTTCTTTTTTATAGCTACAACAATCAGCCAATCAGCAACAATCACTGAACAATTACCTCTCGGCCATCATCTTTTTCAACTCCACTTAATCATTTATCCACAACACAACCATTTCAATTTTCAACCTAACACAATACTACCAAAACACTTAAAATACATACAAAAATTGACACAAACGAAACAATACAAGTAGATATGAAAAAATTTATATGGTAAATAAAAAATAAAATGAGTATTAACAAAGCTATCAAAGGCAATCGCAGACCACAATCGGAATCGGAGGTCACTTTGGTTTACGCTGATGTAACTTCCGTCTTCACTCTAGCCTGATCGGAGAGTGGCGCGGAGCTGTGGCCGTGGTAGAAATATCAGGAGCGGAGCGTTGAAGATCTACGGTGAATCTAGAATAGGGGGCAACGTCGGCCTCGCATCGTGACTCGAGAGAGCCAATCAAAGAGTGGCGCGGAGCTGTGGTCGTGGCTGTGGCAGAAATATCGGGAGCGGAGTGTCGAAGATCTGCGGTGAATCTAGAACAGGGGGCAACGTCGGTGTCGAGATGACGTGAGAAAGAGCAACGTCGGTGTCGAGATGACGTGAGAAAGAGCAACGTCGGCGTCGCATCGTGACTCGAGAGAGCGATGTGGAGAGAGAGAGAGGGAAGACGGGAGGAGCGACGCAGAGGAGAAGGGAGAAAAGAAAGATTAATGAACATGAAACCCTAGCAGCTGGCATTTATATGCTAAAAATCCAGGTAGCCCAAGTAATCCGCACCCGACTCAAATTTTCCTGAAATTTATGGGTCGGTTCGGGTACAGGTCTGTTTTTACGGGTACTCAAAACATGTACCCGTACCTGGGGTTTTTAGCTGGGTACGGTTCTACCTGCGGGTCCGGGTACATTTTTGCTAGGTCTAGTCATAAGGTCTCTTCCTGCCTCATGGGTCAATATGAAACATATATTGACTTACAATGAAAACATCAAGAATTTTTTTGATGTTTCACAGCATGTCATCCTTGAGGCCGAGACTCGAGATGCTGATTAGACCTTTATTTATGTCGCCCAAGAGGCATCACACAATGCATGGCAAGAAAGGCGAGGCTAGCACTTCTATGCCAAAGGAAGGAAAAATGAAGAAGCGCAAGAGAGGAAAATGTGGTGGAAAAAAGGATTTGTCTAAAGTCAAATGCTTCAACTGTTAACAGAAAGGACACTTCGCTCGTGATTGCACTGAGCTGGAGAAGGTACTTTCAGAATCTCTCTCCCAGTTATATGTTTCCTCACATGTGATGGTTGCTCATTCCCAACCTGTATGGTTTGTGGATATAGGTGCAACAAAACATGTAGCACATGATCAAGAGGGGTTCGTAGATTATCATCGGATTTCAGCCGAAAGCAAACATATTTTCATGGGAAACAATAGCTCCGAAGAGGTGCTAGGGGTTGGTTCTTACCAGCTCAAGTTATGCACTGGACGCACATTGATTCTTGAGGATGTGCGATATGCACCCACTGTTCGGCTTAATCTACTTTCAGTTACTGCTTTATTAGACAATGATTTTTCCTTTATTTTTAGGGGTAATAAGTTGGACATCTTTTTGGATGATGTTTTGTTCGGACATGGTTTTCGCATGGATAGTCTTTTTCAATTGGATTTAATTAATTTTTCGGTCCTCTTATTCTTATGTGGTGAATGATAATATTGTGAATGACTCTACCACCTGGCATGCAAGACTAGCCCACATAGGCTAAGATAAAATGACTCGTTTGGCTAGAGAAGGCCTTTTGGGCCCACTCGCAAGAGTCAATCTACAAACATGTGAGGCTTGTTTGGCCGGTAAAGCATGCATGAAGCCTTTTAGAAAGACTGTGAGAGCAACTCAGCCACTTTTGCTAGTTCACTCTGACATATGTGGACCTATGTGTGTAAAGGCACGCCATGACACTTCTTATTTGCTTACACTGATAGACGATTATACGCGATATGGTTACGTGTATCTGATATCTCACCGCTATGAAGCTTTGAATTGTTTCAAACGCTTTGTAGCAGAGGTTGAGAATCAGAAAGAGAAGAGTTTAAAAACTCTTCGCATTGACCGGGGAAGCGAATATTTGTCCGATCACTTCAAGAAGTTTTGTGAGGAAAAAGGATACGCAGACAACTTACATTCCTAATACGCCACAACAAAATGGTGTTGCGGAATGAAGGAATAGAACATTGTTAGACGTGGTTAGGTCTATGATGAAACAAACCTCCCAATATCTTTTTGGGGATGCTCTTTTGACTGCAGCCTATATACTTAATCGAGTGCCTTCACAATCAGTCAAATCCACCCCATATGAGCTTTGGAATGGCCAAAAGTCAAATTTGGATAACTTACGCCCATGGGGGCTCAGCATGTTATGTTCACAGTACTTCTCATAAGTATGGAAAACTAGGGCCTAGAGCTAATAAGAGTATCTTCTTGAGGTATTCTGAAAACTCTAAAGGCTATGTGATGTATGGTGAACATCCAAATGGTGGAAAGACTGAAATAGAGTCTCGTGATGTCGATTTCATAGAGAGTGATTTTCCTAACATTGGAGACGCAAGTAAGAATCTTGACCTCTATGAATTAGAGAAAGTTGAAGCCACTTTATCATCTCCCAGCGAAGGTGGGGATTTAGTTCCTCATCCTGTTATCGCTGAAGATAGTATAAGTGATCTTCAACCTAGTGGGAGCATCCTAGACAGTGGGAGCATACCATCAGGTTAACAAGATTCTCAACTGCGTAGAGGTGCATGAGGAAGAGTTCCACGTCGTCGTTTTGAGATTGACGGTGAAATTCTTATGTGCACTTCAACTGATGAAGATGAGCCCACTTATGTGGAAGAAGCCTTATCTTCACCTGCTAGTAATGAGTGGATGGCTGCAATGAAAGATGAGTTAAGCTCAATGGAGAAGAATCAGGTCTGGGAGTTGGTTGACCTTCCGCCAGGGCGCAAGACTGTTGGAAACAAGTGGGTTTTCAAAGTCAAGCCCAAGGTAGACAGGTCAAGTGACAAGTATAAGGCACGTCTTGTGGCGAAAGGCTATACCCAACAACGGGGTGTGGACTATGAAGACACATGCTCTCCAGTGGTGAGATTTGCTTCAATTCGCATGATCCTAGCTATTGTCGCCTAGCAGGATTTAGAACTTTTTCATATGGATGTTAAGACTGCGTTTCTCAATGGAGAACTAGACGAAGAGATTTATATGGCTCAACCTGAGGGTTTTGAAGTCAAGGGACATGAGCACAAAGTTTTTCGGCTCAAACGTTCTATATATGGTCTCAAACAATCGTCTAGGCAGTGGTACTTTAGGTTTCATCATGCCATTACCTCTATAGGTTTTGAAATGATTGAACAAGACCATTGCGTTTACGTAAAACGATCCAAAAAAAATATTCTGATCTTTTCTTTGTATGTGGATGACATTCTTTTAGCTGGGAATGACATGAGTTCCATTGTGACCACTAAGCAGTGGTTGTCCTCAACTTTTGAGATGAAGGACATGGGAGAAGCTAATTATGTGCTCGGGGTTAAAATCATACGTGATCGTCCAAAGAGACTTCTCGGTTTGTCTCAAGAGACATATATCAAGAAGGTCATTGAACGATTTTGTATGCATAACTCAAAACCCATAGACACTCCAATGGACAAGGCGTGTACTTTAAGCACAGACCAATGCCCAAAGAATGATGAGGAAAAGAATCGGATGTCCAAAGTGCCTTACGTGGCTGCAGTTGGGAGTCTGATGTACGCTATGTTGTGTACGCGTCCAGACATCTGCTTTGCCGTTGGAATGGTGAGTCGTTATCAGAGTAATCTTGGACCCGCTCATTGGAATGAGATGAAGAGGATTCTTCGATACTTACATGGAACCGCTGATCTCGTCCTGTGTTATCATGGTGGAGACTTGAGATTGAGAGGATACAACGATGCTGATTGGGGCGGTGATAGAGATGAGCACAGATCCACTTCAGGTTATGCATTCATACTAGGAGATGGAGCTATCTCTTGGTGCAGCAAGAAACAGACTTGCATCGCCCTATCCACGATGGGTCGGAGTATGTTGCTTGTTCAGCAGCAGTCCAGGAAGCTGTTTGGTTGAGGTCATTCTTACAGGCTTTAGGGGTTACAGCTCATGCAGACGAGTCTGTCACTGTTCACTGTGACAATACAGCTGCCCTAGATTTTGTAAAGGACCCCAAATATCATGGGAAGACCAAACACATAGGCCTTCGTTATCACTTCATTAGAACTTTAGTTGCGCAAGGAAAGGTGACCATAAAGCATATACCTACTGGCAGAATGGTGGCTGATCCTTTGACCAAGCCTATTGCTAGAGATGTTTTCCTTTCTCACATTAGGAGTATGGGACTACGTAGGGTTTGATATGTTTATGGCATCTCATGTACTTGACATTATTTATTACATTAAATTTTCATTCCTTGATTTGAGTTTATTTTGGAATGAATGGATAATCTTTGTGATTACATATACATCCTTATTGAGAGTGTCACCAGGCTTGAATTGACCCACTCACACGGGTAATTCACCTTGGCGCTAAGATAGCGAGCAAGATGAGACATAATTATCTTAGGCGCCAAGAGGGCGAATAAGATGATACAGCTTATAAAGCAAACATGTCGCCTTAGTTGGAGCTAAGATGAGACCTAATAAAGTTAGGTCGATCATAGAGTATCTCCACAACTCTATGTAGTCTGTTTACAGCCGAATGTGAGATTTCAGGCAGGCACTATGAGAGTGACTGGGCTGAAAAACTCAGGTTAGGCGCTTGTACAGCGACTAGACTCTGATTCGTATGGCGTATTTTATTATACATTTATGTGACACGCCCTTGAGGGTTACGCCATAGCATGCAAATCATACTGCATGTGCTAAATACAGACCGACAGTGGGAGTGACGAATGAATCCCTGCTTCGTCACTGTGTGAGCCACTTGGATCGAAATTTTTGATCATATATGGTACCCTTTTCACCTTAGACTATGTCATGAAGAGGATACTCAATGTCGCTACTTTAGCATGTACCCTTGGATCATGGATGATGCGGTCTCGCGGGGCATGTCTAGGAAAGCGGTTGGGTCTAATTGGAATGACATGAGGGCTTTGGGAAGAAAGTTCAATATTACACCATGTTGTGTGATTCATAGCCCGGGCGACTTTGTCGATTTTCGTTTCGATATGAGTCATGAATACATAACATATGAGAGGTTTAACACTGCTCATTATGAGGGATTTGAGAGTGTTTAATCTGGTGTAGTTGAACTATCTGGGGTACATACGAGATTTTTTGGAGTGATGTATTGTGTTAGTTTGGTGATAACTTAATACAATACTCCTCAACTGGACATCCTTTCTCGTAGGTCGCACGTTCCATTTCCTGTATGAGGAGATGAGTGGACAAGAGATAAGGAGGGACTGCACGATTTATTTGCCCTGTCTGTGGGCGAGTGGGAGCTGTTAATAAATTGGGTCAGTGGACCCATTATCCGCCCACTAACAGATAATGTGTATTTGTTAGTCTGAATAATTACAGTTATTTATAAGATATTTATCTCCTAAGTGTTTGAGATAAATACAATATTTATCTCATAGGTGTTTGAGATAAATACATCTTTATCTCCTAAGTGTTTGAGGTAAAGTCTGTTTCTAAATAATATCTCTATATAAAGATTAGAGATATCCCAAGAAAATTATAAGTGACAGACAATAAATCACAAGATAATCCCTCTCTCTATAGCACTCTCTCTAGAGCAATCACCAAATTCTAGGATTTGGTTCGTGGACAAAGAACTCGATTCTAGTAGCCGTTTTCGTACCTGTGAAAAAGAACAAGTTGGTTGGAGGCTCATAACAACAAGGATCCATTGTCGGAATATTCGGAGACCTCATACGGTATGTTTCCGAACCCACTACGTGTTACGTGGTAGATCATTAATTGTTATTCAATAATAAATAAACTCGATCATTCTTGAACAACTATAAACTAAGCTCGGCTCGCGGTGGCTCACAACCAATTACGACCCTGGTGACTTCTGTGCTGACACATCTCACCGAAAAATAATCCTCACAATTCATAATAAATAGGGGAAAGTAGGGAATGACCCCCTTTACTTTACACGTTGTGCGATTTGCCCCCCTCCACTTCAAAGTTAAGCACTAAACCCCCCCCCCCCCCCACAGTTACAGAAAATGGGCACCTTAGACGGATCCGTTATGAATAGCGTGAAATGACCAAAATACCCTTATTTCTTTATTAGCTAATGACCCCCTGTACTATGCATGGTGTGCAATTTCCCCGCCTCAAATTTAAATTACAATTTTTGCCCATGACCCTCCTCCTCTGGTCAACCTCGCTACAATTGGTGATTCACTGAGCACAACCACTTCACTTAACACAACCACTGGTCTTTTTCTCCGACCACCAGGGAGTTAAAAAAAAAAAAGGAACCGCGATTGCCGTTAGGATTAGCAACGAATTTGCAAATTAAGCTTTTGAAATCCTAAAATTAGAGGATTTGAAACCCTGATTTAAAAATTAGGGTTTTGAAACCTTAAAATTAGGGTTCAAAACCCTAATTTGAAAATTAGGGTTTCTCTTCTCCTTCTCCAGATCTGACCCCGCCGCCGGCAGCCCAAGCGTCATCCTCACCCCACGCCGCCGGCAGCCTCTCTCGGCCCACCATCCGGCAGACTCGCCCCACCCCACCACGCCGGCAAGCCCCTTGGCAACCCCACCCTACCACGCCGGCAAGCCCTTTGGCAAACCCACACTGCCGATTTCAATTCAATTCCATTTCAATTCAATTCAAATTTTCATCAATGCCGTGGAAGGGGAAGGGGAAGGGGAAAGGGGGAGGGCGGTCGCGGCGACGGGGAAGGGGGAGGGCGGTCGCGGCGACGGGGAAGGGGGAGGGCGGTCGCGGCGACGGGGAAGGGGAAGGGGAAGGGCGGTCGCTGCGACGGGGAAGGGGAAGGGGGAGGGTGGTGCGGCGATAGGGAAGAGGGAGGCAGACGGGGAAATGAAGGGGTGCGGTGGTCGGGTGGTCGAGGGAGTTGACAGAATTGGGTTGGGGGGATAGGGGGTTGGGTGGCGGGGGGTGGGGTGGTTAGAATTAGGGTTTTTTTTTTTCCTGATTTTCTTTTCTAAAAAGAGACAATGGGCAAAAATGTCATTTATAAAAAGAAATCGTTAGTCAGCGCGCGTGTTGACCACGCGCTGTTATATTTAACGGTTTCCGTCTAAGGTGCCCATTTTCTGTAACTGTGGGGGGGTTTAGTGCTTAACTTTGAAGTGAGGGGGGCAAATCGCACAACGTGTAAAGTAGAGGGGGTCATTCCCTACTTTCCCCTAATAAATATGACATACAAATCCCTTTCGCATCAAATAACAAATCTCGTCTTCTACCAAGTCATTTATATTCTTGATGACCTTTTTTTCCTAACCAAAATGACATCATTTACCCAACTAAAGAAACTCCAAACGATTCGATTTTCTAATGCTTTCATGTATTATAGTACAAAAGACTGCTATGTGAGCGTCAATTTTTCACATTTTCAAACTCTATTTTGTTGCTAGAACATTCACAAACTTTAGCGACGAAGTAGTATACGTTATAATCTGTATAGTATGGACAGCTTTGAATGTCGGGTTCCTGATTATTGTTATTGTCCCTTCATGTTCATGGTTTGTAGATAAAACCCTTTTTTTTCCTACTTATTTTAACTTTTTTTTTTCATAGTTTCTATGTAAAACCAGAGAAACAAAAAAGAAGGGACTATTATTACAAAGTTTGTCACAGCTGAATCATAACTTGTTAAGGAACCGTCATAGAGGGAGCAAAATTTCAAAATGATTCAATGAAATCTGCGGGAAAACGCTTCACTTGTATACTTAATTTTGAAGAGCAGAAGTGAGATCAAGATCGGATGTTGGTTTTCAAAGTAGGAGTACCACTAGGACTAGAGAATCTTGCAGCTAAGGATCGAAGACATAATGTGTTGTGCTTTTAGCAATTATTTTTTTAAGCGTCACCAAAAGAATAACTAGAATCAATAAAATTTGTCGCTAATTAATGTTGTGTCACATTTATTAATACATTAGAGCATATAGCTTTTCCGAGTTTTTTTTCCTTAATTAATACATTTTTAAAACTTAATTACAAATTTACTCATTTTTAAAACTTATTTACCCGTATACCACATTTTTAGAAAACGCTGTTTGAAACCACGATTTTAAGGTAGAAATCGCTGTTTGAAACAGCGATTTCTTCTTTGAAATCGTGATTTCAAACAGTGATTTCTAAAAGTGTGATATGCGAGTAAATAAGTTTCAGAACAGAGTATATTGATAATTAAATTTTAAATATGTATTAGTTAGAGTAAAAACTGCTTTTCCAATTTTAGGCACAATTTAAGTGGGGCCCCGGGTTGGACCCGACTACAGTTATACTTGAGCGGGCCTACTATCAGATGCTCTGTCCTCGCCCCTCTTGCTCTTCGCCGGTGGCCATTTCTAGGGCTTCCTCTTCATCCCAGGTAAGGTATCAAGTGCCTTCAAACCCCCTCCCCCAACCCCTCTCACGTCGCTTCGCTAGACCTAGTTTTTGTTTTCTGTATTTGCTATTGAGTTCCAGTGGGTATGGATCATATACATTGTACTTGTAATCTTGCATATGCGACTTTGGGTCGTCAATGTTACTGGATTTCTATGTTATATTTGGATCATGTGTTGGGGACCCAAAAGAAAGACATTCAGTCTTTATTGCCTTTCTTGAGTAGATAACTTTCATGCTGTTCTTGCTGTTAAAGCAGAGTGAATTTAGCTTATGTTTGATGAAGAGAAGACTATTACCAAGAACCTTGACTGTTGAAGGTGGTAGAGCTGTTGTTTTCAGCCACAGAAAATTGGTCTCGGTGTCTTAGAGTTGTTTTTCGTATGTGTATTGGTTCAGTGAGGAGTTGGGCATCTTGAATCACCTCTACTTTGCGACAAAGAATGAAATGTTGCCGGACTTTTACTTGGTTTGTTTCGTAATTTAATTTACTTTTGAAACACTATACAAGAACCGGACCCGGTGGAATGAATCAACTGTTTTGTGGATAAAGGAAGTATAAGGAATCTAGTTTAGTGCTAATTCTTGATGAAACAAGCAGTTGCTGAAGTGGAATCTAATCTATGTGAGAGCTTTGTGGTCTTGTTGGCGAATTACAAGTTTAATGTAGATATTTATCGATCCTTAAAGCTGGACTGAGAGGTGTGCCGTTGGGTTAGCTTAGTAGAAGCTACGTTGAAACTATATGAATAAAGATTGGTTGTTACTTCTTCACCCAGGATGTGTTCTAGTTGCTTCCCACTCTGACTTTAGGGGTTCATGTGGCATGCAATCCATACAATATGGGAATGTTATAACTTTGAGTCGAAACAGGAGTAGAAGCAATAAGTAATGAGAGACAAAACACTGTTCCTCTGTTCTTGCATGACCATAATGATCAGGTCATATCAATTTAAGTTGAAGTGCTAGCTGATTGCGTCATCCATGGTTTCTCGACTTCGAGATTCTAGATAATTTATAAGATTATGTGCGATCCGGGGTTACTAAACTTCGAGATACTAGTTAAATAATTAGGTTATAAAGCATTTGATGTCCTAGTGACCTTCGTACTGATCACATTACATAGGCTTTTTTGTATCACGTACCTTATAAGAAAAAAAGGTCCTTGTACCTGTTATACACGTTATGTCACTCAAACACTTTGAAAAGCACGAAGTACCCTTCTTGAAGGGTTGGACAAGAACATGGCATAAGATATGTGCCAAACGCTGTACTATATCTCATTTTAGATGAGAGAGCTTTCCATTTCAAGCAGTGTATGCCACATACATATCATTTTGCATAGAAATTGATATGAAGATTTTAAGCATTTAAATGTTTTCTCAGGTCCCCCGTGTCTTGGGTTTTTGGAATTAGACGTTTGGATACGTCTCCTACCCCGACACTCGTACTGAGTCAATTTAATACAGCATGACTGTGTAAATAAGATACCTCTTAGCATCTTCTATATATATATATATATATATATATATATATATATATATATATATATATAAATATCAGGTCAGATGATATTGTCCCACTTCATTTGGTGTAAAGTCATCACCAGGACACTCTTACCCAGTGTTGCCTGGCAGTTGTTACTTAGATCGAGTTTTCAGTATAATAAAGTGGATATTTGTCATGTATTAACATCTTTGAGCTTGATATCCTACCTAGGCGGGATTGATCAGCTGAACAAGGCATGTTCTACTGATTGAAGGACTGCTTATGGAGGCCTACACTCACAAAGCTATAATGAGAAACACACCAACAAGATCAAAGCTAATTCTCTTGCTCAATTACCAACTGTTTGCAGTTATTGTGGAAATTCCATTTTCTCTACGATTAATACCTTCCGTGGAAAGGAAAGGAATTGTAAAATCTCATAATATACGCTCAATTCATGACATGTTTCCTTTTATATCAATTATGTGGAAACAAATTTTAGAAGATCACAAATTGGTTTACTGATCCACAAAAATACTTCGGTTGGCAACATTTTTGGTCAAGGTAGCTACTAGATCATCCGAGACTTATAAGATAGACCTACACAATCCCACACCTTGAAGTCACCTCTTTTGTATACAATCCTCCCTGTCTACTCCCTTGTTTACCTCCATTAATTCCCCACCTTGACTTTATTTCTTCTAGGAATATGTCTCTGGGCATTTCCATGGGTGTAATAACAGTTAAATATCCTCAAACTTTATTCAACTCACTCTGTAATAGGCCAGTGGACTTTCTTCCAACCGAGAATTGCATACTTCAGAGGGACGGAGGGAGGAGAGGAGGGTGGGTCAGTATGATCATGACACGCGTGTCCCCAACAACAACAATGAGTCATCTGTTTGGTCCGTCGTGTTGCTGGCTCTATGATAAACATATGAATGAGTAATCATCATGCCGTGATAAGTTATGTGATTTTTTTGTCTTTGAGATCCTCTTCTTCTAAATTCTGCATTATCTGCTATAGCTGGGCTAGATCATGGTTATACCCTGAGTTTTCTATTGCTCTGCTCTGTAATTAATGAATTACCTTTTACTTAAAAAGGAGTTGTCATCACTTAGAATGTGCAATGTAGCTGTTTCCTCATGCTAATAACGATAGCTATATGATGTGTTCTCTTCATAAACATTTGAACGGACTTTTCCTTTTCTTGCCAGTTATCATTCTGTTGTTATGATTTACTGTGAAAGTCCTGGCCGGTCGTTGATTGGTTTGTACTTTGCATACAGTTAAGAAATGAGAAACCTCTATGCCTGAGTGCTTGAATTATAAGATATACTAAACCTACGTTTTGCTCATTTCTTTGGCCATTTTAATGTAGGGAAACAAAAACAAATATGCTGCATGAAGCGGAATGTTACTACCGTGTTCCCATCCCTGCAAAAGACATCGACAAAAATGGTAAGGTGGCCCTAAGTTCAGTTGCAACATGCCTTCTGAAGTGCGTTTTGGAACTGAAGGCAGCGGAGAGGTGTGGTTACTTTCTTGCCGTAACCAAATTTAAGAGCATAGGCAAAGGGTATGAATTCTCAGGATCTTGCTACTTCCGAGTAGACTTCGACTGTCGCGCCTTCCTACTCGTGGATGGAGAGATCATGGTTGGTGTCGTGTACAAGATACATAGATCTGGAGCCATCTTGAAATGCGGACCGATGAATCATGTCTATCTCCCAGTTCGCAAGATGCCAGGCTTCCACTTCGTTGATGGGAAAAATCCACATTTCTTGGCTGACAATCTCTCTAGGATAGAGAATGATGTTAAGATACGTGGTAAGGTGTTTGCAGCGAGATGGATAGAGAAAATACGACATATCGAAAGGGAATTCATAATTCTCGTTAGTTTGGAGGGTGATGGCCTTGGACCAATGTCCTTGCCTGGATCTCATGAAATGCACTTCTGAAGACTTGAAGAAAAATATTAGAGACATTTTTTGCTGTCACAGGGTATGTTCTCTCTCTTTTAAGAGCTCTGACTTCATGAAAGATGATGTTACCTTAGCAACCTTGTGATACCATATAGGAGGATTATACATATACCTGTAATTGTAGAGAAGGTGAAGATATTAACGCCAGGTAATGAAAATCTGGCTGATCATGATAGCATTTTTTGAGTTCTCAGGTCCATGTTGTTATGATAACATTAGCTTTGCACTTAGGGTGTCTCATGCTGTGAAATGCTAGATGCTTAGCACACCTTTGTCAAACGTATATTGGTGGACCAAGACCAATGGTCAACCATAGTACCGTTGGATAATACCTTATCGGACCAGCCCCCCTTTTTTTTATCAACAAAAAGAGGTGTCACAACACAAAAAGCGAGACCGCCTTTGACCTAGTTTTCTTTCTGGCTTTGTCCTCGAACTAAAGAATAGGGTAAGCTACTAGTTCCCTCAAACTGCCTTAAATGGTTGACATTAATGGTCCGTATTGATGAAGTATTTACTATACCTTTTGTGCTTCAGCATATAGAGGGTGATCTTATAGTCCAATTTGAGCTCGTTCTTGATGTGAAATTCAGGTGTACATTGTGCATCAAAGTTCCAATTTCATGGATGATATTGCCTCGTAACATAAGCTGCAACATGCAAGTATCCAAGGCTACAGTGCCAGAGAAACTGAGGGAATTGGGAATGTGTTTCGGATTTGGTTATTCACATTTGAAGATAAAATAAAGTTCCTTGAACCTAAGTATTCTAAAATACAAATTTCATGAGCTTACGAAGTTTTGAGTTTTCAAATGGCCACGGAACCGGATAATTTGATGGATGCTGCTATCACTATTTTCTGTGGATTTGAGTCCTGAGCCTTGTCACGACCTCTACTACGTTGCGTATGTATATGGCATTCGCTAGGCCCAACGTGTAGCCAACCATTTTTATCAATATCATTTTCGTATTATAAAAAAAAGTTTTATTCTTTGAACATTAGTTTTTTAAAAGAACTTCATGAATTAAGGCCACGTTTGATGCGGTTTTTTTTTCATCTTTTTTTTTTCAGTTTGGAAAATCGGAAAAAAAAAAGTGCGTTTGGTAACCATTTTTTTTCCTTATCCAATTTAAAAAATCAGTTTTTAAACTGAAGAGTAAAAAAAAAAACTCCAAAAACTCTTTTTTTTTTCACTTTTGGTTTTTTTTGAGACCACCACCACCACCTTCCCACCGCCGGCAGCCACCTCAGGCGACCACCGCCGGCCGCAGATAGGCACCTCCAGCCGCTGGCGACCACCACCGGCAGCCACCTCAGGCCGCCGGCGACCACCACCGGCAGCCGCCGCCGGCCACCTCCGGCTGCCTGCTACCACCGCCGGCAACCACCTCCGCCCGCCACCACCGTCGACCACCGCTACGTCCCACCACCGCCACCGCAAACCACCAAAAAAAAAAGTCAAAATAAAAAGAGTTACCAAACACTCAAAAAAAAAAAACTAAAAAAAACAAGGGTTATCAAACACCCACTTATTTTTGTAAAAAAAAAAAATTAAGCTGCTCTTTAAAAACTGAAAACAAAAAAAAAAGTTTTGTCAAACCAACCCTAAGTTTCATGCAGGGGCGGAGGGAATGGGGGGGGGGGGGGGGGCACAGATGGGCCGGTGCCCACCTACTTCTCGGTGAATTTTTTTATTTTATATGATATATTTTATCCTTAATGAAAAAAATAGCCACCTAAAATTTTTAAAAATATTAAAAGAGATATATTTTTAGTCACTTTTTATGTTAAGCTATATGAAAATTCAAAAATAGTTAAAAACAAAAGTCTTTTTAGCCCATTAAAAATGCTAAACTTATTAAATAAAAAAAGTTCTATGCTTAAAGTCAACAAAAAAAAAAAACTCTTATTTTTTTATTGTTTTCAAAGTCTCCCTATTTCTAAAGTCTGAAAGCCACATGATGGAGAGAGGCACGGAGCACATGTCTTCTCAGTCCTCGCACCGGCCTTCCGCCCTTAACGCCACGCCTGACTGCCTCCACCATCAGGTCCACCTCCGACGGTTGACATAATCGTGTAAACAGTAGATTCAATGACGACATAGTGGTTGAAGTCGTGATGTATTACTCGAATCATCGATTGATCGATCTATTCCTCCAGCTTTGTTGATTCATCATGGTGTATTTGCAGTGACGCTCTCCTCATATTTTTTTTCCCAAATAATCAGTGTCTCGTCTAATTTTCTCCACGACAATCCCTTTAGCTTAAAAATGATGAAGAGCCTTTTTTTTTTCCCAAATATAAAACCACCGTTCTTCCACTGATTATTGGGATTGCTCCACTACTTCCGTGCAAAGTCGCAAATCATAATCTTCCACTTTAAAAGCAAGGTAAAATCTAAACTTCCGGTGTTTATTTTTAGAATTTCTAATTCCTTAAATTTGAACCATTTCTTTTTTGTTTCAAATTAGAATTTGATAATTGAGTTTTAAAACTTACAAGTTCCAATTTGGAATTGAGGTCACTAGTGGGATTCTTAATATCATATTGAGATTTTGAATTTTTATTTTCAGATTGCAATTGCTACTCGTGAGTGGTGAGTGTGTAGGTTTCATATTGAGGCTTGTTGGGATTTTTTGCTTTGGATTGAGAGATTGACAATTGTTGCTTGTGGTTGAAACTAGGAAGTAGAAATTTGACATTTGGGAGAATTTAGCACTGAAGTTGGTAATTGAGATTTGAGAATTTAGAACTTTCATGAACAAGTTGAATATACTGTACATCTGACGAATTAAAAAATTCGAATTGCCGAATTGGAGTTCTTGTTTCTTGCCACTTTCTCACATTTATCAGTTTGTTAGGTTTAACTCATTAACGAAAGTACCTGAAGCCAAAAAAAAAAAAAATGGTTATTAGCCACCTTGAACTAATCGTTCCAAATTATAAAGTTATGTGCTCAAGTAGTCCTAAAAAGTAACGGGCTTAAGATCTAGGGCTTTTTTAAGTCTTGAACAGAGAGCGGGGAGAGAGAAAGCAGAGTCGCATTGAAGGAAACGACCGCAACCACCGGCGACCACCGGCAGGCGAGTCATTTGATTTGTCTTCCTATCTCTCGTTTGCTCTATTTCCAAATTTTTTTAGGCGAGCTCTACCTCCTCCGATTCTTCTGGCCTCAGTAACTCTATGTTGTTTGCTAGATTACTAATCCTTAACTTCTCGAGGAATCCTTCATCAGTGGTTGTGAATGACTGATTTTTTCAATCTTTCTGACTTGCTCCTACGGAACCAAGATCGAAAAGATTGAAAAATTAGGCTGTGCACCAATTTTTTTCAGTTGGGGTATCGGGGTAGTTCCCTCTTTGGGGGACACGGTGTTGTTCTCTTCTTTCTATTGTTTATGATTCCAGTTGGGACTTGGAACTGTGAATGACAACCAAAATCCTCCACCTCCTCCCAATCACGGCACTACACCCCTCTGGAACTTTGCTACCTTTGAAACTTTGATGCTACTTCTATTAAGATGTATTTGGTGGTGGTTATTATGATGTAGAACGGCTAATTTGCACTATATTAGGATTCAAATGAGTATGAACATTAAAAAAATATATACAACATTTGCCGTATCCCCGCTGCACCCATGTCCCGTAATTTTCAAAAATGTTTATATCTGCACCGGGACTGGAGTCCGTGCTTCACAGTTGCGTGGGAAGCATGTGTGTGTGGTTAGGGAGCAATGCCATATCTGCTGTTCTTTGCTGTTCGATTGAGCTGCTATTTGATTGCTACTTAATGGCTTTTCCTGCATTTTCCTGCTGTTCTTTGCTGTTCGGTCAGCCTGCAATTTTATGTCCTGAAACTAAGATTTGGTAGCCTGCGTAATTTTGGCATGGTGGGAAGAAGATGCAACATGGACTTTTCTCTATTTGGAATTGGTTGCATGAAGACTTACTTCCACAACTAGCAGATTTATGGATTGCTCTGGTTTGTGTGTGTGTACAGGTGTTGTCAGGATCATATCACCACCAGTTATTTGGGGCTACTTCCCTAACTAGTGTATGCTACGAGTCCTATATGACTAGATTTGAGAACTCTTTATTATGGCATTTGGCATGTGAATGCTTGTGAGTACCTTACTGAATCACTTATACCAAAGTTGACACTTCCATTATCTTCATTATGATAGGTGCGATATCGAAAATGTTTCTCAAAGTACAGTTGCAATGGAATGTCATCATTCCGTCCGAGAGCCTGGATGCCAAGGGATTGGCGCTCCAAAAGGCAATCGTGGTCCGCCTTTTGGAGGACTTCTCAACAAAGAAGGCCACGAAAGATCACGGTTATTTCCTTGCTGTGACCACCTTGGATAGCATCGGGGAAGGAAGAGTCCGCCAACACACGGGAGACGTGCTTTTTCCAGTCACCTTCAGCGGCCTCACCTTCAAGATCTTCAGGGGAGAAATCTTGGAGGCGACCGTGCACAAGATTCTGAAGCACGGTGTTTTCCTGCGTTGCGGGCCAGTGGAGAACATCTACCTCTCTTATCAGAAGATGACAGACTACCGCTATGTCCCTGGTGAAAATCCCATATTCATGAACGAGAAGATGTCAAAGATTGAAAAAGACATGGCGGTGCGTCTGATGGTGATTGGCACAAAGTATATGGAGGCCGAAAGGGAATTCCAGGCGGTAGCCAGCTTGGAGGGTGATTTCCTTGGCCCTGTTTAGTGCAGCTTCGTTCAACTCGGGCTGTTTCTAACCTTAGGGATCTTAGAACTACTGACATCAAAACATTCTCGTTCAATAGGGTTGAACCGGAAGTTGGTTGTTTCCCCATAATCCTACTTTCTGGTATCAGCCCAGTATCTTAGTCTTGTGGAATCTGTATGAGTATACTACTTTCTACCATTGGATTTCACAGTATGATCTATGTCAGTATCTTTTTAAACAGCCATTGGGTTGCACTTCGCATAGGAAGCTCATGTATTGGGTGCAGAGATATTGTTCTGTTAGTCCCTATGGTATCGGTGGTTACACAGCAAATGAAAGCGAATGGCTAGGCTCACTGTTATAAGCGTAAAAGGAAACATCAATAAGCTGCTCTTGTTCATTGAACGCTCATGGCTATGCTCCCTCGTCGACATTGCAAGCAAAGGTTATGTTCAAAATTCTTTTCGTAGTAGCTTCGTGTCGACGTTAAAACTTATAATCAATCAACATCCACTCAGAAATTCCTGATAAAACAAAGTGAATGTCGATAAAATCTTCGTAATTGTATAATGTGAGAGTGTGACTGCTGAAAGATTTATTTCAAGCTCCTCTTAGTTATTATGATCCCATCAGATTCCTTCTTCAACATTGCATGGAAGGTGCCACAACAATATCGAGGAAAGGACAAGCCGAGGATATAGATGTGAACACATCTTGTAATCATTTACTTTGGGTCTTGGGTATATAAGACGACACTCATTTTGCGAGACCTTACATAAAAAGTCCGTCGCGATTTTTCTGTGTGCTCAGTATTGATTTCTCACTCAAAACAAGATCTTTCTAAGCAAAAATCAGATGGATCTGAGCTTGTACCGAGCTGCCATGGAAGGCAAGGTTTGATATCATTCTTCAAGACAGGACGAAACTTGAGCACCAACTTACCCCTAACAAGAACACCGTCCTCCATATTGCAGCCATGTTTGGTAACACAGAGTGCGCGAATGAAGTTCTAAGATATTCGCCATCTTTGTCCTGTCGAGTCAATATCCAATGCGACACCCCGCTCCACATCGCCGCTAGAAAAGGTTGTTTGGACATAGTTCAAGCACTCGTCAAATGCACGACTAGACTTGACAAGAAAAGGGTCGGAGTGGGGAAAGAAGTACCGAGGATGCTGAATAAGGAGAACGACACGCCCCTGCATGAAGCAGTGCGTAATGGTCATTTCGACGTGGTTAAATTGCTAGTGGAAGAAGATCTGGACTTTTCGTGGCCTGCGAATAATGCAGAGGAGACTCCGTTATATCTGACTTCGGAGAAGGGATATGATGACTTGGTGTCGCTGATCTTAGAAACTTGCATAGCACCAGCTTACAGTGGTCCATATGGAAGAACTGCTTTACATGAAGCAGCAATATCCAACAGCAAAGGTATGTATGTGCTTAACTTTCTGATTTAATTGGAATCTCGCAACTTTCTCCTACTTGCTAAGAACTCTTTTAAGACGCCACTCAACACTATCAACAATTATCTTGAGGTTTAAATTGCCACAAATGGTTCCAGGTTTTGATCATTTAAATTGCCAAAAACTGATTCCAGGTTTTGATCATCACACTGATACTCTACTGTGTCAATGCTAAGTTGATACAGATATAATGAGTTCTACTCATTCAGCATTTACCTTTCAGGAAGTATGGCAAGTTTGTTAGGATGGAAGCCATCTCTGGTGAAAGAAACGGACTTGCATGGTTGGACACCACTTCATTTCGCTGCACGCATTGGTTATGCATCCATAGTCAGCCAGCTGTTAGAAGCGGATAAATCTCTGGGGTACATTGCAGACAACGATGACAAGAATACGGCACTTCATCACATAGCAGCTTGTCATGGTCACATCGAGGTGATGAGAGAGTTTTTCGAGCATTGTCCAGATTGTTGTGAGATGGTCAATGCCAGAGGCCGCAATTTTCTTCACAATGTGGTAGAACACGAGCAAAAGAAGGCCGTTACATACATCCTAGAACAGTGTGCAATAGCCATCAGTCTTACAAATCAAAAAGACAGCGACGGGAACACACCTCTGCATCTACTTGTAACTTCTGACTGCAATGCACTAGGGTTGATATGGCATTCTGGAGCCCATAGAAATGCCTTTAACAAGGAGAATTTGACTCCCATGGACGTGATAGAAGACTCTGAGATATACATGTATTACGCAGTAAGGACGCAAACTTCTTTAGTGTACAAATTCTCAATGCACATAATGAGCTTAGGACCTTTGGGGAGGGACTCTCATTCTGTTCTAATCATTCTAGAGAGAGCTACCTACGCACTCTACTCTTTTCAACCATCTATTCTGACTGATCGCAAGGATTACTTGGATTGTTGTTGCACCATATTTCACGTGCCACAGTCACTTAAAAGGTATTCGGTGAGATTAGACAGCTGAAGGATGCATGTTTAACTTAATAGTAATGGAGAAATGATAAAACTTTCTCTGAAAAGTTTATGTTGCATCTTTTGTACATGATTTTGAGACCCTCTGCAGTTGTACAGAAATATTTAGTTCTCCACCAAAAGGTGAGCATGTCATGCTATTCCCAAATTCGACAGTACCCGTTAGCAGCAAAGAGCAACAATCTTGATTTTTGCCTGTGAACTCAGAGGATCCCGTTTCTTGTTCTGTTTATTCTCCTCGTGATTGTACCTTCCACTGATCCTATTTTTATCCCCCAAAGTTTTTTGTATTTTTATAAATTCTTATTTAGTTTTGGTCATTTTCAGTTAGTGTAGAATGTACTTTGGCTGCATATAACTTATGAATCTGACAAACTTCGTCGATTAATCAAAAGAATGTTCTTGCAGAGTGATATGGAAAGACAACTGAAACGTGCAAATGGCATGCGGGGATGGAGAAACGTGATCCACAAAGATAAAGAGATGATCACATCCAAAAAGAAAGTGCGCGCTGATAGAAAAAAGACAGTACCATATGACCTCAAAAAAGAAGCTGATATAGACAAAAGGAAGGGCTTGATTATTTCGATACATATTCACCAGTTACAAGAATAATATCCATTCAAATATTGATAGCTATTGCAGCTATTAATAATCTTGAGATACATCAAATGAATGTGAAAACAGCCTTCCTAAATGGAGATATAAATGAAGAGATCTATATAGAGTAACCCGAGGGGTTTGTAGCTCCTAATCATAAGAGGAAGGTGTGCAAGCTTGTCAAGTCACTTTATGGACTAAAACAGGCTTCGAAACAATGGCATGAAAAGTTTGATAAAGTCATGATTGAAAATGGCTTTAGAATCAACGAATGTGATAAATGTGTCTATGTTAAAGGCACGAAAAAAGGATATGTCATTGTTTGCCTTTATGTGGATGACATGCTCATTATCAGGAGCAATAATGAATTCATTAAGGCTACAAAGAAAATGTTGACTAGTAAGTTTGAGATGAAAGATATGGGTGTGGCTGATGTTATACTTGGTATGAAAATTACCAAAACATCAAATGGACTAGTCTTGTCACAATCTCACTGTATTGAGAAAGTGCTAGACAATTTAAAAATTACGATGATAGTCCAGTTAAGACACCACTAGATGTAAATTTATATCTAACAAAGAATACTTGTGAAGGAATATCTCAATTAGAGTATTCGCGTATAATTGGTAACTTAATATATATCATGATTTGCACGAGACCCGATATATCATATGATGTCAATAAGTTGAGCAGATATACTAGCAATCCGGGGAAGAATCACTGGATAGCTATTGTAAGAGTTTTGAGGTACTTAAAATATACCTTAAACTTTGGTCTGCATTATTCTAGATATCCAGTTGTATTAGAAGGATTCAGTGATGCCAATTGAATATCAGATTCTAATGAAACAAAATTCACAAGTGGATATGTTTTTACATTAGGAGGAGCAGTTATTTCTTGAAAATCCTCTAAACAGACATGTATTGCCAGATCCACTATGGAATCTGAATTTATTGCTTTAGATAAAGCAGGAGAAGAAGCGGAGTAGCTTCGTAATTTTTTGGAGGATATTCCAAATTGGCCTAAACCTGTGCCACCAATTTGCATACATTGTGATAGTCAATCTGCAATTGGAAGAGCACAAAGCAGTATGTATAACGGTAAGTCTAGACACATACGTTGCAGACATAATACCGTTAAAGAATTACTTTCTAGTTGAATTATCTCTATTGACTACGTGAAGTCAAAGGATAATATTGTGGATCCGTTAACGAAAGTTTTGACTAGAGAGAAAGTAAATACGTCATCGAGGGGAATGGGTCTTAAGCCTATGAACTAAAGAGTTGCCATAATGGAAACCCTACCTAGCTGACTGGGGATCCCAAGATCTAGGTTTAAAGGAAAAATCGAATTATATAAATGCGACTCAGACAGAGCACTGTGGAGGGTTAAACCCCTCGTATCCATTCCTATGATGAGAAGACAGTGGCACCTACAAAAAGGTTAGGTTAAGCTATGCTTTTAATTAATGACTATTATATCTTGGAAATCCAAGTGGGGGTGCATTAGGAACCTCTTAATAAGAAGTCACCTATGTGAGTAAGAAGTGGGCCGCTTCTATGAGAATTGTAAGGCTGAATTCTCTAAAAGTACTCATGAAAACCAAGAGTTATTCATAGCCAAAATGAACACAACAATGAGAACCTCAAAACAATGTTTGAGCGATACTGTGTGAAGTTCTATTGTCTTGGTTTACACTAAAGATTGAACAGTTCAAGACATCACATTCACTGGTTAACCAGTAAATCCGATAGTTTTCACTAGGGAAGGTTCAAGGCCATCGGCTACCTATCTCGATGCAGTGTCGTTCTAAAGAACTCTTTCTTGTGTCAGTGTTTCTTTGCTTATAGAGTCCAGTCAATTTTCTATTCACGTAGGGGATTGTTGGAATTGGGTTTTAAACTCATTGTAGAGAAGCAACTTTGACTCAATTTTCAAATTGGTTCCAAACTATATTAGTTAGGAACAAAGTGATTCATGATCCTCTATTGGAATAGATGATCATGATATATTCACATGTTTAAAACAAATGGAAGGTGAATGAGAAAATTGACGTTGAAGTTGGTAGTTCAACTTGAACGGAAGAGAGAATTCCACATAGAAGAATTAAAGTCAATGTTGTCTCCTTATAAGGCTTAGCCTTGAGCTAAGGGTTGGGCCCCTTGGGGGTACCCATGTTTTGTAAGGAGGGATGACCTAGGTTAGGTCCACCACACGCGCGCCGCCCACCCCGTCTCGGTCCGGTCCGTGGCTTGGGCTTGGGCCTGGACCCATCAGACTTTATTCTTTTTGGGACAAAAATATTTTAAATAAATAAAATTTATTTATTTATTTATTTTCTTTTCGGAAAGTTGTGACCTTTTCAGCTAGCAGTTTTTTCTGTGAAGAGTTGCATCCCCCAGTGAATACTCTGTGTATAAAAATGAGTCAGTTACAGAAGTTAATTAACTAACTGAATCTCAAAATTATTTTCGGTAATATTCGGTCTCCGAGTTTCTTGTGTTCGAAAGAGTTCCGTGCCATTGTTTTGGTTCACCGGGTCTGAAGATTTGGAGTGCTCCTATTTTCAGACGTGCTACCATTGTATCATGGGAGGCTTTTCAGCACAGTTGCTGGACGAATAAAGTCTTAAGGACAGTGAATCAAATTCACGCCTCAATCTTTCCATTTGCTGTTCTGCATTTCCTGTTGTGAGTTTTAGACGTAGTTCTGTTTCTATTTGGTTTAGTGACTGCTGATTTTTGAGCGATAATATTTGCATACTAGTATTTGTTCGCAATTGTTTTTTTGCACAAGTACACAAAGCTAATTTTCCCAACACCAGGTAGCTTCCATGGCAACAACGGTCCAAACCAAGGCATGGCGGTATTAGTAAGGAAGGCAGCTTTTGGAGCGTTTGTCATAACCGATGTCGTAGCCATGTTATCATCTGCTGCTGCTGCTGTGTTTCTCTACTTCATGGCATCGTTTGAGGATGACAAGCGCAAGCTGATCGATGACCATAACGTGCCTACTCTTTTTCTCATCCTAATTGCCATGATAGCAACGATGCTCGCTTTCATAACTGGCTTGTACGTCGTGTTGGCGCCTTCACCTCACCTCGCAATTACCGTATGCGTCATGGGTGGATTTTCTTTTCTCATCTTCTATAAAGATAATCTACAAGGTTTTAAGGAGCATATAGCGGGAGACACTGATGTTGGGCAACATGTTCCAATTTCCAAATTCCTCAATGTACACATCACCAGCGTCTTACTACTGATTCTTCAACGTTCCTATACAAATCTAAATATGTTCTGAAGCATATTATATTTCTTCTTTTCTACTCCTAAATCTGTTTAGTGAGGCTGCATACTTATCCCAGGAACCATAATCCAAGTTTTTTACTCACAGTCAATCCTGACTTATTAGAAGAGAGAATTCTTTGCCAAGCTGGCGAACTAATAGACCTGGCAAATTCCAATCACAGAGATAAAAAGATCATGATAAACGGTGGGAGTCACCCATTTTCATGTCATTATAAACGTAAACTCCTCATTTTTGCACTTGCGAATAAGTAGGGATTACAAAATTCCCGCAAGTTCATTATAGCATAGAGTAGCAAATACAGATTGGAAAACTTCCCACAAGTTCATCTTAACAAAGAATAGCAAAAGAAATACCAGCACCTATATGAAGCAGAAAGCAGCTATCAGGGAGAAAGCAATTGCAGAAGAAACAATTTTCTTTGTTCGATTAGAGATTGGTAGCCCACCCATCCCATCCCATCCCATCCCATTCCCTTCCCTTCACCCACCCCCCATGAGACTTGACTCTCTGAGACTTGTACCTGTGACCTTGCACAAGAAAGGTAAAAGCCCTCGCCACTGGGCTATCACCTTACTCTCACTTATTTTAAGGGCTGGGGAACTCATAGAACGCTGATTTGATATCACAAACATAGATGAGGAAGGAGAAGCAACCTATGACACATACAAAAATTGCAAGAGCTAATTCATGTGCTAACACGACGAATATGCCAGTAATGAACGCAAGAACCATTGCTACCACGGCAATGAGAATGAGGAGGCCCGCCAAGGCATAGTGCCTTCTAACTTTATGTGCATCCGTTAGTTCTGCTGCAACCAAGTGAACAAACACCGCACAACCAGAGCACATCATAGCTATGGTATCAGTCACAATAAATGCTTGAAACGCTGCTTTTTTTGTAAGGACCGCGAGCCCTTTGTTTGGCACATCGTTGCTTTCATATATAGCCGCCAGGCAAAGTGAAACCAGCGGCAAAGGTCACGGTTGCTATGGGTGTGGCCACTATCAAATGTGTTTGAGCTACTTTTTTTAGGAAATCCTGATCCTTTCCATGCTCCTTAATACGAGCTCTTTCTGCGGTTGCTATATTATCTCTGCTTATCAACTTCCACTGACCGAGAGGACCGGCTTTCTTCAACTTTTCTTTGATGACATCCTGCATTTTGATTTTGAATGATGTTAGATGAAAGAAAAGATCAAAATAATATAACTCTACGTGACTTCTCAAAGTCAAAATTAGACCCTTTTGGAGGCTGTCAACCATAAAAGGGAAATTCCCGTGGCTAGGCTACAAGTGGAAGTTCGCCGAGAGGTAGTTAGAATAGACTTCGAGGCTAATGTGCATTTATTTATGTACTTCAAGAAGGGAACACTGTGCTGATAGTTATTGTTATAGCAAATCCTCAATATTGTTAAACATTTTTCAGATCTTTAATGGGTAAAGTGTAGATTTTGTTACGATAGATCCTACAAGTTCTTTAAGCATTACTATCTACGTCATTATCATATATGTTTGATAAAAACTCAGGGCAATTGATTACCTTAAGGTAATCTATATCTATATATATATATATATATATATATATATATATATATATATATATATATATATATATATATATATATATAAAGCTGAAACCTTTGCTTAAAATTACGACACGTAAGATTTTTGAAACTCTATATTTGCGACAAGTAGGATTTTTTAGAAACCTTCTCCTTCTGCCATGTAAGCTTCAACTTTGCATGTGATAGTCCCTCAACTTAATTGGTCTCTTTATTTAAATTCCATATTTTTTAAATTAGATATATAAAATTCAAGAATCCTAATTGTTTTGATGTTCTTTTTTTTTTCTATTCTATTTAACTCTTTACTATGATTTATTATTAAAAAATTCTTAGGTGTAATTTGTCCAATATTTTTAAACTTCATAAAACTAAGAAACTAATTATACATCATCTAAAACTCTATCTAACAAAGATTTAGTAAGTATGGAAGATTTCGTATTTTACATTTTTTCTGAGATTTTATATTGTTATTTTAAAGTGCTTTTGAGGTGTTAATAATCAAAAGTAAGGCCTAATACCTAAGAATAGTGATTATGTAGAGTTTTATAAGGTGTATGATTGTTTCCTTAGTTTTATATGATTTACAAACATAGGGCAAATTATACCTACTAATTTTCTAATAATAAATCATAAGGTAGAAATTCGCTTGGACTCCTCTTCTAACAGCCAAGAGATCAAATCAATAATAAAAGTAGCACACTTTTATGTGTAACTTTAATTTAGTGTTCTAATCAATGACAAAAACCACATAAATCAATCTTTATCAACTCCAAAACCATGACCTATCCTCTCTTTAATTTCTCCTGCTTCCTCTCTAGATTACAGATCATGCGTAGCTTTATATTATGTGCTAGAGTAGCAGCATCAAGCACCATGCACAGACGGCAAAATATCGGTAAAATTATCTAGAAAACTATTGTTATGTTATACAGTATTATCTAAACTTTTTCTGAACAAAATACAATCCAAAGTTCTCTTTTGTTTTTGCTCATCTCTTCTTTTGGCGGTTTGGACAGGTTTGGCATGAAGCCTTTGTCTTTCAATTATGCGGTTTTTCTGTCTTTTAAAACTTGAAGCTGATTTTATGTGCCTGGTCTGCGTAGGGGATACGTAGCGCTTTCACATATGGGACTCAAAAACTAGGACGAATGCTTTTGCAGCCGGAGGATAACGTGGCTGATAATGTGGCTAACAAAATTTGCAGATCTTTCTCGAACACTTTGGATAGGCATGGAAGTGGACAGCAAAATATCGGTAAGATCTTAAGCCTTCACTACACTATCCAGCATAGTGCAACAGCTTCTTCCTCAAGTGCTCACCTCCATGCAGATGAAATTTGGTGTTCTCAACTCTGTCTATCTATGTATCTGTCAGTGGAGTATTATGTTTGATAAGGTCTCTTTTTCTTCTATTGCCCCACTATTACTTAAAGCCATGCATTATCCTAGCCGTAATTCATACAGCCTTCTTGTGTTTGCATATGAACATGTGGTCAATATTAATATGAACTTTGCTACAAGCCAATTACGTATCGAATGGAAGCGGTTGAGATGGGAAGGAGTTTGATTTAAGACAACCTTTTCGGGCATTTACCATTAGAAAAAATTAACCAGTGTACAAAAGTACATTTTAATGAATGAACTATGAACTTTAGATACATAGTTAGTTGGTCGTGAACACTACAAAAAACAGGGCATTTAGCGACCAGTTATTCGAATAATTGTCAATCTATTCTCAAGGCATTTACCACTCACTTGAAGTGACCAGTTTACCATATTTAATCCAAGTGCTTCAGCAGAATGGAGATGAACATGTGTGTTGCGGAATAGTGTGTAACAGTATATTCACTGGAGTTTGCCAGTGAGAGACCACGGAGGTCACTATGGCATTCACTAGAGGGGAAGGGGGGGGGGGGGGGGGGGTTGAAGGGGAGAAAAATTCAGATGATCATCAATGTACTAAGACGCACTTAGGATAGGTATAACACCCGTGGTAAGTCCTATCTATACTATCACGATTTTTTATTTTTTTTTGCCATTTATATGAAATCTTTAGAAGGCAAGCAAAAAAGAGAAAGAAAAATGTTTGAAATAGTATGCGCGCTTTGATGCATGTGTACTACCAGTTAGGCAATTAAAGATTGAAGCAAATCTAAGATTTCTGTTCATGAGAATCCAAGCCAATGTAGGACCATCAACGCGTAATAATTAAGAACGTAAACTTTTAGCAAGTATGAGTAGATTTTATATATGGTCAAGGGCACGTAAGATGCTTTTTATGGATTTAGTGTTGTTAAGGCAACCTGAGGACAATATGATGCCAAATTTACTATAATGTTGGTTAATATTAGTTTGTATGTTACCGGGCGTAGAATTACCTATTAACAATTAAATAAGCTAATGAGCATGAAACTACAAGGAGAACATTTAGGCGGTACAAGATAAGTGTCAATCCCTAGATTCAAAATCTAAGTAGATTGTAATAATAAAAATCACATCTAATGTTTAGCCGCATATAGGCAATAAAAATTGGCAAAACTAAATGCCTTAGAGCCTCTTATATTTTGCTTCTCTGCACTTTGTCTGTTGCTTTAGAACCTTCACATTTCATAATTGTTGCTAGAAGCTATGAAAGATTAGCAATGAAGTGATTGTAAAGATTCTTCTAAAACATTTAGAAGTTGAAGTGTTTACTAATTTTTACTGCCCACATTCGTGGATTAATTTTAGGGGATTATCAAATATGTTGGGTTCACAAAACGCACTAATATGGATTGCTTGAAGGAAAGAGAATGATAAACTCCAATGATCAAAAGAAGTGGGAAGGTACACACCGAGGGCTTGAGTGATTTTTTCAAATGTTTGTAATATTTTAAAAGTAAACTTATTGACACCTTGATCAAACACTCTAC
Organism: Escallonia herrerae; assembly: GCA_033070095.1. Lineage (NCBI taxonomy): Eukaryota > Viridiplantae > Streptophyta > Magnoliopsida > Escalloniales > Escalloniaceae > Escallonia > Escallonia herrerae. Next base: position 1,461,963 of record JAVXUP010000006.1, read on the forward strand.
TTGCGGTGCATCATGCCAATTACGTTCTAGCTAACTTTTGGAAGAACATAATGTAAAGCATGTTCTGAACATAATTAAGTTTTTCAAATCTCCGATACATTGCTATATATCTCATTGCAATGTCTGTCATATATTTTATACCATAATGATGAAGAAAGGCTTAGAAACTCCAAGATATTTAGCATTTGCTCTATTAAGATTGTTAAAAATAACTTTGGACAAAATTACATGTTTTCATAAGCTTTTTCGTAAGTTTGGGGTGTCATCAACTAATCTTTTAGCTCTAACATGTTACACTTGATTTAGAATTGATCTTGTCTTAAATTAAATCACAAGAAGTAATTGAATTTGATTGGGGAATAAGTAGTTCCGATCAGAATAATTTTGGAGAATAGAAAGAATGTAAGGTAAATGAGATCTAAGACGAATTTTAACTCCATTACAAAAATTACAAGTCTTAATATTAGCAAAAGTGAAGGTAGACGTGGTATCGACAGTAAAGTTTCAACTGATATTGCACATGTGAATGGTATTATATTTTTGGAAATGGTGGTTGTTGTGGCTTGAGGTAGTGGTGGTTGATTGCGCCAGGGTTACATGGACATGCAAGTAGGACTACAACGGAAGTGGTGGTGGTAATGGTAGTATTGGCGGCGACTGTAAAGATGGTAGTAGCGATAATGATTGGTGTCGATAATGAAGGTTATGATAACGAAAATGGTAGCACTAAGGTATTGGTGTGTTACTACAAGACAGTGGGACAATTAACGTTAAGAGCACTAATTAGATTAATGGTCAATTAAATTAACCAATAACAATTCTAGGTTTAGTTCTTCGACAAAACTTGCATGTTGTACAAAAGCTATACTAAGACTAGGAACTCTTATCGTTTTCACTAGAAGAGCTTCTCTCCCAATCATGTTTTGGTATGCATGTACAAATTGTCCAAAAGTTATCTTTGCTCAAGAGGTCATTTTTTAGGTTTGAACAATTTCTTAATGGTATGAACTGATCTAAAAAGCACATGTCATGCCGTACTTCTCATGAAAGAATATATCAGGCATGATTACATATATATAGATTTACCAATATTTTACACAAAAGAAAGAGAAAAAGTTAAAGTAAATCAACTTCTGTCACTAAAAGAGCCTATTAGACCTATCATTATATACACTGTGCAAATATCATTTACTAGATTCTGATTCACAAAAACAGTTAATGAGGATATAAGCATTCAAAAACAATATTTTGGTGAAATTTGTCCTACATCTTTTACCTTAATAGTAGTTTTAGACGATAAAATGGTCTATAATCAAAGTTTGACCTTAAAGGTTCTCTCTGTTTTGCTATGATTCCTATATATAGGCAGTTGAGTAATTTATTGGAGAAACTTACATACCTGAGTAATGCCGATTATTATGTTTAAGATGTATAAATGAAACAGCTCATTTGCATTTGAAATTAATCATCTTTCTTTGTCCTTTGGAAGTTTGAACTCAATAGACTATATTAAAGTACTTGACTGACAATAAATCAAAATGCATCACGTCCCGTGCATTGGCACGGGCACATTAGCTAGTATATATATATATATAAAAAGCTGAAACCTTCGCTTAAAATTGCGACACATAAGATTTTTAGAACTCTCAAAATTTTGACACGTAAGACTCTTAAAACTCTCATATTTACGACACATCAGATTTTTTGAGGCTTTTCCTTGTGCCATATCAGCGGCAAACTTCATTTTGAAAGTCCCCCAGTTCAGTTGGACTCTTCATTTAACAACTAAGAATCGCATTGTTAGCGGAAGTAGAACACTTCTATGTACAATTAGTATCCTAATCAATAACAAAACCCCATATATCGATCTCCATGAACTACAAAATCACAGTTTGTCCTCTCCATTTCCTGCTCTCTCTCTACTTCACAACCGTACGTCATATTTGACACCAAACCATGCCAGGTAAACTCAATCTTCCTCTTTAGTCTTTGTTATATGGTTTTATTGCTTTGCCCTACTTATGAGCTTTAACTAAACTGGGACGATGTACTTGTGAGCATTGTAGAACCAGTAAGGATGGGAGTGATTCAAACAAGATTTTTTTGGTAACTTTGAAAAATATCCCCAAAACAATATTGTTGAATTTACAGTTTGTCCTCTCCTTCTCCTGTTATCTCTCTACTTCATAACCGTATGTCCTACTTGACAGCAAACCATGCCAGGTAAACTCAATCTTCTTCTCTTACTCTTTGTTATATGGTTATATTGCTTTGCCCTTCTTATGTGCTGTAACTAAAATGGGACGATGTGCTTATGGGCATTGTAGAACCGGTTAGGAGGGAAGTGATTCAAACAAGATTACCTTTTCTTATTATTAACTTTGAAAAGTATCTCCGTAATCATATCGTTGAAATTGGATATGGCACTTAACAAGACCTTCAATCTGTTTTTGTATCGCCGAACAAGTGCTTCGTCTTTATTAAATCCTTAGCTTAAGTATGTAGGTTAGGAAAAAGAAATAGAATATCAAAGTAGCAAAGAGTCAAAAGATCATATGCAGAGTAGTAAAATGAAAAAAAAATGTGATTCACAATGCTACTTGCAGCTAGCTGTACGAAAATGGAGAATACTGATTTGGACATAGGGCTGTAAATGAACCGAGCCGTTCACGAACGGCTCGTGGTTCGTTCTCCACAAAACTCGTTCATGTTCGTTCGTATAATATACGAACCGAACATGAACAAGTTTTTAGGGCTCGTTTATTAAACGAGCCGAACATGAACACTCCAAAATGTTCACAAACGTGTTCGTGAACAACTCGTCTTAATAATAAATTAATTAAAATATGTTTAAAGAATTAATATTTTGTATAAATTATATAAATCATAATTTAAACTTGAATGCCAGGCCTTGATGTCAATAAGCCCAAAACCCCAAACACAGAGCCCAACCCCAAAGAGCCCAAAGTATGAAGCCCAAACCTGAAAACCCTAACTATTTAAGTAAAACCTAAACCTAAATTTCACAAATCTGAGAACATAGCCGCACACTCTCCCGTCCCCTCCCTCGTCTCACTCGCAGTCTCACACACAAATGACTCACAGATCGGCGATCGCACAAAATCCCCAAGCCTAAGTCCTCACATATCTCACGAAGGTCTCCCCCCTCCTCTCTCTCTCTCTCTCTCACAAGGACATCACGATTCACAGCTTCGATCAGCTCGATGTCGTCATCACCTAGCTTCGACGCAGTCATCTCCGTCACTGGATTCAGCCTGTCGAAGGTCATGGTCTATCTTTGACGTCGTCATCTCCACGACGCCGGATTCCGCCTGTCAAAGCTAGAGAAAGTTGTCGATAGCCATATTGCTGAGCACTGGGATCAAAGCTGCAAAGCCAAGAATCCCCAAAATACTTGTTGATTGTAGGTTGTCTTTCTTTAAGTGTTTTTGATTCTGCATCTATCACTGTATATTTAGATTTTTGATTCATTATAGAGCTTGATTGCTTGAAGGAATCTGAGAAATTTGAGCAAATTTAGGGATTGACTTGGAAATTGAACACAAATACGAGCCGAGTTTTTGAACTTGTTCGGCTCGTATTGTTAAACGAGTTGAGCGAGCCGAGCTCGAGTTTCACCGTCACGAACTCGAGCCGAGTTCGAACATCAATATTTTGGTTGTTAACGAGCTCGAGCCGAGCTCGAACATGTCAAAATTTAAACAAACCGAGTTCGAACACACTCATGTTCGGCTCGAACTCGGTTCGTATACAGCCCTATTTGGACATACTCTGTTCTGTTAGCATACTTAATAGGATCTCTCTAAAATGATTTTAATTGCCGCTTGGAGAGAATTTCTTCAAGACTATCACTCCAAAATGGAGGAAGATAAGATTAGCACGGCCGAACCCCTAACTGCAATTCAGCCCCAGGAATCCACTTTGTCAACTCCCGTTTAAGGCTTTGATGCATGCTGGCTTCCATACATATCTAACGGGAGTGATGTAAGAAGAGAAGAAAACAACAATTTAGATTGGTCGAAAGCAATGAGACAGTCAAGGAGCTCGATAATATTGTGTTTCTGTCGTGTGACTCCATCCGAGGTCCGCATGCAAAAGGGGCATTTAGATTATGACTCTGAGACGCATTCAAGGTATTTGAAGAGGAGAAGGTCGAAACATGGACGGTTGCACTTACAGAAGTTGCAGCAATTGCAGCACTCCACAGCCAACATGTAGCTGAGTATTGGTAACTTTTCTCCAAAGCGCATTGCTTTCTTCTTCATATTTCGTGCACAAAATCCCTAGACCTATATGGAGTGAGAGTAGAACCAACATAGGATTCTCTGGAATTCTGCCACTAAACGAGGCATTTCTGGCTATACTAATTCCAAAGCGACAAGTATCTATTTGCTGCCAAAGCATTTATTAGTTAACTTCGCCTCCGAGCGAACCTAGCAACTTCAAAGATATCTATCCAACAATAATCCAATTCTCTGTGCATTCAACCGCAAGCTCAGATTTTATATTTCAAAAGGGAGCAAAGAGAAAAGTCACACAAAGGATACATTCTGCACACACATAATCATTCATTTGTTATCCGGCATTCCAGCCCATATTAAATTTTGAGATCAAAGTAAGAAGGTTAATCAATTTTCGTTGAGCTTGCTTATCCAACTTCTTGAACAACATAATTGTGCTCTATATATACTACTGTAACTGATATTTGCAACAACGTTAGTTGTATATTATAGCATATGCTGATTTTTTTTTTATATTATTGTAAACTATCAGGAATAATGTGAAGCTCCTCAAAGAATAGTGGAAGAAATTTCAAATGAACTTGCGCACATGTTGTCACCCATTCTGATAGAGGTAAGCCATTGAAGGCGCCCAACCGAGTATGATCAAGCATGATTTACTGGATAATGTTTACTTATATCATGGACTTTGTTTCTACCCTGTTATATGCTTTCCCACTCCTTTTTTGACTTTGCACATGTACCTTGGTTTAAATGCATCGATTGAAAAGTATATAACAGGGTAGAAACAAAGTGTTAGGATTTGGCCACAAGGATGTATGTGCATCGATTGAAAAGAAGAGAAAAATCCCACAAGGATCCCTAACAATAATGCATCGATTGAAAAGTAATAGGATTTGGCCAAAAACAGACAACGGGGTTTTATTTATACATCCCCCAAAAAGTTATTAGTGATCCAAGTTAGTTAGTATTTAATTTTTTTTTTCTTATTGGCTCTCTGGCATTTCTTTATTATTTATTTTCCTTCAAAAGGAATTATGCCGGTGATCCATACAAGCCAAATCAAGGAAAGTAATTTCTATTTTTCACTATAATTCAATACATCCAAAAGTATATATTCAAAAGGATAAAAATGGGCATAGTAGGTGTAAAGTAGTATTTAAATATTCTAGATGTAGCTAGTCTAAACTACTCGGACTATTATTTAGCACTCTAATTATGAAGTTCTATAAGTTCTGTATGTACTTACTCAATATCTGCACTATCATCAATCTTTAGTCTTTACTATCTTTAGCGGCAGGCAAATATTGGCCAAAAAAAAAAGAAGGAAAAATTGTTGAAAGTCATACCAAGACGAATGTATAGTATAATCTTGAAATATATATGAGATAGAAACGAAAGACCAAAGGAAACCTAAGATTTATTTCACAGGAATCCAAGTTAATGTAAGGAAATAGCCACTGGTTAATTGTTAGATACAATCGAGGGCATGCAAGATACTCTTCATGGTTATTATGTTGCTAAGGTAACCTAAGAAGAAAGAATATGATGTCAAATTTCTTATAAAGTTAGTTAAGAATAGTACGTTTCTATTGCCATTCATAACACTAAAATCGTCTCATTAGCAATTAGATAAAAACACTACAAATAGAACATTTAGGTAGTAAAAGGTGAATTGCAAATGCCAATTCTCTTGATACTAAATAAAGTAAAATGGTAATAATTAAAAAAGGGACAACAAAAGTATTATCAGATTTTAAAAAGATATTGCTGGGTTGAAAAAAGACACTAACTTGTTTTTAAGAAAGCGACAGAGTAATAAAATTTAAACATTGAAAGTATATTCATGCTCTGTGTGCGTATATATGCAACAAATATTGTCTTAGAGCCTCTTATAAAGTAATAAACTACGAGAGAAGATAAGATAAAAATTTAGATGATTGAATAATATATAACCAAAATTTAGGCGTAAAAGTTCTCTCAGTTTTAAATAATTAACATCAATATAATTCTTATATCTTTCACATCGGGCTAATTCATCGGAGAAATTTACATACTTGAGCCATGTTGAATATTATTTTTAACATATATCATGTATTAACTCATGCATCGAGAGTAAACCCGAAGTGCGTTGTATCCCGTGTATTTGCACGGGTCCATTAGCTAGTTTTGTTGAAAAACTCAGTATCACTTGGCAAGAAATTTTGAAAAAGTGAATTGGCCATCGGGTAAGCATCTTTGCAATGGCCAAGAAGAAGATGAAGTGCCACACTTTCTCCAGTACGTGACCCGTTTTATGTGAACATTGCATGTAGGAGATTAAGGCAGGATACTTACGAAAGGGGATCCATATTTGTCGCTGCATGCTATGTCCAACGGGGTCAAGTTTTCGTTATTGAAGGCCATCGTCTCCACTCTCGGATCAGTTACTAAACCCCACTGGAAGTAGTTACTGGAAGCAGCTAGCAGATGGAGAGGGATGATTCCATCATTGTCTTTCTGGTTTATAAGGCTGCTCAACAAAGGATGAGATTCCAGAACAAATTTAATCACATTGACTCGCTCATTCGTAACTGCAGTATGAAGATATTTTGGCCTCTACTGGTGACCATCTCAGCACAATCTGGGCAGTGGAAGTAAAGAAACATCACCACATCTATGTGGCCGTGACTAGCTGCTAAGTGAAGAGCTGTCTTCTTTTCATCTCCCTCTGCTGTGAGATATGCCATTTCTTTGGATCTTTCGTCACTTAAGAAGATCTGCCTCACTCTGTTCTCATGGCCAAGCCGGGATGCATAGTGAATCGGTGTCCATCCATGCTCGTCCGCAGCCTTAGCTAGTCGACCTCTACTCCAATTCAACAGTGCTCTCGTGCTTCCTGCATTAGAACCAAACGTGCATGCACATTAATTATAGGGAAACGATTCAGTTACTACACAGATAAGTTGTCTATGACTGCATCTACATGGAATTTGTAACTTACATGTAAGTTTCTATACGATAGGAAAAAATCTATGGAAGCTACTACACTTCGGCACATTGAAATCACCAAAGGCTTTGCTTTGTTATCAAATTGGTTACGGTAAAAGGGAAGGATGAAGTCAGCTCGTCATTTTAGAGACTAAGATCTGAAATCAACTCTCGAGATTTGGAGGAATTTAGCAGACAAACTTCACGTGAAGTCAGCCGCGTAGTTGCCTAGACCATGATCCCAAATCAGCATGCCGATTTGGAGAAGTTTCAAGACAAAATGGCAATGTTGTGAACTCTGTAACAACATATAAACCATACAACTGACAGAGAAAGAGAAGCCAGTGATTATGAGTGTTCAAACTAAAAAAATCTTTCGGTTACTGCAACTTAACAAGGATGAACTAAGTTTAGCAACTACCTTCAGAATCAAAGATTACTGCCGCATGCAATGCTGTTCTACCACCCGGACCACCATAAGATGGTGCCGCCCTGCAAGCGTTCAAGATTCTACATACACAATCATCAAGTCCTTTTTCGGCTGCCAAGTACAGTGGAGTCTCCTGAGACCTATTCGGTGGATGTGAAAACTGTGGATCTTCCCGTACTAACACATCGGCCACATCAAGATGACGAAACTGCATGGCCTCGTGGAGGGCCGTGTCTCCGTCCCGTTCACCATTCTCAGCATCTCCCTGACCGCCCCGATCCCTCTACCGAGCTCTTCAATAATATTCACAAACTTTCAATCAGCGCCTGGACTATCTCGCTGCGTCCCTCCCTTGCTGAAACGTGTGGTGGGGTGCTACCTTTGGCATTCACCCGACATAACAGCAAAGGCGCGTTAGCCAGAAGCCAGTTCACAGACTGTATGTTACCAAAAATGGCTGCAATATGGCGAACAGTGTTGTTGTTTGGGGTCAGTTAGACCTCAAGGTGGTCTCTGAATTCCTGGAGGTCATTGACCTTCCCTTCTGCTGCAGCGTTGTACAACTTAGGATGCATTTTGTGATACTTATTGCTGCGTGGAATGGTGAAGAATTGCATGGCTAGTGAAGTCAGCCTGGCTTCTTATATACTGTCTCCATTGAAATTCAATCCTTTATCCTGGTCCACTACAATGGAATGAACAAAACGGGGCCTTCTAATTGCCTCAAACTTCTGCTCAGCATTTCCCACCTCAACTTGTATGCTCACTTTGTCTTCAAGGTCTACTTGTCTTCGGCCATACAAATGCCATGGCCTATGGGCCATTCCCACCATAGCTATCAAACGTGACCGATAGATAGATGGTTGATGAAGAGAGAGTTGAAGACTTAACTTGATGCTTCGTCAGTCAATTAGCAGAGCTAAATTCAACGGCGGGCGGGGGGGGGGGGGGGGGGGGGGGTTCAATGGTTATAACATAGGCTTGAATAGAGATGTCAAAAGGACAGGGCGGCTCGCGGGCTGGCCCGACTCGGCCCGTTTTTTGCCTGGGCTGGCCCGGCCCTCCAGTGAACAGTGGCGGCCCAAAAAAAGGGCTTTGGGCCTGGGTTTGGACCAAGTCGAGGTTTCACCCAAAATAGCCCGGGCCAGGCTCGGCCCGAAATTGGCCCAAAATTAGGCCCAAATCTACCCTTTTCTGGCAGGCCCCACTTATTTTCAAAATTTGTTTTCCCTCCCCTTTTCCGCCCAACGGCTATATTCCCTAATAATTTCGAAAATTATACTTTTACCCCCCCAACAACAATATAACGGATAGTTCGGGGGGTATTTTGGTCTAAGTTAATTTTTTTCAAATCTTTTAAGGGTTTTACACTTTTACCCTCCCCAACAACTACTTGCTTGCATACACATAAAGTAAAAAGTTTGTGTATATGACTTCAACATATGTTTATTGCAAAAAAAAAAAAAAGGAAAGAAAAGAGAGAAGAAGATGTTACTGTATTAAAAAGGAAAGAAAAGCCAAATACCATGCAAACATTTGTGAAAATTTAAATAGCTACTTTATTAAGCAATTTGATAGATGTAATCGTCATTTTCTATTTATCAAACTTTCAAAAAATGCTACTTATAAATTATAATGTTAGTAGACCAAAAATGACTTGTTAATATTACACCAAATTAAGATGTCTTAATCTCAACCTTAATTTGATGTATTCTTGTTGGCCATCGACACAGGTAAATAACAAGTAGTTGGGAACAAAAAAAAAAATTTCTAAATATTGGGCCTAGGGCCAGGGCTCGGATTGGACCCATATATCCCATATTTCAGGCCTGACCCCGCCCATTTTCATTGGAGGCCCGCTGGGCCAGCCCAAGCCCGGCCCATTGACATCTCTAGGCTTGAAGACTCAACTTGCTGATTAGAGCCCATGTCTAGTCAACTCGCAGAGCCAAATTCAACGCGGGTTGGGGTGGTGGGGGGCTTCAAAATTCACAGCTTGATGGGGATTAAATGTGACCCAAGAATTCAAAATATTGCTATTTATTTATAACTCGAAGGACCAACAAAGAAATTATATCATTGCTTAAAGTGTCTTAACCTTTTTTAATTGAGCGAGAATAATTTAGTGATGCTCGAGTATCAATCAAACTAACATTTTTTTTTGTTATCTCACTAACAAATCTCTAAAGGGTTTTGTGCATAAGGACGATAAATTTGAACGAAATTAGAATAGATATGATATTAGCAAGTATTGTAAAGTCTATCGGTGGTGATCATTGTCAAAATCCACACCAACATAGTCGGAAAAGCCATGTCCAAGACCCGACTACACCGCTCCACTACCCACCAATTTCTCCGCTCACATCATCCAAATCCATCTAAAGACAATAGTTGCATAAATATGATTAGACGGAACGCAGAGAGCCATAAAAGTGACTTTTGGGGGTCAAACTCACACTTCATACAGAACCGGACCCCAACCCCAACCCACACAGCATTCACTGTACGAATCACCATACCAGCAATGTCATCGACGACTCCGATACCGGACTACACCACCGCCACCGGCCCACCAGCCACCACCACCGCCCGAATCCTCCATTCTTTGGCCGCCACTCTCCGCCCCTGGGCCTCCCTCCTCTCCCCATCTGCCCTCTCCCTCCCCCCTCCCTCACCGAGGCCTCCCTCCACCTCCGCCTCAACCTCCACCACTTCCGCCTCAACTACACCCTCCTCCTCCTCGCCGCCGTCCTCCTCTCCCTCCTTGGCCACCCACTCTCCCTCTTCGTCTCCTTCCTCACCGTCCTTCTCTGGCTCTACCTCTACCTCTTTCGCGACGACGAGCTAGTCGTGTTTAACTACACGCTCGATGATCGGGTCGTTTTTGTAGGTTTGATCGTGGTAACCCTCTTTGCCCTGATGTTGACTGGGGTCTGGGTCAACGTTCTGCTTGCTCTGTTGATTGGGGGTGCTGTTATTGGTCTACATGCGGCCTTGAGGATTCCCGAGGATTTTGACGACCAGGAGTCTCCGTTCGGGGCGTTGCTCGGGGTTGTGGACAGTTCGCGTGGGTCGTATGGCCGGGTTTGATTCGAATTGGGGGAAGTTGAATTGGATTAGTTTTTTTCTACTGTATACACATTTTGGTGTTGATAGCATTTCAACACATTTGTATTGGAACTGATGGATTTATGGAATTAATTGACAGATGGTTGTTTTCGTTCTATATAGTTTCTACTGATTTCTGTGTCCATGTAGTTGTTGCCTTGCTATTTAAATGGTTTTTTTGGACGGGTGGCCATCTCGTGGGATATGAATTGAATGGATTATATATATTCTATTTATTGCTTTTTTGTGCAGTAGTGTTTCTTGACTAGATACTCATTTTAGTGCTGTTAGTATTTCAACAATTGATTGAGATTGATAGATTTAAGAAATGAACTGAAAGATCATCGTTTTCATTTTGAGCTGATTTCTGTTTCTGTGAAACTGGTACTTGTTCTTTTGGTGGTTGTTTGAATGGCAGTTTGCGCATCTTGTGGATATTTGAATTCTTTGATGTCTTTATTCTGCCTTGGAAGACTGATTTAAGTCATCTTTTTTGGATGTTTTAGCTGGCATTTGGATGATTTGAGTTTTCTATGGATGCGCGTTATTGCAATGCAGAAGCTTTGGTGGATGAGTTGCCACTAAGAAATCAGGGCACTTGCGAGATGGCAGGGGTGGCAACAATTGCTTGAGATGGTTTAGTTTTGGTCAAATCCAACGTAGGCCTTTAGATGCTCCAGTAAGAAAGAAGTGATTTGTCCCGGGGTAATGGAATAAAAGTGAGGTGGGGGTAGACTGAGAAAGATGAGGACAAGTAGTGGTGTTATTGTGCCCTTACATCAGTTTGAAAGATGAACCTTGTACCCTTCTCATTTTGAGCTTATCTACTTCATCCCAGGTAATGGATACCTTAATTAAACTCTGTTGATCTCTTTTTACTCAGTGGGTGTTATGTATCTACGCCATATTGGAAGTAGTGGTGTTATTGTGAAAGCGATTGAACACATCAGTAGTCACCATGAGCATCGTTATGCATGAATCAAATTAATTTCATCTCAATTTCAAATTGAAATTGCTGCTCCAATTAAATGGTGTGGAAAGAGTGTTGTGACAGAAATGTTGAGATGCTCTACTGAATTTTCATCCATTTGCCGACTCGGGCATGTAACGCGATGTATGAGTCATTCCCTCTCAAAGGAGAAAAAGATGGAAGTAGCATGCAAAGAGCACCTTTTTTTTATTTTGGGAACATGTCTACAAGTAAGGCAACTACATTTTTTTGTCATACAAGCTATTCTGATGTCGAAGTATTCTTTCTGAACAAAGACATTATTGTAATGTGAAGTTTTAGAAATTGATGCCTTAACCCCTTTGATTGGTAGTTGAGATTCACTTCGAAATTGAATGCCTCCACGCATATTTTGTCTTTGGCAGAACAATGAGGTCAAGTTCCTTGGGTTCGAGTTCTTTTTGCAAATATAGGACTGATTTTATTTGCCATTCAGTTTCTTTGTTTTTCGTTTAGTAACTTGTTAAATATCGACTTGTTCACTATTGGCTTGTATAAGATGGCCGGATCATGGCAGTGACCTGCTTAACCGGGATGACATGGTGCTTTTGCAGCTCTGGTCACTTGTTCTGTTTTCAGTAGGTGATGGATTTATAGTACGACTCCCTCCCCCGAGAGTTTAAATCATGTTAAGACTGTCAAAGTTCATACTGAGAAGTAAGTGGACATTTTGAACAGTCACTGCGAGTTGAACTGCTAGTGCAGGCGGGCCTCTTGTTTCATGATCTTTATTCGAGTCACCTTGTTTCACCAAGCGGACATGCATGATTCTGGAGAATCCAGACGCTCAACATGCTTTAATTTTAGTTACAGAAGATTATACTGTCGGTCTCTGGGTAGCAACGCTTCCATATTTCTATCTTCAAATCTGTATGGAGCATTTTCTTTTTCTGTCTTCCACATGAAAGATTGAAAAAGTGTTGTCGGCGTTGTCGAATACGAAGCCTTCGTACCTTGATGCACATATTTAATTTATTTGGAGTAGCTTTTGCTATTCCTTGAAGAATAGTAACAACTTTCCAGGGAATGGTGGTCATTTCACAGAAGAGGATCATAAAACACAACGTTTGCCGCGGACGTGAAACAGGCTTCACTTATCATACAACGTTGGCCAAGCCCTGAGGGTAAATACGAAGATGACAGCCTAGAACTCCCTTCTTTTTTCACGGGAAGCAAAATAAAGATGGATGAGCGCAACCTTTGGTAAGATAGCTTTTAATCTACGATCTTTCTGATTGAGAGGTATCGGAAGACACAAATGAAGAAAGCAATTCCTACGATCGAAAGGCATAGGTTCCTGGGATTGAATCTGATTCTTCTTCAGATTGATTTCAGGCAAATTGAAAACCAACCACTCGAGCAAGTTGCAGGACAAGAGCCCACCAATCCTTCTTCAACCTTTTGGATCCATGTCCCCCCCCATTCCATTTCTTCTCTCTGACTTCTCGTCTCACAGGTCAGATAAATGCAGTGAAGTAGGACATGCTATTCCGATCTACAACTCCAGAGTTTCACTCCAATTCTCTCATAGTTACTTCCAGTTCCTGGGTAAACTAGTACATTTGTGGAGTGAATTCGTCACTTGTGAGGGCCATGTATATACAGGGATGGGGCTTCATAATCACCATAAAAAACAGCAGCTCCAATAAGTACAACCCAGAAGGAAAATTCTACTCTTCTAGATCTTGAATTTTATGAAATCTAGTACTTCCTAGATATACCGTTTTTCACAGAGGTGTTAAATTGAAAGCTAAATTCATGTAATAAAAGCGCAGGTCACATAAAAGTTACAGTTATAACCATAGGTTAGAAAAAAGAGAACAGGTCACTACACAGGCTATGCTATGCAAAGCATCTGCATGCCCGGAGGACACACCTAAGAATTGCGCAACCAGTATTCTGTACCAATCTACGCTGGGATCATAACTTTTAATCCCAGGTAACTTCTGAAAAATGACAGTTGCATTAAGGGGCGCGAGGTTTTCGAGCATAAGATAGAACCATCACAAAGTCTCCGGCTGGGCTTCCTACTGTGGTCGCTATTCTTTCAGATGTTGGTGCTGTACGAGACCACAAATCTACTACGTTATGCAGATGCAACGAAGGGAGAAGTGGCTGACCGCGCAATCTGATCTCAACCTAGAAGAAATCCAAACACTTAGATAGTCCATACTTCATTATAATGCATAGATAGTGGGAAAAAAACTTGTTAAAGATCTCACTAGGTATGTGTTGGTGCAATGCTTTACATGAGTTCACATTCCTTAGCACTTCAATGTAAGTACTCCACAGATGTATGAAAAAGGAAGGAAAAGAGACTGACTTCAGCCATGCAAATCTACAAAACCATCAACCTTTACCTATACCTATGCCTCCTATATTTTGTATTTAATGATGTGATCAAAAGCGTTTCAACTTTATTGGGTGTTATGGATTTCAATCAGTGTTCTTGCGAATGCACGTATACTTCCATATATTGGAGTGGCTGTTGTTGCAAACAAAGTTCCTAGATTTAGGCCATATAAAAGCAGCTTTCAATCAAATGGCAAAAAGATCAGGTTACCTCGTCTTCCCGATAAAGATCCAGCTTTCTTACAAGATACTTTCTGATGAGTGAAACGGGTATATTAACATCCCTAGAAAATGAAACAGACGATAAAAATGGTATTAAAGATCCATTGGTAAAGAGTGAAGATAATCCTACATCTTGGCAAAGCTATGCAGAAGTGTGAAGAATTGCAGCATACAACTAGAAATGTGCGAACCCGTAAGTCCCTGCCAGAGCTTGGCTGAATTAGACATAAACAAAGCTATTCATCTATATGCCTATGGATATTGTCAAGCCACGACGTGAACTTTCTACTTCAAGTATGAAACAAGTGACAAATTTCTCTCCACTGAAATGGACCCATCAATTTGAGGGAACTATCAGAAGATGGTGTTGCTATGTTATGCCGATCTTGCACTACGTACAATCATTCTAGGATAATATAGAGGCTGCCAGGCCATATCAATGAGTCAGTAAATATGGCTCAGACATTGGGAATTCGCAACCAGCTTAACTGGTCCCTTTTTATGAACAATAGTTAGCCAACTAAAAGAATAACTCAGCTTTTTTAAGAAAAGACTACTATTGGTACGTTTTTCAGAATATGTTCTGTCGTACATCTAAAAAAAGATGCATGAGAGCTTTGTAGATAATTTTTGCGCATCAAACTAAAGCTATCTATGCCATTTTACACCTGCAGGGAGACCATATTTAGATTAAATAATAGATGCTACACCAAGTTTAAGATACATAAATTGTGAGAACTGTCTGCATAAACGGCACAAAGTATAAGATGCAAATCCTAGGGTGAGCTCAAGCTCGTGGTATCTACTCATACATTAATGAGAAACAAGCTTCTACCCTTGCATCATTTGCCTTGCATTTCGAAGTCCAGAAACAACAGTTAGTGACAAGGTTTTGAGCATATCCTTCTATAGACTGTTTTCTGATTAATTTCACATCTCAACAATGCTTTAGGAGCAGCCCTTTTTTTTTTTTCCTTTCTTTTTTTTCCTGGTTAGTTAGCACAATTACTTCACTTTGGCCCTTAGTTGTCGCCACTGAACTTCAAGATGTGCTTATGTATGTCCAGAATGAACATGGATGCGGTGCTGCAACACAGCAGGTTTATGGAGTGACAAAAACCTCCTGCTTCGTCTAAAGGAAGCTAATGGATTATAACGTATAATAGTCATCTTAGAAAAGCTTACCAAAATTCCCATTTGCTATTACCTGGTAACTAACGCGTCTAATTTCGTTGTGAATTAATCAGGGTTATCTGGTTAACCTCTATTCATCTAATGGTCTATAGTTAGTTCTTGATAGCAGTTTGTACATTTAGGTTGTTCACGAATAGGTAAAGTAGAAGAGCCCTAAATTTATCCAAAAGCCACATAAAGAACAAAGAAAAACAGTCGTAGCTTCTGATAACCACACACACACACCCCCACATACACACAGACAGATTTACTAGAAAATTCTGCGCGCTAAGTTATGGCAAGCACAAATTCATTAACTGTTTCATTGAAGGCAAAATGCGAATGTGACTCACTTTATCATCAGGTAGCAAGAAGGTATCTGAGGCAAGGGTGCATCTCCTTCCCTGTAAGCATGTGTTACCATAGAGATAAAAAAAAAGCGATAGAATTAAACTTAACCGTACAAGGGAGTTTTATGTGTACACCAGGATTAATTACTCACTGATACTTGGAAGCAACTAAGGAGAGCCAAATTGGATAGACTCTCTTCTCATAGTTGCAGTTTGCAGGACCAACCACAGCTTGGGCTGGAACTCTGAATCCTTCAGGAGCAACTGCTTTTTTCCGTCTTCCACTATGCATCTTTGTAGGTTTGACAGGAACTGACGGTGCACATTTTGGTCCCTTCTTTACATTATTGTCCATACCATGGATTTTTGACTTATATTCGTGCTCCTTACCCTGGGCTTTAGGCATATATACTTCAAATTCATTCACCCCAGAAGGCGCTGGCTTGGAAATAAACCCTTCTGAGCTAGACTTACTAGACTTTGTTGCACCGGCCGCATCTATTAGGCAATTTAAGGGCTCCCACAAATCAGTCATCCCTTCCAACAGCTTCCCATTGTTCTCTGTACTTCTTTTGGGCATTTTACGTTTAGAGGACTCTCCAGCATAAGAGTTCTGTATCTCAAGGATTTAAGAAGATCTTGTTAATGCTAAAGCATATATATTCTAGTGACATTCATACTGAATCTTGCGGAATCAGAATAAGTTCTTTTGTTTATCAAGTAAAGAAACAAACGAACAGTTTATGATTCGCCACCTGCTTTTTATTTGATGCAGTCTTGCTTAGGTTTATGGGGTAACTAGAGCTCTCAGGATGGTCTTTCGCTACGTCGATTGGGCCCTCATCAGAAAGTGTTGATGCATTAAAAGCAAGGCCCTTTCTGGCATTCGGTTTTCTTCTTTCAGTCGTAACAGTCCGGTTTGATAATTTAGAGGTGCTCACTAGGGAAGAAAGAGATTTCTCCTTTTGTCTACCAGGCAATTGGATGGAGAGTATTTCAAGTTCCTTCACCTTTCCTTTTAAATTTTCACATTCCTTGCCTTCCCTTTGTACGACTTCACTTTCTTTGGCCACATTTCGCACACAAGCGAAGATTTTTTCCCTAAGATCATGCATACAGTGGTCTGGCCTGCATGTTACAGAAAAGTAGACATTTTTAGTCCATTAGTATCATATTTAATTGCATAGGCTTTGTAGCATCTTCATCTGAGGCCTGCAGCAGTCAAAAATCAAGCGATATTGAGCACTGAGAAACAAACTTATTAAGTATCTACACCAGAAGCAATGCACGAGCAGGGATTGACAGGTAGTCAAAGTTTAATGTTAGTGCAGAACTTTTGGAATCCCGTGTCCACAGCCTATTCTATACAATTTTACACTCCTTATGGAAGAATTGTGTGTTTTTTACTGCTAACAGATTCGTTAAGTTAAATAAACATAGGCAAAGACACGAGCAGATGAACAAAAGATATCATGGCTCTATTTTTACAATGACGGCCCCTCACCATCTGCAAGTTTTTACCTACTACGGTTCCTTGGCTTCGAAAATGTACCAGTATCCAAACAAAGCCCAGAATATGCATGTCGAATCTGATGGTGAGTTTTTGATCTCCTTGCTAACAAAAAGCAGGTTCATTGTTTGGGAAAGTAAGGCATCAAATGCTCAGGCAAAAATTCCACGTTGGTCTGAAGTCTATGATATCATCCAAGTGCAACCAATGCTCATATTAGCTGACACATTGCAATAAAAACAAATCTGCTGCCTTAAAGATCAAGCGTTTGATTGTCTACATCACCTCAAAGCAGGATATTTCTCCAGAAAATACATCTTAGTCAAAAGGGTACTAATTAGGAGTGGAAGGACTCTTTAATATATAGAACAAGACATTGAGATGAAAGTTCACATAATACCAGAAGCTTACAACAGGCATGTTGCATTGCCCTGAAAGTTCACCTTTAGCTAGGACTATATCTATGCGCCATTGCACTCAGTGTAAAGAATCATATTACAAAAAACCTACTTTATAAACTAAGGAAAATTTTCACCCTTTCTTTGTTTGCTCGCGATCTAGCCCTCAAAAGACAAACTATTCAGTTTGCTCTGAATTGAAGAATCTAAACATAGCCTACCTCAGAGCATCACTAGATACTGAACTTTTGAACAATTTTTTTGGCATAGTTGATCCACCGGCTAACAGATTCCACAGATTGCAATCATGATAGTGGCTCTAACAAACAATTTAGCAAGTATATTGTGAAAGCGGTAGCTTAATTGGTGAACCTAACTTGCATGCATCAAGCAATTGACGACAGTGCTGCATAGTGAAAGATACAAGGAACATTGTCTACCTGAGTTTATCAAGTGGAGCACCACCTAGAGCAATGTTGCATACTGGACAGCTTCTCAACTCCTCGTCTGTTATCTTCTTGCGTATGCACTTCCTGCAAACTTTTTCCGAACTTCAAACTAGTCAAGAAAATTTAGCTATACATAATATAGGTTAAAAGGGAAGCCATAATGAAAAACTAACATATAATCAGAATGTTAAAGAAAGAAATCCATTTCTGAGCAGAACCCATTGTAAGACAGTCCCAGGACTAAGCCAAACATATGAAATTTAGCTCTCTGATGCTCAATTATTTGGGTAATCCAAGTTATTAATTATACAATTCATTTCCTTCCAAAAATAAAACAGGGCAGATGAACTGAAGTTAACAGTACTTACTCTTGATTATTATTATTATATAATCTTGCAAGTAGTTCAACCATTTTTTGATATCTACTAGTAAAAGGCTCCAAAGAATAAGAATGACTCTCTTCTCTCTACCTACCTAAGAGAAACTACGTAAAGTAAAAATGAAATGCTTGATAGAATGCAAATCAGATTAAATAATAACGTGACATGGATGTTCAATAAAACAAGCAAATAATGGAATGTACGGTTTTGACTAACTGAGATCAAAACAAGAAGAAAGCAGTGAACAGTCAAAGGACCTCATGTACGTCTAATGCTGGAGACACAAGCATCTGTGCACGCTTGCAACAAAATGGATGGCCCAATCACACGTTTTAAAAAGCGCTTCAAAGTATCTTCCACTTGTAATTCCTACTAGTAAAGTAGTACAAGGAAGCGCGATCAAACTTTTCATTTTGCTGAAACGTGCGCTACCAACACGCGACAAGTCCAAATGTGCGCAAGCACCTGCTAGTGTATGCGTTTTGTGTAGAAGGACTGCTATGTGTGGATAGCAATGCATCTAAAATTACCCAGCAAATATGAACGTAAAACAAAGTAACCTACATAATGAGTGTAATTTTGTATAAAGTAACATCCAAACAAACATAACCCGGGGTCGCATGTACTTCTTCTGTCGAAGACACCTCTATCTCTCTACGCTTTCAACAAAATGGACAACTCAATCACGTGTTTGAAAGACACTACAATGTATCTGCCGCTAAGCGTTTACTATCAAAAGTAACAATACGATCAAGTCTTCTATTTTGTTGAAGCGTGCAAACCAGATAATCAAATCGAATAGAGGACTGACATGTGTGGAGGCACTCAGAGATGTTGGTAGGGTCCTTGAAGATCTTGTTGCAGATGGGACATGTCATCAATGCTGCCAACTTCCTGCTTGGAACTTGGATCGACCCGTTCTCACACGCCATCATCTCTTCCCCTCGCTGCCTTTCTCCCATTCTCTCTCCTATAAACTCCACTCTCCAACAGCTCCTAAATCTTCAACTCACAATCACAACCCACCAAACAAATCACGAAAACCCATGACAGAGATCATCAAACCAAAATGACCCTAAACGAAAACAACACACAAAGAGAGGGAAAACTTCTTTTCCTCCCCCTCTCTCTGAATATCACAGTTAACACTCTGTTTTCTCTTTGTACACGAATGGGTAGCGATCTGGGGTGGGGTTAATGTGTAACGGAGAGATGGGTTCGGATAACTGGACTAGAATTGACGTGGGTTTCGCTGGATTCGGACAACGGAGGCAGCTTTTGGATGAAGGTGACAGTGGATGATCTGTTCGAGGCTTTGTTGCACCATGAACTATGTTATGTTATACCAACAAGAGACCTCGTCTATGTTGCATATATTTTGCCAAGGGACGGACGGGGATAAATTGCGGTGACGGGTAATTCGGGATAAAGCCGCGCACTCGTCTTCGAACACGAGTCCTGCATGCTTCTCGTGTCGCTGGGGGCGTGCCTTAGGTTAAATTACTCGTTACGGTGACCATAGCGATCTGATACAAAAAATAGTGCGGATGTTATGAGATGACACGAATCGATGTAACTTTTTGTGGTTGTTGACTCATATTAGGTTAGTTATAACATCTATTTATAAAAAACATTGCAATGAATAGTTTCTCTAAGTTTGATAGAGAAGCGTTCACACGAATGGATGGTTGCAATCCACCCTCGTTTTGCTCAATATAGTTGTGGCAACGACACCTATTTTGAAGCTTTGATATGTGAAATGGAATCAGCCAATAGAGTGTCTTAGTTTCGTGAACGTCCAATCATATTAGTTCATTATAAGTTGTAACATATCATTAATTGAAAAGTTACAAGTTGTAACCGATCATTATTAAATATTACGAATACTTTTCTCACTCTCAGAGCAACCCTCACATGAACCGGTCCCTCTTACGCGGACGAGTAATGATATAATTTCCAAAATTATTTGTTTGACATTAGTAATTTGAGGCAATGGATTCTTGCATTTACACGTTACGTTCATAGTGAACTATATCATTTTGGAGGTAGCCTTTAAGATACGATTTAATACAAGTAGCATATAGCCCATGTTTAACTTATAGCCCGTGCGATTAAGATCTTGCGTTTTGCTATGTTTGGTCGGGCCTATAGAGAAATCAGCTTTTGTCGAGAATCATTCTAGGAAGGCTAGACCACTTAAACGAGTAACCTTAACAACCCGACAAAAACAAATCACTACAAATATTAGCAATAGCGACGGCACACATTTTAGCCGCACAAAAGTGTTTCTAAAAATGTTACAAGATATTGATAACTTGTGAAAAGTTGCTTTGACATAACCTAGAATATATAATATGAAGAATCAGAGATCTTTTTTACCTATAAATCTGGGTATTCCTTCAACATTTATCAGAAATAAAAGGCCTCTCGTACTCAAAGAATGACAATCAATGCTGCGGAAGACTATGCAATCCATCAAACGAAGGGCCGGACATTGAACCCAATGTGACTACGAAGGGGTTAAAAATGACAAAGTTTTTAGTGACGGAAAAAGGCCTTTTGGTGGCACTTCTTTGAGTACTTTTAATGGTTAAGGGTTACTACTACTACTAAAATTGTTTCTAAAGTACTTTTAACATGTCAAATGCCGTCTTGTCCCTCATTAAAAATTTCATTTAGATTTAACTCATTTGACTTTACAATTTCGCTTCTGATTTGTCTTGCATTGTGCAGCTTAAACTAGGAAATCAGTTTTGAATAGTCCTATTCACATTCTCATTTGCGTTATTGCCACTCATTGTAAAGTCACAATGTATCACCTTGTACAGTTACAATGTATTCCCCAACCTATCTTAGCCACACCCATGGACCTACTGTGGGTCCCGTTTTGCACCACACGTCAACGTAGTCAACGGTCAATTTTTTAACGCTTCCAATGGTCAAAGCGACGCACGCTCAAGTCACGTACATTGTTTCCGTACTTTCCTTTTTCACGTTTCTTCCTCGCTAAGAAATTTATTTTAGCGTGACTTTATGGAAACGTGTTTGTTGCACCTTGGCCATCGAGCTCAATTTTTTGCTAATTGATTGACATTGGCACGCCTTGGCACTCGCCAAAGGTGGTCGGCCTTAGACTTCCCCCAGGGGTTGGCCTCGGCCTTACCCCAAGGGTTGGCCTTGGCCTTTGAACCACCGCTCCTCTCTTCATGCAACAATCGTCGCCCACACGCCATCTCCGCGACACCCATCGTCTGTGGCCACACGCCAACTCTGCGATGCTTGCAATCTCCCGCACTCCGTCTCCTCGACGCCTATTGCTCCCGGCCTTGCCCCAACTCCGCTAGAATCGTCGTTGACCACGCGCCGACTCTATGACGCCCGTGGACCACGCTTGTGCATTGACTTTGCGACACCCCTAGCTATGCCAATGCATCGTTCATGTGTTGCCTTCTCCCCCGGCACGACGCCTAATTTCTCTACAGATTTACCGCACCCGTGCGCCACTTTCATGTCACGTGCCCCTGGTCCCTAGTACCATGCTCTATTCCGCGACATCCGCTGCCGCACCCATGTGCCATTTTCATGACATGTGCCTCTGGCACCATGTCCTATTTTGCGACACCCGTGCATCGCTCCTATGTTATGTGCTCCCGGGCACCCCAGACAACCATGGGCTCATGTGTCGTGCTATTAATACAATCTTCCTCCACCCCCCCACCCCGGCTACTCTCTAGCACACCATCGTGCCCCTTAGTGTTGATCCATTTATTCGCCACACCATGCGCCCCCGCCATGGACATGGAACATGCTTCGATCCACTTTCCTGAGCGTGCAGCATTCCTAGGGGCTCTGCTCACAGTGCTCTAACATGAGGACCCTTTACAACGGGCTAGGCTCACTCTTAAAGACTTTATCTCCGCCTGAGGCTGCTTGCATGATATTAGGCACGCCTGAGTTGTGACCACGTCGTACTTACGTTACCGATGATTGTCGATGGCCCCAGGACAAGACCCTCAGGTCACTCTGAGACGCGAGCAAGTCTTTGGAGGGCATTGTACGTAGTCTGCCTAACAATCAGGTGTAAGAACCCTCCCCCACCACTGTCAGGTTCTCCACGTGTCTTAATGCACCCCTGTGGGACTCAGTAAGGACTTTGGACTGGTGGCTAGGGCAAGGACATTCTCTGATCATGTCGATGTTGTGCGGTCAGTCTTTTCAGACAAGCAGAGCAAAGCTATGTAGGACATGCATCGCGAATATGGAAAAACAAAAATTTACTGTAGCACCGCCATTTGTGGACCCCTGGTGATGTGTCACTCCTAGGGGACGGCACATGTCAGCTGATGACACACGCATACTTTTGTCTATAAATAATGAGCTTTGGACTTCATTTTGGACACACAAATTTTCATTTGACAAAATCATTTTTTCTCACTCTAGAATCTAAAGCTATTAAATTCAAGAGAGAGAAACAGAATCACTTCCTTGACATCACAATATATATGTACTTCGTGTACTGAATATCTACACTGAAAGTGTCACTAGCCGAATAAGAGCCAGCTACAATGTATCCGTACTTTTTTTTTTGGTATAATATGAGAATTGCATTGAAAATGAAAGTTTTACGAACGCTCTGTTGTAGAGCTTACAAAGATTGTAGGTCACGACAATCCCGTGACTCAGTATACAAAACCACAAAGGTCGAAACGTAATGACAAACCTAATAAGCTTATACACGTTCTAATTGAATTAAAGCAGAGCATAGCCTACACTCTAACTCAATTTAAAGAAACTTGCAAAGGCTATCGGTTTAAAAACCAAAAGAACGGAAACTAAACAAACGCAATACAAACACAAGGTAGTAACAATACAGCGGACAATCGGGACGGAACAATCCAAAGGTGAGCATGTCGTTTAAGAAGTGGCGGCACCCAACAACTGATTTTCAACAACGGTATGTACATCATCCTACTTTCACGTATCAAATCCGAACCAAATTAGCGCAATATCGGACGGAGGACAACTACTGACCCACAACATACCAAATTTGCAACGCAGGATGCTCAAAACCAAGAGAAGAGCCCTAAACCAACCCCCTACCCAACCCAACCCAACCCCCCAATAACAAGTTGCCCCTAAAACCACACAGCACAAGACTCTCCCCCCCCCCACCCCCTTCCCAGGGCCCTAGATCCCCCCACCCCTCCCTCCCTCCCTCCCTCCCTCCCTCCCTGCCTAGACTCCACAGGTTCCAAGAATAAACCCGTATACTGGGCTAAACCCCTCAACAACAAGCCCCTAATGCTACTAGAACCACCACAACCAACTAGTAACCCATCTTCCACCAATTTGCAATAGGAAACGGATAAGAATGGAATATAAAAAGCTGAAGGATGCGATAAAAATACGGTCAAGCCACCGGTAAAGTTCCAGCCATCGCCGCCGAGATTCCGGTCACCGCCGTCAGATTCCAATCACCGCCGGTGAAAGGGTGGAAAAGAAAACGATCGGGCAGATCGCCAAGATCTATTGAGATCGGAGACTTACCTTAAGGTCGTCGTCTCCGATCAGATTTGGTTAGCCGCGTGTCGCCACTGTCCTCCCACCATTTGTTCGACCGTCCACGATCATGCTGTAAAGGTACCACCACACGAGACTGAAAAGGAGACCTAAAAAGTTTGACCGTCCACGCTCACGCGCATAAAGGGTACCACCACACGAGACTGAAAAAGAGACCTACAATCGCCGTAATAGCTGAATAACTACACAGTGTCATTAGCGAGATAAGAGTTCTAGTTGCTTGCACCATGATTCTTTGCTTTACAGGATTATGTTTGCACCATGATTCTTTGCTTTACAGTTTAAATAATCCGTTTCAACCATGGATAGAAGTTTTATAGACCGAACCGTTTTCAAGAAAGCTTTAAAGTTATGAACCCCATTTCTAATGGAAAAAGCTCAAGCTATGACTGCTACCCGAGAAAGATAGCTACAACCATCGTATAACAATAATTAATAGTCGTTAAATATTTTTGATATCTTTTATCTAATGACACTAAAAAGAAAAGACAATTAAAAATTGTCGCTAAGAGTGTTAACCAAAATGCTACTATATACACTTAACAACTAATTATTGTCACTAAACAAAAAATTACAACTATCTTCCTACAACCAATGTAATAGCCAAAATGTTTCCTTTCTTATGTTGTATGTCTGTTTAAAATCCTACGTTGTTTTAAGTACAATAGTTATCGGTAAGAAAATTTTATATTATCGCTCTGGCCTCGAGAGTTTCAGTACGACGGTTTGCAAATTACCCTTGTCGTACTACATAAAGAAACATCAATACAACCAAAATCCAAGTCTTCAAAAGCCAAAAATAGAAACCCAGAGAAGATAGTGAACAGAGTAGCTCAAGTGCACAACGCATGAAGTATTGTCTTCAATGTTGGCCTTCTCAGCGCCACTAGGAGCAAGGAACAAGTTTGTTGTACCACCCATTAGTATTAGGAGCATTTAGGCATAACGACAAAGCAAATATCACTTATGCAAGTAATGTGCAGCAAACCTGCACGTATTGCTTTGACAAAAGCCATGCTTGCTTTGGCAATAGGAATAGCCGTCTGTAATTACAATTATATTGCATGAATCAATACCCATAACCTACCCGAGGATCATATATGAAATAATGAGGAACAACAGAAGAAAATCACTTTTCTATCTATACCCTTTAACTACCCAAAAAAGTTTGATCAGGAGTAAAGTTTGTATAGTATCTATCATCTTGGATCTCAAGGTTGCTGCTCCAATCTGATAGTACCTACTTGATTTTGAAGTTTAAGATCCAACAAGCCCTTTGAGGCGAGCATAGGTAACAATAAGTACGAAAATAATGCAGCAAAAAAGCCCAGATAACAGGACCACCTGTTTACAACATACAGAAGATGATTTAGATGTACTGGATACAACCAAAAAAAAGGTTCATTTATAAGTACAAACTAAGATGTTCAATACATACCCATTTAAACATGTATCCATAACCTGTGTTCCAAGTATACGGAATGTTCATACCAAATATTCCAGCAACCAGCGAGTAGATCGCTAAACATACAGTTCCAGAACTTAAAAAGAGCTCTAGCTGCAGCATTGATTAAAAGATGAGGCTAATGGATCATGACAATAAGCTAATAATGGCAATTAGAATGTACTGACATAGCACCTGAATCAGCTGATTCCGATGATTGTCAAGCTGCAATAAAATGCAACAACAGTTTAAATCAAAACTTATAGGATAAATTACACACGGCACTTATGAGATTTGCCCTAAATTACACACGGCTCCGCCTAACTTTTTTAGAACTTCCCGTCCCCTGTAGTTTTTCATTGTGTTACATAAGACCCATTTCCGTTAGGCACCATGTGAAAAAATTAGGGCAATATTGATTTATTACGATATACCGAAAATGCCCTTATGTTTTCCTCCTCTCTCTCACCACATAAAGCCAAGCTACCGCCGCCACTGATTCCCGCCATCGCCGCCGACAGTCAGCCACTGCCCACAAACACACAGGCACATACACAGAAATTTGTGGGAGAAAAAAAGAGAGATCGAAGGCAAATAAAGAGGAAAGAAAGAAAAGAAGCAAGGCAGAGAGAGAAACAGAGGGATACGGGAAACACAGAGAAACGGAGAGAGCAGGGGAAAGAAGAAAGAGAGAGAGCAGATCGGCAGGTCAGTGGCGTCCTCCACCGCCGGTGGACGTCAACCAAAGACGACAGGCGTCCCCGCAATCTACCCTGGTGAATGCCGTCATCGATCTACCCCAGCGACGATCGGTGACACCAGTAGCGGTGGATCTCGAGGCGAAGAAGATTTTCGGCGATGGATCAGTGACCATCGGCGTAGGTGATTGATGGCGAGGATGATATGAGCAGAACAGAGAGGGGCAATGTGGTGGCCTTGGTGGATGTGGGTGTGCCGACGTTGTTGTGGGTGGGCTAACTTGGATGTGGAAATCGGCCGCCAGTGGTGCGTCATGGGGGGGCAATGTGAGGGTGGTGGGGTTGTTGGCGGTCTCACTAGCGTGTGTTGCCGGGGGGTGGGTCGTGGTGGCTGCAGTGATGGCCTGTCAGTAAGTTGAAGGGACAGACTGTTGGTGGGGCAATAGTGGTTGGTGGGGCTGTTGGTGGTTGGTTGAAGATCAGGAATTGGGTTTGTTTTGGGCGGTGGTGGTAGGGCAATTGAAGGGGGTCAAGCAGTGGTGGTTATTGGTAGTGGATGGGGCTGTTACTGGGTGGCTGTTGGTGGGGCAATGGTGGTTGATGGGGCTGTTGGTGGTTGGTTGGTTCACAGAAGGGGAGTGTGTGTGAGAGGTAAATTTATTTGTTTATAAGGGGTATCACAGTCTTTTCATTTATTTATTAACTCGGTTAACCAAAAAATAAAAATGTGTTGCTTAGTATAATAAAAAAAGTTAGACAGAGCCGTGTGTATTTTAGGGCAAACCTCAGGGATGCCTTGTGTAATTTACCCAAACTTAAAAAGGTAATTGCAAGTAGCTTCTATTTGCTTGCATTATGGCTACCTGTATATTAATGTAATCCTCTGTATCGTCAATATATTCACGGAGCTGCATAATGGGAAGTACAAGTTAGTCCCAACTGTTGTAATTATTTTTCTTCCCATAAAAACAAGTCATAAAGTCTTAAACTGTTGATATGTTGACGCACGTATACAGTCTTGCCACCAGCATATACAAAAACCCCCTGCCCAAGCCCCTATACCCAAAAGAACAAGATACCTGCATTTTTGCCATCATATTTCGAAGGGAGGAAAAAAAACAATAATCCTGGTTGCCAAGATCAGATAAAAAGATCCAGCTCAGCTCCAAACCATACTAAGAACGTGTCAAACAAAGGCTGAAGCGACACATATCATCAAAGACTACTATCACATTTCTTAGTTCAAAAGGTTTTCAAGTAAACTTACTAGCTGCGCCCAAAGATGCTTATGTGAGCAATAAATATGAGAAACCGAAAAAACTCAACATCACATACCGTAGTTAATTTGTTGAATGTCCCATCAATCTGCATAAAGTAAGCCTGCAATATCGACCATCCATCTGTAAGAATCTGTTCAAGTAGGATATGATGGGCAGGAAATATGGTTAATGTCTTTACCTCAAGTAACATCTCAAGCTCCTCAACATCATTCTCATCCCCATGAACTGTTGCCACACTTGCCCTACTAGCTCTAGATATCTTTGAGCCTATGGTAGGTGAGGCAAGTAACCAACTAGCAGCACCAGAGCCGCTTACAGGTGATGATGCACCAGCCAACTTCCTTGACAAGTAAAGGTCAGCCATATCATCATCGTCATCCAAGAGTTGTTCAAGTTCGTCCCTTACCTGCACTCACCTGTTCTTTGTGAGCATCAAATATAAAACCAGCCAAACTATCAAGCACAATATTCTTCTCAATGTTGTATGCCAAAATAGAAAGATAGAAATATTCATTAAAACAGATAACGGTTATGAAAGAGAGGAATATCACCATTGCATGGACTGCGTTTTCCATTTCCTGCTTTAATATAGATAATAGGCTAGAAAGACATATTGTACAGTCCAAAAGTCCTAAACGTTATATGTTTGATAGAGCATTGTACTCCAGATTCAGTCAGTAGAAATGGGACCAACACAAGATGTTGCCCCAATAGCCAACCTTCAACTTTATGATGCACCTATAGCTTCGCGAATCAATCGTATGCGCCTGACAACTTAAACACCTTTTATGTCTGCTGATAGGTCGTCTCAACTTCTGTGAGGATTCAAACTTGGAGCTTATTGAGCAGTGGAGCTTATTGAGCAGTGGCCCCTGGTATAAGTTGGTCGGAATAGGACATTGTTTTCCTCACCATAACCAGGAAGCAGGTTACCAAAAAATACAATAAAACCAAATGATTGATCCTTCTTAATCGGACTATAATGCAACTCCATTAATGACACACATGAAAGTTAGTTTTAAGCCAGGTCTAGAGCCTCCTGTAAAAATTGTAGTCCTTATGATAGACTCTAGCTAGTAGCATAACTCAGAACATATCAGCAGGAACTGAACATCATACAAGGGAAACACCGTTTTTATAGCTAGATCCAATCAAATGTAGCCAAAGGCACCGTATGGAATTTTCACGAGTCATGTATTGTCCTAGCCCGAAAGTGATACATAACAGTACATATCATGCTTGCGTAGAGATGACATTTTTTAAACACAAAAACAGGATATGATAGAAATGTTTTCACACCACAACAAGGAGCATCCATACCTTTTGAACGCGAGCAGTCAACCTTGTCATTCCACTCTTTAATTTGCGAACGCGATCCAAATTACGGCTACTAATCTGCGAAAAAAGCACATTTAACGAGTGACTTATGAATAACAAAAGAAGACAAGTTTACAGACGCGGTAGGCATAAGTCACGAACATAAGCATCCCAGCTTTGAAAATAATAACATACAGGCAGGCTACAGCTATTGAATTTGCTAAGGGAATGGAGTATCTTCTCTAAGCCTCCCACTATCCCATTAAACGGTAAAATCACAGTGCAATGTTGAAAGATTAGTATTCCTTAAAAAATAGTTACAAATAAAAGAGCCAACAGCTATTGAATTTGATAAGAAATTGAAAGAGGAGTATTTTCTCTAAGCCAGCAACTATCCCAGCAGACAGAATAATCACAGTGCAATGCGGAGGAGGGAATAAGTAAGAAATGAAGAACAAAAGATATATGCCAAGGTCAAGATATGATAATATTTACTCTGACTCTGTCTGGAGTTATCCAATCAAAGAACTACAAGAACTTTTTTGTGCATTTCATCAACTAACATGTTCTAAAAACTTATCCACAGGTTGGGGGTGGGGGGTGGCTGTTCAGTATAATCATTAACATCGTCATAAAAATGACAAGTGATGCTGAAAGATGTGCGAAATGGGCACCTTAGTAGTGAGCTCATCTAAAGCAGGGTAAGCAGCAGTCTCCAATTCTGTTGTACGGGCAGCAAGGAAACTACAAATGGCTTCTAAAGCAACCTCCAGGGCACGAAATTCAAATGGAGATTCTGTGTTGCATTTTCAATCATAAGGAGAAACATGACTCAGTACCAAAAAATGAAAATATTGGTTGCAAGATTAGACAAAACGAAAAATCCTAGGATGGTATGTGAAATGAGAGGCACAACGGAAACTGGATTCTCATTATTAAGAACATTCTTTGCTTCTTTCTAGAATTGCAGTCACTTCGCAAAAAAGAAGAAGCATATACCATCTTCTTCACCCGTATCAACATCATGATGCCCACCCAACTCTCTTGCATCTCCATGGCCATTGCGACTGGCATTTACTAGGAGCAATCGCCTTCGGAGTTCCTCGACAACCGGAATGACATTTTCATCAGATGGATCTCGAAGCAACACCTATTCAATAACAACCCAAAATTAGACGACCTACTTGCAAATAACTATAAATATCCTAACTGTAAGTAAGGAGAGGTTTAATCAATGTCCAGTAAAGGATGAAGGAAAAAACAATCACCAGTACATGGTTATAACTCCTACGCGTATAATAAAATTAGTCATGGAATGGTCATAACCAGATGACTAGCTAGCATAGTCAAAATAAACCTAGCAATGACTCAATACTACTTTAAGGCGCATACTAACATACATAATGAATAGCAACTAAATCAGAAAAACCGAGGATGGCTTTCCTACATGTCCTTGTAGATTATACATGGCTACTTTCCACAAAAAGCTACTCCTATTACATATATTTACTGAAAGAAAGTCATCAAGTAGTGTTCAACTCTTATCCCCAGTTGCTGGAGACAGTGACACTAAAAGAAATATGGATTCACGAATTCTTACTTTCTAAACAAAAAGGCAGTCATAGTGGTAAATGTCTATGTCAAAGCTTATGCCGAGGACCACAAGCACAAAGTCCTTCCCAGATAGACTCTATACACCCATAACCCCAAGCCAGTAAAAACCTAAGTAGTTGACATCTTTACCTATTGAAACATAAACACTACAAGTGCAATCCGAAGGAAACGACCTCGAATTAATTGGGTAGTTCAATTTCTCAACTTGTCACTTCAACCGAATTGCACACCTTAGGGGCTGTACGTTTATGTTTTTCAATTTTCATTTTTGTAATGATGATAAAAAAAATGCTTTTTTCGTGTATGTTTACGTTTTTCCGGTTCCGTTTTGGATAAAATTTCCAAATAGTATCAAAAAAGCTGAAAACACCCAAAGAGTGTTTTCACCTTTTTCCTTGAACTGTATTCTCCTAATCAGAATACCACCTCTTCTCCCTCATATCTATCACCATGTTTCAACAAACACTCACTATACTAGACCACCCATTTCACTGGGTCTTCCTAGAAATGGAAATAGTGGGGTCCATTAATGAATTGGTTCAGAAAAAAGTTGGTGAAAACGAAAATGAAAATGATAAACGTACAGAAAAAATTGAAAAAGTAGATGCGGAAAAAAGTAAAAGTATACGATACGATTTTAGAACTGAATTCTAAAAACTTAAAACAGAATATAGAATACAGAAAAAAAATCTCGTAAGCGTACGGCCCTTAATTTCTAGCACAAAACCCTTTTCACCAACCAACTAAACAATCAAAACCAAATTCACCACCCAATTAAATAATCAAAATCAACAAGTAAACAGAACCAAACATAAAAACAAAAAAACAAAAGTACCCAGAAATCAAGAAATAATTATTTACCTCATCAGCAGTAATGATAGCCTTGATATGCTGGGCCCACCCACAAAACAAAAGCACAATATCAAAATAATTTCTCTACATCTAATTATTTTCGGCTTATAGCTGAACTAAAATAAAAAGAAAAGAAGAGAAGAATTTACCTCCAAATTGAGAACAATGGCCTTTTCACGGCCGAGAATGGCGGAGGGATAAGACAAGAGGGGATCGAGTATGCGAAGGTCTCGGGCGTGAATTTGCACCCTGTGCATGATAGCGTACTTGTCGATGTCCAAAACGGTGTCGTTGCCGGTCGAGTCCATCAGAATCCAGCTTCTTGACCCGGCAACCTTGGGTTTCTTCAACCCGCCCGCCTGAGGATCCGCCGGCACGATGTACCCGTCTCGACCCATCTCTTACCATCCCCAAACAACCCCAAAACTTGAACCGAATTGGGTGTACAAATGTGTGTACGTGCGTGTGTCAATGTTTGTGGATTTTGTTTGTGTGAGAAACCCCTGCTGAGAGATTGGTGTAAGTGGGTTGAGTAAGGGTTTTCTGGAGGGGAAGAAGACGGACATGGAGACTGCTAGATTACTACATGGTTGGTATGTGGGGATGAACCGACTGGTGCCTCTGTTTTGCACTTTGCAGGTGATTAAAGAGAATTATTCAAAATTCAACTGCCTGTTTGCAAACAAAGAAGAAAGAAAGAACAACTGAGAGAGAACATTAACAAATTGAACATTAACAACTTCTGAACGTGACAGGAAAGTTGGGTCTTTATTATAACAAGCTGGATACAGAAATAAAAATGACAAAGAGCAGATGTAATGATATCCCATGTAAAAGTAATAATAATATAGAGGTGTCATCAGTCTGTTGTCACATACTCACATTATGTATTTTAAATAGCTAGTAAGTATTACGTGCTTTTTGCACGATATATAGTGATTTTAAATAAAAATATTTTAATTTTAATTAATTTTAGTTAAAAATTAATTAAAATTAATCAATACGATTATTATAATTAAACGATAATAACAAATCAGTTCTTAACTACTAATCAAATTAGACCTGGCAAAAATTAGCCGAATCTGCGGGTCTACCCGTACCCGGTCAAAAAACCAAGTTACGGGTACATAATTAGGAGACCAACAAAAAACATACCCGTACCCGAACCAATCCGTCAAATTCGGATAAGTTTGGGTCGATTACCGGGTACCCGGGTTTACCCTGTTATATCCGTATATAGACAACTTTTAGGGTTAAAACACCTCATTCTCTCCTCTCATCACTTTTGTCCATGCCTCTCAAGTCTCTCACCCTCATAGATCCCCTCTCTCCCACCTTCACAAATCCCTTCTCTCAAGTTTCTCTCTTTCTCTCTCTCGGTCACACAGATCTACCTAAGTCACGGCCACCGTACTCCACCCACGACGCCACGTCGTTCAGTCACTTCAAGATCTACCACAAGTCACCCCGTCGCACCGTCACATCGTCGCCTCCGATCTGTCTCGCCATCACCCCGTCGCCCTGTCGCCATCGATCCGTCCCCCATTTGTCGTCGATCTGTCATTCATCGCCACAGATTTGTCGCCCAGTCGCCACCGAACGGTCACTTTGTTGCCTTGTGATTGATGGGTAGATCTTTCAGTCGGTGGATCTTGATGATGGTCGTGTTGATGTTCAGATTTTTTCAGTTGCCTTGTGATTGTTGCCTCTTGGGTAGATCTTTCAGTCAGTGGAACTTGATGAATGATGATGGTGATGTTAGATTTTTTTTTCCTTTTGAAAGATGTTCAAATTTTTTTTGTGGATTGAAAGATGTTCATATTATTGTGTAATTAATCGATGAAGAAAGAATGAAAAATGTCAAAATCTAAGAATGAAAAATATGTCGAAATCTAATTAGTAGGTATTTAAAATCTGTTTATTCAAAAAAACATTAATCAGGAAAAATGGTGATTTACCCGCGGGTAATACCCTACCCGCAAGGGTAGGGTACGGTTTCTCAAAAATCGTACCCGAAAAAAATGGGTAAATTATATTCGACCCGTTTTTATCCGGACCCGACCGGGTTTTACCCGGACCCGACGGGTATACTCATTTGCCAGATCTAAATCAAATACTCAAAATATGAAAAGTTCATTACCTAAAACATAGTTTTACTTTCAAACTCGAATTTTTCACGTCAGTTATCACTAATATTTTTCACTATTTATTATATTTATTTGTTTTCATCACATCAAGTTGCCGCTAAATAGAATTTTGACTGTTCCATATTATATCTTGTTATCTATGATACACTGGCATTACAATTAGTCTCAAACATCTCTCACAAATATCTAACTCTCACGAAACACTACAAGTTTGATTGTACAAAGATAAAAGTGATGAAAGTTTTTAAAGATAATTAATATCAAGTGTTTATATTGGAGTATTGCACTTTTTCTTGCAAGCATCACTACTAAAGTTTAAAATATCATCACTTATGATTTTCAATGTCATTCATTACCTATCATGTTTCTTTCTACCCATTTATGGTCATTTCTTGTAGCGATGATTATTGGGGGTCAAAATATCCTCGGCAGTTTATTTGCTTTTGATAATGATCTATTCTATAATTTTTTTTGGATTGTCCTAAAAAAATTGATTAGTTTTCTAATTAAAAAAATTTTTGTTACTGTTTTTACATGTTTACCCATTATAGACATTTTTTTATTCTACTTCTCTCTCTCCAAATTTAGTTATTCACTAACTCATTTTTCTTTACTGAATCAATTTCGTCCTTCCTCCCTCTCTCTTTTGGGATAGAAATTTGTCTAAAACGACTATTAATCTTAATTATACTTTCTTTTTTTCTACTTTTCAATTAAAAAATCTATAATGTAGTCTAAGTTTCTCTTGATAGTGTACTCTAAAGGTCTCTTTTATATTTATTTAGCATGACCTTGTTCATCGTAGTAATAAAAAAAGACTATTAATTTAGTTGTAGATGTAATTTAGCATATATTTGCCTTAAAATTTTTATTTTTACCACATACTTTACCTACTCATCTAAAAAGTATATATACATATATGTCTGTGTGTCCATTTGAAATCCATATGTATGTGCGAAGTTCATATCAGATAGTGATAATGAACTAAAAAACTTCAATAATGTTCACAAACCTTTGTTTTTCAACGTATATTTATATATACGCATTACAGTTTTAATATAGATACAAATTCAACAAAAATTCATCAAGAATAATTTGTAACTTCAATAATGTTCATCAAAAGTAACTTAGTTCATTAACAAAAGTAACTTCAATAATGTTCACAAACTTTTGTTTTTCACCGTATATTTATATATACGCATTACAGTATTAATGTAGATACAAATTCAACAAAAGTTTATCAAGAATAATTTGTAACTCAGATCATTCATTAAATAAAGACTTGTATCATCAAAATAAAAAGAAAAAAAACATATTACCTATGGCATAAGGTTTTGAGAGTTAAGAAAATTATAGAGTTAATTACATCCATGACCTTAAGGTTAGAGTAATATTATAAGTATGCCCATTAGTTGGAACAAATAACACTTATGTCCGGGTTGACCGAATAAAAATATTGAGAGGATGTAAAGATCAAAATGTCCATCATTTAGGAATGTAATTCTTCAAATGTCATTCATCATCCCTTCATCTCACCTATACAACCCCACCACCACTACCACCACCATCTTTCATTTAGATTTTTGAGCTCAACACACACAAAGACAACATATACATCACTACAAGAAAACAGGCTCTTAGCGACGGAAAAAACCGTCGCTAAAAGCTCAACATCCGTCGCTAAAAGAATTAGCGATGGATTAACCGTCACTAAAAGAATTAGCGACGGATTAACCGTCACTAAAAATCCATCGTATAAAAGCCCGTCATTAATAGTTTAGCGACGGAATTTTTAAATCCGTCGCTAAATATGTCATTTTTACCGACGGATTTATTTTTCATTAGCGACGGATATTCCGTCTCGAATTATATTTTTAGAATTTTAATTTATTTTCTTTTTTGTCAAATTAGCGACGGATTAAATATTATAGCGACGGAATATTCCGTCGCTAAAAGTAATTTTCATAGTTTCCTATTTTTCGTTATTTTCTCGAAATTCAATTTTAAAATACTTTTAGCGACGGATATTCCGTTGCCAAAAGTCCGTCGTTAATCTAGGCCTTTTAGTGACACAACCTCCGTCGCTAAAGTCCATCCAATTACACTTGAATCATACTTTTAGCGACGAAATTCCATCGCTAAATGTTAATAAAAAAACTATTTTTTTAAATTGTTATTAGTTTTTAAAATTCAAGCCTATTTTCATTGACAATTAATCCTAATCACCAATATAGCACTCTTCTTTAAATTTCGAGCAATACAAACAAAATATAAGTTATACACCAACATCTAACACCCAATACTCAAATACAAAAATTAAATATTCTCCGAACAAATTGTTGCACCAAAAAAAAATATATACTCAACTACAAAAATTAAATATTCACCGAACAAAATAAATCACATCATACAAATTTCAAAACAAAATTACATATTTTATTAAAACCAAAAATAGATATCAATCTCCCAAGAATAGATATCAATCTCCTTAGTGACACCAATAGTAGCTCCACGTTACCCAATGTAGTCGAGCGCCATCTGCATTAGAGCAAAAAAAAAACTACTCAGCAACGCTCAGGGAAGAAAAAAGAATGAGACGGGTACAAACTAGACGGAATATTCCATTGAACTTATAAGAACTACGGGGCAAGATAAAAATAATGGGTATTGATGAGGGTACAAACTAGACGGGTACAACTCTTATTCCATTTCATTGGGTTACCTGTAAAATGGCAGGATCTTGGATCAAAAGGGGGTCATACGACCTCCTAGGTGGCTCCATCATCTCAAGGACCAGGTCCTCGGGCAACCCGGGCAGTGCTCGCAGCATACAGGCGGCCTCAGGGCTGAGCAGGGCCTGGCATTTCAAGATTTGGGCCACGTACACGTTTGGGAGGCCAGTCTCTTGAGCAAGCTCGGCGTAGGTCTTGGCCGACTTACGCTTCACTGCCTGTATTGCACTCACCGTTCTTCGAAATCACATAGGCGGCAGCAGTAGCGGGGGTGGGTACCAGGAGAGGCGGCCAGGGAATAGGAAAGGCGGCGGAGATCGACGGCCTGAGCGGCGGTCAGGCGGGCGGAGAAGCCTGTGACGGCGCGGTGGTAGGCGTAGAGGATCTTCGACGGGTGTGATGACACTGACCGGACGATGGAGGAGTACCAGTGGCGGTGGGTGGTGTGGCGGAGCGGATGGCGGCCGACGGTCGGCTGTGTGAGTGAGGGAGAGGGAGAGGGAGATCGAGGGGGCATACGGTCGGGAGGAAAGAAAGAGAAGAGCGGCGGGGAATGAAATGAGAGCAAATTAGGGTTTGCTTCATTTATAGTAAAATATAAAAATTATTTTTAAAATAAAACTCAAAAGAAAATGAGAAAATACAAAAAAATATATTTAGCGACGGATTGTTCTGTCAGTAATAACCCGTCGATAAAAGTTCGTCGCTAAAGACCTTTAGCGACGGAATATACCGTCGGTAAAAGTATTTAGCGACGGACTTTTACCGAAGGACAAATCCGTCGCTAAAAGTGACTTTTACCGACGGATTGAAATCCGTCGGTAAAAATCCGTCGCTAAAGTTGTTTTTCTTGTAGTGCATGCATCCACAAACACGCGTGCACCCATCCACACACACATAAACAATATGCACGCATACCCACACACACACACGCCCATCCCCCT
Organism: Escallonia herrerae; assembly: GCA_033070095.1. Classification (NCBI taxonomy): domain Eukaryota; kingdom Viridiplantae; phylum Streptophyta; class Magnoliopsida; order Escalloniales; family Escalloniaceae; genus Escallonia; species Escallonia herrerae. Next base: position 1,499,184 of record JAVXUP010000006.1, read on the forward strand.
CCTCCCTCCCCCTCAACTGGCCACAACCACAACCACAATTACATCCCACCATCATTATGTTCTTTAACTTTTTCACTTTTCTACAATTTTCTCATCCCAATCAACTGCCACGGCTTTCTAATTCTACTCACTTGCAACAAACTATCACAATTCAACAAAACCAAATGAACATAAATGAAAATTTGAATTTGGGGTTTAAAATTTGAAAGAAGATGTATAAAATTTCTTATTTGCATCAAACTATTACGCAACACCATGGCAGTTGCCGCCATTAATTACCACCAGAGCAGCCTTTCACCATTGACGTTCGTCGGTGCTGGGATGATGTGGCTAGTGAGGCGGAGCCAGTTTGCCGACTTTCACACTGAGTGCTTGTCGAGGAAGGTGTGGTGACGAGATGATGGGATAATTTGGGTTAAAAACATAATTTGGAAAATTAAGATTTATAAAATTTTTTATTGCATAGGTCTTGTAGATACAAAATGAATGGAGTATCAACATTTAAAAAGCATCTATCGACATAAGAAAAAAAATATTTTTTAACGGATCAATATGACTTTACCTTTTAAAATTTAATATCATTGACTGTAATTCACCATAATCTCGAGGACATGAGTTCAAAAATTATAAGAATCCACCTATTCAAACTTGTAGATATTCTGACTTTATCATATGCCAATAAATTTAAATTTTTAGTTATATGCAAAAGTTAATAGAGGCAATTTCTGGTGCACCTTAATTTATATATATAAAAAAATCATGATAATACCTGGACTTAGGAACAGTTCTCTAAGAAGCAGGGACAATTAAGGTGCTCATTTTATCAATTTTGATGTTGATAAGTTTTAAGGTTATATTTTGATAAGATTTTCTTTAAAGGTGAACAAAGACTTATTATCATATTTATACGATTGGGCTCGAACCACTCCCACAATTTTGTGACTTAAAGATGCATTAGTAAATTTTTAACCTCTTTAGTAGTAAATTATTTATGATTAATAAAAAATATTGTAGTTTAGGCACACCTTCTTAAAAGTAAAAATACGCTTAAAGTAAACCTTTTATTTATAAACGGGTATTTTTAATGAAAAAATCTGTAGTCATTTTAATCGCTTGAGATTATTTTGTACGTTGAGGCGAGATCGTTACCCGTTTTGATTATACTAATAGTCTTTTGTTACTAAAAGATGCATTAATGAACTTCTTTAGCGTCAAAATGTTTAAAATTAGCCAAAATGGTAGTAATTTAGCCTCACCTTCTAAAAAAAGTCAAAATATTTAGAGAACTTTTTAACTTAAAAAGAATATTTTCAAAAAAAATATGTTTAGTTACTTAACCCCTTGCATATAAAAACTTAAGAGTTTTCAAGTTAAAAAAAAAGTTATTAATCATTTGAGCCGAAAAAATTTGGAGTCTTTATTAATTTAGATTCATCTAATCCTATCACTTGTTACTAATCATTTGAGCCGAAAAATTAGGGTCTTTATTAACTAGAGTTTGTCTAATCCTATCACTTTATAAGAGTGAAATATGTGAAGATAATAGTCATATGAAACATATTATCATGTTAATATATGATATCTCAGGATATAATGTATCATAGAAAGACAATAACCATATGAAGAATATGTTGTCATGAAATAAAGGTATTCCAATAACTCTAATCCGAATATAGAATTTTGTACTTGCCACGAACTCAGATTATAATTAGGAACAAGATTGTATGATAAAATCAATTCTTATGCATTTAAAATTTTCTAAAAAAACTCTAATTTTACTATAGTTTTCTTATACCAATATGTCTGTAATTGAAATATAGAATTAAACTTCAGTTTTATGATAGTTTTAATGTACGAAAATATTTACATTGAAATATATACATGCACGATAATTAAAATTTGTAGCATACACATCAACATACAAATCTGAAATATATATTTAAAAAGGATTAAGTTTCTGATAAAATATTCAATCTAGTTTAAATAGATTATGTTTATATTTTTTAAGACTATATAAAATATTGTTCTCTACAAGTTGTTTTCATTAATTAAAATTGATGGAGAAGATGTAATAGCTTGAGGTAGTTTAGCTTTAACGTGAATGGAATCAGTATGTTCTGATTGAAATGTTTTAGTAATAAAAAAACACGCAAGAGTTCAAGGGTGGTTTTATAGGTTTTCATAATATATTTTTTCCAAAAGACAAAAAAACTCTTACCTCTAACTAAAGCATATATTCCTATAAGAATATTCTACGAAACGATACTTCATGTCCTAAGAGAATCCCAATACACTCTTATTTTTTAACAAAACTCTAATTCAAAATAAGTATTTGATGGAAAAATTTGTTTCAAATGAAGATTTCAATTTAAAAATGGCATAAGAATTAATCATTTAACCCCAGTCAAGATTACATATGTATTTAGAAGATCCTAAAAACTCTAGTTTTATGATACATTCCTTATATCAATATGTCCATATTAAATATTTAGAATCAAATTTCAGGTTTACGACAGTTTTAATGTACTAATATGTCTATATTGAAATCTATATACATGCAGAATAATTTAAATATGTAGCATACACATCAACGTAGACATATGAAATATAAAATTAAAAATATTGAATTTAACTTAGGTATATTATATTTTTTTGAAAAAAGCTTTAGAAACTATGTTCTCTACAAGTTCTTTTTTTTAATCGAATATGACGGAGAAGATATAGTAACTTTATTGTAGTTTAAGTCAAAACATTCCTTTACTCAGATAAAATTATATATTCCAATAAAGATAATTTAACGAAAGATATTTGATATTATATGAAAAGTAAAAAAATACCCTTATTTTTTAAAACACTTATTAAGAATATGTATTTAATGAAAAGAAAAGTTTTTAATCAAAAGTCAAAATAATCCTTAACTCTAAGAAAAACACATATTCCAATAATAATATTTTAAGGAAAGATGCTTGAAATCCTATGAGAAGTCCAAAACACCCTCATTTTAAAATAAAACTCTGATTTAGAAAGGGTATTTAATAGGAAATAAATGTTATAAGTCAAAAAGACTCTTATTCACCATTAATCTTTTATGAAAATATCAATTAGAAAAGGGTAATTTAAGGAAAGAAAAGATTAGTCATTTAACCCCATACGTGCTTTTATATATGTATAGATAGATATAGATATAGATAATAACAATATTTTCTTTTTTTTCTTTCTTCTTTATGTAGAAAACCCATTGAGGGCGGTGCCTACCCGACCACCTCTCCTTAGTCGTCATTCATTTGGAGAAGCCTCTCTTTTGAATCATCCTTTTGTTTCTAGTCCTCCTTGCACTTTTTCGTTCCTGTAACTTTAAGTATAGTTTTCTCGTTATTTCTTAGTCAGTTTTATGTGTCTTATCTCCAACCGGAGATGTTTCTAATAAGTTTTATATCATTGTTTGTTGACCTTTGATAATAGGGCTGGTTTGTCAATGGACGATAAGTCGCTGCTCTGTGTGTTGTCTTGGCCTACGGGGGAGATACTTGGCACAAAGATTATGTGTTGCAAACAAGGTTTCTGATTAATTTTTAGAGTTTTGAGACGACGTTTATTGCTGGTTATAGTCTCGTACCGTTGATTCTTCTTTTTTATAATCGTTGAAAGATAAAATAATATCAGAGATAATCTTGCGTATACCATACTAAGTTAATCTCTTTTAAACAGGATTGCGGTAACTCATCCATGCATAACCTAAAGAGACTTAAATGAAAGATTTCATAGATAAATCTCAGAATCATATTAGGGATTTTTGAAAAATGTAATTGTAAGTTAAGTTGCTTCTTGAGATTTCTACCTTAATGTATTGTTGGTTGACAATAAACAAAAAAGCATATTAGGACAGGGATAAATCCCAACTAAGAACAAAACTAGAGCTCCATGTAAAACAACAAGTAACAGGACAAAAGTGCCACGTTTGACTAGTAGGAGGGTGGAAAGGATTAAATTTCTATGTCCTTAGGTGATCTTTGGATATTCTTATAATTGTTTATTTTGTCTTTTCAAAAGGGACATTCCTTTTTACACTGATTACACTTACAAAACAAGTTAAATCATTAAAATTTGTCTTCTGAATTTAGTTTAGTGTGAATATTAACTTTTTTCTTGTTTGAATTTGCGCTTCCTTGAAACCAAAACTAACATTTTAAATACAAATAATTAAAAGTTATGATAATTCAGATGTACTTCACACGAATAAATATTATGTAATGTCTAGCTATGGATCTTGACCGTTGGAGTATTTTTTAAGTTCTCGTATATCGAGAGGAAAAAAAAACAAAATCATGCAAGAAAATAGTACAAGTTATGGTGTAAAATAATAGAAATATAGGAAGGTTTGATGCACTCTCACATTGGAATACGTCTAACTTCCTGACGTCTCAAACGAGATGCCTACGAACTTTGTAGCCAATGACTCTGCTCAATGATGTTGTGTGGTTAGAAGTCATCATGCCTTCCACAAAAATGAAGAGAGCCAACTCCTATGGCGGGCTTATTTGGAACCTCCACCACTGGGGAACTTTGTAGTCATTGATGCTCACTAATCTAAGATGCCATCGGACCCAGAAAGAACTTTTGCACATGCGACGCTTCAATCACTGCTCCGGAACCATATTCCCCCACAAACTATGTTCCCCATTTGTTCAGAATGGGTAGTTAATTAGCTACACTAACTAGCCAGAAGGTGGGCTGGTTTTTTTTGGTAAAATTGGCACCATCCACTGAAACTCGAATAATCGTCGATAAAAGTTGCTGTGAGCATCACTGAGAATCAATTTTGAGTTTCAATAAAAGTATGTCATTGTTTTGTGTCTTTTTTATACCCGTAAGTTTACTAAAATGGTGCAGATTCGTGTCCGATCCGCACACGATAGTATTTGAAGTGTGGATTATAATTATTGCATTGGAAGCGCTATTACACTCGTAATCATTATATTTTATTTAAAAGAAGGCTCTTACACTCTCGCGTTGGGGTTTGTCGCCTAAACTACGTGCATGCTTCCTTTTAATATGAATGAAAAGTCAAGACCTCCCTACATCTACGTCCTAGTATTCTGCCTATGTTTCCTTCTAATATGAATAAAAAAAAAATCAAAAGGTCAACTGATCCACGTTCATCTCGATATGTGAGCTATGCACCGGGCAGATGAGCAAATAAGTTAATTCAGACTCTTTTATTCACAATTATTTGATTTGATTGTGTACATATTTCAAAAATCCTTTGAAATCAAATATTTGATTTCCTCTAAATATTTTGCACATTTCCAAAATCTTGAGCATATTTTAAGAAAATGGTGAGATACACCAGTAGTTAATAAAAGTTTGACTCGAATGTCCGTAAGAAAAGAGCAGCTTCAGATGCCAAGTTCATTTCCTAAATCTTGAGCATATTCTAAGAAAATGTCGAGGTACACCCGTAATTAATGAAAATTTGATTCGAATGTCCATAAGAAAAGAGCTTCAGAGGCCAAGTCTGTTCATAAGGTAAATTGATCCTCATAGACACTAAAGCTTGGGCTTGATTCAAGCCGTCGAGCATCCTCCGACAATTCTTCTTTTTCTCCAGTTGAGTCACAACTTCGAGAAACGATCACAATCAAAAGTTTTCGTTGGCGTTAAATGAATGCTCAAAACTGATTTTTTAAGGGTTTTTTTTTTCTAAACTGAAGAAAATACTACGTGAGAAAAAAAATATTATAGAAAGATTGTTCAAATAGTGACATCTCAAGAATTTGATAAAAAAAAGTATAGAATTTCGTTTAAAGGACTTATGTTCATAATTCAAGATTAAGGCCACGTTTGACGCAGCTTTTTTTCCAGTTTTGGAAACTGGAAAAAAAAAGTGCGTTTGGTAACCATTTTTTTTTCCTTCTCCAATTTAAAAAATCAGTTTTTAAACTGCAGAGTAAAAAAAAAAACTCCAGAAATTGGTTTTTTTTTTTTTCACTTTTGGTTTTTTTTTTGCAGACCACCACCAACACCCTCCCACCGCCGGCAGCCACCTCCGGCCGCCGGCCACCACTGCCGGCAGCCACTGCCGGCCGCCGACAGCCACCTCCGGCCGCCGGCAGCCGGCTGCCACCGCCGGCGGCCACCTCCGGCAGCCACCTCCAGCCGCCGGCAACCGGCAGCCGGCTGCCACCGCCGGCGGCCACCTCCGGCAGCCACCAGCCACCGCAGGCCACCACCACTGTCGACCACCGCTACGCCCCACCACCACCACCGCCACGCCCCACCACCACCACCGCAAACCACCCAAAAAAAAAGTCAAAATAAAAAGGGTTATCAAACACCAAAAAAAAAAGTCAAAATAAAAAAGGTTATCAAACACCAAAAAAAAAAAAGTTATCAAACACCCACTTGTTTTTGTAAAAAAAAATAAAAAATTAAGCTGCTCTTTAAAAACTGAAAATCAAAAAAGAAAAATTTGTCAAACGAACCCTAAAGCTATCTTTTTTTATTTTACTTGAAAGATGACATGAATCTAAGCTGATTTAAAGAATATTTCATTCACAATGATATTATGTTCCTCTACAGATAATATATCCGCACACCACCATTTTGATTCCCAATCACCAAAGAAAGTATTGGGTGTCCAGGGATTTGAAATGACAGCCATCAAGGTTCTCTTTGCTTTCCTCACCCTCCTCCTCATCAGTGCTCAAGGTAAGCAATTTCAAAATCTTGTTTGAGTGATCATGACCACATGGTCATTTTGATGGTGCTTGGAATACCAATAGTTAAATCTTAAAACAAGGGGTATTTGTACGGGAAGTATTAATGCGAAAATTTTCTCGTAACAACAACGACCAAGAGAGCATGATATTAAAGCAAAATTGTGGTTCTTCAATGAGTTTTTTTATCGAGACAAATTAAAGTTTGCGGCCCCGCCTACCTTCCCCCCCCCCCCCCCCCCGAATGCAGCGAAGGCCAAAACCTTTTGCATTTATCCTAAGATCTTTTACAGAATGGCCAAAGTTTGGCATTAATCAAGAAAAGTTTATCCGTGTTAAAGTAGAGAAGGAAACAAAACGTTGTTGTATTCCACTCTCTACTATATCATGGCATCAGAAGGTCTGTTTTAGGGCCAATGTCCCACATCAATTATACATGGAGATTGAGATCAAATCTTATGCGTGGTGGTAAGCTTCGTCTCCTCTTGAGCATGTTATTGTGCTCGACACTAAACTTCAATACTCCATAAAGCAAAGTTCTTTTACTGTGCCAAAAGCAACATCTGCATCATTTAACTTGCATGTGGGATATAAAATTAAAGTTATAGCTTCGAATGATGCAGGTTCTGCGCAGTTTTGTGATCTTCGTCATGCACTTACTATTACTCTGACAAAAACTGGGCGTGTGCTGAAAGGAGCTCCCGAGACACAAGTTGTCATCAGCAACAGCTGCATATGTCCAGCTTACGAGATCATCATACTGTGTTAGAGTTGTCAAAAGGGCCGGGCGGCCCGCGGGCTGGCCCGACCCGGCCCGTTTCTGGCCCGGGCTGGCCCGGCCCCGGAAGTGAACAGTAGAGGCCCAAAAATAAAGGGCCTTGGACCTGGGCTTAGACCAGGCCGAAATTTCATCCAAAAAGGCCCGGCCCGAAAAAGCCCGGGTTTTGGCCCGGCCCGAATCTAGCCCGAAATCAGGCCCGAAATTGGCCATGACGCAGTTCCAGGTTCGGTCGACCTCAGCCTGTGCACCGCCTACCAGCGCTCCGTCGACGGTCGACCTCAGCCTCGACGCCATCGTCTCCCGCAGCGCCGACCTCGACTGCCACCTCTCGTCCCTCCTCCGCTCCGCCGACGTCCTCCACCTCGATGCCATCGTCAAGGGCACCGCCTGCATCGACGGTGTCAAAAAAGCCCTGGCCTCCGAAGACTTCGAATCCGTCGCCACATTTGTTCAGACGTTCTTCCAAATCGACTCTCTCTTTCCCTCATTCATTCGACTCTCTCTTTTCCTCTTCACTCTTTACCTACGGCCACCCTCCATAATCATCCTTGCAACCAGCCACTACTGTTCCGGCCAACCATCACCGTACCCAATGCCAAACGCCACCATACCCACACAATCAATTTACAACCAATACCCACCATGGACAGATCTGATAAAAGAAAAAGAAGGAATTGCATATAGATCTCTTGGCTTCTCTGGTGTGGTGACGACGATGCTCACAAGGTGGTGACGGCGGTGCTAGCCAACGACAACAGCGGCGGAGGCGACGATGCTCACGAGGTGGTGACGGCGGTGCTAGGTGTGGGCATCGACGCCGTGTTGTCCTTTAAGCGGCGGCGACCGGCAGCCGTCAGATCCCATCGCCACCATCGCCTACCATCAACCTCAGCCCTGTGACCATCTACCTCCGCCATGTAACTGCATCGCTCAAGAGCTAAAGGCGCCTGCTGTTAGAGGAGGCAACACTGGGCTTCATCCAGTTTCACAAAACAGGGGAGACCGGGAGAACATGGGGAAAGGCGATAGAGAAAATGAGAAATGTTAAGAATGGGAAGAACAAGGGAGAAGACTGAAGAGGCTGGAGAAGAACAAATCCAGCTCGCTGCCAAGGAAAAAAAATAGGCCCGGGCCCGGCCCTAAAGTTAGGGCCTAGGGCTTGGGCCTGGGCCTGGACAGGGCCTCCATTTCCTAGCTTTGGGCCCGGCCCGGGCCCGGCCCGATTTTCAAGGCCCGAAGCCCTAAATGGCCCGGCCCGTTTTTTGGCCCATTGGGCCTGGGCTGGGCCAGCCCAAGCCCGGCCCATTGACAACTCTATACTGTGTTCTGGTTGGGAGCCTGTGGAGCCTGTTGATCCTAAAATCTTCAATGTCACTGGGGGCGTAGGCCATGTCGGAGGGTTCATCTTCAGAAGATGGCCGCTGAAGTTCACTTTTGCATCAAAGAAACCAACTGAGTTTAAAGTTTTTCACTTTGTTGCTGACTGTGCTCCTGCAACAAGGCCTTAGGAGAATGACTGGAATGTTTGTTTTGGTACTGAACTTTGACTATCATGATGAACACCGAATTTGGAATGGCCGGGCCACGTTCTATTCTTAGTAGGACATTCTAGTGCTGTCGTGAGAAAAGAAAATTTTGGAAATAACCTTGAAAGTAGCACGCTTTGAGGATTCTGAAGCGCTAAGATAAAAAAATGACTTAAGCGCTTATGAGTTCATTGACCTTGACAGGGCCTTGTACTTTTGCCAACTTCTGATATGGTATGAGACGTCAGTTGTTGTTTATCACATGTGGCCCGTGACCTCTCTAGTGCACATCCGATGTAGAATCTCAATCCACCCTTAGCAATATACAAGAAGTGTGCGATTTCATACTACGAAAAATAGTGACAGAGTCTCTTAGTAGTAGCCTAGTAAAGTAGTAAGAGGCTAAATGTCCGGCGAGCCGAGAAGACGAGCTCCCTTCAAGAGCCTTAGCATTCTGCTCAGCCAATTGAGCAGACGCGCTCCTTTTAAAGAAAAAATTTCTCTACTCGGCCATGTATATTTGTGAATAGTCATGGTTTTGCATTAAGCCCATTTTTGGGCACAAATCTCGATGCTTGACTAAATGGGCGGACCGAAAGTGATGTTAGCTGGCCACCTACTCTCCGGGTCCCCAAGGAGAAATTAGATACATGCATTTCACGTCCTTTTTTCTTAAAAGAACATAGAATGGGGAGCGAATGATAAGAAAAAAGAATAATCAGTCACTCTTAGCATAATACTTATCACGTGGGGTCATATTATAGTCTTTACCGTTTCTATCTAGATCAGACTTCTCATTCAGTCCTCCTTATATCCTTTAAGCCGATGAATATCTTTGCTCCTCCAGATTTCTTTCTTAGAATGATCATCAAGTGATCGTCTTCCGGTATGAAAAGGTAGCCTACACGTACATGTTGGACATAAGGGGAAGGCATGATTTAAGCCCCAATAGTACTCATCTATCCTTTGACAATTTCTCTCTACTTACGCATTAGAGATTCTCCGTCCGAACCCCATCCGGGGCCATTATTTGATTTGTGCTGCGTAAATCCGTTCATGGGTTGTTTGCAGTCCTTCCAGATTTTGACCGTAACAAGTTGCTCCAGCATTGATTTTTTTTGAGTTTTTGATATGATTTGTTCTTTGGTTTCCTGAGTTAAAAGATAATTTTCAAGTGATCAGACTAAATGGAGATAATAATGGAGACAATTGCTTCTACAGATGTTATGAAATTAACTTTTCTTATAAAAAAAGGTAGATGTGGTTATGTTAATGGCCACGTGAGTGAACATTAACAGATACAAAAAGGGTTCCTAAAATGATAGGGGGACAAACAAGTTTTTAGGGGAGTGCAAATTCTAAATTAAAGGTAAGACATACCAAATTATGGTTGGTTGTGTTTAGAAATCTGATTCTTTTCCGAGGGGCTTCAATATAACACAAGATATTACTTGTGTAAAAAATTGGGTTAATTATGAATTAAATTACTTCTTAATTATAGTAAAACTTAATATTTGACCAACCTTCAAAGATTACTTGCAACGGCTTCTTGGCAACATATTGATGTTATCCCCAAAAATTCGTTTCGTTCCTTGATATATCACACAACACAGCCAAGTGAGAGAAAGCACCAAACAATAGCATTCAAGGTTCTATCTGCCGTTCTTGTGTCCTCCTCGTCGTCGATCAAGGTAAACTTTGTTAAGTTTTTAATTGTGCTAAAAATTATAGCTATTTGAGAATGAGCTCAATAATACATATCATGCTTTAACAGGCACGTGAAGAGACCAAGTGCGAGTTGAAGTAAAAGTCTAACTAATTAAAAATTGGGCCTAAAATTATATTGAGCCCAAGATCTTGTGCGACGAGCTCTTATGATGACCGATACTATATTTTGCTCTAAAAGTGTATGTCTTGAAGAAAGTACTCATATATATATATGGGAGCCGATCCCTTGATAGCGCTAGCAAAATGGGGTATTTGCTAGCGCGATCTGAACCGTCCATCCTGAAAGATGGACAACCCAAATCGCGCCTTTTTTTTAAAACTGTCAGTAGTTCGTGACGCAGTATCGCGGACGATATATTTTTACCTTTTTGCCCCTCCACGCCGTTCACGACACAGTATCGCAGACGACTGACAGGCCCTGACAAAAAATCGTCCGCCACACAGTGTGGCGGACGGACGACCTCTAGGCTGACACATGTCAGTACTTGTCCCGTCAGTCCTTGTCATTATCTGTTACATCAACAGTTGGAAGTACACAGTGGCGGTCATTATATTGTCCGCAATATAGTATAGCAGACGGCTAATATATATACAAAAAAACCCTAACTACGACACTCTTCTCAATTCTTTCTACTCACAAATATTCCCAGCGGCGTTGGCAAGTAAATCTGTGCAATTTCTTCTTAAGAGCAGCTTTGATATCCTAATAGATCACGTAAGTTCAGAAAATCAATCATTTACATGTTCGTAATCCATAGTTGTGATGAATATTGCGTTTTATGCGTGGTTTTGATTATGCATTGAGTATGTGCTAGCGATGATGATGATTTATATATGTATGTATAAGTTCATGTGCTAGCGTTTGTAAAATCCAATTCCGTATATGTATATATATCTATTATATATATATATATATATATATATATATATATATATATATATATATATATATATATATATGTATAAGTTCATGTGCTAGCGTCGTATTTTTGCGAGTGATTGTCAAAATCCAAACCGTAAAATCCAAACTGAGAAGGTTTTTTCCTAATTTCAGTTGCAAAAAATGGAATTTAACCCTGGACCAGAAGATCCATCCGTGTTATACGACCAAGCCAACCATATCAGTACGCTCATATGGGATGGTGGAGTAAGATACATTATTTATCAAACTTTCTTATTCTTACGAACGTTGTATACCGTTTATTTTGCTTAAATTGTATTTATTAATTCATAGGAAAGAGAACTTCTCACCACCGTAGAAGTATCTCACGAGTTCACATCATGGAATTTGAACAAGTCCCAAAAAAAGATACTGCGTGGAATTGGGTTTGGGATTTTCACGCATGGGCAGATCTTTCAACAGCTTGACCGGGCCTTGATAGGTGCCCTTGTTGAGAGGTGGAGAAGTGAAACGAACACGTTTCACTTCCCCTCGGAGAGATGACAATTACCCTAGAAGATGTAGGGTTCATCTTAGGGTTGCCGGTGACGGGGCGGCCGGTAATTGCTCCTCCGTTGGAAGCAACGAATAAGAGAACCGCTAGGGACTTCTTCACTTCGATACCCCAGGATCAATTTAGCACTGCGGTATAAAGTTGAAGTGGTTGGTAGATACCTACTGGGTTTTGCCGGAAAACTATACGGGCCGTGAGCTTGTGCTGTACACAAAGGCCTTCCTCTTGTGGGTGATGGGGGCAATTTTATTCCCAACGACGTCGAAGAACACGGTCAGCGTGAAATATTTACCGTTGTTGGGTAACCTGTCGGAGGTTGGGGATTATGCCTGGGGTGCAGCGGTTCTTTCGTATCTGTACCGAGCATTGCACAAGGCAACGAGGCCCGACTCCAAAGCCATATGTGCATGTCTCTCGCTATTGCAGGTATATCATATAAATCCTTTCTTCGTTATATATTTTTTTTTGCTGAATCGACGATATAAATATAATTTGCGGATGTTCTCAGGTGTGGTCTTATGAACACCTTGCTCCCGGTGCACCAACGCGTAGGGATGGAACCGATAAAGTGTGGCCTCGGTTGTGTGCTTGGGAGTACAGCCGGAGGGTTACGCATTACCAGAAGAGAGTCGATCCCCATCACAACATTACGTACTATCGAGGGGAGTTCGACCGTCTATCTCCGGGCCAAATGCGTTGGGCACCGTACATACGTTTGGCGCGACGGGTGGGAGAGTCGTTCGTCTTCACGCTCTCTGGGTTGCAGCGCACACCCCTGATCCACTTCGAGGTCGCAGAGTGGCAGCTGCCAGACCGAGCAATGCGCCATTTTGAGTTGGAGCAGGGTTTGCCAGTCGATGCCCCAGATATGAGGGTTAACAGGAACCCACCCAATGTCGGACGGTTTGGCAAGGCCAATGCCCACGAATTGTGCGCGGCCGAAATACAGCTTTGGAGTTCTTGGCAGGACACACTGGCGGCCATCGTCTCGGAGCCTGACCCCGTTATCAGCATCGAACAGTACAATGAGTGGTACTACCGCATCACTCGGAGGAGAGTAGCCCCAGTAAACTTTGAACGTGGGGAGAGGTATGCACCTAGGGGTCAGATCGATGAGCGTATGGCATACAATCTCGTAAGTTGCCCAACAAGTCTGACTTGTCTTGAATTTGATGAATATAAATGTCTGATTGAAGTTACTTATTTTTTTATCTCTTTGGATGTAGGTTAATGCCTCGCTGGCATTCTTCCAGAAGTTGAGTGAGCGGATGGATCTGGTGAGCGCAATGGGCATGGATCTTGGCCAACAGGCTGCTGCATTGGCTTTAGGCTGCGGGAATTTTTTAAGCCAAGCATCGGGATAGTTTTCGACCGTCAGCCCGGATATCGGTTATACGGGCGTCAGCCAGGGATACGGTGATCCTTTCGGACAGGCTTCAGGGGTGAGTCAGGGAGTTGGTGGTCCCTCTGTAGCGGGGATGAGACAGGCTCAAGCATCGTGGGACGATTACAGCGGCCCCTCCGTCAATTTGTTCTTGGAACCCCAACCCCTCTATCAGAGTCAAGTCACACAAGACTGGCCTTTCTCCGAGGCACTGCCCATTGTCCCGTGGGCGGGACCAGTTGGTGCCCCCGAAGGGCAATATCCCCCGTTTAACCTCCCCGAGGGGCAATATCAGCCGGCGGGAGAAATGGCCGGAGAGCAATATCAGGTCGAACCAGGAATTGGAGGCCAATATCCCTTGCTCTTGCCCCCCGGCAGAAGGCAAGATTTGCCGGTTGACCCCCGAGGGCAATATCCGAAAGGTCATCCAGTCAGGCCCCTAAAGCCTCATAAATGCGAGCTAATCCGAGGCCGTTATTTTAGTGGGCCCCTCCAAGACGGATAGAATATGACATGGATCACCCGGGGGGCTTGGATTACAATGCCTCGTGGACAGAATTGGCCTCGCTGGTGCCAGGAGCTGGGTTAGATAGCAGTGTCATCTCGCACTACGCGTAAATTCTGAGGCAAAGGGGTCGGGAGCATCCAAACATCGGTCCGCGCATTTTTATCTTGGACTCTTTTTTTCATCAGATCTTAATCCAAGAGTGGAACGACTGGTGCAAGTCAAGGAAGGGGAGAGGCCTGGCCCAGTGGAGACCGTCCGCTAACCTACAAGCCTATCTTGGGCGGGATAGTCCAGCGAGTGCAAGTGTCGCCGATGTGTTTCTAATCCCATTTTTAGGGAATGCCCACTGGTACTTGGTTTGCTACGAACTAATAGAGAGGACGGTATCACTCCTCGACAGTCTCTACGATGATACTGACGTGATGCCTGTGATTGACATGTACCGAGGCATAGGCCAGTTGGATGCAATGGTGAGATCCTGTTTACTTCTTATTATAACTTGCATATTCTAAAGCCGATTAATCTTATTCTGTTTGCTATGTTTAATGTTTAATGTTTATTATGTTTATCGCATAATCTATTTGCTGCATTGGTCAATGGTAGGCATCAGGAGAAGGTACAGCACAGGCCGGACCTCCTTTTCCGATTGAAGAGGCGTAGGCCCAAGCAACATAATTCCTCGGACTGCGGCGTCTTCCTCTGCATGTACATGGATTACATTTGTCGATCTGAGAGCCTCAAGAAGACGTCTGGAGCCAAGAATGCATACAAGGCTTTAGGTATAGGATGGTTTGGCAAATTATGAATGGCCGGCCTAGAGCTATTAGGTTTATTGTCAATCCGTGTAAGGAACAACAAACAGCCGAAGGGGATGGGGGTCCCAATTGACATTGTAACATTATATTCACTTTTTAAATAAACATATATTGAATGCGATTGATTTTTATTGACCGATATCGTTGTGTTGAATTCAGTTGAGTGTTTGATTTGTGGTCAGAGGTGTTTGACTTGTGATGTGGTCAGAGATGGCCCATTTTGGCTAATTGACTGATCTGTGATTTGCTTTGAACGCTGGGAACCAAAGTGATCTGTCTTTCTGCAGGGCCAAAAAAAAACGAAGTGTTGGAAAGTTGCCTTTCTGCGGGACTGTCCGCTACATAGTGTAGTGGACGTGGAAAGAACAAAAAAAAACTAAGTGTTGGAGGGGACCTTTTTGCGGGACTGTCCGCTACATAGTGTAGCGGACGTGAAGAGCACAAAAAAAAACTAAGGGTTCGTTTGACAAAATTTTTCTTTTGGTTTTCAATTTTTAAAGAGCAGCTTAATTTTTTTTTTTTTACAAAAACAAGTGGGTGTTTGATAACCTTTTTTGTTTTGAGTTTTTTTTTTTGGTGTTTGGTAACCCTTTTTATTTTGACTTTTTTTTGGGTGGCTTGCGGTGGCGGCGGTGGTGGTGGGGCGTAGCGGTGGTCGACAGTGGTGGTGGCAGGCGGTGGCTGGTGGCTGCCGGAGGCCGGCGGCCGGAGGTGGCTGCCGGCGGTGGTCGCCGGCTGTCGGAGGTGGCGCCGACAGTCGCCGGTGGCTGTCGGCGACCGGAGGTGGCTGCCGGCAGTAGCCGGCAGTGGTCGCCGGCCGCCGGAGGTGGCTGTCGGCGGCCGGCTGCCGGAGGTGGCGCCGGCGGTGGGAGGGTGTTGGTGGTGGTCTCCAAAAAAAAAATCAAAAGTGAAAAAAAAAACCAGTTTCTAGAGTTTTTTTTTTACTCTACAGTTTAAAAACTGGTTTTTTAAATTGGAAAAAGAAAAAAAAATAGTTACCAAACGCACTTTTTTTTTTCCAGTTTCCAAAACTGGAAAAAAAAGCTGCGTCAAACGTGGCCTAAGTGTTGGAGAGTTGGCCTTTCATGCTGGACCGTCCGCTACATAGTGTAGTGGACGTGGAGAGAATAAAAAAAAAACTAAGTGGTGGATAGTTGCCTTTTGTGGGACTGTCCGCTTAATAGTGTAGTTGACGTGGAGAAGACCGAAAAAAAACTAAAGTGTTGGAAAGTTACATTTCTGCGGCACCGTCCGCTACATAGTGTAGCTGACGTGGAGAGAACAAAAAAAAAACTAACTATTGGAAAGTTGCCTTCTGCGGGACCGTCCGCTACATAGTGTAGCGGACGTGGAGAGAACCAAAAAAAAAAGAGACGAAAGAAAAACTATAAGTGTTGGAAAGTTGTCTTTCTGCAGGACTGTCCGCTACATAGTGTAGCGGACGTGGAGAGAACCAAAAAAAAAAACTAAGTGTTGGAAAGTTGCCTTCTGCGGGACCATCCGCTACATAGTGTAGCGGACGTGGAGAGAACCAAAAAAAAAGAGACGAAAGAAAAACTAAGTGTTGGAAAGTTGTCTTTCTGCTGGACCGTCCACTACATAGTGTAGCGGACATGGATAGACAAAAAAAAAAAACCAAGTGCTGGGATTTATATGTCACAAATGAAGAGTGATATCTCTTTTTTCACATAGTGTAGCGGACGTGGAGAGAAAAAAAAAATTCAAGGGCTGGGATTTATATGTCACAAATGAAGAGTGATATCTCTTCCAAGTGTTAGGAATTTGTAGACATTGTAGCAGACGACGAAAATTATGTTTTAAAAATTGGTCACCGAAGACTTGTTTTAGCGACGAAATCAACAATCTCAATATCGATTAACAATAAAAAAATGTTCGATTAACAATCAACAATCTCAGTATCGACAGAATCTCAAACGGCACAATTAAGAACCTAAAATTCGGAACAATAATTAACATTACCATAAAATTATTCATTACAGAATTTAGGGTTCAACATTGGGGGAAAGAAGTTTTTTTACAAGTGCTCCGATCAAACACCGTCACTTGAAAATTCCACTTCCCCGTGTGTTCAAACACTACAAAGTCCCCGAGTTGGAGGTCATGCTACTGCATGAATTCGTTCCAACCCTCTGCGAAACAAATTTGACCTTGGCTGCGCTTCATCTTGATTCTAACATGCCATGACCCCTTACGGCTGGTTAAAGTTGAATCGAAATAAATTGTGGTAAGCCAATCGGAAAAGGCTACTGGTATGTCCTAACATATTCACAATACAAAAAAAAATAGGTAATTTTTAACCAAAGATCAAACTTTTAACGCCAAAAGTAACACAGAGAAAGCGGGATGGCCTACAAGTTCTGTATCAAAACCAGGCATCATGACTTTGAAGAAGTGTCTGCCTGCAAGGTGCATGTTGCCTACAAATTCGTTGCTGCTCGACGAATCAGAAACCATCACGCCGGGTATGTCGCTGGAGGGGAGGACGGTGGTGTCGCCGGAGAAGTGGGTCACCGGAGATGTGGTTCGCCGTATATGGGGTAGCGGCTGGGTGAGATGTTCGAGACAGATAGAGAAATGGATGGGGTGATAAGATGATTGGCCTCTAATTAATATATAACAGGATAGAGTCATCCGCTACATTGTGTGGCGGACAAAAAGAAGACCAAAAGTTTTTTTTTCTGCGGACCGTCCGCTGCATTGTATAGCGGACATAAAAGAACAACAAATTAGGACTCTGCAGAGACGTCCGCTACATTGTATAGCGGACATAATTAGGACTCTTAAGAGACGTCCCCACATTGTATACGTCCGCATTATATACGTCAACAACATCCGCCACATTGTAGCCGCCACATTGTATACGTCCACATTGTATACGTCAACAACATCCGCCACATTGTATCCGCCACATTGTATACGTCAACAACAAATTAGGACTCTGCAGAGACATCCGTTACATTGTATAGCGGACATAAAAGAAGGTAAAAAATTTCTAAAGCGTAGGAATTTAAGACCCTGCAGAGGCGTCCGGGGCTAATAAAAAAATTAGAAAAAAATTACAAAAAATATATAACAGTCGCATAGGTCCATTAGAAAATATATAATAGTATTCGGTCGAAAGATTATTAGAAAAAATTACAAAAAATTATTACAAATGTCAAGCATAGTTGATGGCTTACAAAAAAATTATAGGTCCACTGCAGCTTGTTCGTCCTCATCTTCGGCATCATCTTCTTCCCCGTCTTGCAAACCCCCTGGACTTATCCCCAGTGCCTTGTAATGGTTTCGCTTGTCGTGGTCGGTCATTTTGTTGCACAATGCACACCTTCTCAGCTTTTTAGGTTGAGTTGCCATTTCAATAGAGCTTTTCATCCGCGTAGATCTCTTGCGGCCTTTCGTTTGCGATATAATTGGATCCAAAGGCCGGATATCATTGTCGTCTCCCTCCCCCGGCTCGTCATCTTCTGATCCCGTCGTAGGCTCGGTGTCAACCGCATTGCTGACTGAAGCTGCTTCCAACTGGTCGACGATGGGCTCTTGCTGCTGAGCTACCTCGAGGAGATGTTTATATCCGACCATTGTAGCAGCACCCTTTACGGACAAACGGGTGAACATCGTCACCAGATGATTATACCGCAACGTCTCTGATTCTTCAAAGTCAGTATACGGGTGCTCCGGAAAGGAAATGGTACCGTGCAACCTGTTTGCACCTTTCGTCCACCGTGGCAGGACGTATTTATCGGGGATTGTCCTGATATTCTTCTGTGTGAAAAACCGCAGAATGTGTCTACACAGGATGCCATGGAACTCAAACTTCTTGCAAACACATGTCACCGAGTCCGTCAATGTGTCGTGGCTCACCGTATAAATTCTGCGCAGCTTCTCAGGGACGAGGTCATTCACGAGCGAATAAACCTTGTACTCACGCGACGACTTTTCTGCCACCTTGTTTATACTGTATCGGCCCGATTTTTGCAGCTCTACTTGGTATAGCAGGAAGATCTCCTTCGTATAGACTTTGGCACCGTTCAGCTCCAGCGGGGTCTCAAGCAACCTTCTCCTTTGCTTGTACGTGGTTGCAAAGTCTGCAGCCCTTTCTTTCACGAATAACGACGCAACCGCTTTTTGTGCGGATGTGACGAAACTCTTCAAATTGGTAGCTGTACCCACATAACTATCGAACGTGGCATTCATAGATTCACTCCTGCCCGTCGTTTTCATGCCCGCAGAAAAATGCCTCCTCGTGTAAACGCCAATCCATTGCTCTTTGAGCTCGTACAAGTGCTGGAGCCACTCGTTGTCTTGCAATGAGTAATCCTCAACAAGCTTTTCCCACCTCTCCTCAAATTCCTCAATCGTTAACGACTTATTAATGCACTTTTCAAAGTCCTGTTTAAAGTCTGGATACTTTGCGTACACGTGATGCAAACGTTCAGGGTATTTGTTGCTTATGTGCCAAGTGCACAAGTTGTGTCGAGTATCTGGGAAGACGGTAGCAATAGCCTTCTTCATTGCCAAATCTTGATCGGTGATGATAACGTTGGGTGCTTTGAAGTTCATTGCTTCCAGCCACACCCTAAACAACCATTCAAAAGAACTCTCGCTCTCGTCCCTTAACAAGGCGAACCCGAACAGGATGGAGTGATAATGATGATTGACCCCGTGAAAGGAGCGAACGGCATCGAGTACTTGTTGGTACGGTATGTGGTGTCGAAAGTCACGACATCCCCAAAATGCTTATAAGCTAGCCTCGAACGACCGTCGACCCAAAAAATTGTGCTAACTCGATGCTCGTCGTCAAGTTTATAATCGAAGGTAAACTGCGGGTCCTCCATCTCGTTTCAATAGGCTCATTGTGGCTTGAGCATCATTGAGGTCATACGCGGCTCGTCTATGGGTTCGGACCGCGTTACGAACGTCTGTCGTGTTAAAGTTTAAATTTTGAATTCCCCCAGCCTGTTCAGCAAGAACATTAATCATGTCGGTAGGTCCTAGCCGCGCATTGCTCATTGTGTGAATTAGGCTCCTTGCGACCTTACCCATCTTCTTGTGTTGATGCATCTGACTCACCTTAGAAGGGGTTACTAACGGGTGATTGTGTGCCAGTTCCAGGCTGGTAATAAGCCAATGATCTTGCTTGGCTTTATAGCTTACGAACATCTTGACCTGGCAATTTGTGCGCTCAAAGCAGTCCCGTCTTCTACGCGAATATCCTATTTCGTCATCACTGTCATCGTTGCCTACGCGTGTCTCATTTTGCACTGGGTTTCTGCCCCTATGACACTCGTATAAGCGAGAGCATATCTTTTTCATTACGTTGCTTGTTCTTGTAGTCTTTATTCTAATGCCAAAACCAACCCTCAATGAATACGCTCGAAAACATTCTTCAGCTTCTTCCAATGTTTGAAAGGTTCGTCCTAGATACGGATCACTAGCATCTACGGGGGTGTTGGAGCTCGACACGAAATCAGACATTGTGAAACAAGACCTATGTAGAAATAGACTACGCTTAACAATCAAATGACATTTTCAACTGAAAATATTATCTCAAAATTATCTTGGCGAATAGACAGATTTAGGATGACAAATATACCATATACATAATCTCAAAAGTGTCTCCCATTTTGCTAATTATAAATTTATTGAACATAACAAATTAAAATTACTAAGATAAACAAACAAATTCATCATGCCAAAATACAACAAACATATCTCAAAAAATTCGAATTTAAATAGGATACATGTGTCGAAGTTAGTGAACCTAAAAAAAATAGAAATTAACTACAATGAATTAGTTTAAAGTTAACAAATTAATTTCTAGAACATCACAAGTTGATGAATAAAGTGACAAATTTCTAGAACATCACAAAGATCTATACTTTTTTGTCCAAAAAAGTAAATTATACTTTATCAGTCAATCCACCCAGAAAACTTTTGAGATCACAAACTTATCTTGTTTGAGTGAAGCTTGGAGAAAGTGTTAGTCGAAGCTTGAGGGGAGCTGAAAATGGAAGCAAGTGAATCTGAAGTTGCAGAAAATTTTGCTAAAAGAACTGAGAATTTTGCTGAAAGAGCTGAAAATGCTGCTGACAACTCAACTCTGACACGTGCAGAAATAAAGGTCCATAAATATAATTTTGCATTTTGAATTGTCGCGGACACTGTTGACGTGACACCTATCGAGGGGAATGGGGCTCTGACGGGAGACTTTCTTGGCGGGTGACGGGACAGGTACTGACATGTGTCAGCCTAGAGGTCGTCCGCCACACTGTGTGGCGGACGACTTTTTGTCAGGGCCTGTCAGTCGTCCGCAATACTGTGTCGCGGACGGCGTGGAGGGGCAAAAAGGTAAAAAATATAGTCGGTGATACTGTGTCGCGGACTATTGACAGTTTTAAAAAAAGGCGCGATCTGGGCCATCCATCTTTCAGGATGGACGGTCCAGATCGCACTAGCAAATACCCCATTTTGCTAGCGCTATCAAGGGATCAGCTCCCTATATATATATATATATATATATATATATATATATATATATATATATATATATATATATATATATATATATATCATGCTTTAACAATCTTGTTTATCGATTGGCATTTGCTACTTAGAAAATCAATAGCTTCTCGTTCAACTTTTTTTCGGAAACCTACTATGAGTGTACTAGGGTCTCTTTACTGAGATTTGAAATACTTGAGCTAATTCCAGGTTTAATTACACTAATGTCCCTGAGGTTAGGGTGAAACTCCACGTATATCCATTAGTTTGGATAATTACATTTATATTCGTTGATTAAACGGAATCTTAAAAAAACCTAACGTGTTTAAGAAAATGACTATATTACCCCCTGACTTTAAAAGTAACCTATTGAAATGCCATTCTTGTCTCTCCCCCTTTTAACACTGCACCGCTGCACCAACCCCACCGTGCCATCATAATTGACCTTTCAACTCTATTACCACACTGCCACGGTACCACCACTGACAGCTAAGGTACAACTTCAACACCACCTACACCACCACAATGCTTCATCAACCACCAACATATCAACTCCACCTCATTACACACAAAAACACACATCAATATCTTCACTTCCATTCTACAAAAAGCACTGAGCCATATACCCAACCACCCACCCCTACCCTGGCATCACTATCACATTGCTGTCTGTTGACTTATCGATTTTGATGATTCTAAATTAATTATCTCTAACATTAATCTCATAACTCCGTTAAGATAAACATTTTAGGATTTATCTTAATCAAACAAAGACAAGACCATGTCTTGGACAAAGCTTGAACTCGGACTTGGATTTGGGATTTAAAGACTCGGACTACATTGAAGATGCAAGAACATGGAGTCTTTTTTTTATCCTTGTTAGCATTTCTAAGTCCTTCTTAACAGATCTCACAGAAATTCAAGTAGAGAACCAAACTGAATGTTTCAGTCGAAGGCAAACAGTTTGCATTCGACTCAATTGTGCAGTTCCTTCGTTCTAGTCTTAAAAATAAGTTTTTAGTCGAAGCATAACTTTTCAGTCGAAGCCAAAAGTTTTCAGTCGAAGTAAAAGTTTTCAATCAAATGAAATGGTGTTTCGGTCGACTCAATTCGTCAGTGTATTTTACCACTAAGTTTTCATTCGACCGTTTTCTTTTTGTAGTACTTTGAGTCGAATCAAACTTATGTTTGAGTCGAATCAATTTTCAGGCTTTCCTTTCCCAACGGTTCATTTTCTTTTCTAGTCTAGTATAAAAAGGGATCCTTGAGAGCATTTAATATACTTCTCGCCATTCTTTTTCCATATTCTTTATAACTTATTTCAAAACACTCTGTCATCTTGTTCTCTTATTCTCATCAATTCTCTGTTGAGTGAGTTCATCTTTGAGATAGTTTATTGTAAGCTTTTTGGTTTGATTCTTGAAAGAATATAGATCTTCCCACCTAAGAAAGCTTAGTTTAAGATTATTCATTGTAACATCTACTCAAGAAGGAGTTTGTTTGTTGTATTCCAATTGTAATTTTCTTTTCATTTGTAAATTGTTGGAAACCTTGGAAGGGTTTCAGAACTTGTTCTGTGGTTTGAGCTAGCAGCCAAAGCTAGCTGATTAGTGAAAGGCTCGAGTATGTCTCCCTTGTGTGGAGTGCTCAAGGACTGGACGTAGGCTGGTGGGGCCGAACCAATATAAATCTCTGTGTTGAATTTATTATCGTTATATCTGTCATTACTTTGTTATCTCATTTTTAATTTATACTCAAGGTTGTAAAACACCTATTCATCCCCCTCTAGGTGTACTTAGGGACCTACAAGTGGTATCAGAGTCGTGTGCTCTAGTATTCTATTTTGACTTAATCGTCTAGAGCTAAAGATCACATTATGGAAGAAGGATCAGCTACCACCAGGCCACCCTTGTTGAAGAATGACAACTACAACTACTGGAAAAATTGCATGAAAAATTTCCTGAGGCAAGATGCACACGTGTGGTATGTTGTAGAAAATGGCCCTATAATTCCGATGAAGGATGGACCAGATGGAACCAAGATTCCAAAATGAATTCTCAAAATGGACGCTCATGAAGCACAAATTTTCTCCATGGATGATGAAGCCAAGAAAATTATCAGCTGTGGTCTTGATATGAATGAGTACAATCGTGTCTTAACATGTGGGGTCAATTACACTAGGCACCCCGAAGTTTTCCCCTAGGTTAAATAACTGTAGGGTTAACAATCTGGATATACTTTTGGGGAGACAAAGATGTGTTTTTCAAAAAAGTGAAATCGGTTATGATCCTTCAAAGAAGCAAAAAGATTATAAAAGTTTCTTTAATAAAAATCTAGCTTCTTGCTCTCCATTTACACTTTGTACAGTGTATAACAAGAATGGTCACTTGGTTAAAACTGCCCTCTGAATGCTATCAAAAATCAGTCATTCTTTTCTATTACAAAAAATAAAATGAAACAAGTGTGGGTGCCAAAATCTTGTTTATCTAATCTTCCAGGACCCAAGAAAGTGTGGGTACCTAAAAGAACGAAACCAGAATCTGTTGTAGGTATGCTTGAAAGCAATTCCAACAAACGGATTCTCGACAGCGGATGTTCAAGGCATATGAAAAGTGATCGCTCTTTATTCTCACATATCACTCCGAAGAATGGAGGACTTGTTACCTTCGGAGACAACTCAAATGGAAATATCATCGGTAAAGGTAAAATTGGCACCAATTCCATATCTATCAATAATGTATCCTTGGTTGACGGTTTGAAGTTCAATTTCATAAGTATCAATCAACTAATCGATAGTGGACACAAAGTCCAGTTCGAAGGCAATCAATGCCTAATCAGTCATGCCTCGGATGGAGGTACCTTGGTTGGTAAGAGAGATGGTAATATCTATACTCTATCTTTTGATGCATCTGACTTTTCTCGTGAAGTTTGTCTTTTTGCACAACATAATGATATTTGGTTGTGGCATCGTAGATTAGGTCATGTTCATAAGGATTTAATCAAGAAACTTCTCTCGAAAGAGCTTGTCAGATGCTTACCAAAGTTAAAGTTTGTCAAGGATAAGGTTTGTGATGCCTGTCAATATGGTAAATAGTCAAAAACATCTTTTCAAGCCAAAAATGTTGTTTCCACCTCTCACCCTCTTTAACTCCTTCATTTAGATCTTTTTGGCCACACGAGATATGCCAGCCTAGGTGAAAATTTTTATGCATTCTTCATTCTAGACGATTTTTCAAGATAAACCTGGGTTCTTTTTCTAATTCATAAGGATGAAGCGTTTGAAATTTTTTTCAGTCTTGTTAAGCAGCTTTAAATGAGAAGAAATTGAAGCTTGTAAAAATTCAAAGTGATCATGGCGGTGAATTTGAAAATTTTTTTATTCCTTTTTGTATTCAAAATGGCATTTCACATGATTTTTTGCTCCTCAGACACCCCAACAAAATGGCGTTGTAGAGACAGAATCGTACTCTGCAAGTAATGGCCAGAACCATGCTTCACAAAAACTCTCTACCAAAATATTTTTGGGCCGAAGCCGTCAGCACTTCCTGTTACGCGTTGAACAGAGTACTCATCAGACCGATTCTTGACAAAACTCCTTACAAACTGTTCTCAAATTGAAAATCAAAAATCGATTATTTCAAGGTTTTTGGTTGCAAATGCTTTATCTTGAACAATCGTGAGGACTTGGAAAAGTTCGATGCGAAATCTGACGAGGGAATATTTCTTAGTTATTCATTAAAAAGTAGAGCTTATAGAATCTATAACCGTAGAACTATGATAGTTGAAGAATCTATGCATGTAATATTTGAAGAATCTAACATTGAAAAAACAAGTGAGAATGCAGGTGATGACAGTGAAGAACTCTCCCTGGACTTGAACAACAAACTTAATGTCTCCTCAACTGTGGGGGAGTGTTCAAAATCTTCTCAAAATAACAGTGACGAGACTCAGCCACTTCCGAAAAGCTGGAGATATTCCTCCAGTCATCCTTTAAAACAAGTCTAGGTAATGTGGAACGCGGAGTTACAACACGGTCTACGGTAAATCTTTTCAGTGCGGATTTTTCTTTTCTTTCTCAAATAGAGCCTAAAAATATTTCAGAAGCTCTAAAAGATTCTGAGTGGATCCTTGCCATGCAAGATGAATTGAATCAATTTGAGAGAGATGATGTTTGGTCACTAGTTCCGGCTCCTGTTTAACAAAAGGTCATTGGAACCAAGTGAGTTTTTCGAAACAAACTTGATGAAGATGGCCATATTGTTCGTAACAAGGATAGACTAGTTGCTCAAGGATACAATCAAGTCGAAAGGGTTGATTTTGATAAAACATTTGCCCCAGTGACTAGACTTGTAGCTATCCGAATGCTTTTGGCATTTTCATGTCATATGAACTTTAAAAATTTTCAAATGGACGTGAAAAGTGCCTTCTTGAATGGGGTAATACAAGAGGAAGTGTTTGTTAAACAACCTCCTGGTTCTGAAAATGAAAAATACCCTAATCATGTTTTTTTAACTAAAAAAAGGCTTTGTACAGTCTTAAACAAGCTCCTCGAGCTTGATACGATCGTCTTAGCAGCTTCCTTATTGATCATGAATTCTCTCGTGACAAAGTTGATACTACTCTTTTTACGAAAATTCGTAATTCTCACGTTTTAATAGTTCAAATTTATGTTGATGCTATTATTTTTGGTGCCCCTAACAATGATAGATGCCAAGAGTTTGCTGAGAATATGCGCAGGGAATTTGAGATGAGCATGATGTGAAAACTTATCTTTTTCTTTGGACTTCAAATCAAGCAGTCAAAAGAAGGAATTTTTATAAGTCAGTCCAAGTACACACGGGAGCTTTTGAAAAAGGTTTGGCTTGGATAATGCTAAACCTAGAGGTACCATTATTTCTCCTAGCGTTAATCTTGTCAAAGATGAAAATGGTAAAGATGTAGATAATAAATTTTATCGTGGTATGATTGGTAGTCTGCTTTGTCTTACTGCTTCTAGACCTGACATAATGTTTAGTGTATGTATTTGTGCCCGATTTCAAACTTGTCCCAAAGAATCTCATCTTACTGCAGTTAAACGCATTTTCAAATATCTTTCTAGGACTTTAAATTTAGGACTTTAGGATCCGGCGTAATTCCTCGCTAGATCTGGTAGGATTTTCTGATTCTGATTATCCGGGATGTCTTGTCGATTGTAAGAGTATTAGTGGCACTTGCCAATTCCTTGGTGATGGATGCATTAGTGTCCTGGCACAGTAAGAAACAAACATCTGTGGCTTTCTCCACAGCTGAGGCTGAATACGTTGCGGCTGGAAGTTGTTGTGCCCAAGTTCTATGAATTCGTCAAAATTTACGAGATTTTGGTGTCTCAATAGATAATATCAGTGCTATTAATATTAATAAAAATCATGTTCCACACTTGCGCACTAAGCACATTGATATTTGTCACCACTTTCTTCGAGACAATGTTCAGAAAGGTTTAATAGAACTCAAGAAAGTTGGTTCTGAAGATCAGCTCGCAGATATCTTTACAAAACCCTTAGCTGAATCCTCTTTTTGTTCTCTTCATCGTCGCTTACGAATGTGTGATCTTAGCCAAATCTTTTTCATTCGACTCAAATGACCCTTTTTCATTCGACTCAAATGACCCCTTTTTCATTCGACTTAAAAGTTTTCGGTTGACCGAAAACTTTTTCCTTGAATGTTCAGTCTTGTTTCTGCATGTTTTAGTCGACTAAAAAGTCAGTTTTCATTCGACTCAAAACTTTTCGATCGAATGAGAACTTCTCTTCTATTTTGCAACTGTTGGATTTAGTCGACTGAAAAGTCAATTTTCATTCGGCTAAAATCGTTTCAATCGAATGAAAACCCCGTTCACCTTCAGACATCTGTTGGATGCAATCGACTGAAAAGTCAATTTTCATTCAACTAAAATCTTTTCAGTCGACTGAAAATAATGTTTCAGTCGACTGAAATCCCGTGGTCTATATATACCCCTCATTTTTCCCTTTTCACTTTTTACTGTTACCTTTTTCACTGTTCCTCGTCCAATTTTTACAGACCTTTACTTTTCTTCTCTCTCTTGCCCACCTGTCACTCAGGGTCCACATGGAATCAAACCCACGCCCACGTAATCGTCGACGTCTTATAATTGACACCGACATGGCTCCTCCTCCACCTGCTGCTGCTGCTGCTCCACCTCCACCTGCTGCTCCTGCTCCACCACCAGCCAAACGTCGCCGCACTCGTCATACAACTACTGGTGCAGCAAGATCATCGTCCTTTGTCCCTGCTCAACGGCAGTCTGCTGCTCTGTCCTCTTCAGGTGCTGTTGTTCCTCCTCCTTTTGCTGCCTCTTCTTCCTATGCTTCTCCTCTAACCTATCCGCCACTGACCTGCCCCTATATCTCTCCTACCCAAATACTTCACATCCCCATTTTTTTGAGTCAGCTGACGACCAAATCAACTATTATACAAATTTCGTCAATCGGGAGGTCGTAGCGGGTCGTCCAAGTGATGTCAACCTTATGACCCAACTTGGTCTTACCGGTTTTTTGACCGAATGAGCTGTCCCTCCATTCTCTCTCCCCCTTCCGTGTACTACCCTGGTCTTGTTCGAATGTTCTATTCGAACATGCATTTTAATCCTCTGTCATCCGCCTTTTTGACCACATATGTTAATGGGGTCCACATCTGTCTCGATGCCACCACTTTAGCTCAAATTCTCGGTTTTACAAACCAATCTTTAATCATTGTTTTCCCCGAAAACACGTGGTGCACCACTAGCCCCTTTACCCCACTCCAACAAACACAAACCCTTCTAAGAGACCCGTCCATTTCTTGACCCCGCAAACCTAATTTAGGTGACCTTTCTCCTCTTCATCGTGCCCTCAATTTTATTGTCAGTTATAACCTCTCGAGTCGTGCCGGCTCTTTTGCTTCCTTTTCATATCTCGATATCATTCTTTTCACCCACTTTATTCGGGGCTCTCCCTTAAACATTTCGGGCATTATCATGCTCGTAATGGATGCCCAAAAGAAGAAATCCTATGCAAATCTTCCTTTTGGTCTAATCTTAACCCGAGTTTTTGAACATTTTCATATCCTTCTTTCTACCTCTATCTCGGAATGTATATCTATTCCCAGTCATCATATTCTTGATGAAACTTTTCTTCGTCATGTGGGATTCGCCATTCGCACTGACCTCTCCACTGACACTGTATCTCTTGAGTGGATCACTGTTACCGACCCCTCCCATACCTGGTCAGTTTCGATTTCCGCTCCCACTCTTGTTCCAGCGCCTACTCCTACTACGTCCCCTGCTTTTGCAGTTTTACCACCCGAACCTTCTGATCCACCCCCCCCCCCGTCCGTTCTGCCCCCAAAACCTACTCCTTCTCAGTTCATACCCCCTGTGCCTACTGACCTATCTTCCTCTATACCACTCCCTCCTTTTGACCCTTCCTCCTCGGTACCACCTCTTCCCACCCTTCCCTACCCTTTTGATCCATTCTTCAATCCGTTAATGACTTCTCCAACCTTAATTTTGATGAGTCCCTCTCCACCGACAACTCCAAACTCTCTAAGTACCTTTCTCGTCTCTCCATTTTGATTCAGTTAATACTTGAATCGCAAACCACCTTAGCTGCCTATGTTGCAGCCAATCACACTGCCTTCTTTCCTGAACTTGCTGCTCTTCAGCAGTCGGTTCAACACTCTTTAGCCCAGCTTCTCTCGAACCAAATAGACTTTCACACCCTTCTTAACGACCTCACCTCTAACCTTTCTTTTCTTCCTCTCAACCATACTCCACTCCTGGAGAGTTTGACTCGGATGCAGCATGATCTTCACTGACAGCAGGAAGTTTCCCTTCAGGCTCATCGTCGCCAGGCCTATCTAACTACGAGCATTTTAACTGAACAACACCGCTATCTGGCACATCAGATCTTTGATCAGGCTCATGGCTTTAGGGTGACTCGTCCAGATATCTTTCCCTCTCGACACACCGGCACCGAAGGGGGAGAATGGTTCTTCAACCCACATCTCCCGTACAACCCTTCGATGCTGCGCTCTCCTCGTGTCATCGAAGTCATTGAAGTACCCACAACCGCTCCGCCTCCTGCTGATCCATCCTCTTTGGCTCAGGGTGCTCGTCGAACTGCTCCGCCACCTACTGATCCCTCCTTCTCCGCTTAGGGTGCTCACCATCGTCGGCCTTAGATTCTGTTTATTTATTTTACTTTTTGTTCGTTGGATTGATTACCCCTCTTTTTGATTTGACAAAGGGGGAGAACAATAGATTATTCATTGTAATCATCTTTAACAATTTTTTCGTGGACATTAAAGATGTTCTTTTAATTTTTACCTTGTTTACATGTTATCTAATCAAGGGGGAGTTTGTTTATGTAATGTTAGAATTAATGTTGTCATCATCAAAAAATGGAGAGATTGTTGACTTATCGATTTTGATGATTCTAAATTAATTATCTCTAACATTAATCTCACAACTCTGTTAAGATAAACATTTCAGGATTCATCTTAATCAAACAAAGACAAGACCATGTCTTGGACAAAGCTTGAACTCAAACTTGGATTTGGGATTTAAAAACTCGGACTACATTGAAGATGCAAGAACCTGAAGTCTTTTTTTTTATTTTTTATCCTTGTTAGCATTTCTAAGTCCTTAATAGATCTCATAGAAATTCAAGTAGAGAACTAAACTGAATGTTTCAGTCGAAGGCAAACAGTTTGCATTCGACTCAATTGTGTAGTTCCTTCGTTCTAGTCTTAAAAATAAGCTTTTAGTCGAAGCCAAAAGTTTTCAGTCGAAGCAAAACTGAAGCAAAAGTTTTCAGTCGAATGAAATGGCGTTTCGTTCGACTCAATTCGTCAATGTATTTTACCACCTCTTCTCACTAGGTTTTCATTAAACTGTTTTCTTTTTCTAGTACCTTCAGTCGAATCAAACTTATGTCTGAGTCGAATCAATTTTCAGACTTTCCCTTCCCAACGGTTCATTTTCTTCTCTAGTATAAAAAGGGATCCTTGAGAGCATTTAATATACTTCTTGCCAATCTTTTTCCATATTCCTTATAACTTATCTCAAAACACTCTCTCATCTTGTTCTCTTATTCTCATCTATTCTCTGTTGAGTGAGTTCATCTTTGAGATAGTTTATTGTAAACTTCTTAGTTTGGTTCTTGAAAGAATATAGATCTTCCCACCTAAGAAGGCTTAGTCTAAGATTATTCATTGTAACATCTACTCAAGAAGGAGTTTGTCTGTTGTATTCCAATTGTAATTCTCTTTTCATTTATAAACTGTTGGAAGCCTTGGAAGGGTTTCGAAAATTGTACTGTTGTAGGCTAGTGGGGCTGAACTAGTATAAATCTCTGTGTTGAATTTATTATCGTTATATCTGTCATTACTTTGTAATCTCATTTTTAATTTATACTCAAGGTTGTAAAACACCTATTCACCCCCTCTAGGTGTACTTTGGACCTACATTGTCTAATTGATTGTCAAACCTACCATCTCCGATAGACAGAAATAATGATGGTTACAAATCTGATACCATTATTGTGGCTATGGTGGGGAGGGATGTGGCACGTTTTGGGGTGGGAGGGAAGGATGTGGCAATGACGGTTTTGGGATGAGGGAGGGGCAATGCAGTGGGTCAAAGAGGGATCGAGCTGTAAGGTAAAGGGGATGGGGTAGCAGCAGTGCAAAGGGAGTGTAGGGGAGGCGGCAGAGTGGGGGAGAAAGGGGACTGCAGCGGCGTGGGGGAAGGGTGGAGGTGACGGCGGAGTGGGGGGATGGAAGGGCGACGACGAAGTAGGGAGAGTGAGGGGCCAGCGGGGAGTGGGGGAGGGGGAGGGCAATGACGAGGTAGGGAGAAGGGGCAAGGGTAGGGTAGGAGGAAGAGGGGGTGGCAACTGGATAGGAAATTTTTTTTGAGAAGTATATAGTTGGAGAAAAGAGAGAAATTAGGGTTTTGAAACAAAAATGGGTTTTAAATCTTTTATATATGTAGTATGTAGCAAATAAGGGTAATACTGGTATTCTAGAAATACATATCAATGACATCAGTTTAATGTACAGTTTTTTAACAGATCAATGATGAAAGGACATGACCTTATATAATTTCAAAGTTGTTGATCACGGTCTATAACTTTAGGAACATTAGTGTAATTAACCCCTAATTCTATGTATGGCCTTTCTATGTGTTGGGCTTGTCATTCAAAACTATAAGAAGTGGCAGAAAACAACTAGACTAGAATGACTCAAAAAAAGCCCTCTGAAAACCAAAAAACTTATAGTGGGGTAATAACCTAACAATATTGAATGTCTTCTTCCAAATTAGAACTACTTGCATTGTAACAGATGAAGGCTTGCACAACCATGCAATCTTAAAGATATAACAATGGACATGATTAAAACTGGACGTGTGGTGGAAAGAATACCATGTTAGCAACACCTTGTCATGCCACATAATACTTCTCTGCATAGACCTACTGCTGCCTCATCTCCTTGTATTTAAATTGTATAATTCAAATGTTCAAATTGTAACCACAGTCTCTGTATCTCTCCACATTTAACTCATGTACTCTCGTTTATATATTATTGCAAAAGCAATGAAGAAGACAGACAGGAAACAATCAATATTCAATCCTTCATTGGTACCAAGAGCCTTCTTTAATTAAAAACTCAATTTTTTTCCCTATCCATGGCCAACTCTATAGTTATTTCCAATACATCAACACACTTTCTCACTAACTCACATATACCAACTTTACAGTGTGGAGAACTCAACTATATTCTGGTCAAATTGGCCACAACCTACTAGGGTTCATTGATGGTTCCATCCCCTACCACCTCAAATCATTCTTGCATCCACCACCTCCTCCACTGCTAAAATTCCAAATCCAGATTACGCCCTCTGGTCGAGATCAACTCATACTCAACACCATGGTCGATAGTTGCATTGAGACCATTCAGCTTCATATCTCTACTGTTTCCTCCTCGAAAGAAGCATGAGAACGTCTTCTCGTCCCTTTTGCCAACAGGTGTCGCTGGTGTGTCATGTCCCTTAAAGAATGCCTTCTTAACAATCCTCGCAGCACTCGATCCATTCAAGAATACCTTCAACAAATGCCCGCTATCGCGATGATCTTGCACTAGCCGACAATTTTCTTTCTGAGGATGACCTTGTTCTCTACATCTTTGCCGAAGTCGATCCTGAATTCAAAGAAATTGCTGCTGCCCTCCGAGCTCGGGACACACCTATTTTATTTGACGAACTCCGCGACAAGCTTGAAGACTATGAACTCCACCTCAAGAATGATGATTCTACCCCTTCATTATCCATCGCCACTACAAATTACACTCATCGCCACATCGGCTCCTATCACAACACCCGTCACCTTATGGCAATACCTCCTCTGGGCGCCATTCAAAAAACCTCACTCCTCGAGGCCACAAGTCATTCTGTGGTCGTCCCACAACTCACCTTATCACCCGCAATAACTGGTCATGCCCAAACACCCAGCACTGTACACCTACACCTCGATCCTCTCTTTATTGTCGCTTCTATGACCGTCTGGGGCATGCCACAAATAAATGTCACAAGCTTGCTCGCTTTCTCCGTGAAAATGACGTTTAAACAATTTATTCGGTGCAATCACCCCACCTTGTCACTCCCACTACCAACGCCACCTCTGTTCACCGCCCCATCTCTCCACCTTGGCTGTTTGACACTGGCGCATCCCATCATGTCACCACTGACACTGCTAATCTACATTTTATTTCGGACTAACGAAATTCACATCAGTGATGGTTCAGATTTGCGCATATCTCATATTAGTCATGCATAATTGTGTACCCCTCGTGCTACTTTTGCATTAAATGATGTTTTATGTGCTTCTTCCATTAATCAAAATCTCATTTCTGTTGCCAAATTATGTCATTCCAATAATGTCTCACTTGAATTTTGTCCTTTATATTTTGTGGTGAAGGATCTCCGTATAGGGGGCGCCACTTCTTCACAGCAAGAACGTAAATGATGTGTACTGCCTACCATTCCTACCCTCTCCACAAGCCCATTCCACCTTTAAATCGCATCTCACTAACTGGCATCAGTGGCTTGGTCAACTGTCACTTCGTGTTTTACGTTCAATTCTCGAGTCTCAACAATTAGGATCGCATTTGTCTTATTCATTGTATATTCTGCGACTATAATAGAAGTCATAAGTTACCTCTTCATACCAACTTTCTCACTAGCTCTCAGTCATTACAATTAATTTAAATATATATTTGGGGACCAACCGATCCCTCATATGATCGTTCCCGTTACTATCTCATTTTTGTTGATCATTATAAAAAGTATATTTTGGCTATATCCTATGCGACGAAAATCAGACATTCATACATTATTTCTTCAATTCAAAGCCCTCGTTGAAAAAATTTCAACTACCAATAATGTCTATTTGTTTTGACAATGGTAGAAAATATGAATCACTCAAGACAATTCTCGCTACTAACGGTATCTCTCGCTTTACCACTTCCCCCACACACCCGAACACAATGGTACGTTCGGACACCGTCATCGGCACATCATTGAAACGAGAAAAATACTTCTTCAAACTGCCTCTCTTCCGCTCAAATTTTGGCCATACGCATTTCTCACAGCGGTCTACCTCATCAATTGCCTTCCCAGTACCGTTCTTAAATTCAAATCCCCTTGTAATCGGCCTCTCAATTACGCTCGTCTCAAAAAATATATATTTCCCGACACGTCAAATTTGTTGAACATATTTTTCCCATGCAAGGTGGTGGCAATACACGTCAATTACCCCCTACACAGGACTTGGTTCTTCACGAGGTATACTCCCATGTTACAGTATCTGTTTCGCCGGCCAAGCATTCTGCTTATAACCCCTCTTCCAATTTAAATTCAAATTCAATTCCCTTACTTACCCAACCCACTACTATAACCATTTTATCTCCTTCCTTATCCATCTCAAACCCACCTTCAAACTTGTCCTCACCTAATCTGCCACATTCAAAATTTTCGTCACCTAATATGCCACCTTTAAACTTGTCCTCATCCACCACAAATCAAACAAAACCCACCTTCACCGAATCCCCCACAAACTTCCTCACCTAATCTGCCACCATCTTCTTAACAACCTTTTCCTTCTTTATCTCTCTCTTCTTTACCCATTTCCCCTTCACTTTGTATTTCGTTCTCCATATTTAACACTATACTAATTCATTTTCTTTATCTTAACCCACTTTCTTTCCCTCCTCTCTCTAAAGTGTAAAAGGAAAAATACATAATATACAACATAAATCCTTAATCTGTATACAAAAAGAGAGCGATCGATTTATGTAGGACAAAGGGAGTACTTGGTTTGCAACCCAATAACGAAGCAATATTGTTGACACTCAGAAGTAGAGCGGTGGGCTAGACCGCTCGGTTGTTGATCATATTAGAATTTGGTTACTTGTTAATGCAGCATGTCCGAGTTACAAGGTAATTCAAATGCATGTTTTTTATATGCCCTATCGTTAAACAGGATTCAACGTTCATCACTGACAGAGAACCGGAAAACCGAAGAATACTTGTTTGATTCCTTGCTTGACCCCAGATATGTTGTTTGCCTTTGATAGGCCAACTCTTTGGATGAGAAATTCGATATATTGGGTTAATAGGATGAATACGGCTGAGTTGCGACACAAGGGGTTTACATCCATAAAGCCACCTGAGTTTGACTCAAAATCCTTAGCTACAGTTCCGCATTTGGATGAAGCCGATGGCTTGCTACAGTCTGCTCTCTTGCGGAGTTTCGGCTTTGGAAGCTCTTTGCAAGGCCATTAGCAAGAAGTGTGCATGGTTCCTTCACGGTCTATTCGATTCACAGGTCATTGCGTAGAGCTCTTTTTTTTCGAGAGAAAATAGAAATATGTACCAGAATAAGCACAGAATATACAATGGAGACATATTATCCTTCAGGATATAGATTTTAGCAGACTAATCGGATGACAGCTCCATCCAAATAAGTAGATGTTAAAGTAACAAAAAGCAACAAGGGAAAGAAAACAGGAGGACTCTCATCAAGGCAATGGATCGATGCGGGGAAGTACTGTGGGGTGTACACGATCAAACCATTCCTGATTTCATAGCGTATCCCGTGCCCTGATTGGAAAACAGAATATGCTAGAGCCGATGGTAGTCATTGCGTAGGTTTACGTACATGAATTGGACTACTTGCTCTGATGGGGAGGGGGTGCATTTCATTGTTCCAGGAATGCTTTTCTCGTATAATTTGGTGAGTAATAAGATGGTGAGGCAGAGTGTCCAATTGGCATTGGACGAAGGCTGAAATGCTGCCCGATAACTTTAATCCCTTATTGTCTTCCAAAGTTTCCAGTTCCCATGTCTTGGTGGGTTTTAGCTTGTAGTGGTAGCAGTTCAATGAGAGCTAAAGTTCTTCTAATATAAGTTGCTCCTTTTGTAAGGCCAAGTCTAACCTCCCCAAGTTTCTCTTTTTAGTATGAACGAATGTATATAGCATGCACATACCAATAATGTTTAACAAGAAAAGAGCCAAAGAACTTAAGTTTGCATACAAGATGATTATAAATAAGTTGCTCCATCCCCATTTTAAATTGGCCGAGGAGTCTAGGTTGGTATTTGGTAAAAGAGCAAGATAAAAAGGAACACACACAAAAACCCTAAAAACGCTCAAACAACTTCGTGTTGCACATTCTAACTCATAAATTCCGTGTTTTGTTGGTGTAGTAAAGTCTTTGTGTTACGAAGGAGAAATTATTTTGCGTTTTCTGTTTGTTCCTCTAGTTGTAGCTTTGACACTTGTTCTCAATGACTCGTCATTTTGTCTAAGACACACGCGCGCAGACAAACACAACAAGACTTCGTGAAGCTGGGAAGCGTGGCAGATGTGTTAACAATCATGATGACATTTTACTTGACAGACACTAATTGTTCCGGTATCGAAGCCAGTAGTGTGTCAGTTTGGGCTTACTATTGAATTCTAGGTGAAGAAAACTGTGAGCATCCCACTCCTTGCACGCATACACGTACTCAGGAACTCGGCTCGTTAAATCACGGATTTTAAGCTGGTAATAAACAGGACGAGCCCACCCAAGTAGGACCAAACATTAGGAGAGCTATACAGGCCAAGCTGATGACTTGTTTACAGCCTAGTCCTATTTTTTCGTCAAAGGATCCAAAATGTCAAGTTAACAACAATTAACTCCTCCAGGGAGCCAAGAGTATCAGTACCGCTGAAAGTTGCTTCAGCAACCTAACCCGTGGCAACAATGACAGTCAATAATGTTCATGAAACATTGACGAGTTTTACTAGATCATAATATGACTTCAGTCATCCTAGAAATCAAATTGCAGGAGCCACAGGTTTAATAAGGCGTATAAGGAACGAGAAAAGACGACAGAATTTTCTAGATGAACTGCCTCTTGATACTAACTCAAAACTCGGTTATAACTTTACAAGACTGCATGTAAATGGAAGTAATATTGAAAAGCGTACCTTATAGTCGGAGAAGGGAACATTATTCCCAACCTCCTAGACATGTCCTTCTGTATAACTAAACCAAACTGGGAAGCTCTATACAACACTCCATAGACCTGGAACTGCCGAAGCTTT
This sequence comes from Escallonia herrerae, assembly GCA_033070095.1. NCBI lineage: Eukaryota > Viridiplantae > Streptophyta > Magnoliopsida > Escalloniales > Escalloniaceae > Escallonia > Escallonia herrerae. The sequence continues at coordinate 1,536,304 of JAVXUP010000006.1, forward strand.
ATATGAACCATAAAACTGGCAAGCTGCAGTCTATCAACTCCACCATGTCCAACTTGCAAGCTCCACGAAATCAACCCTGCACTGCCAATTCTTGCAGGTGATCTATAAAAACTTGCAAACTTACATCATCGGTGAATATAATCTCTGAGCCGTCAGCATAAGTTGACTTTTGTGTGACAGATGGATTCAACTTGGCTAGAAGAAACCTTGCCTGACTGCTGTGCTGGTCACATCTTATTATCTTGGGAGCTGGAACACGTTCAGCCACCAGTTGCTCCACATCAAGCTCTGGGGCTTCCAACAGCCTCCAAAGGCTCTCATGATTTGGGTCCCTTTCGTAACCAAGTTTCCTCCACTGAGCTATTTTTGATCCATAATGAATAACCACATAGAAGTAGGAATCGAAGAGCAAAATTACATCAGGAGAGATGGAGCAAACATCTAAGAGGACTGGAATAGGAGGCCCATCAAATGAATATTGGAAAAGAGTGGGTAGGATCATTACAACAGACCCAACGACCCCCTCACGGTTTAACATCAGCCTAAAGAAAGCAGTCTCATCAGGGCTACTATTAAAGACATCAATAAACTGCGACCTTCTTAAGTAATACATAAATTGTGGGTAGAGCGAGAAGTTAGATGAAAGACGGAAAGAAGATGGATCTTCAGGCACATAATCTCCAAACTTGGAACAGAAACGGATCAGCATCTTGTCCAACCATCTGATAACTTCTCGAGCATAACTCCTTTCTGTTTCACGGATGGCAAGTCTAGCCATGACTGAAGCTGCTGCTTCTTGATCAAACCCAGCAGCAATTTCTGGTGACTGGTTCGCAACCCACCTTCTTGCAGCGGTTGTCACCCTTTTGCGAAGTCCCATGTTTCCATGCCGGTAGCGCGTAATGAACTGTATAAAGAATGCAGAGCCAGGTTGGGCTTTCTGTTCATTGCCCACTTGGAAGAAGAAGGCGATGCATGTTTTGCTGGTAACTGCACCCAACTTCCACACATTAGTACCACCCTCACCAATCTCCTTTTCACTCACAGAACTATTTTTCTTCCGCAATGAGACACATGGACCAAGGGCTCCACATATTTTCACGTCTTTCGTGGTCACTATCTCAATAGTTGCTTCGAAACACATTTTTAGGTTCCCATTCTCATCGCAGTTAAATATGTGTTGCAAGCATTTTCTAAATTGATCCGACTCGAAGGAATCCCCTAGCATCATAAACCCACCAGAGCTTTCTACAGGCGTTCTTAGCTCCGCTGCTCCAACTTGATCGAGAGAACAAGCGAACAGATCAAGAACAATAGATGAGTTGCATAACCTATCTGATAGTTGCTTGTAGAATCCACAGGACTTTCTGTAATAAGCTGCATTACCATTTTCCAGATCGCGGTGTGTTCTAATGGCATCTCCACGATCTGTATTTACAATCATCCCTGGGCCAATAGTTGCTGGCCCAGATGTGAAGACCATGATACGAGAACCTGTGGTAACTAAGCATGCTTCTAAAAGCCCGATGCTAACTGATATCGCAGCCCCTGTGCACCGTTGAGGTCGATGGCCTGATATGGCCAGCGATGAAGGGAAAATGTCTTCAATTGCAGAGGTGAGGTTGTACTCACATTCAGATATTGGTAACAAGAAACTGTGTTTTCGAATGGGTTGTGTCTTTCCAAGCTGCCTCGTTTGGTGTATACCAAACAACTGTTGAGCCTGACAATAAGCAGAACAATTTTACCTTAAAAGCAAACAAAATCATACTACATGACAGGAAAGAATGAACTAACATTATCTGCTCCATATGAGAAAGGTTCTTGATTTTCAAAAACAGAAGGTTTTCAACCTTAAACCTCACTATTTCAATACCTGCAGGCACTAAAAACGTATATAGATGTCAAATCATGTGTCCTGTCCTATATATCTTATATGGACATCACATCTATTTTCATGTTGTATACTTTAAACAGAAGAGCCCTTTCATGGGAGAGAGTAAAATGGCTTCATATGATAGCAAAAATGAATAAAATAACTAAACAGCTAACATCGTATCCCCAGCCGTTAAATTAGCAATTCCCTAATAGAGCATTCAAGAACCAATGCTATTTCAGTATGCAAATGGATGTATGTGCTCCCAGTCGCTGAATAGATGAGCAAGTTCCAGTAAAATGAAATATGAAGGTTAAAGAAGTATTATATGTACCTTTGTCTGCAAAAAGTGGACATGGAAACAGAAAAACATATGAAGGCAGATCAAGTAGATACAAGAAAAATCTACACATACGTATGTAGAGTATGAAAGAGGCAGTTTCATAATGGATTAACAGTGAGGTTTTGTTGATATCTACCCAACTTAGCAAATACCTCTATTCAATCTCTTAATGAAATCAAACAGAAGCATAGATGAAGTCAATAGCTGATCCGGGCTTGTGCCAAGAAAACTCTCTGCATTGCACATTTTCCCTCTTTGATTCCTATCAGTTCGTTTTCAAGATGTTGGCCCTCACTGTCCCTAAACAGACAGGACAAACTAAAGTGAGGCTTGCAACTAAATCCAGAAAACCAAAGGCTTTTTTTTGAGTGAATTGAGGTCACTTGGAATGGGGGAAAACAGTAATAGTATCACCTAAAAGCCTTGCCCTGCGTTACGACCTTTACTGAGATTTAATTTGTTTTCCAAAATCAAGATTTATTGAACTTGGTGCCTCAATGCCTGAAACCCAGTAAAACGTCTAAGCCATGTACTTTTCATAAGCAATGTTCCTCAATAAGTAACGGCGCCAACTAATTCACAACTCGTTGATTGAAACAGCCGTGTTTAGTGATGCACATAAAACCTAACAAATCAGACATGCAGCTGAGAAGTAGAATTATGCTTACGGACATAAAAACAACAGGCAACCAGCAGAAAGAAGGTTGCTCATCATAATGCGATAAAGAACTTTATCCATCTAAAAATTTGGGGGCAAATCGAGCTGATGATGCAATGAATCCGTCTTCAAAGCCAAGTAATTGAAGATTACATCAAAAGGCAAACCACCAGTTTCCTTTCTCGTTTGGTCAAAATAGACCCTATCTTCGGGTTTAATAAAATGGAATCAATACATAGCATATACCCATACTTAATAAGATCATGTTATTATCAATAATAAGACTAGTTGCTTTGTGTTGCCATCACCTATCAGGCAAAGGGGAACAGAGAGAGGGGTGGGGGAGGACCAGGGAAAAAAGGCAACGGCATTTTTAGCTTTTCAAAGGTACGATGGCACAAAGTCCTTGTAATGCCTCAGCTTCCCAGAGTATTAGGAATCATAGTCATGTTGAGCGTGTGACTTCCAAGCATGCTACTCTGTTTGGTCAGCATAAAGTAGGCTGAGAACTATAATGAGTGCATCTTATGCAACACACAGGAAGAAAGCGTCCAGCATCCATAATTTGTCATCACCTACTCTGCTCAAGCGTCATCCCTATCCTTGGAATAAATATTTCGTCAACCCATTCTTAAGTATGGGCTGCTAAACTTGGTTACTAGGTAGCACGGACACGGACACCGACGGGGACACCGGACACCGCAATTTTCAAAAAATCAGATTTTGGACACCGCAAGACACCGCTATTTTTTAATATATTTTTATTATATATATATATATATATATATATATATATATATAATAAATACCAAATATATTTTACAACCTAAAATAATAAACAATAATGAAATACTACTAAAACAAGGAATTCAAATAAATACAAGTCATACTTAAAACATTTATTTGGTACTAGACAAAAAAACTAAGTAAAAAAAGAGGGGGGGTCTTTCGGTAGTATCAAGACAGACAGAGGGAGAAAAAAGAAAAAAACAAAGGGAAAGACGAAATTGACGAGACAAAGAGAAAGGAGAAGACTGATGAGACAGAGAAGAAGCAGACCTGTGACGGCAGTGGAGGACCTCCGGCGACGACGGCGATGGCGACGGTGGACAGATCTGTCGACTTCGGTATCCGGCAACACCGGCGACCTTCAGATCTGTTGAGACAAAGAGAAAGGAGAAGACTGATGAGACAGAGAAGAAGCAGACCTGTGGGAGTGAAGGACCTCCGGCGACGACGGCGACAGATCTATCGACTTCGGTATCCGGCAACACCGGCGACCTTCAAATCTGTTGCCTCCGGCAACATCGACGACAGATCGGCAACACCGGCGACGATAGAAGAGGACGGCTGACAGATTAGAGCACTCGTGAGGTGAGAAAGAAGAGGACGACCCCCGAAAACTGTCCGACACTGCTCCACGCCGTGTCCGACACCCCTCGACGAAGTGTCCGACACGGTGTCGGAAAATTAAAAAAAAAAAAATTCCGACACCGATTGGCGGTGTCCGACACGTGTCGGGCGGTGTCCGGAGGGTGTTGGGGTGTCCGTCCGTTTAGGACACCAAACCTCCACCTAGGAGAGGTGTCCGTGCTTCAGAGCTTGATCAGGCATGTCTCAATACTAGGGGAAAGTCTTTGTTAGCTTAATATCTCACACCACTAAACTATACAAGGACCAAAAAAAGAATGTTCCCATTCTTCAGTAAAGTACTTCAGTCTGAACCTTTCAATTGAATTGTTAATACCATTGCAGCCAAGGTCCTTGCTTAGAGAAGCATCCCTACAACCTACTACGAGTAGAAACTCATGCTAAGTCGGCTATGATCAGATTCTGGTCAATTTAAATGGGTGGCAGATTGGCTATTTCTCTAATTTCTCTTTAAGTGGCATTTTGTGTCAGCTCAGTGGATACCTAGAATTTCAAGCCCTTGGCTACGCAATTTTGCTCCTTGTGTTGCTAATTAGGTTGCCACCTACTTACCCTCAAAGAAGCAATCAACAATCTCACCTTGGACCAAGCAGGTCCCACTTCACTTGAACATGCGCTTTTTTATTCAATAATTACGCCCGCCCTATATTCAACTAGGCAACTTTGAATACAACACAACATAGGCTGATACACAACCAAAGCAACTAACAATCTCATCTAGGAGACCAAACAGGTCTTCACTTCACTTCTTTTTTTTTTCTTTTCAGTCACAACTCTAAATTAACAATCTGACCCTATAAACATTACACTACATACATTTACATATAATTCTTTCACAACAACACAATGTAGGCTGATACGTAAAAAGGATCAAGTACCTTATCAGATGAGAGCTCCCGCTCCCCGTGAAAAACCACAACCCTAAAGCACTCGGTGAACCCCAGGTCATAAACCCTCACCATCGAATCGAAAACAACCAGCCCCACCAGCGCACTCTCCGGCAACCGCGCTACCACGTGCAGCAACGCGTTCTTCAGTCCCCTAAGCTCCTCCTCACCCTCTAAACACCCATCTACCACGAACACAAACACCGGCCCCACCCCAACCCCCATCCCTCCGCCTCCCCCGCCCCCCAACGAGGCCAAAGAACATGATGACGTGGACGACCTAATCGACGAGGCCAGAGAGCCCGACGAAACAAACCCATTACCCCAATTATGCCCCAAATTGGACGCACCCTTGTGACTGGACTGATACTCAACTGTGCTGTAAGTCGGGAAAAGCTCAGCAGGGATGTTATTTTCGCCTATGGCGGTATAAGTACGGGGAAATGGGTTCCTTTGGTGGCAAAAGGGGCATACCCAGATGCGGGATTGGTAATCCACGCGTGAGTAAGGGTTTAATATGGCGTTACAGTGCGTGCAGATCAAAGGGTCGTAAGCGAGGATCGGGAGCTCGTTGAATTGGGCTAAGGGGGTGCACATGATGGAAAGTGGGACGGTTAGCGAGCTGGCCTCGGATTTGGAGACTGGCCAAGAGTTCCATGTCCATCGCAGGCCCTCGATTGCCTCCAGCTCGTCGAAATCCATCGGGAAAACTGGGATTTAGTTCATGGCCTTTTGTTCCGTGGGGGAATCGGAAGATTTGGAGTTAGGGTTTAAGGGTTTTTAAGACTGGATTTGGTAAAATTTTGGTGTCATTCTGATCTGTCAGGAAGGCTGCAAAAGGCGGCAGGGAATGAAGTGAAGCTTTGGCAAAGTCAGAGAGGGGTCAAAATGGTCACATGATGGCGCACGTGACTGATGGGGGAGAGGCTCTTAGGTTTAAAGGTGTCAAAAGCCCAGCCCATCGGGCCTCCAGCAAAACGGGCCAGGCAGTTGTCAAACGGGCCGGGCCGGGCTAGAATGGGAGAAATTTGGGCTCAGTCCAAACCCAGGCCCAACATCTAGGGCCTGGCCGGGGCCGGGCCCAATTTTTTTTGTTATTCGAAATAATATTATTATTTTATTATCTATTTTGTTATAATTATTTAATAATATAAATACTAGCTTTATATATATATATATATATATATATATATATATATATATATATATATATATATATATATATATTAACAGTTATTTTTTTACGCACGGTGTAAATACTAATTTATATGTAAGAGGGTGGAATTAGTCGGTTTGGTATTTATTGACAAATAAGTCCGGCCCATCCAAGACCGCCAATGCCTCTTCAAGGAGGCTCATGATTTCTCACGGTTCGATTGTAATCTTTGTAATCTAATTCTTATTTTACGTCAAACATATCTTTGATTATTGTATCAAGTATGAACGATCATCATAATTCATGTTCAGATTCATTGCTCATTCGATTATCGTCGGACACGCACACTTATATATAATAATGTGTGTATATAATAATAATGGGCCAAAAGATGGCCTGTGTGTAGGGCGAGAAATAGGGCCAAAAGGGGGCCATTTTTCGGGCCAAAGGAAGGCCGGGCCGGGCCGGGCCGGGCCAAACCTGGGCCATTTTAGGGCTGGGCAAAAAATGGGCCATTTTAGGGCCGGGCAAAAAAGGGCCATTTTAGGGCTGGGCCTGTTTCTCAAAAAATTCGGCCAGGCTCTAGCCCAAGCCCTAAGGGTTAGGGCCAGTTCGGGCCCAAAAAAGGGCCGGGCCGGGCTAGCCCGGGGGCCGCCTGACCCTTTTGACAACTCTACTTAGGTCCATCTTTGGGAGTTTTTGAACAATGTAGACAATCGTTAATCAAGGAAAAGTGTTGCAAAGATTGAATAATTAAAATCGTCGTCTATGTTAAAGTTGTAGTGAAAACCGATTACTAAACATGTTCATATTATACATGTTTTGTTTCGTTTCGTTTCGTTTACATTGAGCAGATAGTGTAAGTCGAGGATGCGCGAGATAACGTAGGCAATTTTTTCACTATATGTTGCGTAAATGAGACGATTTTAGGAGAGAGTGTGATGGAATCGAGGAAAAAGGTAAGGCAACTGTGGTGATTTCTAGTATTAGTGAATCTGCTCTTGTAATTGATCAAGTGTGTCATCATCATGACTTTAGTTTGTTTGCAAGGTATTTATTGACAGATAAGTTTTTACTGCAATCCTTGTTTAAAAAAATGGCTACAATCATTTATATAAAAGACAATTAATAGTCGCAGCATGTTGTTCGTGGCATTATTTACTTACATTATGTCACTTCTCTCAATCAAACGACATCCATTTTCACCAAATCACATCCTCCAGTCGACTTCAGGAGCTAATTTCCAAACTCCAGTTGACTTATTCTCTCTCACCTTGAGTTTGAGGGGGATGTTAATGTTATTGTATAAGATTTTGTATAGTCAAGAGGTTATTATGTTATTTTTCCTAATTTAAAATATTCTTTAAGTTTTCTATCATGCCTATATACATACTTTTACACACATGAATATTATTATCTTTTTTTCTTATCCGTTAAATATTTTTAGTAACTTTTTTATTAACACTTTTATTAACAATTCTTAACAGCAATTTTTTAACGTCACAAAATAATAATGAATAAAAATATTTAACTACAATTAATTGCGATTATATAGGAGTTGTAACTATCTTTTTACAATTCCGGTCAAAGATTTTCCTTTATTGGCGGAGGTCGAATTCTTCCTTGCTTGCTCGTACAACCCAAGCTGGTACTGCCCAATTCTCCAAGTTTTTGCTTAAGTGACTTAGGCTACCTCCTTAACCAATTCTGACCCTTTTCAAGTAATCACTTATTTTTTTGAGTATTTCTTAGCATCCAAAGTCGGTCAAGGTTCTTCAATCGTTCACAATTTTTACAGGCAATCTTCCAATCCGCAACTCTTTCGAGATCTCGTTGTGCTGCTACGAGTCTAGCTATAGTGTCCCCACACTCGAGAATTTATTACTTCGGATCTTAAAGTTGTGTTTAGGGGTGGCAATGATAATCCAAACCCATTTATCCGCCCAAATCCACCTACTTAAAATTCACCTAAACCCATCCATTAAATAAATGAGTCTAAATGGGTCAGTAAATACTAAATTCTGAATCAAATAACTCACTAGTTTAAATGGATTTTAATTGGGTGTCCATCAAGTCATTAGTCTTTACACTTCAAAATTTTAAAACTTCAAATTTTTACACACCACAACCAATTTTTACATAGCCACGGCCAGACACAAGGCCGAGCCGCTGCCGGCGCCACCGCCATGTTGTCACCTCCTCTCATCGCCGTCGACTTCGCACCTTCTCCACAGCCTCAATCGTTGTCGTCCGTCATGGTGGTGCTCAGATCTGTATTTTCATCGCTGTCGTCCCATCACGATGGTGCTCAAATCTGTCCGTCACTGCCGTCTCGTCATGATGTCACGGCCGTCTCCATCGTCTCAATCGCTACCGTCCGTCATGGTGGTGCTTAGATATGCCCATTGCTGCTGTATGGTGCTCAAATTTGCCTGTCCAGCCTTTTTATCGTTGCTGCTGTCCTAACCCATCCCTCTGTCGGCTCAGATCTACTCTTTTTCTTAACGGATCTACTAGTTTGTGAGTGATCTTCTAACCTTTTCATTGTTGGATGGTAAGAAATTGTTGCGTCGATGGTGGCGAGACAACAGTGAAGCAATGGTGGCGAGACTGCAGATCTAACTTAGTGGTGCTTGTTTATTTTGTGACAGTGGTGGCAATGTGGCTGGGCGATGGTGGTGGAGGTTGTTGTTGCAGGTAAGGTGACAGTGGACTCATGGTGGTTGCGGTTGCCTTATGGTGGATGTCTTCGTTTGAATGGTGGAGGTTGTTTGCTGTGTCACGGTGGTAGCAGTGTGGCTGGACGATGGTGATGGTTGCAGGTATGTGACGGTGGTGGTTGCAGGTATGGTGACGGTGGAGTCGTGGTGGTTGCGATTGCCTTACGGTGAATGTAGGTGGTCGTTTGGCACGTCTGGCTATGGTGTTGGTTGATTAAGAATTAAGATAAAAAGAATTAAAATATGGGTTATTGGTTGGTTAACGGGTTAAACCAATCAATTTAAGAGATGACCCGGTGAACCCACAACTAAATGGGTCTAAATGGGTCAGTTACCCATTTATATCCAAACCATTTACTCTTCACCTAAACCCAATCAACCCACCCACCCACCCATTTTGCCACTCCTAGTTGTGTTCATCATATTTGCTAGAGACTTTATAATCGTAATTCTTTTTTCTTCAGGACAATTTCCTAAGCTTACTTGCATGTAAGGCTGTCTTTCAACACAAGGCACAAATAGCACTTGTTCTAAATGAAAATCAACACAGCTTCAAGCTTTTCTCCCTCGGGGGTGTGTTCTGTGTGCTACTAGAGTGGCCTGGAGGATCCAGTCTGCCACTAGAGTGGCCTGACTATGGAGGAGAAGAAAAATGAGGCATCCATGGAGAATTTGAACCAGAAGTAGCGATGCAACCGAGGAATTAAACTTAGCAGATCGTTGTTGGAGATTTTCCAACGATAGCGAGTCAATTTTTTATTTTTTTTTGTTGTAGTTTTTGTATCTCGTGCATGTTGCACCAACGTCGTCTTTACGAAGATAGTCCTTCATATTTCAATTGAAAACCCTGTCATCAGAAGTAAGCAAATTATATGATACATTCTTATAGGTCACCGAGCCGAGAAAGTTCGTACTTGAAAGTAGTTTTGTTCTTCGTACACTTTTCCTTTGTGAATTTTAGGGACAAATCGAATATCAAAACTTCCCAAAATTTGTATGCATAGAACCTGACTTTCTTTGGGCCAGGCCTAAAATGGGCCGTATTCCCTTTGGAGTTCGGACCTACGTCATTCCTAAGAAGATTGCTTTGGAATATTTTAATAAAATAACATTTATTTTATAGAGTTAATAGTACGTTGAAAGTTACGTTTATATGAGTGCCATATTTATTAACTTGTAATTATGAAATGAGTTACAATTAAAATAACGAGAATATAATATGCTTTACTATTTGATATTATTGAGAATTGTTATCATAATTTCATAAGTTACAAAACTTTTAAACTTACTTTATGTGGCCCAATAAATAGATTATGACTATATATGTAAGACAATAATGTGTGACATAAAAGGATACTTGAAGCTATTAAGTTTCTAAATTTAATATTTTCAGCTATAGTATCATGTTCACACACTATTATTTTAAACTTGCTCAATGATTTTTTTACATTAATCTATTATATACTTTTGATAGTTGGGCAACATGGTGATGGATTAGTTCATCATCTCGTCTTTCTGTGGACGTATGCATATAGAGGAGAAATAGTTGCATCAATGGGTTTTATCTTACAGATTTAATTTATCATCAACACATGCACGTAGAAAAGTGATAACGTCTTTAAGATAGCGATTATATCGCGACTGTTTCAGAGCAGCTATCTTATCATTTTACTAATATAAATTACGTAATTTTATCTAGACGACGTGGATGCTGAATTAATTTTAGTGTAGGAAGTTATAAATCAAATCCTAAGGCTCCTACTAATTATGTGTGCGCGCATTCGTCTGTTCAACTGGTAATTAATAGTTATTAAAGAAAAAGTTATGAAATATAAAATAAAGTAATACTTCCTCTGTCTCACATAAATTGATCACATTATTTTTGCACGTAGTTTAAAGATTTAAGTCATATATTTTGGTTTCTCATTCTACTCTTTAGAGAGACGAGGAAAATAATTAAATATGTAGAGAGAAATAAAATAAAATGATAAAATTAAATAAAAAGATAAAATAAAATTGGTAAATATGTAAAAATACTTACAAAGTCTTTCTTAATTTAAATAGTTAATAATTTTTGTGTAACGATTCAAAAAGAAAATATGATCAATTTTTGTGATAGGGAGGGCGTAATCAACGCAAGCAAGTTTGAGACTATTTAAATAATTAAATCCTTCCATTCAAGAATGACGAGTCATCGAAAACATTCCCCCGTTTAATAAATGCAAACGTTCAAACGCTTTGGAGAATCATACTATCATACTATGTGGATTTGCCAGACCATTGAAGGGACTTCTCGGCATGGCATGTTGGTCACTACGCACCCCACTGCATTCAATCCTATTTCTTCTGCATAAGGACTCAACTATCTAGGCTTTGTGGTCCTCCCATGGCTGTACCTGTGAGGCACAGCTACCTCCATCGAGGTCATAGAATGAGGAAGGGACCGAAAAAAACGCGTTGATCTAATGAGACTCGAACTAACATTACCATGTTCGATGTGGGGAAGGGGTTTTAATTGGTTCATTGGCTTTGCCTCAATTAGGAAAACCATGTTTACTCTATCTTATGATTGGCATGTGTAACAATTTTTTTTTGAAAACAACGGATCATGGGATAGTACCACGAGCAGAACTTTTTGTAACAAATGTCGGTAGAGATCGCAACTCGAACAAGTGACAATGCTAGAATTTATGATAGTTATCCATTTCATTTCTCGGTGAAACTTTAGAACTTCATAGAAAATGCAAAAAATCGACAAACTTTGGCTACGAATCCAAAAACAAAGAGAGCAGCGAAATCTATATCAAAACTATCAATGCAAAATTTAATATGTTCAGCGTCAAGTGAGTGTGTTATATGTGAATTTCTGCCTGCCACAAGGACAAGGAATGCAGCTTCATTTCTTTGCCCCTCCTTTGATTTATCTTCTTACGTTGGGGAGCTTCTTTAAAATTTTCTTTTCCTTACTTAAAAGGCATTACCTTTGGCATTCACATCATCTCCCTTTTCTTTTACTTCTAATGGTAGACAGCTTCATTTTCTGCTTGTTTTGTGATACCTGGAGATTGTTGTTGTTTCTTCTTCTTCTTCTTTTTTAAATCAAAGAGGATGATTTCATTTCGTAAAATATAAGAAAGTAAAGAGGCCCGTCATTACAAAGGAAGGTGCCCCAAGATTTAGGCTCTAACCAAACGAAAAATTTATCTATTATTCTGCTTAGATAGCAAGCCTACGAGCTACATCATTCTCACTCCTCCTAATCCATAGAATCTCACAAACAACAAACCTGTTAATCCATCGATATGTGAAAATTGTTGTTGTTGTTGTTTTTTTTTTTTTGTAAGAGATTCATCGCATTAAGAAAATAAAAGTCAGGTACAAACAAGGTTGTTCCTCACTTCTTCCAAGTTAGACAAAATGTTGGAAGATATGGGAACAAAACTAAAGACATTACAAAAAATAAGCTCTAGCTGCTAAATTGTGAGCTGCTCTATGGGCCGTCCTTGGGACAAAGATAGCATCCCAACACTTGATTCCGGAAAGAATTGCTTTTGCAGTTGATTGGCTTGACTCTCAAGCTTGGGTCTATATCAAAGTTTTGAATGCACTTGATTATTACTTCAGCATCACCTTCAAAAATCACATACTCCATTTTGAGCTTCATAACAGTATTAATGGCTAAAAATTGTTGTTGAAGATACTTAATTACCCTTGTTTCATATTGTACTTAGACGCGTGTTTCTCTACCCAACTTGTCAAGAGCAAATGTTTAAATCTAAGGAAGACCACTTACTCCCTTTGTTGATTAAAAAAAAATTGGTTTTAAGTTTGAGAGAGAGAGAGGAGGAGGGGGGGGGGGGGGTAGTCGTTTTGTTAGTTCCTAATTACTTTCTCTATCCAAAAAAGAGGCAAAAGAGGCGTCTATACTTATATTTTTCTATAAAAAATGGAGGCGTGTGTAATCTACTCGTTTTGTTAGTTCCTAATTACTTTCTCCGTATGTGATCTTTTTGACAAATAATATGCTAACGTATAAGTAGAAGGATTACTAATTTAATAAACATGAGATAAAGTTGGGAAATGATATGTTAAACGTATGCTTTTCTATCTACTTTTTGTGTCAAAACTGTAATTTAGTGACAGATGTAACCTTTGGCAATATATCCGAGGCTGAAATGTATATAAATGAGTAAAAATAGCCTTTCCCTTTATAAAATGTTGTTATCTTAGGAGTCAATAAGTCTCTTTTATGGAAGAAAAATAGTAAATCCAATACTGTTGACCTAGGTACTATGTTACTCTAAAAGAGCAATGAAAATGTTCATGAAATCTGTTTTTATTCTTTGAGATGAGAATCTCAAATACTATAACACCATTGACAAAAAAAAAAAAGAATCAGCTGATCCAATCAATACATTTAGATACACAGACATATATGGGGGACATGCATGTGCTCCTAACAATCATCACATATTTTACAATTTTCTGCCCATTAAAAGCCATTCAATCAATAGCCAACTCCTCATCATTCAGATAAATAATTTGTTTATCAATGAAAACCATAAACTAATAATATAAACAAGTGGCCGTGAATGACCAGCCCATCAACGTGCACATGCCCTTGTTCCCTTCCTCACTTGGATCATGGATTTAACTGATCTTCATTAACCTTTATGAAATGATAGTTTACAATTAATCAATTAATTAGTAGATCAAGTACATGATACGAGGGATCTGGTGTTGATACAGAGGGAGTATATTGAATTGAAAGGAATAAAAGCACACAACAACTGTGACAGAAGGGACACAAGAACAACACCCCAAAGAAAAAAAATACGATTATTATGGAAGCCATTAGCAACAGACAATCTAGACAATAGTAAGTTTATTGCTTCTTGTCCATTACAATGTCCAGATCTTTGATATCTATTTACTAGGATAAAAATACAGACACGTTCAAGCAATTACACCCTCTCAATCCATATTATGCAAGTGCTTCAAGATTCAGTCTTTTTCAGCACCTGCTCTTGCATTTCTCCATGGCTCTGGGGGCTGAAATATGACAATTTTGGAAACGTTATTTTTGCAATAGCAGGGTGTGTGTGTGTGTGTGTGCGTTATACACGTACAATATTTGTAGAACAAATAACGTGTGTGTTATACATGTACATTTGTAGAACAAATAACGTTATGATTTAGTGAAAAACAGGAAATAATAAGCAAAAGTACATACCAAGTCCAATGGCTTCTGATCCTTTCATTATACGGAGGCGCTTGCATGAATCAACAAACATCCTACACAAAATTGAATAGGTGATTACTGGCTGTTTTACCACAAATGTCTATCGTTGTGAACAATTCATTGATAATTTTTTCAGTACAAAGAACTTGAGATCTTCTTGTTACCGCACTATTTTCACGGCTAAAATTGCCAAGTGCGCCTTGATTATGCACTAAACTTTTCTACTGAATATAAAAAGTGATTATACCACACTGGAACAAGTGAATAGTCTAGACAATCACTTAATGCATGTGGTGAATATCTGGTATGCGAACTGGCCCATGTGTTATTACTCCTTTGTGACTGTATATAGTTCACACATGGTTTATCAGGGATTTTCATTTCTTTTTTTTTTATTTGCATGGTTTCAGGTGAAAGATCGAAGACTTACTCCCATGGTACGTCGCCCACGAGCATCCAATCGCCATCCTTATCTTCATAGGTTGGCACGTACTCAGCACTGTTGAGGAGATCCATCAGCTTGCTTTCATTCATAAAATCTATCATTCCTTGGGTCCCATAGTTACCTAAAATAACAACAAACCCATAATGACAAGTGGGATTACTTTATCATTAAACACTAACATTAAGGTAGTAAATAAAATAGATAGGCCACAGTAGCATCACAATAATGATTCCAAGATCCACTTTTCAAGAGATTTGCTAATTATTCTCCTCAATTATGTAGTATTAAGCAGAAAATATTGGGAAATTTCATATTTTTATTCTGCTTTTAATCATTTAAAGTTTATCTTTATCGACATGTTCACACGGATCAAGTAGTAAATTTGGAGCTAAATAGCTAAATATGGAGCGCGATTATTAGTTTCCTAAAGAACTGTAAGAAGAATATTAAAATTATGGATGTATTAGGTGTCGTATTAGCTATTAGGTATAATTTTTTGACAAGATTTGATATCTTAAAGTTCTAACGGAAAAGCTGTCTCACTTGTGTAATCTAAGAAGAATTTTAACATGTCGAATTTGATTCTTTTGGTGATATATGCAGGGATCTGATCGATGTTTAATCTTGGAGAAATTTTTCTCTGGTATAAATCTCTAATCACATGCTTTAAAAATTTATAGAGCTCAACTGCTAGCTTTAATGAATCCACCATCTCTAGTAGCGAATAGCTAGTCAAAATGTTGCGTACGCTTAGAAGTGGTGGATGCATTGAACTCACGTTCGAATTGTCCATTTTGGTGAGTCTGTGCGGATAACAATGCCTTGAGACATCATTATGTGGCCAGCATTTGATGTGGAGATGAGTGTGTGTATTGTGTGTGTGTGGTTTAGTTGCAGAATTACACGACACGAAGATATAGTTACCCATGGTGAAGGAACTGAACATCTTGGCCAAGGCATCAGACAGTTCTTGGTAGCTCTTGTACATCTTCAAGTCCACTTTACGAAGATAAGGGGCCCCGTCCATAGAAACCTTCACGAAAGCCGCGCTACCGCCCCCTGCCTTGTCAGTCGTCTCTTCAGCCTGGTTGTTCTTCTGTGCCATTATGTTCTTGCGGAACGATCTCACTGGTGGCCAACCCACCACCTGTTCTCTGCATCCCCATGCACACCACATATTAGTGTTATCCTTCGTGGTAACCCTAAAATTACGTGCACAAATATATTTTCACCGTTGTTACGTTTTGGTTGAAAGCTGACTTTACATTTTCTAACTGGCTCAGACAATTTCGGTATCAGGCACAGATAAATCTTACAGAATTTTAAGGCCTTCTCCGAACAAAGCAGTTGAATCTGCGTGTATATATATGGACTAACTGTTCATAAAGTTTTCGAAGGGGAGCTTAGAAGGACATACTTCGCTGGTGGCTTCACTGCATCCTTGATGCAATTGTCTTTGGAAGAGCTCTTCATCTTGTCCTTGAGATCCATAGCTGGTTCATCTGACAGAAGGTTAAGCTTCAGATCAACAGTCTCGGAGAATCCTCTCTTCCCAGTGACCTTCAAGGTCTCTCCTTCGCTGCCGCCTCCGCCGGGCAAGCCGAGGCACAGCTCAGTCTCTTTGAGGTTCAAGCTGCTGCCGCCCAGCATGTTTGCTGTCTTCCGGCCAACTTCCATCAGAAGTAGCTCCTTTTTTGCTTGTTAATATGTGGTATCTCTTGCACCTTCTTCTTCTTCTTCTTCTTCCTGTGATATAATTACTGTGTGTGTGTGGAGAGAGAAAGGGGGGGAGCAATAATACTAGCAAGGGGAGCAATGTATATAGTTGCATGTGCATATATACCAATGGCAGCACTTTTCAATCAGGTTCCGACGGTTTGAATTTTGACACGTGGACGACGTTGGTATGTGGATCTTTTGGGATCAAGGGCATATGATCAAAACAATTAGCCCTCCACTGATAGAGCCAACCAGTTGCATTTGCATTGCTTGTATATGCCCTAATAACATTAACCTTTCTCTCTCTATATGTCTATATTTGATATGTTGTTTTCATTGTAAAGTGAAAACTGATTTCTTGGATGGCATGATTAAGGGAGCCAGTGATCCCATAAAGAAAAGGGATTATCAATATTCTACTCCTCCAATGACGAGCAAGCTTTGCATATTACTGTTTTGGGTGATGTGAAAACTCGCAACTGATCGAGTTCCATGAGTCTTCGTGGCTTCTTGACATGTTGCTGTTACGTCAGGGGGTTTGTAGAGTCACTAAAGAGCTTTTAATTAGCGACAAAAGTGCTGGCAATTGTGGAGCGAGGGTTTTGTAGCTACAGATGTCAAGATCTCTTGGTTGCTAAAGATTTATTCAGCAAGAAAACAACACTCCTCTGCAATGTATGTAAGAACTATATAGTAGTGACCATCCATCGTTCCTATAAGAGGGCTTGTCGCTATTTACCCTTCCACCCCTACTATCCCCGTAGAATAAGGCATTCCCATTACCTGTCTTACGTAAGGTACATTGCAACATATGTGGCACAGATAAAAGGTTTGATTGCTCTCGGAGTTGCTGGACGCGGATGGATGGTCGTTAATATTTTTAGACATATCTTTTTTATTGATGTTAAAATTGGCGCTAAAGAAATATTCATATGCGAGAAAACCTAATGGCACTCCCTGGGGTCAGGGGTATACATTTAGTTATTTACAAAGAGGCTAACATTCTTACTAAGATAGGACACAAAGACGTGAAGCCCTAAGCTCAAATTTGGTACTTCATACACGGCAGTGGTGAACCATTGGAATCATAATTGGGTCAGCCTAAAAACAACTATGTTAATTTTGTCAACTATATATGGAGATTGCGATCGTTTCTTATACTTGATAGACTTATCCTTCATATAAAAATGCTTTGAGTTGAATTTCAGACTCTAACAAGTTAAATTAGGCGTACTCTATGATACGATTCTTGACGGGGTCAATTACACTAGGCACCCCGAAGTTTTCACGCTGTAGCGTGCTGCACCACAAAGTTTTTTTTAGTTATTTGTCACCCTAAAATCGCATAAGTGTGGCGCCCAACACCCTCCGTCCAAATTCCGGCCAAATTCAGGCAAAAAAATTTAATAAGCTGAACTTAGGAGGCCATTTTTGGAACATCACAAAAACCCTAATCTCTAAATTGGGTCAATTGCACTAGGCACCCCAAAGTTTTCACGCTGTAGCGTGCTGCACCACGAAGTTTTTTTAGTTATCTGTCACCCCAAATTTTCATAAGTGTGACACCCAACACCTTCCGTCCAAATGCCAGCCAACAGCCTCACCGGATAAGTAATTTAACTTAAACAATGGGGCATTTTGGTCAAAAAGATTAAAAAAAAGGTAGGGAAGATTGCAATGGGTTTGTCAGGCGGTGGAGCGAGGCTGTTGCCGCTGTGGAGGGCAGGGGAGAGAAGAGGAAGGAAGAGAGGGGCTCGGCATCGCCGACAGGGGGAGGGACGTTGCCGACAGAGAGTGCGGCTGTTGCAGGCGCGAATTCTTGGCTGTTGATATGCATTACTCTGTGACGGGGGAGGGACTGGTTAGGGGGTCAACGTCGCCGACGAGGGAGGGACTGCCGGCAGAGAGTGCGGCACCGGCCTAAGATGCGAAAGAGGGGCAAGGGACAACGGCGTAGGGCTATTGCGGCCGTGGGGTGGGAAGAGACTCTGCCGGAGTGAGATGCCGAAGGAGGGGCCCGGGGCGAGGCGAAGAGAAGAGGAAGGAAGGTAGGGGACGAGGTCGGCGTCGCCGACAGGGGGATGGGCATTGTCGGAAGAGGGGGGACACCAGCGTGAGATGCCGGCTTAAGGGGGTTGGCGGCGCAAACGGTGATAGAGATTAGGGTTTCTGTGATGTTCCAAAATGCCCTCCTAAGTTCAGCTTATTAATTTTTTTTGCCGGAATTTGGACGGAGTGTGTTGGGTGCCACACTTATAAAAATTTGGGGTGACAGATAGTTATAAAAACTTTGTGGTGCCGCGCGGTATCGCGTGAAAACTTCGGGGTGCCTACTGCAATTGACCTTTTTTTTAATCCTTCTGACCAAAATGCCCCCTTGTTTAAGTTAAATTACTTATCCGGTGAGGCTGTAGTGCAGCAGCACTCTACCGCGTGAAAACTTGCAGCACTCTACCGCGTGAAAACTTCGGGGTGCCTAGTATAATTGACCCTTCTTGACACTAAGACAACTTGAGAACAAAACAAGGGTCTTGTTTGAAAACCATTCTGCTTTCAATTTTGATTTTTGTTTTGAGACCACCACCACCCCCCTCTCCTCACCTTCGGCCACGCCATCGCCCATTGCAGGCCACCGCCAAGCCCCACCACCGCCACCCGCAACCATCACCAAAGAAAAAACTCAAAATAAAAACTTGTTAATCAAACACCTAAAGAAAAAATTCAAAAAATGGGTAATCAAACATCCATATGTTTTTTTTTTTTTTTGTAAAAAATAAAAACTAAACTGATTTTTTTTTTGTAAACAGAAAATTAAAACTGAAAATGATTTCAAACAGATCCCTCTAGTTAGGTACTTTCTTGGAAGGGAGAAAAAGAAAAAGGAAGAACATTAGAAACATATACACATTAGGGTGGAAAACTATAGAGGATTTTGCCTTAGCCAGTTTAACACAATTCGTACGAACTTGATACAAAAAAATTCACAAGAGGAACTACCATGGGTAAACATGGTGTGAATACATTATACTAAATCAGCAGCTACTTCCCCACCCCACTCTCCCCCTCAATTAAAGGGGTCGGTTAGGTGTTGAAGGGAACATATCACTGCAAGTATGATTGTACCATATTGTATCGATTGAGTTGTGCATAATTTAAATTAAAGTAAAAGATTCTTCTACGAACCTTCAAGTGCGAATTATGCATATGGACTCACATGAATCAATGATTCATGCATTGCGCTGTTTATTATTTGATGTATCGTTGACCTAGTCATATATGCAACTATTCGATAACTCTCTCTTTCTCCGTAGTTTTTTTTTTATCGGATACCACTTGAGTCTAGGCTCTTCAATTTTCTCCCATACATATGAGCTAGACTTGTGTCGAGCATTTTATATATTACTGGACGTGTTCTCTTACAATATAAACTTTTAAAGAGATGGTATCAGAGTTTTCATTACGTAAGATCTTAAATTTAACTCTTTTTGCTTGAATATAATATTATAGCAATTTGCACTCCGTTTGTTCTTACACCTAATGGTAGTGCAGCTTAATTTATTTTTCATTGATTTCTCACCTCTGATTACATGTGCAGACGGAACTTGTACATGAGGTGAAGTATGAAGCATGATATATATATTTGTCTTCTTAGTACGTACGAGCTAGTTTAGGACACTGAAAGCAAAAATTCCAGCCTCTAAAATATGAACAAGGTAAACCAACCAAGCAAGTTTTTTTTACTAGTTTCAGTAAACACTTCTAATTCTTAGTAGATTTATTTTTTCGTTGTGATACATACTAACCATCCGTTACAACCATTCTTGAAATAGCAGTTTTGTCAAGCATTATTACACACTATTTCTTTCTCGCAAAATTACATGTACGACCCAAAATCTGCACAAAGATGAGACGAAACCAAAAAATGCAGTTTTTATGTGTTGATTAACTGCTCTTGCTTATCCACTAATTTTAAATGAACTTTGCCACTTAGAAATTAAACACCACAAAAAAAAAGTGTGTCTAATAAGTAATAACTTGCAGTCATGAGTTCAACGTATAATGTATGTTGGTAGGGTTTCTACCATAGCCAAAAGAAAAACAAAACTATTGGGTGCAACTTGCTTACCAAAACAGCACCTGACATTTCATGTTCTAATTTCCATATTGGTTGCTTGATTCAAATCAGTTTAGATAGAACTTAAATCTGCACTCCTTATATGAGTATGGCCAAGCAGATGGTATCAGAAATTTTCCCAGCGGGACACACAAATTAAACATCAGTGACCAGCAGTCATCACCATCACTCGTTCTAAGGAAATTATTCTAGGCCATGGTGGTGACTTAGAGACAGGTCACATATCCCTGAGAGAAGGAAACAACCCTAACCCTAGCTGTGCCCTTGCCCAGTCCACATCCCCCCAACCCCATCCCATATCTGGTCATAAGCCCTTGATCTAATAATGGTGTCCAAGAGACTCCCAAAAGATAAACTTACTCTTTTTATCTTTTGGACTTGGTTGAGTCAGAATTATATAAGAATACAAGACACTGTTTTCGCTTTGCGAATCAAGACATCTACGTATCTGGGAGAGAAAGTGACTCCCACTACTTTTAACCTAAGTTGATCCTGAGAATAACCTAAGTTGATCCTGAGGATATTTTGTGGTCCTAATACCACTAAGATATGATCCTAAGAATCTGCAGCTTGGCACTGGACCTCAATGCCCTTTTCATCAGATGCATTTACAAAGTCCTAAGGTGGATGAGTTGTTAGGTGCTCCATCTTATTTTCCTATTGTGGCAGAACCTACAACTAAAGCCAGTCTAATCGAGAAAGAGCAACATCCTGAACCAACAACTTACTCTATACATGTCTTGCTTTACCCGGACATTCTGTTAAGCTGCATACGACTCGATTGCTAGATCGCTTACATGCATGTAAGCATGAAATCTTTTGTGCTTTGCAAACACCACATAATCTCTTGTTAATTTACCCATGACAGATGCATAAGGAACGTGTTTCATTTGTTCACATACGAGATCATTCTTAGGACATTGACTTTTGTTTAGAGCGCTACATTTTATGTTTCGTGCATCCCCAAGGGAGCACATTGTGTCTCAAAACGATTTAGTGCTGATATAATTCAAATATAACTTTCAATAATTGGCGAATACCTGGCAATCTTAGTGAAACTGGGAGATCAATAATTATCTTATCAGAGATTGTGACGTGATCCTCGAGGATCCTAACGCGATCCTAACACGTCTGGCCCAAAGCCCAATCCTGCTAAGAGTCTTCTCCTACAACTATATAAAGGGGTCTACCCCTCTAGGTATGGGAACTACACAATTCATGCCTTTTCAGAGTTACTATCATGTAACTGCGCTCTGACTTAAGCATCGGAGAGTTCTGCGCCGGGAACCCCATCCGGCGGTCACTCGTTTTCTGTTTTGCAGGTCATCGGTCCAGGCTCGGGTTCCGGAACCATCGACAGAACCGCTGCTGCCACAAATTTTCAGATTGAATTATCGTCAGTCGCAAAATATACAAACACGTGTTGTTCGAAGAAAATTCAGAACTAGCAAGGTGCCGCAAGCCACCGACGGCACCTCCGAGGAAAAAAAGTCCAGTAAAAGGAAAAGGAGCACCAGTAACAGATAAGGCGCAACTACCGGCGCAACCACTTCGATCTTCGGCGTCATGAACCGTCAGTGTGAAGTTGCCGGAGCCGATACAATAATCACATTATTATTAATAATAAAAAGAGAAGAAGTAGTAACGGCGCCGCCACACAGGGTCCAAGCCCAAACGGACCACCGCCGCCCCTTTCTATCAACGCCCTCAACATAACACTGGGCACCGTCACCAAGCCCATCTCACATAAACCGCCGGGTTGGCGTTAGTTTCTTCTGAGATCAGTCATCACGACGCCATTTCCTCCAGCCGCTAACATCCTGATCGGAAAGCACCACCAACAACGACGACAACTTGCAATTAATGTACAACTGCGGGAACAACGTTCAAAAAAAAAAACAAAAACAAAAAAGAGAATAAAGATCGCGGCCGCTGTGCACTGGTGCCGCACCATCACGGCCTTGCCACGCCATCCACCATGATCAGCAGTGGCGACGCCTCCAGGCGACTGCCACACCATCCGACGCCGTTGGTGCCATCACAAGCGCCAATCAGCACAATTGCCAGAATCAAAAGACGCCATCGTTATCGCCGCCGGCAAGGCACAGATGCCACGCATGGCCAATAACGGCGCCACCTCGGCCACCCTTGCTCAAGATCCGCAACCAACAATGATGGCCCACCCTGTCGTCCAGCATAGCGACACGATCAGACACGCGCCGTCGCGTCATCTCTTTCGTCGGAGATCTCTCCATCGGCCACTGTTGCGGTGCCACCTCTATCAGCCTCCGCCATGGTACAGACAGGAGGCCCACCGCAGACAGCCATCATTGGTGGCCACCGCGATGTCACCGTCGAGCCATCTTCCTCGACATCACACCATCCACCGCAATCAGTTGGAGAGGACACCGCTTCGCCACCAGTTCCTCTGAAGTCACATTTCGACTATTGCACCTTCCATGCTTCAGTGTCACTGCTGGTAAGAGCTTCCTTCCTCGCCATGGCGCCGCCGCCATCTGGTGGTCCAATCTGTCTCCAGGAGTGGTTGCCCTTTGGTCAAGTGGAAAAAGAGACATATTCATTAAGGTGTAATCTTTCCCTTTTAAAAGAATTATGCACTCACCCCTTAGTTATGCATATTCATATTTTAAACCCTTTGTGTCTTCATTATTCAACATATGCTACATTCTTTAAAAATCATGAGCTTTTTGCCTATGAAGAATGCATATTTATATTTCAGACACAAAGAGTTTCAGTTATTCCACTTAGGCCCCACACATTTTGAAGCATTAAGCTTTCAACCTCATAAAGGCCTATTTGGATTTAAGACCGTATAATGTCTTTTATTTAAAATATGCCGCACAAACTTTTTAATAACGACATATGTTTTATCGCATATTTATCGCTAAAAAATTAAGCGACTACAATTTTGGGCGCTAGCAAGCCTTCCAAAGGCCGTATTCTGTGCACTTTCAATGTCTAGACCTATTTAATTTTTGTCTAGCATTACGCAGTTACGTCACTACAAGAAAAAAGGCTTTTAGCGATGGGAAAATCCTTCGCTAAAAACCAAAAATCCGTCGCCAAAAAAATTAGCGACGGATTCACCGTCGCTAAAAGTCCCTTTTATAAAATCCTATCACTAATAGTTTAGCGACGGAATTTTTAAATCCGTCGCTAAATATGTAATTATTTGCGACAGATTTATTTTTAATTCGCGACGAAATATCCGTCGCTAATTATATTTTAGTATTTTAATTAATTTTCTTTTTGTCAAATTAGCGACGGAATAATGTTTTAGAGACGGAATATTCCGTCGCTAAAAAGGTTATTTAGCGACGGAATATTCCGTCGCTAATTAAGCTTTTGTACGAATACTTTTAGCGACGGAATTAATCCGTCGCCAAAAGTCAATTTTTTTGAATTTTTTTTTATTTTTCAATTACCCAGACCTGTAATACAATTTTCATTTCTCAACAACAACGCGCAATAATCAATACACAAAGAAATATATATAATCAATCATAAAAAATGTTTATTAAAAAAAACTCATTATGTACAAGCCGGGAACCGGATACAGCCGGTTAGGGGAGGGGAGAAGAGTACAAGCCGGGCGTCGGGGGGGAAGCTAGGAACGGGCACGAGAAGGGGCTCATCAGGGGTTGCCGAGTCCCGGATCTGGATCCTGCTGATCCGGGGCCGGCTCGGCATGTCCAGCAGTGCCCTGCTCCCTGATCATCCTCAGCACCACTGTAGCAATGCGCTGGATCTCCTCGTCGTCCAACTGACACTGAGGAGCCGGTGTCTGTGGAGGGGCAGCAGGGGGTGAGGACGCTCCTATCACGGCACGAGCAGTCGTGCTAGGCAGGCCGCGTATGCGGCCTTTCGGCCGATTCACGACCTCCGGCGTATCCAGCCATCGCTTCAACCCCCCAGTACTCGCAGCCGTACTAGTGGACGCTGATGGCTGTCCGGACTGCTGCTCGGACCCCCTTAGCTGTTCATACGAGGCCTGCAAAAATAGTGGTTTAACGATATGTTAGGGCATTAATTAACGAAACAGACATTGAGGATAGAAAGACAAAACATTAACAACTTAAACAAATTGACTCACATCGATCCGTCGGGCAATATCTGAAATATAGTCGCCCGCCCGGTGCACCTCGTCCTTGTCCTTCTTCCGCACGTGCGTCTGATTATAGGTCAGAGCTATGACCTCATCCTCCTCCAGATCCGGGTGCTCGACCGCGTTCATGTGTCGGACGATGTCGTGTGGCACCGACCCCCCCGTGTGCGTCGGATCTCTGTTCTGTCTGTTCTCGGCCCCGCTCTTACTCTTGGCGTCCCAGACCTGGATCCGCAGCCCACCGATCTATCATCTCCCCCCATACACGGTGAGATATCCAATGTGGGGGATATCTCGTCATCTCCGTCATCGGGGCACCCTCGGGCAGCATCTTCTTCGCCCGGTCCCGTGCGTCGTGGAGCCATCGGCGGTAATTCTTGCCGATGTAGGCAAAGAAGGCCTGCTGCCCCAGTGCCTGCTGCTGAGGCGTGTCAAACGTGAACCCCTCCTGTAAGGCATTCAATAACACAAATTAACAATAGAAAACAAACTCTAATTAAACATTTACTAATGCTGAAAAAAATACTTCACCGTACCAGCCACTCCTCCCATAGGGCCTCCCTCGCAGCGGCATCCCAGTCCTTCCAGTACAGGCGTGGCTCGAAGAATCGGCCCTTCACAAGAACGCCGATCTTCATCCTCGCCTGATTCTCCAGGATCCTGCCAAAGAAGTAAATAAATAAATTAATACAGTTCAAATATAAATTAACACCCAAAAATTTTAAATATAAGGCATGAGGTGATATTTTTAGTACTTACAGGCCCTCTTGCGTGAGCGTAACTCTCTGTTTACGCTGGGGGTCGATGCGTACCCCGCGTGTCGGACCACGGCCTCGTCGAGATCCTACAAAACACAGACATTAATACAGTTCAAATATACTTTAAATATAAGGCTAGCGAAAATGTACTAAACACCGTTATCAACTATACCTGAGGTAGAACCCACGGAAGATGGAGAATGCACGCGCGTGTGGGATGAATCTGCGTCGGGCTGGGGCGACGGCTCGAGCTGGAGCTAGGGCCCCATCTGCTGTCTAAGATCACTCTGTGCCTCGTCATCAGTAGGCAATGACGAGGTGGGACCCACCGGGGAGGAAGCAGCTCGGCGTCCAGCCCGGCCACGAATAGCCCGTATCCTATCCATATCTGACTTCATATAGATAAATTACAAAGACATTAACACGTTAAAAACAATAATTTGGCAGAAATCATCATCGGCACTATATATATATATATATATATGCAAAAACACATCAATTCACACCAAGTTCTAAAATGTTACAACATTACAAGTCAATCATTTTCAGTTTGCGAATCATCTTCATCACTTTCCTCGTCGTCCTCTTCTTCGTGGGACTCGTCGTCCTCTTCATCTTCTAATTCATCCTCTTCATCAGTAGACTCGGTCACATCATCTCCAACACTTTCCACGTCTTTCGCGTCATCATCTACGACTTCTTCTCCTACAAGAAGTGTTGTTGGAAGAGGAAGATCGTCCTCCTCGTTGTTGACCTCAACAAGGAACAAGACACGTGGTTGGTCGGCTTGAAAGGAGTCTAGCTCACTGTCATATGTCACGGGCAATTTCTTGGACTTGATAGTTGTATACCAATGAGATTTGGGATTGGCGACGTCCTCCGCGTAAAAGACTTGTACAGCTTGACTAGCAAACACAAAGGGCTCGTCTGATGCAAGTCTTGACTTGACATTGACATCTACAATCCCTTGAGAGCTAACACGGATTCCTCTACTGCATGTGACATCGAACCACGTACACTTGAACATTACCAGGCAGTTTTGGGAACCCAGATATGTTAGCTCAACAATCTCATCTAGCTCTCCGTAAAAGTCCATGCTCTCATCGGCATAACAGTCGCCGTTGACCAAGACTCCACTGTTTGGGTTTGTTTTGTTCGGTCATCATCTTTTACGTTAAACCTAAACCCGTTAATGATATAGCCTCCGGGTTGGACGACAATACTATCGCTTCCCCGTGCTGCGTCCACCCTGTGTATCCACCCATAAAACGGTACCGACAAAGATGTCATTTTACTTCAATTTTTTTTCTCCAGTGCAACAACTCACATTTATCGCACGGACACCTTATCTTATTAAGGTCTACATGTGCAGGATGCGCATAAGCGAAGTCGAGAAATTCGTCAACGCAACATTCAAAATTTTCAGCATTCTTCATTTTCATCCAACTTTGATCGACTGACATGACGACTGAATTATTGTACTGTATACCACCTTCAATTGTGACCAGTCATTAGGCATTGCCAATGTAAATATGAATGCATGAATATTATAACATGTCTACATATTTCCCCTCTACTCTTGAACAGGTAGTGGTCCTATCCCATTCAGAAAAGCACATGTTTATAAAATAGTGAATAACTCATGCTTAATCCCATGTCTGCGAAAAATTCGGCAGCACCTCCCCGCATTTCTCCAAGTACATGACATCGATTAGGTGTTCTAACATTCATCTAACCTTGCTCAGGAAAGTTTGATGGATATTAGAACACCAGATCTGTATACACCCAGAGAAATATACGAGAACGTGTACCAAATATCCATGACATAGAACACAAAGCATGAGTCAAAACACTGATTTATAAACAATTAGCTTTTCCAAATTGTCCAAACTGGACATCCAAAGGCTCATTACAAAGCATTACTTTGTAATGAGTACCTTTGAATTAGAACTAAGGGTTTTTATGCATGCATGCGTTCAGAAATTGATAACATATGCAAGAATCTTTTCGAAATATCAAAACTGCAGAAAGGTCGTTACATATGTTACCAATTCCACATTAGATAGAATTCGTTGGCAACGAGTTGAACCATCTCGTTGCCAATGGACTTCTCAAAACAACAACTAATATAAAGAAGGCAGAGTTTGTAAACAACGAGTAATTGAACCATCTCTGGGCAATATGGAGTAATTATGGGATGTACAAGGGCTAATTAGGGCTAACTGGGTTATTAGGGTTAATTACGAGTATTAATTATAGCCAATTAGGGTTGATTAGGACTAATTGAGGTTATTTAGTCCTAATTAGGGTTTAATTGTGCTGAGTAGTGCTAATAAGTCCTAATTATGGCTAATTAGGCTTAATTGGGTTATGTCAGGGCTAATTAATGTTAATGAGGGCTAGTTTCAGATAATTATAGCTAATTAGGGTTGATTAGGACTAATTACAGTTATTTAGTCCTAATTAGGGTTTAATTGTACCGAGTAGTGCTGATTAGTCCTAACTAGCGCTAAAAATGTCGCATTAAATTAACTAACCTAAATTTAATGCACATTCAACAATCTCAATTCCGATACCTCATATAGGGTGTCGATATGGTGTCCGATACGTGTCTAACACCTCCGGACACGTGTCCGACACCTCTGGACACGTGTCCAACACATACCGACACGTGTCCGACGCCTCCGGACACGTGTTTGATGCCCACCGACAAGCATCTCCAGACACATTGTCATACGTTAATTTAGTTTTTAAAATTTGGACACCGTAGATCAGACGTGGTGTCCGTGTCTGCGCTAACTAACAGGTATCTCAATCCAATTGGGTCCCATCCTCTGCCAACAATCTCAATTCTCATTTCTCAAATGCTCAATGCAATAAAAATTAATAAAGATCACACATTCAATCTAATTGGGTCCCATCCTCCTTCAATAATTTCAATTTCTTAAATGCTCAAAGCACAATTAACAATCTAAAATCATAAATTAATAACCTAAAATCATCAATTAATAATCGCAATTACTTCAAATACACAGCTAATAACCTAAAATCATCAATTAACAACCTCAAATCACATATCAATAATCATAATTCTCAAATGCACAATTAACAACCTAAAATTATCAAACAAATTATCAATGTTCAAATGGGAAAAAATTGTTCAAAATGAACATATCCGATGCGCTTGAATTATTTCAATTTAGAGTTCGATTGAATTAGGGCATTCAATTTAGGGTTCAATTATAGAAATTTAAGGTTCAATTAGGGAGCTCAATTGATTCAATTTAGGGTTCAGTTGATTTGGGGCATTCAATTTAGGGTTCAATTAGGGGGTTCAATTATTTTAATTTAGGGTTCAGTTGGATCAGGGTATTCAATTAGTTTAATTTAGGGTTCAATTCGATTAGGGCATTCAATTTAGGATTTAATTATGGTTCAATTACTTCAATTTAGGGTTCAATTATGGGGTTCTATTAATTCAATTTATGGTTCAGTTGATTTGGGGCATTCAATTTAGGGTTCAATTAGTTCAATTTAGTTATATGGGTGTGTTTGCACCCACTGAGTTAATTATGCTATGTTTAGTATAGTATGAATTAGTTGGTGATGAAGGAAGATCAGATTATGTTTCCTGGTTCTGATTGAGCATCTTCGTCCAAGATTCAGGGTTTAGCGTTTAGGTATATGGGTATGTTTGCATAGTTTACGTATTATTCTACCACAACACTAACACCAATAAAAAAAACTCACCCATAAATAGGGCCAGCACAGATATATTTTTATTGAGAAGATTATTATGATCTCAGCAAAAGGTAAGAGTTATCAAATTGCATAGCAATTATAATGGTAGGATTAATGTGAATCGGAACATACCTTTGTCGCCGATTGCTCCGCGGTGGTGAAGATCGAAGAAGATTGGGATTTGGGAGCTTGTGGCCTGTTTGCGCCGGTGGACTGGTGGAATGATAGGAGGACGGAGGTCTTCAGAACTCAGACCGGTGCTGTCGGTGCAGAGGTCATCGTGAGGCCGTCCGTTGGTTTGTGCTTCGCCGGAGTGAGGCGCGGTGGCGGTGTTGGTGGTGCGGTGACAGTGGAGGCTTGGTGGCGCGGCAGGGGGAGGATGAGGTGTTGCCGGCAGTGGGGCACAGTAGAGATGAGAATAGCAGTAAGAACGGGGCAGTGGAGGTGGGGCACCGTGGGATCGCCGGCGGTGAGAACTCAAAATTTTCGAAGAGAGAAACGGGGAGAGAGAAAACCAGATCGGGGGGATTTATTAAACACTTTTAGCGAAGGAATGAATCCATCGCTAAAAGTCCGTCGATGAAGGTCGCACTTTTACCGACGGAGTTATGCCGTCGCTAAAAGTGTTTTATTAAACCCTTGGAAATAAAAAAAATTCTAAAAAAGTTTTAGCCGCCGGCAAAATTCCGACGCTAATAGTATTTAACGACGGAAGTTTTACCGACGATACTTTCCGTCGGTGAAAGATGATTTAGCGATGGAATAACTTCCGTCGCTGAAAATCCGTCGCAAAAGGCCTCTTTTCTTGTAGTGCGTCCGTTAGCACAAGTACGTCACAAGTTGGGGCATCCGACTGTTATGACATATTAAGCTCACCTGCGACACGCAGGGCAGCACACCCCTGTCGGCTAACTGACAAGACCATAATGGGGCCACGGTGTCTAAACACCGCTCTTAAATTATGTGTTAAAAACATAGTTGTATTTTTATATGCTTTATTACTGCATATTTCTTGCAAGGGTTTAAACCATGTCTGCGAACATCAACAATAGCGTATAAATCACTTCATAAGCAAGGAACAAATTCATACCCTGCGACTTGAAGTCGTGTTTAGGGTTTTTTTGCTGCAGTATCCTGTCATCTCGGCATTATATATCGTCTCATGGTCATACAGTGACCTCTATCTATGGCGTATTCACATCGCTGCTTGTTGAGAAGCTAGCTCAACAATGATGGAAGCACACAAGCTACCACCGTATCTAGTGAATCGCCAGCTATGCCTGACGGACTTCGTATCCTCTGGCTTTATATGCTCGTCCAATCTATCAAACGGATTATGGTCTTCTATATTGCTCCCACAGGTCTTCTTGTGATCGGGCCCTACATGTAGGCTGAAAAGTCGTCTTTATATATCCATGCCTTCTCAAAGGCTGGGGGGCTTTATATTTCATGACATCATTCTTATACAGGCTAAATGCCTTGTGTCTTATCAGACAGGGAGGTTCGCCACAGCGACCATATTATGGGCTCCATGACCCGCGCCTTCTTATTTGGCACCGCGGCAACAAGGACGAGAAACCCTTGAGGGCACATACGACGAGAATTCTAAGTTCCGTCAAAACACCAAAGGTGAGTACAACGAGGACTCTAAAGTTCCGTTAAACCCCCGAGGGCACGTACGACAAGAACTCCAAGTTCTGTTAAACCCCCGAGGGCGTGTAAGATGAGAACTCTTAAATTCCGTCAAACCCTCGAGGGTAATTGCATGAGCTCCGACTCCATCTTCCCCCGAAGGCGTGTACGACGAGAATTCTTAAATTTCGTCAAACCCTCGAGGGTAATTGCATGAGCTCCGACTCCATCAGCCCTCGAGGGCATGTACGATGAGAATTCTTAAATTCTGTCAAACCCTCGAGGGTAATTACATGAGCTCCGTGCTCTACGAGCCTCTAGGGCAGTCCCTCGAGGGACGAACACCCCCGAGGGTGATAGGATAGAGCTCGAGTTCTATCCAAACGGTTTAGCTACAGTTCTAACCCATGAAACGACAAAGGACTATAGGACTTCATCCCCTCACCATTCTTTGTTAATTCAAAACCCAGCCAAGCGTGAGTGCGAGGCTTCTTTGCCAGCTCTTAGCTGATGATAAGAGTTCGCGACAAAGTAAAACGCAAGCATGATGTGGTCGGCTTGAGCTCAAGAACACACACTTGCACAAAATGAACACCCTCCAAAGGATAGGTGACCCCTTGAGGGGACATTCAAACACTTAGCACATGCAACAACTTGCATGCACAACTTTGTGTCCTCTCCCGAGAAAGGCTACCATGGGGCACAACCTCTAAAGGATCTCAAGATCCCATGATTCGTCTTTCTAAAGATTATTCCGAATAGCCCACTCAGGCAACTTTCTAAGACTTAGCTCTCAAGAGCTAGGGTTCTAGCGCCCTACTTGGCCAAAGTTCTAGTCTTAAGCTCCCGCTTAGATCGGAGCACATGGAAGAGAAAAATATTGTTACCCCTACAAGTGGATGAGAATCACTTACAAATCTGATGCGTGTCTTGAGACACCAGGTATAAACTTTCTTAGCCAAATATTTTAGCTAAGGAAGTGGGGGGCTTATGATATAACTCAAATACAACTTCCAATAATTGGGGAATACCTGACAATCCTAGTCAAACTGGAAGATCAATAATTATCTTATCAGAGATCGTGACATAATTCTCGAGGATCCTAAAGCGATCCTAACACATCTGGCCCAAAGCCCAGTCCTACTAGGAGTCTTCTCCTACAGCTATATAAAAGGGTCTACCCCTTCAGGTATGAGAACTACACAATTCATGCTTTTTCAGAGTTACTATCATACAGCTGCGCTCTGACTTAAGCATCGAAGAGTTCTCCGCCAGAAACCCCACCCGGCGGTCACTCGTTTTCTGTCTTGCAGGTCATCGATCCAGGCTCGGGTTTCGCAACAAATGCGGAGCATATTTTTAACAGCAACAAGTGCATTTTCCATGTAAGCTCGTTAAGACAAATTTAAAAGACCATGCTTGCAATCATGATGGATGTTTATCACAAAAGATGCATCATCAAGATCCTTTGCTTAGCCCATGAAGATATCAAATTGCTGTTTCTATAGGCAAGTCCTATTGCCAAACTTCTTTTTATCTTGTTTTGGCAGAGGGTCCTTTACATTCATCATGAGCACAAACTATATAATCTGCACCAGGGTTATACCCCATACCAACACTTAACAAAAGGAAACAAAAATCTGTACAAAAATTCCAAGCAAATCCATCACTGCTCTCAGCTTAATGCGGTACTCGATTTGGGATTCCCTGTTTCATGCATAATAGGCAGTTTTCCTGGCTTTTGGCACTGGCTGACCAACCCAGAACTCTGTAATGAATCCAGTGTTCAGTTTGCTTGATCACTCCATCAATTGGCTGAGGTTTGTCCTATTTCCAAACCATTAGAGGCCATTGCCAAAGCAAACAACAACCTTCAATTTGCATTAGCAAATGTACACTTCTTGGTCAAAAGTTCCTCAGCCTTCTCCTCCCACAACGCACCACTGCAGACACACGGGATCGGGAAGAGTAAATAGCTGTCGACTCAGAAAAAGTATAGAGCTAATCAAGGGTATATATTTCGATTACCGTGAAGCCGCTGATCTAATGTTGCTATTGGCTTTCACGTTTGAGGACTTGTAGCTCGACAAGTCGAGCAATAAGGTTAGGATCTTAATATATTTGTTTTTGACTGACGTCGGGTCTAAAAGTTTTAGGCCTTCGCGAGGGAGTCACCGTGGCGAGCCCCAAGAGCTTCCATGTACAACTTACTGTGCATATATTCAAAATTTCAGATTCGATAAAGTTGTTACCGTACATGATATATCAAGAAATACTTTTTAGTGCATCACAAAAATACTCTCTGTTTGTTTTTGACTCTCGAGACCGTAGGAAAAAAACTTAGGAGTCAATTACGTAATCTATGAATAATAGTACGAGTGATTCATTACTTGTTCTTGCATTAGTCTCTTCACAAAATACTAAAATTCTATCGTCAATTTTCACATTAACTATCTTTTATCATGATTATCGGATAGCATGATAACGTCATGTTTTGGGAGTTGTTTTGGCTTCCGCTACTCCGGCTGTAGCCTTCCGCTGCTTGTCCGGCTAATTTTTTTCTTTAATATTGCAATTTTGATCCACCATAACTGTGATCCGCTTTTTTTTTTATTATTATTATTTTCCTTTTCGAGTTCTTTTTTATTTGTTCGTACTTTTTACACTTGTGACACTCGTGTCTGCTCCTACAACAGTTATGTTTGCACCTACCTAAAATCCATCTGCACCTTGAACGTGTTATATTTTGGTCTTCTTTTTATCATGTTATCATTATCATAAAGCTGCCAGGTCTCCAAGGTCGTCATCCTCTCTTTCAAGCTCTTAAGCTTAACATGTACTAACCTCATGAGATCATCATCTCTTTTAAGCTCCTAGAGGACCGAGTTTTGAAACACCCAGGCTGAGCTCCGAAACCTCGATTTTAGTGTAACCAAGCAGAAATTTTCTAAAAACCCGAGAGGCTTCCGGCCTCTAGCCAGGCCGAAGACTCCAACAAATTCAAAGTTTCTTAAGTAACCACTACGCGCAGATAATGACGAACTTTTGCTGACTAGCCGTAGGGCATAATATGTCTAAAATCGGGTTGGTAACTACTCCCTCGTCCTAAACGGTTGACTATGAACATATATTATAACAAGGAAATATTTATTAAATGCTGGTCAGAAGTGATAGGTAGTATGGTACCCATTACGGTAATTACCTTTTAGGATAGCCCGCTCTAAGATGCGATCTCTAAAACTCCTTATGATCATCTTACACGAAGACTAAACATTTAAACTAAAAATACCAAACAAGCTCAAAAATAAAATTAAGAATCAAAAGGAATAAAAATAAGTTTCTAGTAGAATATACATCCACACGAGAGAGAGTCAATGCTGAAAAAGGGGTAGGTTTGGACTCTGAGATTAGACATGGTTTTCTTAATGTATCCAGAGTAAACAATGTATCTATGTTGTAGGGAAGTTTCTTGTGGCGTGGCTTTAAAAGACGTGATTTTAATATATTAATTAATGCCAATTTTGCCATTTCATTAACTCATTAATGGTATTTTGAAAATAATGAATTAACTGTGTAGCTTTGAGTCGTGTCCGTAGAAACAAATTTTATTGCATGTGACTTATTAGATTTTTCCTACACATATTATGTAAGAAGAAGAAATTATGCTTCTATATATTTGATTGAACAAATTAATGCACTTAACAAATTCTTATTAACCCAACAAACCAAATACAAATGGTTCAAAACAATTTGGTACCAATTAATGGTAGGGTCCTTGATTATTAACGTTTACTTCTAAAATTTGGGGTCTATCATATATTTAAACGCTGCGACTATTTTACGATTTTTAAGTTTGCACTAAAACCACATTTTTTATAAGTTAACTAAAATTTTGAAGGATAGTCGTAAATTTTACAAATTAATTCTCTCCTTCTACTCTCCTTTCATTCTGCAAAGCCTTTTCCCTACTGTCAATGTAAAATAACAAAAGTGCCTGACCTTGCAACAAGCCTAAGCTGCCAAAATTAGTAAAGATTTTAAAAAAAATAAGAATAATTGAACAAGTAGGTCAATTGCTAGGTCAAACCAACTGGTGCATTTTTTTTTTTAATTTTGTTTAGCTTTATTGGGGAGACAAGTTACATCAATTAATGGACTATATTAATAAACTAATGTGACTTATCAATGATGTAGTTTAATGAGTGAGTCCCACAGATGCAATATATTGGAATCTTCACCACAATAATATTATTCCAGATGTTGGTTGTAGCTGGGACAGCAGATCCTTTGGTGGGGGCTGAACAGGGCACTCCTTTGCTTGGAATGTCTATGGATTAAATGCACATATAACCCCATATTTTGGGGTTATTTACACATAACACCACAGGGTTTGAATTTTGATTTCATCACCCTAAATTTTCAATTTTGGTGCACGCAGCACCATTTGACGGTTTTTACTCATTTTGGTGGAATGTCTGTTATAAGCCAAAGGGCACAAAGGTAACTTCTTCCATATATCCAACATAGCAGCCACGTCAATTTTGATTTTGTAAGGCATATTTGACCGCCGGCAGCATTGAGACGGCGTTCCGCCGGCGACGGCGCCGAAGGGCACTACTGCTCCTCGCAATGGTGCGTATCTTGACAGCATGGGTCTGATGGCCACTACAAGAAAACAGGCTTTTAGCGACGAGAAAATCCGTCGCTAAAAGCCCAAAATCCGTCGCTAAAAATTCCTCGTATAAAAGCCCGTCGCTAATACTTTACCGACGGAATGTTTTAAATCCGTCGCTAAATATGTCATTTTTGCCGATGGAGTTATTTTTAATTAGCGACGGATATTCCGTCGCTAATGATATTTTTAAATTTTTAATTTATTTTTGTTTTTGTCAAATTAGCGACGGATAAAATATATTAGCGACGGATAAAATATTCTAGCGACGGAACATTCCGTCGCTAAACACTTATTTAGCGACGGAATATTCCGTCGCTAAATAACTGATTGTAGGAATTCTTTTAGCGACGGAATTAATCCGTCGCCAAAAGTCAATTTTTTTTTGAAATTTTTTTTATTTTTCAATTACCCAGACCTGTAATACAATTTTTAATTCTCAATAACAATGCGCAATAATCAATACAGAAATATATATATATATATATATATATATATATATATATATATATATATATATATATATATAATCAATCATAAAAAAGACTCATACGTAAGAGCAGGGAACCGGATACAGCCGTTTAGGAGAGGGGAAAAGAGTACAAGCCGGGCGCGGGGGCCGAGGGAGGGTGGGGGGAAGCTAGGAACGGGTACGGGAAGGGGCTCATCAGGGGTTGCCAAGTCCTGGATCTGGATCCTGCTGATCCGGGGCCGGCTCGGCCTGCCCAGCAGTGCCCTGTTCCCTGATCATCCTCACCACCATGTAGCAATGCGCTGGATCTCCTCGTCGTCAGTTGGACGACGAAGAGCCGGTGTCTGTGGAGGGGTAGCAGGGGGTGAGGACGCTCCTATCAATGCACGAGCAGTCGTACTATGCAGGCCCCGTATGCGGCCTTTCGGCCGATTCACGACATCCGGCATATCCAGCCATCGCTTCAACCCCCCAGTACTCGTAGCCGTACTAGTGGACGCTGATGGTTGTCCGGACTGCTACTCGGACCCCCTTAGCTGTTCGTACGAGGCCTGCAAAAATAGTGGTTTAACGATATGTTAGGGCATTAATTAACGAAACGGACATTGAGGATAGAAAGAAAAAACATTAACAACTTAAATAAAT
Source organism: Escallonia herrerae (assembly GCA_033070095.1). Lineage (NCBI taxonomy): Eukaryota > Viridiplantae > Streptophyta > Magnoliopsida > Escalloniales > Escalloniaceae > Escallonia > Escallonia herrerae. The sequence goes on from JAVXUP010000006.1 coordinate 1,572,962, forward strand.
TGACTCACATCGATCCGTCGGGCAATATCTGAAATATAGTTGCCCGCCCGGTGCGCCTCGTCCTTGTCCTTCTTCTGCACGTGCGTCTGATTATAGGTCAGAGCTACGACCTCATCCTGCTCCAGATCCGGGTGCTCGACCACGTTCTTGTGTCGGACGATGTCGTGTGGCACCGACCCCCCCGTGTGCGTCGGATCTCTGTTCTGTCTGTTCTCGGCCCTGCTCTTACTCTTGTGCGTTGAATATAATATGCCTCGCAGGAGAGCAATTATAGATGTGGTCCACAGGTGAAACTCTACATACCATAAGCTTTTACACATTCTAGCATACAAAGAAGTCTATACGCATTTTCTACTAACCCAGTTCCCAGTCGGCTTGCCAACTCAAGAGGAATGGCAGATGGCCACATACCTAGCTGAATTTTTGGAGGTATTTTACACGTCTACCAATTTATTGTCTGGTACGTACTATCCCACCTCTCCACTCGCTGTAATAGAAATTCTCAAGATGGCTACAATGTTATCAAAATGGAGATATATACGACCCTTTGAGGAAATAGTAAAAGTGATGGATAAAAAGTTTAATAAATATTGGAGTAAACTGCCTGTTATTTTTGTTGTTGCTACTTGTTTAGATCCTAGGTTAAAGTTGCATGGCGTGAACGTCTCGATACAAGAGATATCGATATTAATGTGCCACCCAATAAAGGATACAACCGCACTCACAACAAAAGTGAGCAAGACATTTGAGGAACTGTTCAACCTCTATCGTAATTCTGCTGACGTGCGCGGACGAGCTTCATCATCGACTACTGAGAGGTATTATGCGCCATACCTTAAGGGCTTTGAACATCTAGTAGCAAGACAACTACCAGGTGAAGGTACTTCTAATTCGGCAGGTTCGTCTACTTTTTTTTTTTTTAATGAGATTGGTGTATATTCAAATACTGATCATTATGGTGATTTATCAATGCAAGAACAGGTTAATTTTAATTTGTTAAATTTTTTGAAACAAAATCAAAACATGTATAAAACTTTAGCTCAAATTGCACGGGATGTACTGCCAGTGCAAGCCTCTACGGTTGCTTCAGAGTCGGCATTTTCAGTCAGCGGGAGGGTTTTGGATGACAGGAGGAGTCGTCTTAACCCCGAGTCGCTCGAGCTATGTGTATGTTGGAAGGATTATCTTGATGCGAAATACCGCGAGCAAGATAAACCGATTGATGATAGGAAGAGCAGTGACTCGGATGTTGAAGTACTTCCGGATGATTAGGTAATTTCTTTTTATTTTCCTTCTCTTATAAAATTTCTCACAAAATATATATTTTTTTCATATATATATATATATATATATATATATATATATATAATAAGTTTTTACAAGCAAGATAGATATTTTTTTGTATATATAAAAAAAATAGGTAACTTCGCCTGTTTGTTTACAAGCAGCCGGTCCCAAGCCCGAATAAAAGGAGGAGGGCCTATAAACACATTTATCTTCAATGTGTATGATTTATAATGAAATAAAAGGATAAAGATTAGGTTCGTTAAATTATGAATATTGGACATGCCTAGGGTAAAATTTGCTTAAACAATAATAACAAATTACCATAATTAAAATCCTTACCTTGAATAACAAGAAAATGCCAAAAATAATTTTTGGCCCGGGCCCGGCCCTAAATGTTGGGCCTAGGGCCTGAGCTTGGTCCGGGCCCAGATATCCCCAGAACCAGGCCCGGCCTGGTTGGCAGCCCCCTTGGCCCGCCCCGGCCCAATTTATCGGAGGCCCGATGGGCTTGGGCTGGGCCGGCCCAAACCCGGCCCATTTGACACCTCTACCCCAAAGGGGTATTTTGGTAATTTGACCTAAGAAAGGTATTTTTGCATAAATTTACATATGAGAAGCTTATTTCAGTGATTCTACTTATGGGAAGACCATTTTGGTAATTTAAGTCCAAAAGAGGCATTTTGGTAATTGTACACCCTATGGGTGTTTCAGTAATTTTACATACCCGGTGAGGGGAGGTTCATTTTGGGAGCATGTGTGAGTTCGTATTAAGTTATACTTTTGTTATATAGGCTGTATTCTAATGGTTCTATTATTCCGTTTAGGTTAAAGCTAAAGACTTCCGGTTAGGATAATTTAGCTGCGGATCCAGGTAAGGGATTCTATCTGAACCTAGGGTATGGACTTTTGTTTGAACCCTTATTTGATTCCTTGTACTCGTAAGTACTTTTTTGATATATTTACATCTAATGCCGAACTCTGAGTTATGTATTGATATCAACATGTTCTTGCCCAGAAAACCCTAATGTTGAATCTGAATCGGCTATTTGGAAATCTTGTGATGCTCGCATATTATTGCAGGCTGAGCAAATTTGATAATTGTCTATATCCATTCTTCCAAAATTGTTGTGATTATATTCGATAATTATTCGCAGTCGTTTTGTTGTTTATCTGTGATTTTTCTTCTGAAATTTTTATTTCTTCTAAAAATTCTGATTTCTTCTGAAAATCCCAAATGCTGACTTATGTCAGTATGATTATTGTTATGAGAACCCGAATTGATTTCGGGGATATGGGCTTATGTTAACGCTCATTGATATTATTAATTTCTGTGTTGACCTGGGTACCTGTTTAGTGGGGAGGCGGTATAAGGCTGGTTGAATTCTGCATGAAACGCAAGCTAGTATCCAAGTGGACTAGTAATTATTTTAGTACATCATGCATGTGTACATTATATTAGCTTGCCATAATGGCATTGCAATAGCCCAGGATCAACATTGATTTTTTTTAGCTAGAATGATTTGTGCTTGGGTTGAAAGCCCTTGACAAACATTCATTGTACTTAGTTAGAAAGATTTGTACTTGGGTTGAAATCCCTGACAAGCCTTTATCGTATTATCTGATTTGATTTCTGCTTTAAAATTCCTCAGGAAATCTTGCTGTATTTTCGAAATGAATTTCTGTTCGGATTGAAATCCCTTGAGCAAGGGAAATTTTTGTGGTACTTGGAAATGCGGACTTGAAAAAGATCTTTTATTGATCGTTTTGGATCTGTTCTTATTGTTAATATTTATTTTGGTATCTATTTCTGATGAACTTTGTTCAGTTTAGGTAATTATTGAATTTTGATCGTTCGAAGTGTCTTGAAAATCATCTTCGGTTGGATTTTTTAGAGTTGTATTATAATCTCTTTGTCCTTGTATGACCTTACTTAGCTCTCAAAAGCTCACCCTTCATTTGGCTCCCTCCTGCAGGTGATGATAAGCTGTAGCAGGTTCGGGAATGAGTTAGAGTCTGAGTGAGATTTTGATGAGCCCATCACCACGGTATAGTAAGACCCCTGCGTGGGTCTGTACTGTTGATTCATCCTTTAGGGATTCAAGTTTGAAAATAACCTAGGTTTTAATGGTTTGAGTTCAAGCGGGTTTTGTTGTGATCTTGTATTTTGAAGAATTTGAGTCGGTATCGAATTAGATGCTTTAAAGTATGTGGTTGTGTACAGGATTTGACAGGTTTGATGTGATCTGATAGGTTAACGACCCGGGAGTTCGGGGCGGCAGAGCTCTGAATTTTCGGGGCCAGTGACCAAGCCACCTCCCCTGCCGTAGCGCCACCAAGCCTCCACTGTCACCGGGCCACCAATGCCGCCGCCCTCTGCTGTCGCCGTCACTATTACATGTCTTCTTCATTAGAAAGTAAGACCACTATTTTTATTTTTTCTTCCCAACAATTTTGTGCATAATTTCCTTTTCTGTATATGGTTTATTTTGAATCTGTATATAGTTGATTTTTTAATCTGTATATAGTTGATTTTGAGTCCTTCTTAAAACTATATGGTTGATTTTGAATCTGTATATAGTTGATTTTGAGTCCTTCTTAAGACTAAATATTTGAATAAGCATAAGTTTGGTAGTATGGGATGCTACTGATTGATTAATGTTGTTGATTGATTAAGCATAAGAATATACATAAAACTAATGAAAAAACTTATCGAAGTTCAGAACATCCTTTGGCGGTTCCTCACATTATGTTTACCATGGTGACAAATATCTAATGAAAAAACTGATCGAAGTTGTGCATTCTTCATTATACAGGGAACTAGGATTCCCTTTAAGGTTGATTTAACAAGGCATCTTGGTGTGTCAAAGTTAAAGCTTCCCATGTGTTGGAACATGGGTTGTCGTAGGTTGGTCATGGATGGCTTCCATCCTAACGTTAAAGTAAACCCCCTCATAGTAATTAGAGATGATGATGTAAATGCATGGGAAGCCAGAGAAATATGACAAGTAGTTGACTTTGGCAAACTTCATTGGTGGTTGTTACTAACTAAGTTCTTGATGTATGAGTTGGTATGGAGCCTTTGAACTCTAAAATGGGTACGAAAGTAAGATATGGCAAGTAAACAACCTTGACTTAGGCAAAGGATCATAAAGTGTGGCCTTAGTTCAGACTTGCATGCATTATTCTCCATAGAATTTTGGTGAAGGTCAAAAATAGCTTGACTTTTATCTAACGAGAGCAATAATAAGAATATCATGGCACAAAAAATTCAAAATCATTTGATAGTTAAAATGAACAACACATAAATTTGTTAAATTTTTATCTTTGTATTCAATGTTTGTTGCGATAATGCCCTAACATATCTTTAAATCACTATTTTTACAGGCATCGTATGAACAGCTTAGGGGGTCCGAGCAGCAGTCCGGACAGCCATCAGTGTCCACAAGTACGGGTACGAGTAATGGGGCATTGAAGTGATGGTTGGATATACCGGAGATTGTCAATCAGCCAAAAGGCCGCATACGCGGCATGCCTAGCACGACTGCATGTATCGTGATAGGAGCGTCCCCACCCCCCGCTGCCCCTCTACAGACACAAGAACCGGTTGCTCAGCTTCTGTTGGATGAGGACGAGATCTACCGCATTGCTACGGAGGTGTTCAGGATGATCCAGGCGCAGCAGGATCAGTAGGGCATTGCTGCTGGACATGCCAAGCTAGCTCCGGATCAGTAGGATCCAGATTCGGGACTTAGTAACCCCTGATGAGCCCCTTCTCGTGCCTTCACAGCTTATACTCCCCTCCCACTCTCATGCCCTTTCGGCTTGTACTCCCCTCCCCTAATCTATTGTATCTTGTTCCCGTGCCCTCCTGAACTACATGTACATTTTACTTTTCATTATAGTAAACATTTTTTAAATTATATAGTTGTTTTGTGTTTGTTTTACTTTAGGGTTAAATAATTGCTGATAGATCAACAATTATTTAATCATAATGTGCATTTGGGGGATTGTGCATTGTTGTTGAGAACTTAAATTTGATTACAGGTTCGGGCATTAAAAAAATAAAAAAATTGACTTTTAGCGACTGATTTATTCTGTCACTAAAAAGCATCCCTAAAGCAATTTTTAGAGATGGAAAGGCTTTCTCTAAAAAGTGAGCCTTTAGCGATAGGTGTCCGTCGCTAAAAAATTTAATACGTTGCTAAATATATAACGAAATAAATTATTTTCAAAAAAAAGAAAATAATTTAAAATACGAAAATACATTTAGCGATAATTTTCCATCGCTGATGTGTAAAACAATCCATTGCTAAAAGTGCAATATTAAGCGACAGATTTTGAAATTCGGTCGCAAAACTTTTAGCGACGAGCCTTTATACGAGGGACTTTTAGCGACGGGGTGTCCGTCGCTAAAATCCTTTAGCAACGGATGCTTTTTTTAGTGATAAATCCCCCCGTCGCTAAAAGCCTTATTTCTTGTTGTGAGAAAGAGGCGGCCGATAACCGTACAAATGCATTAAGTCTGATGTATCCACATACCTTAGGCTGTAAATTCATTGCAAAGAAGAGGCGAAAACATGTAACATACTTCCATTCTCGTTTGGTTTATTTAAATCTCACAACTATATCGACAATTTGCTTCGTAGATACCTTATTTCTAAGGGTGAAAAGGATAAGGCCCTACCCAATAAAGCTACCATGTGGATAGAGTCCTGAAGACAATCAAAAACGTGGACAAGGCTTCACTTCCCATGTTCATAGTAAAATTGTAAGTAATTGGTAATTTGTTGCATAGGTGTAAATGACTCAAAGATGGGCTATTTAAACATTTCTTTGGAACATATTTTAAATGTGAAAAGTTTAGTACTTTTCTCATTATTAATGTTGAACATGTATTACCTCTGTTATCAGGTTCTTGCCGAAGTGAATGCAAATGGATTAATAGATGTCGGTGTTGGTGGTTAATGTTGATCATGTAAATGGACAGTTGCCGGGTCGATTTGGAAATCTGCATGGGGATTTACTAGGTTTTGTATAAACTCGTAAAAGTTTCTAACTTTGCTTGTTTTTTTAGAGAAACATATGTTATTGCTCTTGATATGAATATATTGTGGTTCTTTTATTGTGGTGGACAATCAAGTCTAAATATATTGTGGTTCTTTTGTTGTATTCTAAATATATAGTGGTTCTTATATTATGCTGTTCCTTTTTGTCCATGATAAACATGATGTGCATTCTTGTTTGGTACCACTTGAAGGATATGTGATTGGCATGTCATATTTTGTAAGATGATTGTGATGGTAAGGAGCAAGAAACAAACAATGAGAACGAAGATGAGTTCCCTTGAGTTGTTCGTGGTTTGCAATTGAGTGGTTGATTTACATGCTTTTATCGGTGTTAAGATATGTTAGAGAAGTGCATGGAAATAATTAAGAATCTTGGTTAAAATGATGATGGTAAACCCTTTATGATGGCTATTGTAATTAAGTGATCACATTGATGTCTTTTCTATGTAATTAAGTGTTTGAGGATTATAATATTCTTATGGTTTGATGAAGTTTATGCGGTGCACCGTCGTTAATACTACTTAGTTTATAGGTTCTTGTGAAATGAATTATATTCAGTAATTTGTGACGATGAAATATGTATCTAGGAAAAATGCGAAATAGTACACATGCCTACGAGGAGTGTTGTGGGTACAAAAAAAAAGCAGTAGAACTTGGACCTATTCCAACGGTACAACCACGAGAATAGAGGAAATATGTTGATGGTATATCTATCGCCAAAAGTCTTAAATTGATTTCATAGACTGTCGTGACCATTAGTGTCGTCGTCGAGAATTGACCTGCCAACTGCCGTATGTGGGTGCTGTCATCGGTAGCCTATGAATAGCCCCTACAACCATGTCTGAGCACGTGAGTCCATGACCTCTGGGCTTTGGGTGTCGTGACTTGTGAACGCATGACCTGCCAGATGTTGACAGGCCAGTAGAGGCAGTGGCGATGGCTGTTGAGGGCGTACTGGCGTGAGGTAAGGCTGGTGGGCGGTGAGGGAACTGAGGAGGTGGTGGTGTTCTCTAGTCCGCATATGTCCCTTTAAGGCTTTGAAAGTGTCGAGGCTTTGGAAACCATAGAGAGCGAGAATGGAAATCATTTTTTGTTTTGACTTAATGCGTGTAGACTAAGTCCTTTATTTGTTTGTGCAAGTTTAGGTACATTAACATGTAAAATGATCACAAATACATCTTCCTTACGTATTTTAAAATTTTTAACTAGGCACTTTTTTATTGGTGGTAAAATATACCATATAAAGGAGGACCGCTCCCTCCGCCAAGGGGGGAGGGAGGGAGGACAGAGAGAGAGATACAGGGAGAGGGAGAGGGAGAGGGAGAGGGAGAGAGAGAGAAAGAGAGGGAGAGGTATTTGCTTTAGTCCAGTATATCCGAAGAGACATGGAGGAGTGCAGAATGCAGCATGAATGGTGGACCCTCTGTGTGTGCATATACATGGACGCAGTGGTCCTGGCCAGATATATCAATGTCAGGGCAGATGAGTTGTAGGTTTCCCAAGACAACACCCACGGATTCAATGCCAAGCAGAGGATGAGTGGCCCCTTATTCTTGCACCATATGTACATATATTTGATTTAATGCTCTTCTTCATTTGTTCCGGTTGCTCGGAAGAAGAAATTAAAAGGCTCCCATGCATCTTCATGAGTTGGTTTGTGTATCTGTCATTGTGGTTGGCACCAGTTATAACATACATACCCGTACGGCCAGCCATGCCCTCTGCCTTTCCTTGTTTGTCACCTTGTCTTTTGCTCATGGACACCCCTGCCAACCAAGTTTAACTAAAGAAAACTTTTGGTTGCTATCCAAAAAATGTTTAAAAAAAAAAAGTTTCCGTTTTGTTTTTCATCAAAACTTATTTGAGCGTCGACTTGAGTAGCATCCCATGCAATTACAGGATGAGCACCCCTACAACCAACTCTTAACTAAAGTCTCCTCTAGCAATGAAAAGATGGAAACTTTTTATTTTGTCTTTTGACGTTGCTAACCTAACGGAGGCGATGACCACCGTGAAGAAAGAGAACAAAAAATTACGGCTTTAGATTTTTAGGCTTAAATGACGGTTTCATCCCTAATGAGTTAATATCTTAGGCTTTTAGGGGAGGGTATACTTGTCCAAAAAAGTTAAGGAGTTACTAATGCCTCCTATATATATATATATATATATATATATATATATATATATATATATATATATATATATATATATCGGTGAGGAGGTTAGCTGTTCTCTTTTTGTACGGAGTATATCGTAAGACTGTAATTAGGGTGAGGCTACATCCAACGCTAAAGCCAAATCTTCACTTTTGTGATGAATTTGCAAAACGAGTCATATCTCTTTTAGTGACAAAAGGCATGTATCACGTAGAAAGGCTGCAAATATCTATCGTGTAAGTCGTCTCTCAATCAATGCCTTTCTTTGCGTGCCAATTTACATCCAGTCTGGTAAGAGTGAGACATCTGAATATCATTAACTTCCATGAAAATCTGGTGCACCACAAGCGTCAAGCAGGCACTTCACTGTATGCGTGGTCAAATCACTGCCGACTGCTCATGCCAAATTGGCTGGTTTCGACGCCATTGAGGTGTCATGTCAGATATATATCCATGTCGAACCCAGAAAGTTTTTAGTGGACAAAAATCCAAAGCAGCTAGATATCATCCGGTCTGCATCGCTGTCTTCTCCCACCATTCTTTGAATGAGTGTGCAGGTGATTGACATCTTTCATCATTCAATTCCCATGGTTTTTGGTCTCATGCACCACAGGCTTCGGCTAACTCTGAAAGGATTCGGCTAACTCTGAAAGGAGTTTTCATGGCTATTGCCCGCTGCTAAACATGCACATTTTCTAAAACAACTAATGTGATCCTGATGTTGCCATGGCCAGCAAAAGTATGTATAGTATGTTACAAGTGCATGAGTATAAGAAATTGCTTTATGCAACGATCAAGATTAATTAAGAAACAACACAACGAGGATTAATTCCATCTAAAAGAGATGGATGACTTATGCTTTGGGTAGTTAATCAACAAGGCTTTGTTGATTAACTACCGAAAGCATCTAAAATAACCGACATATTTGCTTTTGACCACTTCTTGTTAGTTTTTTAGGGACAAAGTAGTCATTTTGCCTATCATGTCCGACATTAGACACCACAACATGGCGAAAATTTAAAAACAACCCTAATTCTAATTGTTTTTAAGGTTATTTTGGTACTTTAAATAAGAAAATAAAAATTAAAACCTAAAATTATTCTCGCATGTCCTCACCCCTTTCTCTCTCCCCTATCGTCCTCACCTCACCTCACCCCACCCTAACCAAAATTCATCCCCACAAACATGATTACAGAGAAGTGGAGTTTGGAGAGGTGTGGGTGGGTGGGTGGGGAGATCGATGGCAGGCTTGGTGTAGTTGATCGATGAAAATGATAGTGGTGGTTATTACTTGCTGCAGTGGTGCCGTCATTGTGGTGGCTAGCTAGTTGATGATGGTCGATGGTGGTGGTGGGTTAAGGATGGTCACAAGTTATGGTAGGTTAAGGATTGACAGTTGCAGGGGGAGGGGCTACGATGTAATATCCCGAAAATTTTCTTTTTCCTTGTACGAAAATTTTATTTTAGTAAATAAGCTTATGGTCTTTTTGAGAATATTGAGAAAATGATTTTTTTATCATTTCTGAAATTTTCGGTCGAATGGAAGTGGTTTCAGTCGACTCAAAAGTTTTTTATGTTAAAGTTTTGGAGTCTGAAGGATTTGGTCGACTGAAAATAGTTTTCAGCCGACTCAAAAGTTTTTCATTAGAAAATAAAAAAGTTTCTGAAGGATTCAGTCGACTAAAAAAGTATTTAAAATGTGTAAAATTATCTTCTGAAGTTTTTAGTCAAATTTAAAAGTTTTTAGTCTACTAAAAGTGTTTTCGGTCGACTAAAAAGTATTTAAAATGTGTAAAATTATCTTCTGAAACTTTTAGTCGAATTTAAAAGTTTTTAGCCAACTAAAAGTGTTTTCTTTCGACTAAAAAGTATTTAAATTGTGTAAAATTACCTTCTGAAGTTCTTAGTCGAATTTAAAAGTTTTTCATCGACTAAAAGTGTTTTAGTCCACTAAAAAAAATTTAAAAATTTAATTCAACTTAAAAAGTTTTTAGTCTACTCAAAATGAGTTTTAATTCGACTAATGTTTTTAGTCGAATTAAAACTCATTTTCCGTCAAATTTTTTTTTGAACCATATAAATAGTCCTTTTATTTCCTCTTTGGCCTTTTGTGTTCTCTTCTTCTTCTTCCTTCGCGCGAGAGAGAGAAAGAGAGAGAAGAAGGCTTTTGGTAGTTTTAAGGTGAAGCTTATGGATTTGTTTTCCTCAAAGGCTTGGCTAAGGTAAGGGTTATTTTTGAAATTTAAATCAGCGATGGACCAATCACTCTTGTAAGTCTTTAGTTTCGTTTTGAAATTTGAATTTCTTCAAATTGAGTTAAATGATTCTTATTCTCCTCTTTGCTTTGAACTTTACTATGAATAACTTGTTCTAAATGCTATGACTTGTGAAATTCAATTTCTATCAAATTTGTTCGATCTTAGAATTTGTGATGTTGATATCGTTCGTTTTAGAGATTATCATTATTTCATAAACTCCGTATATTGTTGGACATGACCGACACTTGATTTTGTTAAATTAAAATCTTTATTTTGATAACTATATGAGCCATGTCACAGTGTATGTGACTTATGTCTGACTTATCTACGTGGATTGAAACGTAGGCTAGCTCAGGGGCGTTGAATTAGAGATCGCGATCTTACTTTTTAAACCGGCCTCATATGTCAGTAATGATGTATGTGACCACTTTCTGAATGACTCTCTAGTGTCTGTTTTCTTATTCAAATATATTTTGACATTCGAAATCTGGTTTGATTGTTTGTTCTGTTGAGACCCTTTGTGCTTCCAAAATTTTTGTTTCTCTGATATTTTCGTTCTGTTTGATTGGTCCTTTGAGCGACCTTACTGGGCATTTGGCTCATCCCCTTATTGTTGTTTCTTTCAGGAGACCAGTAGGTAGGACCTTGGATTGGAGGGCTAGCTGAGCGATCAAGAGTTAGCTGTTTTGTTTCAGATATTAGTTTTGACGCTATTTGGGTATATATTTTTGGAAACTCCGTGTCGGAGAACATGACTTGTATAAAAGCTTTGGGGTCGTTTTGTTAGACATTGATGTATTTTGGGAATTATTAGTATATGCTCTGATTTATCACTTTGGAGTTCTTATGATAATTATAGGATTTTATCTGATATCTGTATATTCGGCATTAACGTTCCGTACATAAATCGAGGCGTTACATACGAGGCTATGGTCATGGTGGTGGTGATAGGATTGTGGCTGTGGTAAGGTCATGGGACGATGATCGATAGTAGTTGCTGTGTGGTCGCTGGGGGGGGGGCATGGTTATGGTCGGGTGTTAATTTGTTTGGTGAGCTACAATTATGATGGGCTTTCTTCCTGTGGTTGTGGTTGGTATGGTGGCGACATTTCTGATAGCTTTTGGGATCAATTTCAACCAACCCTTTCATCTTTGGGTCGATTAATATTTGCATTCTCCACCTCGATGTTTTAATTTTGACACCCTACACCTCAGACTTTTTAAATTATGGTATCCAGCATCATATAACAATGAATAGAATAAATCGTTCCTCGAAAAAGCTGGTGAATTGACTCCTTAGGACACGTTGAGCTGAATTTTAAAGTCAAATTTAGGGCTCATTAGTAAACAAGGTAAACTTTTATGAATAGGCTTGTGACCAAGACCAAGATCGTTTATCGCACCTTGTAGTTATAAATAAATTTATATGTTACTAATATGTGCTGCCAAATCGGTTCAAGTTTAAAATACTAAGTGTCTCTAAATACAAAAATGTCTAAAGCATAACTATATCTTTTTCTTTTTGTGATAAAGGATGAATTGTATATATACAAGCTTGATTTTGAGGCCACAACACGAGTTTGACCTTGAGTTCTACCTGACTCGTGTAGAAATGAGCCGAACGAGTTGAAAATCTATGCCCATTAGACTTACCAAAAAGGAACTTACAAAAAATTATGCACGTCACGAAGAGAAGCATGAGCTTAGCTAAATGAATGGACTTATAGCCCTATTCCCAAAACTTAGTTTTGAGTTTAAAATATGTTTGATTTTCCTGGTCTAAAGTGATACTTTTGGCATTCATTTGCTCTTATCGGAGCACTTTACCCAATCACGGTAACAACTGGGAACCTTCACTTCAACGGAGCAATTATTATTTCTCAAGTAATTAGTGAAGCAGGCATTCATCAATTTTTTGGCAGACTTTTTAAAGCTAATTTTAAATACTAGTGTATCTTATGTGGAAGGAGTCATAGTTTCTCTTCCTTTATCCTGAGTAGAGTTGTCAAAAAGGGCCGGGCGGCCTGCGGGCTGGCCCGACCCAATCCCTTTCTGGCCCGGGTTGGCTCGGCCACGTGTATGAACAGTGGCGACCTGCGATTTTAGGGTTTAGGGCCTGGACTTGGACCAGGCCAGAAAATCCAAGAAAAAAGTTTGGGCCAGGACCGGCCCGAAAAAGCCCGGGTCTGGCCCGGATCTGGCCCAGTCCTACCCTTTTCAAAATCAGCTTTTCCCCCCAACAGTTTTATTCCCCTTTTTTTTTTCCTAAATTGCACTTTTACCCCCCCCCCCTCCCCCAATAGCAAAATAACTGCTAGTTTGGGGGTATTTTGGTCCAACTTAATTTTTTTCAACTCTTTTAAGATTTTTACACTCTTACACTCCCCAACAACTATAAATGGATAGTTTTTAGGAGTATTTTGGTCTTTTGTGAAGTTTCAAAAATCTATAAATTCACATTATTTCTCTCTAATTTTTCACACCAATCTTCTTACTCTCTCTTATATAAACATTCTACATTTCTACAAGCTTTGCTACTATTTTCCTCTCCAATTACTATTCTTATTTACTAATTAGTACTCTTGCCAATTATTACTCTTGTTTACTAATTACTACTCTTGCTAAATTCTAATTACTAACCACTCCTCTTATTAATTTGTTACTCTCTAATTCTTTTGTCTAGTAATTAGTAATTAGTAATTAGTGAATTTTTATATTTATCAATTACTATTACTAAATTTTTTTTAATTACTAACTCTCTCCAATTTTGAATTACCCTCAGTGATTCATTTGTTACTTTTTAATTCTTTTAATCGTTATTTATAATTACTAATTACTGCTCTTATACTTGTGTATTTAATTACTCTTTCTAATTTTATTTTTCAATCTAGTAAAAAAGTTTAGCGTCAAATATGGCTGGATTACTGAAGAAACTGAAGCGTGGATCATCATCACGAAAAACATCATCATCACAAACACCACCACCAGCACGAGCGCCAGCACCACGGCCATCACAAACACCAATCCAAGCACCACCACAACCATTCGTTCCTGGACGAATGAGTACAGGCTGTATGATAGATACCCAAGCCAATTGGGAGTTCAATCAAAACATTCCAGATTTTGAATACACGCCTGATCAAGACCCCCCGCATTATAGTCAAGGACGCAGCTCGGTTGGCGAAGCTACTACTCCGTGGCATAATCTTAACCCTATGCCTGGTCATGATGAAGAAGGGCCGAGCAATGCCTCCGGTAATGAGCCAGAAGTCCAAAAGGGGAAAAAAGCCGAGTGTTGGAATCATTTTGATGAAGTTATGGTGGACGGCATCCGAAAAGCTCGATGTAAGTACTGTGCTAAATTATTTTCGTCTGGTAGTGGTAATGGACATCTTAACAGGCATTACCCTCAGTGTGCACCTCGACAAGGCCACGTCGAACCTACCCAAACGCAGTTATCTTTTGACGGTAAGTTATTTGTTTATAATCAGCGAGAGCAAAGAGACGGTCTCGCTGAATTTGTTATTCACGATGAACAAGCCTTTTCTTTTGCCGATAATGCTAAGCACTCTAGATATATGAACACATACGTTCAACCTTTGTACAAAAAGGTTCATAGAAACACAACTAGATCCGATGCACTCCGACAGTATAATGCTGCTAAAGCACGCCTGATCGATTATTTCGATAAATTTGACGGTAAAGTTAGTCTTACTTCTGATATTTGGCAATCTCCGTTTACTTTTGTTAGTTATACTTGTGTGACGGCCCATTGGATTGATGCAGATTGGATTATGCACAAGAGAATCATCGCTTTCGAGCTCTTTCCTTTTCCGCATGATGGAATGAACATTGCTACTATTATATTAAAAGCATGTACCACGTTTAAATTAAAGGATAAGATTATGAGTATTAGTTTTGATAATGCTTCTAACAATACAGCTGCTGTTGATGCTTTAGAAGAGAGCCCAAACCTGTACTTTCTGGTAAATTATTTCATGTTCGTTGTGTTTGTCATATAATTAATTTAATTGTTCAAGATGGTTTAGCTGCTGCAGGAGATATTCTTGTCAAAATGAGGGGTATGACAGCGTATGTTAATAGTCGAGTCCGAGAACACAACAATTTAAAACGTTGTGTGTTGAATATAATATGCCTCGCAGGAGAGCAGTTACAGATGTGGTCCACAGGTGAAACTCTACATACCATATGCTTTTACACATTCTGGCATACAGAGAAGTCTATACGCATTTTCTACTAACCCAGTTCCCAGCCGGCTTGCCAACTCAAGAGGAATGGCAGATGGCCACATACCTAGCTGAATTTTTGGAGGTATTTTACACGTCTACCAATTTATTGTCTGGTACGTACTATCCCACCTCTCCTCTCGCTGTAATAGAAATTCTCAAGATGGCTACAATGTTATCAAAATGGAGATATATAGGACCCTTTAAGGAAATAGTAAAAGTGATGGATAAAAAGTTTAATAAATATTGGAGTAAACTGCCTGTTGTTTTTGCTGTGGCTACTTGTTTAGATCCTAGGTTAAAGTTGCATGGCGTGAACGTCTCGATACAAGAGATATCGATATTAATGTGCTACCCACTAGAGGACACAACCGCACTCCAAGCGAAAGTGAGCAAGACATTTGAGGAACTGTTCAACCTCTATCGTAATTCTGCTGACGTGCGCGGACGAGCTTCATCATCGACTGGTGAGAGGTATTATGCGCCATACCTTAAGGGCTTTGAACATCTAGTAGCAAGACAACTACCAGGTGAAGGTACTTCTAATTCGGCAGGTTCGTTTACTTTTTTCTCTTTTAATGAGATTGGTGTATATTCAAATACTGATCATTATATTGATTTATCAATGCAAGAACAGGTTAATTTTAATTTGTTAAATTTTTGAAAACATGTATAAAACTTTAGCTCAAATTGCACGGGATGTACTGCCAGTGCAAGCCTCCACGGTTGCTTCAGAGTCGGCATTTTCAGCGAGCGGGAAGGTTTTGGATGACAGGAGGAGTCGTCTTAACCCTGAGTCGCTCGAGCTATGTGTATGTTGGAAGGATTATCTTGATGCGAAATACCGCGAGCAAGATAAACCGATTGATGATAGGAAGAGCAGTGACTCGAATGTTGAAGTACTTTCGGATGATTAGGTAATTTCTTTTTAGGGTAAAATACATGTAGGTATCCTGAAACTACCACTTTGTTTCACTTGAGGGTCCCAAAGTTTATTTTTACATATAAGGGTCTGAAACTACAAATTTGCAATAAATAAGTACATCTATCCACATTCCTAACGATCCAGACTTTTCCGTCATGGGCATTTTTGGATTTTTATATTTGCGTATTTCCCACCGTTCACTGTTGACATTCCCCTTTCCCTCTCTTTCCATCCTTTTTCCCACCTATTCCTCACCTATACATACACATGTGTCTATATACACATACATCCATGCTTCATTGAGCTTTCTACAAATGAGGGAGATGGAAAGCAACGAAGCGTACTGCTACTGAGGTAAGGGGACCAGATCTACAACCTCTTGGACATCCAAAAACCCAGGAAGAAGGTTTTGGGTGTGTATTGCTACTGCAGCAGGAGAACCATCCTCCTCCACCAAATAGCAGTACCACCACCATTCTGGATGGTTATTGAGAATGAAATCACCAACCAAAAGCCAAGATTTACAGCCTGATACCTCCCAATCTCATGCAAATCAGAGGGCATTACTCATACAGATTCAAACTTCCACACACATCCTCTGGTGTTCTCAATTTCCTTAACAGGTGAAGAAACTCAGGTTTTCACCAACGACAAAACACCTCTGTCAACTACCACCATGTTCCTCACCCATTTCTTATTAGACAAATTGGTCCAACCCTTGTCATCAGAGTGGCACATTGAGGGAAAGAATCTAGAGTTTAAGGTGGTAATCAAGTTAAGGTACATAGTATCACATCCAAATTAGAGCTATGTTAGCTCTGTTTTTGGTTAATTGTATCTTGATTTGCTACTGTTGACGGAAAAAAAAGGGGAAACTTGGAGTTAGAATCTGATGAACATTTTGGTGATGGCGAAGAACAAACCGCCGGTGGTAAGTTACCCTTCACATACCCACCTTTTGTAGTATCAATCACCAATAGAGGGCTCAAGTTAGAGGAGGTGATGTGTAGGAGTTTCACTGTTGGGTGAAGAAAGTGAGGGCTCAAAGAATCGTTCGAGGCAGTGACCATGACCGTTCACCTTGACGAGATGAAGATCACTAGGTTTGTTGATCGGTTGATGGTTTCGGTATCGAAAACCTAAGGGACGGACTACAGAGGATCGAAGCAGCCAAATATGTCAGATTGTGTCCCTGTTGGCCGATGACGGGTCAACACCAGTG
Organism: Escallonia herrerae; assembly: GCA_033070095.1. Taxonomy (NCBI): domain Eukaryota; kingdom Viridiplantae; phylum Streptophyta; class Magnoliopsida; order Escalloniales; family Escalloniaceae; genus Escallonia; species Escallonia herrerae. Next base: position 1,590,123 of record JAVXUP010000006.1, read on the forward strand.
GAGACTCATCCAATTTTAGCTTTAATGCGATGGTGGTGGCGCTGGGGTGCGCTGGTGATGGCTTGTTCTTGGTTTTGAGAGAGATCACCGGTAACGAAATTGGTGGTCGATGGTTCGGCAGGGTGGTGACCAGTGTTAGAATTCTGTCGGTGGCGCTGCTATGATGCAGTGGTGATGCCGATCGGTGGTTGTGATTTGGTGGTGCAGTGGTGAGGGCGATCTGCTAGTGGTGTGATTTGTGTCTCATTGTATTGTTGGGGCTTGGGTAAGGGGCGGGTGGGATGGGTGATGGGTGAGAGAGCGGTAGGTCTCTGAAGAAGAAGAAGTGCAAAATTACAAAAGAGAATAAAAACAATTTAACCTGTCCGGACAAATTTGCCCCTAACGGATTGTTCCAAAGTTAAAGAATTTGGACGGAAGTCCTTATCTATTGTGAAATTGTAGTTTCAGACCCTTACGTGTAAAAATTAAACTTTGTGACCCTCAAGTGAGACAAAGTGGTAGTTTCAGGGTACTTACGTGTATTTAACCCTTCTTTTTATTTTCCTTCTCTTAAGTTTTAAGAATAAAATTTCTCACAAAATATAGTTTTTTTCATATATATATATATATATATATATATATATATATATATATATATAAAATAAGTTTTTATAAGAAAGATAGATATTTTTCCGTATATATAAAAAAATAGGTAACTTCACCTGTTCGTTTACAAGTAGCCGGTCCCTAGCCCGGATAAAAGGAGGAGGGCCTATGAACACAAATTATCGTAATTAAAGCCTTTACTTTGAATAACAAGAAAATGCAAAAAAAAATTGGTTCCCGGCCCGGCCCTAGATGTTGGGCCTAGGACCAGGGCTTGGACTGGGCCAGATTTCCCCCATTCTGGCCCTGTTCGGCCCGGCCTGTTTGACAGCCCCACTGGCCCGGGCCCGGCCTGTTTTGCTAGAGGCCCGATGGGCTTGGGCTGGGCCGGCCCATTTGACACCTCTAATCCTTATTAGCCATTCTAGGTCCAAACCGAATCTTATCATGTGGAGAATTTATGGCTTGCAGATGTTGGATTTGCGAGAGTTGGAGGATGCACACTCCCTTCAAGCTACGGATTGCTTCAATCCAGCCTTGGGAGGACCCCCTTCAACTATTGGAGTTCCGATGAAAGCTGCGGCGGTAATGTAAACCGCCACCAAAAGCGGCTCATGGCTCTCGCCCCTATTTCAGTGGGAACTAGCTAGGGATCTGATGCAATTCTTTGCATCTTCTTGCCTCTGACTACCCCTTAATTTGGTAATCCCAAATACGGGTAGCCCTTGTGTTTACTTTGTTTTCTTCTAAGGTCATGTCGGCCACTTTTCAAGACCATTCGTTTGGGTGCGTTGTCTTAGTTGTTCCGGGGATACTTGTTCGGGTATCGCCTTAGGTTGTAATTAATGGGTAATGTTGTATAATGAAATTTGCTTACACTACAAGAAAAAAGGCTTTTAGCGAAGGGAAAATCCGTCGCTAAATTTTTTAGTAACGGATTTACCGTCGCTAAAAGTCCCTCTTATAAAAGCCCATTACTAATAGTTTGGCAAAGGAATTTTCAAATCTGTCGTGTAATATTTAAGTTTTTGCGACGGATTTATTTATTAATTAGGGACGGAATATCGGCCTCTAATTATATTTTAAGTATTTTAATTTCATTTTTTTGTTAAATTAGCGATGGAATAAATATTTTAGCTACGGAATATTCCATCGCTAAATGTCTTATTTAGCGATGGAATAATCCGTCGCTAAAAATGAATAGTAATAAAAAACTTTTAGCGACGGATATAATCCGTTGCCAAAAGTCAAAAAAAATTTAAAATATTTTTTTTAAAATTTCTAATGCCCAATCAATCCTCAACAACAACGCGCAATAATCAATACACAAAGAAATATGTAAAATTAATCATAAAAAAGACTCATTATGTACTAGTTAGGAACCGAATACAGCTGGTTAGGGGAAGGGAGAAGAGCACAAGCCGGGCGCGGGGGCAGGGGAAGTTGAGACCGGGCACGAGAAGGGGCTCATCAGGGGTTACTGAGTCCCGAATCTGGATCCTGCTAATTCGGGGTCGGCTCAGCATGTCCAGCTGCGGTACCCTACTGATCCTGCTCCCTGATCATCCTCAACACCACCGTAGCAATGCACGCGATCTCCTAGCCGTCCAACGGATGTCGAGGAGCTGGTGTCTGTGAAGGGGCAGTGAGGGGTGAGGACACTCCTATCACAGCACGAGCAGTCCAACTAGGCAGGCCGCGTATGCGGCCTTTCGGCCGATTAATGACCTCCGGCGTATCTAGCTATCACTTCAACGCCCCAGTACTCGCACCCATACTAGTGGACGCTGATGGGTGTCCGGACTGCTCCTCGGACCCCCTAAGCTGTTCATACGAGGTCTGTAAAAAATAGTGATATAAAGATATGTTAGGGCATTAATTAACGCAACAGACATTGAGGATAGAAAGACAAAAAATTTAACAACTTAAACAAATTGACTCACATTGATCCGCGGGGCAATATCTAAAATATAGTCGCCTGCTCGGTGCGCCTCGTCCTTGTCCTTCTTCCGCACGTGCGTCTGATTATACGTCAAAGCTACGACCTCATTGTCCTCCAGATCTGGGTGCTCAACCGCATTCTTGTGTCGAACGATGTCGTGTGCACCGACCCCCCCCCCTCCGTGTGCGTCGGATCTCTGTTCTCAGCCCCGCAATTACTCTTGGCATCCCAACCTGGATCCGCAGCCCACCGATCTATCATCGTCGTCCATACAGTCGGAATATCCAATGTAGGGGATATCTTGTCATCTCTGTCATGGGGGCACCCTCGGGCAACATCTTCTTCGCCCGGTCCCTTACGTCGTGGAGCCATCGGTGGTAATTTTTGCCGATGTAAGCAAAGAAGGCATGCTGCCCAGTGCCTGCTGCTCAGGCGAGTCAAACACGGACCCCTCTTGTAAGGCATTCAATAACACAAATTAACTACAGAAAACAAACTCTAAATAAACAAATACTATCGCTAAAAAAAATATTTCACCGTACCAGCCACTCCTCCCATAAGGACTACCTCCCAGTGACATCACAGCCTTCCAGTACAGGCGTGGCTTTAAGAATCGGCCCTTCACAAGAACGCCGATCTTCGTCCTCGCCTAATTCTCCAGGATCCTGCCAAAGAAGTAAATAAATAAATAAATAAATAAATATAGTTCAAATATAAATTAACACCCCAAAATTTTAAATATAAGGTATGATGTGATATTTTTTTTACTTACAGGCCCTCCTGGGTGAGCGTAACTCTCTGTTTACGCTAGGGGTATGCGTACCCCGCGTGTCGGACCACGGCCTCGTCGAGATCCTACAAAACACCAACATTAATACAGTTCAAATATACTTTAAATATAAGGCTAGTGAAAATGTACTAAACACCGTTATCAACTATACATGTGGTAGAACCCACGGAAGAAAGAGAATCAATGCGCGTGTGAGATGAATCTGCGTCCGGCTAGGGCGACGGCGACGAATTAGGATATTCAATTAGGGGTTCAATTAGTTCAATTTAGGGGAAAGTTGAATTGGGACATTCAATTAGGGGGTTCAATAAGTTCAATTTAGGGTTCGGTCGGATTATGGCATTCAATTTAGGGTTCAATTACGGGTTCAATTTAGGGTAGGGCATTTAAGTTAGGGGTCAATTAGGGGTTCAATTAGTTTAATTTAGGGTTCGATTGGATTAGGGCATTCAATTTAGGGTTTAATTACTTCAATTTAGGGTTCAATTAGGCCAAATGCTTCATAATCAACAAATTCAGAAGACAAAATAATGGCCAAACGTCCAAATTAACAACAACATCAGATTATACATGGCAGAAAAGACAAATTCGAATATGGCCAAATGCTTGATAATCAACTTTGAAAAATAAACAACAAGATTAATTTAGGGCAATTGACATACAGATCTCGACGTGGGTATGACGACGGCGGCGTTGGTGGTGCGTTGGCAGTGGTGGGCTTTGTCGCGCAGTGCAAGTAGAGGGCTTTGTGGCACAGCGGTAGTGAAAGGCTTGGTGGCGCGGCGTCAGGTGGGGGACGGGGGTGTCGTCGGAGGTGGGTCGCCGTAGAGAGGGGTCGCCGGAGGTGAGAACGTCGGTGGGTGGGTGAGAGAAGAATTTCGGAAAGAGAAACGGGGAGAGAGAAACAAACCCGATGTGAGTTTATATCGAGGATCTTTACCTACGGAATAATACTGTCGTTAAAAATCTGTCGATGAAGGTTTGACTTTTACCGACAGACTTTTTAGCGACGGTTTTATTCCGTTGTTTAAATAATTTAAAAAACCTTCAGAAAATACTAATTTTCTAAAAAAATTTTGGCGACAATAACTCTGTTACTAAAAGTCCGCCATTAAAAGTCCGTCTGCAAATACTTTTACCGACGGTGGCTTCCGTCGGTAATAGTATTAAACAACGAATTTTTTACGACAGGATATTTCGTCGCTTAAAAGCCTTTTTAGCGACAGAATACCTTCCGTCGCTAAAAATCCGTCGTAAAATATATATTTTCTTGTGGTGTTAGGAAAAAAAAACCTAGAATCTTTTTTCTCGATCTATTGTTCAATGGCTATGACCCGACTGGATGGACCTCCTCTTACTCTACATCCGTGCCGCAACCTTCAGCAACTCAACCATATTAATCCCATCACAAGCTTTAGAAAGTCGTCTTTACTTTATTTGAACAACTCAGTATTGCGCTCCCAACATAGCGCAACACATGTCGAAATGGTTAACCAAGTAAGTACTCATGTGTTCCTTGACATCATCATTTTACAATTTGATACGATAGATATTACACAGCCAATTGACACAAAAAACAGGGTCAAAATGGAAACTAAGTCACAAGGATGACCAAGCACACGATGATCCATTTGGCATATTTTAGTCGTTGTCGGAAGCTTCTAGGATATACTTATTTCAGTTGGCGACTTACCTTTGAAGCCGTCTACTCCAACAATAGGAGGACATCCCCACAGCTTATATGTGTATATTAGGACATCAATTACGTTCAATTTTTACTTTTCGCATGCTCTCTACTCATTCAAAATTCGTCGTTGTTACTTGTTTTGACATATAGTAAAAAAGTTCTTGCTAAATCTAATTCTAGTTATCTTGTACTTCGCAAGTATGATCTTATGCTTTTGAGGTCTTGTCAGATAACATCAGTGGCAAGAGAAATTCCAAACACCAAATTATGTTAAAGCAGTTTTGGTGTAGTCTAAATTATGAAACCTAATAAATTGTAGCGTGGGATGCGTGGTAGGCATATCAAGATGAGGCGGCCCAGCCAGCCCTAACCCAAGTCATCCCATCCCCATTAATTTGCTCTATCCCTATATTGTCACCTCTCTGATTTAATGTGCGCCCCAGCCCTCCCTCAATCTAATATAGATCCAATTCAATATTGGCCAATGCGTTTAGTTCCTAGTTCTTTTTGTTTTAAACTAGTCACATTTTTTTAAAGAGAAATACTTTATATATTTGGGTTAGCAATGGCAGTGGATGGAGGTGGCTGCCGGAGTTGGCCGAGAGTGATTGTTGGCGATATTCGACAGCAGGTGGCAGTGGTCGACTACTGCCAGACTTGGCCGGCAGCGACTGTTGGTATAGGGTGGCGGTCGGCAAGGTGGCGACTGTCTGCATCGACAGTCACTGGTGGTTACCTGCTTGCATTTTACAGACTTGTGCGTGTCAGAGACAGAAAGAGGAAAAAAAGCATGTATATAGATCATTTATTTATTTTTTTGAAAATCAATCAGGTTTATGTTGGGAATGGGAAAAATTCAAGTAGTCTCGTATGATTGGATCCGCATTTACTACAATATAATTTGTCTCAAATTTGTTTAGGACGTTTTTAAATAAGTAGAATGTAGAGTGTGCCGGGGCGAGGCTTCAATTAGACTCTTAAATTGTCATTCCTAGCACTGGGTGCCGCCAATGACCTGAAAACAAGACACACGAGCTGGTCCAATAAATCTGCAGGTATTGAGAGGTGCAGATTGCAGCATGAATGGTGGACCCTTGGGTGCATCTTATGTACTGGTTCTGCAGGCCAGATATTTTGGATCAGATGAATTCGCACAAGGGAATGCCCACGGATTTTAATGCACAAAAAAGGTCACTCCCAATTCTGACAACCCTGTCTTGTCCGATGCTCTTCTACGTTGCTTCACTTATTTGTTGAATTGGTTCCCTTTGTACATTGATGATCATATGGTTCCCCTTTGTATATTGATCATATGGTTTTTGGGACCCAAACACACCGACCCTCTAACAATTTGAAGTACCAATCATCTCAATCACGAATTAATATTTCATAATTATTTGCCAATCAATTTCAAATATTTAAAACAAAATAAATAGAACGAGGAGTTAAGAAAGACGTACAGTTACCGTATAAGGAGTAATTAAAATATAGTCATTAGTTCCCAAACCACCGAACAATTTTATGACTAGATAGTTTAGTTATAATATCGTTTAGAATATCGTGTTAAAACGTTTGAAATAAGGATGGAAGGCCCATTAAGGGAAGTGTGACACTTCGTCGTATCCTACTTTCACTTTAACTAATCATGCCAAATTTATAAACTTATGTTTCACAAAATAATAGGAAAAAAAACGTTCTTTAACAATTGAAAGCGCATATAATCCGAACCGCTACAAGGGTATCACCACCACTTGTTAAAGAGACACGAACAAAGGTTAGAAGAGACATGAGCAAAAGGTTTTTGTTCCCAATGTCCCTTGTAGAGAAGCTGCACAGCCTTGCAGTAGTAATGATTCGATTCTTGTAAAAAGGCATATTAATTTTAGTATAAGGTACGCGTGCTGCCCCCAAAATATAATTAAGAAAGACAATCACCTAAATGACTATTTGTACTAATTAGGCCAAAATTCATTTAAAAACCACAAAATCATCCAAGTTGATTAAACTCGGCACTACTGAGGTAACAGTTTATTATGCCGGTTACGACTAATTATTAAAATCACACTCTAAATCATGTATTTTACCATTGTTTACAACAACCAACACCGCGAAGAAGTTGTTAGAAAAATTAGGGTACCAGAATGTTGTATCTGATGTTCTAATATTGCCCTTGTGGGCTAATTTTAGTAGTTCGTACAATAAAATCCTAAATCACTACGACGGTTTTTATATCTAACAATCAACCCCCATGATGCCAAAAGACCACGAACCATTGTACCACCACTGCCATTTTGCCCCACAAATCAACTGTAGTATGTGTCCTTCTACCTTACAAAGAATTGAAATACACGCTCTCGTCGTCTGTCGTGGACCGAAAAGATTGCCAAATAATTGTAGACGTGGATGAGTAACTTTTGATCCATGTATGAATCAAAATCATGTGTACCACCACTGCCAAACAGTCCACCTCAGTCAGTACATGGTCAAACCCTACCTTGACTTTCCATGCAAAACATAGCGGCAGGTTTTTTCAACACCATCGTTAATATTGTCGAGGCAGATATCAAATCCAAACCCTGGAAATTCTAGTAGACAAGAAAGTTTAGACTAGACTGAATATCTTGATCATTTGCTGTGCATCATCACTGTCTTTCTTGCCTCCAACGCCAGACTAAATATAAGTGTTTTGTAGAATTATTGGCTTGTAAAACATTCTCTTTTACAAGGACGGGCGCGTAACAACGTGAACATTTTCTTCCCCTCGATGAATGTGGGTTCAAGAATTGAAATGGACACGTTTTCATCGTCGGTTGGTCGGTCGGAACCGAAAAGATTTGCCAAAAAATTGTAAACGTTGATAAGTAACTTTTGATGATCCATGTATGAATCAAAATCATGTGTACCACCGCTGCCAAACAGTCCACCTCAGTCAGTACATGGTCAAACCCTACCTTGACTTTCCATGCCAAACATAGCGGCAGGTTTTTTCAACACCATCATTAATACTGTCGAGGCGGATATCAAATCCAAACCCTGGAAATTCTAGTGGTGACAAGAAAGTTTAGACCGGACTGAATATATTGATCATTTGCTGTGCATCATCGCTGTCTTTCTTGCCTCCAACGCCAAACTACAGCAGCAACACACAGGCACCACATGCGTGTGTTACCACAACTACTGGCTTAGCATCTCACAGCTTTCCTTGCCATGGCCGTAGGTCACACGCCACAGGTTTTTCGCTGCCTTTAAAGGGCTTCACCGCTGTAGCTATATCACGGTGTGTTGTTTCAACAATAATGACAAGAACTCGGTGATCCCAAGCACAGACCAGGGACAGCAGAGCAGATCAGCATTCGTACCAAAAGTTGTTTGATTCCTTACAGAAGCGTATTTCCAAAACATGAGAACTTAAAAATATATTTTGAAAGGACCATGGAAAATTATCTCTAGTAACCTATTTGCGAGTTTTGAGAGCAGAGAAAATAAAGGAAGAGGAAAGAAGAGAAGATAAAGAAAAATAATTTTTCTTCCTCTTGTTTGTGAGTTTAAGAGAGAAAAAAAACATCATTTTTTTTCCTTATTTGTGAGTTCAGAAGAAAAGAAAAGAAAAAATACAACATTACATATTTACCCTTATACAACATTGTAATAACCTAAACAAAGACTTTAAAGTACGATCCAAACTAAGAACTTAATTCAGACGGGAAAAGAAATATGCTCATCAAGGACATCACAAAAAGTTTATACTATAATAATGTGATAAGTCTCACATCCCCGAATAATGCCACAATAAAAGTCATGAGTTGACTACAAATACGCTTATACATGCTAAGGGCTCAGAAAATTCAAAAGAATAAGTTTGTGACACTTACTTGAAATTGTAAGAGATGAAGCTAGCCACCACTTCTTCTGTTTGTTTGTAATAAATAGTATGATATGCTTTTATAAAAAATCCTAGGACATAAAAATCATTAAAAATTTCATCATCATAATCTCAAGGATATTATGAGTATTATTAAAATATCACTTATGAGAGTTTCTTTTCTTTCCCTTTCTTCCCAATTTTGGGAGGAAAGAATTAGTGACAAAAGAGGCTCAAACTTTCCTTCATTTTTTCTTCTTTTCTCTCTTTAAAAAAACTAACAAATTAGAGAAAAGGGAGGAAATGTGCCACTTTCCTTTCTTTTCTCACCTAAAAAAAACTCACAAACAGTCTATAAGAGTGTAGTTGAGATTGATTATATGATAGTCAAATTTAATTATATTTGAACTAAATCAAATTATTAAGTATTGAAACAACTAACACTTGATCAAATCAGCTTTTTAAAGGTAAAAAATTAACAATTAACTATGGAGTATAATATATATATATATATAGGGGGCCGATCCACATCCACCGGTGGAGAAATAACAATTTCTCCACCGAACCGCAGGTAAGAGCAGCGGTTGGGCCACGTGGCGCAAAAAGGTGTACGGCCACCGCATTAATGGCAAAAAAAGCACGAGAAATGGTGAGAAAATGGCTGAGAGGAGAAAAAGGACACCAACCGCATGCACAACCAGCGGTTGGCATTAATTTGCCCGCCACGTGCCGCCCCCAACCCCTGCCACGTGGCCCAATCCCATGGCCCCTGCCACGTGGCGTCCCCTCCCCCTGCCACGTGGCCCAACCGCGGGTGGCACCCGCGGTTGGTCCCCTCCCTCTGCCACGTGGCGTCCCCTCCCCCTGCCACGTGGCGTCCCCTCCCCCTGCCACGTGGCCCAACCGCGGGTGGCACCCGCTGTTGGTCCCCTCCCTCTGCCACGTGGCGTCCCCTCCCCCTGCCACGTGGCCCAACCGCGGGTGGCACCCGCGGTTGGTCCCCTCCCTCTGCCACGTGGCGTCCCCTCCCCCTGCCACGTGGCGTCCCCTCCCCCTGCGGTTGGCATTATTGCCTTCCGTGACCCCACTCCCTTGCCCCCCCCACGCGTCACCCCCCTTGCCCACCACCCCGTGGCCCCCACCCTATGTCCTTTTCCCCCACCCGTGAACCCCCTCTTCCCCCACGTGTCATTACCACCCTTCCCCCCACCCCCACGTGTCATTCCCCCCTCCCCCTCCCTGCTGTTCACTCACGGTTCTTCCCTTCCTCTCTCACTTTTCTCTCTATAAAATCCCTCCTCCCCGAATCATTTTTTCCACCCTCCTCATTCTCCCTATCTCACCTACATACAAACAAAAAAAATTTACGCTAGAAGATCGGTGGATAACCGCTAGAAGATCGGTGGATTTTTCTTGAAATATATCAAGTTAAAACAAGTAAGTATTTTTCAATTTGTTCATACCAATTGATTGTTTAAATTGTGTTACGCTTAAATTGTTCTTACAATAGTCTAAAATTCGTGTTTAGGGCGTCAAAATTACGTTTTGACAAATCGGGGTATTACATTCGAAAAATTCCAAAATAGCGATTTTTTAGGGCGTCAGAAATAGAATTTTTTACGAATTTATAAAAAATAGCTAGAGCTAGATTTTGCCAAAATACGAAACAGAGACCCTAGTTATTTTCAAAAGATCTGTATCAGGTAAAAATTTCAGATTTTTCCAAAGACTGGAAAGGGGTTAACTGATACACGCAACCTTGTAACTTTGCAGTGTAATTTAAAATATCAAGCAAGCGCGATTTCGCGCAAAACTTTTATGAAAACCCTAGGGTGTTGGAAGTTCCATTCCCCAGGAATTCGGGCCATTCCGAAGCCGTTAGCTAATTTTTTGGCCGAACGGGCTTTTAAGCGCTCGATCCGGACACCGGTTCGAGATTTTTAGGCGAAAAATCCGTAAAATACTTTTTAGATCAAGAATGAACTCAGGAAGCTTAAAATAGCATTTTAAAGCACTTTTGATATTTTCTGAAGCCAGGGGGTATTTTGGTAATTTGCCACCCCGAGAGGGGTATTTTGGTAATTTTCCCGAAAAAGTTTTTCAACGGACTTTTAAGTCCAGAAGTGTAAGTAAAACGCCTGAAATGTTGTTTTGCAGCTGATTGCGGGGCGTAATTGTCGCTAAAGGTGAAAACTTAATTAGAAGTTTTTTCACGAATTTATAAAAAATAGCTAGAGCTAGATTTTGCCAAAATACAAAACAGAGACCCTAACTATTTTCAAAAGATCTGTATCAGGTAAAAATTTCAGATTTTTGCAAAGACTAGAAAGGGGTTAACTGATACGCGCAACCTTGTAACTTTGCAGTGTAATTTAAAATATCAAGACAGCGCGATTTCGTGCGAAACTTTTATGAGAACCCTAGGGTGTTGGGAAGTTCCATTTCCCAGGAATTCGGGCCATTCCGAAGCCGTTAGCTAATTTTTTGGCCGAACGGGCTTTTAAGCGCTCGATCCGGACACCGGTTCGGGATTTTTAGGCGAAAAATCCGTAAAATACGTTTTAGATCAAGAATGAACTCAGGAAGCTTAAAATAGCTTTTTAAAGCAGTTTTGATATTTTCTGAAGCCAGGGGGCATTTTGGTAATTTGCCCCCCCGCGAGGGGTGTTTTGGTAATTTTCCCGAAAAAAAGTTTTTCGAACCAGAAATGTAAGTAAAACACCTGAAAGGTTGTTTTGAAGCTGGTTTGATGGGCGTTAGGGTGACAATGAACCCCCGGGGGCTATTTTGCTAATTTTACATTACACAAATTTGTAAGCTTAAAATAACTTTTAGTTCAGGAAAGGGTGTGAGACACCTGAAAAGTTATTTTAAAGAGTAAATTCAGGAAGCTTAAAATCCCATTTCAAAGCACTTTTCAGATTTTTTTTGTCAGGGGGCATTTTGGTAATTCGCATCCCCGATAGGGGTATTTTCGTAAATTTGCAGCGTTAAGTTTTTCAAAGGATTTCTTAGTCCAGAAATGTAAGCAAAGCACCTGAAAGGTTGTTTTGAAGCTGATTTGGGGCGTTAGGGTGATAATGAACCCCCAGAGGCATTTCGGTAATTTGCCGCTCATCGGGGGCTATTTTGCTAATTTTACATTATACCAAATTTCCCGAAAGACGGTGGTTTAAATAAATTTTATTCTTCTTTTATTTAAATTTATGACTTGTTGAGAATGATATAATTTTTATTTTTTAGATTACAGTATAAATATGGATGCAACTGGAGGAAATAATTTTTGTGAAGGTTCTGATCCACCTTACGTTGGTCAAGTTTTTCAAGCACTGGACGAAGTTGAAGCATACTATAGAGCATATTCGAAAACGATAGGTTTCGGTATTAGAACTAAGACGACTAGAAAACGGGCGAATACAGATCAAATTTGTGCAAGACTATTTGAGTGTCATAGAGGAGCACCGCATGTAACTCCGGTCGTTCGGATCAGTGACGAAGGGACAACAAGACAAAGAAAACGGGACACATTTCCGGGTACCGGCTGCAAGGCCCATGTGTATGCAGTACACCGAAAAAATGAAAACCATTGGGTTGTCACAGGAGTGGAGTTGAGCCATAATCATCAGTTGATGACCCCCAGTAAGATTGGTCAAATTCATCAACACCGAGAAATAAGCGCGGCACACAGACAACTAATTTTTACAATGGCCGAGGCTAAAATTCCACCTTCTAAGATGATGGGGGTTTTCTCAAGCCAGGTTGGGGGGATTGACAAGTTGAGTTTCAACGAAGTAGACCTTCGAAATGAACTTCGTGCTCAGAGGAGAGAGTCTTTCGGTAAGAGTGATTCTCAAACTACACTTGATCTCTTCAGGTCCCTTCAGAGTGAGAATTCTGGATTTTTTTACAGTCTCCAACTGGATGATGAGAACCGCATTAGTACTATATTTTGGGCGGACCCCCGTTCTAGAGCTGCTTACCAAAATTTTGGGGATGTTGTGACGTTTGACACCACATACCGCACCAATAAGTACTCTATGCCTTTTGCTCCGTTCACCGGGGTGAACCACCACTATCAGTCAATCTCGTTTGGCTTTGCCCTGCTTAGGGATGAGACGGAGGAGTCATTTACGTGGTTATTTGAAACGTGGCTTCAAGCAATGTATCATATTCCTCCAAAGACCATCATCACCGACCAAGATCTGGCAATGAAAAATGCAATCGCTAAGGTCCTTCCAGATACTCACCATGGCCTGTGCACATGGCACATAAGCAACAAATATCCCGAACGGCTTCACCATGTATATGCAAACCATCCGTCATTCAAGACTGACTTTAATACATGTGTGAAGAAATCGTTGACGGTAGACGTGTTCGAGGAGAGGTGGGCCACGTTAATGGATACTTACTATTTGCACAATCACGAATGGTTACAATCGTTGTATGAGATCAAGACACAGTGGGTCGGTGCCTACACCAAGAATTTTTTTGCAGCCGGAATGACTACGACCTCGAGAAGCGAAGCTATGAATTCATTCTTTGATGGGTACGTAGGCCAGTCTTCAAGTATAGCGGAGTTCGTACTAGAGATGCAGAAAGCCGTTGACAGGCAATTGTACCGTGAGAGAGAAGCCGACGCGGCTACAGTTTGCAAAGAAAGAGCTATACTACTTTATTCACCTTTAGAGGCTCATGCGGCTCAAGTCTATACCAAGGAAATGTTTCGACAGTTTCAAGAGGAACTACTAAAGTCGAATCAATATGGCATGACAAAGTTGCACGAGTATTCCACCAGAGATATCAAGGTTTATGCTTTGACAAATGTGACGAACTTCGCCAATCCGTGCTCTTCGTCGGCTCCGAGGACCAGACGACATTTTACCGTAGCAGTTTGTAAGGACACCGGGTTGGTTAATTGCAACTGTCAACTGTTTGAGCATAAAGGTATACTTTGTCGACACGCGTTGAGGGTTTTGAGCGCCAAGAATGCTAGTGAAATCCCTCCACCGTATATCTTGGAACGGTGGACGAAGGAAGCCAACAGAGTCCACGGTCACATTCCTTACGTGCCCAATGTTTCAGTTGATTTCGAGCAATCTGAGACGCTGCGATATAATCACCTTTGTAACATCATGCACGGTTTATCAATGGATGCAGCGTCGACATTTGATGGGTACAGGTATCAAGTTGAAGCAGCCGCACGGGATAAGGCTAAGCATGCACAGTTTAGGATGGCATTACCAGAAACTGTGGACACTCCGACTAGCCACGCAACTCCAGGCGGTAGATTCAATCGAGCCAAACAGCCAGTCATTGACGGCACTGACCTACAAGGTGAGGAGGACGATATTTTTGATCCAATTATTTCTCAAACAAAAGGGCGAAAACGAGCAATACGCATGAAGAATCCGATTGAAGAAGCAACGGGTCAAAAAAAATTACGAAAGTGTGCGTTGTGTAACAAGATGACTGATCATGACAAGAGAAACCATTATAAAGTGTTAGGTATCGAACCTGACAGTATGGTCGAGGAGGACGATGATGAGGAAGAGTGTTAGGGTTAATGTTTCAGTTGTATAAATTGAACTTATATAATGTTTAAATTTGTGATTTGGTTTGTGCAATCTTTAATTTGTGATTTGGTTTGTGAATTATTGATAGTTTTGGTAACTCCGTTTTCGGGCACACTTTAGGCCCCATTTGATAGCTTCCGAAAAAAGTTGTAATTTTTTTTGTCACTTTTTTTCCGCTCATTGCACTTCAGGCACGCTAGTTAGCCCATTTGTAAGACTTTCGGCGAAAAACGAGACACATTAATTTTTGAGTTTTCCTAGGAAGGGCCTATTCGGGCACACTTTAGGCCCCATTTGATAGCTTCCGAAAAAAGTTGTAATTTTTTTTGTCACTTTTTTTCCGCTCATTGCACTTCAGGCACGCTAGTTAGCCCATTTGTAAGACTTTCGGCGAAAAACGAGACACATTAATTTTTGAGTTTTCCTAGGAAGGGCCTATTCGGGCACACTTTAGGCCCCATTTGATAGCTTCCGAAAAAAGTTATAATTTTTTTTGTCACTTTTTTTCCGCTCATTGCACTTCAGGCACGCTAGTTAGCCCATTTGTAAGACTTTCGGCGAAAAACGAGACACATTAATTTTTGAGTTTTCCTAGGAAGGGCCTATTCGGGCACACTTTAGGCCCCATTTGATAGCTTCCGAAAAAAGTTGTAATTTTTTTTGTCACTTTTTTTCGAATGCCGTCATATGAAAGGTATATTCGCACACATTTCAGCGCCAAATTCAAAATAGCGAAAAATTATGTACATTTCTTTTTGGTACAGTTTTTTGTAACATCACAGCAGCTAGCCACGCACGTCAGGATAATGGTAATGAAGGCGTCTAGCTTCATTCTTTTTCAGCTCCCAGGCTATCCTATACCTAAACGTCAAGGCATCCTTCCTAGTCCACGAGGAGTGTTTGAGCACTTCCGAGCGAGCAATGTAGTCCATGTACTTGAGGACGTAAATCCCGCAATCGTGACCGTTATATTGCTTTGGTCGGTCCTTTATCATCACGACCGTCCAAGGGTCACCCTGTGGCCGTCCGCATGCTAGCGAGAGGACAGTAGTCTGCATCCAACAATAAAAACGAGAATCAAGCCTATGAGACAAGAACAATATACTATGAGCCAAGGTCAAAAAATAAATACTAACCACTAAAGTGATGTACTCGTTGTACATCTGTGCCAGCAGCTGTCCAGGCTCGTCCTCCCTTAGGCTATCGTATATGTGAACCGTTCTGAACGCTGGATGGAGAACTAATAGGAACCAGTGGTTTGCATGATGACAGGGTATCATGATAAGGTTCGCATCAGCAGCGGGACATTGATAGTCTGCGTTCATCATGCCTAACACGTTTCGACCTGGTTTCCACTTACTCCTGCCGCCCCCTCGCCTCCATTCTGTGAATTCTCTCACCGTTAATTCCACAAAATGAGTGGGATACATGTTAAGCTTCAGATATTCAGAACGGTTAAAACGTTGCTCTCTAATCCGGAGCAGTTCTATGTAAGCGTTCATGACAAAATTTGAAAGATCTGTCTCCGGCGCCAACGTTCTGATATCCTCATGACCTAGGAATGTCGCAAGGGGAAAGTCTGCTGAATTGACAGGCTCATGCCCGAAGTAGTGCCGGTCGATCCAAGCCATCTTGTCCGACCTCAATGGCTTCGTCGCTTGTCCTTTGTCCGACTGAAAGCTTGGGCGCGAGGCCTGGATTCCTACTTGGGGAAGCTGACTCTGGCACTGAGAGTCGTATGCGTTCGGAGGCAAGCGACTATATGGCTCCCATACCTGACTCTGGGGCTGATAGTCGTACGCGTCAGGAGGAGGGCGACCAGACGGCTCCCACACCTGACTCTGGGGCTGATAGTTGTACGCGTCAGGAAGAGGGCGACCGGACGACTCCCACACCTGACTCTGGGGCTGATAGTCGTACGCTTCAGGACGAGGGCGACTAGACGGCTCCCCTTCGTAACCCCGGTACGCAAGACTAAAGTTTTGAACTTCAGTCTTGTACTTCTCAATGGACCTCTTAAGATTGTCAGGAGCCTGCGCGACAAACCAGTCAAACGACTCCAGCTGCTTGAACACCTCAATGCCCTGGTCAACCTAAAAAACATGCATAGAAAATATGGCTAATCATATTTGACAAATGGTCGATAAGGTGCGCAAATAAATTATCAAACAACACTAGCATGACTTACAATGGCCAATGCCCAGAACTGGTCATAGACCTCACGTGGCGCGTACGATGTCTTCTTCACTGGGAAGGGCGATTCACCCTCGTGCGCGTCACCCTGAGAAACCACTGTAAGTATTCCTCAGTACTAATGCCGTCGTGCTTCAGCGATACAAGGCTATCATACGTTTCCTGCCAGGTATTCCACTGGTGCACCTCGTCACCCAACAAAATCAAGGCATCAGCCACCTCGAAGTTCGGCCCTCGACCACCCCTGTATGGCCGCATGTCTACAGCGGGTTTTGGTATCCCTTGTGGACAGCCAGCTTGCTTCATAGCTCGATCGGGCATCTGAAACTCACATTCTTCGAAGTGAATGAGCGGCACCCGAACCAAACCTGCCAGCACGTACGACACCGGAAGTTGCCAACACCACTCATCCAACAGATGCATCACCTTGCCATATGGCTGCCACGTCACCTGGGATGCATCTAGTATCTCTAGTTCCCCCCGATAGAACTTTAGATGGTGGTGAGGGTCTACCCGTCTCCCCCTCCGGTTGGTCGTAGGCCCCCAGGCCCACACCCTAGGCCACGTCTCATCGGAATCTACCAACGGTTGTGGACGACCCATGGGTAGCCTCTCGTAAGACCAAACCTGTGAATGCAAACATTATATGGAATTAGTAATTAATCCCGAATATATTGACTAAGGATCCTACCAAGAAAATAAATGCTCATACCTGTAATAGAGTCAGGCAGGCGGCAATGGACTTGGCACCGTTTCTCGTAGCCTTATGCAGTGCTCGATATAGGTGCGCAAGGACAGCTGAACCCCACGAATAGGAGTATACCTCCTCAAGATCCTCCAAGAACACCATATACTTCGGATGCACCGTGTTTTTCGAATGCGTCGGAAGTAATATAGCTCCAATAATATACAGAAGGAATGCCTTCGTATACGTCACGAAATCTTGAGGAGTGTATTCATCCGGTAGCACGCCGTACTGCTCTCTCAGCCATTTAAGCTTGACGCCGTTTGTTGTAAGCGCTGCCCTTGGAATTCCCGGAAAATACTGCATAGCCATATTCGCTATGGATGCAGACGGCACGTTCAAAGTAACGGGTCTGCCGTGACATGGGATTCCAAGTATAAATCCGACGTCCTCTAACGTAACAGTCATTTCACCAAACCGGAAGTGAAATGAGTTCGTCTCGCTCCTCCATCGTTCAACTAGAGCGGATATAAGGCAATCGTCGTGTCGAGACCATTTCCCGGGATCGGTGAACAGGGTTAAATTTTGACGGTGTAATAGCTGTATTTGTTCCTCGTTTAGTACCCACTCTTCAAGGTGCCTTGTGCTTTGAATTGTTTCCAAAACACCCCTATCGACACCGTCAAATACGTGCCTCGCGACGTGGTCATCGTCATCGTATAGGATTGATGTATCATGAGGTCCAGAGCTGAAATTCATACCTTTAAGAACAAAATATAATTATAAACCAACTTAGCGTCCATAATATCCATAATATTTACATTCCAAAACTATAACTGGATCTTTAACCTAGCTTACCAACACATTAGCAATAGTCATTATTTCAATGTATTAAAACAAATCCTCAATTCCCACCACTCCGAACGCTTAATTACGCTAGTTCCCACTGAATTTAGCGCCAACGTGGTTATATAGCAATATATAGCCCGATGGCCCCTACACCTCCAACACCTCAAAACAGCTTTAAAGTCAAGTTTTTAAATGTATTACGTCAATTATATACCAAATATATCAGGAAAAATTTTAAAGGGGGCAAGTTACCAAAACACCCGCTACTTATGCAAAATATCCCCTGGCAGTCATCGCCGGTGCGTCACAAGGTTCAGAACATCTGGAACAAAATAAGTTTTCGGGTGTCTCACACCCTTTCCTGAACTAAAAGTTATTTTAAGGTATGAATTTTAAGCTGGATCCTTCCTAGCAAAATAGCCCCCGATCAGCGAAAATTACCGAAATGCCCCTGAGCGTTCACTATCACCCCAAAGCCCCCGAACCAGCTTCAAAACAACATTTCAGGTGGTTTACTTACATTTCTGGACTAAAAAGTCGTTTGATGGACTTGGCATGGGAAAATTACCAAAACACCCCTTGGCGCGGGAAAATTACCAAAACACCCCTTGGCGCGGGAAAATTACCAAAACACCCCTACGCGCGCCACATTTCAGGTTTTGTAATTATATTTCTGGACTAAAAAGTCCGTCAAAAAACTTAGCACTGTAAAATTACCGAAATACCCCTCTCGGGGCGGCGAATTACCGAAATGCCCCCTGGCATCAAAAAATATCAAAAGTGCTTCGAAATGCTACTTGAGGCTTCCTGAATTCATTCTTGACATAAAAAGTATTTTACGGAGGTTTCGCCCAAAAATCGCGAACCGGTGTCCGGATCAAGCGCTTAAAGGGCCGTTCGGCCAAAAAAATAGGTAACGGCTTCGGAATGGCCCGAATTCCTGGGGAATGGAACTTCCCAACATCCTAGGATTCTCATAAAAGTTTCGCGCGAAATCGCGCTAGCTTGATATTTTAAAATACACTGCAGAGTTACAAGGTTCCCCGTATCAGTTAACCCCTTTCCAGTCTTTGGAAAAATCTGAAATTTTTACCTGAGACAGATCCTTTAAGAATAACTAGGGTCTCTTTTTTGCATTTTGGCAAAATCTAGCTCTAGCTATTTTTTATAAATTCGTGAAAAACTGTCTATATTTGGCACCCTAAAAAATCGCTGTTTTGGAATCTATAAATGTAATACGCTGATTTGTATAAACCTAACATTGAATTATAAGGAAATTCAAAATACTTACTTGTTGTGACTTGATGTATTTAAAGAAAAAACTACCGATCTTCTAGCGGTTATCCACCGATCTTCTAGCGTAAAATTTTTTGATTTGTATTGTTATGGAGATTATGTAGGTGAGATATGAAGTACGAAGGAAGTTGGTAAAAGATGACAGAGTGCAGAGTGCAGAAGAAGGGTTCGGGGGAGGGGATTATAAAGAGAGAAGTGAGGAAGAGAGAAGAAAAAAGACAGAAAAAAGTGAGGAAGAGTGGTTGTTTATGCGGTCAAAGGCTGCTGAAAAAAAAAATTCGGCAGAAGGACACCACGTTGGGCATCACGGGGGAGGGAAGGACGACACGTGGCATCGTGGGGAAGGACACCAGGTGGGGCATCACGCGGGGGGGCGCCACGTGGCAGGGCATCACGCGGGGGGGGCGCCACGTGGCAGGGGAGGGGGGAGGGACCAACCGCGGGTTGTAGGTGCGGTTGGGCCCTGCGGATGAGGGGAGGGGACGCCACGTGGCAGTGGGAGGGGACCAACCGCGGGTGGTACCGGCGGTTGGGCCACGTGGCAGGGGGAGGGGACGCCACGTGGCAGCGGGAGGGGACCAACCGCGGGTGCCACCGGCGGTTGGGCCACGTGGCAGGGGGAGGGGACGCCACGTGGCAGCGGGAGGGGACCAACCGCGGGTGCCACCCGCGGTTGGGCCACGTGGCAGGGGGAGGGGACGCCACGTGGCAGAGGGAGGGGACCAACCGCGGGTGCCACCCGCGGTTGGGCCACGTGGCAGGGGGAGGGGACGCCACGTGGCAGGGGCCATGGGATTGGGCCACGTGGCAGGGGTTGGGGGCGGCACGTGGCGGGCATATTAATGCCAACCGCTGGTTGTGCATGCGGTTGGTGTCCTTTTTCTCCTCTCAGCCATTTTCTCACCATTTCTCGTGCTTTTTTTGCCATTAATGCGGTGGCCGTACACCTTTTTGCGCCACGTGGCCCAACCGCTGCTCTTACCTGCGGTTCGGTGGAGAAATTGTTATTTCTCCACCGGTGGATGTGGATCGGCCCCCATATATATATATATATATATATATATATATATACATATATATATAAGAAAGAAAGTAAAGATTATGAATTAATCACTCTTTCATGACCAGATTTGACCATTACACTCCGCTCCCTGAGGTTCACATTTCACGGAGCTACACAAATCTAACGGGAACCCTAGCTCCTTTTGGAGATTCCCTGACACTATTTTTTGATTATTTTTTTCATCCCCAAACTATCCTATCTTTCTTGATTAAAACCCATCTTGCCCTTTAAGGTTTACCTTGTGCAGAAGAAAATCTGTTGCTAACATCAATTATCAAAAAATATAAAAAGATAAGGATCTATAACAAAGAACTCCATTCAAAATTGTTTTTCCTAATCCTCCATGTATATTTTTTGTATCCCATTTTATCAGGTTCCCTCTCAATGTTTTTTTTTGGGACAAAAATTGGAAAAAGAACTATCTTACCTAATCATCCCAAACATTTTCCCATTCATCAGAAATTAGAAGACTTGGAAGTAAGGCCATTTGCTGGTCTACTGCCCACATGATTTGTACCTGATGACTTCACTGCCTTCTCCTCGTCCCCAGTCATCATCCAAACCTTGATCCCAACCTTCTAGTGTTTCCCCATTTCTATTTACAGATGAAAGGAACTCTGGCTAGCCCATCTCAAGTTCCTGGTATGGAACTTCGTCAAGATGCCATCCCATTTTTCCAAACTTAAAGCATGCCCATATCCTTCCCATGATCAGAGCTGCCACAAATAGTACATAAGTTCTATTGAGAGGGGTTAGATAGGTCGCATGAGAAGGAAAGCTATCTCCGATGAGAACAAATCAGACCTCAACTCTCTCTTTCTCTCTGATTCCAACTACCGGCGGCAACGACACCTCCTACTCCTCTACCTACCAGTGATGGCGATCTACACGCCCCCTCTTTCCTCCAAAAATTCAACCGACGAAGGCTATAGATCAATGTCCAGCATGTAGATCAATGGTTATGGGTAAGGGTGAACGAGGGTGGGTTCATATTATGTGATGGCGTTTAGATCTAGGGTGTTGATGGTGGGCATCAGATTGGTGGTGGTTCTGAGGTATGATGGTGACTGGCATGGTGGTGGTGACATGAGCCGTGGGGAGATGGGAGACAAGAAAAGGGAAATGAGGCCATCTTGGCTATGTCATCGCCAGAAAATAGAGGGTCGTCGTCGCCAGAAGCTGGAGGGTCGTCGCCTGAAGCTGGAGGGTCGTCGTCGTCGCCTGAAGCTGGAGGGTCGTCGCCTTCGAAAGGTGGAGGGTCATGAAAACAGAAAGAGAACAGAGAAAGCACACTGTGAGAAGAGGGCCCTGAACCATTTTTTATGTATTATTCAAAATAGGATCACATTTTGAGATGCTTCATTGAATCTTCATTTCTTGTCGAGAGACTGCAGTATTTTTTTTTACTTGATGTTTGTAAGCAAGAGTGAAGAGTCAGATTTTTCAGTTCCCTCCAAAATACAAGACGACACTGTGTAGTATACGAGGGTAAAAATATCTTTTGCGTCTCACCGTTAGCACCGTCAAAGAAATAGAACGGAGTATAATTAAAAAAAATAAGAAGATCCGTATATAATTTAAAACAAACTTCAGAGGTGTCGTGTATAATTTATTTTTTAATTTAAAAATCCCTTTTAAGAATTGATCCAGAAGAAATTCCAAGTGAAAGGACTTTAAATTCAGGCGCCTTTGTGCGGTCATTTCATTGTCTGTGTCGTACTTGATCGATTAAACATTTTAAGTTGACAACACCAAAATTTCAAGACGTGGCTTATTATTTTTTGGACTTATTATCCCTATCTACTCAAACCAAACGAATTAAATTTGCATTAGATAAGAAACTGGGGATGTCAATGTATTATGAACAGTGATATATATAACATCTTTTCGTCGGTTGGAGGGCTTTAAAATGTTTTTTTTTTATATGAAAGACTACTTGTACGCCATCTCGTCCATGCCGTATTTGCTGTTGTAATGTGTATTAGAAACTAAATTTTAACTTTTCTAGCGAAATTAAAGTGTGGGCAAGCAAATGAGGATATAAAAAATCGAAATCAGCAAGCAGAAATTGTAAAATCTTAAATCACAGACTACATTAAACGATAGCAGTAAGTTCTTGATGCTTTTGTGTTGATTTGGATATTTCCATCAGATAAAGAACTTGAGATATAAGAAATATATTAGAAGTTTCGGGAAAAATTGTATTGCCATAGAGATACATATTACTATCTAACATTTACCAGCTAGTTACACTAACAACTTAAGCATACTTCGTTATTAAAAAATAATCGTTCTGACACGATTGCTCAGACCATCATAATTGATTGGTTGAAGACTATCTCGAACAAACAGAAGTACACAATTATTAGGAAACATTTTGGTAACTATTTGCACCGCACGCACGGTGTGGAGATGGATCCTAATGTTGATAAATTGTGCTGTTTCTAATGCACAAAAATGGCATCAAAATCGTGAGGTACTTCAGACCAATAGACAAGGTGGGACTCACTCTCTCTGTGAGTTTGCCACCCATATATTTGGTTATCCCAATTGCTCTATCTAATGAGGAAATCTATTTTTGAAAATATGCAGTCACTCAATATGAAATAGTTATAAACAGTGTTATATATAGCATCGCCTTGTCAGTTGGAGGCTCAAAAAGCTAAAAAGAAAAAAAAATATTATTTTACACCGTCATGTATTATTCACATCTCATTTGCTACTATTTTAAATAAAATGTTAGTTTTGTAATAAAACATAACCGTGTGAGCAGCAAATGAGAGTGTTCAAATAGGCATTAACAAGCAGGAATTATAAAATTATTTATCAAGCTCTAGATTATGTGAAAGAAGTAAGTTTTTTGTTGCTTGTGCGTTGATTGACTTGATTCAAACATTTCCATCCGATAAGAAATCTCAAATGTAAGGAACGCGTCTACGAAAAATTTTGGCAGAAACCAAAAATATCCAGGCAATACACGAAGATCATTTGGCCTCTTTGAGACAAGACATGAAGGCGATGAACTAACTCGCATCATACAATGAGTTTATATTCATTCACTTATTTATACTACTTATAAAAGTGTGAATATGTGTAAATTATTTTTTGGACAAAATCATCCTTACAAAACTTCTTAATGACATCTCTATCCTTCGCTATAAGAATTAATCAATGAATGTTAGTTATGGTCATTGGTAGACTCTTCGAAACATTTGTCATGTCCTATGTCCAAATTATTGAAAACCTTTTAACTTTTTCAAAGCATGTATCTCTTTGCATTTATGTCTCTGCATTTATCTCTCTATGCATGTTTCTATATTTGTATGCGTATATTTCCCTCTGAATAGACTGTGTAACAACAAAGTCACAATTAGTTTGAGAAAAGATGAATACCATATATTACCTCAAACCTGTTATAGAAAACAACATGCTTCATATGTTTATGTTATAAAGGCCACATATTTTCACGCCTTTTTTCTTTGTTTCCTTCTCCCTTCTACCTCTTCTAGGTTGTGTTGTGGTACTTCGCTATCGTATTATTACTACAACTATTACATTAAAAGATGTCAAAATCTTGTTAACATAAAATGGATATCAAGATCCACTATACTACTTCTAGAAGTATTGAACCTTATAAATTATCTGGACAATACATACGGCCCAAATAATTTGCCCCGATAAAGTCTAAGAATTACTTTGCTACCATTAATTATATCACCTGAGCCTTTGTAATTGAGAGGTGTTCCACCCTCTTTCACTTATCTGAAAATAAATCTTAAAAGTAAAGATCTAGGCACATAACTTGCATTCCCTTTGCATGCCATTCTCCACCATGTTTTATGTTCTTTGTTTTTTAATTGAATTAAGCGTCGACCAGCCAAAATGAAAGAAAAGGCACATGATCACGAAATCTTGACCTATCACGTGTTAGTTTAGAGCTCCTTCTCGACACAAAAGATAAATAGCTTGGTGTTTGTTATATTTTATATCTTTTACTCTAGAATAGATGTGTCCATGTGAAATTATAAAACAGCTTCTTTTGTTTACTTGAAAGCAGTGATGGGTAATATCTTGATAGGGAGATGAGTTACAATATGTATTTACTTGCAAGTTGTAACACGTTATCCCCGAATGTTTGTAATGGTATCAACAATACATTATAATTGTTAAATCATATTGTCCACACGTGCCTTTGAATTGTATATATTGGTAACTATATTTTGCCACTCGAGAAAGGAATTGAAACTATGTGCTATCAACACTTGCAACAAAAGTTTTCCGTACTAACATTCTTGGTATCAACTTTCAATTATAATTGCTCAGCAATCTGAGCAGTGGATTATTTTTCATCAATAATGAAAAATCCACAACTACTTTGATACTTTATATATAGAGCAAATTTGTTGGTATAAAAAGAAGATTTTCCACTACCATTACTTTTAGAGTTCAGAACTTTCACTTTAGACATTAATTCAATCTAAGAAGTATTCTCGATCTACTTGTTATAGTCTTAAGATAACTCGAGATTATGACCTCTCTAAATTATAATCTAATTTTATAATAGATTAATCCCACGTGCATCGCACGTGCGTTCTGCCCGTCCTAAAAATGCACAACAACAAACGGGAGATTTAAAGTCTCAAGAATCATCTTTGGTTTGTCGAAGTTAATTCGGCCTCAAATATTCTCCGCGTAGGAGAAAATCAATCACACGTTTTTAAAAGTAATGTCAAAAAAAATTATCAGCTAATTAAATCGGACTGACGCGAGTAATTTGGTCGATTCGTGTATCCTTGAATACACCAAGTAGGGAAGATTCAAGGTCTCAAGAATCATAAAAAGCATAGTTGAAAAAAAATATATCCTGTACATGCACACAGTTGCCCGATTTGAGGAGACTTTCACCATAAGAAATCTTTAAAAGTTGTGCTTGGGAATTAAGTAACATTTTCCTTGGCGACGCTCGAGATAAATGCTCCTAATCTAGCCATGTTAATTACTTGAGGATCAATTAAGCCATATACTTCACTACCAAGTGGTATAATGATCATGAATTCCAATATTAATATTAATTAATTAAAACACCGTTACATAAGAATTGCCTGCAGAAACTACAAATGATGCAGGAGAGGAATATAAACAAAATGACAAGACTAGTAATAATTTGGCATTTTGTACTTTAGATGCAATTTGTGGTGTCAACAAATGAAACGTTAAGCATAAGAAGCAAGGGAACCGATGATTTCAAACTATTGAAGATTGAATTCGTCAAGGAACTGAATTGGCAGTGCCAGAGCCAGAAATGTTGTATAATGTTTATGTTTTTGGTTCAAAAAGAAGTAACTTATAATGTTGTTATGGAAATTAAAACCTCTTTTAACTTTTTGTACTTGCACTCTACATTTTACATTATAATCAATAAAGTGTCCCTAAAATGAATAGACGTTGTACTTCATATCTATAGTGACAAAATTAGAACATATGGGAGTGTAAAGAATTTCTTTTATGGAATTTCGTACGTCTAACTTTTGTTTATTGAATAAGTAATAATGAATTCAAAAAGGTTCTTGAAAATTATAAATTCTGAAAGGGACAACAAAGTTAGAAGACCGTGAATAAATATAAAAAGACATAATACCAAAAATAACTTCATGCCAAACGGAGGGAGTAGGCACATGCCCATTGCGCTCCCCTCCTCCCCCCCCCCCCCCCCTTCCCGGTGATTTGAAGTTGTAGAAACCTAATCGATTTCGTGAGATGTACCTTGCATATTAGATTGTACAGTCAATTTGTAACGCTTCAAATTAAACAGACAATCAGTGCTTGTATATTTTGGCAGTAACACAGAGAAGATATTTGATATTTCTGTTCCAAATCATGTAGCAATTCCTACGCTTCAAACTCATGTGGCCAATGTAAACCGTTAACTACGATAATAAATATATATATCGTGAACCATTGTTACATAGTGATCCTCGAATTATAAACTTATAACATATATACATTTATGCATTACATACCCACATGTCTTGTACCCACCATAAATTCACCAAAAAACTTCAAATCCGCCAAAGCTTTGGTCCCACATGGCCAATGCCAAGCCCATAACGAACAGCCATGTGGAGCCCCCCTCCATTCACATGGGCTGCTTTCCCTCTCAAACCAACGCTCCTGATTTCGCCACCGCAACCACCCGGAGGC
Source organism: Escallonia herrerae (assembly GCA_033070095.1). Taxonomy (NCBI): domain Eukaryota; kingdom Viridiplantae; phylum Streptophyta; class Magnoliopsida; order Escalloniales; family Escalloniaceae; genus Escallonia; species Escallonia herrerae. The sequence goes on from JAVXUP010000006.1 coordinate 1,616,852, forward strand.
CATCCTGACCGTCCCCTCAGAGTCCCCCCAAAGACTTTCCATATGGGCGGCTGAGCTTGTCCCACCCCTGTCCCCTAAATGTAGTAGCAGTTGCCTTAAAGCTGCTGCTGATGCTACCGACAAGCTTACCTTGCCTTTGTCCTAAATTCATGCACTTTGACACCTTACCCACCACCCAACCACCCACGACCCCCCGCACCCACCCCCAACCCACCCCCGGTGTCCCAAATTTGGAGCCTCATTCCATTCTTATCATATCTATATAACACCTTCCTTTGCCTTGCAAACAACCATTAAGACAAGCCATTTCTCCAAGTTTCAGCAAAGAAAAGGAAAAAGTTATTCACCCACATCTGGTTTTGTTGAACAAGGCAGGATCGATAAAGTTTTGTGAGAATTGGAGTGGTACGTAGGAACTTGCAGAAATGGAAAGTATTTTTAACAGGGAGGATGGTCTCAATCTAAAGGCAACCGAGCTTAGGTTAGGGTTGCCCGGAAGAGAAGAGTCTGAGAAGGAAACGATGACTAGCTTCAAAAACAACAAGCGTGCGTCGCCGGAATCGGCCGTTACCGACGGATCAAAGGGTGATTCTGATGCCGGGGATGGTGACCGTGAAACTGCACCCGTTGCCAAGTAAGTCACAAGTTCCGGCGTCCCTTAAAAAGAGTCACCTTTGTCATTTACTTTACCCACCAAACTTGTTATCTTTATTTACCTTGTATTCTTTTTGAAGAAGAAAAATTTCCCGTCCTTTCAAAAAACAAAGGACTCTTCTTTTGGAACAGAGTAGTTATTAATTTGAGTTGTCCATCAATTGTATTGACGCGTGGTGTATTTGAAATGGCAGAGCACAAGTAGTTGGGTGGCCACCAATCAGATCCTACCGGAAGAACAACTTTCAACCCAAGAAGGCCGAGGCGGAGGCCGGAATGTATGTCAAAGTAAGCATGGATGGAGCCCCTTATCTTAGAAAGATTGATCTGAAGGTTTACCAGGGCTACCCAGAGCTCCTGAAGGCTTTAGAGAACATGTTCAAACTCACCATAGGTAAGAATATTGGCCATATTTGATACTGAATACTAAGCTTCATTTACAAGTGGTTTGGGCTCTCCGTAACGTGGCTTTTTTAGAGGAGTTTATGACTTAATAATTAACATGACGTTGGTTTTCCTTTGCAGGAGTATACTCAGAGAGGGAAGGCTACAAAGGATCAGAATATGCACCTACCTATGAAGACAAAGATGGTGACTGGATGCTGGTTGGAGATGTTCCTTGGGAGTAAGTTTCTCGACCTCTCACAGTTCCGCTCTATACCGCTCTCAACTAGTTCAGCTGGTAAAATCTTGTTGATTGTCATACTGACGTAGATACGTTCTCTCTTATTTGCAGAATGTTCATGTCATCTTGCAAGAGACTCAGAATCATGAAAGGGTCAGAAGCCAGAGGCTTGGGCTGTGGTGTATGAAAAGCTGCGAAGTCTCGACTTTAACAGGAGTGGAAGGGAAGATACCTCACATGCAGGGAGAGTCCTTCAGCTAGGGTTCTCGGAGAAACTTGGTTTTGCATATATATCCTTCTCGGTGTGTAAACAGTTTTCTTGTAGCAGAGCTTCAATCCGGGAAGTTCAATCAAGAGGTAGAGGCAACATCGTTGTAGAAGTACGGGGGTCTTTCATAGAAAGGAACATCCAATGGTGGTTTTGGGTGCTTTACTGTTACTGCCTTCTTTGTAATGCTCTGAGCAAACCAATACTACATTGAACAGATATTATACTTGCATGTACGAAATTGTATGAAACAGAACCTAACATCGTTACTCGAGATTTGATTAAGGTATCACCATACAAACATTGCGATTTAGTTACAGATGAATTACATGACGCAATTTCATTAGTTTCGTATGGATTTTAGTACCCAGAAGTCGCAGCTAGTTTTGTCAAAATCAACGTTGAAACCATGGCCGTGAGCAGGGTTGAGTCCCAGTCCAAATGAAAAGGCCATTGTTTGAATGTTTTCCCCAGAGCTTTCTCACAGCTTATATTCCTTGTGCAAGGATCGCAACTAAACAGAGATCCATCATTGGACATCTTTAATTGATGTCTTCTAAACTAACATAATTCTAGGGAATCTGTGCCTTAAACGAAGACAAAGTCTGTTTGGAACTGATTGTATAATACGAGATGCTAAATAACTCAGATACGTGAGTCTGTGCTTCACTGCTATCATGCTATGACTGATATCTTCAGTGACAAACTATCAAGTTTCAAGTAAACCATTTCCCTAGTATTGGAGAATCAGGTCGACCAAATAATTGATTAATCTAACCTCCACATTAGTGAAAAAAAAATGTTGAAATTTGGTTTTGCAAAGCGATTTGTTGCATTTTTATAACCGAAGTCAAGTTTTTGCCGCCAAAACTTTTTCACCAACGCTTCTTGGACAACATTGTCCTGCCGTAACATCATGAAATCCAGAAGGGGTAAAAAGACGTTCAAAAATCATTATTTCCAGCACTTCTCCTAAGGAAGATGATTTTTAAGTTATCTTGTTAGACACTTTGCTATTGTTGAGAAGCCATGATAGTGAATAGGTGACAAAATGCGTCAATGAGGTTCCATTAGAAAATATTAAATGGTTCGGGGTCAATAATAATTCCACCTATACAGGATCATCGGATATATAATATATCAACGCCTGCCTCTCTTAGCCCCATCTTTCCGTTGCATCCGCTCTCACTGATTCAACAGTCCTACATAATCGAGACCATGACCCAAAACCATGCAAAATTTACTTCTCTTCAAACTCTATATATGATGATAAAACTTCATTCAGTGAACTGGTTCCAGTCACTGTTAAACTTGGTCCCTCCCAAACTTTGTAGTTCTTCAACAAAAGTGAATGGTCATTGCATACAGGAACTAGTAATAAGATAGAAAGACTCCAATGTGGCATTGCTTCATATGGGTTTTTGGAGACATGGAGCATAATGATCCTACTATAATAATTACATATGGCTGTGATGTCTTTATTTATGACGATGTATGTGGCCCTCTTGGATAGGGCAATCCAAAGTCTCCCTAGTTTATCATGTTTGCCGGTTGGTGGGCATGAGACACCATCAAACAAAATCTCATCGAGCAGTGAACAAATTTTTTGTGCTTCAAAAGGGCGATTAATTTGGAGCCCTGAGCTGATAAAGCAAGTGAATCTCATCAACTTTACTCAAAAGGTGGAGTCAATTTTCTTCTGTTCAGTAAACTTTAATTAAGATTTAAAAGGACGTCATACAATAGTGGTAATCTCCTTTTCAAGTTCCCCTTTTCCTATGATTTTGCTTCTCAAGAAACGTTAAACTATGGGCTGTTCTACAGGTTCGTTGAACCTTAATTAGCTGCTAACCACATGCTAAGATGAGGCTAACGAGGAAAACAGTACATGTGTTTGGAGTTTGGCTAACACTTGGACAGAAAGTTACTAACAAAATCTGCCTCATTTACTTTTTCTAAGGGTACCCATTCCCTTCTTCTTGAGCTTTGCTTTTTTTATTATTTAAGTTCTATGTTTGATTTGTTATATAGATTTTTAGAAGAAGTGGCGTTATATATTTATTTCAATCACAAAAATGTAACTCAAATATTAGCTACGTAATTTTATTTTATTTTTTTGTATTGCGATAGATAATTACAATCATGTATAACTCATCTTGGTGTTTCATAAGTGTGCAGAGAACAAAGTAAAGCAGTGTTTGGAACAAGAACGCTTATATTAGAAATTCCATATGCTACTCTTTTTATGTTAATTGATGCAACAAAGTTTTTCTAAGATGCATATTCTAATTCTATATTACCTTTAGAATTAAAAAAAAGAAAGTATGATAAGAGATGAGAATATCTCGAGGATAATCACATCAAATAAAAAAAAGACAGAAAAAGTTGAAGACGGAGACTCTCTAATCTTATCATTCTATCTATCTGGTCTTGCATTTTGCCCCCGACCAAAGTGTCCAAAAACATGTCTTATTAGTCCTCATTGCATGGAGCATCTTCAAAACCACCTCAAGCTGATCACAGTTAGTTCTTTTCTCACTCATACTATTATCTTTAGATTCGAGTCTCTCATTTTTCGAATTCTCTCTCGCGCCCCAAGTAGAGGAAATCATTTATTGAGCAAATGGTCCATATGCTCATTCAAAACTCAAAAAAAAAAAAAGATTATGATCATTTTCGGAACTATATATGTGTCACTTGAGCTATATTCTTAATTAGGGTACATATATAGGCATCAGCAAAGTCATTTATTTCAAATTTCAAGTTAATGCTTTCAATCATAGAACGTCTGCGTCGGGGCGGGGGGGGGGGGGGGGGAAGTTGAAGTTAATGTCTAGCAGGTCTAATGCTTGGCATAGGCTATCAAATTTCAATTTTAATATGTCGAATGTAGGTTTTTAGTGACCCTTACATCCTGCTCCCAGGCATCAGTTCTGTTGATGACCTCGACATAGAGCTTTGATTTTCTCGGTGACCGTTACATTCAAATTCGTATGCTAGGATGTCTCGATTTGATGAACGAGAAATTACTTAATCTCAAATGATAATCGGATTCCCATATCAACCATTTTGTACGTTAGAAAATTATTTCCTTGTGCTCGAAATCAAGAAAATCAAAAAAGGTGTGCCCTAAGCATATTGTCGTTTGACACTGTGTCACTGCACATATTGTTGTTCGGCAATGTTCCTGGACTTACTTTTTCTAAATTCTCTCTTTAATTTTACGATTTCACAGCATTAGAGGTATGTTTGAACCCTAAATCAGGACCAATAGATCCTCATTAAGGAGGATTACGCCATGATGAGATCAATGGCCCAAGACCATGCAATATTTGCTCCGGATTATGCTATGATGAGTAAATGTTAAGCCATTAGGCTGTACTCAGCATTGGCCATTCTGAAAATTGAAGTGTTAGCACTCACTCATTTTGTTTGTGCTTTATTTTAAAGTTTCTCGATTGGAGTTTTGATCTTCAAGTACCAATGATCCTAGTAAAACGAGAAATACATTTAAGAAGTTATAGCAGTTATACGCGCTTTCTTTTGTATATTCAACCATTCTTGTGATATGAGAAAGTTAATTCTTGTCTAGCTAGAAAATGTATCTACCGTTGTTCATTATTTTTCTTAAATGACCAATTACTGTAAAAGTTTAAGCTAGAGAGACAAATGAAAGCACACCACCATCCATGAAGTTATACAAATAAACAGTAGTTAATAGACTAAAATTACCTCAACATGTTGCAGATTCGCTGGTTAATAACCAACAAACCAAAGTAGCATTTTTCACATCAATATGTGGCAAAAAGTTTGGGAGGCAACGGTGGTTTAGTCAGGTCACTTAATTCCCAAGTATAGAAATACAACCGAAATGTTAGGGGATAATTTCGCAGCATACACATATGTGCCTAAAAGGAAATAATTAAATGAATCTTTTTCAACCTAATTCAACACACAATTTAACCTAAAACACAATTGTTGTACCTCAAGATGACCAACATTTTAACCTGAAACGTCATTGTTGCACCTCAAAATAAGAGTCAACACACGCACACAAAGAGAAAAAAATATATATAACGCTCGCGCGCGCATGAATTGAGACTGGAATAAGCCCTAGATTTGTTGTGAAGTTTGGATTTAGTTTTAAGGTGCGATGCGAAAACTTGGGTTTTTACTTTAAAAGATTTCCATGGTTGTACAGGAGTAAAACCCTAGACAGATGGCATGGGGGTAAAAAAAAATTGCTATCAAGTTTAGGGTGTTAATCTGCAAATCTGCCACATGTTGAGTTAATTTAGTCACTTAACCTTTGAATAAAGACCATACGACCAAAATGCATTCACTAAATTGACAAAGCTTTTTCGAACCTTAATTTTTTCAATAAGTCTTAACGAAACGTAAACTTTAGATTAGCGCGTCATATGTTGAGAGAAAAAAAAAAAGCTATTCTAGTTTGCTAAGGTGTTAATCATGTAAGTTTTGTCGATTAGCCCAATAAACAGAGTACAAATTGTATTACAGTAAAAGAGAACCAAATATGCAAGCCGGAAAAATCGAACACAAGACCTTGTCAAACTGGTGCTATGATATCATGTTACTTTTATCGGTTACTCCAAAAGGTTAAGCTATTAAAAAAATAGATCCAACAAGGTACCATAACATGTTTTAACAGTTGCTATGTTTGCTTCGATGAATAATAGCACATAGTTTGCTGTATCTAGAAAGCTAGTTTTTGCTTGTAAAAGACTAAGCACATTTCAGTTGAAACAACTAGGAAGTCAAAAAACCCTTTATAGTCAAACTTAACTGAGCCATCAATGTTTCACTTTGTATTACTATACAACAAAAGAACAACTTTTCTTTTGTCACTGCCCCAACTTCTAATCTACTGAGGGACCAACTAGATAATTAGATGTGACACTGATCACTTTCTGCGGCCTATGTCAAGTGACTGATAATCTGGCCTAGTTCTATCCAGCTCTTGACCAACCCTAACATCTTTCAGGAAAAACCCCGTAATGAGTTCGTATGAAAATTTAAAAGTAAAACAACTCCATGTTAGACAACACAAGTTAGTGCGCAAGACCTGAAGTATTCTTCCTCTATGTTTCTACCACTGGGTTCAAAAGCACAGGTCGCGAATTGCTCAAAACACCTGATCAACGGCTACCCGAGTGGGTAACTGATCCGTTCGAGGCTTCAAACTTGTTGGATGTTCACAACTCCAGGAAGGGACCTTTTACCTTTCGTCCTCGGGTGTTATGGGCTTCAGGCAGCTGATCCGCATCCAGGTTGACCACCCGTAGCATGCCAGGAAGGGACTGGAGTTACGACCTTTTTATTTCCCTTTGACAAGTGCAAGCAAAGCCCGTAACACCTTTATTCTTTGAGTAAGCTACCCTCTGACCCTTCCTGACCCGATTCCTGATCGTCGTCACCAGTTTTTTGGACATCTGTTGGTAAATGTTTAGAAGTGGAGTTTGGAAGCACCACCACTGAATGGCTTTCAACCATAGTATCCACTCCTTGGTTTGGAGGCTCATTTTCAGGCTTTGTACCAGTTGAAGTCATATACGGTATGCCATACTTTTGCTCGTGAGTTAGTCCTGGGCAGAGTCCCTGATGCAGAAAAAGCAGATTATGATCAAAACCAGAACACAGGAGCAGCAGTTAAATTCCCAGTGTGAGGAAGCTTTAATTTCCTTTCCCCAAAGTTATAATAGAACAATAGGAGTGTCAAATGAAGAGATGCAGGTTATTCAACTTCAGCAGAATATGACTGCGAAGAACTTCCATGAAGTGGTAAAAATTAACGAAAATGGCTACAAAAGTCAAGTATATGTTAATGACTGACAGTAAGCAAGAAAATCAACATCTGTATCCAGATTGTTCTTTACGATCTAGTGCAAATTCTTTTGAGAATTCAGGGTAATCTACTACTACTACTACTATATATTATACATTCCCCCACATGTTTCCAGCATGTGTTAATACTGTTTTTTATAGATTTCCAGAAGGACGGCACATTTCATTCAATGTGCCGTCCTTTTTCTTACATGATTGGCTTCAAAGGATCAGGGAAGCATGTATATTCCTATATTTCATCCCCTTCAAATTCGAGTTCACTTGATTCCTGCTGCAACAACTATCTTTTCTTGTTACTTAGTTCTCATATCTTTTTTACCATCAAATCTTGTGAGCTAATAGTATCTCTAAGATTGACATAGAAAAGGAAAAATGAAGATGGAAATTTGTAATATACTGTGTTCCCAACCTACTTTGGTCGCACCCAAGTAGGGATGGCAATAAGATCCGCATCCGGCAGATCTCCGACCCGCTCTAATCCGTTAGGAGCGGGTTATTTTGACTTTAACCGGGTCATGGGACGGGTATGGTAATTTTTTTTTAAATCCGTGACAAGTTAGGTCGGGTAAGGTATTTTGTCCGGCCCGACCCGTACCCGCCCCGGTTTCCTAACCATATGCATCACTCAATACTAGCCGTTCATCCTCGGCTATATATATGATTCTCTCAAACCCTAAATTTCCTATCTCCTCTCACTCAGTCACTCTCTAGCCTCTGCCGACTAACGAACCAAGACCCCAGGCCCAGTTGCCACGCCGCTAAGCCAGCTTCTCCTTCCCTCTTTGCGACTCGCCATCTCTGCCAACTTACCCCGCCGCTTCTGCCGGCGTCGCCTCCGCCTCTTTCTCTCCCTCTCCCCCACACAGTCAGTGGTCAGCCGCCACGGCCACGGCTACACCTCCACAGTTCCACCTAACCGGCCACCCACCACCGTCACAACCACCTACCAGGTGACTAAAGCACCATTCCTGTCCACCTCTACCTTTAGTGATATTCTCCTATCACTGTTTCTAATTTCAGATCTCGAATCCGTGTGAAGCACCGGTGAAACGTCGGAATTCAATTGAGAGATCAGTTCTTCCTAAACCTTAGATTGAGTTTATTTTCATGGTTCAATCTCTATGAATGAACATAGAAGTTCACGAAACTGGTTTTCCAATTTCCATCTTGAATGTGTGTGGTTTTTCGAAGTGCAAGATATAATTTGGTTTATCGATTTGCAATTCATACCGGGCAGGGAGAGGGTGGATTTTCTAAACTATCTTAGGGTCGGTTATGGTATTAAAATTACATGACCCGTTGGCGGGGCGGGGCATGGTTTCAGGACTACCGGGGCGAGTGCGAATTTTATAAAATCCGCATCCAACCTGCCCCATTGCCATCCCTACACCCAAGGGCCCACGAGGGGTCCCGTTTTGTGCGACACGTCACCATAGTCAACAGTCAGTTTTTCAACGCTTCCAACTGGTCAAAATGTGCACGCTTAAGTCATGTGCATTATTCATTGATTTTTCACGACAATTCACAACTAAATTTATTTTCGTGCCACCTATGGTTGCCAGGGTAACAGCTTTGGCGCCACCAAAACTTAAACGAACGTGCAAAGATGGAGTTTTCGTGCCTTCCCCCTAACGGGGGGTCGGCCGCCTTCCCCCTTAAGGGAGTCGGCCACCTTCCCCCTGGGGAGGGGGGGGGAGGAACCTTTATTTTGCACTTTTCGAGCACCATAGCGCCCGCAATGCTCACATGTTTCCCGTGACCGTAAGCCGTCTCCGCAATGCCCGACATCGCCCGCAGCTCGCGCGTTATCTCTGGGACACTCAATCGGCACTAGTGCGCCACCTCCGCAACAGAAGTCGCTCGCACCCATGTGCCTTCATGCGTCACGTGCCCCCGGCACGATGCCCACTTACGCGACAACCATCACCCACACCCATGCGCCACTTCCACGACATGTGCCGCCGGTACTTGGTATTGTCTTGCGACAGGCGTCACTGCACCCACGCGCCACAATCATGTCTCGTGCCGTTGGCACCGCGCTCGTGTGCCACAATCATATCTTGTGCCATTGGCACCGGGCCCATGGGCCACAATCATATTTCGTGCCAGCACTGCGCCCACGGCCACAATCATGTCTCGTGTTGTTGGCACCGCACATGTTACATGCCCCTGGGCACCATACTCATTCACAATACCATGCGCCCCGCCATGGACATGAAACATGCTTCGACCCATTCTTCGAAGTGTGCAGCATTCCGAGGGGCTTCGCTCGCAGTGCTCCGGCATGAGGACCCTTCGCAATGGGATAGGCTCGCTATCGTATAAGCTATCACCGCCTGGGGTGACTTGCATGACACTAGGCACGTCTGAGTTGCAACCATGTCCACTCACGTTACCAGTGATCATCGGCGCCCCGAGGACAATGACCCCCGGTCACTCCAAGACAGGAGCAGGTCTGCGGAGGGCATCGCGCCTAGTCCGCCTGGCAGTTGGGCACAGGGACTTTCCCTCACCGCTGTCAAGTTCTCTCTCTGTCTTTCGACGCACCCTCATGGGATTCAGTAAGAGGGCTTGGACCAGTGGTTAGGGCAACGAGCTTACTCTGATCATGCTGACGTTGTGTGGTCAGTCTTCTCAGACGTGTAGAACGACGCTGTGTGGGGCAGGTAGCGCGAATATGGGAACTAGCAGTCCAATGGAGCACGGGTATTTTTTAACTCCCTGGTGACGTGTCACTCCGAGGGGATGACATGTGGCAATTGATGACACAGGCATACTTTTGTCTATAAATAGTGGACTTTGGAATTCATTTTAGAAAAGAATCCTCTCATTTGATAAAAGCCCTTTCTCACTCTAGAATCCAGAGCTCTTGAATTCTAGAGAGATGAACACAATTGGACTGTGACCTTGGACACAATGTCGACCGCGAAATTGGACAGCAACTCGGACCCTAGCTTGGACTGTCGACTGTCTGTTCATCTCCGCCTCGTCTCCACAGCACTGCCACTCCTCACAGCCTGTCTGGGAAGCCTTGCTCTCTGCCCTTACTCCACCCTCACTGCATCTCACTTTGTACATCTGGCAGCTGACTCGGACTGCACCCTTTGTGGCACCTCCACGTAGGGACGAACCCACTTCCTTGGCATCACTATGTATACTACATATTTGATAAGAGCATAGGTATCTAGAGACTTGAAATGCCAAGGTCTCAAAAAGCTAGGCACAAATGTGCAAGGCAATGTACAAGCATAATCAAAGTGAGGTGTACAAAAATTATTGAATAAACCAAGTACGGTCAAATTTGAGCATATCAACACCAATGACAAACAAACTCAGCAATGTCTCTACCAGTTCCAACAATAAAAGTGGACAGATTCAGCAAAATGGCAAATTCAACAACTAAAGACCAATTCCAATGAAACTTTCAACAATTTTTAGAAACTTCCGGAAAGCATTTCCACAAAAGCAGAGCAGGAAAAGAAGCAATAAAGCAGAAAATGATGAAGATGAAACAGAAAGAATAAAAGAATGAAATGAGGAAGAGTTGGACCTAAAAAAGAGGAGAGACCGAAAGCATATAGAGAAGCAAGGATGATTCCCGATAAGAGGTTCCCTCCCTTTCTTCTTAATATTTTTCCTCTCCCTTTGGTTTGAAATGAAAACGGCAAGAGAACAATTAGAAAGTTATTGATTCTTACCGTAATCTACATTAAACTGCTCAAACCAACAGTATTAAGTGTTTTAACTTCCTTCTAGCCTTGGACTGACGGCACACGCCTGTTTAAAGGGCCCTGGTGAGGCAAGGCACTGGGGCTAAGCCTATGGCCATTGGTAGCTATGAAGAAGTTCCCTTTACTACTAGCTGTAAACTTCAGATCCTTTTACTGACCTTAATCAATCCTGAGACAGAAGTAGACTTTTGAAAACTTGAACGTGATAAAATTCTGGTAGCTGCAAGAGATGTACGGAAACCGCTCCCATTAGTTTCCTGATCATCCTTTGAGATGTCCAAAGTATAGGACTCCCGCGTCAAGTTGCTGCTTCTACAATATGCTCCAACATAGGAACAATGTTCACGTACTAGGGATATTTGCGGAGTTGCAGGCAATAAGTGGCCTTCGGTACTGAAGATGTACCTGTAAGTGGAATTCTTTTCAGGATGAGGAAGAAAAATCACTCTGATATTAGGATGAACATCAAAGCCAAACTTCCAATAGCCAAAAACTATGTTCAGGTCTGCAAGGAGCTGGAAATCACAGACTGGCGATCGCGCAAAACTTACTTGTATGGCCCATTTTCGACAAGGTTATCCGGTCCAGCAGCCAAATCAAAAAGCAGCCACAGGTATTTAACCTGCACAAGGTAAAAGTTTAAAAGACTCAGGTTATAAGCACAAATCAAATAGAAGCCCAAGAATCCTCGGAACCCTCTTAACTATATCATAGTATTAGAAAGACTGGAAGATTATGTGTTACCCACCAGATAACGGCATAAGCATATAAGGAATTTCTGAAAGCAAGACGTAGACCCAATTGAGTTGGGCACACAAAGAAAATGTACCGCACCAGCCTTTGGGTTTCATCGCATTTCCCACTCTCCGGTAACATTTTCCTCACACTAAGTTGGACAAAAGAAAAAGTGTTTAGCACTTGCATTCCAGCCTTACAAGCTGCTTTCATTATCATCTTGTTCCCCATTTAACAACATCTAACGATCACAGTATGATGATTGGGTGGTCCAAAAAGTGATCTCTCAACAAGACACAGTAGATGGCAGTTACATCTTTGATGATACGTATCAACTGAAAATTATGGGTCTAACACCTTCACTGAAGTGTCTAAAGATCATAATGAACAGGAGCAGATACATGTCATTTCAAATTCATTGACAAAGAGGTGAAACGAATCAAGCTTCAAGGACAATGGCAAAGAGTCATACGAGACTACACTTGGTTTTCTTTGTAATTGAAACATGAAATAATGGATAAAGGAGGGGGCAAAATTTTGCCTACTAAAGCACAGAAAAATTGCTCAAAACTTCAGAAAATAGATAAAGGGCTCATGTAAGGATATAGTGCTCCATTTGCTGCCAGTACTCTGAGGGTTATCCAAAGGTTCTGAAGGCTCTAATTTTCTGAGCGTTTACAGACAACCATGACCAAAAATCAGTTTTGCAAGAACACAAATCTGCTGTTGTGTTTCATCCAGTTAACAATATACAGTTTCAAGGAATTGGATGCCCAAAATGCTTTCCACGAAGAAACTTGGGTGCCAAAACAAATGAAGAGACACCGCAAAGTTTTACTACACTTCAACTAAGAGGTTTGTTTTGAGGCACTATAACCAGACTTTAGACAGAGAACTGGGCAGCTTTTGCCTAGGTTCTTATGTCGCATCTCTCTATCTACTCTCAGATCACAACCTGAAGCAAGGGGGCACTGAGATTAGAGTTTGTCCTTGTAAGTTGTCTCAAACTCTCACGCATTGATCTTATCGGGTTTTTTCTGCTTTGAAGTGGCTGCCATTAGAGACACAAGCTAGGGAGAGCTGAAGATGATTATCCTCTGGCTGTACTGTGGGAGGTTTGCACTCGAACCAATTGCAAGTTAGTGATTTGGAGGACTCTTTGGCTCTAGAGTATATCAGGTATCAACGTAGGCAGTGGGGCCAAACAGAATGCCGAGATTGGTAGTTCAAGATATTGATTCTATGTTCTTACATACCGTCTCAGCTAGAAAAAAGCTCTCCATGTGATCTTCCTGTTTGTGAAACTCTACATCTGATATATGACAATATCCACAAGCGCATCGGGCCCCATATTGCAAGCTGGCAACCATGTCCCTCCCCACATCAAGATATCTACAAGAAAATTAGAGGCAGTAATCAGTTATCAAAAAGGTTAAGGTAATATCAAATTTAACAGTAGAGCGACCATTACTTGAGTGAAGTGTTATTCGTTTGAAAATACACCAAAAGCAAAGTGTTGAAAACGTGAAGTCAGTCACCACCAGAGGCAGCTCTGAAAATCCTCAGACAAATTGTTGATTATTTTCCTGAAATTCTTAAGTAAAACCCCACTTTATACTTCTATCAATGAAGTTGCATTAAAGCAGGAAAATTGGCAAGGCAGCTTGCAAGTAAAAAATCAGTTTTTGTACTGAGAGTCAATCAACTTGAAGTCATTATTGTCTCTTAATTGATATCTTAGAAACTTGTTCAAGGGAAATAATATGCTGACACAAAATTCAGCAGTCGTGAGTGAATCTCAACGTATCGGTGCCTGCCTGTTGATCATACCGAAAATTCAAAAACAATGTTACCATATCTCACTTTCTAGCATACCAAATTCCTTACTCAGCTATTAGCAGGCAGTCGTATATGTTTCTGCTAAACTTCAGACTCATTAACAGGCCAACTTCTGTTGAATGTTGCAACATAACAGCGTGGCCTAACCACTAAATAAATTGCACCTCTCAAGACTGGTTCTATCTCACCGCAGTCTCAACTTGATAAAAATTTACGATCACATAGGAAAGAGCTTCCTATTTTCTTTACGGCAGTTTGAATAAAACAGGCTGATAAGAAGGAAGTGATATCTGCATACAACCGATCTGACGTAAATAGAATAGCATCCGATTTGGTGCCTTTTGTTGATACTTATATACTCGTCCAAATGCTATCTCCACCAAAACTTTTGCACTCTTGGACATCTGAACCATCTTCCCGAGAGTTGTTTAAATTGAATAAGCATTGGCTTCTCTTGTTTTTACCCTATTCACTTGTCATATACGTCATATTCAACTTTAGATATTATTTTGATTGAGGGAAAATGAACCTAGCTTTTCCAACTATACGACAAAATCTAGTTAAAATCTCAAAGGGTACTCAAATTCCTGGATGGAGGGTAGTATTGGATAAAAATGCCAGATGTCACGCATCTTGAACTACTTACACCATAAAGGTAGCCTGATTGGAGACAGAAAACAGTAATTCCCTCCCTAGGAAGCACGGACATGGACATGGTGTCGGACACAGACACCGACGGGGACACCGGACACCGCAATTTTGAAAAAATCAGATTTTGGACACTGCAGGACACCGCTATTTTTTAAATATTTTTTATTATTATATATATATATATAGGATCGTGATCCATTGCTAGCGCTAGCACTGTTGCTAGCGCTGTTTGGCCGTCCGCTACATAATGTAGCGGACGATAATTGGCCGTCCGCTACATTATATAGCGGACGGTGCTAGCGCTGCTAGCGCTAGCAATGGATCACGGTCCATATATATATATATATATATCAAATACATTCCACAATCTAAAATAGCATACAATAATGAAAAGTCTGTTAAATCGGTGGGCTGTTTTGAAATTATTGTACATTTGTACTTGTATAGCTGATTTTGATTATGTTGGTATGAGTTGGGGTATTTTTATAAACTTATGGCACTAGTTTAGACAATAAGTTAACACGTGGAACCAAAGAAAGGCATAGAAACTTGAAAACTCCGACTCAGCAAAAAGACTTGTCTCTTGCAAATGAAAGGAATAGAAACTTGTCTCTTGCAAATGACTTTGACTCGAGTCTTAACAGAGGGAGAAAAAAAAATCAAGAGAACGACTTCAAACAGAGAGGGAAGGGACCTGTGGGTCAGCGACGGGATCGAGGATCTCCGGCGACGATGAAGTGAGCTCCGACGATGGCGACGACAGCAACTGCTTCCGGCGATGGTGATGGCGACGGCGACCGGATCTGTCGGCGTAAGGCTTCAGAATGTTGGCAACCAGCTCCGGCGACAGTTCCAAGTTGGTAATGGCTCAGAAGGGCTTCCGTGAGGTGAGAGATAGCCCAGATAGGTGACGACCGTAAGGTGAGTGAAGCATATGGCAATGGTTCAGATTAGGGCACAATTTGTTTTTGTAAGAAAAACCCCACATTATATTTATTACAGATTGACCCCCCGAAATTAGTTCAAAAAATTCCATAGTAACCCCAAACGGTCCGACACTGCACATTGCTGTGTCCGACACTCCTCGACGAAGTGTCCGACACGGTATCGGAAAATAAAAAAAATTCCGACACCGATTGGCGGTGTTCGACACGTGTCGGGCGGTGTCTGGAGGGTATCGGAGTGTCCATCCGTTTAGGACACCAAACCTCCACCTAGAGAGGTGTCCGTGCTTCAGAGTTTCCTCCCATGTGCCCAACAGCTCATGCCAGTTGCAAACTTCTTTTTGGTGGATCTATGCAAACTTACAACTGTGGGACAAACTAATATGTGAAACGCACAGAAAAGTAATGTGGGCAAGCCCCAGAAATGAGGTAATATTTATTAAGGCACAAGGGTATTGCTGGACGTTCAAACCAAGAAGATGTCATTTGGACGCGCCACACCTGTGGTTTCCCACAGATTAAGCCTTAACATCATATTATGCATAAAGAAACTGGGGTTTTCGGTTTTCCTTTTCTTTTTTTCTGAGGGAGGAACCAAAACTGTAGTAAATTGAAATGAATCAAGGAGCCAACCTAGGATCCCTGGTAGCTTTGTAAAGCCAATAAGTGCTCTCCATTAATTCTGGACGCAGCGGGTAGCTCTTTTGACCATGCTGAAAAGAAAGCAAAAACGATGAAAAGAACTAATAATAACATAACAACGCATTGATAGCAATTCAATTTTGAATAAACACTAGCCATCTAACAGAAAAAGGAACTCAAAAACAAGAAAAAGGACTTCTGCAAACACACGCACAATGGGTTTTGGGCCACCAGAAAGGATAAAAAGATTAACTGAACTTTTCGTGTATAAACTTCCCTAATCTTATGTCTGTATCACCTTATTTTTGTGGCTCTTGTCCCTGCATTTAACAATACGATTTTGATGCGCATTACGCATCTTATGCGACACGATAGGATAGGGTTATTTCACTAGCCGCATTCAGATATTACATTGTTTGGGGCTTTCAAATATAACATTCGTATGGTCTAGAGTATTACAACCGAAGATAACTGGTCCTAGAACTAGAAATGAACTCAAGATGTCACAAATGTTCTCGAAATATTTGTTGAAGTATTGTTTCACAACTACAGTTCGGAAAATCTTGATCAGTAGCTTATGATGCCTGGATGCAATTCGATACACGATACCCAATCTAGGATTTTGATACACGACGCATATCTAAATTTGAAGCTATCAGGTCTGGTCATTCAGTCAGCTTGCTTTTGGTTGAGGGAAATGAGGCCATGCCTGTTGCGGGGCTGTTGTTGCAGGTAGCTCCATGAGCAGTCATAACAGTTTAGGGAGCTTCATTTCGTTTTGAGGAACAATTATACATGACTGGAAAACATGATATTCTGTTCAAGTTACATGCTAACATCATCTAGGAATTTTCATAAGATAGTAAGACCTTTGAAAACCCAAAACAGGCTCTTTTCATTTCTTCTTTATCTGCAGAGAATTAGAAGAAGCCGACCAATCACCTCCAAGTCAAACCAATTGACAATGGGTGGAGAAACCCGCAAAGCTTATATTCCCAACATCACCCACTATGACACTGCCTCAAGAACTACACCAATTTTCTGAAAGGCTCTATCATCCTACAGCCTATCTCCAACATGCATATGTACACACAAACACATATATTTAGTTGATATATATATATATATATATATATATATATATATATATATATATATATATATATCAGCAACTTGAGCTTCGTTGCAGGTTGAAGAGGGTTATGCTCAACCAGCCGTTTATCAGAGTAAAAGCGGACCAATAACAATCCCAAAATATAACACTTGATCAACAACTATTCTATGATACAAAGGAAGGAAAATGCATTTACTCCAATATAGTTAGGTAACAAAATGGCAAGTGGAAGTCTTACATGGGCAGTCCCATTTATGGATATTGAGATAACCGTAACTAGAATACCTGAACACTGAGTGTGGCAAGATTGAAACCTTCAGGCGTGAAGCCATATCTTTTCCAGACACTAAAGAAGGCGGTATGCGTTCGAATAGCAGGATCAATATCCCCAGCAAGAACCTTCCGACAGAGTTCAATTAGTTTCCCCTTACTCCCAAAAGAATTACTGTGAACTTAATTGCACATTAGACGGTAAGTTTAGAAAATGGTTAAATTACCTGAAGTCCAGGCCAGAAGGCCTGCAGACTGTTAAACAATGGCCAAACAAGCGCAGCAGAATTCATGTTCACCTCCACATACCTGCAATTTTCTTAAATTTACCATCCCACTCATGTGAAATCCTAATTTCAAACATCAAATCAAATTTCAATAAAAACAAAAGTTAGCGGAACAATTATTTACCAAGGATCATTGAAGAGATAGTGCATTGCAGCTCCATAAGCTTCTTGGAAGATGAATAAATACTCGTCATCTCCAAATAGTAGGTAAGCCTGAAGTTAAATGGATGTTTAGGTACCACCTCATATCAGGAAATATCTGTATCCCTGAATATCTAAACCATTCGGCATTCATCAACATCCTTATATGTTTGTAATTTGGCATGCTCACTAGGGAGGAGTAAACTACCCAACCATATCCTAATTATGGTAGCAAAAAGGTATCATGCACCACAGACTCGAAGTAATGTTGAATTAACTTATCCCAACTTTGTCCTTCATCACATTATAACGACTACCTACTCAGCAATATGGCCTTTTCTGCTTCAAGTTCAAAATCCCTACCTTTAGGAGATACTCATAAAAAGAGTCAATACTTGTTCCTATCCCAGCATCCTGCAAACCAACAGAAACATTAGTCTGAACACAAAAATAATAAAGGTTAAAAGGAAAATTTTCGTTCACGTGAATAGATCAATGACTAGAGAATTTTTCCCAGATAAGGTCTAACTACTGAAAAAAATTAGCTACACATACTGCTCCAATCCAGTAAATGTCCAAACAGCACTGATAGATAAATCATAGCTAGCTCAACAACAATATTTGAGAAGAACATTCAAACAAGCAAATAACACTAGCAACCATAGTTGTCAAAAGGAATCTCAAAATATGACAACTCATATATGTGATCAGCCACTGAACAACAGCATAGGTAGAGAAATGCCTTTGCAGGAATATGTTTTCGAGAAATAAACTGTATCATGTTAAGCAAGAACATAGAACAGAACAACAACACACTGTATTGTAACCGACAAAAAACATCTGCACCAGTCAGAAGTCACCACAACTATTAGGTTTTTCAAGTGTGAGTAACCCCCCTCCCCTCCCAATTCTACCGTGACTCGAGATTTAGGACACTTTCCAAAAATGCCTTTTGCCAGAACTTTGAATACACCCCAAACCATAGTGACACACTAGACATTTCAGCGAAATCTAAAAGTTGCACTTACATACCACTACTGTGGTAAAAAAACAACCATTCATTTACCTTTGAACTTGCCACTTATATCTACTGTTTTCCATTTACAAACTCATGAAAAATCCTGGAGAGGAATCCCCTTTTCATGGAAATTGAGGAAAGATAAAAGATAAAATCAATTTCAGTATGAAATTCAATGTGTTTATGTGTAACTGGAATAACATATGAGCGTGTTCTTAATGTAACTACTGAACTTCACAAAGGATATCTCAAATTGTAGACCGCATAACGTTTAAAGGCAGCATAATAGCCTTTTAGACGCACATGACCAAGTCAGTATTATTCCATATTCAGGTGAATGAAAATCACCTTTTGTGTCCATTCACCAGTAAAAACATCTATGTGAGCACCAACTAGATTAATCCTGGAGCGACGGGCCCATAATCCACGCACTGCATTCTTTGTAAGTTGCTCAAAACCTGCATCTCAGCAAACATAGATTTAGGATATACCTCATGGAAAATGGCTTTAAAAATCAGCACAGAAACTCTGAACAGAACCTCTAGCCCACCTCCGGAACCAAAAAAGAAAAGACAGAAAAAAAAAACATAAATAAGAATCAAAAGAATAACAATCGCGACAACCTTCTCTTCTTTAATCTTCCTGTTGTGTTCATCTTGGGGAGAAGGAAGGAGGCGGGGGTGTCTTTTAGATGTGGTAGTTCAAAACAAAGCTAGAGAACCAACATTGAAAACCTAGCCATATGTCTTTTCCATAACTATTGCATTTATCAGTCCAATTTCGATATTATAACTGGCTAAATATGGTGGCCCAAACACCTTCCCAGTGCTACAGCCCATATGGTGCAGTACTCCTAATTCTGGAGATCACTTAACATAGAAAGAAGTCAAACGCATGTGAAATCTGGGGAGAATCGAGAATCATGTGTTGAACTGTTCAGAAAATGTTTGGCTGAAAATGCACGAAATTTGATGTAGTCAAATAAAAAAGCACCATGGTGAAATTCTCAGGCGAGGTGACACAGGGTGGTCAACCCTCGCTTCTGTAGTTTATGAAAACATTGACAAACACCCATAAATGCTCAATACAGAAGGAATTGAACCCTAAACCCTCTAAGAGGCAAACTTACCAAATAGGCAGGCTTTCTTAACAGTCGAAGACTAACGCAGCCAGCAAGCAAAGTATTACAGGGCAAAGTCTAAACTTTCAGAGGCATCCTTCGCCCTTTCAGATGATAAAGCATATGCCCTTAGCCTCTAAATCTTTGGCACAATTGGGATGTTCTAAAGAATCTTTTACATACTTACAAGTCGATCTACAATTCACTTAAAGAGTTGAGCAATACCGTGCTGGCTTATAATATAGCGCCCAACTGGACGCCCAAGTCAGCCAATATATACAATGTCAGAAACTCAAATTATGTTCAACTTGGCCAACAGCAAAAAGCATTTCAAAAGCACAAGCACCAGAAACCTCACAGAGAGAAGTACCAACACTAAACCAGTAACAAATTTTCATTTTCTGAACTACTTTAGAACTGCAAGGATATCCTAACTAGCCACCCACAGATGGCTCTGTACGGGCAGCAAGAACTTTGCCTTCACAAAATAAGTTCTCATGGCATATCTCCCCAGTGGAAATTTTCAGAGATCAATTTTCAAACACGATCAAAGTGTAATTGAGTAACACCAAAGTTAACGCTTACTAGGATCATTTGTTAAGCGGCTAAGCACCCCAAATTCTAATGTCAGTGTCCCACCACCAGCCGTTGATGTTATCTGAAGAAACTAAAGATCGTGAGCATATAATTTGCAAAAATATATCTAAATAGATGAATGGCAATCTTTCTCAAACCAAAGACATAGTTCAATGAGCTGTTACATGGACTAAGGCAGAAAGCTGCGGTCAGGCATGTGGTGAGGTGCCAACACGCAAATGGTATAAAATTGCACTACCATTAAGAAAAAAAAAAGTAAATAAGAAAGCTGTTGACATAATGCCCTCTGGATATTCTTCTGATTAGGATATGTTATTCCTTTCTAAAGACAGGAGTGCTGCACACGTATCTCAGGCTATGACTATTTGGAAAAGGAGAAGAACAAATGTGTCGTGACTGGCAACAATATACCTAGAAACAGGTCAGCATACAGCGCGTGACGTGATGTGCATCAGTAAAGAACTTGCTATCATATTACACAGGAATCAAAGGACAAAGTAAGGTAGACGGTGATTGCAGGCATAGTCGCATTAGAAATTGTCTAAGAAAACTTCAGGATAAAAAAGATTAAAATTCACTTAGATAGGGCAAGAGAATACAGAGGCTTTGCCTTGCTCTCACTCTCATCAACTCCATGCAGTAGATTGACCGATCCAAATGGAATTCCTGCAGTACATAGCTTAGAAGGTCAAAAAAGGATAATGAAGGAATTGATGTTCACTGTCTATTGGTGGCTGAATTAACCTCTTCGTACATGGTAGCACCACTCATTGGAGCTTTTCTATTTTGCAGAAAATTCTTACTTACTGCAAAAAATGTAGAATTCTTATACTAGAGATGAAAGTCAATGAAGTTTGCATCTCATGAACCATTAGCAAGTGAAACTCATTCTCTGTCAAGAATCATACTCCAGAAACCAAACGTAGTTAACATCAGTCAAAATTGAGATCAGAAAGAAGGAAACTTCATAGAGCTCAACTCCAACTCCAACTGATGGCAGAATATAATTAGTAATATAATTTAATGAATTAGGGGCATATTGTTCTGTTAAGGACCTTTTTGTTGATATAGCAATAGATACTGAACGTCTTAGAAGGTATGACACTACGAAGAAACACATATTTGTTCCAAGCAAAATTAAATGATAAACAATTCTGGATTGAAACAACTATTTTCTGATCATACCTGTAGGAGTATGAAATGCAGGTAATAACCTTCGGGCTAGATCCTCGGCTAAGTTAAGTAACTCATCGTCGTATGCAGGAACTCTCATGCCCTGCAACTAAAACGTCAATGATCTGAAATATACCGACTATACTATGACAGTGAAGGCAGGGACACAGATTTTCCGGTTAACAAAAGTACTCTTTATGCAGAGAATACAGCAGTAGGTAACATCTGAAAGCCATTTCTGGTCTGAAGTGCAGAAAGAGAATTAACGGTCTTATATACTTCTTTTTCAAAGCCAAGACACAGAGCACCTCTTCTGACCAGAAAACAGTAAATCATTGACTAATTGAGATGAGAAGCAATCCCAGAAACTACGCTTACAAATGTTTATGCTTTAGTCCTACCAAATAAATAACCAGCAAGGGACCGCCTTCCACCATGTGAATGGTAAGCCCTAAAGCTGCCACCTCTACTGTCTTCCATAGGCACTCTTTACCAGATTACTCAAGCCTAGCCGCACTGCCTAACTGTCAAAAGAACTGAGCAGCAATGTTTTTTGCTGGTAGTGTACACCATTGCAGTTTGTGCGATAGTATGTGATAGGCCTCATATGACCCTTCCCATGAATTTTAAGATACCTATTTGGCTAGCCTTTTTGAGGAAGGTGTTGGAAATTCAGAATTGATGGAGATCCCAAGATTTCTGGGACAGATTTGTATTTCCAAGTATAGGAGATTAGCTGTAAATTAGTAGCTATAAAATTAGTCAAACCTTCCTAGATTAGCAACATGTCAAACTTTCCTAGGAAATATGTCAAACCTTCCTAGAATAGCGAAACCTTCATGTATAAAGGTCTTGTACTGAATCACTTTCAGATAAGGAATTTCAGAATTTTCTTCATGGTATTAGAGCTTTAGGCTCTTTTCTGGGATCGGAAACCTCGATACACAGGCCTCATTGTCAAGACCATAGTGCCTATGTTACATGGACTCGGTGTTGGTGTCCGGATCGGACACGTGTCCGAGTGTCGGACTCGCCAAATTTTGAAATTACAGGACAGGGGACAAGGATCCGATCTTGGACACGGACACGGGGACACAGATAGAACATTAATTTTCAAGTAATACTTTATATGAGATTAGTACAAACTATAGGGGTGGATATGATATTCTGAAAAAGTAGCATTTATTGTGTTGTGGAAAAGAAAATGATAAGATGTGGTCATTTATTATGATCCACACCTAAGTCAGACTCTCCCTGTCTCTCTCTTGCCTCGAGGTATGCTCTTTCTCTCTCTCTCTCTCTTTCTCTCTCTCTCTCCCCCCTCTTCATCTTCTTCCAGATCTGGACTCTTCATCTTCTTCCTACCCAGGAATCTGCCCCTTCTTTCTTCTTCCTACCCAGGAATCTGCCCCTTCTTCCTCGTAAGACCTTCATCTTCCATATCCATAGCGACAGATTCCCAGAGATGCTCTCCAATTGGCGATGTGGCGTGTCCGTCCAGCAAATGACGTGTCCGGTACGGATCCCATACCCGGATCCGTGTCGTGTCGTGTGGACACGATATTTTGACTCAAAGTGCCGAGTCCATGTAACACAGCATAGTGCTATTTGTTTGTGCTCTGTTTCAACCGTGTTTTCAGGTCAAAAACAGAGTTTTCTGCACACTTTATCTTCAGCCTTCATTGCTGAAATTTCTTACAGCAGTCTCCGTTCTTATTCTCTGGCATTTATAGCCCTTTGTCCAACATTTATGCCCCATTGATCTTCATCACCATTCTTTTCCCTTTAATTCCTATTTCAAATAGGGTTTCAACATGTCTTCCACAACTGGGAGAGCTCACAGTGGCCAATCCGAAGAGGTAACACTCAATCAAACAATAGGAGAATTACAAAACATTCAATCTGCCTACAGATTGAATGGCAAAAATTATATGAAGTGGTCTCAATTGGTGCGGACCTTTCTGAAAGGAAAGGGAAAATTGAATCATCTCCTTGGTACTGGGCCCAAGAAGGGAGATCCTGGATTTGATGCTTGGGATGAAGAGGACTACATGGTCATGTCTTGGCTATGGAATTCCATGTTGCCAGAAATTAGTGATACATTTATGTTTCTACCAACGTCTAAAGAAATATGGGAAGCCGCACAACAGATCTATTCTAAGGTAAGGGATGCTGCTCGAGTTTTTGAGATTAAGAGTAAAATCTCGGACACTAAACAAGGAGATCGCACAGTTACGGAGTATGCGAATCTCTTGAAGAATCTATAGCAAGAGATGGATCATTATAGGTGCATTGAGATGAAGTGCAGCGACGATGCAGCTGTGTTAAAGAATTTCATTGAAAATTATCGAACCTATGATTTTCTCGCCGGTTTAAATATGGAGTTTGATTAAGTGAGAATTCAGATTTTGGGAAAAGAGGAGTTACTCTCATTGAATGAGACCATCTCCATCATTAATGCTGAAGAAAGTCGAATGGGAGTGATGCTTTGTGCTCAACCGGTTGAAGAATCAGCAATGTTAGGAAAATTTATTGATAAGAACCTGAAGTTTATTGCTGAAAAAACATCGGCCTCACATACTGCAAATTCAGAAGTTGGGCGATAGAGTCTCGGCCATTAAACAAGGATAAAATATGGTGTACTTACTGTAAAACGCCTCGTCGTACCAGAGAGCAGTGCTGGAAGCTTCATGGAAAACCACAAAGTTCTCACTGGAATAGAGGACCTAGAAGTGAAAAACTACGAAGCCAAGTGCATATGACTCAATCTAAGGAAGACATGTCACATGGTGATGTAAATTTCAGGGGCGGAGAGGAGAATGAATTCAACAAAGAAGACATAGGAAGGCTCAGATCACTCCTTGATTCATTAGAGAAGTCTAAAGGTACTTGTTCCTTGGCACATTCAAGTAAGCTTCATTCCTCGTATGCTTTAAGTGCCTCTAGTTCAGATTTTTCAAATTCCTGGGTTATTAATTCCGGGGCAACCGATCATATGACCCATTCTTCACACAAATTTCTCACTTACCATCCATGTCCTAGCAACAAAAAAATAGCCATTGCTGATGGATCCCTGGCCACTGTGGCCGGCAAAGGAAACATCGTCCTAAATCCATCCATTACCCTTAAAAACGTGTTGCATGTACCTAAGTTATCTACAAATCTTGTGTCTATACATCAACTTATAAAGGATCTAAACTTTAGTGTGGTGTTTTCTCGTATTTCTTGTGTATTTCAGGACCAAGTTACGAGGATGAAGATTGGACATGCTAGGGTAAGACATGGTCTTTATTATTTTGAGTTACCTAGTGGCCAAGTGAATAATGGGAACAACTCACCTCTCTTGTTTCTCTCCAGCAATCCTCATTCGAACAAAGACCAAATTTGGCTTCATCATCTTAGACTTGGACACCCTTCCTTTAGCATTCTTAGTGTCATGTTTCCATATGTGTTCAAAAATGTCAATGCAAACGATTTTCACTGTGATGTTTGTGAATTTGCTAAACACCGACGTGTTTCCTTTCCTTTGAGTAATAAGAGAACTACGGTTCCTTTTTCTTTGATCCACAGTGACATTTGGGGTCCATCTCGAGTCCCCAACATTTCAGGGGCTCGTTGGTCTGTCTCATTCATTGATGATTGCACTCGAGTTTCATGGATTTATTTGCTAAAACAAAATTTTGATGTGAGCAACATTTTTCCTATTTTTCATACAATGGTCAAAACTCAATTCAATGTTGGAATTAAGAGGTTGAGGACAGATAATGCTAGAGACTACTTTAATCAAATTTTGTCTCCATACTTTCTAAAGGAGGGAATTATTCATGAATCATCATGTGTTGACACACCCCAACAAAATGGGATTGCCGAAAGAAAAAATAGTCATCTTTTAACCTCTGTCCGTGCTCTTTTGTTCCAAAAGAATGTTCCAAAAATCTTTTGGAGGGAAGCTGTCCTCACTGCTGCTCACCTAATAAATCGTATCCCGTCTCGAGTCTTGGACTTTAAAAGTCCAATGGAGGTGTTTTCTCAGTATTTTCCAAACTTGAATGTGTCAACTAAGTTAGATCCTAAAGTTTTTAGATGTGTCTCATTTGTTCATGTTCACTCTAGTGGTCGGAGCAAGCTTGATCCTAGAGCTGTCAAGTGTGTCTTCATAGGATATTCACCTACTAAGAAAGGGTATAAGTGCTACAATGCTACTACTCGTAAAACT
This sequence comes from Escallonia herrerae, assembly GCA_033070095.1. NCBI lineage: Eukaryota > Viridiplantae > Streptophyta > Magnoliopsida > Escalloniales > Escalloniaceae > Escallonia > Escallonia herrerae. Next base: position 1,642,742 of record JAVXUP010000006.1, read on the forward strand.
TATGTTTCAGCCAATGTCACATTTGTTGAAGAAGAAAGTTACTTTTCTAATCCTTATCTTCAGGGGAAAACATCAACTATGGAAGATAAGGATCTGTTTTTTAGAGAACCGTCAATATTAGTTAAAACATCTCCAGTGCAAACTAAATCCATTCCTGAAGTGGAACTCATTTCTAGAGGGGATTCTAAAGCCGAACCAATTGAATCATTTCCAAATCTTTCTGAAGAACCATCCAGGCCCATAAACCCTACACTTAGAATGCCATTAAAGGTCAACTCAAGAAGAATTAATCCCGTGATCAATTATGTGCAAGTTAAAGAAACTGAATCATCACTTGGGAATGAGGTAAGTGTTTCAAATGGAGTACCACCTACTATCCTTGATTTGGATCTACCTATGGCCACAAGAAAGGGTGTTAGAAAGTGCACACAACATCCTTTATCCAATTTTGTGTCCTTTGAAAAAATTCTCAACCTCACACAAAAACTTCCTTGCTCATCTAAACACTGTAGCCATCCCACAAACATTATCTGAGGCACTTGGTAAAGAGGAATGGAAGCATGTAATGAGAATAGAGATGGAGGCCTTGGAGAAGAATAAGACATGGGAACTAGTGGAATTACCAACTGGGAAGAGGACCAAGGCGATCATACATTATTTATCAAGCATTCAGCTTCAGGGGAGTTACGATGTTGATAGTTTATGTAGATGATATTATAGTAACTGGAAATGATTCAGATGAAAAGGAAGCGCTTCGCAAGTATTTAGCAAAAGAATTCGAAATAAAGGATCTTGGAAAATTAAAGTACTTTAGGAATAGAAGTAGCTTGGCCCAAGGAAGGAATCTTTGTTTCACAGCAGAAATATGTTCTTGACCTGCTAGAAGAAACAGGTAAACTTGGTTGTAGACCATTGGACACACCTATTGAGCCAAATCATAAACTAACAGAGTTCATGGAAGGAGAACCAACAGACAAAGGCATGTAACAACGACTTGTTGGGAAACTAATCTATCTGTCACACACGCGGCCTGATATTGCATACGCGGTGAGTGTGGTGAGTCAGTTCATGCAAAACTCTAAGGATGTCCATCTCCATGCACCAGATCTTACAATATCTGAAAGGCAGCCCAGGAAGAGGGATTCTCTTTAGAAAGGGCACAAATATGGACCTAGAAGCATATACAGATGCTGATTATGCAGGCTCTCTTACCAACAGAAGATCAACTTCTGGGTATTATACCTTTCTTGGTGGAAATTTAGTAACCTGGAGGAGTAAGAAACAACCAGTTGTGGCAAGATCTAGTTCAGAGGCAGAGTTTCGTTCGATGGCGCAAGGTATTTGTGAGTTGTGGCTCAAGATTATCCTCAAAGACTTGAAGATTAAATTAGAGACCCCAATGAAGCTTTATTGTGACAACAAGTCTGCAATCAACATTGCGCATAATCCAGTTCAGCATGACAGTACTAAACACGTGGAAGTTGGCCGACATTTCATAAAGGAGAAGCTTGAAAGTGGATTGATTCGCACTCCCTACATATCTACGGAGGGCCAATTAGCAGACATCTTGACTAAAGGATTAGCAAGTTCAACATTTTACAGGATTGTGAGCAAGCTAGGGATGGAAAATATTTACTCCCCAGCTTGAGGGGGAGTGTAGGAAATTCAGAATTGATGGAGATCCCAAGATTTCTAGGACAGATTTGTATTTCCAAGTATAGGAGATTAGCTGTAAATTAGTAACTGTAAATTAGTCAAACCTTCCTAGATTAGCAACATGTCAAACTTTCCTAGGATAGCAATATGTGAAACTTTTCTAGAATAGCGATACCTTCATGTATAAAGGTCTTGTACCGAATCACTTTTAGATAAGGAATTCCAAAATTTTCTTTAGAAGGCATTGCCCTGTGGTGAGGCCGTGGACTGGGCTGTTAAAGATGGTATTAGAGCTGACTTTCAAAAGCTCGGATGGACTATCCAATCAAGTCGCTGACGATTGGGGAAAACGAATGTAAGCCCGGGTACATACCACATCAAGAGGATTCTTGGGGCAACGCAAGGTGAGCCAAGAATATCCCATATTTGCTAGAGAAGAAGATTATGGGCAATGTGTGACAAAATTATGCTTGTGCCTTAGAGGGGACACTAAGGCATAAGAATGGAGGAATGAGATATCCCACAGCTCTCATTCCACAGTCAGATGTGGGATAGTATGAGATTGGTCTTATAAGACCCTGCCCATGAAAAATACCTACTTGACTAGCCCTTTTAAGGGAGGCATTGTCCTATGGTGGGGCCATGGACTGGGTCGTTAAATACACTAGCCTCAGATTTCACTTACTCAGCCTCAACTAAGGTTATAAACAAAAGCCAACCTACATCAATGCACATGCATTAGATGTAAAAATTTGCCCCGTCAATTTGCTTACATGCCTCATTAGCCTTCAAGAAGAGAATTCAGGCAGATATTGAGGAACTTCTGATTCTTTTAAAAGATCAAGAAACTTAACCTCATTTGGTTCTTCTATTCTCCAACAAGTTATCAAGAGTAGATTCCCGTGGGTTACCGTGCCATCCACCACAACTCTTTTGAAGGAAACATGAGTTTAATGTTATAGCCCATTCATATAAATCATTCAAGTGACAAAGGAACGTCCACAAGGAAAACCCTTAGTATTTCCAGCAAGGGTGATTCAAAAATCGGTGAAATGTCAGATTTCTACGATCATCACCACACACATGAAATGAGTTGTGTATATGAGTGCATAAGTCCTCCTCTATGGGTATATGATTGTAATTGGATATCTCAATGCAAAAGAACTTATCTTTGCCTTCTAAAAAGGCAGTAACGCAAAATCACTTTTTCTTTCTTTCTACAATATCACCGGTGGGATCATCAGATATACACGAGATAGAAACATACATATATAGGGAAAGAAATATATATTGGGACTAACACCAACATATACACAGAGAGAAAGAGGTAAACTCTTACCGTAGCATAATCGCTTGCAATGAGATGAGCAGAAATTAATCCTCCAAGGATCCTGATCGTGGTTTCAAAGACTGATACCGTCTTGTTCTGGAAATTTTATACAACGAACTTAGAAGTTGACTAACAAAGTTGCAGGAAGATAACAGGTTCTCAGGCAACTAAAACTGGCTGCATAAGCCTCCCAACAGTTCAAAGTAGCTGATCATACGACACCAAAAAAAAATCTGAATCAGAGAGCACTAAGAAAAGAGATTAAACATCTCATAAATTCCCATCAGATATTAAATTCAAGATGACAATGCAACATCCATTTAAAAGACTGAGCTAGAATTAACTCGTTCCCTATCGAGAAAGAAACAATAGCATAAGGAAACATGCATTTTACATCACTAGTGGCAGAATATGGAGAATTCAAGTAATCACCATATGGTTTCCTCCCACAAGATAAACTGACAAAGTTTTTGCTTGGTTTTCTATATCAAACAGAAGAAAGCTTCGGAAAGCTGGTTAAAGTTTGATGCATGATTACAAGATAAGATATTAGTGTTTTTAATAGTTGTTGGCCCATAGGGATTTATCAGGACATTAACTTAAAGAATGCATACTTACAATATCAAACCGAAGATTTTTACTAATCCATTCTACAGACGAGATGAAGCGCTCTCGGTCCCCCAGCAAAGCTAAAGTGTCTAAGGAGTCGATCTGCAATGGCCGCATGATGGCAACATAAGTGAATGAAGTTCAGATGAAGTAAGCTAAACAGCTTGCCTTACCAATGTCAAAGCATAACCTCCAAGTGTATCTTCACCTTCACATGATAAAGGTCTTAACTCATCACGTGGAAATGCATGATCCATATAGCCATCAAACGCGTGATAGAACATTCCACACACCTGCATCACAAAGAAATGTATCACTTGCAACTTGAGAGTCCAGGCCTTTTTTCAGAAATGGAAAAGTGATTCCACCCTGGATAACCTGATTTTCTTAAATTACTGAGCTGGCAGGCGGCAGTATAAGGGTAAGTGCTTATAGTCATGGGTATTACTAGCGTATTATCAACGCACATTTAACATAAAGTCCTCATGATCAAACAGGTGGCAAAAATTACACCTGAACCCATGCTGCCTCAAGTAGTAGTCACTTATTCAGCACTACAAGACTAATTTCCTTGGAGCAAATGAGTTATGCACAAAAGTTCTGCATAAAGTTGTGTGCTTATAGCTGTGGGTCGGCTATTGTGACATGAAGGAGCAACCTTTTCGGAATCAAGAAAACTCGGAAGGGTAAAACGAATTATTTGTCCAAAAAACTAAACAAAAGATTCCTTGACACATAAAGGTGCAACCTTTTTCAAGTCAAGGCCTCGTATCTTAAACGGACAAGTGTCTCCACTCTTGTTAACCCATTTTTCTCATATTACTAAGCCAGAATTGCAAACATGTGTGCTTATACATACATTCATCTTCTAGATACCGAGTTATAAACGCAAAGTGAGCAACATAGAGGTCCTTCGCTAAACAAACAGGTATCATGAATTGCATCAACATCAAATTGTTTCCAAATAACAGTCTCTTATTCAACACTAGAACAAAAAATATCGTTCTCCAGTAGAAAAGTAATGTTTAATAAGCCCAAATTGAAATTGTATCAGTTCAAACAGTGGAATCAATAGCAGTCTATACACTTGGCATAAGTGTAAATATGCCAGAATTACAAGAAAGAGAAAACTGATTGACCTCATCTCTGAGCTGCTTGGCTTCATGGGGTGTGACGCCCTCTGCGTGAGATTTGCACAAGAAATTGTGCGAAAGTAACAAGAACAGAAAGAACAATGGAACCCACGATTGCGCACAGTCCATAGTAGAGAGTATATCTGTGTACCACCGCAAATCTCTGGGGACAAAGCTAACAAGATCACCGAACGATTTGAGGTGGCAACGTTTGCTCTTTTCTTGTATTAGTTCTGTTCTGTTTTCAGTTAAAAGCAGCGACTTGAAATCTGAAGTCATATTTTTTGGAGTTCCGTTTTGAGCAATAATAATAAGATTGTGATTGCACCAAAAAAATATATAATAAGATTGTGATGGGAGAATTTAAAGTTGCTAGGTCTATTTTAGTTTATTTTGCAATTTTTTTTTTGGGCCACGCTAACCAAACCTAATATGAGAAACCCGATATTGCTCCAAAGATGGTAGGTAATCACTTAGGTAGGACTTAAGTCAAAACTTATGTCATCGATTTAGGCATACTCTATCATGGCATAAGTTACTCGATTCACTTATATGCCATCAAAAGCCTAAATCAACCTATCACCTTCGGGGATAATCACCTCTACTTCTACCAAAGGATCCTTGTTTTGGACAAAAACATTTATGATTACCAAAGCTGATATCACCTTCCAAAACATTAAGATGTAATTCCTTCACCAGTTTTGGCCCTTGTCGAACCGCTACCTCCGAATTAATTAAATATGTGCATTAAGATACGAAGGCTTCTTATTCCACAACAGTGAAAGCACTTTGGTATTCGGAATCAGGGAACTTATGCAGAAAGGAATATGCAAACTTCTTCAACTAGAACATTGTGTAAACCCAATTGCATAATATCTAACTTTGTCACTGATAAATGTTGACACATGTCGCCCTGGATTATTGTATAAGAAGCCACAGGCAAGCAAGTTTCAGAGAGACACGTATGTTGCAAGGTCAAAAAAGAGTAACTTTGAGTTGTTCATTGAATTTTAGATGTACTAGTTTTCCTTTGTTATTTTTTTCCATTACGTGTTTGGTTCTTTAACGGTAAGTCGTCAAATTCTTCTTAAGTAGGTAAAGCTCTCTGTTACGGACTCATTACATGAACGTCCAATGTTGGTATACAGATAGGAATGTAGGCGTTGGACCACACAGTAGACCGGTGTAATGCCACAACCTAATGTACAGGGTGTTGTGTTGAACCTAACATCGCCCACCTAGGTAGCACGGACACAGACACGGTGTCGGACACAGACACGGTGTCGGACACAGACACGGTGTCGGACACGGACACCGATGGGACATCGAACACCGTAATTTTTAAAAAATCAGATTTTGGACACCGCTATTTTATATATATATATATATATATATATATATATATATATATATATATATATATATATATACATATATATATATATAGACACACACACACACACACACACACAATCTAAAATAACAAATAATAATGAAAAACTACCAAAACGAGGAATTCAAATATAAGTCATACTTAAACGTTAAATCCAACATAGTTCATGGTACATAACATAAGAAACTTATTAAGTCTTACAAAGTCAGACGAATAAGAAACATGAAAAATAAGGAAATAACTTAAATAACTACTAAGTCACGAAGTTATGAATTATCCATCGATCAAGTCCTCAATCTACATCGATAGTGTCATCTTCTTCATCGTCCTCTTCACCTCCATCATTATTCTCCTCCCTGCTTACTTCAGCTTCCATTAGCTCGTCAAGCGATAGATTTGCAAACCGAAGCATCCCCACATCTTCAAACCCATCATGATTATCTCCCCCCACATCCCACATTTTGGTCTCCCCTTCGGCATACTTTGGAGTCCTCCTTGACAAAAGACGAAGATTGCTATGAACAAAAATCAAGTCTTCTGCACGTTGGGCTGTCATCTTGTTCCTTCTCACCGAGTGAATAAACGAATATGTGCTCCGATTTCTTTCAGTACAAGATGATGAAAAAGGTTGTGTAAGAAGTTTCAAGGCTATGGCTTGGAGAATAGGTGCACTTGCAACATAAAGAAGCCACCAAGTCTTGGGATTCATACCATAGTGATTAGAGATGGAATCATACTCTCAAAAATCTCCACTAGGCCCAATAAAAGCAGCATACTCTAGATTCACCTTGTTGCGCTCCTCTAAGTGTGGAAAGTACTTCCGAAGACATTTCATTCTCTCCTTGTTGATTGCATTGTCCCTGTGTGGAGGAACACAAGAAGGAACACAAGAAGGATCATCATCAAGCCACTCACGTGTATAGTACCTTATGAAATAAAGTAATGAACACATTTAGATATATAAGTAATGGGCTACATTAGTAGAAGCAAAAAAAAAAAAAAACTCAAATGTTGACGTAAGATAATATTACCTTGGGTTTAAAGAATGTGCCAAGCAGTGAAGTGGAGTATTATTCTTGTTCCAATGATCTACAAGATATTGTGCACCACATCAAAGAAAGTGGACTCATCGTCGGGTCTTTTCACTTCATGCATATATATGGCTTTCTTAACCTTTTTAATCATCGAATCCTACATGTCATAGACTAGGCGAAGACAAGGTTTATCGGTATCACAAATCCGAAGCATGTCATACATAGGAGTAGTGAAAGAAAGTATATAATCAATGGAATCCCACCATTCATCATTCAACACCTTCTCTTTAACAAACCTAGCCTTTTCTACATCATCATCCTGATAAAGATTCCAATTTTCACTAATTACCATGGCTTGAAGACCACCCTTAATGAGCTTAATCCTCCTAAGCATCACAATAGCATAAGCAAATCAAGTTTTGGCCATAAAAAGCAACTTCAAATTCACAAACTCATTAAACATTGTCAATCTCATTGCATGATTCATGAAGAAATTCTTAACTTGCCAAACATCCCCAACAACATCAGTAATCCAAGCATATTCCATATAAGTAATGTCATAATTGTCCGCATTCTTGACTGCACATATGTTCCTCATTGGTAAGTTAAGAGTATGAACGACACATGGTGTTCAAATAATGCCCGAAAATTGTTGCTCAAGAAGTTACCCAGCAACCTTACAAACAGGAGCATTGTCCGTAACAACTTGAATCACCTTCACATGCCCAACCACCACTATCACTTCCTTCAACAATCCACCAATAAAATGTTTGTCCTTATAGTCACCCGAACAATCTATTGCTCTCAAAACATAAAAGCACCATCAGAGATAGCCATGATATTAATGAATGGCCTCCTTTGCGAGTCACTCTACCCATCACTGACAATAATTATACCCTTCTCACTCCACATGGCTCGAATTGGTGCTAACAACCTATCAATATTATGTTTCTCCTTTTGCAAAAGAGTGGTCCTTGACTTATTATAACCTGGTGGAACTTAATCCCCAAGCTTATGATTAGCGGCAAAAGTATATGAGTTTTGATCGTGTGGGTTCCTCGCTAAGTTTGTAAAGGAATATACTAGATTTCGCACCAAGCAATAAAGAAGAGAATCGAAAACAATAACAGAAAATAGAGATACAAGATTTACGTGGTTCGGCGAAAGCCTACTCCACGGTGATAGCAGTGATTTCACTATATTTTTCACTGAAGATTACATATCTTTGTCTCTCTCAACAAATTGTCTTAAAGAATGGCTCTTCTCTCTCCAAAGAAAAACTCTTCCTACTCAAAAGGGATTATTCTCTCTTTGCCTACTCAAAGAAGGACTCTTCTCTCTTATCTCTTGAAACACAATACATGCCAACATATATATACTTAGAGAAAAGTAGTGGCTTTCTCTAAATAACCAATGTGGGACAAGGCTTATATTGTCACGACCCGAACCCACGGGCAGGACCGCGAGCTAGGCACGTGACCGGCCACAGACCCATAAACTCCAATTTAGGGCTCTGCCAGGCCTTACTCGCTTAAACCAATATATGCTGCAGCGGAATTTAAAACTTCTACAAAACTCTAATTACATTTTATATTTTTTTGCATTTGATTACATGACTTATACTAAAACTCCTCATAACTCCCATTGTCATCAGCTAGAATTAAATCAACAATCTAAATATTAGCGACTCATTCCAAGCAGTGTCCGAAGCTCCGCACCAAATTGTCTCTTCCTATGCTCCTCACCATCACCTTACTTTCAACCTGAAATGATAAGTAAGGGATGAGCTTCCACGTGCTCAGTAAGTAACCAATGATTCAACTAGGTGGACCATAGCATGTCAGAAAATAACTCACTTTATATTCTAGCATCATTAAAATATCTAAAAATCATAGAATTGATAATCGTCGGGTAAAACAAAACAGAGTACATGAAACCAAAAACTGCAATATATAATGATTATCGCAACAATTCATAATAACCAGTTCAGTCCCAACATTAGCTCAAACGATATGCTGCGGTCAGCGTACGAGCCCCCCTGACTAGGGCCCGAAATCCCTCCTACACCCGGGATAAAATAATCATGTGGACGCAAGGGCGCACCACCAGCCACAGTACTGTGCATCAACGTACAAGCCCCGTTGACCAGGGCCCGAAATCCAACTTTCCCCCGTGGATATGGGGCACAGCAATCGAATATGGTTGTGTTTACAATGAACCAAAAGGTTGTCTGTTTGTTTATTCGATTGCTGTGCCCCATATCCACGGGAGAAAGTTGGATTTCGGGCCCTGGTCAACAGGGCTTGTACGTTGATGCACAGTACTGTGGCTGGTGGTGCGCCCTTGCGTCCACATGATTATTTTATCCCGGGTGTAGGAGGGATTTCGGGCCCTAGTCAGGGGGGCTCGTACGCTGACCGCAGCATATCGTTTGAAACTAATGTGGGATGGAACCGTTTGTCTTGGGGTTTTTGTGTTAATGACTTTATGCCTTAGTTTTGTTCCATGTTCTTTATTCGGTTTAAACAGATGGTTTCTTATTCTATGATTTTAGATTTCTTAATGTTGCTATAATATAAAGCGAGTTATTTTTTTGCATGCTATGGTCCACCTAGTTGAATCATTGGTTACTTACTGAGCACGTGGAAGCTCATCCCTTACTTCTCATTTCAGGTTGAAAGTAAGGTGATGGTGAGGAGCATAGGAAGAGACAATTTGGTGCGGAGCTTCGGACACTGCTTGGAATGAGTCGCTAATATTTAGATTGTTGATTTAATTCTAGCTGTTGATAAATCAGAGTTATTATGAGTTTTAGCATAAGTATTGTATTCAAATAGAAATATGAGAATGTAATTAAAGTCTGTAGAAGTTTTAATTTTCGCTGCAGCATATATTGGATTTTAGCGAGTAAGGCCTGGCAGAGTCCTTGGTTGGAGCCCATTGGGTCTGCGGCCGGTCACGTGCCTAGCTCGCGGGCCTGCCCGTGGGTTCGGGTCGTGACATATATACTTGGGACTAAGTTGTAACCTTCTCTGAATAACCGATATGAGATTCTCACACATTCTGGGTTTATCCAAGACACATTATCACAAATCTCCACCTTGGCTTGGATAAAACAAGTAATAAACAATCTGAAAATATCATATGTTGCTACCACACCTGCCCCGTAGGGCTGCACCTTAAATATTGTTGATACTGACCAAATTTAAGCAATGCTTAAGCTTGATCTCTAGAATATGCTTTGTCATCATGTCCGCTGGATTTTTATCTGTGAAAATCATATCTACCATAACAGTACCTTGAGAAACCACATCCCGAATAAAACAAAACCTAACATCAATGTACTTGGTCCGCTCATGGAACATCTGATTTTTGGTCAGATGTATGGCACTTTGGCTATCGCAGTAAACAGTGCTAGACTCGTGCTTCAACCCCCAAATCATCAACCAAGCCCTTCAACCAAATGGCTTTCTTTACTGCTTTGGTCGCCGCTATGTACTTAGCTTCTGTAGTAGACAAGGCAATAATAGTCTGTAGAGTAGCCTTCCAACTGATCACACAACTCGAAAAAGTGAAGATATATCCTGTCAAAGATCTCTTTCTATCCAAATCTCCAGCATAGTTTGAATCCACAATATCCAACAACTCTATCATTCACATCACTGTCTCAATGGTTGACTAAACCAGTATCTGCAATATCTCTCAGGTATCAAAGTATCCATTTCACTGCCTGTCAATGAGCTTTCCCAGGATTACCCTTGTACCTACTAACCATACTAACTGCATGAGAAATATTCAGTCTCGTACAAACCATAGCATACATGAGACTGCCCACTACACTAGCATACAAAATGCCATGTGCTTCACTTTCTCCTAGGCTTGTGGGGAATCAGCTGCTGAAAGCTTGAAGTATGCCGCCAAAGAAGTAGTCACAGGTTTAGATTTTTTCATACCAAAGCACTGCAGTACTCGCTCAATGTACTTTTTCTGGGACAAGTACAAAATTTCTACAGGTCGATCCCTTTGAATCTCCATCCCTAATATTCTCTTTGCTGCACCCAAGTCTTTCATCTCAAAATCCGTTTTCAACTGCTCTTTCAAACCATTGACATCTGACATCCATTTTGCAGCAATCAACATACAACAGCAAGTATATATGAAAACCATCCGCGAGCCTCTAGTAATACACACAACTGTCATAGGCACTATTGGTGTAACCTCTCTTTGTCATGAAAGTGTTGAACCACTTATACCACTGCCTTGGAGATTGCTTTAATCCATACAAGGATTTCTGCAACAAGCAAACATGATCTTTGTTTCCTTGGATCACGAGCCCCTCTGGTTGACGCATGAATATCTGCTCTTTCAACTCACCGCGTAGAAAAGCTGTCTTGAAATCCAGCTGTTCTAACTCTAAGTCATATAGAGCAACCATAGCAAGCAACAGTCTTATCAAAGTATGTTTTACTACAGGAGAAAATATTTCATTGTAATCAATACATTCTCTCTGAATAAAACCCTTAGCTACCAAACGTGCTTTATACCTTGTATCTTTCATTCCAGGAATTCATTCCTTCTTCTTGTAGACCCATTTGCAACCAACAATCTTCTGGCCCACAGGCGATTTCACCAATTCCCACGTTTGATTTTGTAAAGAGATTCCATCTTCTCACTCATAGCAAGTGTCCACTGCGTTGATTCCATGCTCTTGATGGCCTCTTTGTATGTAGCAGGCTCTTTAACCTCAATACTCTCTGCCACACTAAGAGCATAAGCAACCATATCCACATATCCATATTTCTGAAGAGGTCGAATTTCTCTTCTCGGTATATTTTTGGCAATGTTGTACTGCTATTCCTGAGGTTCTTCATTCTCATCGGTAAAATAAGAACCATCTTCCTTATCTGTAGGAATTATAGACAAAGCTCAAACCTCTAGCTCCACCTTCTCCCTGATACATTGGTCTTTCCCTACATCAATCAACTCCTTCTTCTTCAAAAGCATCAAAGATTCATCAAAGGTCACATCTTTGCTAATTAGGAACCTGGATGACTCAGAATCAGGACACCACAACCGGTACCCTTTTATCCCATTTCCATAGCCTAAGAAAATGCACTTCTTTGCTCTCGGCTCAAGTTTACCATCATTAACATGAGCATAAGCAGGAGAACCAAATATCCTCAAATTTTCATAATTAGCATGCTTACCAGACCAAACTTCTTCAGGAGTCATGTAATCAATTACAGTCGATGGAGACCTATTTACCAAATATGCAATTGTGTTGACAGCTTCTGCCTAAAATTCCTTCGATAACCCAGCATTTGAAAGCATACTCGAGAGCCCTCTCAAGGAGAGTCCTATTCATCCATTATACAACCTTATTCTGCTGTGGCATTTTTCTAACAGTGTGATGCCTCACTATGCCTTCATTCTTGCAGGAGTCTATAAACTCATCTAAGCAGAATTTCATGCCATTGTCAGTCCTCAGGCCTTTAATTTCTTTGTCGTTTTGCTTTTCAATCATCATCTTAAACTGCTTTCACTGAACAAAGACATCACTTTTCTTTTTTAGAATGTACACCCAGACCTTTCTTGAGAAGTCATCAATTAAGGTAAACATATATCTGCCACCACCCTTAGAAGGAACTGTAGAAGGTCCCCAAAGATCTGAACAAATATAATTCACCGTACCTTTGGTGGTATGAACAGCCCGATTGAATTTCACCATGCACTGCTTCCCGAAGACACAATACTCACAAAAATCTAGCTTCCTGATTTTCTTGCTTCCCAGCAAACCTTGTTTGCTTAGCACATCCATCCTCTCAGTCATATGCCCAGGACGCATATGCCAAAGCTTGGTAGTGTCAAAATCTATATCAGAAGATGAAGTTGTTACCGCTGCTCCTGTAACTATGCTACCCTACAACAAATAAAGACTATTTTGTTTCAACCCTTCATCACAACAAGAACACCCTTCATTATCCTCATAACTCCACCTACAACCCGATAACTACATCCGTTAGAGTCAAAGCGTACCCAAAGAAATTAGATTTTTTCTTAGCTCTGGAACGTGCCTGACAATAGTCAAAGTTCTCACAATACCATCGTGCATCCTAATTTGAATTGAGCATATCCCAACCATTTTACAGGCGACATCATTTCCTATAAGAACTTTACCACCATCAAATGAGCAATAAGTGGCAAACCAATCCCTATTGGGACACATATGATAGGAGCAACCCGTATCAAGAATCCACCCTCCATCCGAGGAACTGATAGTAACTGAAAGAACATCCGCACCATCAGAATTATCTTCTACTACTCCAGCATCAACCGTCTTGGAATTATCCTTTTTCTTCCCTTTAAGCTCAGGACAATCCTTTCTATAATGCCCTTCCTTATGACAATAATAGCACTTCAATTTTCTGGTCTTTGACTGAAACCACGATCTTCCTTTATTTTTAGACCCAGTATGGTCAGTGCTTCGGCCTCGAGCCATCAAACCATCACCATGTTCCTCTCTCCTATTTTTTAAAACCTTCTTCCTTAATTCCTGAGAATTTATCACAGCCTCTACCTCCTCCATGGAGATATTGTCCTTCCCATGTAATAACATAATAACAAGATGTTCATATGACAGAGGTAAATAACACAGCAACAATAAAGCTTTATCCTCATCTTCTATCTTGATATCAATATTTTGCAGGTCTAATATTACTTTGTTATATTCGTCAAGATGATCACTGATTAATGTACCTTCTTTCATCCAAAGAGTATACAGTCGTTGCTTTAAATACAAGCGATTTGTCAGAGACTTCATCATGTACAAGCTCTCTAATTTCAGCCACAAATTCAGCTGCAGTCGTTTCTTGAGAAACCTTTCGCAACACATTGTCGGCTAAACACAGTAACAAGGCACTATGGGCTCTCTCTAACATGTCTTCTTTTTCATCAGTAGACATCGTATTAGGAAGCCTTTATTTTCCTTTTAACACTTTCAACAACCCTTGCTGAATTAGAACAGTTCACATCTTCACCCTTCATAAGTTGAAATCATTTGATCCATCAAACTTTTCCAAATCATACTTCATCAAAGTATTTGGCATCATTGCAAGGTGCTTTCAATCTACCGTGAACCTCAGCTCTGATACCACTTGTAAAGAATCTACTAGATTCCGCACCAGGTAATAAAAAAGAGAATTGAAAACAATGACAGAAAATAGAGACACAAGATTTACGTGGTTCGGTGAAAGCCTACTCCATGGTAGTAGCAGCGATTTTACTATGTTTATCACTGGAGATTACAGACCTTTGTCTCTCTCAACAAATCCTCTCAAAGAATGGCTATTCTCTCTCCAAAGAAAGACTCTTCCTACTCAAAAAGGACTATTCCTACTCAAAAAGGACTTTTCTCTCTTTGCCTACTCAAAGAATGACTCTTCCCTCTTGTCTTTTGAAACACAATACAAGCCAACATATATATACTTAGAGAAAAGTAGTGACTTTCTCTAAATAACCAATATGGGACAAGACTTATATACTTAGGACTAAGTTGTAACCTTCTCTGAATAACCGATATGGGATTCCCACACATTCCAGGTTTTTTGTCCAAGACACATTATCATGAAGTTAAATGGCACACCCCCGTATAGAACATCCAAGCAATTTTCATAATCTAATTGCTCACACTCCTCATTGTTAAAAGCATCTTCAAGTTTACTTGTCCCCTTTCTTTTTTTATTCTCTTGCATGGACATTGAACTTGTACCAACATTTAAACCAGATCCACCAGTAGGGGGTAAAGGTTCTTGAAAATTAGAAGTATTTTTTACTCTCTATGCGGCTTCTTCCTCCAAACTTTTGAACTTATATGTCCTTCTTTGTCACTTTTGAGCAAGGTTTGATCCCAGCACCGCTTATCGCTAGCAGATGTGCCTTCACCCTTGCATATGATCCTTTCTTCTGCACTTTGCAAAAAGTGCACTATCAAGGCAAGTTTCCTCCCCTTGTGCAGCCTTTCTTGTCCTTACTACGAATCTCCACAATGGTTTTAAAAGGGTCATCCATACTAGTTGTTGCGGATGCAATTAGTGCACTACTAGCTTCATCCATTTCTGAAATTAAGTAATATATATATATATATATATATATATATATATATATATATATATATATATATACAAGCAACATTTATTTGGTCAATACTTAATATTTATTTAGTCAATGTACTGCACAAAAAAACTAAGTAAAAAAAACGAGAGGGACTTTCAGTAAAATCAGTACAAGCAACAAGATGGACTTTCTTCAATAGATTGAATCAGTACAAAAATGCACAACAGACGGAGGAAAAAAAAGGGAAAGAAACGAGAGGGAAGGGAGTAGGGACTTTCAGTAACTAGAAAGAAAAGGAAAAGGGATGAGGACACAAAAAGAAGAAGGGAACATGTGGGTCAGCAACGACGGCGGATGACCCTCTGGCAATGATGGCGAGGGCTCTGGTGACGGCAACGGCAGATAGATTTGTCAGCTTAAGTATCTTCGCGACTGAGCTTTGGCAACACCGGCGATGAGAGAGAAGAAGACGGCCGACAGATTAGAGCACCTGTGAGGTAAGAGAGAAGAAGACGGCTGTGAGGTGAGAGAGAAGAAGATGGTAATGGCTCAAATTACAGCACATTTAATATTTTTTGTAAAAAAAATCTCACATATTTTATTTATTACAGACCGATCCCCGAATTTAGTTTAAAAAATCTGAAATTGGCCCCAAACGGTCCGACACTGCTCCATGATGTGTCCGACACTCCTCGATGAAGTGTCCGACACGGTGTCAGAAATTTAAAAAAAAAAATCCGGCACTGATTAGGCGTGTCCGACACATGTCGGTTGGTGTCCAGAGAGTGTCGGGTGTCTGTCCGTTTAGGACACCATATCTCCACCTAGGAGAGGTGCCGTTGCTTCCTAGTCACCCACACACTGAGAAAAACAATTGGAAACAGGGCTTGATGCCTCATTTAGGTATAGCTAGCCATAATTGTGAGAGAACGTCCCTACGTCTGTGACATCCCACTATCAAATCCTACTATTGATCTTACTTTTTGCATAAGAGCTCTTATTTATCTACTTTGTTTGCCCTCGTAACTTGCAATTGTACCGAATCTTCAAAAAGTTTCTTTCAATGTTCTTAAGTTTTTGTCAAGCAAAAATTTGTATCTAGAGTACAAATAAAACAAGTTTTAGTTCTAGAATTCATGCAAAGCATACATTTGTCGCAATCATCAAATTCGAATTTCTCCTTCTAAACAAACATTTTCCAACCAAATTGGTGGAAATAGAAGGACCATCCTTAATAATCCCCCACATTTTAATATCTGAGTATTCTAAAAGTATCTTCATTTTGATTGTTGATACACCATACAAGGACTTATTCAAATATGAGTGTTAGTAATATAAACCCCTTCAAAACAAATATACCCCCATGATTTGGTGCCATGATAGGCATCCCAAAGCAACATCATCGTGGCATGGTGGGAACTAATCGAGTTCGTCAAGATTGGTTGCTCAGAATTTTCAAAAACTTGTCGGTTGTGATACTATTCTTATCTCATGCCACGAAATTATCACCCTAAATTTTATTATGTCCAAGCCCTATTGTCTTTTTGGGTTATAGCCCATCCTATCTGGGTTATCTTTTCATTTTACTTCTATAAGTGTATATTTTAAGATATGTTAAGACTTAATGAGGACTTTTATACTTATCAAAATACTTTCTTCTAGTTCTCTCGGCAACACTCACCGCCTATTGCCACTCCATGGGCTTTCTGCCTATTACATCAAAAGTCACCCACATCTCTCAAGAAGTACAAACCAATTAGGACACAATAACACGTGTCGCTCTCATCTTTTATCTGAAATTGTCTCTCGTATTTCACTTTGATCTTTTTGGTGTCTCTCACTGCTTCATACTTCTTCATCGACTTCACCATCCTAAACACCTTTACTCCTATTCCTATAGGAATTAGTTACATTGTTGAGCTTTTACCCCTATGTAGGCCATTCACGATAAATTTAAACACTATTAGTAATGAATGTCACTGAAAGCAAATTTGAGTAAGTTGGTCCAAACTAGGAGTGAGGGTATCATTTCCTTAACCTTCTTATAGATGCATTAAGATGGGAAAATTGTACTTGGAAAAACTTAAGAAAACGGGTAAACCTTAAGCCATATTTGGGCCACCAAAGCTATCCAAAGCCCTTAGCCAAACTGAGTTGGCTTTACAATTTGCCCTAAAAAAAAAGACCCTCATTAACTTCCAAACTGATTATTAGCTAGTTATATACACGACCACCTTGGCTTCCAAGATTCTTTGTTTGAAGTAAACCGTTCAAGTACTTTTTCTTACACCAGAAGTGCATGTTTGCTACTCTACCTCTATATTACCTATCTTTTGTCTAGGTTAATATCTTTCTGTTAAACCCTAACAACTTTAATCATGTAGACTAATGGCAGTAATGTTGCCAAAGCTATTTAGATTTCACCCAACTGAAGATGAGCTGATTACTTACCTCTTATGTAAGGGGGAGAGCCTTTGCCATGTGACAGGAGAGCAGTTGGTTTCCTTTTGTCCCTTTCAGAGTATACGGGAGCGTACGATGTGGCTCTCTTCGAGACGGTCTTCACCAAGCCAAAAAAAAAAAGTCTAAAATGAAAGCCGTTCAAATAGTCCGCCGCGGACGGCGGAACCCAGAGAAATCCATCAATGATTGCAATGACAAACTAGTTGCACGCATGAGAAACTTTGTGTATGAAAACGAGGGGTCAACCTTCTTAGGGCACACAATCACATGTGTAAAATGCATGAGAACGCCCTAACTCCTGTACTATTTGATTATGTTCTTTGCCACCTGAGAAGTATAAAATAAAGGTGAACGATGAAGGGTGCAATAAAAAGGAGGTTGAAGCTCTTGATGACCTGGAACTGCCTAATAAGAAGCAGCTATATTCTGTAGATGCATCACCGTCTTTTGATCACTGTGGATGATAATAATGGAATCAAGATGGTAACTGCGACAGTGAGCAACTGGTGATGGAAATCAAGATGGTAACTGCGACAACGAGTAGCTGGTGATGGGAGGATTTGGCTATTTACTGAACAAGTGCAACGATCTTGATCTAGATCTTGACCTTATCTTGAACTACTTAGGCTGAAGTAAGAGCACAAGCTATATTTTATGACTAATCAGTCAAATAAGAATGTAGTTATGGATACTCATTAAACCCATGCCACTATACCACCACCAATTTTGGTTACTGGGATGGTAATCATGACAGTCATGCATATCTGTGACATGGACTTGCAACATACTGTAAGTTCTGCCGATTTCATGAAACGGTCAATGAGGTCTTCTGCTCAATTGCCAGATGTTCATGTTATTGATTAGTTGGTTAATATGGTCAAGGCTTTTGATTTTGGTAACATATTACATCTATTGTCGCATTAGCATCCACTATGTAGATATATCCTATCTTGACGATCAATCTAGAGACGCTATTGCTAAAACCTCCGATTACGTTACAAGCACTGCCATGGGGTGTCTTGATTAATCGGGACCGGTAACCAACAGATGTAAGCAAGTTCATGCGGAGAATCATGTCCTTGTTGCTACATCTTAGCCGATAGCACCACGGATCTTCATCATCCGAAATCAAGAGCTGGAGGTGGAAGATTGTAATAGTGAGCCATAAAGAAGTTGGAACACTAGATAAGGCATTTGATGATCGGATGTCTTGGATGGAGTTTGCAGATTTTTTTCAAATGACTTAGTACTATTTGCGCCAATTAAAAGGCTTGGTGATGATGACATATTTATGGGATTCGGTGTTTCTACGGACCGTGATGTTGAAGAAATGAGTTTTTTTTCCTAATTAATACATGTTTAAAACTTAATTATCAATTTATTCATTTTTTAAACTTATTTACCCGCATACCACACTTTTAGAAATCGTTATTTACTTTAAAATCGTGGTTTCAAACAGCAATTTGTACTTTAAAGTAGAAATAAAGTAGAAATCGCTATTGGAAATATCGATTTCTACTTTGAAATCGATATTTCAAACAGCGGTTTTTAAAAGTGTGGTATGCGGATAAATAAATTTTAAAATGAAGCATATTGATAATTAAGTTTTAAATATGTATTAATTAAAGAAAAAAAAAACTCCTGAAGAAATAGTTCGATCAACAATGATTAATGGGGCAGTAAAAGCAAATAGTCAAGATTTGAAGGCTGATATGAGATAAAGGGTGATGAGATATAAGGACTAAATTAACTTCTTTCAATTACTTTAATTCTTCTTTGCCTCTAATTAAGTGTAGCATCGGTGCTGTAATGGTTTGTGAAATTTCATACTTATGTATTTGTTTATCTCCATTGGTTTAATTTTTGGGTTGAGCTACTTTTACTGGGATTTGTTTTAGCTGGTGGCACCCTTTTACCAAAAGCCCTTGAAGGCCTACCCAATGGTGGCACTCTTTTGTCGATCACTAGTATTAATCTCGTGCTTTCACACGAAACCAACAACGGCTTATTAAAAATTCATACTTATATGTCGGATACTAATAACAAATAATGTTATTTTCACATTTTTATGAGTTTTTTTTTTTACCATTTTTAGTAACAATATTAAGAACACATGTGTTAAGGTTTTTACTAATAAAACTCACATTGAACAGTTATTCGGATGAGAGATAATTATACGTGTATATAGACATATATATAAATAATATTTTATATAGACATATATATAAATAATAAAACTCCCATATATATATATATATATATATATATATATATATATATATATATGGACTGCCAGATTGCGCTTGCAACTTAACTCCATTTGCTAGCACGAACAATGGATCAGCTCCCATATATATATATATATATATATATATGATTAGATTTCTAAAATTTTCTGAGATTTTTGTCACATACATGTGATTTTATTAGCAAACAAATTCCAAAATTAAATCTTTTTCTGTCGACTTTAATTAGCCATTACAACCTATTTACGGATTTGGCTTTTGCTAATTAGCTTTTACACCCTATTTACCATATTTACACAGTTAACTTTTACTTGTTCTTTCACTGCAAAAAGACAATGTCTTCTTCAGAACTCTCTTCCTCTCTATACATTTCTATTATCTTACATTTTCGGTGGTCAAATCAAGCTTCTGCTCCCGCTCTTTAGCAAAGAAGAAACTGTTGAATCTTGAAGGGAGGCCGTTCGAGACCTTGAGCATTTGAATATAATCTCCGAGAAGGCAAAACTATTCTTAAGGACAGTGAAATCTCTCGATATGTATTCTGATATCATAACGAGTAACATCAATGGCCAACGCTTCATAGTTAGTCAACGAGGCTGGAAATCTTGCAAGGAGGAAAACCGTAATTCATAAGAAGTATACCTAGGGAGAGGCAATTTTGACTCTCTTTGTCGCTAAAAAGTTAATACTTATCACTAAGGACATGTTTATAGCAACAAAAAGGGATGAGAAAGCATATAACGGGACAAAATAACATTTCTCAGTTGCTGCTGTATGTTGGAAATCTACGGTCACAAGGGGCAAGTCAACCTGGTTTTGCAAGTAAAAGCAGTTGTTTCTTTGCTCTAATTTTCCCCATTTTCCATGTTCGCCTAGTAACATCAATGGCAATAATATCAAGCAGAACTTAAAAAACGACAGTGCCTCTCACTAGGCGAACATCCAAAAAGGAGTGCGAGCACGCATTCCTCTGTGCGTAGGCACGTGGATGCATGCACACATGTGCGTGCGTGCGTGTGTGAAAGAGAGAAGGAGATTCAGAATTAATGTATTATTATAAGTAACAAGCGTGATACACATTGAGAGTGACACACAACGAGACTTTTCTCATCATACAACAGATGGGCAGAAAATATAGAGAATCCATTCAGAAAACCAAAAACATGTTTCCGGTCAATATAGCTGTAAGAATCTTTGGAAAACTTCCCTTCCCGACGATCTACTACAGGTGCTATGTCAGCGGTCTTCACTCGATCTAAGGCTGTTGACAAGGTAGCAAAGTTAGACTGAGATGGTAAAAATCTTTTCAAGACCCAGGAAAGATGTGATAATATTTGTTGGAGTATGTCTAAGAGAACAAAAACTATAATCAACTCGTTTAATAAAAGTAAGTAGGGGATTACAGTATGTGAAGAAAACAACCATATTATGCTGCATACAAGAAAGCAGTAATAAACTCAGTTTGGTCAATATACCCCCCCACTTGTTCAAGAAAATAAGTCTGCTGGGCAACACAGACCAAAGATTTTAGCCCAAGTAGTGCCCTAGAAGACCATAATATATGTCCTAAAGGGAGAATTGGGTCATCTTTCGAGCAGGGGGGTATTTGGCTACTAGCTGTGCATCCAATCATACAGACAACCAGACATTACACCCAGCATTTTTGTAAATAGCTACAATGCACTGCCCTTCCTGCAACTCGTATAACTACCTAGTTATAACAAACTCTAATATCAAAGAAATAAATGTTCCAATTTCCTGGAGACCGCCTAAAGTCTTCTGCAACCTCAACCCATTATTTTTCTAATGCATAGGCAGCATAGCACAAGCTGAACAGCAGATTTAGTTTTTGCTTGTTATTAGTCCTTTAAATGTCATTTGTATCACGCGCTATTGTCAAAGTAATTTTATAAGTTATATGAAACAAGGTACTGCAACTACCTAATGCCAGTTTATCTAACTTCTAAACGTCCTTTATCGCTTTCTTTCCTAGATCAAAGGGAGTTATTTGAAGAGGTAGAACAAGCAGATATTATGTTCAATTTCGATTTGAAAAGTAAAAAACAGTAAGCAGAGGTAGTTGTCAGTAAAAATTCTAGAGAACAGACAGAAAAGTAGGCAAGAGTAATAACACAGAGAAGATTACTTTATCACGGTCACAAAAATAATTTACCTGTTGCTTTTTCTTCTTAGGACGCCTCTTCCTTCGGGGTTTTTGAGCGTCAGAATTAGAACTCAGATTGCTGCTATGACTTGTACGTGAGTCGAATGATCCCCTATTTCTGACCGAAGGTCTATTCATGCTACTTGATGTGTAACTTGATGTAGAAATAGCAGCCCTGCGTTCGGAAGACTTCTTACTAGAGGATGCTCCAAATCTTGATTTAATATGTACTGAGCTTGACCTGTTAGATGGCCGAGGTGGAGGCATTAAAGCGCGAGCAGAAATCTGCCTCTGCACGAAGGCAATCAAGAGAAGAAAGAGTAAGAAGACAACAGTAATAGCTTCCCTCACTTTCTTACAACAAGTACAAAAGTAAGTTTGTAAACCTGATTTCTTTCATCACTGGACATGCCAGATGCTGCTTTGCCGGATGCACTAGAAGCTTGTTCCCTGCACCAAATATAAGAACCTAAAGATGTGCTTGACTAAGGACAAATTTTACCGAGAAGTGTAATGCTACAAGCAAGCAGAGATATATAATCTAAGAACTTGCTAATTATACTTGAAGCTTTACCAGTAACGACCATATATACTTTAACAGTAATTGATCATAAACATTACCTTTTGTAGTACTTGTTAGCTGTATTCTCAATCAAAACTGTAGGATTATTCTTTGTTTTTCCATAAGCTGACGAGAAATTATCTGGCTGTACAGAATGCTTTTTTGCTTTCTGGAATAGCTTTACAGTGTTTGGCCAGAATCACAGAACTTCTGATGTGCTTGGATGTGCAGCATTAAAGCTCAGCTTATCAAATTACTTTCTCTATTTAACTAACTATCGAAGGAAATGCTCCCTCTCCTCTAGCTCTTCCATGCAACTTATGTATAGGGCCTTCTTTGATTGTTCGGCAGCCTCAGATGCCACTAACTATTGATAAGTGAAGCAGCAAAAGATTATTCAACTCACATTAGATGAGCAAGAAAGATCTTCTGCTCTGGGAGAGGGCCAGCGATCTTTAACCACCAAAATTAAGAAAATGATGCCAAGAACTGTTACACAGGCAGGTACTGTGAGCTTGGCAAGACTATCTGAACTTAGGATAGAAGGAGATGGGGGTTGGTTCGGTTATGCATTGTGGACCATTTGGGTTTAGTAATCAGCAGGCCTTGGAGAACTCCACGGTCCCCTTTGTCAGGCTTTGGTCCTTGAGTTTGCTTTCTTTTGGGGCACAATGACTCGCAGAGGTTAACACTCTTTTTGTGCTCAAGGGCCATCCAGGCATCCACCAATTGAGCCCCTCACCCCTCCTTCTTGTTTAAAGCCAAAGGTTATCCTTGAGTATATTAATTGTTAACTGCACATTATAAAATGTGCCCATGCCATAAACCCACAGGTTATATTCATTATTCGTGGCTACGTATCAAATTTCTTCTTCTGTCAATTAGAACTGAGTTTTGCCATGTTGTGTTTAGCCCTTGACATATTAGGTGGCCTATCACCAAAATATATATTTCCTCCCTGAAAAATTGCTATCACCAAAATATATATTCCTCCCTGAATAATTGCTCTCCTTTCTTTTCTGGATGTCCAGAAAATGTTTTCCACTGTAATAACTTGATTAATGCTAACTTTCCAACTAAACGCCCACTATTTTAAGCATCACTGTGGCATTCATCATTACTAGGGCAACATATTTAGATAAATTAAATTGATAGTGGCAAGTATTGCAGTCATGTAGCTTTTCTAAAACAATGTGCCTAATCAAAGAGGACAATTTTTCAGGGATGGACGGAGTATCTATATCGTAACACGTAACAGAAGGTAGGTGCTTGGTTTACCATAATGTTTTTGTTCCAGATTTATATTTACTAGAGGTAGTTGCAGTGACTAATACTGTAATTTATGATGCGTTGAGAACAAAGAAACTGTTAAATTTGTCATTCTGTTAAACCACATGAAGTATTAGCAGTGTACTACAATCTGACGGGAAGAACCCACCACAACCCCAAGTAGGATGTAGTCCGATTTTCTTAACAACATTGATCATGTGTCCTCTCTACACCTATTTCCGACTTTCAATTGGGCCATAGAGAACAAACAACGGATTCAAATCCAGTGCTGATTACTAAGAGTTAGCTGTCTTAAGCATCATAAGAACTTAAAAAGGCATCTATCTTAGAGAAACTATACCTTGCGCTTTTATCTGTCAATTCATCATCTGCATCAGCTTCATCACTTGAGCTTCCAGTTAAGAAGAAATCATCCTCACTTGGATCCAAAAGCCCATCATCTTCACTCCCTGTCTCTGGTGTGACGAATCAGAATGAAAAACATCGGTTTACCACAGACCACCATGCCTCATAACCAGTAATAATGCTGGTACTACAATACAACACAAGCATACAACTATATCCCAACAGAAACAGGTGCAAGTGAATTTGGGAAGCACTATTTTGGCGCCGATTTCTTGAATGATTAGCAATGGATGTTAAGGAGAAAAGATATCTTATACCATACAGGATAGAAGAAAGCAGTTTTTGGTTAATCCTCATTTCTTATGAGAAACCCTCCTCCACTTGGTTTCCCTTATGACCCTTTTTACCCGCCACGGGGGGCGGTAAAAAATCTGTACTTGAACTGTAAAATTGTACTCAGAAATGTGGAGCAGATGCTAACAATGTCTATGGATTTCTTGAGCTTGTCATCTGCCATTCAATAGCAGCAGGGTAGGCCTGAGGACTGTCCCAATGACAAAGATTATTGAAAGCAAACTACGTGACACATGTATTAGAGAGCTTCACAAGTATCAGTGCAACTAGAAGGCCCCACAAAACAGACGAGCCTAAATCGATTAACTCAATCGTCAAGAGTTTAAGAAGAGTAGATTTACATCCGTGTCTACACTATAGATAAAAGCACATAAGGGGTAGGGGTTAAACGGGAAAAATCTATTTCCCCTCAATCGCCCTTTAACAATAGTAGGCTGTGAATTTGAAGGATTTTTTTTCTGACCTTTTTGCTGGGAATTTAAAGGATTTTTTTCACTGTGGTAGTATTAATTTACCTGTACAAATCTTAGTTGTAGGAAACTCCTAATAAGGTGACGTTTCTCTCTCGGAAACTCGCTTTTGCGATCCCAAGTTAGGAGCTCCATGAGATCTCGTCCCAAGCTAATATGGGAACTCGATCCTGTTAGCTGGATAGAGATGCATGTAACAAATGAGAGAATACCTAAAAATCAAGCCCTTTCAACTCAATTCCTTGTTTCTCTCCTCCTTCAAGTCCTTAAAGCCTCCTTGTATGTTGTTACTGGCTATGTAACTATACTAAACAAATGAGAATACTCTTTACTTATTTATTTATTCAAGCTGCTCCCAACCTTAGATTCTTCTTGGTGCTTACGCTTCCCCGCCCCCGTTCCCGCTCCCGCCCCCGCTCCTGCCTTGTGCAACTAAGGTACAAATACCCATCCCACCAGAGAAAAAAAGAAGTCGATTTTTAGGGTTTTTGAAGGGATGGCGCAGAGGAGAAGAAAGATAAGAAAAAGATAGCTGTAAATCTCAAATAATGTATGCAAAAAAATATGTCATCACCGGACACGGTTCCTCAGATTTCATCTATATCTATCTGTAAATAATGGGAACACCCTTTTGGTGTGCACCTCTTTTGGTGTTGCATAACTACCTATATGAAATTATGACACTTAGCATTCAAATTTTTTTTAAAAAAGTGATATGATACAAAAGTTTTAAATAGTAAATAACTACCTATAATTGGTTTTCACATTTTAAAATTCATTAAAAAATGTAGTTAAAATTAATTCTAAAGGCCAAGGTTGATATTATGAAAATATTATATTGCTAACTTCATTTTTGTGCATGCATCGTGTTGCCACGCTAATTAGATACAATCTAAAGCTTCCAGCCATGAACGCGTGTTTGGGAAGAGCTTAAAGCTCAGAAAACCTAAAAAGCCAATTAATATACTATACAAAAGGAAGAATTGCAACTTACTCCTTAAACTCACATTTTCCAATAACAGTGTCATGCGTCTTGCGAGACAACCGATCCAAAACTCCTATTACTTTAATTAAGCTCCTAGAATAAGTTGAGCCAACAAGTAACACAAACCCGGGACCTAAGAGAATCATGGTGCAGAGGGTATTAGCAACATGTAAACACTTATAAAATAAAAACTAATTGGTATGATTAGATTCTTGCGACTATCGACAGAATTACGTGGATACCATAACCTTCACGCACACAGACTCATCCATTAAATTGTAAATGCTTAAACAAATTAATGCGTTGCTTTGTACTGGATCTGGTATCTACAACGTGATCATGATGTTCATAACCAGGTCTGTCCATAGGTCAGTGTTTTAAACTTCAACATTTGTTCCGTGGGAATACAGTTCAAGATGTAAAATTTCAAAGAAACTCATTTTCTTGCAAGAAGTAGATTCAGAATTAAGGTAAGGAGTAATTAATATGAAAACAGGGGCTTCTGTTCATATAATTTGTGAAAAGTGTTGAAATATTCTATGAGAAACTTTTACGATCTATGTGGGGAATACCTTCCAAATCCTTCCCGCTAGCTGCAGCAGCAATTATATTGGCCTTGATCTGCTTGCGTAAGCTATTTCGTCTATCAACAATATCTGTCTCATCACCTCCCATAAATAAAGATACATACTTCTCAGTCTTGGGGAAGAACTGCAGTTTATATAGAAGAACAAAATTAGTATGCAGATCAAAGCAAAAGATGTAGTCTTGATGCAACTGTAATGAAGCAAGAAAACTCAATGTTCGAATCAAATAATATATGAGCAAAATGAGTACTTAAAAAGAACTCAGTATGTAAAGAACTTCTATATGATCTCATAGAAATTTTTTGTTTTGATAAGTGAAAGTACTATTCACAAAATAGCACCAAAGAGGCACAACCTGGAGTAGGTACATACTCAATCATGTGAACACAGACAGAAGTCCAGAAAGGCTAAAAGGGCCTCATGGGAGGCATTGAAGACAAAAAGAAGCCTTTGACTTCATGAAAGGCAGCTTTACACCCTCAAAAGCTCTCCTGATCCTCTCCTTCCAGATAAACCAAAAAAGGCATGAAGGAATCAAACTCCACAGCTTCAAACCCTTTATTTATTTCTTGCAAAGCGAGCAACACCACAACAGCTCCACTAGCAAGGGATAACCCGAGGCATAACCCAATATAAGCCCAAAAGACTGATTGTCATATCCCTAATCCCTCTGGCAACCAAACAATGGAGAAGAAGGTGGTCAACCAACTGACGAACGGCTTTACACATATAACACCAATTAACCTACACTATTCCTCTCTTACACAGATTCTCCCCCGTAAGGATAGCAATTAGCATCCGTTGCTGCCTCCCACAAGGAGGAGCAAACTTTGACAGGAGCCCCAGACTTTCAAATGATTTTCCAAGTGAAGGAGTCTGTCATGCTCGACTTCGACAAGGAGTAAAAAGATCTCACCGAGACAGAAGTCGAGCAAGCACCCTTCCAAACCATCCTATCGTCCTAATCATAAAAATTTGAGCAGAATTCAAACAGCGCCATTACCTCCATAAGATAACAAATCTGCCACACTATCTCGCGATTGCAAGCAATCCGAAACAGCCGGGAAAAGAAGAACAGAGCAGTTCCTCTCCAGACCACAAGTCTTACCAAAATCTCTCCCAACCACCGCTCCCAACCAGAAATCATTATGCTTCTCAAAAGAAACACAACCACCAGAAATACCTATCCATAAATTGGAACCATGAGATCTGCAAACCACTATAATGGCCCCAAAACCAACCTCCTCCCCAAATTTTCCCACCACCACTCTCCTCCAAAGGGCATTACGTTGATTTAACGATTTCCATAGCCACTTCCCATTTTTTTTTTTTGTTGGGGGGGGGGGGGGGGGGAAGGGAGAGAGAGAGAGATTGAAATTTCAAACTTTTAAAGCCCAAACCGCCAATGAGAACCGGATGACACACCATTTCCAATAACTAAGTGAACTTTCTTCTTCCAGGCCGAATGAGAGGGTACAAATAAACTTAATAATACAAATGCATATGGGAGGTACAAAGAGAAACAATATGGTAGGTTTTGTATACGGTGGCTTAAGGACATCTATGATGGAGGCATGGAACAATAACTAGCATCAAATAGCCAGTGCATTCATATTTCCAGTGGGATTACACCAAAGATTAGCTTTAAGCCCCACCCTACTTGCCTTCGTTATGGATGAGCTTACAAAAACCATTTTAACTGGATGAGTGTTTGAACAACGAGTAGAGTTACGGAAGTGATATATTCATAAGGGGCAGGAGCAATGATGTAGCTTTGGACACGGTAATTACCGAGAATAGCAGGGTGAAGGTGGTGAAACCAAGTTAGGTTGCTATATATATATATATATATATATATATATATATATATATATATATATATATATATATATATATATATATATATATATCAGAACATAACAATAGAAAAACAAGAACAATGTATCATGCAGCCGACCCAACTACTGGGGGGAAAAAATAGAGCTGAGTGCATCAAGCTGGGTAATTTGGACTAAAAGGAAATCATCGCCCTCTTAAAGCTATAAATCGGTTCCCAAGGGTACCTGTCGATAGGCTTAAATTAGCTTTCTTTCACAGATGACAACACCCACATTCGGGCTCTCATAAGTGTACAGTTTCTCTTATTATTCCTCCCACACCCCCCACCAAAGAAAAACAAAACTAGATAAACCAAAGAAACACTGTGATGTGCCTCTCTCTCCCTTATCTTTCTCTTTCTTGTGGACTGTCCTCTCTTTTATTTTCTTGGGAAGGGGAAGGAGGACAGGAGGGGTAACTTGAAAGCTTCTGATCAAGCAAACCAACTAGTGCACTGATACTATTTGTGGTTTCAAAATGAAACACGCGAAACCATTATGAAGATAATGACAGCAAAAACAGATCTACCTCCCACTAAAATGATGTGGGGGGTAGGGGGTGGAGGGCTGGGAGCTAGAACGTTTTATTGCTTACCCTGACATATTCAAGATCTTCTTTCAACTTAGAAAGCTGCTCACCGATTTCAGCTTCTCGGGCCTGGCCAGATAAAGCACGATTTTGTTTCTCTAAACGCCTTATTCTCCGCTCAATCTTTCTTCTTTCTAACCACAGCAAACATTAGTTGGAACCTCAAGCAGCATGTTAAAATGTGTGGAGTAATTATCAAGATGTGTAAAAAGCTGCAGAAAGCAGGAAAGAATAATCATTACCAAAAAACTTGATCTTTCTGTCACGCAAGAATACTTTACGCTCCACAGCCAGACGGTTGTGAACCTCTTGTTGTTTCTTAAGTTCTTCTAACTTCTTTTCCTGAGCCTCTTTAGCTTCAGGTGGAAGGTCCTTCAACAAATCATGAAGTTAATAAGATATTGTAACTCCAAAAAATAGAAATAAATCCCAAAGCTTATGAACAACTAAAAAAACTTAGTTTCTTGGTACATATATGTCCCAGAGTGCTAGCAGCCGTGCTGGTAACTGTTTCGAGCTTACGAAACAAGACAAAAGCGGTCAAGCATTCCAACCTCCAAATCACTATAGAACTGATAGTTCTCATGGAGTTGTGTAAGAGGACCTAAAGGCTTGACACTTATTAGTCTTAATAAGGCTCAAGCAAAGCTATTTAAGGAGCAGACGCTGATTGAATACAACGACACGATCCTGAAGCTCATCAATCATCCCTGTCCGAGCACACTACACGCTGCCTGTGTGTCTGATTCAATCATCCATACCGTACAACGGTACAAGACATAAAAAGATATAAATCCAATTGGCATTGGATCACATGGATCCTACAATGCAGGTTCCTCTTTGCAATACAAGACTATTCGATTCATCTCTCTCTTTTCTAATGAAATCTTCACCTTCATACCATGTATAGACACGAAAAAACAATTGGTTTTTCAATCATACAAATGCAGTCGTGCATTTTAACGCGAAAGGGGCGAACCCCTGTCCACAAGGTGCAGATCTCAACAAGTGCCTTTCTAATCAGACAATATAATTGTGTCGTTGCATTAGTTTTGTGTGTTTAGATGATATGTAAATTGATAAAACTTGAGGTTTTCACATGTTTAAATGTTTCCTCTATGTTTTAAGAGATCTAACCGTATCTTAATGTTTTCCTCTCTATTTTAAGAGATCTGACCGTATCTTAGCGTACGCAGTACTCTACGTAACAGATATGGTACATTCTACGTTACAGATATGGTATACACTACGATACAGCTATGGTTGGATACTATTTTCTATTTCAACCTTAAAACAAGAAAATCTAGGATTTCCGTATAACTAGCAATATATGATCGTGTTTCTCTTCTAATCCTACTACGTTCAAGAATAACATAGAGACCTTCCTATAAACCAAATGTACACCCATCTAACCACAAGAACTCAAGCTTCAGTTCGTACTTGACACCCTTAATGCCTCCTCTCACCCCTGTAACTGGACAGGGAAACCTCAAGCCAGCCATAATTTTCAACCACATCGTCATAAGATCTACACGCAACCATGACAATTGCTTTCTTCCTACCACTGAACTTCTTCGGCAGTCATGCTTCACAAGCGTTGTTTGACTGCTGCAATCAAAGTCTTCCATGATCACAATGCTTCTTGCAATACCGCTTCCCCGTGCTTTAAAACATCTCCATCAGAGCTCCACAACCACATCTTAATCAATATCCCAAAAGTGCAGAAGCGAAAGGTAATGTAAAATTCAGCCTATTATCAATAGCACTATTAATAGGAAAAAATAGAAGTGTATTACTGAATTCTTGTCAATAGAATAGTGTACTTCTTCTATTTCTAAGTTATTCTAATTTGGCATGCTAGTTGGCTAATGAAGTGCTACACTCTCCAAGATTATCCCAAATGTTGACTCCCAAATGATGCAGCGCATTTGCCAAGCACTGCAAACCCAGGGACCCACTGCCTGCCACATTGTTTCGGAGTCAAGGTTTGGGATAGAAATTTGAGAAGAGCAACATTACTCACTTAGTTAGTGACATGGACCCCAACCTTAATCCTAAAAATTGTTTCCCAAACGTAGCTCGTTGTGGTCCAACCGTTCCAAAAACAGTTTACCCTCACACTTTGCTGTGATTTCAGAGTTACCATTGTCATTGCCACAGCAATCGACTTTCAGTACTATGTTTGGGAACTCTCTCTTGCCTCTTACTCATATATCTAAGTCACCACATCCAACTATCTAGACGTTCAAACACATGTTACCACAAATATCTACTTAATTGCTGTATGAGAAATGCAACAACTTAAACAAAGCACAAACTAGCAACAAAACACTGCAACACTAGGTTATAAGGCTTACAGGTTATTGGAATGAGCAGAAATGATGTAAACGACACCGTTTCCGAACAAACTATAGCTAATTGCCGCACATAGGATAATCATGAAGCACTTGACTGTGTGCGTGTGTGCGTGTGTGCGTGAGTGAGATACCTTACGGAGGATGCGCTCCGTGGAGCGAATCTGATTCTTGAGAGAGACGGACTTGGACTTGGACTTGGGCTTGGGCTTGATGCCTAGGGCTTTAGAGCGGCGGTTGTTGAGCGGTTTCCGCTTTGCGACCCGCCGGTTGCCGCCCCCGTGCGCCATTCTTTTGTGCCCTAATTATATTGCGCGAGTAAGGGCTTCTGCTACTCTGAAACGCTGACACAGACGGAATCGATTCTATTCAAATTTTGTCCGAGATTGGCACTTTTCATGTTGGTACTATCAATCACAACTTTACAAGGGGGTCACTTTAGGGTCCGTGCTTTTGTGCTATAATAACGTGTAAGAATTGTCACCAAAAGTATTTTTAATGTTATGATGTGAGGTGTATGTGCCCTAAAAACGAAGTGCGAAAATTGATTGCATTTATTTTAGCGAAATAAGCACTAGGCTAGACATGAAAAAAAAGCTTTGACGCAACATTTGTGACTGTATCAACACAATTACTTGTTATCACCGTTAGCACTAAAATGCTATGTCGGTAGCCTTAGTCACCCTCCACCATCCACGTCAACGACGCAATGGATTCCGACAAATCTAGACCGAACAACTATAGTTTTTGATCGTCGTCGACTATTTGTAGTGAACTCGAAGGTGACGCAATTCATTCCCCGCCAATGTAATCCTCACCGGCCAAAAACAAATTTGTCTCTCCTTATTTTTTATCCCCCTTGTCAAGCCTCATTGTCATCGAGGAACCAGCAAGTCCGTTATAATTGGCCATTCATCGCCCACCATGAAAAAAGAGTTGGTCGTGGTTTGTTGCTCTCTGATGAGTTATAAGGAGGATGACAAGAATTGTGTTGACGCGAATGGTGACGAGGATGTCTAAGATAGCAATATAAAATGATTACATTAAGCACCGTAAACATCTTTTCTCCATGGCATGGGAGGATTTGAGGTGCAGATAGTAGCCCCTAAATTGGGCAGGGATTAGTGGGTCTAGGATGCCCAAACCCAGTTGAAAATTTACAATGTGCTCTCAATTTTGTTCGGCCTCAGTTGGATCAAATTGTTTACTATCCAAACCCAGTCCCAACTTCAAAGTGGACTATGGGCTAGACTTGGACCCACCCAACTAAATTCTTGTTAAGTCAATACCAAGTTCAGCTTCAGTTTAGCAAACTCATTTTAGTCAATTCCAAGTTACTAAATTTTTTTTAGTGATATTAAAAAAATGTTATTAAGAATTATCGTTAAATTATTAACAACTATTAATTGTCACTACTATATACATATATTAGCACCAAAATGCCACGTTGATAGCCCTTGTCACCGTCGACATGAAGGTTTATTTTAGCCAAATTTCGATTTGCTCGTGAAACTCAATGGATTCCGACCAAATCTGGACAGGACAACCATGGTTCTTGATTGTCATCGACAGTCTATTAGCAAAACTCCACTAAATCAAGAATAATTTGCCCTCTATATTATCCTCAACTAGCCAGAAACAAACTTGTCTCCCACTATTTTCTCTTGCCCTTGTCGAGCCTCATCATTGCCAGGGAACCAGCTACTTTGTCATCACCGACCGGTCATTGCTCACCTGGAATAAGAGTTGGTCGTGCTTTGTTACTTTCTTATGAGTTACGTGATGACAAGTATTGTGCTGACACGAATGGTGACGAGGATCTCCAAGATGACAATATAAAATGATTTCATTGAGTGGTGCTAACATGTGTTCATGGCTATGATTGTTAGCTTTAATATATTTGCTCCTCGAGATGAGTAGCCTGTAAACTGGGCAGAGCATTAGCGGGTCTGGGATGCCTAAACCCAGTTGAAAATTTACAATATGCTTCAAACTAAAGTTGTTTACTGTCAAAACTCAATCCCAAGTTCACAGTGGACTGTTGTGGACCGGACTTGGACCTACCCAATTATACATACCAAATGACAGTTCTAGTTTAGTCCTTTTCATTGGAAATTTTGCGTAAGATAACAATGAGGTTAAAAACCTACTGGCTATGTCATTGCCTCACCACCTAGTTAATATGTTGGTGATTATATGTGCCACTAAACATTGATCTCTGGTTGTTGAATTTAGTTCTTCATACCGAAATTGTGTTTCGTCATGTGGATGTGTCAATTGATCCACATAAAAGCAATCCAGGTTAGCTCGAGTCTTGCATTTGTTGGCCCTCGTCCCCCGTAGAGTTTTGGTAAGATGTTACTTTGTATTCATGTGTGCCTCGGTGGGTGAGTGTGTGTGAGAAAGAGAAAGAGAGAGAGAGAGACAGAGATGAGTTGCTGAGACATGAAAGGATTAGGGTTGGAGATGTGCGTATTGTATTTTTTATTGTTTAATTGATATATTTTTAATTACTTAAACCATGGTTAAGATAACTATCTAACTGAATAGATAGCGGATTAATTTTACGCTACACCCCGTACTTAGGGGTCAGTTGCACCCAGCACTCCGTAATTCTAATTTTGGCACCCAGCACCAAAATCTTTAAAATCTTGGTATCGTACCAAATGATGATCAAACTGGTCTTTGACTATACGTCTGTTACTTTTTAAGGGGGCAAAATGGTCTTTTTATCTGTTATATCCACCTTTCGTCCACGTCAGCTCCAAATGGCCCCAATAATTAACATCAGACCCTCCACGTCATTTCCTCACCATTTTTCTCTCCCAAATATTCATCTTCCCTACCAATATCGAAACGCGCGGCCACCTTCTCCTATCGAAACCACTGTCTGACGAGCCATCGCCTCTGACCGAAGCCACTGCCTGGTGTGCCACTATCCCTGCCACCACTCTCTCCATCATCACGACCCACCACCGTCGGCCACCCACGACCAGCCATAACTACCCACAACCACCAATCCCAAAACCCACGGCAGCCCCTCCAAATGAATCGCGGCCACCAATGCCTATCGTTGATGACCGCCGCCTCTGCCACAAATCCCTCACCCACGACTACCCATAACCACCAATCCCTCCCTCACCCACGGTCACCACCTCAAATCGAATGACGACCACCAATAATGGGCGTTCGACCAATGGTGACCATTCAATGAGCCATTATCGCCTCCAATCGAACGACCATCAGACACTCCCCCTGCCTACCGACGTAATCACAACATACCCAATCACCCCATCACGCGATCTCCCCATCGATCTCCAGCGAGCCCAATCAGCCACTGCACAACATCATCAACACATAATCAGTGGTCCAAATCGAGGGTGAGAGTGACAGGTCAAGCTAGGTGAAGAAGGCGTGGGGCCACGTTGGACGCCAAAGAACGCGTCAACGCTAGGTTCTTGGTGCAAGGTGGTTAGGGGCACTGAGAGAAACAGAGATGAGAGCGAGAGAGAGCGAGAGAGAGAGAGAGAGAGAGAGAAGATAGAGAGAAAATGGGGAAGAGAGAAATGACGTTGGTTTTAGAGGGTGGAGCTGATTAGGATTTCATGGATGAAAAGACCATTTTGCCCTTAAAAAGTTAACAGACGTCTGCTCAAAGACCATTTTGACCGTCAATTGGTGCTGGATACCAAGTTTTTAAAATTTTTGGTGCTGGGTGCCAATTTTAGAACTACGGGGTATTGGTGCAACTGACCGCTAAGTATAGGGTGTAGCGTAAAATTAAGTGGAATTAGACAATCACGGGTACTGGGTGCAACTTACCATTTGACAATCTTGCTTAGTCGGCAATATATAAGTGGAATTAGACAATCACCGGCAAAAGAGTCCATCAAAATCAAAAAGTTTCAAAAATTCAAACATATTACTAAAGAAAGCACAAAAGGAAGGGAAAAAAAAAAAGAACTCGCCGCATGTAAACGTTTCTCAATAAGTATAAACACATGGACTATTTTGCGGTTGATATTAGTTACAATTAAACCTTCCTGAAGTCAGACTTAGGGTTCGTTTGACAAAAAAAAAAAATTTGGTTTTCAGTTTTTAAAGAGCAGCTTAATTTTTTTTTTTTATAAAAACAAGTGGGTGTTTGATAACCCCTTCTTTTTTTAGGTTTTTTTTTTTTGGTGTTTGGTAACCCTTTTTATTTTGACTTTTTTTTTTGTGGTTTGCAGTGGCGGTGGTGGGGCGTAGCGGTGGTCGACAGCCGAAGGTGGCTGCCGGCAGTTACTGGCGGTGGTGGCCGGCGGCAGGAGGTGGCTGCCGGCAGTCTCCGGCGGTGGTCGCCGGCAGCCGGCAATCTCTGGCGGTGGCCGCCGACAGCTGGAGGTGGCCGCCGACAGCTGGAGGTGGCCGCCGACAGCTGGAGGTGGCTGCCGGCAGTCTCCGGCGGTGGCTGCTGGCGGCTGGAGGTGGCTGCCGATGGTCGCCGGCGGCCAGTGGTGGCTACCAGCAGTCTCCGGCAGTGGTCGCCTGAGGTGGCTGCTGGTGGTGGGAGGGTGGTGGTGGTGGTTTAAAAAAAAAATCAAAAGTGAAAAAAAAAAACCAGTTTTTGGAGTTTTTTTTTTACTCTTCAGTTTAAAAACTGGTTTTTTAAATTGAAAAAAAAAATTGTTACCAAAGCTCCTTTTTTTTTCAATTTTTAAAACTGAAAAAAAAGAGGCAAAAAAAGAGTGTCAAACCTACCCTTAGTCTTCGGTACTCCCAAACGCGACCTTGGATCCACCTTCCTGCATCGACCACCACTGGTTAGCTATTGGAGTGGCTAATGTCACATGAAGTTGCCAGTTAGTCGTCGGACAAGCGTCGCAGGCCTTGCCATCGCCTACAGTTGTCATGTAGGTCTTTTTAGGCTATTTTTGGTGGAGATAAGGGTAATGAGCTCCTTCCTTCAAAGGAAGAAAATAAAAAAAAATAAAATAAAAAAAAGGGGTGTTGAATTGAATCAGATTAGTAATTCTATCTTTCGGCAGATTGCATTCTGGCCTCGTCCACGAACTTAATTGTGAACTTGACATGTGCATGTTGGTTGTGCCAGACCTATAAATTAAACAGATAAAGTTGTGCCTTTATTTACAACACTTAAGTGGTTGATGCAATTTAAGCGATTGGCCTTAACAATTGGTGTCAAAACACGTCACTTGTTGGAGCATCCATGGGAAATAGTTTGAAGAATTGGATTCTGGTGCAAGAACTCCATCATGTGGTTGAAACTTACGCCTTCACTAACAAAAGTTACTTTTAGTATAGCAGTAAGCATTTGATCATAAGACAATCGAACCTGATAGGTATGTGTCACTAAATTTGTATTGAAGCATCCACTGTCTATCATCTTTGATCTTTTGTCATACGTATTTTAGTTTCATTAGAGAAATTCTATTTTGCATTCTCTTTTATGCTCTTTAACTCGATTTTTGGTCAATAAAATGTATTTTGTGACAATTATATTTTTTAACACTTTAGTGACAAATGAGTGCATGAAATTGCATATAAATGGGTATAAATTGTCTCTTCAACTATGTTATTGATGAAGAATAAGTAAAACAATGCATTTCTAGGTGGTGTTAGTCTCTTGTTTGTGATTCTTAGCAAGTAAAGAAAAAATTCAAGCAAAACTTTCTCACCAAAAATTTGGCACGCTCTGGAGAGAAAAGAAAATTGATCCGAGTTTTCTAGCTGACGTGTAATACAACTTAACAACCGAGAACATAGAAAACCTCGATCCAGATTACAACATGTGGATGGAAACTTGAATAGGCATTGGGTCGGACACTGATACTATGTTAACTTCTATTTACCTAAAATTATGGCAAATTTCAAAACCCTACCCTCAACTTTATATTTAGTACAGTTTTAGTACCCAACGTTAAAAATACTCTAAAGAAATATCTAACTTTAAGAAAAATTATTAAATCAGCACATCAACTGACGGACATGAACGACCATTAAATTTTAGCAAGGGCAAATATGTCGGTAACAGAAAAACACACCTACATGACATATGGCTCTAATCACTGACGTACAATTTGTTTTATATATTAATTTTAAGCCTAATCTAAAAACTGTACCCTCAACTTTATCTCGAGTACAGTTTTAGTACCCAACTTTGAAGGTGTGTCAAAAAAGTACCTAAGTTTAAAAAAATGACTCAAATTAGTACCTCGACTAACAAATCACGGATGCCGTTAAAAAATCTAAGGACCGGACTGTCGTTACGGAAAAAAAATATATAAATAAGCTTAGTGAGCTGCTCTCACTTGTCTCTCTCCAACCTCTTTCTCTCTTCTCTTTCTTCACACACACACACAAAGTACCACAATACCCAGCTACAGACTTACAGCCCCCTCCCCCCGCAGCGCGCTTTCCCAAATAACTAGAGGAATAACGTGGAAAAATTACCTGGAGATGATGACGCTGGGTAGGGGGAGGCTGTAACTTGGCTGTCGGAATGTGATACGGGTCTGTCATCGATCAAAGAAAGGCGAGCCTCGCAGCCTGCTATCGGAGCTGTTGAATACAACGGTGCTGGAAAATGGAGGTTTCATTGTCAGAATCATCGTCACCTCCCTTAATTTTCCTCCTAGGGCTCCCTTGCCACGACAAGCCACGTGGCCCCCAGTTCAAAGAAACGTAGGGTGAAGACAGTGAGGAGCGGTTGAATTCGCGGCCGAATTTGACGATGACGGTGCCAGAGATAGAGGTAGCTCTGTCTTTGTAACCCAAATTGTGGTCTGTTTTGTCGTCATTTACGTGATTGGCAGTTTTGGTTTTGCGGCGGTGACATGCGACGTCGTTTTGGTTGTCGTCGTCAAAGTGGACAACGAAGGTTGAGTATAAGTTGGGTTCGGTTGGGGCAAGGCGGTTCCGGCGGAAGGTGGGGGAGAAGTCCATTTGTTTGGTGGTACTAAGTGTGTTATTGTGTGAGGGAAAATGGGTGGGTGGTGGTGGTGGTGGAGGCCGTTAAAAGGCCATTTTTAAGCTAAGAATGGAACTACCACTGCGATCGTTAAATTTATGCAAATTATAAATTTAATTCAATGATTTTCATTAGTTTTTGTGTCCCTTTCTATGTTTTCTAGATTTCCATTCATTAATTTCCATCGGTTGGTGGTGGTTAGGAATTTAGTGAGGCAGTGTGGCGATGGTGGTGTTTATAGCTGTGATACGGTGAGGGGGAGGGGGGAAGGAGGGGGGCAGAGAGGGAGGGAGGGGAAGAGAGAGACAGAGAGAGAGAGAGTGTGTGATTACTTTTTGTTTTGTAGTGATTAAATAAATTAAGAAAGACAGAAAATATAACCGTTGGTCCACGTGACCATGTGGATAGACTTTATATCCTTTTTTTTCCGTAATTAATGACGGTCTTTTCCTTTGGACTTTTTGACGGCGTGATCCATTAGTCAAGATTCTGATTTGGGTCATTTTTTCAAATTTAAGCATTTCTTTGGCACACCTTCAAAATAGATTCTAAAGTTGTATTGGAGAAAAAGTTGAGGGTACAGTTTTAGAATTATACTGTAATTTTATGACTAAAAAACAAAATGACAATACTCTCTCTCTCTCTCTCACGCCCGCACTCGCGCACGATGATTGATGCCAATCATGTAAGCTCAAGTGTTCAATCATGCAAGATCACCACTGTCAATGGATCGAGGAGATTGGAGCTGGGATAGACCTGCGTTTATGCGCACTGCCTGAGCACCACCGGTCGCGCGGTGACCTTTGGGGGAGTTGTAGATGTGCACATCAAACATCTCTGTCCATTGCCCCTTCTAAATCGAAATTAACGGGTTTCAGTTTTAACTAGAGAGAAGGTTCGGCAACGACTGTGGTGGTGCTGGGTGCATCAACGTCAGATAGGACATATTGCATTTGGTGGTGGTATGGTGATGTGAAGAGATCCAGGCGGTGTAGTATGGGTGGCAGTGATGATGCCGCTACTTAGGAGTTGTGGTGGTGGTGATGTCAGGTTTGTGGTGTTGCTGGGTGTGCCAGCGACGGCAGGTATTAGGTGTAGATGGGTGCGTCGGTGATGGCAAGGCCATGTCAATGAGGACATATTGTATTTGGTGGTGGTGATGTGATTGGCGGTATTGGTGATTGTTGTGGGTGATTTGGGTGATGCTGCAGACTGTTTGGTGACAGTGTGGTTGTGGTGGTGATGCAATGATGGTTGGCCCTCTTGCAGTGTTGCGATGAGGTTGTTAGTGACTAGGTGGTGGCAAAATGGTTGTGGTGGCAAAGTCATGATTTTGCATCGATAGTGAGTAGTGTGAACAGATGATGGGTTTGGGGTGGTTGTTTAGCGGTTGTGGTGGTTGTGTGTGTGAATTAGAGAAGGAGAGGGATATATAGATAGATAGATATATATATATATAGAGAGAGAGAGAGAGAGAGAATTAAGTCTGCCAAGAGGATGGCCATGGGAACAAGCTTTATGTTTTTTTTCATAATGACAGTCCTATTCTTCTGACTTTTTAACTGCATCTGTTGTCCGTCAGCCTTAGTACAGTTTTTCAAAGTTAGGTACTTCTTTGATGCATCTTCAAAGTTAGTTACTAGAGTTGTACTAAATGTAAAGTTGAGAATACAGTTTTGAGATTATCCCCTAAAATTATGCTCAATACGAAGAGAAGTCCCCAAGTGTAGGAGACAGATCCGTCGTTTTATTTGTGATTGATATGAAATATAACTTAACACTCGCCTTTAGGTAAAATGTAGTATTGAGTGATGACCAAGAATACCAAGAGCCTCGATCGGAACAATGACATGAGAATGAGAATAAAGAGTCTCAATCCAAATTAGACATGAGAGCGAGATAAATAGTGATTTTAATAATGACAATATATAAAAGCCCTCCAGATATAAAAAGGCAAATCCACTATGTACAAGAAAGAAGTAAATAGCCAGGGCCGAACTCATGCATGAACTGTGTGGGGGTGGGGAGGGAGGGGGGGCACGGCACCCCCAAACTTTTGGGAATTTTTTTATATTTACGAAAATGCCATTATATCGTAACATTAATTAATTAGGATTTCATTTTGTTGTGTTTATTACTCTTTATGCGATCGGCCGCCATGGTCTTCTTCTTTCTAATTCTTTTGCTCCATCTTCGTTCTTTCAAATTTCAAATCGGGATTACAAAAAAACACTAATTAATCAAGGTCAGTTCTTTTTTTGTAGTTTAAATTCTTATAGTATGTGAACTTATACGTGACTATTGTACTCAAACACTTAATGAATACATTAGTAGTACATCTATACAGTAAGTGTTAAGTTTCTTTCATGCAAGATTAGTAATTCATTACTGATTAACCCTACCAAGTTAGATAAATCTATATCTATACTACATATAAAAGTACGAATGTCGTAAATCTTTTCTGGACGATTATGTCCTCTGTTAATTATATCAATAACGCTTTCACCCTCCATTTATGACTCCTTATCAAATTTGGTTGAAATTAAATGAACATTGGATAATGAATTTAATTATAAACATTGAGAAATGAAAAGTCAGATAAGAAAGAAAAACAAAACAAAAAAAATCTTTTATTACTCTCTCTTTTTAATTTGGTTGAAATGAAATAAATATTGGATAATGAGAGCTGTGATTATTTTTTCTTACATTTTTAAGTTAGTAAACAATGGAAACATAAAAAATAAAAAAGAGTTAAATATGCATCAAAAAAGAGAAAAAAAAAATATGGCGCAAATTTGAACTGAAAATGTATTCAGTTACGCGCATGGTCCAAAAATTACAAATCTTAAGTGTATTTCATAAACCAATTTAACTGATTACAAAAAATAAAGACGTAGATTCATTCTTTTAATTTCTTTATTTATTTTCTTTTCAACAGCGCCATCAAATATTTTTTCAATCCACAAGCCTACAAAGAAGATTTTTAAATATTGAATGGATTACAATTGCGAATATCAAATATACATTTATTCTAAAACAAGTCACAAAAGAAATATGAAAATAATTGAATTATATTATTTTGATCTCAAAAAAATTTAATGTTATCAATTCAATTATTACTCACAATCACGTTCACGTGCAACGCACATGCTCAATACTAGCCACTATAAAAAGTAAAATCAAATGATTAATTGTCAAATTGAGCAATTCTTTTATATTAATCATCAATTTTTTAAAGCTTTTTTGACCTTCTCCGATTAGACTTTCTAAATTCGCTCCTGTATATAGTGATTCCCACTCTAATACCATGATAGAACACGTTGTTAAACCCCAAAAGCACAAATATAAGCCCTCTAGGTGTTCAAACCAAATCCAATACATAAAGTATATTGTTCAATTCAGAAGCATGCTCGCTTATAAGAAAGATAAGTCTATAAGTATAAGACCCAACTCACCCCTTATTTTTTACCGCTTTAAATTACACATACATACGTATAGTAACGGTAGCTTTATGCACTTAATTTCCCTCGCTTACTCAGACAGAGGGCATAGGAAAATCATCTCCCTGCTGCAGAACTTTCTACTCCGAGTAATGTCTTTCTCCTCTGTTATTGTAGTCGCCATGTTATAGTTTCTCCTCAAGTGTTCTTACTCTTGCTAAGTCATCCTGAACATCAAAGTTTATGTGCGTGGCTGGAATCCGGACTGTGATTGTGCTTCTTCATTATAATAACCTGGTCTGAGCCCTGCCTAAATCACATCCCAATAGATAAAGAATATTGACCATTTTCAACGCGTTTTGGAGGAGCTCTGGAGCTGGCGTGGTTCCTGCCACAGATTTTTTCTTGGAAAGATCACAGCAATCCCAAGGAAGTAGTCTTTGCTCCATGCTCATGCTCATGTAAGCGATCTCTTCCTCCTTTACAAGTAGCAGAAAATGGTAAATTTTATGCACCTTGACTTTGATTTGTGCAGAAGAGCTAAGTTGGTACAGTGCCTGCTGGCTTCTAATACAAAAGAGAGAGAAAATTTTGTGCACTTAAGTGCTTGAAGCCTTCAAACTGCAGGTTCCACTGGTATAGTGATTGACATCAGAGCATGGGAAGTCCAACATTAAGAATTTCTTGTTCTTTGATTAAATTATGGAAGTAATATTCGAGCTCTGTTTTTAACGTTCGAGTTTCACCAGTGTCGCTAGAATTACACCTATAGACGATAAGAGTGGAGTTCAAATATCAATCTCCCTAATTATTTGTATATAGCATTCACGAAGCGAATTCTTTTTCGGCTACTTTGTTTATCAATAAAATCAAACCATTCCAACGCAAATACAGAGGTGTTTCCTTTTGTCAACCGTTCCTGCCCTCCTTCCATCTTGGTTCCTTCCCTTCCATCTTCTTTATAAGGTCAAACCTGTATAAAATTCTTGAGTTCTAGACTTGGCTTAATTGTTTATGCTGTATATATTAAACATGGTATATCTGCCTCCCCCGAATCATAATATAGGAGTATTAGTAATGACGGACTTATTTCTTTAAGCTTCTATAAATTTATAATAAATGGACTTCCATACAACTTTCGTCCTTTATTTGGAAAGAACTTGAATAAAACGGCGATGAAAATAACGTGACTTAATCAATTGATAGGATGAAAATAACGTGACTTAATCAATTGAAATTTGTAACACTCCTATCTATCACCTATCACCGCTAGACTCAAGATTTTCTCGCTTTATATGGACTTGAACAGACTGTCAAGGCTATGCCCACTTTTCACGTTTCTAAAGTTCAAACTCAAAAGACATATATAAAGACCAACGAGCGAGTGTGTACGTTGACCTCAGTACTCTACATCAAATCTGGCCAAAACCAAGAACTCTTGCCCTCATAGCAGCAGCAACAATGGATTCAACCATCTGGCAAGCTGCCATTTCCGGCGACATAGCCACCCTCAAGAAAAACAAGGACAAACTTGCATCCCAAGCAACCCCAACGAACAACACTGTCCTCCATCTCGCATGCCAATTCGGTAATCTTGCATGCGCGCGAGAAATCCTGTCCATGCATCCATCCCTTCTAGGCTGCCTGAACGCGAGGCACGAGACCGCCCTCCACCTCGCCGCCAGGGCCGGCAACGACCGCTGTGTGAAAGCCCTCGTTGACTTCTCATGTGCCCCCGTTGACCGTGACATCGAGGGCCGCGGGGCTGCCGCGGAGGGCGGTAGGGACATGCTGAGGATGGTGAATGAGGACCAGGACACCCCCCTGCATGAGGCGGTGCGTTACAATCACCCGTCTACGGTCAGAACTCTTGTCCAACTAGATCCAGAGTTTATGCATCCGGCCAATGCAGCCGGCGAGACTCCGGTCTACCTGGCCGCCGAGAGGGGGGATAATTATCTGCTGTCGTCGATTGTGAATTCCTGTAAATCTGTAGCTTATGGTGGTCCGGATGGTAGAACAGCTCTACACGGTGCTATCATTAGCAATAGCAAAGGTACACATAAGTTGCAATTTTGGCTCCGCTCGTTGTAAAAAGATAATTATAACTTGTTATATAGTGACACTTTATAATTACTATATAGTTTGTAACACTTTTATTGACACATTTAATGACAATTGTTAGTAACATTTTTTAATTGTACTAAATTATAATACACTAAAAGCATCTAATGATCATTAACTATTGCTAAGGAGTTGTAATTATTTTTTTATAAATTGGATTTTTTTTTAGTTTCTATCAGGAATAACGTAAGTCCTGTTGTATAGTTATACAAGGTATTTCAAAGCAATTCAAGAAGTGTTATCAGTCGTCTTCCACGAGAGTGTCAATAAGACCGCCTTATTTCTTAAG
The DNA here is from genome assembly GCA_033070095.1 of Escallonia herrerae. Lineage (NCBI taxonomy): Eukaryota > Viridiplantae > Streptophyta > Magnoliopsida > Escalloniales > Escalloniaceae > Escallonia > Escallonia herrerae. Next base: position 1,687,118 of record JAVXUP010000006.1, read on the forward strand.
AGCGCTGTCGTAGTTTTCTAGCTAGAAGTACATTACATGATGCATGATATACTACATGTTGATTTGCAAGTTCCCGAAAAAGGAAAGATTTGACTACAACTCAGTAGTAGGAAATAATTTACAATCTTTCATACAATGACCATTAATTGTCGTTAAAAGTTACTATTGACATTATTAAGACATATTTAGCGACAATTCTTAATAATACTTTTTTAACATCAGTAATTAAAGTCACTATATATACTTAACGACCATCATTTATTACTATATATATATGAGGGATTGCAAGCTCTTCCTACGGGGGTTATGGGTTGCAGGCAGAATTTTTCCTTCCAAAGAGAATCACTATATGTTACCATGAAAAAAATTACTTTCTATTAGCTTGATATTACTAAGATTCTCTCAAAGAAATGCTATTATTATTAGTACCAAAATTACCCACAATTATTTTTGATTTTTTATTTCAGGGTGCACAGCAACATTATTAGAGTCGAATCCCGCACTCATCAAGGAGAAAGATGCAAATGGCCAGACACCACTTCATTATGCTGCATGCAATGGCTACACACGGAGAGTAAGCCAGCTTTTGTACAAGGATCGCTCTTCAGCCTACGTTGCTGACAAAGATGACAAGAACACACCTCTTCACATGGCAGCCAGTCGAGGCCATCTTGAGGTGGTGAAGACGATCATGTCTAGCTGCCCAGATAGTGGCGAGATGGTCAACGTTAGAGGCCAGAATGTGCTGCACATCGCGGTGGAGCACGAGAAGAAGAAGATGATTGAATTCATCGTAAGGAGCTGTCAGGTGATCAACAATCTTCTAGTCCAGAAGGATGTTGATGGCAACACGCCCCTCCATGTCCTTGCTGCTTCCGACTGCCTAGTGCCCGAACTCATACACCATCAGATGGCAGATAAGCAAGCTCTAAACAACGATAGACTGACTCCCTTGGACATGGTGACTTACAATGGCAAATCTGCAGTTGCAGCGGTAACTATGCTAATTTTTTTTATTGGGGTTTTGGATCCTCTGCCATTTTAAGATTTGTTGCTAAAGCCGTAGGATTATCACTAAATCGCCACGCATGCCGCTAAGACGTGACCAACCTTCCTTTTAGAGGCAAATCCAGGTGCAAGGATCAATGGTGCAACCCTTTGCTTATACCCTATAATGAGTAAGAAAAACATGGTCTCATTTTCACACCACTTAATGCTAACCTTCATATACTCTTTTGAGCTAGACCTTGTACTCTTACGAGTACGTCAAACATGTGGGTGAGTGAATTTCTCGTCTTTAGTTTATATTAGAAGTGAATACCATCTTAAGTGGCACTTTAGACATCATCAATAGGTCAAGGGGCAGTTGAGCAGAGCACCGAATTTTAGTGTGAAGGTTACATTTTTTTGCGCCATGATATTGTTCGAGAAATTGATCAAAGAACCGAAATTTGCAGAAGCAGATCGCCGAAGTGCTGAAGGAAGCTGGTGCAACTTTAAGCCTGCAGAGGCTAACGGGCGAAGATATAGACGAGGTAAGAGCTCCAGAGGGCCAAATGAGAGCACCAGAAGTTGTCCAGATGAGAGCTCCTGAGATTGTTCAGATAAGAGCCCCTGATGATGAGAAGAGTGCAATAGCCAGACTCAAGAAGGTGGCTGACACCCACCTGATAGTGGCTGCCCTCATAGCGACAGTAACCTTCACCGCCGGATTCACCCTCCCCGGTGGCTACAACCAAAGCGAAGGCCTAAAACAAGGCATGGCAATTCTCACAAGAGAAGCGGCTTTCAGAGCCTTCATCATCTCGGATAGTTTAGGCCTGGCTTTCTCCACCATGGCGATATTCATCTACTTCATTGCAGCACATTACGAGGGCAAACAAGCGCTGATCAAGTTCTATATGCTGGCAGCTAGTTGCATCAAGTTTGCTGTTTTGGCAATGATGGTTGCTTTCCTCACAGGGACATACGCTGTATTAGCTCACGCATCCGCCCTGGCGATTTCCACGTGCGTTATCGGCTCTACCATATGTGCCTTCCTGGCATATAGCTTAGCTTCTGAGAATGTCATTCTTAATTGCATGGACACGGTCCAGGAATGTGGCGAGTCAAATCGTTGTTCTGAATTTTGTTTTGAATGTTGTTGTTCTACATGTTTCTTGAAAGAGTAAAATACACTAATGGCCACCAAATTATGACCCATTTTTCCCCGATAGTCGTTGAACTTCTATCTGTTTCATTTTGGTCACTGAATTCCCAAATTCCGTTAGGCGGGGTTAGTCTTTTCCCGTTAAGTGATCACGTGAGGTGAACATGGGACATCACAACAGGGACAAAACTCTCTCTCTCTCTCTCTCTCTCTCTCTCTCTCGTTTTTTCATTTCATCACAACAATTTCTCGATTAGCGATAACAAGATCCATCAAAAAGGAAAGGCATCTTGGACGCCGGTACAAGCATGGTGGCAGTCGTCGGTGTGGGCTTGGGGGATGGGTTTGATGATGATGTGGGAAGAAGAAGGAGGCCGCAGAGGGATAGGGAGGTTGACACTGGCTGAGTGTGATGGCAGCGATCTTGGGGGAGGAGAACGGAAGAGGAAGGAAGGGGAGGGGACCAAGGGTGATGGCTACTCTCTCTCTAATACACAGACAAATGCCCAGATCTGGGATGTTTATTGGCGGGGTTTGGATGGTCATGATTGGGTGACGATGGTGGAGGGTGGTGGCCACTCTCTCTCTCTCACGCGCGCGCATGCACAACAACACACAGATCTATCATTTCCTCTTTCTTCTAGATTTTGGGTGATGTTTGTGGCGGGGTTTGGGTGGTTCAGATTGGGTGATTGAGTGGCTAGTGGTAGTGCAACGAAGGGTGGTGTACTCCAGTGACCGAGGTGCAGAAGGTGGCAACAGGGGAAAAAATAGGAAAGTTAAAACCCTAAATTAAGGGAAAAGAAGAAAGTCAAACCCTAAATTAAGGGACAGGATAAAATTCACATTTTTTTGTCGCTAAAATGTTTAATGCGGACTTTAATGCTTATTTTAGTGACAAAATATACTACAATTCAATAGAGTGCATTGCCTCACTTTAAAAATCTCACGACAAAAGTTAATTTATTCACTTTTATCTCATAAAGAAATAAAGAATCAAATACGTATTACATTTTTGCCTTGAGTTAACATGTACCTCGCACATTACCACTTAACAGAACTTTTCCTAACGCCGGTTAACAGAATGACTTAATTGGATAAATTAATGAATCCAGTGATCAAAATGAAACAAATAAAAGTTCAGTGACGATAATGAAAAATAAGTTATAGTTCAGTGGTCATCGGTGCATTTTACTCTTCTTAAAATAGGAAGCCGGTATATACATCTGGCCTCACTTAAACACGAGGTTAGTCATTGTTTAAGCTTTTCAAAGGATCAGCGGTGATGGGGATGATTTGTGAGCAAAGCAACCTGATCACAGCCACCACATAACATTTTCAGGTGAAAGTAATGAAGACTTTAGGGTTGGTTTAATGAACCCTCAAAGATGACATTCTCCAAAGTATACCGTTGTAATGAAGCCATTTACAAAGATGACATTCTCAAGATAAATTGCTATGGAATTCCTCCATCTTTTTTCAATATAACTGTTCATACTAGTAGGTAAGCTAAAATAGCAATCGAAAAAGTGGACGAGTCAATTCAAGCTAGAAGGACAAGCAAACAAGGCCTTAGTTCACTATTGCTTGATTGCACAAGAGTGGGAAGCCAACGGTTCCAATCACAGAACTTTAATGTTCTCTTCCAACATACTCTGAAAGCTAGAATCACTAAAGTTATCAAACTCACCTGAGCAAGTATCAATACCCGCTATGATGCGCCTGCAACAGAAAAAAAAATAAGCAGGTCACATGCATCCTACACAAGGATAGGGTCTCCTTCGAGCTCCGATATAACTATCAATGAGTCTGCCGGTTCAAAGGAGAGGGGCTTCGATTTCGGCATTGGGTTTATAACCTGCAAAGATTCAGGTATGAGATAGATACTACCGAGTATGCATTCGGACCGAACCCAAATCCTAGCAACGTATACCTTCTTGTTGTTTTTTATATAACCAATGGCGACTTCCCTACGCAAATATGCTCTTTCAGAGAGCTCAGCAAATGAGAGTTTCTCCCCCTTCTTCATATATAGACCAATATCCTGTAAGAAATTGTCAAGCAAAAGATACAGTTATTGCTTCGAATTAGTAAAAAGAAAAATCTAAATGTAAAGATAAGGCCAAAGACGATTGCAAAAGGTTCCAGCATTAGTGGCTATGCGGGTTGAGGAAAACATTTTAGTGCTCATGCTGTTATGGTTGGACATATCTCTGATTACATTACTAACATTGTACACAGTATTTTCGTTGAAAACCCAAAAATGGAGATAATAGCAAGTCAAATCCAACTCATCCAAGTATCTCAAATAGATAGTATCAATTCGTCTATTTTAACTTTTATAGACAAGTATGTCTAAATAAGAGAGGTTAAACATTTTTATGTATATCTAAACACGAAAGAAGATTCCAGAAAAGAAAGCAAAAGCCCAAACATATTATGAGTCATGTGAGTCGCCCTAGTATTCTCCAAAGTGGTTAACCTTTTCCCCAGTTGTATATGATTAACACAGTATGGTAAGAGAGATGATCTCAATTCATTGGGAAGAATATGAACGTAAAAGATTCTGCTTTCTCAGTGGAACGCCAGAGTAAAATAGATTTGGCCACAAAGAGATGCGCTTTATTTGATTGACCAACAAGAGAGTAGGCCACCCCCATGATGGTGACTTGCGACTATACTTGGTGTATGTATCTCTTCCTCACTCCCCCAGTCACTGACACTCTCCCCCTCTGCCGCTCTCTCTCTGATGTATAGTTTTCCTATTTTTAATTGATGATGTATAGTTTTCATTCTTAAGGACTTGGGCATTTTCGCTTTCAGCAGAACACAGAAATGAAAATGATAACACTGTGCAGTGCTGTTGATTTGTACCTTAACATATATTTCATCCCCCTCTGCATTCAGAATGTCTTTCCAAACCTCATTCAATTCGCTGTTCTCTGCAACTGTCATGTGCAAAAGGAGGAGTTTACAACTGAAAGGGGCAAAAAGCTCATTGATAAGATACACCACAAGGAGAAGAACAATATAAACCTTGTGCTGTTACAAGGCTCATTACTTCCTCTGATGCAATGTAGGTGAGAGATGGCTTGATTCTTGTAATCTGCGGGGTGTAGATTCCAGACAGTTATTTGAAGTCCGACATGTTAGATTAGAAACTAAGGTGTTAGCTACACTTACTTGTTTCCCCAACTTCGAGTCGACAATTTCTGCAACCAGATTTTGCACCTGTAACCCAAGTGGTTAGTATTTCAACTCAGAAATGCATTTATCCATGTCCTGTCATAACAAAGTCAGAAAGCAATTGATCATACAATAAAATGCTAACTCGGTTTTGGGGATTTGGACTTATCATGTTTGCTTCCTGGAAACCTATAACTTATGAGAGAATCTCTTTCATGCTCTATTTCAGGATTAGAATGCTTATTGTTATATAATAGATTATTGAGCTTATTACATTGTCCATGCAAACTGTGGTGAAGAAACAGTTGACCTAAAATGTTAGTCTTGTTCCAGTGAATGGAGCAACTTTTGGCCAACCATAAGATGCAGAGACAAATTTTGCTCTAACATGGTTTTTGCAAGTGACTAGAATTTCTAAACTGATCACTTTTAGCGGTACTTCCAGTAACACTTCAGCAACAATTTGCATGACTAGTGGCAGAACTTGATAGCTCAAGGTGTTACCAAAAGTGCAACGGAAAACCATTCATGACAATATCTGGTCACTGGAGAGGGAGTTGTATTGAATTTTGCTTTAGCACGGATGGAGCAAAGCTGTGTCTAAAACGTATAATACCAAATATCGGGTGCCAACATAACTTTGCAGGTAAAAACAACTGCCTGCGAACACCCTATAATAGCCCCAAGAAAGTCAGCCAAGTAAACCCCAAAAATTGTCTCAGAGGACATTAGACAGACACTTGACAAACCAGCCCCTAGGCACCACACTTTTCTCTCCATGTGTTCCAGCCTAATTATAATTGAGGTCAGGTGTAGGGAATTCTCCAGTGGACACCTGCAAATCTATTTTGAAACTTTGCACAATTAGAAAATGAATTTGTAAATAGGGAATCCATCTCCAGTGATCAGGTTGGGATGGACTGCCGACACTGACACTGAGAGACGAAAGCTAGGGGATTAGATACCCCAGTAGTCCTAGCTGTAAACGATGGATACTAGGCGCTGTGCGTATCCTAACCTATTTACAACCATCCACCACGACCATGTGAACGGCGCTAGATCACTTTTGCTAGAACCAAATAGCAGTGCGCTAGATAATCTGGCACAATATGAAAATTGCCAGATACCCCTCATTGTTTACTTATATACTTTTTCCTCTGTCCCCACTTATTTCCATCAATTATTTCTTCTCTCTCCTCTGTCTTCGTTTCAGAACGTGCATAATCTCTCTCTCTCTCTCATATCCCAAGATTCTCTCTTCTCTCTCCTCTTTCTCTTCCCCAACGCAACCACCATACCCATCACCACTTTCTACCGCCATCACCACCGGCCCCTCTTCTCATCAGATCTACGACCTACCACCACCACGTCCACGGCCTCTACCAACCGCCACTACACATAACAAAACCACAACATCAGCCTCCACCAGCCACCACCACTGCCGCCGCACCAAAAGAACTTAAAAGCCTTGACCACTAGGTCCATAACCGCCACCATTCCCGAAACCTAACACCACCAAAACCGATCCACAACCACCAACGATCAATACCACATCCACATCTGACCTTCTCAGCTGCCACCTTGGCCAACCAGCGCCACCAACAGCATTACACCAACCATCCATCGTTAACCCACCACCATGCCTCCACACCAACCATCTATCTGACCCTACCAACAGCCGCTGTCTACCACTACAAATCCACCACCATCATCAATCCACCACCAACAATCCATGACGCTGTCACCTTCAACTCCACCACCACTGAAACCTATGGTGTCGCTGAATGAGGCACCACTGTCAGCATCTCCAATCTCACCAACAAGTTCCATGGCGTCTTCACTGCCACCTGCCTCTCCTACACCGACGCCCTCAACACTCGATTTTTAACTACTCTAACGTCATCACCAAGGGATTCAGGAAGATATTCCAGATCTAGAATCAAAACTTTAGAAGGGAAATTTTTTTTACGTCTTTTTGCAATTTTGATGCTTAATCGGATTAGTTGTGCTCTAGGCTGTCTCTCCTCTCTCAGGTATATATGTTCCAATTATGTGATTGTTACTTGTGCAAAAAAAACTAAGTGATCAATTTGAAATTATTGTAATGAACACATTCAATCAAATTCATACTGATTGAGAATATGGAAAGTGGGAAGATAATTTCGGTTCTGGAAGAAAAAGATTGTTGTAGTTCGCTCACTCAAAAGTGTTAATGCACCAGACTATTGGCGCATATGCTATAGAGTTCATTTAAATGCATGTGAAGGATACTTTTGAAAGGGAAGGGAGAGGGGTATTTGGGTCACCGTAAGTAGTGCGCCAGACGTGCTGGATAGTCCGGCGCTAAGATTTTTGGTTTTTAAAATAAGTGATCTGGAGCCATCCACCATGACCAGGTGGATGGCTCCAGATGGGTTCAGGAAGCCAATCCCAACTTTGGGCGGGAATGGGTTCCCTTGCAATTAAGGATATATTTACTGAGATACGTTGAGCGAGTTATACACACCTGCACTCCGAGTTTGCTGCAGATGTTTTCAGCAAGAAGAAGAGAGAACGCGGAATGTTTGTCTGCCCGGGCTGGATCTGAAGAAAGAATAGTTAATTCCTTACTATCGCGGTCAAATGAAGCATCATATTCCATTACCTCCAACTAGCCAATCTCTATCAGATATTACTACAATGGACATGGGAATATCTTTGCCTTTCTTGAAAGAGCTTTGAAAATTGGTAATAGTTTCCTTTAAAGTATCATAGTTCAAAGGGTTCCCAATCTGCAGCACATCAAAGGACACGAAAGATAAGGCTCGTGTAGAAGGTGACAAAAGAAAATTTAGTGAGGCAATCAATAGTCAAAGAACAATAAGTGAGAGAGTACCCGGTGGGACACCCGCACATTTTTCAGCTTGCCGTGTCCAGCAAGGTTTCTTGCTCGATTTCTGTCATCCATGGGAACATCTGACAACACCTCCTACACTTAAATGGCTAAAGAAAATCAAATGGGATTCTAAACAATGGTACGAGTAACCAAAAAAATGAGAGATATAATTTTACTATAAAGCATAATACGCTGCAGTAGTAGTAGTACAATGGTATTGATCAAAAGTAATCACATAAACAACATAAGCATACAGCAGTTAACATAATGACGACGTTGATGATGTAGAATTTTAGTAGATGTTGCACAAAAACGCCAAAAAATGAAAGAACCATGCATTCAAGTTTCCTACTCTCAAGAATCAAACGTACTGGCAGCTTCTATAATTCCACTAAGCTAGGTATCCATGACATCTGTGTTTGATTAAGAACAAACTCACATCATAGACCCTTTCTTCTCAGTTTGTGCGTGCCTTTATGTGGAACCTAACCAATGCCATCAAATTCCAAGGCAACACTTAACAATGTGTTGCTTTTTGAATGTCAACTTCTAAGTTAAAACATAGTTAGTACAAAAACTCCCTAAAGAACGCTAGACTGACTTGTTTAATATAGGTAACATGATAACATACCAACACACTGCCAGGCCCAAGATAATTATCATATTCTGCAATCATGTCCACTACATCTGGGCGCCATCCAAGCATTAGTATGCGTTCTTTCGGCCCTACGCTGCAGTCTGACGCCTGCATTCAGATGTTATAGTATAATTAAGAAGACAACCAATAGAGCATACTTAACACACAGGCCAACTAATTCTCGAAAGGGATACCTTCGAGCCTTGTCTAGTGGGACGTTTGACTGTATTCTCAAACCGTGCTTTGTCTATCTGGAGGATATTGTTTGGAGATCCACTATCTTCCTCATGAACTTTACGATTCTGAAGGGCAATATCTTCTTTAAGATTTTGAATGGCATTTGAATATGAAAGATGTGGTTTTCTATTCCCGTTAGTAGGTGCAATGAATAACACCTGTACGAAGTGAAATCATTTAAGGAAAGAATCATATTAAACCAAATCGATGACTGAGTGCTACTTACTGAGATACTGATTATGAACTTATAATAACCATTTACAACATATATATTTTGTTTGAACGCTCTTCTTTGCCAGAATTTGCAGCCAAAATGATGAATGAGTTTTTTATGAATGAAAATCATTGGCAACAGCGCATTAGTAATTAGAAGTTGATCATACCCAACAACTCGACAAACATATACAGATGATTGATCAAATTCCATACGCAAGGATGGTGAGATTTTACAATAAAGTACAGTGGACTATCCTTTTTATTATGTATCACATTAGATGAGGCCCATGTGTCATATAGCATTTAAAGATATGGGATCCCAGTTTTTCATACTCTACTCAGTAATTTAGTATATCAAATTCTTATTTCAGATTTAAAAGAATGACCAATTTATTTTCTGCAGCCAGAGTGAAATACCTAGCAACACATTAATGCAAAACCGCTAGACCTCGAACCAATTCACTTGCCTTAGAGATAAACCAGAGCATAAAGATCATCTGATATTTACATAGAGGATAATGATACAAACACAAGTTCACAGCAACTAACACCAGGTGTAGACAGGATAATCTCGACTTGATAATGCATCAAATGCTTTATATTTGTAAGTGCTACCTGTATCTTCATCTTGGACCTCATTGAAAGTGCATACATAAGCCACGGGAACATAAATTCTAAAATCCTGGTCTTTATACGAACTCAGGAGGTATTTAGTTCATCTGATAAAAACCATTTCAATTATTTATTGTGTACTTAATATCTCTCATACTCTATAGACATATTTTGGTAACTTTTGCCACACAAACCCAAGTTGAAGTCTTGAACAATCATTTACAAGCGGTTTGTAATACCCAGAAAAACTATAGATTTGAAACACACAAAGGCAACATCAGTCAACTGCTATAATTATTTTAACTCAACACCACATACATACTTTGTCCGCTCGCTGTAGAACTTCATCGTCATTTGGGTGAAAAAATACCTTCCCTTCTCGATAAAGACCACAAACAACTGCCTACAAGGATGCATGGTGGGAAACAAGTTAGAAACAAAGAAATGCAAAAATAAAGCCAAGAAACTTTGTGTTTATTGCAAAGTCAAAAGAGTTAAGCATAGCCTGAGGGGACTATGTTTCCCTATCTCTCCTACAAGGATGCATGGCAGGAAACAAGTTAGAAAACAAGAAATGCAAAAAATAAAGCCAAGGAACTGTGTTTATTGCAAAGTCAAAAGAGTTAAGCATAGCCTAAGGGGGCTATGTTTCCTTATCTCTCTAGTCAGCACTAAACTTGAATCTTTCTTTTCCTTCTTCTTCTCCACTGCTTATAAACCCTTTTGCCCTAGTACTAACATAGTAGGAGATCAATTTGTTAGAGCTGATTGTCTCCTTATGTTCATCTCAACTCAAGTCCCTACCTTCCTCACGGCTTGATAACTAAAGAGGGAAGAAAAATGAGAATGCTTAAGTCGTCATTTGGTAACGAAAAGCATGGATCCTTCTATAGTGCTATTTTTCAATCTTCTGAATGCCAAGGAACTATGAGAAATGGAGAAAAAGATCTTAGCTTATCTAAAGTATCAGAATCGATTCTTACTGCAACATGAGATAGATGAGACCTAAACGTCGCAGCAAGGTATGCTTGATGAACTCAATCACTCTTTTCCTTTGAAGAGATATGACGGTATACAACAGGCATGATCTTACTCAAGAATCTTAGTACCAAGCTAACCATAATAGATATTTATAGTCCAGCTGAGTAGGAATCTTGGGATGCTTTAGTAAATGACAGGGATATTATGTCTATAAACAAGGTTTAGAGAATCAGCCAAACAGCGCAGAAGTCTTACCTCTTGAAATCCACGTCTTAGTTGATTATACCTTAGTCCTGCTAGATTAGGAAAACTGCATAGATTAAACACATTTTCTGCAAGATGAGAACATGCACCATCAGTTTTTGTGAAATAAAATCTCCCTTGATAAGACAATAATGGATGGCAGAACACAAAAAGTAAGAACAACAACTTAGTAGCATGAAAGTGTTATCATATGGATAATTCAGATAATTGGATAACAGCCAGCAATCAAATAGGGAAGCAGTTCCAGCATCCTAGGAAATGGATCAATCATGACCTATCATAGGACTAAATGCTCTTCTTTTATAGGCTGTGATCCAGGATTAGTTGTATACCTTCACTACGATAAATACACGAAGTCCCCCAAATTATAGCCTCCATAAAGCTAACATGGGGAACAACCAAGGATGTCAGAAGTAGTGACTGCTTCTCAGATCGACATGGAATGAGTTTAACAATATACAAGAGGGAAAATTAGAGAGTCAATTTTATGGACCAGTTGATGGAGCTAGTGTGGCAAGTTCATTTGATGTGTACAATGTATTATAACACCCCAGAGGCAGGGCAGCTCGTATAGACTAGGAGTATTGAATGCCAGGACACAAGCTAAGGACACCCAATGGTGAACCCAGTACATAGACACCCATATGAAAATCTAACCACCTAGCCATGGCACAAAGCCTGCAAAATAAGTAAACAGCAAAGATAAAACCCATCAACAATACCTACAAAGTCATAGTCGAATCCAGAAAGTCCTTGAGCCATAAAGAAAGGAGGCTCAAGAAGAATGCATAGCGAGGCAAAGGTAGCTCAACCCCTTCAGAGGTTACAAAAGGGAACAAAAGTCAACTTATGCGAAAGACTAATTTAAAGTGCTTTTATACTAATAAAAAGTTGCCTATTTTCAGATGGAAACAAACAAGATTCTGGTATTTGTAACCCTCAACCTTCATCTTAGCATATTGGAGCTGTGACTACTGTTATATCAACTGCAGGGGAATCTAGTGAGTTCTCAATCATCTTGGGCTTATGTGACTTATATATGGTGAACAGCAAGAGAAACTCTTAACTAAGTCCATGGTATGCATAACTGTTGTCCTATGTACACTGATCCAGTTAATTAAATGACAGCAGGGAAATAGGATTATGCTGAGAAGCCTTAGAAACCAGAGTTCTGAAAATTAGTAGGACTCAGAGCCAAATATTATCTTAAGATATGTAAGAACCCAAATCCCAAGGCAGTAAAGGTTGAAGTTACAAGAGCTACCAAAAGAAGACAATTTCATTAATCAGGATAGATGTTCATGGCAATAAAGAGAGAGATTGAAGATGGTGTTGTTCATAACAATAAAACTGTGAGGTTTAAAGGGCAGCATGTCTATAGCAATTTAGACGTTTGTGAACAGCTACAAGAGTCGTGCTTATAGAGCTCAGAGCTCGTGGAAATGCGGATGTTGAGATGGAGAATAAGAACTGAGCACTCTGAAGAGACATTAAATTCACCTAGATGAATTGCCGACATACGACAAAGTCCAGTAACTGAACCGGTTAGGATCAGTGGCAGGATCAGAAAACTTAAATGGACGAGCGAAAGAGGAAGACCAATTTAAACATGCATGAAGATAGTGAAGCGTGATATGGTCGGCTTTGGTTTAGACAAAAATGCTGCTCTACGGAAAGCACCGATGGCCTACCATGATTTGTACAGCTAAGCCTGTGTTAATGGATAAGGCTTCATTTGGTTGTTTGAAAATAGATAATTCGAGGGGGGAAAAGCATCAACATGCAATTAAATCAATACAATTAAGACGTGCATAATATTCAGGAAAGCATGTAACTGCTGAAATAAGTGTAAACATGCATAAAGATAAAGTCCTATAAACTGACAGAACAATAAAAATGAGAACACTAGGCAAATAGAGTAATGAAAAAAGAAAAATTCAAAAATACTTTAGGTGCAAAGCTGGTCCATAGATATCCAAAAGCATCCGAATAGCACCAAAATTTGCAAGAAGACAAGTATGTAGCGTATGGTTTCAATTGAATAAATTATAATATCAGATTGAAATTTGTAAAACCGCAAATGTCAAAGAGAAGTTGTAAGCTACTCTGATAGTTAAGCAGGTGTCTGTAGATTTTTATGAGTCCCTTTTGCCGAGAACACTGCACAAATAACTTGGAAGCGACATTTTCCACAGGCTCTACTTTCAGTCCTGTAATCGACTTCAAGAGCTCGCATGTACTGGGGTTTGAAACCTACATTGAGTAAACTTCAACTCAATTGCAGGAACCATCTTAAAGCATGATATAAATTGTTAAACCATAATCTACCAGCTTAAGCACTTCTAGACCCAAGCATTAAGCACTTTTAGACCGGCTTAAGCATTTCTAGCAGGCAACTCAAAAGTAAAATTCACCGTCGCCAAGTTCACTTCAAACACATTTGAACGTATAATGCCTAGCACTTGAATACTCAAGACCTTCTCGGCCTCTCCTTTCATAGCCGATTTGATATGAGCCGGATGCTTTAACACAATAAACCATGCCATATGCTGTAAGTAAGAAACTGTCACCAGTAACATACCTCAACAATGGTGGGGATAGCTGCCATGTTTGGGAGAGGTTGAAGGGCAAGTACAGATAGAAATGCATCTGTGTCAACTCCATACCTGAAGGAATGGCAGTCTAAAATATAGAAGCTAATAACAAAAGTTAAAGTATCAAGTTCCAACTACCACCTCTTAGTACACAATGATGGCTATATGATGTGACTGTACAACCAGAAAAACAGAAGGAAATGAGAAATTCGGGAATTATTTGTGCTGGAGAAATCTTTTTATCAGCCTTTTTTTCCGTTTTGTGGGCAAAATAGGAAGCACGGACACCTCTCCTAGGTGGAGGTATGGTGTCCTAAACGGACGGACACCCCGACACCCTCCGGACACCACCCAACACGTGTCGGACACTGCCAATCGGTGTCGGAATTTTTTTTTATTTTTTATTTTCCTACACCGTGTCGGACACTTCACCGAGGAGTGTCGGACACGGCATGGAGCAGTGTCGGACCATTTGCTTCTCTTACCTCACGGCCGATTCCTTCTCACTCACCTCACAGGTGCCCTTCTGAGCCATTACCGACTCGGAGCTGTCGCCGGAGCTCAGTCGCCAACAGATCCAGTCACCGGAGAAGCCAAGGCCGACAGATCTAGTCGCCGTCGTCGTCACCAGATACCGAAGCAGCTATCGCCATCGGTGGAGCTCACTTGATCGTCGCCGGCGGTCCTCCGCCGTCGTCGCTGACCCACAGATCCTTCTTCCTCATCTCTTCTCCTTTTTCTTCTATTCCCGTCGTTTCTTTCTCTGTGAACTCTTCAGTGAAGAGTCCTTCCTTTCTTCTTTTTTGCTCCTCCGTCAATAGTCATTTCTTTCTTTTTTCTTTTTATTTTTTCTCCCTCTGTTTCTTGCATTAGTACAGATTAAGTGAAGAAAGTCCCTCTCTTTCTTTTTTTTTCTTTTTACTTAGTTATTTTATCCAGTACATTTCAGAAATATTTTTTTGACTTAGTTATTATTTTAGATTGTGAAAAGTATTTGATATATATAAAATAAAATATATTAAAAAATAGCGGTGTCCTGCGGTGTCCAAGATCTGATTTTTTGAAAATTGCGGTGTCCGGTGTCCCCGTCGGTGTCGGTGTCCGTGCTACCTAGGGGCAAATGTTTCGAAGCATTTCGTGCACTACGGCCCAAACCAGATAATGGTCTAGCCATACCAAGGCCTTAAGGATGTTGCAGAGTAGTCGTACCATTTAAAGCTGAAATATACCAACTTTCAACCTAAGAGTAGGAGATCATTCCCTTTTTCAAGCTCCTTCGTAGCCTCTGTCGGGGGGGGGGGGGGGGGAGTGGTATATGTGCGTGTGTTTTTGAAAGTGTGCAGACGTATCTTGCAGGCTTGAAGCTTTGAATGCTCCTGATGCAGACATGAAAAAAGAGTTTGAAGCCTCAAATGCTCGACTTATACTACTTCTAGAATCAATCTCCCTTTTATCCTCATTCCTCTATAATCAGGTTTGTGGGTGTAATCAACATCAACCCAGTTATGCAGCCTTTTACTCAAGTTGATTGTCGTCATGCATTGGCCCTAGTATGAAGTTAAGTAGCTAAAAAAATTCACTATGTTCTTTACCCATCCTACTGACGCCCATAGATAAGCAACAGTCTCAACCGAACAGAACACTACAAAAAGTACTACAACAATAGTAACCAAGATTACATAGGTTTTTCTAAGTGCATCAAATTCTTACCGATCTCCTTTCACTGGCAATATGATTAAGGCACGTGCCTTATTAGCTGCAGCTCTTTCATATGATTTCGTTAAGCTGAGGCTGCAACTGCATAACACAAGCTTTAAAAATGTAATACCTGGATGCAAGCCAAGTTTGAGTTATAATCTGCTAAAAAACTGTTCTAATGCTTAGGCATCAAACAGATATAGACCGATTCCCACGTTAACGACCCTCCAGCTATTCTTGGCGCCTTTCCTCCATACATCATAACAAGAAATAAGAAGGATATTATTTAGCTAAAATGGTAAGATGGGTGGATCATGGTTACCAACTAGAGCTTTTACCGCTGTACTAAGCATGCATGTAGCCCGTTAAGCTTTTCACAACATGTTCTGTAGTAGTTTGGGCAGACAGCGCCTCCTTTTCGACTTCAGTTAGAACTTCACCAAGCATAGACGTTCTTAATCAAGTGTTCTCAAGATGTCCAAGGGACGATCTGAGATTTCTTGAAGCCTTTAACCAAAATCAGCAGACATATAACCCGTGTTTCTCTTGTGATGTAAGTGCACCAAATTATACATAAACTTCTGAATTCTCTACTATATAGGGACACTCAAACACAGATAATTATTGAAAGAAGTAAATACTCCTCCTCCACCCCCGCCAACACCTTCCCCAAAAAAAAAAAACCTTCCCCAGGCAGGTGCTCTTTTCCTTCGATTCAAACATTTTAAAGATAAGGAAGGTATTATAAAAGAAGTCATAGTCCAGTCCCAGACACGCATTCAGTATAAACGTTGGGGAAAGAAGTCACGATTCACGACTTTATGATACGTTCATTATTTCTGGACATCTTAAAAAATATGGGCACGTCTCTGTGGCATGTTCAAGAAGAGCTGATGTCAGAATGAACAGGGGTTCCATATGATAGTCCACTTATAGCTACTCAGCCAATTTATTTGAGGCAGTTTCACCAGAAAAAGCGGGCTACCGTTGAGGGGAACCATATTGAATTTCCGAAGGAAGTAATCAAGGTGCCTACCTTTTTGTAAGGATATCAATGTGATCTAGATCTTTTGCAATATTGTCAGCGATTTTGTCCATCTGTTTCCTTGGGAGATCAGACAAAAGAAGAACTCTCTGCTTCCTGTATATCCATGTCAAGTGTAATAAATGCTAGTGCACCAAATTATATGTGTAGACATTACAAGAAGCAATTACCTAGCTGTAGCAGTACCTAAGCGAACAGCAAACTCGTGATATTTATTTAGCTGCTTTAATATGAAGCTCAGATGACTATTGACTCCAGAAATAATGATGTGGTCAGTTTCCAAAACTTGCATTTGTGCTCCTTCTCTAAGCTTTTGCATATTACTCTGTGAAAACGCTAATCAGGAAGATAGTGTGCAGATATTAGGCTTAAGTGAAGTATAACCGAATCCAGGAGCTTACCCTAAACTGTTCTGTCATTGTGCTCAATAGGCGGGAGTAAAATAGTATTCCCCATATAGCAAGAACAAAGCCAATAACGCGTTCAACACGTGTTTTTTGCTGCAATTCAAGTTAAGAAACCAAAATTTGGATGCCATCATTGCTTCAATAAATGCTTCCATTTATCTGGCGAAAAGGCGAAGTCTCACTCTTAGATGAGTAGATGATGAGCATAGGCATGCCCAAGCTTCCCAAAAGCAGTCCTCCAGAGATTGCGTACTGTCCCTGCGTTACTCCACAATTCACATCCCCAATTAGTGAAGTGCAGAATACTGAATTACTACAAGTACCTAATTACCAGTTAAAATTTTGAACAAAGTAGTATTGGCAGCAAAAATGGGAACAGAAATAGTTAGTGTAATTAGTCAATAGTGGGCCCTGGCAAAGATCCAACTCAGAACCACTAATGGACCTGTCAAAACTGCAAGCACCTCTATATAATAGGCTGAGCATTCAAAAATCTTGTTTTGCAGCTTGACATGAAATTTTCCACATAATTATAAGATGAAAGTTTTATCATGCTTATAACTAACTATCAACTCGTATAATAGACTGCGCATTAAAAACTGACAAACATAAAGAGATACAAAGGATGCCAAAGATCTGATGTGAGCAAACTAGAAACGGGATCAGGTCCTTCCTAAAGATGTCTCATCTTCTTAAAATCATCACTACTAAAAAGTGAAAACCCCTCCCATATCGCATATGTGACTCTTTAAGGTTGACCTTCAAATACCCTACCAAAGAATTTGCCCTTGTTAGGGAGGCATTGCCCTGTGGCGGGTCTTTGTTCTGGGTCATTACAAGTAGTATCAGATTCCACTTTCCAAAAGCTCAGGTGGCAAAGGTTGTGATTACTCCACATCAGTTAGAGTGGTAGATCCTTGATTGTGCATCACAGGGTAAAGATTGAGCCTTTGCAACGACTTAAGGCATAATTGGGATGAGGGGACACCCTGTTGCAACGTCAAATGCACAACATCTTTTAATTTGGCCTTGAAAGACCCTACCAAAGAACTAAGAGTATCTACTTGTCTAGCGCTTGAGGGAGCCATTACCCTGTGGTGGGGCCTCCAGTCTGGGCTACATAATTCCTAAGGCACTTTCCAATCTGTATGCAAAGCTTGGTCCTATCCATATCTGTACATGTGTGTATAGTGTGCAGTCTCTTTTTTCCTGCTTCCCTCCTATAGACAAAACCCTTTATCCATGAACCCCATACTTCTTCCTGCACGCACACTTAATCCTCCAATGAGCCTCTCTCTGAGATGTCTCCTGAAGGCCTAAATCACTCTTTGATACCCTCCCAAATTCCTCTAGGTAGATTCATCTAGCCCCGCTTGGGGGGCATATAGCAACGATTGTAGTCTCAAATTTCTTCTTTAATAGTTCATCCGACATAATTCTCCACCTGGGGGCATAATTCTTTAGGCTCTTATAACTAAATTCCTTGCTCCAGTTTCGTTTCTAGCTTATCATAGGTTTTGTAGCATGTTCCTCACCAGCCACGGATTCTGACGTCATTTTCCATGGTAGGCGTGTTTGAAATCTTGCTCATTTTTTACTACACCACTACGATGCTGAGATACGAGGGTGACGCCATAACAAATAGTCTTTAGAACTTAAGTAGGCTTTGACAGGCTGTCAACTTTTTGGCACCCTTCTCCCTCATCTGGGCTTAGATCAGCAGTCAAAGATAAGGCACTAAGCCAGGTAAAGGTGGAGTCACTTGGCAGCATGCAGTTGTAAGGAAGAATTCTTCTATGATCCTACAACTTGTATAGAAACCGAGGAAGAGAGGACAAGAACAGAGAAAAGGTGTCAGTAGCTCAATTTGACATATATATTGTGAAGTTACACATTAGTTACAACAAACTAGTAGGTTACCTGAACTTAAAGAAGAGGAAACCACCAATCATGACAAACGAGAAGCAGGCTACAAGGAGCACGACCAAAAACCTTCAGAACATCCATCATAAATAGTTTAGCCAATCATTAATTCAAACTTTGAAAATGAAAGCATTAGGCATTCCTCAAGCAGAAATTCTAAAGTTTACCAACACAAAATAAGAATCAGCATACTGATAAGATGCTATGCAGGTGCTATGTCTCCTACGTAGAAACTTGATACTATCTCTATTTGTGAAAGCAACTCATTTCCTTTCTAACAACTGCCTCCTTAAAGAGGACTTCAGTTAGATGGACCTCCTCTGTGGGCTCCATAGAGGTAAGGTACACCCAATGGTACTCAGTCATCAATATGATACTTTATCCATCAAGCTGAATGGGATTTAGCCCTCTAATTCTCTTTCCCCAATTACCCTGATTGACATGGAAAGAGACATGCCTATAAGTTCACACCGTGGCACAAACACAGAGGTAAAAGAGTGCACAGTAGGGCACAAACAAGCATTAAGGAGAGCAAATGCTAGTGGGAGGACTTGAACCCAAAACCTCACAACACCAGTGTCTTACTACCATGTTAAGCTTACAAGCTAGCGCTCTAACAGGTTCAGCTGTCAGAGAATGGGTCCACATATTATGTGACATGACATCCCGCTCCACATTGGATGCGTATGAGGGTGACCTTATAAGAAATCGAATTAAGGACTTTGCTAGACCTTTTGAGCGAAGCCATGCGGTGGGCCGTGTTTCTGGGTCGTTAGAAGATGATGTTAGAGATGACCCGATCATGCGGTCGAGTTACCTATGGTTGGGGAAACGAGGGCAAACCCATGCAGATCCCACATCAAGGCGAGGATGGTTGGGGCTCACAAAGTGGGAGCTAGGAATCCCGCATCAGCTAGACGGGAATATTCTTGACTGTGGGTAACAAGGTTAAGTATGGGAGTTAGCAAGGATGCAAGGTTGTAGAGGGGGAGAATGTGATTTCCTGGCCCCCACCGGAAATGTGGCCTTAACAGACCCTGTCATGGAATAAAAAGTACCTAATCTGATTTTCCCTTTTAAGTGATGCATGCCCTATGATTGGACCGTGGTTTCATGCTGTTACATATATTCAATTTCTGGGTGCATCGAAAGAGTATATAATAATAAAAAGCAATGAAGTGCATATTTATTCGACTTACGTGGCAACATTTTTCTCAAGCTGTATGTTGAATAAATAGAGAAGACGTGCAAAGCTCCATCTGATATCTTGCAGTGAAGGCAAAGATACATCCAACTGAAGAGGTGTGGGTTTATTCAAGGAATTTGACATACATGCAAAAGGCAAATTTGTAGCTGCAAACGTTCGGATCACATAAGGGATAAAGTCTTGAACCACTTTCGTTCCTGCATTTCCGGCATACAGTAGTATCACTCTGACTAGGACAAAAGGCGATAGGGACACTGCGAGGAGCTTAGCTAGACGAGACTGCACGTGCTGCAAGAAAAACCAATTAGCAGTTTAGCTTGTCATGACTACTGTCAGCAACATAAAGGGTGGCCCAATGCACGATGGCCTGCCATGTAGGCTCTACATAACACATTTTCTTCCTTTTGCAGGGGTGAGTAGCAAAAACACATTAACCTTGAACTTAATGGTAGTGAAAGTTCGTTGTGCCATGAGAACGATCTGAACTATTCATTAGATCATATGTAAAGTTCCCCATTTGATAAACAGATGCAATCCAATATCAGAAAACTTGATACAGAATACAAACTGGGTAAACAATTTTAGATATGGCCCTCTTACCATTGGTAGACAATATGGTCATCGCTGTTGAACAGCCATGACTCATTTGAGTTCTGATGCGATTATCTGTCTTTACGTTCAGTTTCAAATTTGTGCCGTAATAACATAACCATAAAATTCAAAATCGGTAAACTGGAAATGACATGCATATATATTCCATCAAGAATCAGAGTTGCGATTAATCGACTATGTGCCACCTAGCATGAAGATCATAGTTAGAAGGCAAATACATATAAACCGTTTTTAGTTGCTATCCTCTGCCTGTGTCCTCCCGCTGCTGATTCCCCCTCATCTTGGAAAGTTAACAAAAAAACTCTCTATCAGATTATGTCAAGAATCTAGGGTCCTTGGTCCACCCTCTGTGTTGTGGTTTATGTTGTTTAGTTCAAGCCTTCCCACTTTCCGCCTTGCGTCTCCTTTTCGAAGTTCTTCCTTGTTGCTTCCCTATTAGTTGGACTGCTCATCCTTTCCAAGTATCAATTGTTACTACTTATTTGGTGAAACCATCTTTGCTCAAAGCCAAAACTAAACATAAAACTAACCCAAAAAACTAAAGTAAAATGATTTATTCATGAGGAATTAAAAGTAAAATCACACAAACGAGGATACTTGACATGTGAAAAGCATGACTCAAACATAGAACTAATGGTCGTTACTTGCTAGAAATTGAAAAACTGAATCAAATAGCATCAACATGATAACTCTAGTAATCTATTTAAGGACATGTGTTGAGTATTCAAGTCCAAAATAAGAAGTGAACTATGTAACTCATTCTTGAACAATGGAAATCCTTAGATTGAAACTCTTTCTTTTACATCTGCACTGCAGTTGCCTGAAGCTGAATGCACACCTGAGTAGAACTTTCTGAGTCCGATTTCAAAAATCTGGCAGTCACGTTGTCTGAAACAATCAGACTTGTAGCGGAATTATTCTTGGCTTCCCACTTCCCTGATACAGGACAATATGAATTATTGTTGGAAGACTAAAACCAAAAAGTGAATAGCCGTTATAATAATTGATGACACTAGACTATGAAATATCTAAGAAGCAAGAAGGAAAGAGAGGGACATGGACACGGCATTACAAGCTTGCGCTGATCAGAATTTTTGGTAAAAGTAGGACACGAGCACGTTGCATATGCTTTCAATATGCTTGCACATAGGCGTATATACACATGGTAACATAGAATATTAGCATTATCACACCCAATGAAGACTTCAAAATGATCACAAACTTTAAACAGTACAACCAACATCACTGCAGGTATCCAACATTTCCGTTATCCAACAGACTACCATCTTATACAGAAACAAGTAACAACCAGGACGTCATATACCAATCCCAGTATAAACTAATTGCATCTAGCAACCTAATTAAATGTCACCGCCTAGCACGTACAGCTGATGTCCGCCTCATAGTAGCCAATAATACCGCTAATGTGGCACTGTGGTCAACGGGCCGTGTCAGCAACACTGAGAGCTTACTTTTTATCTGAACAACTTACTATTTAGCTGTGCGGCACCAGTGGCATGCTAATTGGCAACATTTGAACGTTAAGGTGCTAGCTGAAACTTCGGGCTAATATGATGTATTTCGTGCACGGTCAAACTAACAGCCATCACAACCAAAAAACATCGCTGTATCATTTCGGTTTTGGCATGTTCCTAAAAGAAACCCGTGACCCTCTGTGATTATAACCAGTTACATGCTTTCAATTAGATATCGCCCATATATCGGTGATATTGTTGAGATATGCATGAAACAGCTAAAATTCGCAGGATTCAGTATTATACACCGATTAAAAGGACTGCAAAGCAATCTGTGGCTGTCAATAACTAGGAATAGAGCATGTTCCCCAGTGCACGAAGCTCCCACTGTTCTGGTGTCTGGGAAGAGTTGATGAGCGGCCTTACCCCCATTTTGTGGAGAGGTTTTTTCCGTATTTTGCACTTGTGAGCTGTACATCACAGTGGAGTAATCATTGTGCCAAGGCTCACCCTTCATCATTATCAATGTTCAGTATCTACAATCAATAAAGTGAGAAACAGCTACATCTTGATCCGACCAGTGCATCCAAAACAGAATAAGATAAAGAATAGGATAATCTTCTCAATGTTTCTGGAGCATGCCTTGCCTGATCATTCCAGCACCAAGGTTCTGAACCCAAGAGAATACTGTGCTTTGCAGAGACATTGCACATTAGGGAGGTGTGAAATTGCCACATGCAGAAGTATCAAGCAAAGAGCCTGACCTAGTCCTGTTATGATGACATAATTTAATATATGGCTTATCCATATGCTTATGTACTATCCACTTGTGACATGTCAGATTGCTCGAAATTGTGTAGCACACTTACTGTTGAATGACAAGAGTAGGTATCTGAAAAACATAGGCACCCAATGCAATATGAAAAGCTAGAATCAAGCAGCTCCAAAAGCAATACAAGACACAGAACAAAAGTCTGTTTAGCCTCGTTGATAGATGTCTCTAGTTTTCTAGGAAGCTAGAGGCAAAGCGATACAGAAGTTTAAGAAAAATAACTCTCTACTATCACCGGACCCAAACTTGGACAAAGTTAAAGCACTAAGCATCAAGTAAAGCAGTAAGCATCAACACACCATGACAGCGTGACCCTTTCATGCTTATGCTCATAAATACCAAGTTACAGCTGGTAATGTACAAAACTGTACAAGTATCGACAAGCTGAGTCAACAGATGGACGTAATAGTGCAGGGG
This sequence comes from Escallonia herrerae, assembly GCA_033070095.1. NCBI lineage: Eukaryota > Viridiplantae > Streptophyta > Magnoliopsida > Escalloniales > Escalloniaceae > Escallonia > Escallonia herrerae. The sequence goes on from JAVXUP010000006.1 coordinate 1,710,485, forward strand.
AAAATCATTTCCCGGTCTAAAATGGCCTATTAAGATCATCACAGAGTATTCTATACCACATATAAAGCACAAAAGAAGTCAACCAACAAGCATTCTTTCAAATGCAAAATTTCACCATAGTGAGGAAGACAGAAGGATAAAAAAACTTTAGTAACTTGTGCTTATGAAATTCACCTTCGTGGTTTATCAGCAAATTTCGTAAAACTGTAGACTGGGGCGACCAACACAGGCATGCCGTTGATTTTCTGAAATTAGTTCAAATTGGAAAACAATTTAACTCTAGTATATCACACAGTAAGAAGTTTCCTCAGTTTGCAAGAGGTAGAATATGGCAGCAATGACTTTAAAGTGCAGATATTCACATCCATTCACTTCACTACTTTATTTCACCTAGTCTGAAAATGCCAGCATAAAGAATACATGGGTTTTTTGTATAAGAACATGGACAGAGGACTTTCACCAAGTGGAAAATAACCACGGTGTACTTGGCCTGCAGTTCCTTTTAGGAGTAGGGCCTATGGTTCACAAAAGTGAAGCACCACAAAATCTTAGCACATGTAGAACTACTTTTCTTTGTCTACACTCTAGAGTGTGCTATTGTTACTGTTGTTCTTTTCATGTTTATATCTCTTCTACTGAAACAACACATTTTTGTTGCATGACATCATATATTTCTAATTTCTAAAAATGTGAGACTTTCCATGACACTATAATAGTCTTCAACGAATTTGTTGCCACTTTGAACATGATAAATCTTTTGTTTTTTCCGAGCTACAAATGAATTCCCATGATTCAAAGATCCGAGGCATGCAAACTTCCTTTATCAGTCTTAACGCGTGAAACTCATGAAGATTTGACTAGACACTTCTTAGGTTTAAGGGTGTACCGAGGAATGTTGATGATGAAAATAAGACGGGATCCTGTGATCTAGTGTATCAATCAGATAATAACGATCCGAGTCCACGGTCTCACCACAGGGCAATGCCACCCTCAAAGGGCTAGCCATGTCCTTAAGGCTGATCACAGACTATCCCACTTTCTATGTGGGTTGTCACACATTAAGAAAGTTATCATTGAGGATAGATCAAAACAAAAATAGCTATTATCCATATTCTTGTAGCTGTTACTGTCTCTTCCATTACAACCTTTAGGGATTTGGTTGCATACATGCAACTAGTAATCCATTTTGTGCTTCACAATCCACTGAAAAATCGAAAAAAAAATATGGACAAAAAATAAGTGAAAATGAGCAGTAAGGTAGACATGTTTGTCAAAGAATCAGCTTGTCAGACAAATCATGATGGTGCCAAGAACCATGAAAAAGTCCAAATAAAGGAGCACATGTGCATTACCTCATATTGATGTTTCACAACCATTACTTCTAATAGCATAAACTTCGCCCTCAACAGTAGTATAAGCTCGTTTGTCAGCTTAGAGCCAGCATAGTAAAGCTCAATATCTATGTCAAGGTGATCTAATTGCGAAGGGTGGTCAGGCATCATAAGTCACTAAGTTTGACATGAAAATAATGCGTTCTTAATATCATCTTTGCTGTGTGTCCTGAACTACCACATAAGAGTAACTGTTCTTACTGGGCAATACAACATATTTGGTGGCATAATCTAGAAGGACCCGTTGCATGCTTGATTATCTGTACAATACACATCGCTTTACCATGCAGAAATTTATATGATATATCCATTACTTGTAAGTTTATTGGTAATACGGCAACAATAGGAAAACAGGGATCCAGTTTAAGAAAACAGCATATTCTTTGCTGAAGTAAGCATATATTGAAAGATGAACTTAAAGTGGTGTTTTTAGGTATAGCTGGGTTTTCAACCTTGATCCTTCAATCAAATAATTACAAACGATCTTATCCAAAAAAAAAAACCACATTCGATCATCGCACAAGGCAATATACCAGAAAATTTCCAATGCATTGCCTATTGAATAGATTGCATTTTCCTTCAACAAAAACATTTATGAGCGACTCAACGATCATATAGGAGTAACCAAATTTTGCCACATTAACAAATCCAATCACAAAAACTAAAAGACGATTGCTTTCTCATCAGGTTTCAATATAAAATGACAACCGAGAAAAAGTACTCATGAATTTCTAGGCAATTTAATATTTCCAAAGTAATTACAGTAATTAACTCAGCTTCATTACTTAGCTAGCATATTTTCGACCGCTAATATGAGTTATCAGAGAGCCAACTAATACTGTTTCAAGTTAAAGGTGAAAGAGAACTAAACAATTTGATTGAGGGCAGTAGAAATTGAGATTTTCCAACACAGATTCCTCACTCATTGCCTCCTAAAGTTAGCTAAATACTGCTAAAGAAATCAAAACCTCAAAAAATTTGCTTATAATCAATTGACATGAAAATATCTAACCCACGGCCATGATGTATTTCCATTTCTACGTTAACCTTGCAGCAAAAAATCATTAACAATTTAGCAGAAGATATCAGAGACCTCATATTACCAAATATAGCACCGAATAATGATACACTTACTAAGTCACTCAAATTTATTGATTGGCACAATTGGTGTATAGAACATAACCCACATTGTCATTTCATGAAGTTCTCAAAGTACACTCACATACACAACACACATTCGCACAGAGTTTTAGACTACTAAATGTATCAAGAAAGCTGCGAGGCTAAACAAATTTGAAGCGGTTAAAGAGAGCAAAATGGGTCACACACCTCTTGGAAGGAGAAATCCGGGTCAAACCCGGTATCCATGGCGAAATCCATGGGCGTGAGCTATGCAACTGAAGCATCTCTCCCCCTCTCTCTCTCTCCCTCTGTCTCTGGAGAAGCAGAGCGCAATATAATAAAACGAGAAAGCGGTCTCTGTTTATATAAAACACTAAATACAGGGTATTGTTAACCTATGACACAGCAAACGGGGCGGACACGAGGGATTCATATAATATCCGACCTGCGTGGGTCACCTGGGGTGTCCCCTTTTGTGATTAGAGCAGCACTGACCTTATTGTAAAAGTTAGTTTACTTTTTTGTTTCTCTGTCTGTCCATTTTTACTCGTATGTCATTTCTAAGGTGATCTATGCTAAAGTGTTAATCGCTAACTCCTCTTTTTCATCGACGTTGCGCCGCTATACGACTGATGAGAATTGACCGTCCGTTAAACTAAAGAAATTATTAGAATCAGATCAGGATCTGCTCGTGTCTACCAAGTTTATGAACGGCGGTCGATTATCTTTAGTTTATGATGCATCAAAAGTAGAAGACTGACTTTCCAACTTTGGTTTGTTGTTTGATTAAATTTGCATTTGTTATTGCAGGCTTGCAGCATGGCAATATTGTTGCTTGATTAATTTGGCTAGTGCTGCCTTAAGATTATAAAGCAAATAAGAGAGGTAAGTTGGTCAAGTAACAAATAGTAGGAGTAGTTATAAATTGGACACCACACATGACAGTAGATTTATTCACATGGGGTTTGTGTAGATGGAAGGTGGCCATGAATAAGAAAGTGAAACAAATGTAGAAGATAAATGAGGCCTCGAGAGTATGTGAATCAAATTCAAACCACGTGTAGCATTAGTGAAATCCCTAGAATAGCTTTCAAATTTTGTTATATAAAAAAAAGAATAAAAAATTGACATTTGTCAACAAAGCAGAAGGTTAAAGGATAGCCTCGTTTACATCTATCAAATGTCTGTTGACGCTTCCTATAGCGTTACTTCGCACACCTAACCTGTGTGACGTACTATTGCGTAAAGTGTGAAAGATTAACTCCTCGATCAGAATAGTATGGGCAATAGTGAGAGCCGAAAATTTCTAACCATGACCAACATGTGCGAATATAAAAAGCCAGAGATAAGATATAGCAGGCCTTGGTGTAGCCAAAACCTAAAGAATCATCACTTGGAGGAACACTGCTATGTGGCCCTTCCCATGTCACAAACTTGTCCATATGTCTTCTTCTTTTGGCACTTCCGAACTCCTCTCTCCCTTGATGGGGACGCCATATTAACTTTCGTCAGTGAGGCAGCTGGAGAACTTTGGAGGGACCTTATGGTCTGACAAAGAATGATCAGAGGGAGACCTCATTTTGTTGATTTCTGAAAACTTGGGCAGCGTAGGGGACCAACTAAAATGGTTTCCAAGTGGAAAGGGAACTGTTATTGCTAAGAAGAAAAACTTCCCTGTCATAATAGATAGTGCATTGGACAATATAGCTCGTGCGTTGCATAGGCTACTTTAGCGCATACGTCGCGATATAGATCTTCAATCTACCATTATGACTCAACTCAATCGATATGTCGATTGATTTTGACGAGACTTCGTAAGAAATCCAAAAGCTTCGCCTTTATAACGTCGTTGATTGGGTGATATTACTGGATGCTGGAAGTGGCCAGGCTTCGTTGTGAGCTTTGTTCTATTTTTTCAAAATTTAGGGAAACACCTTAGCCTTGCTCGGCTACGTTTTGAGGCAAGGGAGATGGAGCCACTGAGGGCATGGATGAGATTAGACCCAAACCTGGAACATTCAGGTTGTGGGGCGCAACTTGCTAGCAGGCCACCAACCCTTGCTGCAGTCTGGGTGTGAGCTTTAGTGAACCAATTCTAATTTCCCACCTTAGTTTTGGACAGTTTGAACTGATGCTGGTATCAGTAGAACAAACATAAAGCTGCCCAACTAAGAAAGATATCTTGCTGAGAAAGTACAAACATGAATACCTAAATCATCTTATATAAACTGCCACTCTATGGAACATTGGATGCCAAAGAAAGTGAACGTTCTCAAGAATAGCTATGGACTGATAAGCAAAACCATGAGTTGACATTGTTGCTCAAGAGAAAATGGCTTCAGCTGGACTGCTGAGGCGAGAAGAGTGTTCCACCTAGCTCAAGCAAGTGTTGACTGGACTCCAATAAAAGCTTGTAAGTACTTGCTTCGCTTTTCTCATATGCTGGGATTAAACTTGCCTAAGCTACTAGAATTTTGAAAGAGCAAGCCAGCCTCAACCGTAGATGATAGGCCTTAAACTGCCATGATCAGCCTATCTTGCTACCACTTGGCGCGGTGATAGTCCACTCTCTGAGACATCAAAAAGTAATTCATCACTCTTACACAATGCATAAACAATGTCCACCATACTTGGTCTCCTTGAAGGGTCTTTATGCAAACAAGCAACAGCAATAGCCATTACATTCATGATACCGTCAATCGGGCACGATTCTTGGAGAAGATTATCATCCATCCATCTGTTCAAACGTTTTTCCCTTTTTCCCTCTTTCACGTCCGGAAACCAGTCTACAGACGCCCATAGGACCTTCCCTTCTTCATCGATGGCCTCTCTGCCCGAAATAAGCTCAAGAAGCACCACGCCAAAAGAGAAGACGTCCATTTTAGTCGAAACAACCCCATCAACTAGATATTCAGGAGGGATGTAACCCTGAGTTCCAACAATGTGCATTGTTATGGCGTTGCACCCAGATTTTGCGAGTCCAAAGTTGGCAATCTTGGCTCTTATGTTCGCATCTAAGAGAATGTTGCTGCTTTTGATGTCCTTGTGTACAACTTGTGGCCTCGTGTGCTCATGGATGTATTGGAGACCATTTGCCACATCAATGGCAATTCGCAATCTTGTTTTCCAACTTAGTTTTTCTTTCTTGTCGTTGTGCAGCCATGTGTAAAGAGATCCATTTTCCACATACTCATAAATCAAATAGCAATTTGCATCTTCAGGGTCGATGCAAAAGCCTTCTAGCTTCACCAGATTGCCATGGTTTACCTTCAAACGAAAAAGCATGATATATAGTTAGTCGAACCGAATCAAACTCATGGTTGTCATAGTTAATGTTTCAAGCTCCAAATACTACTGTTCTTGCAAGTTGCAATGGCCAATATATTGGTAGGAACCTGGATGAGATCCGTTTTTCAGCTTTGAGCTTCAGATGGTCTGGGCTCATGTTAACACTAAGTTTGTCCTTCTGCTAGGAACTTACAAGGCATGTGCAATTTTTTCATACTATTCTATTCTGGAAAAGTTCCTCACTTCCCTCCCCACGGTCCCCCCACCCCACACACCTCCTCCCCAGGGCGGATGGGGTGCTGCTGATGTAAATCAGGACAAGTTGGACAAAAAAAGTCTATTTGCAAAAGTGTATCCTTTGCTTTTAAATTCAGAAGTGGACAAAATCATTGTGATGCTAATGTTGCTTAAGAGTTCTGTTACAAAAGGATGCAATCTAACTCATTTCTATATGGCATCCAACGGACCCATAGATAAGAATGCCCATTGCTTTGCTGCAATATATGCCAATAGCCACCCACCAGCCCTTCTCAAGGAAACAATACACACACACTTGTGTAAGAATATAAGTTAGATGACAGAAACTCCAAATTTGATGCATTACAATACAAATTAGAAGAAAGGGACAGGGCTGAAGCTAGTACTAGTCCAACTTTTTTCTTTAATGCCTAAACCAAGGCACTCCACATTTAAAACCCAAAACAAAACAGATCACTTTACCTAACCATGATTAGTAGAATATTAAGCATATGCAATAAGGACACTTGATTACTGGGTTTTTGTGTACACCCACATTCTATACCTATTAGTTGCAATAAGAATCATAATATGCCTTGTGCATCAATGTATCTCCATAACCAATGCAAACTAGCATTCTTGGCCCAATGTATTGAAAATTTTTGTAAAGATTGAAATGTAACATAAAAATGCCAAGCATGTTTACTATATGCTATTTGTGTGTGGAATAAAATTCAGGCAATCAAATCAAGATACTAGAGCTTCAGAGAATAAATGTATTTTTTACCTTCTGTAAGATCTTGAGTTCATCATAGGCATTCCACTTCATCTTCTTGATGGCATAGACCTCTCCACCAATACAACCTTTATACACTGACCCTTGAATCACCCATCTTCTATCAAAACCATCAGTTGCTTCTCTTAATTCTTCAATCTCAAACACTCTATACTTGTCCAAGCAATCGGAAACATCAGCCATCAAATTCATTTGCACCTCTTTCGACAATCCCTTCCCTCCCCTACCCTTTGGCTGTCTTTCTTCATCTCCACCATTTTTTCTCCTCTTCTTCCAGGTAGTCTCCCTATAAGCCCACAAACCACCCACCAAAATCAGCAAGAAAGCACAAAGTCCCAACCCAATTGCCAATCCCGTAATCGCACCTTTTCTGTCATTTCTCTCAGGAGAAACAGGAGTAACTGTAGGCTGTGAAAGCGTAGGAAGCCGAGAAACGGGAATAAAAACGGTATCAAAAGGCAGGATATTATCCCCATTAACACTAACTATAGACTGGGTGTTTGATCCAAACCTTGAAGCAATGGAAGGTATAGTGTCAGAAGGCTGAAAAACATAGCTGATGAGATAGCTGGATTGGTTTTGCAAACCGGTTGTGCTTGGACACTTGCAGAAGATCGGAAACACAACATCGACACCAATCTCTAGGTTGGTTGGGACAAGCGTTGGGTTGACAACCTCAACAGATTGGTAGGTGGTAAGGTTTTGAAAATAATCGGTGGAAACCAAGTAGAAGGTGTCACCTCTCTTGATGGTATAGCTGAGATTGGCAAAAGAGAGACTCAGACTACTATTTATGGAGTTGCATGAACATGTCAGTGGAACAAAGAGGGACTGGTTGGGAGCGAGAGGGGAGGTTGGGGAGGATATGTTACTTGGTTTCGAGATCATCAGGCGGCTTACGGAGAAGAGATCGCCGATGGAGGCGAGGTCGAGGAAGTCCGGAGCCATGGCACGGTAGAAGGCATAGGCTAGGCAAGGGGAGGTGGTTTGGTTGGCAGTGCAGGTGTAGCCTGTGGTGTTTGGAGCTTGGGCTTGTGCATGGTAACAGCAAAACAAGAATATCAGAAACGAAGAGAGGGTGGTGAGCTTGGTTCCCATTCTTGGTTTGTCTTTGAAACTGTAGTAAAGAGATGCATATCAGATTAGCAGATATGAGAAGGTGCTCAACAGAAGAGGATTCTGGTCAAGGTACCTGTACAAGTTTTTTCAAACCTTAGCCCATCAGTTGGAAACAACATGGGATGCACGCAAACGTTTGATGGGTACCGCTAACAAAGTTTCCTGGTCAAATACTTTGATGGAAAATAGTAAAATACTCATCTAGCCCGTTAAGATCCTTCATTTCTTTGTTGCTTTCGCAAGGTTGCTTAATCGTGCTGAATGGACGAGGCATATAGAATTTTAACTTGACCAAAGAAGATGATACACCACCCAATTTGAGTTCCAGTCTCTCAAAAACGTGCCTAAGCATGCATTGAAATGTATTCTAGACAAACCCAATCCTCCCAGTTTGATGACTTTCTGAATACACTGAGCACAGGCTTAACTGCTTTTTGTCCTACTAAGGCAAGGGCGGACTAGCAGCCAAAGGCAATGAAATGCAGTATGGTGTTCACAAACCAAAGTCGTGTTTTACTCGAACATGGTGGGGTGAGACCAAAATGACTTTCTAGCACAAAGGTTGAAACTTGGAAGTTGACGCACGAGAAAGGTCCTTTGTTTGGATTTGTCATATCTTTGCAAAGACAGGGGATGATATTCATGACTTGGATTGCCATCCAACTTTTTTGAGCAGTGGTTACCTGACAGAGTTAGAAATGTGACCCCAAAAGAAACAAAAGGCACGGAAATTGATTGACTGGGGAAGCTTGTACGAAGACAGACAGACTAACAGGCTTTTCCTAGGCCCTAGTTGTTTAGGGTGGGCTTTCCTTTGATTTTTTTTTGGTCTTTTGCAAGTATAAACACCAAAAAATCACCAGCTGCAATCTCTGATTCTGATATAGTGTCAACCCTTAAAAGAGCTTCTGATAATTCATTTGCCCAAGAAGGGGCTACACAAGAATAGGGGTTGCTGCTTCCGCTATTTGATCAAAGGGATCCATTACACTGTCACAATACTAAACAAATATTTTCATATCAAACCTGCCAATTCTCATGACTTTAATCACTTACAACCTTCCTTCTGATGTATAAATCTTGTCGGAGTTGCTTAAATCCTTCGCAAGCTTCACACCTGCTTCCCAAATCACTACTGCATTTATCTGGAAGCAGCCCAACCTACCCTCGCGTAAGGCTTTCCGAAGATGCATCGACTATCCATGTCTGTTACTATTTATATGTTATTTCTTCATGATGTCATCCTTCTTCACAGTGAAATCCCACAGGTCCCCGTATTTCTCATTAAAATCCCAGATGTCCATGGTGTTGTAATCAGCTATTAACTTGTCACGAGCACCCCTTTCCATGTTGTATATCTGGGGCTCAAAGTTATGGGGTTCACTCGGTTTGTCCATCTCAATAATGCAAAATATTACTGTAAAGACGGCTGCTCCAATATACAAGTACTCCCCCTGCAATGAGAAAGGAGACAAACCCAAGAGCATATTACTAATCCTTTGATCTAGTAGAGGAACTAGATCTGAATCTGACTAAACTCATGTATTCAGTATCAGTCTTACCGGTGCATGGAAATACATCCCAGCAGCAACTGCTGGAAGAAATAGCCATGAGATAAGCCCTGCTCCAAAAATAAGAAAAAGCCGGATCAGAAACTTTCATTGCCAGTTTAATGTGTAATGATATTGATACTTATCCATCATACCCTGGAACCCAGTAGGAGGTTCAATTGCTGCATAATCCTCTGCAATGGATCCCCAAAATGTTCCTGAAATAGGAAGAGAATAAGTTAGAGAAGTCATATAATTACTAGAATCACTTTCCAGAGATGGATAGACAAGGTTGACTGAAGGCGGTTCTTAAGTTTTTGTAACTCAACTACATCTAATGGTCTGGCTGTCGGGGGCATTCCTAAACTGTTAACAGTACGGAACCATTATGTCTGCCTAAGGTAGATTTAGTGCTACAACAGCTTCCAAATTATAGTGCTTTCACCTAACCTAACAATGCCTTCTTGGAATGAGTATATAATGTACACCTGATGAACATGGTCTGTTAGAGTGCAACAGTGCAAGGCTTACTGGCATGCAGGTTAGCAGTAAGATTATATTCAAAACCGTGAACTACAAGGATGACAAAAAACAAATATCACCAGTTGTCGGCCAGAGCCAATATTAAATTTCCGAGCAACATAGTAAAGGTTTAACTATTTATTTAGTTAGATCGTCCCTTTCTTAAATCAGGAACTTAAGGGGAGATCTTAAATATACTATGCAGCCCAACTTGCCTTTTACACAAGAGTAATGTTTCTGACAGCAGAGAGATCAACTTCATGCCAAGCTTTCAACAATGAAGAACCTAAAATTTTCTCTCTTAAGCTAGGAAGTGGGAAGAGCGACATGGTTGTCTTGTGAGATGATTGAGAAATGCTTTGACGACAGACTTCAAGGACAACACAAAACAACTAAGAATGAGATAGAAACTGTGTGATATGGCACATGTGACATGTACCCTCCTACGCGCATCAGTATGAACTGTGTGGAGCAGCACATATGCTTTGTATGCTTGCCAAGACAGAGCATGTATTTTTCTACATTGACGCTTTTGTGGAGCTTTGTCCATTTTCGTGAATTTTTATGAGTTGTTTCAAATCCTAACCAAACAATGCAAACTGATGACAAAATTTACACCGGCATGTAAAAGATTTTGCTTTGAATTAGTTGGTTTAAAAGAATAAAGGGGGAAGAGCATTGGAAAACCTATTTGGGACCACCAAGTGCACAAGGCTCCAGCCACTCATGCTGCAAGCACAATGAATGGCTCAAAATGAGTAACCAATGTGATTAGCAGTAGAATTTCTTGCCATCACTTTCCTAAGCTATGTTTTAACAGTAATCTGCTAGAAGGATTTTTCTTTAATCAACAGATATATTTCGACATAGCCTGTATCTAAAATTAATCTGACTCAACCATGGCCTAATATTTTTATTTTATGATGGAACTAGAAGGGTTTGAAAATTAAGAGTTAGCAAAATGGAAAAAACAAATCAGTATGTGGAATGTGTATCAACTTTTCAGCCGACATAATAACAATTTATGTATGAAAAAGCCATTCAAATTTGATTCAATGGCCATTCGGTTGAATGTCAAAGGCTCATCACATCTTAAAAGTGAAAACACAATGTCAATTTGGAATGAAACAATTTGTTAGAAGCAATTAAACATGAGTCAGGTTATTTGCATACCCCTTTTTGTTTTTGATGACGCTAAAAGTCGATGCATAGATAGCCTTAGACAAACAAAAAGTGACACAAAATGACTAAACTCAAGAAAAGTAGTTAAATCAATAGTTCCAATACCTTTTTCATCCCCTTCGTGAAAGGTATGGTGATCATCATACTTCCCGTAAACAAAATCATCCTGTAACCAGCAACAGAATGAAATTTGTCACATTAAGGGACAAAATAAATGGCATACAATAACTTTTGCAGTATTTTCGTTCGCCAAAGATGGGACTTGCTTTGGCAAGAGCAACTCCTCAACCAGTAACGCTCCTCTTCTCAAATTTTAGGAATCTATGCCTACTTAACAACATTGAGTTTCGCTATTTTCACTCTTGGACTCACGTGTGCCCCCCGTTATTTTTGGAATAGGAATTCGCCCCGACATAATGCATAAATAATCCAGTACGCGCACAGATAGATGTAAACTCCCTTCGTCTCATTCTACTCACCCTTTTTAACCTTTTGTAAAATCATAAGAACAATGAATTCAACTAGCTAGACCTTATTAAGTGGGCAAGTCAAAGCTAAGAGAAAAGCAATGAGTAAACCCTGTGTTCACAATCACAAACAGCACTGACTCGACTTCAAGAGTTCGCGAAAAGTCAAAGGGAAACAATCCAATGGAACGGAGGAAATCTGTAATCGTGCATTAAAATGGTGTACTTAGTACATCATGCATGGTACTTTAATGAGTACATCATCCAACAGAGTGAAAAAACGTACTGGGCTAACGCCATTAGTGGCCCAACGGTCTTTAGGATCCTCATTGATGTCAGGTTCAATCTCTGACAGTCCAGCAGCATTCAACCGCCTTAATCCTGTCCTCCTGCAGACCCTGCCAAATCTCAAGGGCACTGAGCCTATGGATTTCTGAATCGAAACCCTAACCCTGGTTTCAGATGGGTCCGATCTAGAGACGATTCTGGGCACTGGACTGGTGGAGAGAAGTGAGGGCGTCACTGCCGAGCTCGCCATTTTCCTCTCACTCTGTTTTTAGTGTGTGTACTATGCGTGCCAGCTTTGAGCTTGTAACTCCGTTTTCTGCTAAGGTAACCGTGAACGGAAAGTCTACACGTGAAGGTCCAATGCTAGAGCACCACGTGTCCAGTGACACTTTGTGATTGGGTTGTGATATGGGGTCTGCTGTGGCATCTGAAAACGGAAAATGGATGGTGGAGGAAAGTATTCGCCTTATCTACATTTTTATGCTTCCTCTTTCCTTTTCTTTTCTTCTTTTTTGAGTAGTAATTGTATTTTACCTTTTTAATTCTCAAAAAAGTGTAAATGAATTTTTTTCATTAATTTTATTACTATATGTGAATTAGTGACAAGATATCAACCTTATAGCGATAGATTGTGTTGTGGCTAGGCATTTGAGGTGTAAAATTGGACTTTCCTAAAGTTAATGAGTAAAATTAATAGTGATGTAGTACATCTTAAGTCTCTTTTAAAAAATTAAAAGTCCAATTAATTGCAGCGAGTACGTCTTCATTTTGATCCCAATTTTGCCTTTTAGTAACTTGATTATTAGTATGTTTTACTTTAGACCTCTTATTTAACCTGAGTATGTTAGTTTGAGAAATGCACTTTAAAATTACGTCTTTCTAAAAGAAAATCGCACTTTTGGAATACGTTTTTTGAACTGTTGTCTTATCTTTCTCAAATTTACAAAATAATGATGATTCAAAAAAGTTGAAAATTTAAGACCATGTTTCGAAAGCACGAGTTTGTTGCTGCTTTCAAAACGCATTTTTAAGTTCTAAAAATTTTGAATTATCATTTTTTTTTTTTTGTAAAATTCAAATTTCAAATGAGTGTGGAAGCACCTAGAATACCCTTTGCATTGTGAAGGATTTTTGTAATGAGTAATAATGTTCTAGTTTAAGTACTTATATGTAATACACAGACACACACACACATATTCAGGATGATGGAAATATCTAGGATATTAACAAAACTTTATAGATGCTTGCTGATATCCTTTGGATGTAATAAATCATCATTGTTCCTTGGGCGAATGAAATGTCTATATGTTTCACGATAAAAGGGTGTTTATCACATTCAAGCAGCCTTAAAGAAGAGACTTAGGAAGTTGAGGAGTAAGACAATAGATTTTATGATAAGACCTTCAAGTTCAAACTCATCGTCATGAAAGAAAAGGCGAGAACTTATCGAAAATAACAAAATCTGATATGCCTTTAACACGCAAGTGTTATGCCTTTATGAAAGTAAATTGTTTTGTCAATTTTTATGAGTCTTTGATAGTTAAAACATTTTTCATCTCATTCCCATGCACTTCAAGATATCCAAAATAGATGATTGCATCTGGACCAATCGAATCATAAATGGTTCCCAATTTTTGGCCGAGCATAAAAAACCAGTCAACAATTCCGGGTTACACCATGGATTTGATACTCTTGTATCTTCATTAGGCTTTTTCCAAACCATAGACATAACTACATATGAACAATAACCATTTGGAACCCCACTTGCAAAATTAGGGATTGGTTTTTAATACTCGTAATACTAGATCTTTCAACCCTTAACACTACATATAACTAGTTAACAAATTGCAGTGCGAATATAAGTGCACGAGAGGATCAATTTTTAAAAACCTTTGAGTGCCCACTTCCAAACATCTACAATTGAATACTAGATTTGAATTTTGGCCTTTAGTTTGAGGCTGAAGAATTGGGTACTGGGCATTCATTTTGTCTACCCGTAATGTTGTAGATAATTTTTACTCATATTAGCAAGGATCGAATATGTGCAGACTAGGCATGGGCATATACCCCGCGGGATAATTATACTTAGGATGTTAACTCTTGTATCTTCTTGGTCAATTTTCTTTTTCAAACCATAATACAACAAGACCAACACTTTTTTCTCGCACCATCAGTCACCAGGGGAAAAAGCCACCTTGACATCACACTATCTCTTGCGACCGTACACTGCAAGGTGTGTGTATCTCTGTATGTTTGTATTGTTTGTGTTATGTCAGAATGTATGTGTGTGTGTGTGTGTGTGTTGCGTACATGTGTTTTTCATTCTATGTGTGAGTCTACGTTGTTTATGCTCTATGTGCACGTATGCTTTTCTGCATGTCCCCTAGAAGGGGAAGGGGAAGGGGAAGGGGAAGGGAGGGGGGGGGGGGGGGTCACGGGTATACTTTGCCTAAAGTGAGTTAAACACGGGTCTAAGAAAATGCTACCCATAAATTTTCAGGTAAATTCTATCTGATACCCACCAGACATAGGGTACCTATTTGCTAGGTCTATGTAGTAAGTATGGATAGGGTTAATTTAACATTTGAAACCGATAAAACAACCTTTAGGGTAGGGGGGAGAAAATTAATAGGAAATTTAAACTAAGCGCAATCGAGAATCTCAATCAAACTAAGTAATACTTCAATAAAGATGTTACCTACACAATCTCAAGCAATTATAGAGTAATAAGTAAAGTGATTAAGTTAGAGATAATTGACAAGGAGATTTAAATGGTTTGACTTGAACTACCCTCAAACAACATCTTCAAGGAAGTCCCTTGCAAGAGTACTAGAATCCACTAGTAACAATCTTCTTCCGAGTCAAGATCAAAACCCTTACAACACTTTGTGATATCCCCACACTAAGCACAGCATCAAATCCACAAAGCTAACCCAAGACTTGACAAACCTAAATCTTGATCACAATCCTTTTACAAAGATCAATTGTGTACAAAGAAACTTTTTTGAAAGGAAATGAGTACAAGTGAAGCTCTGGTACAATAGAAAGATGAGAGAATTGATACTTGAAGAATGCTCACTCTCAATCAAATAATTGCTCACAAAGATACTATCTTTAATTATGTAAAATTATGAAAAAGAAGAGAGAAAAATATAATCTTTAAGTCTCGATGTTTTCCTAATGAATGGAGGCTTAAAATGTGGTTTTTCATGATATATTTTTATAGGTTGAATATCAAATAAATTCGTAATGAGAAGATTTTGGTATGATTTTAGGCAAAGCTAGCCATTATTTCTCAGCCAACGGTCAATAAAATCGACTGCATTCTCTCATTGCCCATTTCTCGACTGTCTCAAGAAATCACCTTTCTTATTTAAGGCATAAATTTCTCTAGAAAAATAAGATTGAGGTGTCATTTTTTGCGTTAGAAAGCTAATAAAAAGTTTTATCAAAATATGAAAAAATTAGCACCAAAAATATTTTTAAAAAAATATGAATGAGCTCCAAAATTTATTCAGTTTTAAGAAACACATTGTGTAAAAAGGTTATGAACTCACACACAATGAAAAAGATGTTTGAGGGTCATTTTAGACCATAGTCATCAATCCAAATATCAAACTAAGACTAATTACATAATAATAAAGATCAATCATAATTGATTATAATTTAGCCTTTACATTCTTTGTTATTCTTT
Organism: Escallonia herrerae; assembly: GCA_033070095.1. Taxonomy (NCBI): domain Eukaryota; kingdom Viridiplantae; phylum Streptophyta; class Magnoliopsida; order Escalloniales; family Escalloniaceae; genus Escallonia; species Escallonia herrerae. Next base: position 1,726,141 of record JAVXUP010000006.1, read on the forward strand.
GACATTGAATTTGATGAAACTTCCATAACATGTACGCTATAGGTCTAAGCTTCTTTGGCTTTAATCTATATATTCAATGTCTTAAATGTGTTTTCATAAGTGTGTATGTATATACCTACTAAGAATCTACACAAAGCACACATTAGAACATAATTAATATGTATTCATCATCAAAACGACATGTAAGCCTATGTTATCCAATCATAGGGTTAACAACATCAAATAATCAGTTTCACAGTGTTGGCAAATATATACAGGTACTACTGTTAACATACTCATTGGTAAGTGAAATATGAATTAAGATGTGAGATAACAAAACGAGTTAGCTGTTACAGTGGTGACCATCAGAAGTTATATCCAATAGAGTCTAAGATTAAATCCACCTTGAGCTTTCTTAATAATTTCTTTCTTCAATAAGAGATGGTTGCTTACCCAGGTGGATGTGATTTACTGGTCAATTCGTGAACTTGACCAACTTTTGCTCCGAACTCACCCGAGCATAATTCGGTTTGTTTCCAACCCATGGTCTCACCTAGACGTACTAATTTGAAGTTAAATATTTAACTACAAGCATTTTATCCAAGAGAGTCTGTGATCAATCCACCTTAAACTTTCTTATCAATGTCTTTCTCTGGTTGCTTGCCAAGGTGGATATGATTTACTAGTCAATTCGCAAAGTTGAATAGATTTTGCTCTAAAATCATTGGAGCACGATTCAGTGTGTTTCTAAGCCATGCTCTCACCTAGACATGTACTAAGTAAAATATATGTTAGCGGTGTTGGGTGGGCCAATCAGTGGGTTATCGTGGTGGTTAAGAAAATGATAATAGTTGTGGTGCTGATGAAATGAAGAAGAAGACATGCGGAGAAAGAAATTGTAACAAGCTATAGTGGACACTAAAATAAGGAGAAATATAGTGAAAAGATGCACCTATATCTTCGTACAAGTGAACACTAAGTTGCGCATTGCCCACGTGGCACGGTCGAACGGTTCAAGATCAGCTGGAACATTACGTATTCGGCCGTTAGCCAAGTATACCAAAAGAGAGACACCAAGAGGGAGAAAAAAGCCCATTAAAGAAATTAGAAAAAGTACAAAAAATGCTCAAATATCTCATAAAATGGGTAATCTCTTCTTTAAAGGTCGCTTGCAGTCACTCTTCCTGGTGCAGATAATAATTTGCACTTGTATTTCTTTAAAAAGAGTTGTGCACTTTAATATGTCTCTCTGAGTGCTTTTTTTGTTGAGGGGCTCAACGTCCATAGAAAAAATTAAAAATTGTCTCCATGTATTTTCATGTCTCACATCCTCGAAGAGTAATACCTCAGAGGGTTTAATAGCTTTGATTTGTAGTTTGCACACTTTCAACTTTTCATACAGACTACAAAATGAGGGATGGTCCTAGTTCTTATATAAACGTTAATTGCTACTCCGGTTGTAGGAAAATATTTAAAAAAAACCTCCGTATAGTGACTGTTCATGGTTGCTAAACCTAATTAGTGACATTTTTTATTAACACTTTTGACGATAATTTTTGTATCATTAAATAAAAGTAACTAAATATATTTAATGGTTGCTGTTGCTATATAAGAAGCTGTAACTATTTTTTACAGCTAGATAGTAGCTAAATTCTTGTCCAATCTCTTTACCTCAGGTACCTCATGCCAAGTACCTCAAGTATCTCATGCCTGGGAGTAGACCTGGCAAAAAATAATCCATACTCGCGGGTAGACACGGCTCGTTAAAAAAACCCAGCTATAGGTATGAGAATGAAGACCCGTTCATTCTCACTCGTTCACAGACCGACCCGTAAATCCCGATAAGGTTTGGGTCAGGTATGGGTACATGGATACTTGTATATATAAAGAATATATTAGGGTTTTGAAACTCATTCTTTCTCATTCATTTCCTGTCTCCCAGCTGCCCCCTCTCTTTCTATCTCGTTTTATCCCACCCCCTCTCTCTCTCTCACACACACACACCCCTCTCTTTCAGCTCTTACTTAATTACCGTCCATACGACGGGGTTAGCCAATTACCACTCACCACCATCAACCTCCATACTCCGATGCACTCCATTCATGAAGCAAATCGTGTCCTTCCCTTTGGCTTTCAACCACAGATCTACATATCAGAGTTCATAGATTAGCAGTCAACCGCACCTAATACTGATTAATTAATAAATTAATATTGATTTAAAAAAAAATTGAAATTTATCTGCGGGTTTTATCCGAATTGTCTGGAAAGGATACAGATGTGAAAATTTATTACCCGACAATATCTTGGTAATTTTTATCTAGACCTGTTTTATGATACTCATCCCGATATTACTCTTACCAAACCGATTTATCAATTTACCATGTTATTAATGGACACTACGGATCATCATAGCCTTATTCCCATTTGTTGAAACAAACTGAACAATATAAAGAGGGAACTTTTGGAATGAGCAAGCTGACAGTATTATCGTACTTGACCACGACACCCCCACTTCCACAGTACTACTACTGCTTCAACTTGCTTCACCAGCATCGTCCTCGATTTCGTTTGCCTAACCCTGTGCAGGCCAGACTCATCAGACCCTTTGCTCTCTCCTCGTAATGTCTCACCCTCTCTCTCCGAATGTGTATTCATGGATGTATATTGCTCATATGTAGTTTAGAACATGCACTTTGCGTTGACTTAATGTGTTACTGATGCCAAAAGTGAATTAAGCTGCTGCCCTCTATTATTTCATATGGGTTTTTGTTTATACAGCTCCACCAATTGCTTTTGTTGGTTATTCTGCAGATTTGATTACGTTCGGAGTGACCCATTTTTGGCTGGAAACAAGAATTGGTCAACTGAAATATGTAGAGTGTTATCTACTTGATCATAATCCCGTTTGACTTTTTGCAGGTTCTTGGAATTGACTTGGTAAACGTGGAATTGAACTTGAATAGCTATTGTAGACTAAATGAGTCTCATTTGGCAAGTGAAGTTACTGTAAAAACAATGAGTAAACTCAATTGTTACCTGTACTAAATCTGGTGGTAGGAATTTGGAAAAAGCAAAAGGGGGAAAATCCAATGGAACAAAGTCAGAAATATGGATATGGGAGTTAAAACATGTAGGATGATGAACACACAAAGAGCTGAAAGTACAAAATTTTCCTGCTCCAGTAGTGGCTTTAGCTACTTAGCTGGAAGTTGGCAATAATGAAATCGATTTATAAATATGCATGCGAGGTAGGTGATTTTGAAATTATAGCACGAATGTTACTTAACAAGGAATAAAACGTCCTGCAAGTTTTTACCTTGTTTATGTCATGTACATTGGAGGCAGTATGTTTTTCAGCTCCCTGCTTTTCTCTTGCGTCTGTGTTATAAACATGTGCTTTAGCTCAAGAATGTCACAAAATTCATTCTTCCGATATTTTGGAGTACTTTTAATTAAATAATGCTATTTTTTGGTGGCGTCAAACAAAAGCACCTGAGAGGTACTTCTGCTCGAAAGCAATTTTATGCACATGACCATAGTCATTTTTGAGAGGCAGAAGCAATCCCAAATTGGCCCTTTTGTTTTTGGTTTTCTTAGCTTTGAGGAACAAAATGCATCAGGGTACTTTATTGTTCCACTTGATGTAGTATCCCATGGCCCTTTTTGCGCAAATTATTTGCGCAATACAGGTTAAAAATGGTTGGGAGGTTTCTTATTGACTGCCTTTTGCTATAACTTTGCAGTAGAAGTTTGTCAGTTTGTTCGGCAATGGATGGCTCTGTTGGCAGCACCATGAATGATATGCCGGTTGGTCTAGATGCTGCTATCGAGGAAGAATATTCTTCTCTATCTAAATTGCTGCAGCAGTTTATAGACATATCCACCATCGACAAGGCATGGACATTTAAGCCTAACAGCGGTATTACTGCTTATAGTTCTCTCTCTCTCTCTCTAATATGTGTTGTATGGAACGAAGCTACAGTTTACTTTAGTCTTCTGTGCTCTCTGTTTTTTTGCCTTTTTTCTGAAAGGTTAAAATCCCCTTATGCTCTTGTCCTGTATTCAGGCTCCCAGGCAATGTTTTCTGTTAGCCAACCAAATTTTTTGGCCAACAAAAAGAGGAGAAGTATTTTATCCAGTCACATTTCCAAAGAAAGTGATGGTTCTATAAGCTTTCAGTGGGCCCCATTTCCTATCGAGATCACAGGTGCATCTGTAATGGTTCCATCACCCTCAGGTTCAAAGCTTCTTGTAGTAAGAAATTCTGAAAGTGAATCTCCCACTCAATTTGAAATTTGGGGTCCATCTCAAGTGGAGAAGGAGATACATGTTCCCCAGTCTACCCATGGCTCAGTATATTCAGATGGATGGTAATTTGTTCTTTAACTACTATGCAATGCGTGTTTAGCATCGATTTCACGATATGGTCTACAGTGTTGTAGTCAACCTTTCTTATCTAATGTGCATTACTCATTTCTGGTATTGCTAGTACTTTCATAAATAACCTTTGCCTTCCCCTCGCCTTATCAGTTTAGACGTCGTCCAATTGCACAGGTTTGAGGGGATTTCATGGAGTTCTGATGAAACTCACATTGCTTATGTTGCTGAGGTACCTGCTCCCTGCAAGCCCACATTCAGTGGCGTGGGCTACAAGAAAGGCAGTTCCACTGATAAAGATTGTGGTAGCTGGAAAGGTCAAGGGGATTGGGAAGAGGACTGGGGAGAGACATATGCTGGAAAAAGGCAGCCTGCCCTGTTTGTCATCAATATCAACAGGTTTAGTTTAGATAAGCTTAATGTCGTCGTGACTGTCAGGAGTTATTTTCTTTTGGTCCAAAAATCCTAATTATAAATTTGTGCAGTGGCGAGGCACGTGCTGTTGAAGGAATTGAGAAGTCTTTGAGTGTTGGGCAAGTTGTATGGGCTCCCTCAGCTAAAGGCTTGCATCAATATTTGGTTTTTGTTGGGTGGCCATCACACACTAGAAAGCTTGGTATCAAATACTGCTATAATAGGCCTTGTTCCTTATACACAGTAAGGGCTCCCTTCCATGAACCGGAAGGCAATGCACCTCTACTCAGGTGGGATGCTTGCTTTGAATTGTTCCGCGTGTTCAAATACATCTTCTGCATGACTCCTTCCATGGAGGAGACAAAATAAGTAGACATTTTGGATTTCATATCCATATCTTACCATATTCTCTTTCCTTATGTTCAGTAACACAAAGGAAGCTGTATCCTTGCTTAATTTAACCCAAAGCATAAGTAGTGCTTTCTTCCCACGGTTCAGGTATGTTCACTCCTTACTTGATTATCATATTTGTTCTAACAAATTATCTACTGTTGTACTCAATCTCTTATCAGTAATTTGCATGTTCATAATGGTGGTTTGTGCCATTTATATTTTCTATACCAAGTACCATTTTAGGTCCTCAAAATGTATTCACAAAAAGATACTCTGTTATGACAAGACAACAAACCCAGGATTAGTAGGGAGTGAGGGAGACCTGGCCAAAGAAGTGATAGCCACCAACTGGACCCAAATTGACAAAGTGTAAGCCGAAAGGTTGGGTCCTTAGTGTATATCATCGTTCCAAGTTCACTTACCTTTCCGACGTGGGATGGGAGAGCACCTGAAGTTACCTTAACACGCGTTATTTATGCACCTAAGTATGCTTTTGAATAATCAAAGATTTTTTCTTTTGCTTTCGGACCTACTATATAAGGATCATTTTCGGGGTCCTGAAAACACGTTACTGAAGGCAGTGGGTAAGGCAAGACTTGATAGAGGATACTAATTTTGAAGAAAAGGTTAACTATCATCAATACATTTGAGAAATAAAGATTCTACAGTCACGAGGGCTTGAAAAAGGCAATTGAACGAAGAGAAAACAGCTAATTCGAATAGGGATAGCAACCCAAAAGCACGCGATATGAAACATCGCCAAGATACTTCAACTATTTTATAATTTTTCTGTATTATTTAACTGGAAAATTAGTTAGGATAATGTTGTATCTTTCCATGGGAACCTGAAAGCGATCTGGTAAGTTTTCGGTCAGCGTATAAATTAAAGTGATTACTACAAACTGTACAAGTCTTCTCATTGGTATTTGATCTAAAAACTCTACTTTTTACCACTTGCACAAAGTATTGTCGTTAGAGATCTTAAAATGTGTCGCTAAGAGGAGTGATATATGACCACCAAAGATCTCCAGTGGTGAAATTCAAGTGAAGTGTTAAAAGCTGGAGTGGTAAGTATTTGCTTTTCCATATTTGATTGGTCATTTAAGTTACGCATCTAACACAAAAGGGGCTTTAGAGTTGTAAATCTTTAAGTCCAAGGGTCATGTGCATTTAGAAGTAGGGAAGAGGGTGAATTTCACAGGATTGGAGAGAATCACCTACCCACTGTTCTCCCCCTCCCTCTTCACTGACAGAAGGATGGATAGGCTTGGAGACCGATAGAGCACTTTTTTAAGTATTGGCCAATGCAGTCACGCCATGCCACTGTATAATGCCTTCTCTAGGTTCAACTGCCAGTTGGCATTCGCTATTGCATAGTACTACCATTATGTATCATCTTTTGTGATACTAGACCATAGTGGCATCTCTGGTCCTCATTAGTGTTACCGGTCGATATCTAGTTTTGAACGGCTAATGTGGATGGTCAGAGGCCAATAAAGTTTTTAACGCAGCTAAACAGAAGAACACCATTAGGGATAAGTTACTTCGACAGGTATAGAAAAAAATGCTTCCCCCTCTATTTTGTTCAGATATCTTAGAAGATTGAGGAATTGCCTGGTCCTCGTTAGTGTTATAATAATTAATAAACTTTTAATTGAACCGAAGTTTCTCCCGTAGTGAAACAGGTAGTGATTTCTCCGTCGGTATATCCTATGTGGTATGTTAGTGCTACAAGAGACATGCTTTACCAAAATTATCAGACACACATTTCTGAAAGCTTTGCTAGACGGTATGTATCATATTGTCGATGGACAAGGAATCATATTTACTTTTGCCATAGGGATAGTGGAGCAATGAGTCTAATGATTTACTATCAATTAAACACCTAAAGAGAATTCTAGACCCAAAACATTTGTGTCAATGATTTTAGTAAGGCTTTTCTTGCTTCAAAAAAATATTGGCATCCACTTTGCATTAAAACTTCACTGACGCTGTTGACACCATTACTTTTCATCCACTATGTAACCAGATATTGGAATTTATATCCATGTCATGAATTATCGAATATTTATGTCATTTTAGCTCTCAAGTTTCTTTCTCATGAATATCACTTGAGCCAAGTCGCGTATATTATTGTCCTTTTATGTTTTTCCCTTTAAAATCCTTTATTTAGTTATGTCACACCAGCATAAAGGGGTATATGCATGCACGAGGGCGCCTTTGAATCTTTTGCTGGCTGACACTGTAGTAGAGGAAACACCAACTTTTCTAATTTAGTTTCAGAAACTGTCTGTCTGAAGCTATGGCTTCAGCAAGTTTAACCTTCCACTCCCTACTATTTGCTGCTTGGATTATATAGCTTCAGTATGCTGCATAATTTTGTGAAACATTTTTGACTTTCTCGTGTTTTTTAATGTCTTATGGAAGTATTTGATGTATTAGTTTCTGACCGCAGTTTTTAGAAATGTATTAGAACTGACCTAGATTGCTCCGTTGCTATCAATAACTGCATTTTCAGTCCAGATGGCAAGTTCCTTGTTTTCTTATCTGCAAAAAGTTCTGTGGATTCTGGGGCACATTCTGCGACAGATTCACTTCACAGAATGGAATGGCCAATCGATGGGAAGCCAACTCCTGCACAAATTGTTGATGTGGTGAATTTTTATCTATCATCTGCTCAAGTAGTTTTAGTGATTGGGACAATACTTCTGCCTCGCCACCCCCACATCTCTGCCATGCATAACTACGAATATTGAGTTTATGTGTCCAAAAATGTAAACTCGGGTGTGTACGTAATACGTATTTCAACAAATCCTTCAACTGAACATTTTTTTTCATGATTATTGTTGTTTATTTTAGGTTATTTTGCTAAGCTGGCGTTGGCAAAGTTTTCTAACATGAAAATTGTATTTAGTTCATTATATGTCACTATCGTGCATATTAAATTGAATGGGGATAGGACTTAGGGGTTTGGTGGGGGAGCTTGATCATGCTTGGATCAGTAATGTGCTCGTCTCTCAAAATTGCAGTAAGCTACTGTTTCTCTTTGGTATATTATCTGTTGTATGCTTATTTTTTACGGGGTATGGTGGGGCTGTGCCGAGTGGGGGTGGGGGGGGGGGGGGGGAGGATGAATATGTTGGAAGTTGGAACATTTGGCAGTTTAGGAACCTTGGTTAACTTCTTGCTTTGCCTGTCAAAATGCATGGGTTCTTTTAAGTACTCCAGCCAAAAATTGATTTGTAGGCCTCAGAACCTCCGGTCTTCACAAAACTAATACAAAGTGGTTTCATGATACCCCGCATAGTCATATAAGAGGGCAGCTCAGTGCATGACCTTCTTGCTCTTTACAAAGAATTCAACAAATTAGTACTTAAGCAAGACATAGTGATGAAGGACAAGTTATTCTTCGAATGGAATAGGGAGATTGAGGATAGAAGCAAGAACCCGATGGATAGGGGGATGGACGAAGGGTAGAGAGAGAAAATATTTGATTAGCCTATTCGAGAAACTGATCATTACATATTGTTAAAGGTCTTGTTACAGGATAAAGTGAAAAAAAGTAAATAATGGAAAACATAACCAAATCAGTCCTGATTCATGCGATTGTCAATCAAATATTCAAATCCCATATTAATTCCCAGATGGAAGATAAAACCACCAAAGCTTTGGTCCAAGATTTTACTGGGGTGCCGAGTACGTGCAGGCTCGTCAAAAGTTTAATCAGCCTCCCATGCCCATATAGCTTTCCATCACATCCGAGAACCGAAGAAGTCTCCATGTTCTAGTGCTGCTAAATTTCTTGGAAAGACATGTGAAAAATGAATTTATGACAACCAACAGAATAATTCTATCGTGGATGCTTACATAGAGACCACTGTACACATACATAACCTAATGTCTATGTAATTTATTTGACCCACTTTGGCCTTGTTTCAGGTACCTGTTGTAATGTCAGCCGACAATGGTTGCTTTCCTGGCTTATATTGCTCAAGTATTCTTACCAAACCATGGCTTTCTGATGGACGCACTATGATTATATCTTCCTACTGGCATAGCACTCAAGCTATACTTTCTGTGGAAGTGTTGAGGTAGCTAAGAGATGTTTTTGTGCTGCAAATGGTGTTTCATCTATCCCATGTAATTGATGATGGCTTTTCTATTTACAGTGGAAAGGTATCACGAATCAGTCCTAGCGACTCAAGCTTTTCCTGGAATGTTCTTACGCTAGATGGGGACAATATAATTGCTGGTAAAGGAAGATTTGGCGATTCTTATGATCTGTTTTATGGTGTAGTCAATGATAGATCATTGTTTCTTACTGAAACTGATTATTATTTCATGCTTTTAAATTTTGTTTCCTTTTTGAAGTGTGTAGCAGCCCCATAGATGTTCCTCAAATCAAGTATGGTAATCTTGACAGGGAGTTGTCTTCTTCTGCTGTGTGGAGTTGGCTAGATGTTCCAAGCCCCATATCTAGATGCTCTGAAAAGGTTTCGTTCATTTCTGTGCTACATGGACTATTTGTTTCACCAGGTGATTGTTTAAAAATGTGCTTGTGTAAGTTCCTACTATGTCTTACAGGTTAGGTCCTTGCTGTCATCTCTTCAATTCAATATAATGGAAATTCCTGTCAGGGATGTTTCTGAGAACCTTACCAAAGGTATTATGTGGCATCATTTAAATTGTATAGGTTCCTTATTCTTAGTGCAAGTAATTCGTATTGATGCTATACCCTGGAGTCTTGAGTTTCTACTGACAGTTTGTTTAACATTTGCCTGATATAAGGGGAGAAGGTGTTCACTTTTTGTGAAATTCGCACATGCATAGTCATCTAGTTGTATAACATCCAATGTCATCTCGCATATTACTTATTTTGTCCAGGGTTTCTTATAGTTCAGCGAAATAGAACATTCTATTTCAGAGTGGATGATGCCACATACCAATATCAATTTGCATGTATAAAGGACTAGTTAGACGCTGGTTTTGCGACAAGTGTCCGTTTTTCATTCTAGACTCTCTGGTGATTAACTTAAGTGGACTCTTAAGATTTGATTCAAAAAGAATTTCCACAACTTTACATTTAACAATGTAACATAGTCTTCATCAATCCCAACTCTTCACATATGAGCATTGGTTTTCTCCTCCTCCAGACCTTCTATGAGAATAATAGGATAAAGGTTTGTCCATTTTCTTTCTCTTTGAATCACCAAAGGTGTTTCTAATTTCTTTAATTGCCTTCTAATATGAATGAACAAGTGGGTAACGTGATGTTTACTCTCTTAAACCCATGGTTCGGACATGCTGAAAGTCTTAGTTTTTGTCTAAGAAGCACGGGTACGGGTGCGGGTGCGGATACGACACGGGTGCGGATACGCGGATACGGCATTTTTGAAAATTTTAGGATACGGGTGCGGCGGGGATACGGCAAATATTATATATATATTTTACTATGTACGCCTAGTCACATACTTCCACAATGGTTTTGTCTCATCATCACCAACACCAGAACTAGGGGCAGCAATACTATCTGAAGTTGACATATTTGGCTTTAATTTAAGCCTTGAAACCTTTAACACAAAAAAAGAACACACTGTCACAGTAAAAAAAAAATAGTCACAGCAAAATCAAAAAACATGTGAGAAGTGAAACTATAATTACTTAAAACCACCAAACAATCCACATTCGAGACTCAGCAAGAAACCAAAATAAAAAAAAAATTGACGGGAAACGAAGACAGAAAGAAGTCAGAGACATAACTTCGAAGCAATGCTGTCGGAGGTGAGTAGGGTGGTCGCCGGAGGTCCCTGATGGTTTTCGGTGGTCGCCGGAGGTCCCCCGATGGTTTTCGGTGGTCGCCGGAGGTCCCCGATGGTTTTCGGTAGTCGCTGCTGTTCGGTGAGGTCGTGGGTGGTCGCAGATGTTCGATGGGTGTCGCGGGAAGTCGCCGGTGTCGAGGGAGGTTGCCGACGTCGAGGGAGATCGCCGGTGTGGAGGGAAGTCGCAGCTGCTGCGATCTCTCTTTCTCTGTGAGTCGTGTGCCCTAATTTGGGGTTAGTTAAGTTATTTTATGTTTTCACCCACCCCCCCACAAAAATTAAGTTTTATGTTTCAACCCCGAAATATCTTCTACAAATTATGTTTCAGCCCCCGAAGTGTCGGATCCGCACCCGAACCGCACCCGAGCTGCACCCGAGCCGCACCCGAATTTCGGAAAATAAAAAAATAAATGGAAAATAATGGGTGTGCACCTGACACGCACCCGAGGCGCACCCGAGGCGCACCCGTGTCCGATGCGCACCCCACCCCGATACTCCTCCCCTTTTGAAGCACCCGTGCTTCATAGGTTTTTGTTAAAGGTTTATAAAATGATGATTTTTTTAAGGTTACTTGTGGCATGATGGAAACCTTAAGAATATTTTTTTGTTACTGTGTGTAGTATATGCATAAATATTGAGGAGTACCTAAGCCAGAACTAATGGTATAAAGATGAAAAAGCGAGTTATGCTCCAGCTAATGTTGTGAGGCTAATAGAGTTTTCATTACCAAACTCATCTCTTTTAGATCTGGTTAGTTTATTTGGTATGCCATTAAAAAGGCTGAAAACATAATAAAACTGTTTTTTTTTTTTTTTTCCTTTAGAGTCTTTTTGATTCTCCCTTCGATAGCGCTCTATATTTGTTCTTACTCCGTTCTCTTTTACCTTCCGTATGAATTAGAATCACCACATAAATATCCGTACTATAGTAATAGGTAGATTATTGTGAAATCCCTTTTAGTCTGATTTACTGTGATGCTATTAGGTTTAAAGTAGTGATTTATCAAATAAACTTGAAAAATCTATTGGCAAGTATATTTTTTATATTATCAAGTCTCCTGCCATTTCTTATTGACTTTGATCTGTTCCATACAATTTGCATTGAGTATGAACTGTCTTTAATGTAAATAATTTTCTAAGACAATGTAGACCTGTATCTCATTTTTCACAAAGCAACAATATTAAATGAACACAGTATCTGGAATAATGTTTCCCATGGTGGAGAAGAATGGAATAGTTTAATCTTATCATCTATTGTTTGAAGACTGAAGTTAGTTACACCATCTTTATTCATAAGGTGATCACAATTCCAAAAGTTCTTTTTTTTTTTTGTGCTACTGATTTTTGCAATAGCTTTCGCTAACATTTGAGAACTTTTGGCATTTTGATTATGCTATTCAAAATTTAGACAACCATGGTGGTACAAGTGCATTCTTAATTCTATTGTTCTGTACTATTTTCATATGATTTCTGTGTGATTTAAAAGCATTATACTTGATTTGATTCAATCCACTTTAAGGAATAACCAGGGTTCATTTAATGCTTTACTGTATACTAAGTAAGTTCTTCTACTAGATTTTACTCGCATGCTTTCTGCATGGAAAAAGAATACCATGTTCATTAATAAAGATTTGGGAACTATGTGTCTCGAGGGGAAAAGGTCCTCATCCTCTATTTATTTGACTAAATTGATGCTCTTAAGCGGGCGCAGTACCATTGTAAGTATTATTGCATGGATCTATCAATGTATATTAGATGGGTTTGTGAAGACTTTTAGTCATGTCCTAAGAAAGTCCTAGTGCTCAGCAATTAGTACCATCATCATATATTGTACTAATACCACTAGCCTAAGAATGACCTAAAATTGATAAATAAACTTTTTACTATCAGAATTTATGTTCTAATACCACTAGCCGAAGGATGGACTACATACATAATTGCGTCCCGTTCATCGCACTGGTCTGTGCTAGTAAGAAAGAACAATGCAGTTTCAGTGAACATTAACCAATTCTTATAACCTTATAAAACGGAGACCCTTCTGAAACAGATAACACTAGTTGTAGAAGAAATACTTTCTAGTCCACGTGGATCAAAAGAAGGAACATACTAAGAGAAATACTCCCAGGTCCTAGGGATGGATGCATTAAGAACAAATTGTAAAAAGTAGTACCGTACCTCACGTAGATTGACACGAGAAGAAAGAACCATTGAATCTGCTATATGTATCCAGATAATGTAAGAAAAAAGGTACAACTAGTGTCTAATGATCTCATGTTTAAGTTTGGAAAAGTGGCGTTTTTTGCACGAGCAGGGTTGCTATTTGATGATTCGCCTTAAATTGGGAATCTCAAGAAGTTGACGTGATGGCTGGTGAGATTCAGGGGCTGTCTTCAGCGAGAGACAGGGGGAGTTCGGATTTGCGCAGTACCTTGAAGTTCCATTATGGTGAAGTTCCAATACTGTAACTTGAACCTCAAATTTGCAATCGATCCATAAAGTGAAAATGAATGTGTTTGTTGGATTCAAAAGGAGAGTTTTAATTTGACATGTTATCAGTATCTACGCAGCTAAATAGAGTTGACATATCTCAATTTGGTGGCTAGGACCTGCAAAAAGACAACAGCTGACTTTTTTGTGGTTCAATCTGGTCAAACAAAAGATGCTTGTGAATCAGATTTCTCTTGTATTAAATTTTTTTTCCTTACACACACACATATTATGAGTGTATAAATGAAGAATATTTCAGGTGGTAACAAACCTTTTGAAGCTATATTTGTATCCTCCAAATCCAAGAAGAATGATGTGTGTGATCCACTAATCGTACTCCTTCATGGGGGGCCCCACTCTGTCTCGTTGACTAGCTTTTCAAAGTCCATGGCGTTCCTATCTTCAATTGGTTACAGCTTGCTGATTGTGAATTATAGGTAACTTAGCGTTATCCCTTTTTGAACTGACTAAGCTTATACTTTTTAATGTATCTCACCAGTAAAGAGTCATGTATTTGTTGAAGTAACATTAATGTCTCATTTAGCAGAGGTTCACTTGGATTTGGCGAGGAAGCATTGCAATCTCTCCCAGGGAAAGTTGGATCTCAGGTGCTTATTGTTTAGTCTAATTTTACTAGTTGTTACTGAGATTCTATTGTTCCTCTCTGGTATTAGAAAACATAACATGTAACACTTGATTCAACAAAGTGTCCTCATCTCTTCTATAATGGAGTGCAGGACGTCAATGATGTACTCACAGCGATAGATCATGCCATTGACATGGGCCTTGCAGATCCATCTAAAATATCTGTGCTAGGCGGTTCCCATGGTGGATTTTTGACAACGCACTTAATTGGCCAGGTGAAATGGGGGTTGAAAGACCACAATCTATATTTTTCATATTTCCATGAGACACTTTCTTTGCCTTGCGTATTATGGTTACAAAGATCTCTGGGATGCTCTGCACGTAGACGTAAGGAAGGACGAAGGGGTTCATTGTTTTTGACATTATAAATTATGCAGGCACCAGATAAGTTTGTTGCCGCAGCTGTAAGGAATCCTGTATGTAACCTTGCTTTGATGGTTGGTACGTCTGATATCCCTGATTGGTGCTATGTGGAGACATTTGGAAGTGTAGGGAAATCTAGCTTTACAGAAGCACCTACAGTTGAACACCTCTCTCTCTTTCACAACAAGTCTCCTATTTTGCACCTTTCAAAGGTACGTCTTCTCGAGCTAGTATCCATTTCTCAGATGTAGCTGATATAGTGGAAGCATGGATTCGGGTACGCAGATAAGACATGGTTGTGGATAGGTGGACACGTGATTTTCTGAAAAGAGAAACAGGATAGGGGTGCTTCGGGAATTATTCTTTTCCTTGCCTGTGTGTGTGTGTGTGTGTTTTGAATTCGTGAACAGATATAAACATCAAGTGAATCATGAAATCCTATCAGAGGGGTAAATTGTAATCCAACAATTTATCATCAACATTCTACTGCCGAGTGCAGCTATAGGTCTAGTAGGACCAAAGTTTAAAAAGTAGCACGATACTCTCATCAATCTGATGGAACTTCGCGGAAGTCACTGCCTTCACTTATAGTTTCCTTCCTTCTCTCTCTCTCTCTCTCTCTCAGTTGCTGGGAGCACTGATGCTGTATATTTATATGTGAGAAAATCAGTTCATTTGAAAATTGACATATAAATCTTACAATTGCAATCTGTAGCAAGAGAAAAATCTGCGAGCCGTATCCTCTGTGCATGAATAAATCTTTTACTGATTTGAGGACTCTCCCTCTGACACTCAACCCACACACACAAAAGTTTTCACATTTGGACCCTTGAGAAACTCTTATAAATTTAAGCTTCGACCCCTCCAGTACCTGATACTTGTTCAGGCTGTGTCCTGCCGCATGCAAACTTCAAAACTTTAAGTGTAAAAACAGACAATTTTTGACAGGATCCCAGCCTCACCCAAGCCACACTCGCACCCGATTCGCAAGCCGGTGGTGATACCTTGGCAAAACAAAGCAAACTTGTACCATGTAGGGGCTACATGTGCACGAACTTAATATAGGATGCTTAACTAGGACTCTGATAGATTGCTTACCATCTATAAAGCCAATGTTGAGATACAGGATGCAAAGATCTACAAAATTCTATACGTAGGGTTGAGGCAAGAGTTTCTTACGTACCATAATATCATTCAGGTCTCCTTGTACCTGTTTGTCCAAATTCAGTATGCTATAGACTGTTCTCTATCTGTCATGCGTCTCTCCAAATGCCGAGAGTGTGAGAGCTTCAGATACACGTTGAATCCATCATAAGCTTGACACTGTTGTAGCTTTACTAGTTATATACTAAATGCCTTCTACTGTTAACACTTGCAGGTCAAAACTCCTATACTCTTTCTTCTAGGCGCTAAGGATCTCCGGGTACCAGTTTCAAATGGTCTGCAAGTAAGAGACTGGTGCCTCATGAACATATGAATGTATATATGTGGGTAGGGGGTGATAATTTTGATTCTTGACTTTTGACAGGGACATAGTTTTAGACATGAAAGATGGGATTATATTTGCATATGTTTTTATGGCTTTGATGGACGTATTAAAAGTGCTTTAGCATGCATAAAAACCTAGGGAATCTCAGAAAGAACTAGAATTTTGAGTTCATGAAACTCACCACTTTTGTATTTTCAGTACACCGGTCGGAAGTGATAAAATCAACTTTCTTGGTCACGTAACGTCTGAGCTCTGACCATAGCTAAATATTGTAGGCTGGTTGTAACACATTAATGCAGATGATTTTTGCTTCTTTGAAATCTGCAGTATGCACGGGCGCTAAAGGAGAAAGGGGTTGATGTGAAAGTGATCGTATTTCCTAACGACGTACACGGAATAGAAAGGTCAATTCTATTGAAGTGAATCCAACCTGACTTCTGAGCTCATTTATTCATTGCTTACTGGACCCTGATGCATGTTTCTCTTTTGCAGCCCACAATCTGATTTCGAAAGCTTTCTCAATATTGGAGTATGGTTCAAGAAGTACTGTAAATAAGTACACATGCCAAGCAGTCTTCTCATGGCTAGAATCAAGAGGCCTAATGAAAAGTCGTGTTGCCGAGAACATTCGTTTGGCGAATCGATTTGTAGTTGGATGAAGAAACAATTATGAAACTATATAGTTGGAATATATCCCTTTTTCTGCTTGCTCAAAGGGGAAAACCTGAAGTGCACGGCCATATAGATTATTCAAAGACACTGTACGGCACAGAAGACTTTGATGACTTTCTGTTTGAACTCTACAGCTTCAGTGTGGAGAAAGATCAGCTCAGGTCTAGCTTCGTTGCCATTTTGCTCTGGAGTTGTGCTTAGTGAAAATTAAGCAGCAGTTTACAGAAAGCACTCTAAGAACCTTAATTAACTTTCAGAACAGAGGACAAAATCATTGCTAAAACATGAATACTTCAGCAAAGTGAGGTACACCCAAGTTACTAGTTAATGGGAAAGCAATGCTAGTTCCTACTAGCCACACGAGTGCAGGTGCTTACCTGCCCTAATTACCAGACAAATCGTACTTGAGGCGACGGTATCTCTCACACTTAATCCTACCTAATGATTGCATGTTGTTAACAAGGTGAATAACTGAAATTAAAGGATATAAAGTTGCACCATACGTTTATCGCATCAGACTACTACTGCTACTGCTCACGTTAGATTTTCCCCACCTTAAAAGCCACGAGCCGGATTCAAATGGTTCTTAATTTTTGCAAAAAATTCTAAAACTCCGTAATGTTTTTGTTTAATGTCAGATTTGATGGATTTAAATTACATTAGACTCGTCTAGTACAGTTCTGTCAATGTTTTCAAAAAGAAATCATTTATCATTTTTTACGAAAAAAAAAAGGATATAGAAGATTCTCCAAAAAGTAAGCCAGCAACGCCATCCGTGGGACTCGAACCCACGACCACGTGGTTAAAAGCCACGCGCTCTACCAACTGAGCTAGAACGGCTGATGTTAGTGAGGTGAGATAACATATATTTAGCTATTTTATGATCTTGTCATTCACCCAACAGGCAATAGGGGAACAGAATACTATATAGGGCGTAATATAGCTGGGCTCTTGTTTTAGCATTTCCATTTTGCCTCCTGAATAAAGATTTCAGACCAACTTATGAATGCCCCATCTGTGTGAAACTAGAGATGTTTGTGAATTATCAGCATTTGGATACCAATTGCTTCCACATACTCAACTCCATCAAGACCACGCCAAGTATTGGAGTTTCAGTTCCTTCTTATCCTGACAAACTCGACCAACCCATCAAGCAAAAAAATGCCCACCCACCAATTCTGGAAAATCCCAGAGATACCCATCGGAGATTTAGCAGAGTTGACGCTAAACCGAACCATAACCAGAAGTGCACGCCAACTGTTCGACGAAATGCCAAAGTGAACGAGGAAGTGCACGTCAAGTGTTTGACGAAATGGGCGCGCTACGGAGGGTGTGTTCCGGCAATGCTGCAGGCTTTGGAGACAGTTAGAGACTTGGACGAGGCGTTTAGGCCGTGGGAAGAGAGTTTGAGTAATAAAGAAAGGAGTATAATCTTGAAAGAGCAATCGAATTGGGAGCGAGCGTTGGAGATATTTGAGTGGTTTAAGAGAAAGGGTTGCTATGAAGTGAATGTGATACATTATAACATAATGCTGAGGACACTCGGAAAAGCGCAGAGGTGGAATGAGGTCGAGAGGTTGTGGGATGAGATGGGAAGGAGGAGGATCAAACCGATTAATTCGACTTATGGGACTTTGATTGATGTTTATGGTAAAGGTGGGCTCAGGGAGAAGGCGCTGAACTGGCTGGCGTTAATGAACGAGCAAGGGATGGAGCCGGATGAGGTTACTATGGGAATTGTTGTGCAAATGTATAAAAAGGTGGGGCAGTTTAAAGATGCCGAGAATTTCTTCAAGAAATGGTCCTCTGGCAAATGTGGCATGCAGGATAACCCAAATATGCGAAAACTAAGTGCCAGTTATGCTGTTAATGGTCATGGTCATGATCAAGAACATCTATGTTTGAGCTCGTACACATATAATACCCTAATTGATACATATGGGAAGGCTGGGCGACTAAAGGATGCGTCCGAGACTTTTGCACGGATGCTTAAAGAAGGGGTTGTCCCAAACACCGTGACTTTCAATACGATGATTCACACTTACGGCAACCATGGGCAAATAGAGGAAGTTGCCTCTTTGATGCAAAAAATGGAACAGCTAGGCTGCATGCCTAATACAAGAACATATAACATTCTCATTGCCCTCCATACTAAGCATGGCAATATAGATTTGGCAGCAGGCTACTTTAAGAAGATGAAAGCATCTTCCCTAAAGCCAGACCTTGTGAGTTATCGTACCCTCTTATATGCATACTCGATAAGGCATATGGTTGTTGAAGCAGAACGGCTCATGTCTGAAATGGATGAAAAGGGTCTTGATATGGATGAATTTACTCAATCTGCACTGACTCGAATGTACATTGAAGCCGGGATGCTAGAGAAGGCATTGTTATGGTTCAAGAGGTTTCATATTGCAGGAAACATGAGCCTCGATGGCTACTCGGCAAACATTGATGCATTTGGAGAGCGTGGATATGTTTCGGAAGCTGAAGAAGTTTTCAAATGCTGTAAAGAGAGGGAAAATCTGAGCGTCCTTGAGTTTAATGTGATGATCAAGGCTTACGGGATCAACCAGAGATATGAAGAGGCGTGCCATTTATTTGATAGTATGGAGAAAAACGGTGTAGTTCCGGATAAATGTAGCTATAATTCACTCGTACAAATGCTAGCTAGTGGGGACTTGCCACAGATTGCAAAATCTTATGTGGGGAAAATGCAGGAAGCAGGATTAGTTAGTGATTGCATCCCTTACTGTGCTGTCATCTCAAGTTTTGCAAAAGTAGGTCAACTTGAAATGGCTGTGGGAGTATTTGAAGAGATGATTGGCAAAGATGTGCAACCTGATGTCGTTGTTTATGGCATATTAATAAATGCTTTTGCTGATATTGGAAGTGTTGATAAAGCTTTGCGCTATGTGGATGCAATGAAAGATGCTGGTTTGCCCTTGAATGCTGTTATATATAATTCCTTGATCAAGCTCTATAAAAAAGTTGGATGCCTGAAAGAAGCAGAAGAAGCATATTGGATGCTTCAATCCTTGGGTGCGAGTCCAGATACATATTCATCAAATATTATGATTGATCTTTACAGTGAAAGATCTATGGTTGAACAAGCAGAACATATGTTTGAAAATTTGAAGAAAAGAGGGGATGCAAATGAGTTCTCGTATGCTATGATGTTGTGTATGTACAAGAGAGTTGGGAGGTTTGAGGATGCCATTCAGATAGTGCAGAAGATGAGAGAACAAGGACTTTTGACTGATTTGCTCAGTTATAATCATGTGCTTGGTTTGTATGCATCAGATGGAAGATTTAAGGAGGCAGCAGAAATTTTTAAAGAGATGATGGAATCTGCGATTCAACCAGATGATTCAACATTTGGATCGCTTGTAATTGCTCTAGTGAAACGTGGAGTTTCAAAGCAGGCTGTTGACAAGCTTGCAGTAATGTGGAAGAAGGGTGATCAGGTTAGAGCGTTGGCATATATGTCAACCTACTATTCCGAGGTTGGCATGGTTGATAGTGATGATATTGATGAGGAGTAATGGTGCTTAGCTCACATGCTCTGAGATGAGCTTCTTAAATTAAAGGACTCTTTGAGTTGATTTTGCAGTATGTAGTGTTAGATTGGGAAGATTGAATGGTGGAAGGCTAGATGATATCTTCACATATGCTGGTGCCTTTGCACCCAACAAATACCGACTGGCTTGACCAGGGATCTTTCAATTATTGGGTGGGAGGGACCTTGCAATAAGACCAGCTTCTTGAATTATCTTTGAGTTGATTATGCAAAATTCAGTGTTAGATTGAGAAGATTGAGTGGTGGAAGGCTAGATGACATCTACACATATGCTGGTGCCTTTGCACCCAACAAATACCGACTGGCTCTCAGTTTGAGTATCTGCCATCTTGGAGCCTAGCAGTGATTGAAGAAGAAAACTTATGTAAATTCTGGGATTAAGATGAAAGTATTAAACAGTAGTTTTTCCATAAAGCCGATTGACGTTCCCTGTTTAATCTCGTCTAACCATGTTAAGAGGCATCGACATGCCATTTGCACTGTGGCAGCTCAAGGCATCCGTATTTGAAATGTGCAATGATTGCTTGTTGCGGTTGTTGTCACCAGGATTTTTCAGAGTTGTAGTTTCAGGTATAACCCCATTATGTTGAAAATTTGAAAAGGATTACAAGTAAGTTAGTGGAGTGCACTTTGAGTTGTTCACCATTCTTTACATGCTGCTTTATCTTTTTTAGCATGGTTCGCAATGCATGGTCAATGACACTAAGAAATCAACAAAATCCTCAGCTGATCCTGGCATCACCCCCTTGACCCATAAAAGTAGAAGGCTCAGAAGAAGGTAAATGCAAACGATAAATTGTCCTTCTTTATATGCTGCATTATCTTCTTTACCGTGTTTTATAATGCATCGTCGGTGACACTAAAAAGATGGAGTGACTACACACGCACACAACCCCCACTCTGGCCCGGGTACACACAGGAAAAAAGGCAAGGCACCATGAAAGTATGCTGGTCTACAAGAACAATTTCAAACAGAAGTCATCAAAGAAATCAACAAAATCTTCAGCTGATCCTGCACCATCCTCTCGACCCATGAAAAATAGAAGGCTCAGAAAAGAAGAACGCAAACGATGAAGAGAAAGCTTTACATAAATTCTACAAGATCAACTGAACTAAGTTTACTGATCTCTAATACCATGGTACATGGGCATGTTGTCACCAATTCTGTTTTTGTTCCTTCAGTCTAATATTATCTGCATGCCTGTATTTCTAGAGCACAATTTGAAGTTTTATTGTGCATGCCCTTATGCTCTATTAAAATTCGAGTTATAGGGTGAGCAATCAACTTGGGTATCAGGGAGAAATGATGAAGCATGATTCAGAAATGGGGCGTAATATGGATTATCAAAGGGGATTGTTTCAAGGGGTTATGTGAGTACCCTATTTGTACTACTTGGAAAATAACTGAAGTCACAGTAGCGCTTGATCCAATTTCTACACAACTACCTGTAATTTATCCACTTCAGATTCGTCTCTTCAACAATGCAGAAGAGGCGAAATCGTGAACTTCTGGGGACACTTAGTGGTTTTAACAAGCTTACTACAAGAGTACTGCTTTCGATGGAAAAGTGTGTAGTTTCAGCCCATAGCCGATATGGTCTTCAAGCTGTGGCAAAGCCATTGTCGCTTTGACAGGTAAGCCTCCTAGAGTTGTTACACCATGAAGCAGGAGAAAGGAGGTTGGAATTTCATGCACCGATGCTGCAAATTCTGAACCACAGTGACTGGAAGAGACGGTACCTCTAAACCTGCACCTTGGTTTAAGTTTCGATCTGGTGAGTAAACTAGTACCATTTGCTTGTTAGTAAACTGTGGCAGGGACATGCCTGTAGTCCAAAATGGCAGAACCCATCTCTTGGTACTGTGAGAATTCCTGTTTCTTTGGAGTGACTACATTAGTTGGAGTGCATAGCACATAGTAAATAGATTGAGACTGCAAAGGCAAATGTTGAGAAAAGAAGGAAGTATTATTCGATTAAACTTTTCCAATTTCCAATCTACCCAATCAATCCATGTTCGATCAAAGGTTAAATCTAATACAAAGAGCAAAATCCCCCATCACTTTGGCATGTAAATCCCAACAGGAACGCATGCTCAAAAACTGTACAACTTTGCTGCCCCTATCCCCACCATCAGTTAACCTTCTTTGCCTTTCTATCGCTGTTGTACTGAAGTTTAGTTTTCGTTCAGGACGCGGCCACAGTGGCCACGTCCTGCCACAAAACCGCAACGTCTCCTAGGCCCACTCTCAAATCCTCCCACTCAACCTCCTCAAACTCCACCACCCCATCCACCACCTTCAACTCCACAACCACCACCTCTGCTGCCACCTCGAAGACCCCTACGGCAACCACCGTTCGCCCCTTTGCCAACCCTATTACCCCAACCTTCCCCCTTCTCACCTCATATCCCAACTTGCCTCCAACCTCCACCACCCTCTCCTCCACCGCCTCTGCCCTCTCCCTCGCTGTGAACCGCCTCTCCCTCCTCCCTACCCCTGCTTCAAACAACCCCGACAAGTCCAACCCCGGCGACATTGATATTATGTCGAACGCGTTTATCGAAGCAACAAAATCACATTTCGAGTCCCCACCCTCCACCAACTCCATCTTTGGCTCCGACACTAAACCCTTCTTAAACCAGCCCTGCTCCATCAACCCAGCTATGCTCATCCTCGTACTAGGGTTCGGGTCAAGCAATCGGTATATTGTCACCCGGGCCGGCTTGGATAACCACTCCGGGAACTGAAACTCCCGCCGGTGAATCTTCCGGTACATGTTTGGTAAGTTACTATCGTCAAACGGCAAAGAGCCGGCCAAAAAGACGAACAGAATTACCCCACAAGACCACGCATCCGCCTTTGCCCCGTCGTATCCCTTTCTGTAAACCACCTCTGGCGCCGTGTACGCCGGAGTTCCACACGCCGTGTGTAGCAGGCCGTTTTTGAGCTGTTCCGGTAAGGCTGAGAGGCCAAAATCGGCAACCTTTAGGTTTCCGTCGTGATCAAGTAATAAATTCTGTGGTTTCACGTCGCGGTGGGCGATGCCGTACTTATGGCAGAAACTGAGGGTGGAGACGAGCTGCTGGAAGTAGCGGCGGGCGGTGTTTTCGGTGAAGCGTCGGTTGCGGGAGAGTTTCAGCTTGGCGAAGAGCTCGCCGCCGGCAGCCAGATCCATGACGAGGTATATCTTGGTCTTCGTGGCCATGACCTCGTGGAGTTTGAGAATGTTGGGGTGGCGGTTGAGGCGGCGCATGGCGGATACCTCCCGGATGAGGCGCTCCTCCACGGCGATGTCCACGGTGTCCGGCTTGTCGATGGCCTTGATCGCAACGGTGGCGCCGGTGGCCAGGGCGGTGGCTTCGTAGACCTTCGCGAAGCTGCCGCGGCCCAAGACCCGGCCGAGCTGGTACTTTCCGAGGATTATTGAACCGGTGCCGCTGCCGGTTCTCGAGAGGGTGGTGGTGGGTCGTGGGTTTCTCTTGGGATCCATGTGGGGGTGGTCGTTGCGGCGGCCGCGTGCGGCGGTGGCCGCGGATCTCGGGGAAAGGGAGGTGGGGTGGGCGATGAAACCCACAGTAGGAAACGCACAGGGTATCGAAAAGGCAGGCGCTTGTTGTTATATAGGAATTTAATAAGGTGGCCATAGTTGGCTCTTCGCTGTCTTCAATTAAAATTCTTAGGACTTCTGGTTTACTTTTACGGAAATCATTTCTCAAATTTGATGTTTTCGATGTTCAGTGCTTACATAAAATTTTTTACGAGAAATTATTTTCAATCTTCTTGGACCTTTACCTCAATTTATAAATTTCGAAATTTCAAGTTTTTGGTATAAAATATTGTATGGTCTGTACCCTTTAGTCCATCCTCATTCAACGATTTTAAATGATTTCTAGTAGTTCAGGACTATATAATATTCATTCTATCAAAGATACTATACCGATAAATGCATGTTAAAAGAAAATTTATGTAATAATTTTAAAATTACGATTTCAACAAAGTTTCTCAATGTAATTGGTACTATTTGGTCTTTCTAGATTTTAAAATCACGTGACTTCTTCCTTAGAGACGGGTTGAATTTTAACCTAAAAATGGTATTGCCAGTAATGGCTACAATTATTGGTACATAATAACTAAATCTAATCGGGAATGTTACCTAGGAGTTGAATATTTAGAGCAAGCGAATTTTAAGTGCTATACTTCTCATCGGCAATTAAGGTAAAGTACAATTGTGACAGCAATTGGTACAATCTTTCATTGCAACACTTGCTTTGGCAATTAGATTTTTAATTGTTGCCATCTGTAGCACCATATACGGAAAAATTATTTCCTCTACCAAATTATGTTATATTGTTTGTTTTCAAGCTACCAAATTTGTCTCACCTTAAAATTTCAAAATTCTGTTCCTTAAAATTGTTTAATGTGGGGTACTAACATGTCCCTTGCTATATTTAGTATCTTTAGGTAGATACAAATGATGTGACTCCGAGAAATCCAGCTATTAATAAGCTTTTCTAATCTTGGCAGTTCTTGATCTCATTAAAAGAGCCAAATTTAGAGTGGCTTAATTAACTTGCTAACTTTCCGACCCTTGTCGACTATATATCCGAGAACAGAATTTAGCTGCAATCGCTGTAATAAGAATATGTGTCAACTCAGACTGTCTCTAATGCTTTTCTTTTTTCATGATTCTACTGGATTTTCTTCGATCTTTTCCGTCCACTCAAGAAGTCTCTTTCTTGAAAAAAAAAAAATACTTGTTTTGGTTGATTAAACGTAATTAGTGGTTCTCGTGAAATGTGTTAATTAAGCCTAATCATTGCCCTCTCTTTCCTGGAAGAATGCAAGAATCCAACAAAAGTTGAAATCTATATATAATTAGTTTTGTTAATCCCACTGAGACAGATTTCATGACAAAGTTGAAGACAGATTGGAATATGCTAAGCATCCTCTTAGCAATTTACTGGCCACCAGTCCCCACCGCTAATTATCTCCAGATATTTTAGCTTGCCTTTTCTACCACTTGCTCGCCCCAACCCACCCACCCACCCACCCACCCACCTCCCTCCCTCCCTCCCTCCCTCCCTCACCGCCATCCAATTGTCAGTTTAAAGGTCGCTAAAAGAATGTCACTAAATATATTTAGGTGATAAAATCAGCAAACGTTATTTGTGAGTGACGAATAAGTCTTTGACCAACTGAAGAGCCCTTCAGATTAGCCAATTTGAGCCATTGTATTTGACAAATTGAAAAATAGCAAAGTAGGGTCCGTCGTCTTAGCACCGAAATACAAAAATGATTCACAATCTTAACATTCAGAAATTATTCTGATTAATGGTTAATGATTATCAATCCCTTCCGAGCGTTAAGATTTGATTGAAGATTATTGTTATATACTTTAGTAGCAGTAACAACACTAAAAAAATATTTATAACGATTCACTTTCTTTCCTTATCTCACTTTTATTTTTTGAGAAATAATAAAAAATTATCATAAATTAATTAAGGACAGAAAGCGTACGAAACGAGCATTACGGAATCGCGCTTTCTTTTCTCGCCTTCAAACCTTCACGGGCTATGCATGAATGGCGAACGCAAAAGACAATCGCATGAATGAAGTGCATGCAACGACGGTCAAAGTTAAACCACGGGCTTCGGAGGACATTGCAAAGTCCCAAACGACTTCGATGAGTCAAGACTGTTGGTTGAGAACTCTTATGACTGCTCCAAGATAATTTGGTGGGCTGGGGTCGATGGCGCGAGGATCGAGGGGCATGGGGTCCGTCTGTTGTATCACACCTGGGCTTAGGCCTGGGCCTAACGTGGTGGGGGAGGCGCAGCTGGTGGGTGGTGGTGGTGAGAGTCCAGGTGGGCGGAGCAGAAAATGCGCAGGTGCCAAAATTGGTGAACCGTATGGAACGCGCAAGGCTCCAGTGGGAAAGTCAGACTCAGGCGCTTGCGATACAAGGCACCCAATAATATGACACAAAGTTTGTTGACTAAAATATTCGATAATTCAGAGCTGATGGTCGACCGTTAAAATACTACTCATTTCATTTTAAAATAATTGATCAATTTTTTTTATTTATCATTTTAGAAAAAATTATTTACTTTTAAATCAGGTATGCATTTTTTGTGTTCATATTTACCCTTTCTGCAATCTTTTTTGTTATAATTTTCTCTTCATATTTAATCTTTTTACCAATTAATTTTCTCAATCTTAATCCCTCCCCTCTCTCTCTCTCTCTCTCTCTCTCCAAAATTTTCCTCACTTACAAACATTAAGCACATACATATACTAGAGCTATATGTTACTTTTCGAAATTCTTTTCCGTTTCATGTCAGCCTTTCTAGTTCGAAGAGTAAGGTCAGAACCAACGGCAGAGAACCCGTCAATGTTTACTTTATTACCAAAGTACTATCGTAGAAAACTCTTTTTGACATTTTTGCTTGTGTTTTGATTAGATATCGCGTTTGATAAAAAAATTTTTTGGCATTTTTGCCTCTGTTTTGACTAGACACCGTGTTTGATAAAATTTCTTTGACATTTTTACCTGTTTTGATTAGACACCACGTTTGATAATTCTTTTTTTTTTAAACGTTTTTGCCTCTATTTTTTTTATTAGACACCGCTTTTTGTAAAACTTTTTTGAAATCCGTTTCCCGTTATGAAATCACGCTGATTGCACTTATTATCTTTTTAATTATCATCAAACAGTGCATAAAAAAATTTAGGCAGAGTAATAAAAGAGCGGACAAACATACGAGAATTTTAACAGTCATTAACTCTCAAAAAATGAGAATTCTTGAACTTCAACATTCTGAAAAGATCTTATTTTTACTGCCAAAAATATTAAAGACGGAAATACTTCAAAATTTTCAAAAAGAGGAAAGGAAATGACATACCAAGGCGTAGAATATGTAGGTAAATCGAGAAATTTCTTCATTCACTTTTAATTACTCAATAATAAATTTCTTAAATATGGGATTGTTCTCATTTACCCTTTTTAGGTAGAGACCAAACTGACTAAATTGTTTGACAATAATGAAGTGTGACTCACTGGGAGATAACCTTAATTTCCTTACTTTTGGCATAAACCTTTTGAAAATTATGCTACACCTGTGCTTACCTTCTTGGGTCAAGGCTACACCTACCTGACTCCCCAACCACTGTGAACTCTCGCATCTCCTTGTAACATAAATGGCAGAAGGGTAGGTCCCTGTTTTGATTCCAAGGAGATCTATGAGTTAGAACACAGATGATGTTGGAAAAGGGTAGGTCCCTGTTTTGAAATTTTGTTTGAAACATTTTCGGAGAAGTACTGAACTAAAATCGCTCTTACCAACTTAGCCCGAAGTTGTAACTCGATGCATGTCAGTTATAAGAGCATCTTTACAACGATCTACCAATCATAGGCAATACGTGAAACAAAGTAAAGGTATCTACCCGAATATAATATTCAGAGTGAATTTATCTCTATTCCGTAGTTGTATGGAATGGAATGAAAAGGAAAGGAAAGGAAGAGGAGTGAATACGCAATCCTATTAGTTTTTAATTCTGGCTATGTTTATCAGAAGTTGTAATTCTTTTGCGTAACGAGTTGTTGGACGCGTGCAGAGTTTGGGACTTTTATTTTGTACACGTAGGAGAGTTTTTTTTAATTACTAAACAAAAATTTTGCCCATGGAAGTCGCAAAGCATCGTAATTTTCGCTGGTTTAAAAGAAGTTCACATAAAACGTGGATAGTATCTTAATTGTTGCTAGAAATAACATCAGGAACACAAGACATCAATTTATCAAAAAAAATTTCAGTAACTTTAAATCAAGCTTGAGACATCACAGTTTTTTTCCACCAAGGAAATAAATATTTAGGTGGCAATACCGATACTAACACTACAAAAGGGTAAGACCCTATTTTAAAAGTATTAAACTCAATTCCCTCTTACCAACTTAGCCTAGAATTATAACTTGACGCACGTTGTTTATACGAGCATCGACAACGATCTACCAACCATAGACAATATGTGTAAAGAAGCGAAGCTATCTACTGGTGTGTCGAATGAAATAAAAAGGAAGGGAAGGGAATACGTAACTCTTTGACTTTTTCCAACCATAATCTCATATGCCCTAAGAAGTCTAATACTACAAAAAAATATAGAGTTCCACCTAATTTTAAGGAAAGAAAGCACAAATTATCAGTTATTATCACACGTGGCCCCCCTAGTTTTTTTTTTTTTTTAATTCTGGCTATGATTATCAAGAGTTGAAAGAAGTTGCATATCTTAGGCTTCGTTTGACAAATTTTTTTTTTTGGTTTTCAGTTTTTAAAGAGCAGTTTTTTAAAGAGCAGCTTAAATTTTTTTTTTTATAAAAACAAGTGGGTGTTTGATAACCCCTTTTTTTTTTGAGGTTTTTTTTTTAGTGTTTGGTAACCCTTTTTATTTTGACTTTTTTTTTTTGGTGGTTTGCGGTGGCGGTGGTCGACGGTGGTGGTGGTGGTGGCCGACGGCCGGAGGTGGCTGCCGGCAGTCACCGGCGGTGGTGGCCGGCGGCCGGAGGTGGCTGCCGACCAGTCTCCGGCGGTGGTCGCCGGCGGCCGGAGGTGGCTGCCGGCAGTCTCCGGCGGTGGTCGCCGGCGGCCGGAGATGGCTGCCGACAGTCTCCGGCGGTGGCTGCCGGCTGCCGGAGGTGGCTGTCGGTGGTCGCCGGCGGCCGGAGGTGGTTGTCGGCAGTCTCCGGCGGTGGTCGCTGGCGGCCGGAGGTGGCTGCCGGCGGCCGGCAGTCTCCGGCGGTGGTCGCCTGAGGTGGCTGCCGGCGGTGGGAGGGTGGTGGTGGTGGTCGGAAAAAAAAAAACCAAAAGTGAAAAAAAAAACCAGTTTTTAGAGTTTTTTTTTTTACTCTGCAGTTTAAAAACTGGTTTTTTAAATTGAAAAAAAAATGGTTACCAAACGCTCTTTTTTTTCAGTTTTTAAAACTGAAAAAAAAAGAGGGAAATTTTTTTTGTCAAACGGGGCCTTAATTGTCGCTAGCAATAATAATGGTAGGAACACGGGAGATCAATTTATCAACCTTTACTATGAAATGAGTCTGGGTAGAGTAATTAATTTTAGGAGCTAAAATTGAAATAAGAAAATACACCCATAGAGAGTTGATATTTTGTAAAACTAAAAAGATATCTCGGCAAACCCAGTTAAGAAAAGGGCAATGCAAAACTTTTATAATCACATAGAAAGACTTTAATATTTAGAATGTAAAACAGAAGAATCCTGACCCAAAACCATTTTTAAAGCATATAAATCAACAATAAAGGCTCAAATCCATTTTTGGAACGTAAAACAAAAGAATCTTGACCAAAATCCATTTTAAAGCATATAAATCAACAATAAGGGCTCAATCCGAACGTCTTATTTAGCATACGCCGACGAGTATCTAGCTAACCGTAACTATTTGTTGTCAATTTTTTAGCCTTACTTTTTGTGCCTTTAAAATGTCACTTTCAGCTAAGGCGCTCGATGAAGCCTATACAGCCGGAATTCGCCAACAGTTGAGCGCGACATGAGTAAAAGAATGGAGTAAGTAGTACTTGCGCAATGTCGTGTTGCTCTAACAAATTGATTTCTTCCGCTCAACTTGCTAATTAGAAATTCAAGATAAGTAGATAATGGTTAGGGTTACGTTTACAAACGACGACAGTCAACAAATGATTTTCTCTTATTCTTTTTTCCATGCAACGCAGGCCCCAGGGGAGAGGCAGCGAGGGCGATAATTCTTAGATGGAGAATCTGATCTAGAGCGGTAGGCTTCGTTTAAAAATTTTACAATCTCGTCCCTCCTTGTAAATTTTGCATTTCTTTCTGAGGCACACATAAAAAGAAATCAAGAACCAAACATAAGGTGCCGCAACAGGACTAGTAGATAATGGATGGTGAATGGCTTCTACCTTAAAAAAAACTCAAGTCCAACTGTCGACCGTTTATTCCAGTTTCAGTAGCAGCCAAATGGCTGGTTTAATAGAACAAACAGGATCATTTTGGAGGTATTTAATAGGTGCAGGGGCAATAAGAACCTGGGGTTTTTGTATTGAGTTTAGTAATGTGGTGGTCCGTGATCCCATCCGATTGAGCCATTAACAAAATTCATTAGACGTTGAAAGAAGATTCAATTGGACCAGTTTTAGGACAGTTTCAGATTTGCAAGATCACTTTCAAGCTCTTTGTAATTTATTAAATTGATGAAGGGCTGCAAATGCTCAACTATGTGTGCAAGTAAACAAGGAGCTAGGTAGATAGCTCGAGGCTGGGTTGTTTAATCCAATGCCATGGAGACATTTTGCTTCAATTCAGTCCAATAGCACCTATCCCCTCCACTCCCCCCAACCCTATTATCAGTTTCTTTTTTTGTTGTATGATCGCGATCACGTTGTTTTGGATATTTCAAAATACGGGGCCGATAGGTACTGAGATTTGCTTGTGACCATTTCTCTTTGTAACGGTTAGATTTGCTTGTGACCATTTCTCTTTGTAATGGTTAGAGTGACGTAACTTCTTAAGGTGTTTTGAAAAATTCACTTACTCTACTTTCTAAGTCGTTTACTGTAATAATAAATGTGATGTATCATTAATCTTTTGCATTGAGACATTGGATTCAGAGAACGAGAATCAACATGTTAGAATAAGCTCCAAGTGGCCTGAAACTTTAGTATTGGCGACATCTTTGTGATTCTTGTGAAAAAAAAATTGGGGATGAGCAGACCAAAAAAAAATGCACCAAGGAGAAAATGAAGACGAATTCAACCTGCGGCTGTTGATCTTCCCATGAAGGGACCACGAGAAGGACCACCGAGGAATTGTTGGTATTTCCCATTCAGCCAAGGTGACAAGATGGCCATGAGGGAGCTGCTAGGTGCAGCTTTCCCCAACTTTAAATGTTTTCTTTCCGGTCATATTTTCTTGCTCTAATTATGAAACGTGAAAACGAGATGCGAAAACAAATCTCAACTTTTATCTCATCATTAGCGTTTGGTAATACTATCAGTTTTAATTTTTTTATTTCTAAAAAAAATAAAAATCAAAATTAGTTAACTTTTTTTTACAAAAACAAATGAATGTTTGATCACCTAATTTTTATTTTGAGTTTATTCTTTGGTGGTGGTTTGCGGTGGTGGGGTGTGGCTGTGATCGATGATGGTGGTGGCCGGCCGCCGACAGTCGCCAACGGTGGGCAATGGCGGTGGGCGGTGGCTGCCAGCAGTGGGAGGGTGGTGGTAGTCTCAAAATAAAAATCAAAACTCATTTTTAGTGTTTTAAAAAACAGCCCTAGTTTAAAAATTAATTTTTTAAACTAAAGAAAAAAAAAAGACAACAGTGTGCCAAACACGTTTATTTTCTCCGATTTAAAAATTTTAAAAATAAACTTTGTTAAACGGAGCCTAAAAAGAGTCATCTCTAATGTTTCTTTTTATTTGAAATCGAGGCAATGCCACCGATGATCAAAAAACCAAGTTACATTGAGAGATTAGAGCTTTCTCTATCCTCACTCCGTTATATGTTAAATTTTACAAGAGATATAATAGCTAGCAAGAGATTTAGTATCGTAAAAAAAAAAAAAGAGTCCTTCATTTCCATTGAAGACCAGTGTTGTGAATTATTCAGCGGTTTGAGTTGATACTAACCTTGAGATTGAGTCAGGTGACGGTGGCGGCGGCGAGAGTTCAGGTGGGCGGTGTAGAAAATGCGCAGGTGGCAAAATTGGTGAATCGTATGCAACGTGTTGGGCTCCAGAGGGAAAGAAAGAGTCAAGCGCTTGCTATATTAATAGTAATAATAGTAATATAGTATAATAATAATAATAATAGTAAATAGTATATATATAGTATAGTAGGAGCATGCAGACACAACTAAACACCAACAAGACACCCAATAACGACACAAAGTTTGTTGATTAAAATACTCAATAATTCAGAACTTATGATCTTTATTATATACGACCGTTAAAATACTATTCTCTCCTTTTTAAAATAATTGATTAATTTTTTTATCGTTCTAAGAAATTGATTACTTTTAAATAAAAAATATTATGTATGTATTTTTTTTATATTTATCCTTTTTACATTTTTTTGGTCATAATTCTCTATCCACATTTAATATTTTTACCAATTAATTTTCTTTCTCCTGATCCATTTCCTACCCTCCAGTTTTCTCTCTCCTAGTATATGTATATGCATAATGTTTGTGAGTGAGGACAATTTTGAAAAATTAATTTATTGGACTTTTTCCTTAAAATTAATGCAAGTAAACGGTGATTAAAAAAATGAGAGTAGGAGTAGAAAATAGAGCTATATGTTACTTTTTGTAGTTCTTTCTAGTTTAATGTCGGTCTTTCTAATTCGAAAAGCTTAGATGGTCAAAACTAACGGTAGATAACCTGTGAATTATTCCTTATTACCAAAGTATTATTGTAGAAAACTTTTTTGACATTTTTGCTTCTATTTTGATTTGACCCAGCGTTTGATAAAACTTCTTTGACATTTTTCTTTCTGTTTTGATCAGAGGATTAATTTTACGCTACACTCCATACTTAGGGGTCAGTTGCACCCAGTATCCCAGTATTTTAAAATTGACACCCAACATCAAAAATTCAAAAACTTGACTTTCATCACCAAATGACGGTCAAATGGCTTTTGACCAGACGTTTGTTAATTTGTTAAGGACAAATTGATCTTTTCACCCGTGAAATCCTAGTCAGCTTCAACCCTAAGCCCTTCACGTCATTTTTGTCTTCTCATTCTCGTTCTCTCTCTCTCTCTCTCTGCCCAAAAACACTGTGCACTACCATCAGCACCAAGAACTTGCCTCTAGTTCCGCCACCATCTCCTGCGTCCAGTGTGCGCCCTCTTCACCTTGCCTAACATGTCCTCTGTCCCTCCCACCCTCGATTTAGACCACTGATTATATATTGATGATGTTGTGCGGTGGCTAATTGGGTTCGATGGCGACCGGTGACAAGATCGCGTGACGGGGTAATTGGGTATGTTGTGGCTGCGGCGGTGAGCAGGGGGTGTGTCTGGTGGTCATTAGGTTGGAGGAAGTAATGGCTCATCGAATGGTCATTGTTGGTTGAACGACCGGCACTGGTGGTCGTCATTCAGTTTGAGACGGTGGCTGTAGGTTATGGATTGGTGGTTGTGGGTAGTCGTGGCTGAGGAACTTGCGGCAGAGGAAATCGTCATCCAAGGTTGACATTGGTGGCCGCGATTCAATTGGAGAGGGTGACGTAGGTTAGAGATTGGTGGTTATGGGTGGTCATGGGTGAAGAATTTGTGACAGAGGCGGCGGTCAACCAACGGTCAGCATTGGTGGCCGCCATTCAATTGGAGGGGTTGCTGTGGAATTCAGGATTGGAGGTGGTGGGTGACTGTGGGTGTCGTGGGTGGCCGGCTGTGGTGGGGTTGGGAAGATGATAGTCAGGGAGAGAAAAAGGGGTTAGAAAATGACATGGAGGCTTTGACGTTAATTATTGGTGCCATTTGGAGCTGACGTGAACGAAAGGCGGATATAAGTGATAAAAAGACCATGTTACCCCTGAAAAATTAACAGACATCTGGTTAACAGGCATTTTGACCGTCATTTGGTGATAGAAGTCAAGTTTTTTTTTTTTTTTAATTTTTGGTGTTGGGTGCCAATTTTAAAACACTATAGTGCTGTGTGCAACTGATCCTTAAGTAAGGAGTGTAGCGTAAAATTAATCCTTGATTAGACAAGGTCAAACTTTCTAGAAATCCATTTCCTGTTTTAAAATCACGCTCATTGTACTTATTATATTTTTAATTATAATTAAACAATGCGTAAAAGAAGTTATGCAGAGACAAACATAGATAATTTTAACACGATCATTAACTCTCGAAAACTTCAATATTATGAAAAGATTTTTCTTTTATTGCCAAAAGAATTCAAGACGGAAATACTTAAAAAAAATTAAAAAGGAAAGGAAATGACATACCAGGGCGTAGAATATGTAGGTAAATTGAGAAATTTCCTCATTCACTTTTAATTACTCAATAATAAAGTTCTTGAATATGGAATTGTTCATTTACCCATTTTAGGTAGAGACCAAACTGACCAAATTGTTTGACAGTGAAGTGTGACTCACTGGGAGATAACCTTAATTTCCTTACTTTCGGCGTAAACCTTTGAAAATTATGCAACACCTGTGCTTACCTTCTTGGCAGAAGAAGCACATTCAACTCTTCTTACTCAGCCGGTTGCAAGCTTGAGTCCCCAAAGTTTTGATTCCAAGGAAATCTTTGGGTTAGAACACAAATGATGGCAGTGCAAAAGGGTACGTCCCGCTTTGAAATTTTGTTTGAAATATTTTTGGAGAAGTACTAAACTAAAATCGCTCTTACCAACCTAGCCCGGAGTTATTACTTGATGCACGTCAGTTGTAAGAGCATCTTTACGGCGATCTACCAATCATTGGTAATGCGTGTAACGAAGCACATGTATCTACGCGTATAATATTCAGAGTGAACTTATCTCTATTTCGTAATTGTATGAAATGGAACGGAAAGGAGCGGAACGGAAGGGAAGGGAAGGAAAGTGAATACGCAACACTTGACTTTTGTCTTCAATAATTTTATATGCCCTAAAAAGTCTAATACCACTATAAAATAGAGATCCACCTAAAAAGAAAGCACTAATTATCAGTTATTAAATACCTCCTTAACACATGTGATCCCACTAGTTTTCAATTCTGGCTATGATTATTAAAAGTTGAAAGAAGTAATTCTTTTCCGTTGAGTTATTAGACATGTGCAGTGTACAAGTTTGAGACTTTTATTTTGTACACGCATAGGAGAGTTTTTGATTACTTCGCAAAAATCTTGCCCTGTGTAACCCAAAGCATCGTAAATTGTCGCTGGTTTAAGAAAATTTCACGTAAAATGAGGATAGTATCTTAATTGTTGCTAGAAATAATATTAGGAACACAAGAAATCAACTTATCAACCTTTTTTTCAATCAACTTTACATCAAGCTTGAGACATCACAGTTTTTCTTCCAGGGAAATAAATATTTGGGTGGCAATACCAATACTGCCACTACAAAAGGGTGAGTCCCTGTTTGAAAATTTTGGTTTAAAACTTTTTAGGAGAAGTATTGAACTATAATCGCTCCTGCCAACGTAGACCAGAGTTATAACTTGATGCACATCAGTTATAAGACCATCGACAACAATTTATCAACTATAGACAATATGTGTAACGAAGCAAAGGTATCTACTAGTTTGTTATTCGAGTGAAGTCATTTATGTTTCGTGTCGAATGGAATGGAAATGAAGGGAAGGGAATGCATAACTCTTGACTTTTCCATCCATAGTCTTATCTTATATGCCCTAAAAAGTCTAATACCATAAAAAATATAGAGTTCCACCTAAATTCCAAGGAATGAAAGCACTGATTTTTTTTTTTTATTAAAAGGAAAAGATTACAAACTTAGATACGTGGGTATACCACCCTTATTACATCTGCAAGAAGTAGCGATCGTAGCTCCACAGGGGGGGTTGGTCGAGATAAACAAAAGCCCCACCTTAGTTGGTTCCTATATTAGCAAGCATATCTGCACAATGATTGCCTTCCCTAAAAACATGTAAAATAACTGAATTTGTCGCAACGAGTAAAAGGAGACGGTCATTCAAAATATTTGACAGGGGATGAAAGGCTTCATTATCTTTGGCTGTAATCAGTTGTTGAGCCATCATTGAGTCTGTTTCCACCATGACTCCTTGTAGCTTCTGATCTTTGATAACTTGTAGAGCTTTAAATATTCCATGGACCTCTGCTTCAAGACTATCATCAGTATGTAGGCTGCCAAAGAAGCCTCCTTTCCATAGCCCTTTATAATCACGTTTGACACCTCCATACCCTCCTTTTTTATTTCCCTTTGCACATCCATCCGTGTTGATTTTGAGGGCACCTGCAGGTGGCATCAACCATTTGATCAGTCTAGTGTTTGTAATGGATGAGGGAGATTGCTTACTAGTTATAAGATCAAGATCCTTAGCCAGCTCAAGCACTCCTTTCCAAGCAGGCCACAGTTCGAAGGTAGTTCCTTCAATGCTCTCTTTGTTTCGCTCTTTCCAATTCTGCCAAAGACAAGCCAAAAAACATAGATTTCGATTTGAAATTCATGAACAACTGGTTATCTCCCATTTTTAAGTTAGTTTTTATCCAATCAATGACATTCAAGGCCAGCTCCTTCTCAAAAACATTAGTATCAAACAGCTTAGTCCACAATATCTTAGCTTTGGGACATTTCCTAAGGGTATGATCTAGGGATGGCAATGGGGCGGGTCGGATGCGGATCTTATGAAATCCGAACCCGCCCCGCTAGTTCAGAAACTCCACTCCGCCCCGCCCCGCCCCGGCACCGGGTCAAACGAATTGCATACCATCCCTGATCCTAAGGTAATTTAGGATACCCGACCCCGCCCCGATCCGCCGCGTTCTTTCCTTACTCGCGGCCACATCCACAGCCTGAGCAAGGCACAATTACACTGAGTACCGCCGGCACCCCTACCCATGGCACAGTCGTCACACACTCACCATTATCACCCATCGCCAACAAAAGGAAAGAGAGAATTCAACAAAAAAAAGTAAAAAATGGAAAGAACTAAAAAGAAAAAGCCATCTAGTGCCTCGTCGTTGCCGATTTACTAGTCTGATCACACCGCCTCGCAGGAGATGCTGCAGATCCAGTGCCCCTTGTAGCTCTCACGGACGCAACGTAGCCGCAGCAGTCGCACTTGTCAAACTCTACCGCCACTACTCTGCTGTTGCGCCGTCGCTGTTCGGCATAGCCGCGGCAGGAGCTTCGACGGCGGACTGGAGATGGGTGACTAGCGGAGATAAGCATCGTTCCAAGCGGGGCAGAGAGAAGGTGTCGTGAGGTGGTTGATTCATGGAGGCCGTGACCTTCGGCGTATGAGCGTTGAGAGAACAAAGAATTGAAAGAAGAAAGCAAAGAGAAGATGGGGCGGCAGAGAAGAGAGGCGGAGAAAGAGAAAGGATTTTTGTCCACATTTATACTGTGAGATGGACGGCTGAGATTGCCTAGATCTAGGGTTAGGATAAAAAATAAATATAACACATACATCGGGGCGGGGCGAGGGGCGGTGAGAGCGAAAACCAAATCCGACCCGTACCCGCTGCGGGTTTAAATTTTAAATACCATACCCGCCCGTAACCCGGTCAAAGTCAAGAAAACCCGCTCCTATAGGATCGGGGCGGGGCGGATATCCACCGGTTGCGGATCAAATTGCCATCCCTAGTATGATCCATATTCTCACTCTCATTTTTGCATCTGCTACAAGTAGAGTTGGGGCTAATATTCCTAATAGCTCTTAACTCATTCGTAAGCAGCCTCCCATGAGTAATAATCCAAAGAAAAAATTTAAATTTGGGGGGATCTTAAGCCTCCGGATCAAAGAAAAATCAGGACTTGGGGTTGAGAAAACATCATCCAAGGACATGGCCAATCTATAGGCACTAGCAGTAGTAAACTTACCATTTCTCATCACTCCCCAACATGGGGAGTCATCTTCGGGTTGGTTTATGGGGAGATGAATGGTAGTAATATCCTGGATATTAGAGTTAGAACTATAGCCAGTGAGGGCATGAACATTCCAATTCCCATCATGGGAAATAAATTCCTTCACCTTAATGTCAGGATCAGAATCAAACTCAGGGCTAGGGTTAAGGGGCCAGTACCAGTCCACCAATCTTTCCAAAAGGAAGTGGTTTCACCATTTTGAACACGCCATTTAATACTCATATTCATAATAGGTATAGTAGTTCTAATGCTTCTCCAAATGTTAGATCCCCATTTTTCTTAGGCCAAATCCTAGGATTGCAAGAGTCAGAATATTTGGCCTTCAAAACTTTAACCCACAAAAGGGCCTCATTAACAATGATTTTCCAGCTAATTTTGGAAGTCAGGGCAAGGTTATTAAGATGTGCTTTCCTCATGTTGATCCCATCATTCATTTTAGGTTGGCAGACACTATTCCAGTTAACCAGGTGTATCTTTTTAGAAGAAGCAGTGTCACCCCACAGAAAATTCCTATTGATTTTATCCATATCATCAGTGACCTTCTTGGGAAGAATTTGGGCCTGCATAACATGGCTAGCCATGGTAGAGGTCACAGATTGAATGAGGGTAGATCTACCAGCCAAAGAGAGGAATTTGGTTTTCTAACCAGCAAGTTTGTTTTGCATCTTTTTGATGATGTCATCATATAAACATTTATACATCCTTTTATGCACCATAGGTATGCCCAGATAAGTCCCCATATTAGAAGTGAGGGGAATGCCACATCTCAGACTAAGATCTTTAGCCCTATGATGGGGAACATTTAGAGAGACATAAAGCTTAGATTTCTTTGAATTCACCTTTTGACCAGACATGCAACAAAAATCACTCAAAATATGCATGAAAGTATCACAATTAGAATCACTATCAGAGCAAAATAACATGAGATCATCATCATAAAACAAGTGAGATATAAAAGGACCAGATTTAGAGGCTCTCAAGCCAAGGCAGTTCCTATCCTTGTTTATATGATGAATCATGTGAGATAACTTTTTGATGCACATAGCAAAAATATATGGAGATAGAGGGTCCCCCTGTCTCAGACCCCTACTAGGGTTAATGGGGGGAAGGGGCTGACCATTCCAGAGAATAGACATGGAGGCACCTGTAATGCAACTCATAATAATCTTAATCCAGTTGTGAGGGAAGTTGAAAGAAATCAGAGTTCTATAAATTTCCAACTCATTCTATCATAAGCTTTCTCAAGATCAATTTTGAAGATCATCCCTCCTCTTTTACCTTTAGCATGCTTCAGGGTGTGTATAATCTCTAGTGATAATGGTATTATCAATAGTGGATCTATCAGGAATAAAACTACATTGAGCTGGACCTATTATCTTATGTAAAAAAGAGCGTAATCTAGTCACCAAAATTTTTGAAAGAACTTTGTACGTGACATTAAGGAGACTGATGGGCCTAAATTGGGAGATCTCTTGGGGAATGTCAACTTTAGGGATAAGAGTCACGTAAGCCAAATTATTCTCCTTGGGCAAAATCCCTTTGTCATAACACTCCTTGATAAAACTACAGCAGGACTGACCAACTACATCCCAGTAGTTATGAAAGAAAAAACAATTGAGTCCATCGGGCCCGTAAAGGCTCGAATATTGAGGAAGGCGAAGGCCTTATGGATCTCAGTATCTGATAAAGGGGCCTCCAGCATCCTAGAGTCAGAATCATCAATTTTAGGGGCACTAATGTCATGATAATTGTCATTGATCCTATTATTATCGGTGCTCTCTTGTCTAAACATAGATTTAAAATAACTAGAAATATGGTTAACAATGTCATCCAGTTTGGTTATCCAAGTTCCATGATCATTCTTAAGGGTTTCGCTATTGTTCCTTTTCCTTTTAATCACAGTGGAAACGTGAAAATATCTAGTATTTCGATCTCCCAACTCCAAAGATTTAATCCTAGATTTCTGAAACCAAAGCATTTGTTCTTGTAGAAGAGTGTTATGATACTCATTCCTAAGATCCTTCTCAAGCAGTCGAAGGTTATGAGATGAGTGATTTAGAAAGCACTGATGATCAGCTATTTAATACCTCCTTAACACATGTCGTCCCACTAGCTTTTTAATTCTAGCTATCGTTATTCTAATTTGAAAGAAGTTGTATTTCTTTTCTACAACGAGGTGTTGGACATGTGCAATGCACGAGTGTGAGATTTATATTTGGTACATTTGGGAAACTTTTTAAGCATTTAACTCAAGAAAATCTTGTCTGGTTTGGCCTCAAAGCATATCT
The DNA here is from genome assembly GCA_033070095.1 of Escallonia herrerae. Lineage (NCBI taxonomy): Eukaryota > Viridiplantae > Streptophyta > Magnoliopsida > Escalloniales > Escalloniaceae > Escallonia > Escallonia herrerae. The sequence continues at coordinate 1,766,251 of JAVXUP010000006.1, forward strand.
ATGAAGCTTTGCCTACTTTAGTTTAAAAGAAGTTGGCACAAAATAATGAGGGTAGTATCTTAATTGTCGCTAGAAATAATAGTAGCTAGGAACACAAGAGATCAATTTATCAACTTTCTCAGTCAATTTTACGTCAATTCTAGGGTTTCAAGACTTGCGCAATTTGAGAAAAGGAATGGAGTAAATAATACCTGCGCAACGTCATGTTTGTTCTCACAAATTTATTACTTCCGCTCAATTTACTAATTAAAAATTCAAGATAAGTAAATAATGGTTAGAGTTACGGTCAGAACCAACGACATATGATTTTCGCTTATTATTTTTTCTATGCAATGCAGGCCCCAGGGGAGTGCAGCGAGGGCGATAATTCTTAGGTGGATAAATTGATCTAGAGTGGTCGGCTTTGTTCCAAAAACTTACAATCTCACCCTCCTAGTAAATTTTGCATTTCCTTTTGAGGTACACGTAAAAAAAAAAAAAAAATCAAGAACCAAACATAATGTGCCGCAACAGGACTAGTAGAAAATGGATGGCAAATGGCTTCTACCTTAAAAAAAAAAAATTCAAGTCCAATTGTCGACCGTTTGTTCCAGTTTCAGTAGCAGCCAAATGGCTGGTTTAATAGAACAAATAGAATCATTTGGAGGTATTAGTTCACCTTCCTTAAACTTTTACTGTGGGCTGACGGAAACCACCAAAATTTTAATGGGTGCAGAGGCAATAAGAACCTGGGGGTTTTCTATTGAGTTCTGTAATGGTGGTCTGTGATCGTATCCGATTGAGCCATTAACAAAATTCATTAGGCGTTGAAAGAAGATTTAATTGGACAGTTTCAGATTTGCAAGATCACTTTCAAGCGCCTTGTTTATTGGTTGATGAAGGGCTGCAAATGCTCAATTATGTGTGCAAGTAAACAAGGAGGTAGATAGCATGAGGCTGGGTTGTTTAATCCAATGCCATGGAGATATTTTGCAATATTGTACAGGCCAATAGCACCTATCCCCTCCACCCCCCAACCCTAACAGCCCTTTTATTTGTTTCATTTTATGTTGTATAATTGAATGCGATTACGTTGTTTTGGGTATTTCAATACACGGGTTGGCACGAACCGAGACTTGCTTAGGACCATTTCTCTTTATAACGGTTAGAGTGACGTAATTTCTTAGATTGTCTTGGAAAATTCATTTACTCTAAGTCATTTATTTCTGAGTGTGTGTGTGTGTGTGTGTCCACTTTTCACCTTTCTCAACTTAGCTTTTATATCCTCCAAAATCGGTTTGGGTATAGTAATTTTGCCCTTTATCGTTTGCTTCTCTTATTTTGAGTTTAGTTTTGTTTATACTGAGAGTATTTTGAAAGACGAATAATAGAAAATGTCTTATTCATGATGGTCTTTATTGCGAGTGCGTATAATCGAAAATAAGGACCATAGTCTAACTTTCCCCAACTTTAAACGTTTGTTTTTTCGTTCATATTTTCTTGCTACAACTATGAAATGTGAAAACGAGAAGCGAAAACAAATCTCAGCTTTAACTCATTTTTAAGAGTCATCTCTAATGTTTCTTTTTATTTGAAATTCAGGTAATGTTACCGTTAATCAAAACATCAAGTTACATCGAGAGATTAGAGCTTTCGCTGTCCTTATTCTCGTTTTCTGTTGAATTTTACAAGAGATATAACAGTTAGCGAGAGATTAAGTATCATGCAAAATAGAGAGTCCTTCATTTCCATTGAAGACCAATTTTGTGAATTATTAAGCTGTTTGAGTTGATATCAACTCTAGATTAACCTTGAGATTGAGCCTTATGTAGTACTCTGATTGCGAAGGTTTCAGCATGCTCTGCACACGTTGCCTATCTCTTCATTGCTATTGCAGGTTGCGTTCCATATTCTTGCACACAAACGCCTAATCATGCTGTCTTGAATTCCCTCTTCCACACTGCATCTACTTGCATTTTCAAAAGGCTGGATTTTGGCCTTGGAGGAAAACAAGTTCTCTTGAGGTTCCAATTGACAGCCTTGTTTAAGGTTGTTTGCTGGTCTCGCACAGCTCGATCCACGTTCTACCAAACATAGGTGAAACGCGTAACGAAGCAAGTTATCTACTAGTGTATTATTCGAGTGAATTTGTTTATGTTTCGTCGTAGAATATAATGGAATGGAAGGGAAGGGAAAGGAATACACAACCCTTAACTATTTCCTTCAATAATTGTATATGCCCGAAAAAGTCTAATGCTATCATGAATATAGACATCCACCCTAAAAAGTCTAATGCTATGATGAATATAGAGATCCACCTAAATTCTAAGGAAAGAAAGCACTAATTATCAGTTAAATACCTCCTTAACACATGTGGTCCCATTAGTTTTTAATTCTGGCGATGATTATTAAAAGTTGAAAGTTGTTGTAATTCGTTTTCGTAACGAGTTGTTGAACATGTGCATTGCACCACTGTGTGAATTATATTTTGGTACATGTAGGAAATTTTATAAGAACTTAATGAAAATCTTGTCGGGGTAGACAATTTTATGTCAATTATAGGGTTCGAGAGCGATTTAGACATCATACAATCTCGCTCTCTCACTCGTGTAAGTAGCTTATGCCACTATTAATGACTACATTAGGCACATGGTGACTTGGTACAGAAAGAGTAAAGACGACTTCACATTGATTTATCTATCTTGTACACTTGCTTATTCAGACTAAGGCTTCGATTCGGGCTTTTTTTTTTTCATTTGTCAATAGTTCATGGAGGTAGCATTAAATTTTTGTGTAAGACCTCTTATTGTTGCATTAATTTTTTCAGTAGTGTCCCTAATCTCTTTAGTCTTGTATAAGTAAGATGAAAACTAGATCAACTTAAATATGAATAATCGTGTTCTTAAATGGTAATACTAACACTTTACAAGTATTAACTTTCAGAACACATAAATATAACAAAAAGTCCTCAATCCTAACATCTTATTTAGCATACACGAACAAGTATCTAGCTAATGGTAACTATTTGTTGATAAGTTTTAGCGTTACATTTTGCACCTCTAGATTGTTGCTTTCCGCTAAGGCCTCGATGAAGCCTATATATCCAGAATTTATCAACAGCAGAACGCAATATGAGAAAAAGGATTGAGTAAATAATACTTGCACAAGGTCATGTTTATTCTCACAAATTGACTAGTTCCGTGCAATTTGATTTGAAGTTCAAGACAAGTAGATAATAGTAAGGGTTAAGGTTAGAACTAACAACATATGTTTTTGTCTTATTCCCTTTTTCTACGTAATGCAGGCGTGAGGGAGAGGCAGCGAGGGCGATAATTCTTAGGTGGAGAATCTGATTTAGAGTGGTTGGCTTTGTTCTAAAAACTTACAATCTCGCCCTCGTAAATTTTTCTTGTAGAAAATAAATCAAGAACCGAACACAATGTGCCGTAACAGGACTTGTCCAGAGTGGATGTCAAATGGCCTCTACCGAAAGCTTAAAAAAATTCAAGTCCATAGTCGACCGTCTGTTCCAGTTTCACTAGCAGCCAATTGGTTGGTTTAGTAGAGCAAACAGGATCTGTTTGGAGGTATTAGTTTACCTTCCTTAAACTAATAGTGGGCCGACGGAAAACACCAAAATTTAAGAGCATAGCGATGGTAGTCTGTGATCTTACCCGATTGAGCCAATAACAAAATTTATTAGATGTTGAAAGAAGATTTGGTCCATTATTAGGACAGTTTCAGACTTGAAATATCCCTTTCAAGCTCTTTGTTTATTGATAAATGAAGGGCTACAAATGCTTTACTCTGTGCGGCTCGAGGCTGGGTTGTTTAATCAAATGCCATGGAGATATTTTGCCTTGTACAGTCCAAAAGCACCTATACCCTTCGATCTCCCCCCAAACCCACCCCACCCCACCCCACCCCACCCCACATCCAAAATATTATTTTTATATACACTAAAATGTTTGGTATATAAATTTAGATCATGTTCAACTATCATATTTATAAGTAAGTTTTATAATTATTGTGATTTTAATTAATAATTATTATACAGTCATTTGTTAGTCTTATGGTCTCTTTAAAAAAAATAATGTCAATTTTTTTTATTGTACCAAAAGGATTCTAAAGATGAATCAATTGCTGCATCATTTTTATTGTGTCAATCTCAATATTGTAACATCATTTGTTAATTTTTAATATTGAATATTCTATTTTCTTGTTTTAGATATATAAATTTGTATAATAATATCAGAAAGTAGTTTTAAGTAAACACTAGTTAAAATAAGTCATAATAAGTTAGTTCATTAATTAATTAGATGTTCAGAATGTTTAGAATTAGTTTTTCAACTATATAAGACTTACTAATATAAACATTAACTTATCAATAAATAAGAACCCCATCCAATATAATATTATTTTCGTTTTAAAAATATATAAATTTTTATATTCATATTGGAGAGTAGTTTTGAGGATACAATACTTAAAATTAATTCTTAATAAGTTAATTTATTAATTAGTTAGAGTTTTAGAACGTTTAGAATTACTTTTTCTTTCAATCATATAAAGCTTACTAATATAGAAATTAACTTATGAAGAAATAAAGACCTCATCCAAGATAGGACCTTTAGTGACACTTATAAAATAAGTTAGAGTTTTATAATATTTAGAATTGATTTTTCAACTATATAATGCTTATTGACGTGACAATTAAGTTATCAAAAAATAAAGGACCCCATTCAAGAGAATAATATTATTTTCGTTTTTTAGATATATGAATTGTTATATTCATGTCGGAGAGTGGTTTTGAGGATTCAATATACAAAATTAAATCATAATAAGTAAGTCCATTATAATTAGGTAGAGTTTCAGAACGTTTAGAATTATTTTTTCAATTATATAAGACTTATTAATATAGAAATTAACTTATCAAGAAATAAGGACCCTATTCTTGATAGTATTTCAGACTTTTAGTAACTCTTATAATGATTCATAATTCTATTTCACATTGGAAATATAAAAATGATGATGTGTCAAGTAAAGAAGTTATTTCTGTGACGACATGTCGCGTAAAGAAGATCTTATTTATCTTATTTAGAGGACCCCATTCAAGATAATAATATTATTTTCGTTTGGTAGATATATAAATTTTTATATTCATGTCAGAGAGTGATTTTGAGGATTCAATACACAAAATTAAATCCTAATAAGTTAGTTCATTTATTAGTTAAAGTTTCAGAACATCTAAAATTATATTTTTTTTTATTTTATAAGGTTTACTAATATAAAAATTAACTTATCAAGAAATAAAGATTCTATCCATGATAGTGTTTCAGACTTTTATTAACTCTTTTAATGGTTATAGTTCTATTTCACATTGAAAACATGAAGTGATGATGTGTCAAGTAAATAAGCTATTTATACGATGATGTATCGCGTAAAGAAGGTTTCGCTTCGCTTATTATATATTATATATAGATTTTGTTTCAAGCATTGGCATGGTTTAGTGGCAAGTGATGCACGTGGCACGCTCTGTAGATCGGGTGAATAGTGTTGACAGTCGCCCGCTACAAACTTGTCGACATGTTTATGTCACGAACATGGCCCCATGCGAGTAGCTGAGGTAGCAACAGACTTCTAAAAAGGAAATTGTACAACTCAAAAAAGTTTTAGGGTTGACGGATGAATAACTAATAGACGACCCCGTAATTCCCTCGCTTATAGTAATGAGTTTCGGGAGAATCTTTGAAGAAGCTTAAGAAAATAATCTTTAGCGACGTCTAAGAGTGTGAACTCCGAAAGAAAAATATGTTTGAAATACGTTTAAATAAGATTAGTATGGGAACTAGACGTTTCTAGCCGTTATTTTCGGCAACTCTACACATAAGCATAAGCGGGAGACTATTGATGCAAGCTAGGCCGTTCACTTAAAACAGTGGATAGCCGGGCTTGTAGCTAGGAAGCGTACAACCCCTCGTATAAATAAAGTGATTATGCTAACTAGTCCGTTCACTTATAACAGGCGATAAACTTTGGTTGCAGCTCAGGTTGTAGGAAGGGTATAACCCCCTCATATAAATAAAGCAACTATTAACGGTTGCTAAATATGATTAATAACATTTTTACTGACACATTAAACAACTTAGGTTACAGCCAAAAACTTTTTTGCGGAAAAGCGGTAGACGGGTTTTGGTCCAGCCAGTGCTTGATATAGTTTTGGTGGGACGTGGACTTGGGCCGGGCTTACAACGAACAAGTCGAAAATAGTGTCAGAGAATTGGATTTGGGTTGGCTCTGCAGTGAACCCAAAAACCAACCCGATGATCTACTCATCCACACTTTCTCTCTCCTAGGGTTTAAGATCAGTGTCACTGAGAACATTGCTCGATCTTTCAATTCGATCTGTACGAGAGTACCAGAATGACGTCGTTGGGAACATCGAAGGGCATACTGGAGATAGCGAAATTCGCGGTGTACGTGACGGTACCCATTGGGCTCATGTACTTCTTCGCTAACAACAACAAGAATCTCCAGAAATTCATGGGCACTGTATGAGTCTCTCTCCAGATTTTTTTGATATGATTGCACAGTGTTTCATTGTACCACACGCACGCACGCACGCATGCACAATCGTAGAAAGTTTAGAAATTACTCCTTCCGTGGCGTTGGGTTCTTCCGCTTTGGCTTTTTTTGAATCGATGTTTTACATTTAGTAGGTGTAAACATTGACTTATTGTTTTACCTAGCTTGACTTGACTTGACTTGCCGGATGATATTTTGCTATTCTATCATTGCCATTTGAGTTCAACTAATTTTTGCATGAACCAAAATCTATCCTTCAATTTTGCAAAAACTCATATGGAAAAGCCAATAGTACAGATAAAGTAGTATTGAACATCCTGAATTAGGAACCACACACACAGAGATTCCTGCCCATTTGTAGGAGGAAAAGAAGATACTCGTACCGTTTCATTGGATTTTCATCCTTTAGTTTTTGCGAATTGCTAGGACAGATTTAGCACTTATAAACGTTTACTCGTTGTAGCTTTACTTGTCATGCCAGACAATATTATTTTGTCCTATGATTGCTATTTGAGTTCAATTAAATTGTTACATGCACCGCAATCTATCCTTAAATTTTGCCAAAAGTAGATCGGGAAAATCCAACAGAATGGATGGAGTAGTTTGCAACATCTAAAATTGGAAACGCACACCGGGACACACTAGCCCATTTATAGGAGGATTTACTTTTCACGTTTTATTGGATTTTTCTCCGTTTGCTTTTTGCGAATAAACATTGACGTTGTTTTTATCCTAGCTTGACATGTCAAACAATAATTTATGATTTTTATTTGAGTTCGATTGAGTACTTGCACAATCACACATACCAAAATCTTTCCTAGAAATGCATAAAATTAAGGGGGAAATTCAATTAAATATTAGAGATCAACAAGGTTTTTTGCTTTATTGGGTGTGAATAGTGTTGCACTTCACATTTGCTGTGAAGAATTTGTTGTAGGTGAAAAAAAGTGGTACGTACTCACTCTTGTTGTACTAAGGCGTTGGGTTAGTGAACCAAGTCAGAAGCGTGAAGTCTTTTCCTTGACAGATTATTGATCTCATTTGAATGTGATATCTGTGATTTTATTTAGAGCAAGGAAGACTTGTGGCATTGCAATTGTCTAATTTCAAGTACCATTGATATGGCCCAATAGCATAATCGTAATTAAATCTATTTCCATAAGCACGGGAAAGAAGCACTAAAAATTCATAGTGGTTTTGGTATGCATAACTCGTTCCCAGTTCTCCCTTTTAACAAAAACAATACCAATTCGAGCAAAATTTCTCTTCCAGTTCTTGGCATCACAAATCACACCCGAAAGCTGACATGAGCTCGAAAGACATAGTCCTGCACCCGAGCCACATGGGAAGATGATCTGCCCTCAAGAATAAGTTTCTAACTGCCTCCGTAAACTCCACTTGCGGTGGAGCCAGAGTCTGTCAAGTGGACTTCCAAGGAAAAGCACAATCTGTCTTGTAATAAAAGACTCGACTAATCTCAAGGGAAGTTATTGTCCCTTACTTGGCCAAGCCCAAGGGAAGAACCAAGCGCTAGGAGTGAAGCCTCATGAAGTGGCATGCTCTCAAAATCCCAGCTCTGCCTATTAATACCCCCAAAAGAATATTGCATGGCGCTTAGCAGAAGATGAGTTTTTTTATGCTTGCTGCCAAACATTTTCGCATGGCTTGGTGCAACAATGAGAACAGAATTTCGTCTACAAGCTGTGTAGGTATCCAGGACATCTTTCTAAATTGGGTTTCTCGCCCCACTGCTTGATTTGGAATATCCAATTTATCAGCAAAATATTAGGATCAGCTTTGATGCATATAATTCTGTTGGTTGGAAGGAACGCTTATGTTGATTACTGGAATGGTTACAGTTCCTGTGTTACCCGTCAAAACTCTCTTTGGGGAAAAAATAATGAACTATTCCTTTGTTCAGCTCCTTGCCTTTCTCGCTTAAGATAAAGCATGTTTGGGATCCTGTCTGATATGAATATCACGTTGAACTTATGTGTTACATTAGTTACCAGTTTAGGGCCTACTTTGACAAAATCAAGCTAAAATTATTTCTCAGGGGTTTTATGGAATACCTCTTTTAATCCTGTCTAGGCTAACCAAAGAAGCGTTCAGTGCTCTTTGGAATTTATTAAGTTACATTGGAGCCTTTCTCTGAAGCAAGTGAAGACTTGATCATGCACTTGTTGATAGGGATTACTCAGTTTTTGCAATAATTACTAGTACCCTGCTGATTCCAGATCTTGAATGGCTCATACTATAGCAGTTCAGTGAGTTGAATCAAGCATGTGAGTTGCTGATTAATGTGGAACTGACAGCAAACAAATTTGATTTTGATGATTTTATGCTCTTTTACAAAGTCGGTATTTAACTCTTCCAATTTTGTTATGTATTTTGAAATGTCATTGGCTGACGCATAGCTGTAGTACTCTTCATTGCTCTTTTAGAGGCACATAACTGTTCTCTTTAGAGGCACGCAAGTATTCTTTTAGAATGATAAATAATAATCTGCAATGGGGTTGTTCTGTTGATACCTTCTAAAGCATGTCTTTTCTGGTTTATGAAGCGTCAATACGTGGTGTATCCACCAGAAGGACCACGACCCCAATCTCCAGAGGAACTAAGGGAGATGGCTCGAGAAATAGCTCGCAAGCGAGACATCCGTTGATGTGTTCTCGGCGGCTCTGCACGTAAAAATTGTAGCTTACCAGTTGTATCTATTGGCAGTGTGAAGAATAAATTATGGATGTAATGTCTGCTGTACGTCTTTTATGTAACTTGCGGTTATAAACATAAGGAAGACTACCTCGAGCAATGGAATAATTTCTTCGTCGATGACGTGATCTAGATTTTTTTAGGATTCATGTCATCTGAATTATGGCAGTTCTGTTCTGGCCCAGTGGAGAGATGCCGGTGGAGTTTGTATGTATGCGTGGTTTTATGCTAATTAACAGTGATGATTCCAGACATTGAGAGTGAGAAATTATCTTTTGGAATGTTTGGACCGACGTTTTGTTGCAGAGTTTCTACAAAGTTATTCAAGTTTTGAGTAAGTAACTAATGCGCCGCGCCCGATATGCTGATTGGCAATGTTCACGACAGGCACAGAGCACAAAAATACATCATTTCGCATAGTGAAGAGGGGAAGAAAGTCTCTAGTCATTAGTCTCAAAGGGTTCTCTGCTCTGACTAGGCATCAATCATGGGCCCAAATGCTGGCCATGGTCCCCAAATGCTGGCCATTTTGAACAGGGACAAAAATAGAAAAAACAAGGTTGTGTTGGTGTTTGGTTAACCACTTAACCATGAAGACACAAGTATCCCAGATGGTTCTATGAATAAAACATTGTTTGGCTGACGATCATCCAACCTTCAACTATTAATGGGATTCCTTAAAAGCACCCCAAACTGTTTGCCCCCCACACCCTCGTGTTCTCAAATAGCAAAGTGTCACTACCCATAAGGGGTTTTTCTTTTCCTCGTCAAGAAGAAAGTTAATTTTGAATTAGGTACCACTAAAGTTGCTGATTTTAATCTCCGTACAATTAGGCCATGAATTGCAGTTCTATTTATAGTCAGAAAAAAAGAAAAAAAAAAAAACTAGGTGTCACTTTCGTAGTTCCACTTGCGGGTAAAAAGTGCATCAAAGAGAGAGCAATTTCCCGCGAAAAAAGAAAAAAAAAACTGCTGGTAGCTTTTGTAGCTGCTCCTAACTGAAATTTCCAGGAAATATTTACTCAACCGCGTCTAGCAACCAAGAAAGTCACGGCTTCGTGCTCAATAATCTCTTCTCTTGACTTGTTGACTTGAAGCCAGGTCGGTCTTCTGCCGTGACAGAATGGCCCTTCTTTGATTCGGCTTATGCTAGACTCTCTGAGCGGTTTGTTTGGAGGTAAACCCAGTTTCTGAATGCTTTTTGTTCTTGTAATTCTTGCTTGCAATGAACTGGAGATGTTGCTTTAACTGTACCCTTCCTCTTGTAACAGACAGACTCTCAGAGAGACAGAGAGAGAGACAGAGATTCATAACAGAATTGGTTTCTGATAATGGTCTCTTTTGAGCTTGGCTAGTGCTCATGCTTCTACACTTGTCCATAGTTTCTAGGCATGAAGTTCTGGGCCAGCATTTTTCTGACACGAGTGTTTATTCTTTTGTTTGGACTGCAGCAAGTATAGTATGACCCTTTCGTATTTGGTTCGAAGAAAATTTACAGATTTTGCTTAATCTTTTGATGTTTAAGTTAATTCTCCTGTGTTTTATAGTATTTTGAGACATGGTTTGTTGTCAAATCTACCAGTCCTTGTACAGCCAATTTCTGGGTTTCTCCTCAGAAATTAGATTTTTGTGGTGGGAGCTTCTTATGTCGTGTAGCTCTTAACTCAAATTTACCAGGGACTGCTCTATTCTCCCCTAGATATGCTTATGAGCCCCCTCAGTAGTTGAATAAACTTGTATGGGAGGTGGACAATGCGATAAACATATTGGGGGAACAAAGGCTAACAAGAGGGTGGAAACGTGTTCTCTTTCTTATTAATTCTTCAGTGAATGGAGAAGTGCACGATCTAGTTCACTGTAGCTTTTCGTTCTGCATGATTTAGTTCTCTTGCTAAATGTTTAGACCTTAATGCTGGATTTTCCATCTTTGGTGATGCTCCCACCCGCGGACCTTCCTCACCCGCTTCCGCTTCCTCTCCCGTTCCCATCATAACACCACTTTACTAGTGACACTCCCCTTCTGGAACCTCAAACCTGCTCCTGTTCCCACACAAGCTTTGTGCCACTAAGGTTTGGATATACGCTTAAACTAAATGCATGAAAAAGAGTATCCAAAGTTGGCCTTATTGATCTGGTTTTAATTTTCCTTTACTAAATGTCACTTGTACCATTATGCATAGGGCACAATGACAAAAAGAGTAGAGGCCGTTTCTCTAGGCTAGGCGCTTTATTAATAAAGACCTGTTTGTTTGTTTTATATTTTACGTATAATAAGAGAAATGAATTCTGTATTTCCATCATCGTTGGGTATTGTACAAAATGTATATTTATGTAGTGCCTAGCTTACATTTGAATGAAATGAATACATGGATAATTAAGATAACTAAACATTTGAATTAGGTGATTTGAGTTTGTCATCTAAGTAAGATTTGTTTGATACTCCAAAACTTATTAGCTTAATAAGCTTCTTCAGTTTTACCATTCTCAAAGAGTTCCGTTGTGGACAAGACTTGTTCTAACTTGTTTTGATTGAAGTAGGTGTTAACAAAGACCTTATAACTCTCCAGGAAAGTACAAAGTCGGGCTTCTTGATAAATAACAATGTGCAGTACAGTGTCCAAAAATTGATTTCCATGTACCATGGTTGTGTACCACCATTCTAGTTCAGTGGAGTATTTAATCATGGCATTAGAGCTCCTGCCTATCGGTGCTATCTTGTCTGTACTTACAAACCAAGTGGTTAAAACAGCTAACGCAGCCAGGGATGTTGTTTTCGAGAAAGAGACTTTTAAGGTTTTGTCGAGGCACCTTTCTGACATTGAGCCCGTCCTTAAGGAATTGCAGCTACAAAAACTCAACGAGTCTCTAATTGCAAGGCATGCTTTAGAGTTTCTTGAAGCAGATGTTAGAAAGGCTAACAACCTAGTTGAGAAATACAAAAACAGAGCCCGCTTTTATTTGCTGCTTAGGTGCCGGCACATAGTCAAGGAGGTACAAGATGTTACAAGGGACATTGGGAGGTCTTTGGCAGCCCTATCCCTTGCAAATATTGAAGTCTTATCAGGGATGTCGGATCAAGTGAATAGGATACAAAATGAAATGCAACATGTGGAATTTGAGGCTTCTCAAGGTCAGCTCCAAATTTTAGAGAAGTTGAATCAGGGCCTTAAAGATCAAAAACTTGACGAGGTATTTGCAAATGACATGCTCAAACAAATAGCAAGGGCTGTTGGGGTGTCAGTTGAACCCTTGGAGATAAGCAAAGAGCTGGAGAGCTTCAGAAGAGAAAAAGAAGAAGCTGAAAACAGAAAAGAAAGAGCTGAAGTGTTGTTCTTGGAGCAGGTCATTGAGCTGCTCTCAAGAGCTGATGCTGCAAGAGATTATGAGGAAGTCAAGAAGCAGTATTTCCAAAGGCTTCAGGTCATAGAACGATATGGTCCCACAGAAGAGTATATCCAACCATTTAGAGCTTTTATCTGTTGTATAACAGAAGCTGTGATGGTTGATCCTGTCAGCCTCTGCACTGGTACTGCATGCGAGAGGGCAGCTCTTGAAACTTGGTTTGATCGAGGAGAGAAAACTGATCCCGAAACAGGTGAGCTTCTGGAAGATTTCTCGTATAGGTCTAATCGTCAACTGAGACAATCGATCCAAGAGTGGAAGGAACTCAACTACTGTCTTAAAATCCGATCTTGCAAGGCAAAGATGCTATCGAACGTAGACTCATCTATGGCAGAGGCCCTGGGTCATATGCAGGAGCTTGTACGGGAGACTTCGATCAACAAAGACTGGATTTCGATTGGCGGGCTTACCGAAATTATCTTCTCTATGCTTGAAGATTCTGTCAACAGAGATGTGAAAAGAAAAATACTAACTACATTAAAGGACATTGTAGAAGGGCATGCAAGAAACAAGGTTAGAACCTCTACGTTAGATTGTTGAGCCTTTTGGTCCAGACGATAACTGTGTTGAGTATACGAAATTTTATGCTATTTCACTGAAGTTGCCAATAGAATCATTCGCGATGATGAATAATAATGCATATGGCGTCCTTAAAGAAGGTCTAGTTTCTTGTCATTGAATGAGAGGCAAAATGATTGCAATTTGGATAGACGTCTTTATTAATGGAAGACGAAAAATCTTGCAAAGTAAACCAGTTCTGGACATGCAAACTCTCTTTTGAGTACAGACATGCAAACTTTTATGCGGGTCAAAAATAAAATGTATGTTTCTTTTTCATCTTTTAGTTCTGAATGTTGAGATACATCGATAGCCATAGTTCCACTCAAGCTTCAATTTTTGTTTACTATGCAATTAAATCAAAAATTAAACTCAGGTCACAATATTGTATAACATAATTTTGCCTATCAATGTTGTAGGATTTGTTGGTTGAGAACAAGGGGTTTGATGGTATCATTTTATGCTTAGAGGCTGACCCGTGCATATCAAAGGCTGCAGTTGAGTTGCTATATGAGATATTGCGAGATACGTTAGGTCGGAATGCCTATTATCTCAGGAAGCTCTCTCAGCATCATAATGCAATCATTTCGCTTGTTGCTATTTCAAGGGGTCCGGTGAGGGAGTCAGCCGAGAGAGCTGTGGAAATCTTGATGATGCTTTGTGCTGAGGATGACGAGAACATTGTCCAAGCTGCTAAGGCGGAGTGGTATAGACCACTTATTGACCGGATTATCCAAGGTTAGCGAAACTGAAACCATTCTCTAACTCTTAAGCCATCAAATAGTACGTGAGAAATAAGAAATGTGGAAAAATCACTATTTAGCTTTCTGAAATAGGACAGATGGGATCGAGGGCTGTTGAGCCTGGGCTTCAAATGGGGGTAGCCCTCCCCTTACCTTAATTCCCCCACCTCTGACTAAATCCGTCGTGTAAGCAGATCTCATGGAATGACAGAATGACTTTAGCAGCTGAAGCTGCTGGCACCCAACAACGACACTAGTAATTCCCTTGTTAGTTATGCTCCAATACACTCTCCATGTATGCCATGGCAGGCGTCTTTCAATCTGATGCATCTTCGCTGTAATATATTGACAATTTCTCCCATTTTCCTGCCTTTAACTCTTTAAGTGAGGTAGTATCACCTCTTTCATGCTCAGTATCCTATTAAAAGCTGTGCGTGCATAGTTGACAATATTCTTCCGTTTGAAGCACATGATGTAATCAGGTTAGTTTTGACGCTTTCCAGGGCCGATATCTTCGAGGCTATATATGGTGAGGGCACTAGTAAATTTGGAAATGGATGAACAGAAACTAAAGATCCTTGGCACGGAAGGGCTGGTACCACCTTTGCTCGAAATGGTATCTGGAAATATTGAATTGAAAGAGATGTCATTATCTATGCTGGTGAAGCTGTCAGGCTGCCACGAGAACAAAAGGCTTATTGCTTCTGCTGGCGGTGTTGCTCTTATATTGGAACTAGTGTTCTCTTCCCATTTACGTAGCGGTATTATTGCTAAATGTTCTCAGATACTTGATAAGTTTTCTTCCGACGGTGATGGAACGAAATTTTTTGTTGATGAAAATGGAAACCAACTTCAATTGGAGTCCGTCGTCAAGAATTTGTTGGCTTTTCAACTGAATCCCAACTCACCCCACATTTTCCGGAAGCCTGCATTGCGCGCACTTCTGGGAATTTGTCTATCTGATGCAGGGCTTGTTAAGACGGCGGTTCTAACTGCAAGTGGTGTTTCTCTAGTCCTTCCTCTTCTTGATGACTCCGATCTTGAAATACGAGAAGCGGCAATAAATCTTCTTTTTCTATTTTCGCAGCATGAACCGCAGGGTGTTTTAGAGTACCTTTTCTTGCCAAGAAGATTAGAAGCTTTAGTTGGGCTTCTTGAAAACAATGAAAAAGGTGATGTACAAATGGCTGCTGCTGGTTTATTAGCGAACCTCCCAAAGTCAGAAGTATTACTCACGAAGAAATTAATTGAGTTAGATGGATTGAAAGCAATCATAAATATCTTAAGTTCTGGGACCATAGAAGCGAAAGAAAATGCATTAAGCGCTCTCTTCAGATTTACAGATCCAACAAACCTTGAGTCACAGCGGATTGTGGTCGAGTTAGGTGCATATCCTTTACTTGTAGACCTTCTGAAGGTTGGTTCAGTAACAGCGAAGGCAAGAGCTGCTGCTCTCGTTGGTGATCTTTCCATGCGCAGTCCAGAACTTTCTGCTGCCTCCAAAAAGACTGGCTGCTGGTGCTTCTGCCGTGCGCGCGGTCCTATATGTCCCGCACATGGAGGGATCTGCAGTGTGACTACAACATTTTGTCTGTTGGAGGCTAAAGCTTTGCCCGAGCTAGTGGGCCTCTTAGAAGGGGAGGTTCATGCGACAGCTTATGAAGCAATTCAGACACTTTCGACTATGGTCAGGGAGGACTTATTTCAGCGAGGAGCCAATGTCCTGCATGAGAATGATGCAATCAGACCCGTTTTAGAGGTTTTGAACTGGGGATCGGAGTCTTTGAAGGAAGAGGCTTTGGGACTCTTGGAGAAGGTATTAATGTCAAGGGAAATGGTGGAGTGCTATGGACCGATAGCTAGACTACCTCTTGTTCGTCTGACTGGCCGTAGTATTCATGAGGAGGGGCGTCTTCAGAGGAAGGCTTCTAGAGTCTTGTTGCTTATGGAACGGTATTCAAGATCATCGTAATCTCTTATTACAGGTCTAAATGGGTGATTTCCTCTGATCACTTTATTTGAATTCGTTGTTGATCCTCGAACGCATCAGGTACATTACCTCCATGTGTAAACCTTACCCAATGTTTTTCCCTACCATTCAGTGTTGGAATATGACTACTAATTGATGATTATACCTTCTGCTGGTTAAACAATGTACCCCATTTTTAGAAGGAAAATTTAGCTAGTTTAATGCCTAGATACATCTGGAGGGCCATTATATGATCAACGGAAAGATTGAGACAATGCTTAGGTTTTTCTTTCAAATGCACGACATCTTTTTACTGGATATGCATGCTTAGTTTCATGTATTTATCATTGAAGAAGTTAAAGAAAATATTGAGAAGGCATACACTCCCCTTTATCATTCCTTGAAATTCTCAGATCAGATTAGATACTATGAACTATTAGTCAGACCCTTAAATACAACATTGTTGTGTTTTTGGCAAACCGATTAGGACATAACATTTAGTTTCAAAACCAACTCGATTTCTTAAGCTCGAGTTATTAAAGAATGGAGCTATCAAGGGGACAACTGCTCCAGTTATGCTAGAGTGGGTGCCGCCAAAGAATGATATCGTCATTGAATATGGCTGTGGGTATACGAATGCTCTATTCTCGTAAGCTGAGGCATCTCCAAGTATGTCATGGCATGTTTTACTTTATGTCTGGTAAACCGAATATTTGCGTCAAAGTCCATTGCTTGATCTTGTGTTATCGAAGGGGATAAGCTAAGAAGGCACCAAGGTACAGTTAGGTTAGGGGGGCGGCCTAGTAGAAGTGTGGCTGCCGTGAAAGTCAAAGCTTGCAAGCCTGATGGTTCATAAATATCAAAATATGGTATTTTTGGGTCAATTGCACTAGGTACCCCAAAGTTTTCACGCGGTAGCGTGCTACACCACAAATTTTTTTTTAGTTATCTGCCATCCAAAAATTGCATAAGTGTGGCGCCCAACACCTTCCGTCCAAATTCCTGCCAACAGCCTCACTAGATAAGTAATTTAACTTAACCAAGGGGGCATTTTGGTCAGAAAGATTAAATAAAGGGAGGGAAGATTGCAATGGGTTTGTCAGGCGGCGGCGCGGGGCTGTTGCCGCTGTGGAGGGCGGGGGAGAGAAGTGGAAGGAAGAGGGGCTTGGCATCGCCGACAGGGGAGGGACGTTGCCGACGGAGACTGCGGCTGTTGCAGTCGCGAATTCTTGGCTGTTGATATGCATTTCTCCGTGACGAGGGAGGGACTGGTTGGGGGGTCAACGTCGCCGACGAGGTAGGGACTGCCGGCTGAGAGTGCTGCCTAAGATGCGAAAGAGGGGCAAGGGATAGCGGCGAGGGCTGTTGCGACCGTGGGGTGGGAAGAGAGACTGCCAGCGTGAGATGCCGAAGGAGGGGCGGGGGCGGGGGCGAGGGGGAGAGAAGAGGAAGGAAGGCAGGGGACGATGTCGGCGTCGCCGATGGGAGGAGGGGCGCTGCCGGCGGAGGGGGGACACCGGCATGGGATGCCGGCACAAGGGGGTTGGCAACGCAAACGGCTGATAGAGATTAGAGTTTCTGTGATGTTCCAAAAATGCTCTCCTAAGTTCAGCTTATTAATTTTTTTTTGCCGGAATTTGACCGGAATTTGGACGGAGGGTGTTGGGCGCCATACTTATGCGATTTTGGGGTGGCAGATAGCTAAAAAAAACTTCGGGATGCCTAGTGCAATTGACCCGTGATTTTTCTGGCAAACTGTTCATCTTTCTTAATGCATCTTCGGGTGGCTGGGGAGACGTAGGGTCGAAGAACTTATTCTACTTGGCTGCCTAAACATTAGAATTGTGGATTAGCTACTTAATCTTTTGTTGAAGGCAGAACACTAGTCTATGAAACAGAAATATTGCTCTGAATTGGCAATGGCAAGAATGAATTCATTAGATGTCCCTCCGAAACACGCCTTATCTAATTACAGCTTGAGTGCAGCCCTCAAGTAGTTGGATTAAAGCTTCTTTTATGTCTAAGGCATCTGGAAACAGAACTAGCAAGAACTCGACTTCCATGAAATGATACAGGCATGCACAGACACATGAACTGAAACTTTGTAACGTAGTGGGGTAGCCATAGCGGCTTTCAGTATAGATTGCAAAACTTGTAGAAACACGTGCATGGTTGAGGCATTATGCAGAAGCTAACTCTATATCGAAAGTCATTAGAAACCGGTTTGTTAGCGTATGCAGGAAATTTGGAAGGTACAAAACTCGAACTTCCTTGTCCATCTTTTGAACAATTCTAGACACACTAGCAAGCTATAGGGGCTGAACGCGATTAAAGTGAAACGATGTGACATCCGTGTGAAACGTTTGCCTGATTGAGTAGCATTTACCTTATTAAACTTTCAAGCTGAGGTACACCTTCGTGTGTTAAGTTTGCTCTGCCTTCGGCATATTTGAGGAGCCGGCATTATCTCCAAAGATCTTAACAAAAACTTATCAAAACTATTACACTGGCTCCCATATTGTTATCTGAGGTTGTTAACATACTTGTTCCCATATATTGTTTACTGTTAGTTTCCACTAATATTGCTCTACCTATTCCAGAGTGAGTTACACCTGTTTTTGACTCTTCAAAAGCGTCCTCAATCTTCTTTCTGAACTCTCTTTGGATGGACATAGGCGAGTTAATGGAAGTGAAATGGTCGGCTTTATCAACTTGGTTGATGGAGAAACTAATGAGAGAATACACTAGGATCGATAAATGAAAAAAATGAAGGCGCAGTTCAGGAAGTTCGCCCACAAAATCTTTAAAGGCTACGACAGCGGCCAAAACGAGACTTGCACATAGGAAAATCCTGCACATTCCGCACCCTTTGTTTAGTAGTCGACAATAGTTATTTCCCAATAGAGAAAACGAGACTTGCGCATATGAAAATTCTGCACATTCCCCATGATTAATACTCATGATAGTTATTTTCCAATAGCCAAAACGAGACTTCCACATGAAATTATGCACGTTCCGCACCTTGGTTTTGTAGTAGACGTTAGTTATATAGTAAATGATGACACTAAATGTACCCAAACACTCCCATCTAAGTACTTAAGTCCTGGAAACTAACATCTGCTCCCCATTTTCCCATCCGGAAAGAATTGGTATATTGTAAGTTACACGAGACAGATTCAAACAAAAGCTTTGAGCGGGCTTCGTTGTTAAATCAGTTGAGACGAGCTGAACACGATTGCTTTTTATAAAGAACACAGCTTCATGAATTCGTTTTCTGAAAACTCATCGAGACAACGAGGCCAACCTCAAGCGCGGTACATAGAGAAGCCCGACGGACGAGCCGAGCCGGCCTCTGCTCGTTGGAGCCCTGTGCAGTAGTAATTGAGCATGCAAACAGTCCGCCTACTGGGGAGGACCTTTCCACATGCTTTTTCGAAGATGATTTGCTCAGTGACCCCCTTCAATTCAGTATAAATGCATTTGTTGAGTATGCCACCCAGCACAAAAGGTCCCATCATTTTCCGAGGGATAGTCACCTTCTGGTGCACCGAAGATACGTGCATGTGATGAGAAACTTTGTCCCTACAATTTTATTGCCAGTAGTAAACTTTGTTGACAAAACCTACTTGTTTCCATGAAATTGTACACTTGCAATAAACTCTTATCTACCCTATTTAGTACTGGACGACTTTTTAGCACACTCGTCTCCACAATATTGCATATTCGAAATAAACCATGTTCCCCATGATCATCGCAAGGTACTGAGGCCAAATGCGTGCTAGTTTTCCATTCAATCGCCTCCAAAAATTTATGTTCACGTGTCTTTTTCGTGTTGTTGGGCATCCTGCATAGTGTTGTTTTCCCATCTCTTTGTAGAAGGTAGAGCAGATTAATGAAAGTTAGCCATCCAATTTAAGGTGTAGATAAGCTCCCTTTTCACGAAGTACTGAAAGTGTCATTCAGTTGGTAGCCATCTCAGAGAAGTGTATACGGTCCATTTACTGCTCAACCAAACTGTTGTCTCATTCCTTCTTTCTTTTTCATCCATATCAATATCTATATCTATATCTATCTATCTATACAAATATAAAAACACGCATGAGTTTAAATGACTAATTTTTTCTTTTCTTAAAATACCCTTTTATAATTGATATTTTCATAAAAAGTTAAGGATATTTTTTACCTATAACATTTTTTTTCCATTATGTTATTTAAAAAAGAGGGTGTTATTGACTTCTCATAGGATATAAAGTCATTGACTTCTCAAAGCTTCTTTTCTTAAAATATCCTTATTGAGATATATGTTTTGTCTAGAATTAAGGATTGTTTTGACTTTTGATTAAAAAAACTTTTTTATTATTAAATACCTATTTTTAATAAGAGTGTAATTAAAAATAAGGTTGTTTTGACTTCTCATATGGTAATAAGGCTCTTTCGTGAAAATATCTTTATTAAAATATATGTTTTATTAGAGTAAAGAGTTGTTTTGACATTTATTAAAAGAGAAGGAAAAAAAAAGGAAAAGAAACCCTATGAAAATTATATAATCATACCTTCTAATTATTGAAAAATTAAACCCTACTGCCTCCATTCACGTTAAAATTAAATTATCTTGGAATTATTACATGTTCTTCATCATATTGATTAAGAAATAACTTACAGATAACAGAGTTTTCTATAGATTTTTTTTCGAGAAATGTAATATATTTAAAGTAAATTGAATATTTTGTTAGAAACTCAATCCTTTTTAATTTTTTTTATTTCATAATTGTATGTGGATGTGTATGCTACATATTTGAATTATTTTTCATGTATATAGATTTTATTATAGATATATTAGTTCATTAAAACTATCGTAAACCGAAAGTTTACTTCTCAATTTTGATTACAGACATATTGGTATAAGGAAGCTGTCATAAAAGTAGAATTTTTTAGGATTTCTAAATGCATATGTAATCCTTACCGGAGTTAAATGGCTAATTCTTATCCTTTTTAAACTGAAGTCTTTATACAAAATTAGTGTTGATTATATGCGTTTTTTGCTTGAAACTTTTTTTCCTATCAAATACCATTTTGAATTAAAGTGTTTTTAAAAGATAAGGATGTATTTGTCTTCTCTTAGTATATCAAACATCTTTACTTAGAATACCCTTATAGGAATTTATGTTTTAATTAGAGCTAAGGGTTGTTTTGTTTTTTAGTAAAAAAAATTATGAAAACCTATAAAATGACTCTTGAAATCCTGTATGTTCTTTAATTTGATTAACGAAAATTTTCTATCAAAATTTAACGCCTTTATTCATGTTAAAGCTAAATACCTTAGAGCTACTGCATGTTCTCCATCAATTTCGATTAATGAAAATAACTTGCAGACAACAGTGTATTCTACAGCCTTTAAGAATAAACATAATATACCTACACTAAATTGAATATTGGGTTAAATACACGTAGGTACCCTGGAACTACCACAAAGTCTCACTTAAGGGTTCCAAAGTTTAATTTTTATACATAAGGGCGTGTAACTCCAAATTTGCAATAAGTAAGTACATCCGTCCACTTTCCTAACGATCCAGACTTTTCCGTCAGGAACAATTTCGTCAACCAACTTTAGCTTTCTCAAACCCTACAATTAGTACTTCCTCGCCGCATTCCATTCCTCTCCCTCCCCCTATTCCTTCTCCTTTGTTAATTTCACACATCATGATCAACCTCCGACGACGACACTCTCCGGCAGCATACTCAAGCGACAACGTCGACAACTGTATCCTGCAAACCATGTAGGCAATTGCCCCTGTCGCTGCCATCCACGACCAACTCTGCCTGCGACCACGACGTTAACTGTCCCTGCCACTGGTGGCCATCACTACGATCCACCATGTTGGCCTCCACCTCCCCAAGAAAGACCCCCCCATGTTTCCACACTTTCGCCCACCTACAGCGGCCCCTGTAACCGCTATCCCCTTTACCCCGACCCACCCGTCAGCAACCATGTCTCTACATATCCACAATCACAACGACACATCCAAGGTCGCCGACCACCACCAATCCTACGAACCCAAGACCACCCGTAACCACATCGGGAAACCCACGACCACCAACCGCCACCGATGCTGATTACCAAATGGCCGCCGTCGCAACACCCTCCGGCAATGACCATCCACTGCTCAACACCTCATCGGAGCTCGACACCTCATCCCTCCCCGACGTCCTCGCCGACCACCTCTCGCTAGCTGACTCCGAATTCAAACTAGGACCCATCATCGACACCGCGGCCTCCAAGAACCTCAAGATCTCAGCTCATCTCCCATGATTACCCCCACGGCGAGGTCGATCCCACTGCCCGTTCTGAGAATTAGTTTTAGGGTTCCAAATATTAATGGATTAGGGTTCCAAAAATCAAGGGATTTTACAATAAAAAATCAAATATGACTTCCCAAAAATGCCCCTGACAGAAAGGTCTGGATCGTTAAGAATGTGAACGAATGTACTTATTGATTGCAAATTTGGAGTTACAGACCCTTATGTGTAAAAATTAAACTTTAGGACCCTTAAGTGAGACTTTGTGGTAGTTCCAGGGTACATACGTGTATTTAACCCTTGAATATTTTGTAAAAAACGCAATCTTTTTTAATTTGTAAAACACAATTGTATGTTACAAATTTTAATAAATTTTCATATATATATATATATATATATATATATATATATATATATCGATGCAAACATATTTGTACTTTAAAATTATCATATAACTGAAGTTTAATTCTACATTTCAATTAAGGACGTATATTGGTGTAAGAAAGCTAATGTAAAACCGAAGCTTTAGAATTTTAAATGTATATAAATTGCTAGATCACACAATTCTGCTCCTAATTATAGCTTGATTTTGTGGCAAGAACATGATGTCGAGGAAAGTCGACGTGGAGGTACCATGAGGAATGCAGTACGAGTCAGATGCCAAGTATGTTGATGTGGGACACAGCAAAGATGGAGTAAGGACAGAGACCAAGGACTTCTCAGACAAAGCCTGAGGGTAGCAGTGCTGCGTCATATACACGATGACAGTCACAGTCCGATGCTTAGGTTCAGATTCAGGGTCCTGTATATTTCTCTCTAGGATTCTAGAGTGAGAAAGTAAAAAATATTGAAATCTAAGAAGAAGATTCAAATGAATTCTCAAGACCTCTATTTATAAAGGTTGTGATGATGATGTAATCACGGGACACGTGGCACTCTCCGGGAGTGACACGTCCCCGAGGGGTCCATAAATGCTGGTGTTCCAAGGACTGTCGAATCGCATATTCACCCAGCTTACTCCGTACAACGTCGTTCTGTCTGTTTGGAAAGACTGGCTCCCACAGAATTGGTGTGGCCAGAGAATCCCTTTGACCTAGCCACCAATCCAAGCCTTTGTAGAGTCCCACAGGCCTGGCAGCGATGGAGAAGACCCGACGCCCAACTGCCAGGCGGACTAAGCACAATGCCTTCTGAAGATCTGCTCCCGTCTCGGAGTAAGCCGGGGGTCATAGTCCATAGGGGTGCCGACGCAAGCCCCCAGTGCCAAAGCACGTAGGCCAGTCACGAAGACACCCTGGTAGAGATAATGTTTCGGAGGAGTCGACCTATCTCGTGGGTGAGTCCTTGTTCTGGAGCACTCGGAGCACGTCAAGGTAGCATCCCAGAGGATCCATCTACCAAACAGGCCAAGGTAGCATCCTGGAAGAGCCGTCTACCTAGCGAAAGAGGAGTTGAAAAGCTCCCTGGTAGAAATAATATTGCGGAGGAGTCGCCTATCCCCCCCGGTGAGTCCTTGTGCCGGAGCACTCGGAGCACGTCGAGGTAGTATCCTAGAGGAGTCATCTACTTGACAGGCCGAGGTAGCATCCCAGAGAAGTAGTCTACCTAGCGAAAGAGGAGTTGAAAAGCTCCCTAGCAGAGATAGGCGTGGCGGAGATAATGTCCCAGAGGAGTCGCCTATCTCTGTGGGGGTGCATGGTGTAGTGAAAGAGTGTGGTACCTGGGGGGCATGTAACATGATTGTGGCGCATGGGCGCGATGAAGTGTTTATGGTGCCGGGGGCACGACTGTATCAGCGACGCAGCACATGGGCGGGGTGAAGTGAGTGAGGTGCTGGGGGGAAAGTAGTGTGACAGAGAGCCAGGAGGCACGGCTGTATCAACGGTACGACGCATGGGTGCAGCGGAGTGTGTATGGTAACGGCGCGTGGACGCCGGTGACGAGGGTCGTGGAGACGGCGCTCAGGTGACGGGTGACAGGGGTCGCAGAGACAATGCCTGGGTGACGAGTGTTGCGAAGACGATGCCTTGGCGACGAGCGTCACGAAGTCGGATCGTGGATACGGACCACAGAGGTCGCTGAGACGGCGCCCTGGCGACGAGTGACGAGTGTCGCGGAGGCGACGCCAGAGCGATAGGCAATAAGCGTTGCGAATGCAGGCGACGGGGGTCACAGAGACGGCGTGCTGGTGAGGGCAACAAACATCTGCCAGTCGACACGGGGGACAGACGTCGGCGAGTCGTTGCGAGCTACATATGTTGGCGAGTCGGCACGGGCGACAGACGTCGCAGAGTCGGCGGGGGCGACGAACGTCGCGGAGGCACACGACCCCTTGAAGATAAGTGAAAGTGCTAAGAGGAAGGTCAAAGGCCAACCCTAAGGGGAGGACGACCACAAGGGGAAGGTCAAGGCCGAGGCCGACCCCAAGGGGAAGGCCAAGGCCAACTTCCTTAGACAAGTGTAAAGGCACGCCGATGGGTGATATGTGGCATGCGACGATCGAGGCCTGATGAGGAGTCGTGCAAAAATGAGTTTCTTAGTGACGAAGTAACCTAACAAAAACGAGAAGTGCATGTGATTTGAGCGTGCATGTTTTGCCCGGTTGGAAGCGTTGAATATTGACTGTTAAATGTGCCGACGTGTCGTGCAAAATAGGACCCCCAGTGGGCCTTTGGATACGACCAGAGTAGGTTGGGAACAATACATAATCTTATACTCGTATTAGAGTTATTGGAATACCCTTATTTGCATGACAACATATCCTTCATATGATTATTTTCTTTCTATGATCTATAGTATCTCGAGATATCATGTATTTAAATGATTACATATAGTTATTTGTCTTTGTATATTTCACTCTTCTAAGTCATAAGATTAGATGAAATCTAATTGATAAAGATTCCAATTTATTTCGACTAAAATGATTAATAATTTTTTTGAGCTTGAAAACTCTCAAGTTTTGAAACGCAAAGGGTTAAATATTAAAAAAAAGAAAAATATTAAACTATTCTGTTTAGGTTTTAAAGTTTTCTAAATATTTTGACTTTGTAATGGCAAGGCTAAATTCTATTGTTTTGGCTAACTTTAAATATTTTGACACTAAAGAGGTTAACTAATGTATCTTTTCGTGACAAAAGACTATAAATATAATCAAAACAGGTAAGGATTTGGCCTCATAGTATAAAATAATCTCAAGGGATTGTATCATCTTCTCCACGGAGGTCAGCCCACGAATAGATATAATGACTAAAAATCTAAAAAAAGGTTTAAGGCTAGGTTAGTCAAAAGATGGTTATCGGTTCAAGGACGTAAGATGATCCTATTTTTTAAGGGTAAGAAGAGTAGAGAATTAAAATGGCTAAACATTTTTCATTAAAAATATCCTTTCAAGAAATATGATAAATTTTTTTGGGACAGAGGAAGTAATAAACTAGATCATTACCAAAAGCAAATAAACTGCATGGTATATTTTGACCCCCAATAGCCATCGCTATAAGAAATGATCATCAATGTAGAGTAAGAAGTAAGATGGATATTGAATGATACTAAAAATCCTAAGTGATGATATTTTGAACTTTAATGGTGATGCTGCTAGAAAAAGTGTCAAAACTCTAAAAGTGAAGATAGAAAAACTTTTGAAAAGATCATTAAAGTTAGGGCTACTAAGGTAGAGTTTGAAAACACTTTTAGTTTTGGTTTCCTGTTTCAAAAAAAAAAATACCAATTTACTTTTTTTTAATAAAAACAAATTAGTGTTTGACTATTTAGTTTTTATTTTAAATTTTTTCTTGTAGGTGTTTGATTACCCAATTTTTATTTTGACTTTTTTCTTTTGGGTGTTTGATAACCTAATTTTTATTTTTATTTTATGTTTCGTGGTGGTTTGCGGTGGGGGTGGTGGGGCGTGGTAGTGGCCGGCGGATTGGTCGCCTGTAGCAGGCAAGCTGTGGTGGTCAGCAGTCCGCCGGCGGCAATGGTCTCAAAACTGAAAATCCAAAACTCCATATGAGAGTTTTAAAAAACAGTCATATTTTAAAAACTGATTTTTAAAACTGAAGAAAAAAACAAAAAACTATGTACCAAATGTGTTTATTTTTTCTAATTTACAAAGCAAGAGAAAAATTTAGAAAAATAAATGATTTCAAACATAGCCTAAATTTGTTACTTAAGCAATTCAGTTTCTATATGTGTCATGCTAGATCTTTTGAGTTCTTTTGGTTTTTTTTTTTTTTTGTTTTAAAGATGCAACATTTGAGCTCCTAACGCATTTCATCTTACAAACTTTGTTATAGTCATAATTTTTTTTTCATTAGACACTTTACTTTTAACAATCCTTTTCGGGTTAATTTTTTTACTTTCATTAATATCACTTACCAATAATTCAAACTTATTTTCAATTTCACTTCCTAAACTTATATATACGCCATCAAAACAAATTACATGAAATGAGACAACTCCAATATATACACTTGACATTAATTATCTCTAAATATTTTCTTCATTTTTATTACTGTAGAGTCAATCTTGTAATATTTAGTGAAAGATGTTTGAAACTAACTATAATGTCAGTGTACCTTCGATAACAAGATATAATATGAAATAGTCAATATTTTTATTTTGCGGCAGCTTGATATGATGAAAGAAATAAGTATTATAAATAGTAAAAAAAATATTGATGATAATTGGGGTGAAAAATTCGAGTTTGAAAGTAAGATCATATTTTATGCAATTAACTTTTCATATTTCGAGTCTTTGGTTAACACTTAACAACTGATTTATTGTTATAATTTAATTATAATAGTCATAATGATTAATTTTAATTTTATTTTTCATCAAGGTTCATAATATTTTTATTTTGAAGTAGTATATAACGTATAAAGCACGTGATCCTTACTAGTGTACCAAAAATACACGCACTACTATGTACATTCTCATCTTGCTATAATGTAGCCTCTCTTTTTTGTCCAGGAACATGGTAGATATCGCTTCTCTATAATCCCGCTCATCTTATCCTTCTATTTTTCATAATGTAGGAGCAATGAATCAAAAGATAAATATAAGAAAGAATGAACTCTGAAATTAAAGGAGGGAATGACACATCCCGCGACGCGTCAGTCAAGACAGGTTTCGTGTAAGACAAGTCATAATGTCAATCATTCTCTGGACTTTCTGTCTTCTTAACGCCCAAAATTTTAACTTCCTTCGTAGAAATTCAAAGACATCAACTTCTAGCTGTTGAACCATGTGTGTTTGGTTTACTGAAACAAGGTGAAGTGTTTAAAAGAAGAAACTTGCAGCTCTAGATAAACTTAATTGGCACTCTTAAGCAAATCTTTAGTTACCACCTTACTCAATATGAACAAAAAAGTTGGTTTGGGGGGGCTTTTGTTGTTCTTAAGCGGAACAAAAAAGTTGGTTTGGGGGGGCTTTTGTTGTTCTTAAGCGGGCTTTTGTTGTTAAACATGCTTTGAAGTTGATTAGTACAAGAAAATAAGTGAGATAAGCAAAGTGGTTGGGTTTCGTGTGGGATATAATTCTTTGTCTACGTTGCCCAACTCGAGCTGGCTTGAGAGCAATAGCCCCAATGTCCTACCAAAACTCTTAGGCCCTTTCCCCAGCTATGGAGCTTGACGTGCACTCGCCAGTAATAGCTCGCCAGTTAGGGTTAGGAGCGAGCGTCAAACTGTTCAAACCAAATCTATTTAATTTAGTTCGTTTTGATTCGCAGTTTATATTTTTAAACCGATCATAAACCGAACCGAACCGATAATACTTTAATTATTTTTAGTAACATTCATCGTTAATTTTTACATAGATGTTACTAAGCGAATCCAAATAAACAAAATCTTTAAAGTTAAAAGAAAAAATTAATAAAGCAATTATAAAACAAATTTTAGTTACTGATATCTCTTCTTATTTTACTCATTCTTTCTTATACATCAATGACAAAGACATACTTGAATTTTTATTTTAATATACATCTAGAATAACACTTATAATTTATGTTAGCACGAGCACTTGTTTATCGAATGTACAATTGAGAAACTTTAATATTATTTGGATTCAATAATAATGTGCAAAAGAACAATATTTTTAAGTGGGCGCAAACAGATCCAAATCGACTAAATCGAACCGTTTAAACTAACTAAACCGAACCGTTTAAACCAACTAAATCGAACCGTCCAAACCTCGGTTCATAATTTTTCAGTCTGAAGAGTAACGGTTCGATTTACAGTTTGATCTCTAATCAAATTAAATTGAATCGTGCTAACCTCTAATTAGGATGGTCCTAGAAAGTACAAGCATTTAAGAAGAGATGATCATAGTTTTATTTGTTTTCTTTGCATCAATCTGTCTAAATCTTTTGTCCGAATACTTGGACTCTCTTTTATATAGTTTTGTGTGTGTGTGTGTGTGTGTGTGTGTGAGAGAGAGAGAGAGAGAGAGAGAGAGAGAGAGAGAGAGAGAGAGTGATGACTTGAAGAAAGAGTCAAAGGCTGCTTTCGGTTTAATCTCATACCTCACCTGTCATCAGCCTTGGACCTACTATCCATTTCCCCCTAGCTAATTATAAATAACGGTTGTGCCAAAGTAGACGTCGGATGGTTGCCGATCATCGTGGCTAAAGTTGTTTGTAGTTGAGAAGCATGATGTGGAAGTTCATCGACGACAGCAACACCATCCCGTTATGGAATAAGAGAGCAACAAACTGTTCAGCGAGAGAAAAGTTTTTTTACTGTTATTCGGATCTTAGAAAGGTACCTAAAGTCCCTGATATAGTTATGATTAATTGTTGTTAATAAAAAAGTCATTAAAAATATTTAGTGACCATTAGTTATCTCTATACAAGAGGTTGCAAGCAAAAAATAAAATAAAATCCTGCAGCGAATGCCTAAAATTGGAAAAAAAATTGAATCTAAACTTCAGTCAGTAGATAATTTATCTATAGTTTAGAATTTCGCGTCGTTCAGTCAAAACATCTTCTACATGAATCAGCCGAATCACTTACAAACGCAATAAACTGTTAGGATACTTCATATTGGAAGCTTTTGCCAAGCACTAACGGCAAAAATCATGCGAAAAAACAACGATAATGCTAATCCATCGATTCCCCTCACTTGCCTAAAAAGATCGGACATAGAATCTACAAAAAAAGATCTAAGAAGCTAATAAATCAAAGTAAATTGTAAACATATCCATTTACATTGAAGGAATATCCATCACAATTTAGTGCTTCTAAAAAAACTCCGCCAAAATCGTTGCAACGGTGAATGACTATATTTTGGCATAAGTTGCAACAGCTGTGGCAATATAATATAGCTACACTTTGTTTAGGTAGTACACTTTGTTTGGCAGAAGAAAATTTTGTCATTCCAAAGCAGTGGTGATTATTTAGTTTTCACCTTTTACTCTTGAGCATTTAATTCCCTTAACAAGTGGTCAGATATGTTGGCATATATATGGATTAGGATTCCCTGCTGTAACTCATGGTTATAACAGAGGTCCTGTGATCCTAAATGAGAGAGGGGGAAGAGAGAGAGGCTCTTCCCCCTCTCTCATTTGGGATCACAGCACCCCTATTGTAATCATGGGTTACAGCAGGGATCCTGATCCCATATATATATATAGCTGTTGCAACTTCTGTCAAAATATAATCATTCACCATTGCAACGATTTTGGCGGAGTTTTTTTAGAAGCACTAAATTGTGATGGATATTCCTTCCATGTAAATTGATATGTTTACAATATACTTTGAGAGTAAAGGAATGAAAGATCATGCACAATGCAGTGTGAATTTCTCCTTTCGCCTAAGCGTTGGTGCAGCTCTAATCTGAGACCTAATGTTACCCGTACAACTTAATCAATTGGGAAATTTTTTTTTTTTGATGTGACTGAAAAATAAAACATTTCCTCTTTAACTGGAAATCTTTTTACCCTTGTACCGAAATTTTGTTCTGCAAAATGATGTGACATGACATGGTAAACCGAGCATCGATGACCAAAAACCATAACGTGGATGAACAGGTGGAGCTTTGTATGTCACAGAAAGATACGAAGTCATCTCTTGGCAGATCCCCAAAAGTTGAAGTAGGAACTTGGAACAAGCAAACGTCTTGACATATTCTGCATGCAACACTAGTCATGAGGTGGCCTTCACGAGGAAGAAGACGACAAAGCTAAAGCCTCCGTCTCACGCAAAGAAATACAACTTCGCTTGTCAGCTGCGCTCATAACACCGCAGAGGGTTGCTGTTCCCAGATGTCCCGCAGAAGTACCCTGATTCACTTTCCCATTTTCGTGCAGTAACTTATGTTTGAGCATGAAGGGTGCTTCCAAAAAAAAGCCTGTAAATCTCTCCAAGAAGATCTATTTATTTACCACTTTTGTATCTCAGGTGACCATTCTTATATATTTATTCCGTACGGTAAACATAGTTAAACTCATTTTCTATTACTTAGAGTTTAGAATGATTATTAGCTTAGCATGATATCAAAGTTTTTGTTTTGCAAGCTTGTTCTTCACGCTTCATTGGGCGCTCCATTGGACGCTCTAGTAGTGGTGTGTCTTGCATTGTTTCTCAACGAGCTTTAAGAGTTTAGATAACTTAACACCGCCATCTTTAAGCCTAAAATGACATAAAGCTTAAGCTTTTGATTAGTCTCGAGTCACAAAAGATTTTTTTAGTGACCAAAAATGTCCAATTGCGCCGCAAGAAGGAATAACAATAGTGGCAAAAAATATAACAATCCACATCCCTTGTGATATTTAGTCTCCATAAGTAGCAGTAACTCACTTAGTCGGTATTATATTCTAAAATAGAATTCAATTCAATTTAGTTCTTCAAAATGATAATGAGAGCGTCTATTGTCACACTCTATATGTTTTTCTACATCTTCTTTTTGTTGCTTAAAAGTGCATGAACGACAATATATAAATCTTTTCGCGACCAATACAAGTGGACATAGACCTTCCCAAAGATCGGATAGTCATCGTGACACTAATTTCAAGCGAAATGGAGAGACTATATCCACCTCCCAATATGCTATTTCACCTCTCATTTGTCGCTAATAGATTAAAAACTATTATTGGCATGCATTTTTATCTGCCAAAAGGGGTGAAAATCTAATCCCTAAGGAAAATAATTTCTTATTACAATTCATAAGGTTCATGAGGTAAACCGTGAGCGCCTCTCAACCCTCGATTAGAGCTGTAAATGAATCGAGTTGTTTATGAACTGCTCGTGATTCATTTATCAAAGAACTTGTTTATGTTCGTTTGTATAATATAGGAACCGAACATGAACAAAATATTAGGGCTCGTTTATTAAACGAGCCGAGCATGACCATTTCAAAGTGTTCACGAATGTGTTCATACATTCTTGAACAACTCATTTGGATAATAACTTGATTATAATATGTTTAAAACTCAAAAGTAGTGTAACTTAATTATAGCATAAATTAATTTAAACTTAAAAGCCCTAAAATTACTTAAACAATTGGATCAAATAAGGTATAATTCTGGTTTGGACTAATTATTTTGAATGAGAACACGAGTTTTGTTGAACGAACTGCGAATGAGTTCAAACAAAATTTTGAAGATTAAACGAACACGAACATGACCTAAAATTAAACAAACAAGTTTGAACATACCTCTGTTTGGCTCGAATTTGGTTCGTATACAGCCCTACCCTCGACATGCAAATAACCATATCATTCGAGCTCCTTCGAGGTCGACCGAATATATAATATAAAGGACTAATTACAGCAGTGTCCTTGAGGTTAGGGTATAATTACAGTCAATGACATTAAGTTTCAATATGTAACATACCGTACCGTGACCAAAAACTTTGAAAGTGTATCACCGTATCTATTCGTCATCCGTTAAAAAATTGTACTTTTTGGCTATTGTCATTCATACTTATTTTTTAAATGTCAATACTACCCTTATACCATATATCTACATAACACTGTATAAAGATTAGAAACCCTAATTTAAAAAATTAGGGTTTCAACCCTAATTCCCAAAGTTAGGGTTTCAACCCTAATTCCCAAAGTTAGGGTTTCAAACCTACTTCTTTTGCTTTTCAAAAATCTTTAAATTTTCACTTTGCCTAAATGCAAAACCTCTTCTTCTTCACAGCAGCCCCCGACGGATCCTCATCTCCTCTTTCCCATCCAACCTGCGACCGATCAACCAACATCGCCCGCGATGGAGTCGGCGCCACCACCACCCCCAACGAATCCCCATCTCCTCTTTTCGTCCAACCGGCAATAGATCTACTCTCTTTTTTTGGGATAATTACCTTAAATCTTGTTTTAGTTGATAGGTTGACTAAAACAAAGTGGTAGATCAGTGGTTGATGGAGTTAATTGTGGTAGTTTGACCACTGTTGGCGATGGTGGGTCCAGGGTGGTCGGTGATGGTGGGTTTGGTTTTGGGTAGTTGTCTATTTAAGGTTAGGGTGGTCAAATGGTGGTGGTTGTGGTGGAATTTGGGTCATTAGTGAAGGCGGTGGTGGATTTCGGGTTAGTGGTTGTAGACTGGTCATGGCAATGGTGCAGGTGGTGGACCAAGGCGTGGTGCGGGGTGCTTGGGGCACAACTATGGTGCCCGACGGTTAGGTCATGGCGGTGGGCATGGTGGGTGTAAGCAGAGGTTTGGGAAGAGAGAGGAGAAAAAAAACTGAAGAGAAGAGAAAAATTTATGGGGGTAAAAAATGGTTTGGGAAGACAGGAGGAAAAAAAAATAAATTAAGAGAGAAATTTACATTTTGAAAGTAAATAACCTTCAAACTCAAGGGGCAATGAAGTCATTTTCTTAAAACCGTTAGGTTTTTTTAAGATTTCGTTTGATCAACGGACATAAATATAATTTGTTCAAATTATTGTCCTTACCTGTAATTATACTCTAATCTCAGGAACACTGCTGTAATTAGTCCTAATATAACTAAAGATGGAATCATTACGTATTTGGGCAAGAATGGCCGAAGTAAATATTAGGGTAGGTCAATTATACTAAGCTTCATAACCCGCACGAAATCCCCCACCCTGCAGGCTGCGGTATTGAATGCCACGACGGGGTAACCATTTCACCCCCCCTTCCTCCTCAAACAGTCCCCACGCATACTCCTTTTAAATTCTCCCGCCGCTCCCTTCTTGCAAGACCATCTGCCTCTCTGTCTCCCTATATTTTCTTTCATATACTTGGCCAATCCTCTTCACAACCCAAGTCCCGAAAGCCCCAACAGCTAAAACAGCCTCCATTAAAGCTTTAGTCTAGTTTCTTCACTCTTTCCCTTGTTTTGCCATCTAGGTTCTCTTCATTATCCTTCAAATTAGAAGTCTACTAAACTTCCGGGAAAGGTCTGGTTTTGGGCTGCTGAGGTGTTTGTGTTGGTGATTTGTTGAGAGGTAAAATGCCTCAAACAGCAGAAACTGGTTCGATTTCGGTTGAAACTCAACCTGAAAGAAACAAGAACAAGCTCCCTAACTTTCTTTTATCAGTTAGGCTCAAATATGTGAAGCTTGGTTACCACTACTTGATCTCCCATGCCATGTACCTATTGCTCACTCCTTTGTTGTTTGTTGCTTCAGCCCAAGTTTCCACTCTTACCCCTCAAGATGTGATCCAACTGTGGAACCACCTCAAATTCAATCTTGTCACAGTTGTTCTGTGTTCAGCTCTGATGGTCTTTTTGGCCACCCTTTATTTCATGAGCCGGCCTAAGAAGATTTACCTGGTCAACTTTGCATGTATTAAGCCCGAGCCGGCATGTATGTGCACGAAAGAAATTTTCATGGAGAGGTCAGGCCTAGCGGGTACTTTTAGCGACGAAAATTTGGCGTTCCAGAAGAAAATTCTGGAGAGGTCGGGGTTGGGGCAGAAGACTTATTTACCGGAGGCCGTGTTACAGGTCCCGCCTAACCAGTGTATGGCGGAGGCGAGGAAGGAGTCGGAGATGGTGATGTTCGGGGCGATAGACGAGCTGTTGGCGAAAACCGGTGTCAAGGCTAAGGATATTGGCATTCTTGTGGTGAACAGCAGCTTGTTTAATCCTACACCGTCCCTTTCGGCTATGGTTGTGAATCATTACAAGCTCAGAGGGAATGTCTTGAGCTACAATCTTGGTGGCATGGGCTGCAGTGCTGGCCTAATTTCAATTGACCTCGCTAAACAGCTCTTACAGGTTGGTCACTTTTCCGTAGTAGGTCTGCTGTCCATTTTGGTTGTATGTTGTTTAAATTGCAATCGAAGGTCAAATAAATTGTTGTGTTTGTTTACAATTTTCAAAATTTTACTGTTATGAGTACTGGATCGTGTTGAAGTGGCTTGATCTGGGGGGTCTGTTTTGATAACTAGTGTTACAGCAAACAAACGATTCAATTCCATGTTTCTCTTAGTGCAAATGGTCCAAAACACATACAAACTTGTAGTAATGAGCCAAAATTGAAACCATTTTATGAAAATGTAGAGAAGGAAACGCCAAGCACAAAAGTTTCAACCCTTTATCGTCTAGTTTGTTGTCTTCTCTCAGTAATCGTATAAGGCTCTTGAACTTTTGCTCATTGATAAAGATGATCCACCAAAGATTGAGGGAGATATGCATTCATGCTTCATACATGTATGGGTCAGTATTTATTGATATGTCCGGCTAAAGCTGCCTGTTATGGGGTGATCCTAATAACTCAAAGAGGTTGGTTTTTTAGAAGCCTGCCCACTCTCTGAAAAAGTTTGTGACTATTTTTCCCTTGGAAGAGGCAAAAAGCTTATAGATCATGCGGTACTTAGGTTCCATGTGACACTCTGAGGTTCCATTCCACGCTAGATCTTACTTAGGTATAGCGTACTAGTTCTTTAAATATGTACTACCCATAACGAGAAACGAGAACTTATTCAGCGGACTATGATTTTGACATTTGTAACGAACCTCATGTGGGGTTTATACATATTGAAATTACATGGAGTATCACATTAGTGCGAAGACGAACGATCAATTCAACTACTTCCTTTTTGAAAGAGGGATCTCTTGAGAATGGCATGTAACTAAACATGCGTGTGTAGAATAGAGGAAATTCTGCTAAAAACTCTAACTATCTTTCTATCACAACAGGTGCAGCCTAACTCCTATGCCCTAGTAGTGAGCATGGAAAATATAACCCTGAATTGGTACTTAGGCAACAATCGGTCTATGCTCGTCTCGAACTGCCTTTTCCGCATGGGTGGGGCTGCAATCCTCCTCTCGAACAGATCATCTGACTGCCGTCGCTCAAAGTATCAACTCATCCATACCATACGAACCCACAAAGGTGCTGATGACAGAAGTTACGGCTGTGTGTTCCAAGAAGAGGATGAACAAAAGAAAATTGGTGTCGCCCTCTCAAAAGATTTAATGGCCGTAGCGGGAGAGGCCTTGAAGACGAATATCACAACACTAGGGCCATTAGTCCTCCCAATGTCCGAGCAACTCTTATTTTTTGCTACCCTTGTAGCACGAAAGGTTTTCAAGATGAAAATCAAGCCATACATTCCAGATTTTAAGCTCGCGTTTGAGCATTTCTGCATCCATGCGGGAGGAAGAGCAGTGTTGGATGAGCTAGAGAAGAATCTTGAGCTCTCTGAATGGCACATGGAGCCTTCAAGAATGACTCTCTACAGGTTTGGCAACACTTCTAGTAGTTCATTATGGTATGAATTGGCCTATACTGAGGCTAAGGGAAGGATCCGAAAGGGTGACCGCACATGGCAAATTGCATTTGGATCGGGTTTCAAGTGTAACAGTGCTGTGTGGCATGCGTTGAGGACCATCGATCCGGCTAAGGAGAAGAACCCTTGGATGGATGAGATTAATGAATTTCCAGTTCATGTGCCTAAAGTGGAGCACATTGATTCTTGAACAATTTCAATCTTGTTTGAGAGGGACTGATTATATATATGACACCATCAAAAACATGATTATGGTGATTATATGATTCCATTAAAAACATGATTATGGTCTATCATTCAGGAGAAGTTTTCTGCCTGCTATGTGATTGTATGCTAGTGTATTTCACTTGATTGAAAACATTTATGTAACAGCGAATAGCTTCATTATAATTATTTTTTGTGACTGAACTCAAATTTTCTTTTCTATTTTCTAGTGAGATGGGCAGGAAACAAAATGAAATTAGCATCCAAAAATGGAAACAATTAAGGTGGATCTCCATGTTAGGAGGCAAAAGCTAAGCCAATATAGATCATAAATGGTTGACTATTTTTTCTGGAGAAGATCCAGACCTGATACAAGAACTAGGTCCTTAACGAGGTTTTGCTTTTTGTTGAACCTCCAACTGGGCTGCTTGCTGGAGTCCTGGCGCGGCTGTAATGTGTGTGGATTCTGTTGGTAAATTTATCCTTTACAACCGTTTACAACTTCACAAGTTATCACCGCTCCGTTTCATTTTTATGCATCACTGTTGGTGACGATGACAAGTATATTGTTGATTCTGGCGGACAATTTCAAGTTATACTGCGGATGAAGTAGTACTTGGTCAAATATTAGCAGCCATCATTAAATTGATACAACACAACACTTCACCTCTTTTCAGAAATGAGGGTTATAACTATGGTCGGAGTTGAATCAGTATCAGTACCAAGTTGACACATCTTCAATGAAGTAAACTAGTAGGAGTTATATGAGACCAACCCTATTTATTAGGGTGGCTTAACCATTGCTCTAGTACAGCTTTGCCATGATCTCCAACTTTGCGGGTAAAGCTGTCACCATCTTCCAGCTAAATTTGTTGAACTTACAAGCCATGAAGGGCCCAAAGTTGTGCATGCTGGTCATCCATGGGGTGCCTTCATTTCCAGCCATTGTTTTGTCTTCGTTTTCGGTTCCTTCCTGCTCGGCCAAAAAACAGCTGTTTCCATCTTGCAAGATAGAAGGCATGTTCGGGGTCCTCAGTGCATGTGTTTGTATGAATGTTGGAAGGCATTGGCATGGCCCTCCTTTAGTTTCATCAATGATGCAAGAGAAGATTGTTGCTGCTAGTTTTCATTACTGCAATGTCATTAAAGTACTTTCTTTGAATTCCTTTCTTTCTCCCGTCTTTTCTTTTCTTCTTTTCATTGCTGTCTTGATGCTGAGCTTAATTTATAAGGGTTAGCATGCTGTTGGTAAGCTTATCAAATTCTCAAAGCAACCAAATTTAGATGGTAACCTACTGTGTCCTAATTTGCGCAATAGGAATCATCAGCTATGGGGAAATCCAATTTTTTCGTTACATCTTTGTTGGTTAGATCTCTCTTTCTTCGGGCTTCAGTATGAGTTGAACGCGCTATGAATAGCTAATATAAAAAACATGAAAGAAAGGCTGTTAGACCTCTGCCTGCGTACTTTCTTTCTGTCACACTTTCCTCTCTTACCTACATCTTGCAACACTTTTCAATCAAGTCTCGCTAAAAGCAGAGAAATAGGCCGAGGCAACTTTTGTATCTGTAGGGGGATGAAGAGAAAATGTAAAACGTTCGTTGCAATTTCCTAATTCAATTTTCAAAGGCATACGCAAGGCCCCTCGATTTTCTTCTTAAGACTAGCAAGTAAAATTATTAAATTTTTCCTGAAGCGGACAACGCTCCCGCTCGACGAACCCGTGAGTTCGCTTGCAAGGCATCAACCATCAGAGAATCCTTACCATGGAGATTCTAGTTTTCTATTAAGCATGAATTTAGTGACATTTAGTTCACGTAAAGTAGAAAGCCACCAATTTAGCATGGTCCTAGCATTTGACAAAAAACATACTCCTAGTACTCTCGCCAACCTTTGCCTAAAGTAATTTGTTTTGGTAAAAGGTGGCCCAACAACGAAAGCCCATATCGTCCAAACAAGGCCTCTTTAGCCACTCGTAGTTGAGGAATGTGAAAACACGCGCTATGTCATAAATGTACCCGAACAATGTTAATATCCAAGATAAAAATGTTCCATATATATAATAAAGGATCAAAATCCAAATTGCACCTCAGCCTTACATATGTTATTCTTTCCCTTTTTTTAATTAAAAGTACTCTTTTTCTTTTTTCTTTTTTTGGTTTTTAGATGTATAACGTTGTTGAATGTTAATTTTTTTTTGACTAAATATCAGTGCATTCACAAAAATTCATGAGAAAAAAACAACCACTTTGTAAAGGGACCAAAAAAGCTCTAAGGAGGTAACTGTAATACCCTGAAAATTCTTCTTTTCTTGTGCGTAATTATTATTTTAAATATATAAGTTTGTGATCTTTTGATAATATTAAGAAAATGATTTTTATCGTTTCTGAAATTTTCGGTTGAATGAAAAGTAGTTTCATTGAATCAAAGTGGGAAGGTTAGTGATGTCTTGGAGTCTGAAGAATTCGGTCGATTAAAAAGTTATCGGTCGAATCAAAAGTTTCAAGTTGGATGAAAATAGTTTGGCTTCGAATGAAAATGAGCTTTGCTTCGAATAAAAAGATTTTTGTGTGTAGAATAAACTACTGAAGTTTTCGATCGACTAACAAGTTTTCGGTCGAATTAAAAAAAATTGAAGCATTTTTTGTGTTTGCTGGATTCGGTCGAAGACAAAGTCTTTTCTTTCGAATGAAAACTTAAAATTTTTCTGTTCCATATAAATAGACTTCTTACTTCCTTTCAAGTCTTTTTGGGTTCTTTATTTCTTTTGCTCCCTAGTTCTTTTCCTTTTCGGGGGAGAGAGAGAGAGAGAGAAAGATTAAAAGGCTTGGAAAGATCCTTTGGCATTAAGGTGGTGCTTTGAGATTTTTCTTGTTTGAAAGCTTTTGAGGTAAGGGTTTGAACATTCTTGCTGTGGTTAGGGTTTGTAACGTTTTTGTTATGATATGAGTTGCTTCTTTAAATCTGAAAAAGAGTTGTTGGAGTTGATAAATCTTGTTTTGTAAGGGATTCTACCTTTTGATTTTGGCTTGGGTTTCCTTCTTTAAATCTGAAAAATTATTGAATTTTGATCAAGCTTGTTGTGAAAGGGATTCTATCGTCGTTTTTGTTGTGGGAAAGGTATCTTTCAGAATCCGAAGGTTTATGCTTCGTCAATTTTGGTTCATCTATATTTGTTTGCATTTGATTTGTCCCACTTTTGCCCTTTTTTTTTTCTTTGAGAATATTGTTTAGCCCTTTTTGTTTGTGTCTGATGATGCACATCATTGAATTCATACATTTGTGACCGTCAATTTAAAAATTGACACTGAGTATGTTGATTAACTCTCGAAATAGAGAAGGTCCTATGGACACATGTTTGTTATGCTAGAGAGCCAAAGACTCCTAGTACACTCCGGAGTACACGTTTGATGTTTGTATGTTTGGTTTGACATTTGAGTCTTATGATCATCATAGTCATCGCATGTTTGAAGCATACCCGACATATAATTGAGATGTGTTTTGGGTTAAACACTTAATGACGTTTGCTTTGGTATTTGACAAAAAATATATGGTTACTCATTTTCGTACTTGCGGGCTTGTATTCGGTTTGGGTTCTTTGGACCACCTTATAATCATTTCGCATATTTGATTCGCCTTATTTGCATCGTGGTCAATTGCTATCATTTGTTCGTCAAGTATTTGGTTTTGTTTCGGATTACGAATCATCGTATTTGCTCCACTTTTGTTTTTCACTTACTGGGCTATTCGAGCTCACCCCCTACTAGTTTGTTTTGTCCTTTACTACAGGTATCGAACGTGATTTTGGGCGTGACATATTTGGGAAACATTAGAGCATTTAGTTTTATTAGTATCTTTGAACAATGTAACT
This sequence comes from Escallonia herrerae, assembly GCA_033070095.1. Taxonomy (NCBI): domain Eukaryota; kingdom Viridiplantae; phylum Streptophyta; class Magnoliopsida; order Escalloniales; family Escalloniaceae; genus Escallonia; species Escallonia herrerae. The sequence goes on from JAVXUP010000006.1 coordinate 1,806,273, forward strand.
CATTTGAGAACTCTACCCGGAAGTGGATTAGTTGGATTTGAGACTTGAAAATTGTATTGAATAGTAGAATCTTGGTCATATTATTTGGTTTTGGTGGATTTTGATGAGGAAGATTTTTAGTCAAGTTTTTTGAAATGATGTTATTTAACTCTTAGACCTTTTTGAGATAAATAAGATTGAGATTTAGATAATTGTATTTGTGGTATCGTAGATGCTCTACTATACTTTCTTAATGGTTATGTCATCGACGTGTTTGAGTCTTGGTTTAAGGTCGGTTCACGGACCCTGAAATTAGAGTATTGATCTTATGTGCGAAATTGTTTAATGGATTTCATTTTGAGAGCTTTACCCGATATGGGTAATTTGATAAAATTACTTTTCTGTATATTGTTTCACCGCTGCGTTTAGTAATCGTTTTGTAATGAAATTAATTATTTTGAAAACGGATTGTCATAGACTTTTGTTTGTGGAGATATTTTATCTTAAAGGGTTTAGTTGCTCTGTCTATACCATTATCTTTATAACTGTAATGGTATATAATGAAGTTTGATGTTAGTCGCGACTTCTTGTTTTGGAGGCGTGGCAGTAACAACAATCATGATATATCTTGAAGCAATTTTAATTCAAGAAAAGAAATGTATATCAAGGAAAAGGGTGAAGGGTGAAATGTATTTCTTTTTTACACTCTTTCATGAATTTAAAGAATAATCCGTTGACGGTATAAAACGAATCTAGGCAATTAAAAAAGAGGTTGATAATGGCACTTCAGTTAGCACTAACACTTCGTATTCATTATAAAGCTTGAAAAGTTGACACTAAAAATATTAAAAGTATCACTTAAAACCTTTACTGACAAAAGCAAATGTATACAGTAAAAAGTGGAGCGCTACTATCGGTTTTCTTTAGAAAGAGTCATTTTAAGTTGTCAAACGTACCTAACAAACTTTTTCTTTCTAAATTTATGTCTTTAGCATGGGTAAGCTATGACAAATTCTATTGACTACTATCAGTCCAAATGGCAACATGCTGAGCTAATGTTGACCAATAAGCAAAAGGCAACATTTACCAAAGAAGTTTTCTATGGTAAGTTCATATATATATATATATATATATATATATATATATATATATATAGGGGGCCGATCCACACCCACCGGTGGAGAAATAACAAATTTCTCCACCGAACCGCTGGTCTTACCAGCTGTTGGCCACGTGGGACAAAAAAGGACGAAAAGGGACAAAAAAGGACGAAAATACTATGATAAATTCATGAAAATATCACGAGAAAATGAAAAACTCGTGAGAAAATGGTGGCAATAATGCCCAACCGCAACTCCTACATGCGGTTGGCATTATTGCCTTCCGTGACCCCACCCCCCACCCGTCACCCCCTTGCCCCCCACCCCCTTGCCCCCCACCCCGTGGCCCCCACCCTATGTCCTTTTCCCCCACCCGTGAACCCCCCTTCCCCCACCCGTGAACCCCCTCTTCCCCCACGTGTCATTACCACCCTACCCCCCCACCCCCACGTGTCATTCCCCCCTCCCCCTCCCTGCTGTTCACTCACGGTTCTTCTCTTCCTCTCTCACTTTTCTCTCTATAAAATCCCTCCTCCCCGAATCATTTCTTCCACCCTCCTCATTCTCCCTATCTCACCTACATACAAACAAAAAAAATTTACGCTAGAAGATCGGTGGATAACCGCTAGAAGACCGGTGGATTTTTCTTGAAATATATCAAGTTAAAACAAGTAAGTATTTTTCAATTTGTTCTTACCAATTGATTGTTTAAATTGTGTTACGCTTAAGTTGTTCTTACAATAGTCTAAAATTCGTGTTTAGGGCGTCAAAGGGCGTCAAAATTACGTTTTGACAAATCGGGGTATTACATTCGAAAAATTCCAAAATAGCGATTTTTTAGGGCGTCAGAAATAAAATTTTTCACGAATTTATAAAAAATAGCTAGAGCTAGATTTTGCCAAAGTACGAAACAGAGACCCTAGTTATTTTCAAAAGATCTATATCAGGTAAAAATTTCAGATTTTTCCAAAGACCGGAAAGGGGTTAACTGATACACGCAACCTTGTAACTTTGCAGTGTAATTTAAAATATCAAGCCAGCGCGATTTCGCGCAAAACTTTTATGAGAACCCTAGGGTGTTGGGAAGTTCCATTCCCCAGGAATTCGGGCCATTCCGAAGCCGTTAGCTAATTTTTTGGCCGAACGGGCTTTTAAGCGCTCGATCCGGACACCGGTTCGGGATTTTTAGGCGAAAAATCCGTAAAATACTTTTTAGATCAAGAATGAACTCAGGAAGCTTAAAATAGCATTTTAAAGCACTTTTGATATTTTCTGAAGCCAGGGGTATTTTGGTAATTTGCCACCCCGAGAGGGGTATTTTGGTAATTTTCCCGAAAAAATTTTCCAACGGACTTTTAAGTCCAGAAATGTAAGTAAAACGCCTGAAATGTTATTTTGCAGCTGATTGCGGGGCGTAATTGTCGCTAAAGGTGAAAACTTAATTAGACAGTTTTTTTACGAATTTATAAAAAATAGCTAGAGCTAGATTTTGCCAAAATACAAAACAGAGACCCTAGTTATTTTCAAAAGATCTGTATCAGGTTAAAATTTCAGAGTTTTTCAAAGACTAGAAAGGGGTTAACTGATACGCGCAACCTTGTAACTTTACAGTGTAATTTAAAATATCAAGACAGCACAATTTCGTGCGAAACTTTTATGAGAACCCTAGGGTGTTGGGAAGTTCCATTCCCCAGGAATTCGGACCATTCCGAAGTCGTTAGCTAATTTTTTGGCCGAACGGGCTTTTAAGCGCTCGATCCGGACACCGGTTCGGGATTTTTAGGCGAAAAATCCGTAAAATACTTTTTAAATCAAGAATGAACTCAGGAAGCTTAAAATAGCGTTTTAAAGCAATTTTGATATTTTCTGAAGCCAGGGGGCATTTTGGTAATTTGCCCCCCCGCGAGGGGTGTTTTTGTAATTTTCCCGAAAAAAAGTTTTTCAGTCCAGAAATGTAAGTAAAACACCTGAAAGGTTGTTTTGAAGCTGGTTTGATGGGCGTTAGGGTGACAATGAACCCCCGGGGGCTATTTTGCTAATTTTACGTTACACAAATCTGTGCTTAAAATAACTTTTAGTTCAGGAAAGGGTGTGAGACACCTGAAAAGTTATTTTAAAGAGTGAATTCAGGAAGCTTGTTGTCAGGGGGCATTTTGGTAATTCGCATCCCCGATAGGGGTATTTTCGTAAATTTGCAGCGTTAAGTTTTTCAAAGGATTTCTTAGTCCAGAAATGTAAGCAAAGCACCTGAAAGGTTGTTTTGAAGCTGATTTGGGGCGTTAGGGTGATAATGAACCCCCGGAGGCATTTCGGTAATTTGTCGCTCATCGGGGGCTATTTTGCTAATTTTACATTATACCAAATTTCTCGAAAGACGGTGGTTTAAATAAATTTTATTCTTCTTTTATTTAAATCTATGACTTGTTGAGAATGATATAATTTTTATTTTTTAGATTCCAGTATAAATATGGATGCAACTGGAGGAAATAATTTTTGTGAAGGTTCTGATCCACCTTACGTTGGTCAAGTTTTTCAAGCACTGGACGAAGTTGAAGCATACTATAGAGCATATTCGAAAACGATAGGTTTCGGTATTAGAACTAAGACGACTAGAAAACGGGCGAATACAGATCAAATTTGTGCAAGACTATTTGAGTGTCATAGAGGAGCACCGCATGTAACTCCGGTCGTTCGGATCAGTGACGAAGGGACAACAAGACAAAGAAAACGGGACACATTTCCGGGTACCGGCTGCAAGGCCCATGTGTATGCAGTACACCGAAAAAATGAAAACCATTGGGTTGTCACAGGAGTGGAGTTGAGCCATAATCATCAGTTGATGACCCCCAGTAAGATTGGTCAAATTCATCAACACCGAGAAATAAGCGCGGCACACAGACAACTAATTTTTACAATGGCCGAGGCTAAAATTCCACCTTCTAAGATGATGGGGGTTTTCTCAAGCCAGGCTGGGGGGATTGACAAGTTGAGTTTCAACGAAGTAGACCTTCGAAATGAACTTCGTGCTCAGAGGAGAGAGTCTTTCGGTAAGAGTGATTCTCAAACTACACTTGATCTCTTCAGGTCCCTTCAGAGTGAGAATTCTGGATTTTTTTACAGTCTCCAACTGGATGATGAGAACCGCATTAGTACTATATTTTGGGCGGACCCCCGTTCTAGAGCTGCTTACCAAAATTTTGGGGATGTTGTGACGTTTGACACCACATACCGCACCAATAAGTACTCTATGCCTTTTGCTCCGTTCACCGGGGTGAACCACCACTATCAGTCAATCTCGTTTGGCTTTGCCCTGCTTAGGGATGAGACGGAGGAGTCATTTACGTGGTTATTTGAAACGTGGCTTCAAGCAATGTATCATATTCCTCCAAAGACCATCATCACCGACCAAGATCTGGCAATGAAAAATGCAATCGCTAAGGTCCTTCCAGATACTCACCATGGCCTGTGCACATGGCACATAAGCAACAAATATCCCGAACGGCTTCACCATGTATATGCAAACCATCCGTCATTCAAGACTGACTTTAATACATGTGTGAAGAAATCGTTGACGGTAGACGTGTTCGAGGAGAGGTGGGCCACGTTAATGGATACTTACTATTTGCACAATCACGAATGGTTACAATCGTTGTATGAGATCAAGACACAGTGGGTCGGTGCCTACACCAAGAATTTTTTTGCAGCCGGAATGACTACGACCTCGAGAAGCGAAGCTATGAATTCATTCTTTGATGGGTACGTAGGCCAGTCTTCAAGTATAGCGGAGTTCGTACTAGAGATGCAGAAAGCCGTTGACAGGCAATTGTACCGTGAGAGAGAAGCCGACGCGGCTACAGTTTGCAAAGAAAGAGCTATACTACTTTATTCACCTTTAGAGGCTCATGCGGCTCAAGTCTATACCAAGGAAATGTTTCGACAGTTTCAAGAGGAACTACTAAAGTCGAATCAATATGGCATGACAAAGTTGCACGAGTATTCCACCAGAGACATCAAGGTTTATGCTTTGACAAATGTGACGAACTTCGCCAATCCGTGCTCTTCGTCGGCTCCGAGGACCAGACGACATTTTACCGTAGCAATTTGTAAGGACACTGGGTTGGTTAATTGCAACTGTCAACTGTTTGAGCATAAAGGTATACTTTGTCGACACGCGTTGAGGGTTTTGAGCGCCAAGAATGCTAGTGAAATCCCTCCACCGTATATCTTGGAACGGTGGACGAAGGAAGCCAACAGAGTCCACGGTCACATTCCTTACGTGCCCAATGTTTCAGTTGATTTCGAGCAATCTGAGTCGCTGCGATATAATCACCTTTGTAACATCATGCACGGTTTATCAATGGATGCAGCGTCGACATTTGATGGGTACAGGTATCAAGTTGAAGCAGCCGCACGGGATAAGGCTACGCATGCACAGTTTAGGATGGCATTACCAGAAACTGTGGACACTCCGACTACTCGACCAACTCCAGGCGGTAGATTCAATCGAGCCAAACAGCCAGTCATTGACGGCACTGACCTACAACGTGAGGAGGACGACATTTTTGATCCAATTATTTCTCAAACAAAAGGGCGAAAACGAGCAATACGCATGAAGAATCCGATTGAAGAAGCAACGGGTCAAAAAAAATTACGAAAGTGTGCGTTGTGTAATAAGATGACTGATCATGACAAGAGAAACCATTATAAAGTGTTAGGTATCGAACCTGGCAGTATGGTCGAGGAGGACGATGATGAGGAAGAGTGTTAGGGTTAATGTTTCAGTTGTATAAATTGAACTTTTATAATGTTTAAATTTGTGATTTGGTTTGTGCAATCTTTAATTTGTGATTTGATTTGTGGATTATTGATATTTTTGGTAACTCCGTTTTCGGGCACACTTTAGGCCCCAATTGATAGCTTCCGAAAAAAGTTGTAATTTTTTTTGTCACTTTTTTTCCGCTCATTGCACTTCAGGCACGCTAGTTAGCCCATTTGTAAGACTTTCGGCGAAAAACGAGACACATTAATTTTTGAGTTTTCCTAGGAAGGGCCTATTCGGGCACACTTTAGGCCCCAATTGATAGCTTCCGAAAAAAGTTGTAATTTTTTTTGTCACTTTTTTTCCGCTCATTGCACTTCAGGCACGCTAGTTAGCCCATTTGTAAGACTTTCGACGAAAAACGAGACACATTAATTTTTGAGTTTTCCTAGGAAGGGCCTATTCGGGCACACTTTAGGCCCCATTTGATAGCTTCCGAAAAAAGTTGTAATTTTTTTTGTCACTTTTTTTCCGCTCATTGCACTTCAGGCACGCTAGTTAGCCCATTTGTAAGACTTTCGGCGAAAAACGAGACACATTAATTTTTGAGTTTTCCTAGGAAGGGCCTATTCGGGCACACTTTAGGCCCCAATTGATAGCTTCCGAAAAAAGTTGTAATTTTTTTTGTCACTTTTTTTCCGCTCATTGCACTTCAGGCACGCTAGTTAGCCCATTTGTAAGACTTTCGGCGAAAAACGAGACACATTAATTTTTGAGTTTTCCTAGGAAGGGCCTATTCGGGCACACTTTAGGCCCCATTTGATAGCTTCCGAAAAAGTTGTAATTTTTTTTGTCACTTTTTTTCCGCTCATTGCACTTCAGGCACGCTAGTTAGCCCATTTGTAAGACTTTCGGCGAAAAACGAGACACATTAATTTTTGAGTTTTCCTAGGAAGGGCCTATTCGGGCACACTATAGGCCGCATTTGATAGCTTCCGAAAAAAGTTGAAATTTTTTTTGTCACTTTTTTTTTCGCTCATTGCACCTCATGCACGCTAGTTAGCCCATTTCTATGAATTTCGGCGAAAAGCGAGACGCGTAATTTTTTCGAATGCCGTCATATGAAAGGTATATTCGCGCACATTTTAGCGCCAAATTCATAGCATGCGAAAAATTATGTACATTTCTTTTTGGTACAATTTTTTGTAACATCACAGCAGCTAGCCACGCACGTCAGGATAATGGTAATGAATGCGTCTAGCTTCATTCTTTTTCAGCTCCCAGGCTATCCTATACCTAAACGTCAAGGCATCCTTCCTAGTCCACGAGGAGTGTTTGAGCACTTCCGAGCGAGCAACGTAGTCCATGTACTTGAGGACGTAAATCCCGCAATCGTGACCGTTATATTGCTTTGGTCGGTCCTTTATCATCACGACCGTCCAAGGGTCACCCTGTGGCCGTCCGCATGCTAGCGAGAGGACAGTAGTCTGCATCCAACAATAAAAACGAGAATCAAGCCTATGAGACAAGAACAATATACTATGGGCCAAGGTCAAAAAATAAATACTAACCACTAAAGTGATGTACTCGTTGTACATCTGTGCCAGCAGCTGTCCAGGCTCGTCCTCCCTTAGGCTATCGTATATGTGAACCGTTCTGAACGCTGGATGGAGAACTAATAGGAACCAGTGGTTTGCATGATGACAGGGTATCATGATAAGGTTCGCATCAGCAGCGGGACATTGATAGTCTGCGTTCATCATGCCTAACACGTTTCGACCTGGTTTCCACTTACTCCTGCCGCCCCCTCGCCTCCATTCTGTGAATTCTCTCACCGTTAATTCCACAAAATGAGTGGGATACATGTTAAGCTTCAAATATTCAGAACGGTTAAAACGTTGCTCTCTAATCCGGAGCAGTTCTATGTAAGCGTTCATGACAAAATTTGAAAGATCTGTCTCCGGCGCCAACGTTCTGATATCCTCATGACCTAGGAATGTCGCAAGGGGAAAGTCTGCTGAATTGACAGGCTCATGCCCGAAGTAGTGCCGGTCGATCCAAGCCATCTTGTCCGACCTCAATGGCTTCGTCGCTTGTCCTTTGTCCGACCGAAAGCTTGGGCGCGAGGCCTGGATTCCTACTTGGGGAACCTGACTCTGGCACTGAGAGTCGTATGCGTCAGGAGGCAAGCGACTATACGGCTCCCACACCTGACTCTGGGGCTGATAGTCGTACGCGTCAGGAGGAGGGCGACCAGACGGCTCCCACACCTGACTCTGGGGCTGATAGTTGTACGCGTCAGGAAGAGGGCGACCAGACGACTCCCACACCTGACTCTGGGGCTGATAGTCGTACGCTTCAGGACGAGGGCGACTAGACGGCTCCCCTTCGTAACCCCGGTACGCAAGACTAAAGTTTTGAACTTCAGTCTTGTACTTCTCAATGGACCTCTTGAGATTGTCAGGAGCCTGCGCGACAAACCAGTCAAACGACTCCAGCTGCTTGAACACCTCAATGCCCTGGTCAACCTAAAAAACATGCATAGAAAATATGGCTAATCATATTTGACAAATGGTCGATAAGGTGCGCAAATAAATTATCAAACAACACTAGCATGACTTACAATGGCCAATGCCCAGAACTGGTCATAGACCTCACGTGGCGCGTACGATGTCTTCTTCACCTGGGAAGGGCGATTCACCCTCGTGCGCGTCACCCTGAGAAACCACTGTAAGTATTCCTCAGTACTAATGCCGTCGTGCTTCAGCGATACAAGGCTATCATACGTTTCCTGCCAGGTATTCCACTGGTGCACCTCGTCACCCAACAAAATCAAGGCATCAGCCACCTCGAAGTTCGGCCCTCGACCACCCCTGTATGGCCGCATGTCTACAGCGGGTTTTGGTATCCCTTGTGGACAGCCAGCTTGCTTCATAGCTCGATCGGGCATCTGAAACTCACATTCTTCGAAGTGAATGAGCGGCACCCGAACCAAACCTGCCAGCACGTACGACACCGGAAGTTGCCAACACCACTCATCCAACAGATGCATCACCTTGCCATATGGCTGCCACGTCACCTGGGATGCATCTAGTATCTCTAGTTCCCCCCGATAGAACTTTAGATGGTGGTGAGGGTCTACCCGTCTCCACCTCCGGTTGGTCGTAGGCCCCCAGGCCCACACCCTAGGCCACGTCTCATCGGAATCTACCAACGGTTGTGGACGACCCATGGGTAGCCTCTCGTAAGACCAAACCTGTGAATGCAAACATTATATGGAATTAGTAATTAATCCCGAATATATTGACTAAGGATCCTACCAAGAAAATAAATGCTCATACCTGTAATAGAGTCAGGCAGGCGGCAATGGACTTGGCACCGTTTCTCGTAGCCTTATGCAGTGCTCGATATAGGTGCGCAAGGACAGCTGAACCCCACGAATAGGAGTATACCTCCTCAAGATCCTCCAAGAACACCATATACTTCGGATGCACCGTGTTTTTCGAATGCGTCGGAAGTAATATAGCTCCAATAATATACAGAAGGAATGCCTTCGTATACGTCACGAAATCTTGAGGAGTGTATTCATCCGGTAGCACGCCGTACTGCTCTCTCAGCCATTTAAGCTTGACGCCGTTTGTTGTAAGCGCTGCCCTTGGAATTCCCGGAAAATACTGCATAGCCATATTCGCTATGGATGCAGACGGCACGTTCAAAGTAACGGGTCTGCCGTGACATGGGATTCCAAGTATAAATCCGACGTCCTCTAACGTAACAGTCATTTCACCAAACCGGAAGTGAAATGAGTTCGTCTCGCTCCTCCATCGTTCAACTAGAGCGGATATAAGGCAATCGTCGTGTCGAGACCATTTCCCGGGATCGGTGAACAGGGTTAAATTTTGACGGTGTAATAGCTGTATTTGTTCCTCGTTTAGTACCCACTCTTCAAGGTGCCTTGTGCTTTGAATTGTTTCCAAAACACCCCTATCGACACCGTCAAATACGTGCCTCGCGACGTGGTCATCGTCATCGTATAGGATTGATGTATCATGAGGTCCAGAGCTGAAATTCATACCTTTAAGAACAAAATATAATTATAAACCAACTTAGCGTCCATAATATCCATAATATTTACATTCCAAAACTATAACTGGATCTTTAACCTAGCTTACCAACACATTAGCAATAGTCATTATTTCAATGTATTAAAACAAATCCTCAATTCCCACCACTCCGAACGCTTAATTACGCTAGTTCCCACTGAATTTAGCGCCAACGTGGTTATATAGCAATATATAGCCCGATGGCCCCTACACCTCCAACACCTCAAAACCGCTTTAAAGTCAAGTTTTTAAATGTATTACGTCAATTATATACCAAATATATCAGGAAAAATTTTAAAGGGGGCAAGTTACCAAAACACCCGCTACTTATGCAAAATATCCCCTGGCAGTCATCGCCGGTGCGTCACAAGGTTCAGAACATCTGGAACAAAATAAGTTTTCGGGTGTCTCACACCCTTTCCTGAACTAAAAGTTATTTTAAGGTATGAATTTTAAGCTGGATCCTTCCTAGCAAAATAGCCCCCGAACATCGGCAAATTACCGAAATGCCCCTGAGCGTTCACTATCACCCCAACGCCCCCGAACCAGCTTCAAAACAACATTTCAGGTGGTTTACTTACATTTCTGGACTAAAAAGTCGTTTGAAAAACTTGGCACGGGAAAATTACCAAAACACCCCTTGGCGCGGGAAAATTACCAAAACACCCCTACGCGCGCCACGTCAGCTTCAAAACAACATTTCAGGTTTTGTAATTATATTTCTGGACTAAAAAGTCCGTCAAAAAACTTAGCACTGTAAAATTACCGAAATACCCCTCTCGGGGCGGCGAATTACCGAAATGCCCCCTGGCATAAAAAAATATCAAAAGTGCTTCGAAATGCTACTTGAGGCTTCCTGAATTCATTCTTGACATAAAAAGTATTTTACGGAGGTTTCGCCCAAAAATCGCGAACCGGTGTCCGGATCAAGCGCTTAAAGGGCCGTTCGGCCAAAAAAATAGGTAACGGCTTCGGAATGGCCCGAATTCCTGGGGAATGGAACTTCCCAACATCCTAGGATTCTCATAAAAGTTTCGCGCGAAATCGCGCTAGCTTGATATTTTAAAATACACTGCAGAGTTACAAGGTTCCCCGTATCAGTTAACCCCTTTCCAGTCTTTGGAAAAATCTGAAATTTTTACCTGAGACAGATCCTTTAAGAATAACTAGGGTCTCTTTTTTGTATTTTGGCAAAATCTAGCTCTAGCTATTTTTTATAAATTCGTGAAAAACTGTCTATATTTGGCACCCTAAAAAATCTCTGTTTTGGAATCTATAAATGTAATACGCTGATTTGTATAAACCTAACATTGAATTATAAGGAAATTCAAAATACTTACTTGTTGTGACTTGATGTATTTAAAGAAAAAACTACCGATCTTCTAGCGGTTATCCACGATCTTCTAGCGTAAAATTTTTTGATTTGTATTGTTGTGGAGATTATGTAGGTGAGATATGAAGTACGAAGGAAGTTGGTAAAAGATGACAGAGTGCAGAAGAAGGGTTCGGGGGAGGGGATTATAAAGAGAGAAGCGAGGAAGAGAGAAGAAAAAAGACAGAAAAAAGTGAGGAAGGGTGGGTGTTTATGCGGTCAAAGGCTGCTGCAAAAAAAAAATTCGGCAGAAGGACACCACGTTGGGGCATCACGGGGGAGGGAAGGACGACACGTGGCATCGTGGGGAAGGACACCAGGTGGGGCATCACGCGGGGGGGGCGCCACGTGGCAGGGGAGGGGGGGGACCAACCGCGGGTTGTAGGAGCGGTTGGGCCCTGCGGATGAGGGGAGGGGACGCCACGTGGCAGAGGGAGGGGACCAACCGCGGGTCGTAGGAGCGGTTGGGCCACGTGGCAGGGGGAGGGGACGCCACGTGGCAGAGGGAGGGGACCAACCGCGGGTGGTAGGAGCGGTTGGGCCACGTGGCAGGGGGAGGGGACGCCACGTGGCAGAGGGAGGGGACCAACCGCGGGTGGTACCGGCGGTTGGGCCACGTGGCAGCCACGTGGCAGAGGGAGGGCACCAACCGCGGGTGGTACCAGCGGTTGGGCCACGTGGCAGGGGGAGGGGACGCCACGTGGCAGGGGCGGGGACCAACCGCTGGTACCCGCGGTTGGTGCCCTCCCTCTGCCACGTGGCAGGGGGAGGGGATGCCACGTGGCAGGGCCATCGCTAATACCGCCGGTTGGCCATGCTGGTGGGCCACGTGGCAGGGGGAGGGGACGCCACGTGGCAGGGGCCATGGGGTTGGGCCACGTGGCAGGGGTGGGGGACGGCACGTGGCAGGCATATTAATGCCAACCGCTGGTTGTGCATGCGGTTGGTGTCCTTTTTCTCTCTCTCGCCATTTTCTCACCATTTCTCGTGCCATTTCTCGTGCCTTTTTTGCCATTAATGCAGTGACCGTACACCTTTTTCGCCTTTTTGTCCCACGTGGCCAACCGCTGGTAAGACCAGCGGTTCGGTGGAGAAATTTGTTATTTCTCCACCGGTGGGTGTGGATCGGTCCCCATATATATATATATATATATATATATATATATATAGCTGATCCATTGCTCGCGCTAGCAAATGGAGTTAAGTTGCAAGCGCGATCTGACCGTCCATCCTGAAAAATGGACGGCTGAGATCGCGCACTTTTCGAATACTGTCAGTCGTCCGCGACACTATGTCGCGGACGGACTTTATCTTTTTGCCTCCGCCCTGTCCGCTAAACTATATCAGGACGGCTTAGTTTTTTTTAAGTCCGTCCGCTACATTATGTAGCGGACAATTTTTTGACAAAAATGACAGTCTGTTACGTCCGCTACATTATGTAGCGGACAAGTTTTTGGTCCATTTTTCTCATTCTTCCACAATTTCCTGACATCTCCATCTCTCTTTATCATCAATTTATGACTCTTTCTTCTTACTCTGTCCTTCCCCTCTCTTCTCTGCCTCACCGACTCGAGCTTCAGCGACTCGAGCTGCTTGAACCGGCGCCAGAGACGAGCCGGCGTCACCGTGTAGCACAGCAAGATTCCGGCATCATCGACTCGCGTTCCGCTCCTCCATTCACCGGAGAGCAATGACCACGCTGCGGAGCTGAACGGAAAAAGAAATTCAGTAGAAGAGGAGTCAAAGAGACGGAGGACCGAATTCCCAAAGGTATAGCACCGCCGCCCCCCGTCATCTCAGATGGCACCAGTGACGCTGCTCTCTCTGCATGCCGCCGTCGCCTCTAAAACGAGAAGACAGATAGATTTTCTCAGATTTCTTCCAACTAATTCAAAGCAATTCTCCAGATTTTCGTCAAACTTCTTTTTTTCATCTTTTCTTCTAATTTAATTGGAGTTAGATACAGATCTTGGATGTTGATGGTTGTGGGCGGCAGAGGTTCGGATGGTGGGTGTTGGGGGCGACAGTGGTGGTGGTGGTTGGGGTTTCTTCTTCTCCTTCTATGGTGATGGGTTGATTTGAGGCAGCGGTTACTTGATCGGTCGTGGCGGCAATTTTCTATTTCATGGTGGTGGTGGGTTTTTTGACTATTATTTCTACATGGGATGATGTTGGGCGGCGATGGTGGTGGTCTGAACGGATTTGTGGGCATCAGCAACATTGGATTTATTTTGGTTTGTCTGATTCCATGGTAGTTGAATTGAACACTCAAGGACAGAGCAAAGTCAATCCCTTCCGTCCACTACTGACTTGTCCGCTACATAATGTAGCGGACGTAACAGACTGTCATTTTTGTCAAAAAATTGTCCGCTACATAATGTAGCGGACGGGCTTAAAAAAAAAAAAAAAAAGTCCGTCCGCGATATAGTTTAGCGGACAGGGCGGAGGGGCAAAAAGGTAAAAAGTCCGTCCGCGACATAGTGTCGCGGACGACTGACAGTATTCGAAAAGGGCGCGATCTGAGCCGTCCATTTTTCAGGATGGACGGTCAGATCGCGCTTGCAACTTAACTCCATTTGCTAGCGCGAGCAATGGATCAGCTCCCTATATATATATATATATATATATATATATATATATATATATATATATATATATATATATATATATATATATATATATATATATATATATATATATATACTACCTATAAAAGTATGTGTCCTCTGTTAATTACCAATAACAATTATATCCTCCATTTATGACTCCTTTTTAAATTTAGTTGAAATTGAATGAACACTTAAGTCTCGTGACAAAGAAAAATAAAAAATTCCTTTATTACTCCCTTTTTAATTTGGAAATAAAATAAATATTAGATAGTAAATGTTCTCTAAATATTGCATATGAGAATTATGATATATTTTCTTCTTCTTTTTTAAATTTTTAGATTAGTAAACAATTAAAAAACTGAAAAACAAATACAAAACAAAGAAACTGGAATACGTGAAAAATCAGTTAAGAAACAAAAAAATTGTTGAAAAAGCAAAAAATAAAAAATAAGGTTAATATGCATCAAAATAAAAAAAAGCTTAAATACGGCACGAATTAACAACAGCTTCATTGTAGAAAAGTAAACTGACTATTGAAAATAACGAAGAACATGGTACTAAGCATGACATGCTGTAAGAAAGTGATACAACTACAGAAAAAGAACGGACTTGTAAGGATAAAAAATGTGAACTTCCAATATCTTACGAATCAAGGTAAACTAGGAAAATTAAGAATATTTATTTATTTTAACAGAAATATTGTTGATTCAATGATATTGATAAAAACAGGTACATGGTGAACCTAGTTATAATTGAAGACATTCATAACATTGTTCAACGTAACAAAATGTAATTGGATGCCAGTCTCAAATTGAAACAATTAAATAAGATCCACAAATTCATAACTATATGCCTTGTAAAAATTTAGGCAAGAACGATGTCTAACACGAAAAATTACACGCGGAATGGAAAGAACCTTGAGAAAATTGAAGGAAAAGAATCCACCTTCATCATTAGGATGGACAAAAAAACTGAAAATGACAGAATCCAAGCAAGGCTAATAGCACATTAAGTTCAAAAATGTTATCCAGCACAA